>CM072773.1:124635000-125885000 GCA_036936925.1 Cenchrus fungigraminus
AAGAAAACTACTGGAGAAATTGTTTGCAAAATCTATTTAAAGACCTTAAACATTACCAATTATCTCACCAAAGTAAAAAAATTTCTAGTGTCTTTTTTCTTTACCAAAGGCATAGTCCAATTTTACTAGAGAATTCAACAAAGCATTTTACATTTGGTCGACACCAAACTACTGTGGACAACTTGATATTTAAAGGGTAGCAATGCTTGGAAGGGAACATACCAAATGCAAATCAAATACTTTGTGCGAACTTAAAAACTTTCAATAGACCACAAAATGTTCATCCAAGGAGCAGAGTGGAGGGAGTTTATCACAAAATTGCATTGGAGATGCTAGTAGTGGGCGGTTATGTGAAAAACAACCCCCACCCCTTTGCCCTATGGATGAGCATCTTGTAGCCCTGACTGAAAGTTTCTAAGATTGCACATAGTATATGTTTTGCAAGTGATATGTTTGCTACTTAACACTAATTCTAGACCTCTTAGGACAGTCCCAGTGCAAGAAATTACTACAGTTTCTAGTATATGACACCGTACCAAGAAACTAATACTCCACAGTGCAAAAATTTCTATCAAACTTCATAGAAACAATTGACCAATCATCTAGTGTATCCCAATTTATTCTCTCCGGATCCTCTGTGCATTTCGCTGTGTCCCTCCTTTCCACTGCCTCCTCTCTCCTTATCCTCCTGGACTGGAGATCACTTTTATGTGTCCCCTCCTCAAATGATTGAGATTTACCTGTCTCTCAATCACTTTTTTTGTGACCATTGGATTGGAGATCAATGGTTGAGATATTCCCTCCATCTCCACCTTACCTCCGCTCTCACCTTTCTTCTTCCTCCCCTGGCTCCATCCCGTGCACCACAGCTCTCGTCTGCCGACGCCGCCCCGTCTCACCCCGTCCTGTTGGCGCGACTGGGCTAGCCGGCGCGGAGGTCCGCCTGACCTTAGTTTGGCCGCGCCGGCCCGCCCGCAGTCCCTCATACTGCCCCTCACACCACTGCCACCGTCTCCGGTGGTTGCTGCCACCGCGCTGCTGCCATGGCGCCCCGGCCCAACCCTAGTCCGACCGCCTTTCTCCGCTGCTCGGCCGGCAGCGCCCTCGCTGCCGTGCCTCGCCATCCGCCACCTCCGTTGGGCCGCCCGCCGGCCTTCCCTCCATGGCCGACGGTGAGCAGCAGCCCCCCCGGCAATCCGAACTCCCTAACCCCATAACCCTAATTTGAATCCTAACCTCGTCGGAGTGTCGCCAGAGTTGGAGAAGGAGGAGGGAGAAAAAGTGCTTGAGAGAAACACAAATCTCAAGCATTTGAAGAGAAGCAAATCTGACTAAGAAACTACTTCTCCATAGTGCAAAAATTTCTATTAAACTTCATACAAACAACTGACCAATCATCTAGCGTATCCCAATTTCTTCTCTCCGGATCTTCTGTGCGTTTTAATGTGCCCCTCCTTTCCACTGCCTCTTCTCTCCTTATCCTTCCACTCACACCTTCTCCTTTCCTCACGCATCCCGCGAGTGCGCACGCCGGGCGGGGTGGCGACGTCGAGGCTGACGGGCAGCCAAACATCTTGCAAACGCGAAAGCAAGCGCCCGCGCAGAGGCCATGGTGCCGCCGTCGTCATCCCCATCATTAGCTGTGACATCAGCACATGCTGCTCCCCGGACCACAACGATGATGTCGTCACCACCAAGGAGGGGAAGAAGGGCATGAAGGGGTGCGGCTGCCTGGAGCTTGCCGGTCAGGTCGCGACGGCCTGGGCGCATCCGCCAGGGTCACAGCGGCCGCAGCTCGCCGGCCGAGGCATGACGTCATGGCCCGAACTTGCCTGCTAGGTCGCGGCAGCCTGAGGAAGGGAGGGCGAGGATGCGGGGAAGGATGGCGAGGGCGTTGACTGCTCGTTGGCGGCGGTGTACGGGATCTGCTAGAAATCACATCGTTTCTCCCAGTGCGGTTTCACTCGTTTCCTTGCGCATCGATACTAGCGTTGACGCCATTTCCTGAATCGTTTCTCTACTTTCTCTCTCTTCTTTAATTCTTTTGCCACATCAACATAAAAGGTGAGATGTTCACGTAATTAATGTACATAAAAACCACAATAAATTTGTCATTAGGACTACCTTTACCCCAGGCAAGCAAAATTTTCAACCACCTCTAAGACCGACTCCAGCAGTGTTGCGCTTCCCCACCTGCAAAATCCCTCTTTGAGAGAATAAGAGAGAAGGAACTACACACTCAAACGCTTGAGCACTCCAGCAGCTGGCCGGATCCCCTTGCGCATCCGGCTCGGAAGTTGCCTCCCGCGCGCCGTGGGAATCCGTTGTGTCACACCGAGGGGAGCCGGAGGGAGGCACACGAGACGGAGGGAGACACCACCACGCCGCCGGGAGCCAAAGGCAGGAGCACATGCCGATTCGAAGCCATTGGTGATGGCGGAGGCGGAATAGGAGGCGGGGATGGAGGCAGCTCAACCTCGATGGCGCGACGTGGCTCCGGCAGTGGCGGCGGCGGGCCTAGGGTTCCACCAGCGCTAGGTGCGGGTGCGGTCTCCCGGAGCAGGCGACCTCGAGCTCGACGGCGACGATGACCTCGACATCGAGCTCGGCACTCCTGCTCCGCCTCCGCGCGCACCGGATCTAGCCCCTGCTCAACCGGCTCTTACTCCGCTTCCTCCTCCGCCTCTACCTCCTCAACCCGCAGCTGCTCGCCGCCCACCCGCCGCGAATCGAGCAGGGGCCGAGCCTATCGTCGCCACCTCGCCACCTCCGCCGCGTGTCGAGCTCGAGCCGCACGCACCGTCGCAGCCTCCGCCGCGCGACGAGCTTGAGCCGCCTCCGCCCGCTGCGCCGAGCTCACGGGCCTCCGTCGCGCCTCCATCCGCCGCGCCTCGGCCGTCGCAGGAAAGGAGAGGATTGGAGCGGTTGGGATGGGGGAGAGGAGAGAGGTCCCCGAGATTGGGGGCTTGGAGGGCAACGAGCTCATTTTGCACTTGGGGATGGGGGAAACGCTGGAGGCGCTATAGTAGGATCTTCTCACTCATTTTGCGGTTGCGGGATGCAATGGGGAAGTTGCTGGAGTCGGTCTAACTCATGCAAACTCACAAATAAGAACTTGAAACTAGAGAGTAGAGACCACTACAACCCAAGGACTAGAACTAGAGTAATCCCTCTATCTCATACTACTCATCGTCAATCATCCATGCACTTGGTTACAACTCACGTTCTGTTCTAAATAATAAATGATGTACTTGATTCCCATATAAACGACTAGTATAATGGGCAAAGTGAGTAGTAGTTTGTAAATTTACTCTTTGATAATATAATATTCAAGGTCATATTTGTGCGACTTTCGTTATTCGTGCGAGTAGTTCGCATTAGTAGTATGTACTATGTAGTATACTTTGAATATAAACGGTTCTTCACTGAAACAGTGAAAATATAATAGAAAATGAAAACGTCATGTAAAGTACAAAATCGAAGGAAAGAAACAGAAAAAGGAAACAAAAGGCGAATTGTAAAATAACAGCCGCCGATGGTCTCCTCGCCCGTCACGGCGGTCGCCGGCGCCGCGCCGCCGCCTCCGAAAGGAAAAGCAGTAATTGTAGCTGTAGCCACAACACCAATTCCCACCCTTACCAGAAGGCAGCTCCTCACCGCGGTCGCCACCGCCTCCACTTTCCGCACGGCAGCCCCCTCCGCTGCGGCCCCCAAATTCGTGGAAATCCCCGGCTCTGGCGGCGTGAAGGCCCTGGACCGCCGGGAGGGTTCCGGTGAGGTCCCAACCGAGGGCGACCAGGTGAAGACGCCTCTTTGCCCTGATTGCGCTTTTTAGCACCATTCTTGCTTGGTCTAATTAACAAAGTTTACACCTTGGAGTTACCTTTTTTTAGGTGTGAATTACTATTTTTTCGACCAACAATTGCTATATTTCATCACTGCACGCTGAGCTGATGATTGACATAAATTCATTCAATTTCTGCTTACGATTAGGAAGCTGCAACTAGTGCATGAGTTACATGGATTGCTTATGCTGTCATCTTTGCGACGCGTATTGTTTCTGAGAAATGTGTAAGGCTCTTATGTTTTCTCACTTGTATGAACTACTACATAGTTGCAATTCACTATTATGGGAGATTGGCAGCGAAGCAAGGATGACGCTTTGATTCCACCTATGATCATAAGGACGAGACCGGTGAACCCATTCCATTTGTCTTCACCATTGGGTCAGTTTAGTAAATTGTCTAAACAAAATTGAGTTAATCATGATTATATGCATTAAATGACTATTTGATTCATAGTTTAGCCATAAGAAGGATTACAACTACCACAATCAACATCAAGACAATTAACATCATAAGTATATGAAGTGTTGTAGGATATAGATTTCTTTCACAAAAAATATTTGGTAGAATACTTACTTTTTATATGTGCAATATCTACACGACCTAACATACGTGACTTTTATGTACATATATATGTATATTTTATTGTTACTATGCAAAACTGTTTAGGCTGTTTAAACAGAGAGTGACCGACTGTTTACCGTTTAGCGTTTAGAAAAACATCGGTTGCTACCCTAGCCATAATAAAATAAACATGGATCTTGCAGGTTGTACCTGCGCCCTGTTCGTTTGGCTTATCAGCCACCAACCAGCAGTAATATTCTCTCAGAACAAATCAGCCACCAGCTACCAGCCAGCAGTATTTTTCTCTCAGAACAGATCAGCGCCAGCCATCAACCACCAGCCAGCTGAACAGGGCGCTGGTCTCGAAGCAGCAGTGAAGACCATGAGAGTTGGTGGTCTTCGTCGAGTGATCATTCCACCATCACAGGGATATCAAAACACATCACAAGAACCTATTCCCCCGACCCTGTTGCATTTGATCGACAGAGGTTATTTACTACTATATTCAACCCAACACGTCTCGCTCTCGCGAATGGTGAGGGTTCCACCCTCGGTACACTTATCTTCGACATCGAGCTAGTCAACATAAGGCAACACTCTTAACTGTTATGCGTTGTGAGGAGAGGAGTATGACAACCTCCTCACTGAAATCGTTTGGCCCATACTCTTCAGTCTTGTGCCTGAAAGAAGCTCGGTGCAAGAATTTTATCATGCTTTATGTTAATCCGTTTTGTAATACATGTGAAACACAGTAATGTACTGACAGACAGTACAAAGGAAAATCAAGTGGATGCAACTCTGAAAATCAGATTTCATTTGCTCTGCTCCTGAATGTTGTTTCTGTAATTTTGAGATTGACATGATTTGGCTTTCGCGTAAGCAAAAAAGTAAGATTAAAATAACATTTATTCGGCAAGTTTATTTCACACTTTAAAAATAGAAAACATCATTTTTTTCAAACATTTGTGGTAATATAAATGAACAAATGTTGATAAAATCATTGTGTTAGGCCACAATGGTTTTATTTTCAGTTTCATGTCTATTGCAAATTCCAGCAAAATAGTTCTTGTAATATATCATTCACACAAATGGTAGCATAATAATAAGCTAACTGGTAGTTTGCTTTGTGGTATGCCAGTTTATCCCGTTGAGATCTGTACTTGATGGATAAATTAGTTGTTGCTTTGATTATTTCGCTTTTCTTTGATTTATGTCATTGATGATGTATCAAAAAACTGTTCGTGCGCGCCGTCTCTGCAGCCTGCTTCCGCCCCCTTCCGAATCCGATGGCTACACCGCCTTCTTCCCCCACCCCTGCGCTGCCCGAGCATGCGACCGAGCCGCCGCCATCCCCATCCAAGGATGGAGCCGTCTCCGGCACGCTCCCGGCGGCCGAGGCCTTCGCGGTGCACTACCCGGGCTACCCCTCATCCCCCGCCCGAGCGACGCGCACCCTCGGCGGCCTCCCCGCGATTGCCAAGGTACTGCTTGCCTAGAACCCTAACCCCTCCCAAATTCAAATCTCGCGGCGTGCTCGAGCGAAGTGAACTGATTGTTCGGTTGTGCGGTTCCTCCTCTGTTTTCTCTTCTCTCTCTCCCAGGTCCGGAGCTCCGACCCCGGCGCCTGGCTGGAGCTCCGCTTCCGCCCCGAGGACCCCTACTGCCACCCGGCCTTCGGCGAGTCCCGCGCCTCCACGGGTCTAGTGCTCCGCCTCTCCAGGCGCAAGGGCGCCTCGGCCCCGCGAGCCGAGGTGGTGGCGCGCGTCCGGACCGCCTACCACTTCGAAGGTAAGCTCCGCACCTGCACATGACTTGTTTGATGAAATGCCGCCCGCTTGCTCTTTTTTTTAGAGCGGTTGTTGTGTTGGAACTTTCTCCAGTTAGTCAGCTATATAACTTATCTTCTTATTTGTACCAAGATGAATCTTGAGTGAATTAGTGGCTATCTTGCATCCTATAACAAACCTGTAAAACAGAAAATGAAAGGAGTATACATCTCATCATGTCAAATGTGAGTTGGTAACAAATGTAGCAAACTATGTTGAGTTAGAATGTAATGACTCACACTGGATAGGATGTAATGACCCACACTGGATTGGATGGCTTTCAAAGGAGGTTCATAAGTTTGGAATCAGTCAGTTTTCTTGTCTTCTGTAGACATTTGGAGTAAAAGGAGTTATGAATAAAAAAGAGGTCAGATCCATGGAAAAAAAAAGTTCCGCTAGATTCTTAGTCTCGGTCATGTAAACCTTGCTTACTGATGCTACCTGCCATTGACTGCCTGCCATCTTTCCTGCTCTCGTGTTCGGTTGAAGTCATTGATTAGTATTCGTGAGAAGGGCAGAAACAAGTCTTTTTTTTATGAGGACAAGTGGGAACTGGCGATGATGATGAATATAAATTCTGGGTAAATTTATGCTAGTGATTCTCATTAATGGCTCTTTTACTTTATGCTTCGTCAGCAACTAAATCACGTTACAGACTCACAATGTTTTGTTTCATTAGTATAATGTATTTACATAGTTTCCTATGTTTTCTTGTTTTTTATCCAAACAGTAGTATCCTTTAAAATTAATTTTCTGTTCTCAACTTTTGATGTTTTTTTTCACTGCATCCTATTGTCTCTCCTATGTTTTGTTTCCATACTTGCGTCCCAAATAACCCTTAAAGGAATGCCAAATTTGCATGCTATACTTAATGCAAACTAGAAAATAAATTGAATTAGTTTTGCTTCTGTTTAACCATGAATTAGATTTTCATTATTCCGATATTGCTTGAAAGTTTATTCGCCCAGCCCTGTCAAATTAGTTTGATGACATTTGAATTATGCATGTGTGTATTACACATTGATTTATTCTGTGTGTAAATTTGCTGATATACAGGTTAATGTAGGTATGGCAGATTTTCAGCATGTTGTTCATGTGCATGCTGCACAAGTGAGAAAAAGAAAACGTTCAGATTCCCATAATGATTGTGAATATTTAGGTAGTGGTACCTTCCATTCTGACTCTTTGTGGATTACAAGCTTATTGTAATGTCGCCATGTCTGATCAACTTCTTTCTTTCTGGATGGCAGATAAGACAAGACATCTGGAAACAGATGATGGAGATGTCATGATGTTAGTACCCCCACTCTTCTCCGTGAAGGATAGACCAACAAAGATAGCGTAAGTTATATTAGTTGCACATATTAAATGACTTGAACTTTAATTTCTTCAAATCTGTTGGTATTTGCAATTTGCTTCATTGCCTTTCAAGGCCAGGGGCGGACCCACGTTGAACCCAGCGAGGGCACAGGCCCTCACTCACTTCTTGATTTACACTGTGGTGTATAATTTTTCACCATGTAAACTTGTCAAGTGAGTAAGTATAGAATACTCTCACTCAGATTTCCTGCTGGGTCCGCCCCTGTTCAAGGCCTCATCCTGAAAAATGGTTAGTGAAATTTCCAAGATATGAATTGTATGGCGCTTGTGTACATATGATCTTTGTATAGAGAACATCTTTCACTGCTGACACCAGCCAAAGGTCTTGGTCTGTGATGAAATATCCCATGAAATATCCCATTTGCTTGGTTTGAAAGGATAAAGGCCGTTCCCCTTAAGTCCATAGTCTACATTGTCGGGCTGTGAGCCAAGACGTCAGAGTCAGAGGGGAGGTTTGAAGTAATAGCTCCCCTTTTCACCAAACAGCTTAAGCTTGGGCATGAAACATTAGAGTACAGCTTTCTGCCAATGACACACACATGTTGATCGTGGCATCTATTATTAAAATAACTTGAGCTAAAATGTTTATTTGGAAGAAAGTACAACCTAAATAAACATTGTGGAATTAATGTGCATGACTTCTGACTGAATTGCTCATTGTTGAAACATATGAAGTATGGTTTCAAATGTTCAAAGGTTCACATAATGAATATCTGACTATTGGTACAGCTTATTGCAGTGTATTTTCAGTTTTATGTGATTTTTATGCAATTGACTCTTTTAGCTCCAGCTTTCCTGTTTTGGGATAATAAACTAGCTTTCTCTATGAAAATCATTAGTCTAAAATTAGGGAGGAATAAGAATAGCTAGATGCATGTTTAAAAGAAAAATAATTCCCTTAAACTTAACATTTTGGCCCTTTTCTTGCCAAATGCCCCTCTATACTCCTCGCCACTAATAAGTGTGGTCAACTTACTCTCCATAGGACTTGTAACTGTAGCATCACTAGTCCATAAGAGTGTCCCCAAAGGATCAACTACATTGACCACATTTCCTTGGTGCATATGAAATCGATCGACTCTTATTTCGGTGCTAGCAGCCTAGCATGCACTCTCTCTCTCTCTCTCATCTCCTCTCAATGTTGGACGTGGTTAGTGACATTGCCCGCCATTGGTGACACTCTAAGAATGCATGTCCATTGATTTCAGAATTGTTCCAATCATTCCTTGTTCCGACCTCTTATGTATTTTAATAAAATAATTTTGTACTTTCCTTTGTAGTCCTGCTCATAATTAAAAATCACCCATTGGAAAAAAAGTTAAGTTAGCCTGTTGATATTCTGGAACTAGCGATGTGTCTCTTCTTTATTTTTCCTACTTTAGTCTATGGACATTCATTTTGCATAACAGAAAACAGATGCATATTCTAAAACTTTCATTACCTCAACTATTAGCATATGTAAAATTTCATTTCACTTAAATGAGTATAAATATTGCCTAATATTTATTAATGCAACTATTCTAGGCTTCTACCATCATCAAACGCGGTATCTAAAACCATTCACAGGGCAGTGGTACAAGAACGATGGGAGGTACATAATCTTTATTCCCCTGCTTTATACCTATGGTTTCTCACACAGTGCCATGGATAGTTCTCAGAGATGCAGCCACCATACCTAGCGTGAAATGGCTGACTGACTAGATTAATTAATTATTATTACTATTATTTTTTTGGTTACAGATGAAGGTTGAACCAACTCGCTCTTCCTTTCAACATTCAAGATATCCTTTGGGTCCACATGTGTATGATATTCTGATCTTCATTAAGTGGACATATCTTGTTGAGAAAATGAAATACAACTTAAGAGGAAATAATTCAGAAATGGGGAAAAGACTGTTCCACAGGGTGTGATTCCGCGGCTGCCTAAGCGTGGTTATGCGCTGGGCAGCAGGTTACCGCAGTGGGGGTAGGTGATCCTCTAGGCAGCACGTGGTGGCGACAGCGGCCAGGGACGGGCGGCGGTGGTGGAGGAAGTGGGGGATGGAGATCTGTGGCGGCAGTGGAGGCCGTGATGGCGGGGGCAAGTGGCGGGGTCGAACGAGGGGAGGGGAGGCGTTGGGGTCAGACAGATAAGGTGGAAGGTGGGAGGTGGGGATAAGGTGGGAGTTGAGATAGTTGGGCTGCTTGGATGGGTCTTTCTTTTCAACTCAAGGCCCACCAGTTTCCTGTTTCTCCTTTTTTAGAGTTTTGGCAAACTGGCAAAGTATATGTATTTGTATAGCAACGCCTAGAAAAACGTGTTGAAATGCCAAACCCTGCCTAGGTGCGCCCTAGGCTTTAGGCGGTAGGTCACCGCCTCGAGAGCGCTTAGCCCCTTTTGCAACATTGGAAAAAGAAAAAAAAACCTCGGGTGGCAATGGTCATTCAAGAGAAGAAACAATAATATAAAAAAAGAATACAAACTCAATTCAGGGGGTAGAAGAGAGTGGTTTGCACAGGAACCCGCTGTGGGGCTTAATCCCTGGAAGGTGTGTTGAAAGTAGCTGGGGTACTTGAGTGACTGCCAAATAAGGGTGTGAGAACAGGGTGCAGCTGCGGAAGGAGGGGGCCTGAGGGTGTACCTGTTATGGTGTCAGGGTTGTGAAGCATGCGGATATCATTTGTTTTCCAAAACTCTATTCTTCCTGATATGATTCTGTGACTTAGAAATAATTGATGGGGGTATCTAAGTATGGTTACTGTGATATAAGCATGTATCAAATATAGTTATCAACTGCCACTCTGCTGTGATGAAGGTATACCAGTTCCTAAAAGCATCATCTCTCGAAGAGTGATTGGTATTATATGCATATTCATGTTGATTCTTGAGGAAGTGTGTTAGTTAATTACCCTCTCTTGCTTGTAATCAGTAGTCGGCAGCTAGAGCACATGGGCTCACTGCCAGCAGCTGCTTGCCTGTAGTGGCATGTTGGCAACTAGCTGTTTACCTTGCTTGTTAAGCAATTACAGCAGCTAGGCAGCTGTAAATAGCTAGCAGTAGTAGCAAAGTTGCAATAGGCAACATTAGGCATAGGTTGTAGTAGTAGTAAATTTGGATTTGTACTCTAGCTTAGCTTAGGGACTAAGTTTGCCTATCTATAAAAGAAGAGCAGCTGCAGCTCAGAAGTTTGAAGCAGCCCCAATTCCATTCTCTCATCCTCCTCGGCTGCTTCCTTCCTCCCTACCCAAGTACTTGTTTGCTGCATAGTGCTGCAGCTATTGTTGCCAACAAGTGGTATTCAGAGCCAAGGTTGAGTGATCTTGTGAGCCAGCGATGGCTGAGCAGCAAAGAGGAAGGGACGGGCGTGGGCGCGGCAGAGGCCGCTTCCAATCCACCGGTCGCCGGGCTGGTTCGATTTCACCACGTCGCGGGGCGACGTATGTGGTAAAGAAGACCGTTCGGGACATTGGGAATGCCCAGTTCCCTGTCCTCACCCGCAGCAACTACGCCGAATGGGAGGTTGTCGTCGAGGTGATGCTGAAGGCCCGCGGTCTTTGGAAGGCCGTGGACGTTGGCACTGAGGATGAGGAGGATGATCAGTTGGCCATGGAGGCCATACTGAAGGCCGTACCTGCGGAGTACCGCGTCGCGCTGGGCTCCAAGGACACGGCGAAGGACGCGTGGGACGCGTTGAAGGTTATGCGGCTCGGCAACGAGCGCGCGCGGAAGGCGAAGGCGCAGCAGATGCGTCGCGAGTACGAGGCACTCGAGTTCCGCGACGGCGAGGCCGTCGAGGACTTCGCCCTCCGTCTCACCGGCATCGTCACCCAATTGGGCGCGCTGGGCGAGCCCATCTCGGAGGAAGCAGCTGTGCGCAAGTTCCTGCGCACAACGCCGGAGAAGTTCGATCAACTGGTGATGTTGATCGAGACGTGCCTCGAGATGGAGGTGCTCACGATCGAGGACGTCACCGGGCGATTGAAGGCTGCGGAGGAACGCTTTGCCAGCAGGGCGGCACGCACGACTACTTCGTCGGGTACAAGCACCAAGCTGCTTCTCACTCAGGAGGAGTGGGAGGCGCGGTCGAAGAAAATGGCAGCAGGGGCAGGGTCCTCTGCTCCACCACAAGGTCGTGGCGGCGGCGGTGCAAAGCAGAAAGGCAAGTTCAAGAAGAAGGGCGGCAAGGCGGCCCCGAAGGACATCTGCCTTAACTGCGGCAAGTCTGGGCACTGGGCCCGTGACTGCAAGGAACCACGCCGGCAAGTTCGAGCGCACCTGGTGCAAGAAGATGGTGACGAGCCGGCGCTGCTGATGGCGGAGGTGTGCGCGCTCAGCAAAGGCGTACAGGAGGCGCCGAGTACTCGAGTAGTACTCGACGAGACGCGTGCAGTCGTCAACCTCGGGCGCGACGGCAACGAGGATGTTGAGAGGTGGTACCTCGACACAGGAGCGAGCAACCACATGACGGGGAATCGCGAGGCGTTCTCCGAGCTCGACACCACCGTCGTCGGCACCGTCAAGTTCGGCGACAACTCCGTCGTGCACATCGAGGGTCGTGGGACGATCCTCTTCGCCTGTAAGACAGGCGAACATCGCGCGCTCACGGACGTCTACTCTTGTTGGCAACAATGGCTGCAGCAGCAGCACACACACGCACACAATTTAGTGGAGAGGAAGGAAGCAGCAGAGGAAGATGAAAATGAAATGGGGCTGCTTCAAACTTCTGAGCTGCAGCTGCTCTTCTTTTATAGATAGGCAAACTTAGTCCCTAAGCTAAGCTAGAGTACAAATCCAAATTTGCTACTACTACAACCTATGCCTAATGTTGCCTATTGCAACTTTGCTACTACTGCTAGCTATTTACAGCTGCCTAGCTGCTGTAATTGCTTAACAAGCAAGGTAAACAGCTAGTTGCCAACATGCCACTACAGGCAAGCAGCTGCTGGCAGTGAGCCCATGTGCTCTAGCTGCCGACTACTGATTACAAGCAAGAGAGGGTAATTAACTAACAATTCTTCCCCTAATTGCACTACTCTTGCTTGATCTCCTCAACTCCAATCTTGATCATCAACTCCTGATGGCGAAGACGACCCAATGGCTTGGTGAGGATATCCCCGAGTTGTTGAGCTGTCTCAACGTACTCGAGCTTGACCAGCCCTTCCTCAACGCATAAAAGAACTGGATTCTTCACTAAGGCAGCAAGCACATCGACGTGAGGTATCACTTCATTCGAGACTGCGTTGAGGAAGGGCTGGTCAAGCTCGAGTACGTTGAGACAGCTCAACAACTCGGGGATATCCTCACCAAGCCATTGGGTCGTCTTCGCCATCAGGAGTTGATGATCAAGATTGGAGTTGAGGAGATCAAGCAAGAGTAGTGCAATTAGGGGAAGAATTGTTAGTTAATTACCCTCTCTTGCTTGTAATCAGTAGTCGGCAGTTAGAGCACATGGGCTCACTGCCAGCAGCTGCTTGCCTGTAGTGGCATGTTGGCAACTAGCTGTTTACCTTGCTTGTTAAGCAATTACAGCAGCTAGGCAGCTGTAAATAGCTAGCAGTAGTAGCAAAGTTGCAATAGGCAACATTAGGCATAGGTTGTAGTAGTAGCAAATTTGGATTTGTACTCTAGCTTAGCTTAGGGACTAAGTTTGCCTATCTATAAAAGAAGAGCAGCTGCAGCTCAGAAGTTTGAAGCAGCCCCATTTCATTTTCATCTTCCTCTGCTGCTTCCTTCCTCTCTGTTAGAGTAGTGTGTGGTGTGGCCCATGTAGGCCTTGGCCCATGTGGCCCATGTATGTGTATATGTATACCTGTTCTCGATTGAATGGAATTCATCTAGTCTAAACCTAACATGGTATCAGAGCTATGGCTCTCTCCACCGTAGCCGCCTCTTCATCCGCCGCCGGCCGCAGCTCCACCGTTCCTGCTCGCCGCCGACGTGCTTGACTAGATCCTATGCAGCCCTCCCTCCCCAACCCATTTGCGCTGCCAGTTGCGGCCACCTTCTCCGCCGTTCGTCGGGGCGGAGCTGTTCGTCAAGGGGGTCCTCTCCTGCTTTGCATCGCCCGTCGGAGCGGCGCGCCTCTCTGCTTCACGTCGCCAGTCGGGCCGGCGCATTCCTCTGCTTCGCGCGCCCATCTGCTTCGCGACGCCGGTCCCGTCCTCTTCGCGCCACCCGTCGAGGCGTCACCTACCCTGCTTCGCGCCGCTCGTCGCGGCCGTCGCGCCTCCGCCGTCAGCGTCGATTCATCACCGTCGCCGTCCACCCGTCCGTCTGGTCAGAACTCTGTTCTGCTGCTCTGCTGCTCATTAGTGAAGCTACTGTATTGCTTCCATGGGATCTTCAGCTGCTCCTTTCAGTGGTCTTGGATCTCCTGTTCTCGATGTCAAGCTAGATGGCGCTAACTACAGAGAATGGGCCTTCTCCATCAAGATGCTGCTGAAATATATTGGTTCTGCTTCTCATCTCACTGATACTCCTGTCGCTACTGCTACCAATGAGAAGGAGATAAAAGCTTGGCGTCTTGCTGATGATCGTGTGATGGCCATCATCTGCATGAACACTGTTCTCAATATTCGTTCATGTCTTGAGGATCACAAGACTGCAAAAGAAATGTGGGATTATTTGCAGGGCCGCTATCAGCAAAGCAGCTCAGCCCTTCGCTACTCCCTTCGTCAGAACCTTCATCATCTTCAGCAGCAGGACATGTCAGTTGAGGAGTACTATATTGCTTTCCAAAAGCTCTCAAGTCAAATTGACTCCATGATACCCAAGCCTCCTTCCTTGTGCACAGCTTGTACTCCAGCTTGGGCTGCCAGAGAGAAACATGATCAGCAGGACACTATGTTTGACTTTGTGATGGGCCTGCGGTCTGATTTTGAACCCATTCGTGTTCAACTCTTGGGGAGACCGACACTTCCCACCCTCTCTGAGACGTTGTCTGCTCTCATTGCCGAGGAGACTAGGCTTAAAACCCTTGCTGCAAACTCCATGATGCCTCAGCAGCACTCAGTTTTTGCCGTTCCTCCTCAGTCTGTTGAAGTTGAAATTGCAGCAGCAGCTCCTTCTAAGAAGGCTCCTCAGAAGCCTCCCTGCAGCCACTGTGGGAGGACAACTCATCCTGATTCCAGGTGCTTCAAGAAATATCCTCACCTTCTAGCTGAAATGAGAGAAAAGCGTGCTGCATCTCGTCGTGGCACACAAGCAGTACCTCCCAGCACACCGGGGCCTTCATCTCAGTTCCCAGCGTCAGCTGCAGTGCCTCAGGTGCCTCAGGTTCTTCATCCTTCAGTGCCTCAGTACCAGCTGTTCCCTCAGCACTTAGCGCCACAACATTCAGCAGTCAGTGCTCCACTGTTCCGGACTTTCACATGACTTCAAATTCTTCTGTCTTGGATTCTTGTCGGCCTCTTTCACATTCTCGTCATGTTTCTACGGCTGATGGTAACCTTTGCCATGTTACTCATCAAGGCAATCTGAATACCTCTCACTTTTCTGTCTCTGATGTTTCTCTTGCGCCTAAACTTTCCATGAACCTAATCTCTGTTGGCCAACTTGCTGATCTGAACTGTGTCGTTGTTTTTGACGACACTTCTTGTTTTGTTCAGGATCGGCGCACCCGAGCCCTGCTTGGTACTGGCCGTCGCCATAAGAGCTCATCCGGTCTCTACATCCTTGATCATATTCAGCTGTCACCTTCTGCATCGTCCCCAGCATCTTCTCCGCCATCATTCTTCGCTTCTGCTGCAGCCACCTTTCCTCAATGGCATCATCGTTTAGGTCACTTGTGTGGCTCACGTCTGTCTACCTTAGTCAAGCAGGGGGTCCTTGGTCATGTATCTGTTGATTCCTCTTTTGAATGTACTGGTTGTAAACTTGGGAAACAGATTCAACTCCCATATCCATCTAGTGAATCTAAAACTACTCAGCCTTTTGCTCTTGTACATTCTGATGTATGGGGCCCTGCTCCTTTTGTATCAAAAGGTGGTCACAAGTATTATGTCATTTTCATCGATGATTATTCTCGCTACACTTGGATTTATTTCATGAAGCATCGTTCTGAGCTGTTGTCTATTTATAAATCTTTCGCTCAAATGGTTCATACTCAGTTTTCCTCTTCTATTCGCATTTTTCGATCTGATTCAGGAGGGGAGTATCTATCCACTGCTTTTCGTCAATTTCTTTCTTCTGAAGGAACTTTGCCTCAGCTCTCTTGTCCTGGTGCTCATGCTCAAAATGGAGTAGCTGAGCGTAAACATCGTCATATTCTTGAAACTGGACGGACTCTTCTCATTTCTTCTTTTGTGCCAACTCATTTTTGGGCTGAAGCTGTTTCTACTGCCATCTATCTCATCAATCTTCAGCCCTCCACTCGTCTTCAAGGAAAAAGTCCTGGAGAAGTCTTGCATGGGTCCCCTCCTAAATACGTTCATCTTCGTGTCTTTGGTTGCACATGCTATGTTCTTCTCCCTTCTACCCAGTCCACAAAATTGACAGCTCAGTCTGTTGAGTGTGTCTTTCTTGGTTATAGTCTTGAACATAAGGGCTATCGTTGTTATGATCCCTCAGCTCGCCGTATTCGCTTCTCTCGTGGTGTCACCTTCCTAGAAAACAAACCATATTTTCACTCATCTACTCCTCCGCCGTCAGGTGATGTGCCTCCTTCTTTTCTTTTTCTCCCGCCTTCTGACTTTGTCAATTCCCATGACCCAACTCCACCTTCTTCTGTTTCTACACCATCAAGTGTCCCTGAACAACCACCACCTTCATCTCCATCTCCACCACATTCCCCTGTTACTCCTTTTCCTTTTCATTATCATCGTCGTCCCCGTGTACCTCCTACTGGATGATTCTTCCTCTTCTGGCTCACACTATAATCTTAGGGATCGTTCTGCTATTCAAATCCCTGATCGATATGGTTTTCCCACTGCTGGTGTCGTCTGTGAGCCATCTTCTTATCAGGAAGCTCTTCTCCTTCCCGCTTGGCGCGATGCTATGTCTGTTGAATTACAAGCTTTGCACCACACTGGTACTTGGGAGGTTGTTCCATTACCCCCTCATGTTGTTCCCATCACCTGTAAATGGGTGTACAAACTTAAGACCAAAGCTGATGGCTCCATTGAGAGGTACAAAGCCCGTCTGGTTGCTCGGGGTTTTCAGCAATCCCATGGTCGCGATTATGAGGAGACATTTGCTCCTGTTGCTCACATGACCACAGTTCGTACTCTCATTGCTGTGGCTGCCAGTCGTTCATGGAAAATCTCTCAAATGGATGTTAAGAATGCTTTTCTTCATGGTGATTTGCAAGAAGATGTCTATATGCATCCGCCACCAGGGGTTCAACTTCCTCCTGGATATTTTTGTCATCTCAGGCGGGCTCTTTATGGTCTCAAGCAAGCCCCTCGTGCATGGTTTGCACGTTTCAGCTCAGTGGTTATTGCTGCAGGTTTCACTCCTAGTGACCATGATCCTGCTCTTTTTGTTCACACTTCTTCTCGTGGACGCACTTTGATTCTGCTTTATGTTGATGATATGCTAATCACTGGCGATGATCCAGACTACATTGCCTTTGTCAAAGACCGTCTTTGTGATCAGTTCATGATGTCTGACTTGGGCCCTCTAAGTTATTTTCTGGGCATTGAGGTTGAATCCACTGCTGCTGGTTATTATATCTCTCAGACCAAGTACATTCAAGATCTTCTTGCTCGCTCTGGTCTCACTGATGCTCGGACTGCTACTACTCCTATGGAACTTCACCTTCAGTTGAAGCCGTCAGATGGTTCCCCCCTTGCTGATCCAACGAGGTACCGTCACCTGGTTGGTTGTCTTGTGTATCTTACTACTACCAGACCAGACATAGCCCATGCAGTTCATATTCTCACTCAGTTTGTGAGTTCCCCCACCACAGTTCACTATGCTCACTTGGTTCGGGTTCTGCGGTACTTGCGCGGCACATCCTCTCGTCGCCTGTTTTATGCCTGCTCAAGTCCGAAAATGCTACATGCTTACTCTGATGCTACTTGGGCTAGCGATCCGGTTGATCGACGATCTGTTACTGGCTACTGTATTTTCTTTGGTGGCTCGCCCATTGCATGGAAGTCCAAGCGACAAAATGCAGTCTCTCGCTCTAGTGCTGAAGCTGAACTCAGGGCTCTTGCCACCACAACCGCAGAGATTATTTGGCTTCGTTGGTTGTTGGCTGATTTTGGGGTACAGTGTGCTGATCCTACCATTCTCCGCTGTGACAACACTAGTGCTATTCAGATTGCCAACAATCCAGTCAAGCACGAGCTTACTAAACATATTGGTGTTGATGCCTCCTTCATCAGATCACATTGTCAGATGTCTACTGTTGATCTTCAGTACACACCTTCAGAGCTTCAGCTTGCAGATTTTTTTACCAAGCCTCAGACTAGGGCTCAACATCAATTTTCTGTATTCAAACTAAATGTTTCTGACTCTGTCACTTCACATCCACCTTTAGTTTGAAGGGGGGTGTTAGAGTAGTGTGTGGTGTGGCCCATGTAGGCCTTGGCCCATGTGGCCCATGTATGTGTATATGTATACCTGTTCTCGATTGAATGGAAATCATCTAGTCTAAACCTAACACTCTCCACTAAATTGTGTGCGTGTGTGTGCTGCTGCTGCAGCCATTGTTGCCAACAAAGTGGAATGGCAAGCACCATAACCACAGCTTATGAGAACAAGCAAACTTATCTATGCTGCAGTTTTGCGTGTCTTTTCAGTGAGAACAATGCTGTGTTAATGATTTGATGTTTTGTTATGACCAAATGCTTGCTGTTCTGACATGATCTTCCAAAATGAACCTTTTTAATGTGCTCCTGTTAGATATTCTTCATAGAAAGCAAAATCTTGTCCCCTCAAGGTTTGATTGCATGCCTGCTTCTTGTACCTTGGTCATGATGTAATTGCAATATCATTGCATGCCTTCCTTGTTACCTTAATTGGCATACACTTGTCCCAGAGAAGATTAATTGGGAAGACCACATAAGACAGAATTCGGTAGACTGGGACTGGCAAGTGGCTGTCTGCAAATTGTTTGATGAGCGTCCTGTGTGGCCAAGGCAATCACTTTATGAACGGTTGCAAGAAGATGGTGTGCATGCCTCACAAAACCAATTCAAAAGGTTTAATATATTAACTCTTGTAGAGCTGATTTATCGTTTAGTTCCTTTGTTATGTCTTTTAATTGTAATTTTCTTTGCTCATATGCCTTTTTTTGTTTGCTCAGGCTTTTGTTTAGAGCTGGATACTACTTCTCTACTGGACCCTTTGGTAAATTCTGGATCAGAAGAGGATATGACCCTCGTAAAGACCCGGACTCACGAATGTAAGCAACATCTGCATTGCTAATAGTATTGTGTTTTTTCTTTACAAACTGTTACTTGTTTGTGCTTTTGATTCAATTGCATTACTGTAGACACAGCTGTTTCCATTGCTCCTTTTTTCCTACTGAAAGTATGAATGAAATTCTATGTTCAGTTAGGCTACAAATGTTGTAAGTTAATAACCAAAAAAGCATAAAAGGAACTAAGAACACTGATGTCAAGCATGAACATGCCTTTGGGGTTTATATCTTGTTTTCTATACTGGATAAAGTGGTCTATGCTTTACACTTTCCATCATTAAAACAGTGCTGTGAAGTGAGAGAAAAAGAAGCATCAAGCATAATGAACTACAGAGTATTTAACTAGAATGAATGATTAAAATAAATACAGGAACCTTGCAAACTTTGGACTTTAAGTGCTGACATTAGCATTGTCATGGAATTCAGCATGCCATCTCTTTTGTTCATGTAACAAAGAGGATTGATTGGTTAGATGCTGTTGTGTTCATAAAAGCTTTCAGTTATTCCTTCGAAACTTTCATGCATATGGGAAATGACAAAATTGGAGAGAAATTGTAAGTTTTTTTGCTAGTTTTCTTGTCTCTCACCATGTGTACTTTGGACTGTGAAAAGCATAAATAATGTTGGGAACACTGTTCACTAAAAATGTCAAGTTGTTTGCATTACTGGTTTTATAAAAGGGAATTTTGTCTATGGCACACTGTAAAAACTTGGTTTGGTCCCCATCACACTCTACTCTTTGATTTTGTTTGCTGCACACTGCAGTTTTGTGGTTTTGTCCACAAGACACTAAAACAAATAAAATAACCATCTGGAAGAAAGATGATGATTCGAAAGACTTTTTGCCCCTGGCTTTCTTCTACTCTACCTCTAAGCCCAACGGACACATATGCGGCTGCAGCATTCCTGTTACCGCTTGTGCAGGTCTTCTTCCCGGCCAGCTGCTCAGCTTGGCTATGGATCACAGCTACGTGCTCCTGTTACCGCTTCCTCATCACCAAATCTTGTATCCAAAGCCTACCTCCTCGGCTCCTCCCCGTTGATCTTATCTTTCTTCTTTGCACAGTTGACCTCGTTCATGTGCCCGACCCCATTGAAGGCTCGGAGTAGGCAACGGTGGCCTCGAAGGCTGGAACTTGCACCAGTCCAAGAGCACCGTACCGCAGGTCGCAGCTAGAGATCGATGTTCACCGCTTGCCCGCAGGCAGGGTGGTGGCTTGTGCGATTCGCAGTTACAGCGGCGTAGGAGTCCCTAATCCACCATTCACAGGATTAGGCAGCTGCGTGTTCTCTAGAATTCCGGCGTTTGTGCCCACGACGACAACGAGGACATGGGGCTGCCGAAGTTCTGGCACAGGAGCTGTAGGGACGAGATGATGGTGCTCTGTGGCGGCAATGGAGGTGCACGAAGGCGGAGAAGCGGAGCGCGAGGCCCTTGACGGCATGGAGCGATTACCCGGCGCCGGCGGAGCGATGGACGGATGAGAGAGGACGGAAAGCGAGAGAGAAGGAAGAAGGGGATGACAGGTGGGACCGATCTGGAAGCAAGAGAAGGAAAGTAATATGAAAAGGGCAAGATAGTCTTTTCAGATCTCCTCTCAGGAGCCATAAATCATTAGTTTATTTGCTGTGGTGTGTTGTGGACAAAGGTATACTTTCATGGTGTGCTTCAGACATAATCGCTGAGTGCAATGTGTTACATACAAAACCATGTTTTTTGAGTGTGCTGGGGACAAATTTCCCTTTATAAAAAGGAAACACGGTATATACAATCCCAGATTTTAGCCCCAATTGAAAATACTCCCTTCATGTTGAATAGTTGCATTCAAAATCTTGCATATTTGTCATTGCAAAATCTAAGTCAAATTGATTTGCTCATGCACCATTCAAAATTGAAATCCAAAACCACCAAACTTGGCACTTCAAAAGGCAAATTTCTCATGATTTCTTTTACCATTGAGATTACCCTTTACCCTTCGAAACTCTATAGTACCACATCAACCTCAACGAGTGTACTTGGGTCATGCAGACATGTGAAGCGTGGCCACTTGATCTATCATTTCGCTGCCTCCTTCGCCATTAATTATTCATTTTTCTGTAAAAAATGACGTACTCATTTTTCCTTTTAAAAATAATTTCATTCCTTGGTTGTCATACAGGAGTAGAGGATGCATGTAGCAACAGAATGGTATTATCTCTGTAATAGGTTCTTTTCAGTAAAGTTTACTGCTAATGCTTAGAAACCTTGAACACCAAAATGAATAAATAATTGAATTTATCTGAACTTGTTCTCCTTTTACTCTTAGTCCACTTTCTGCAAAAGAAAATGTGTTTATATTGGGAGGCACCGGCACTTCTTGAAATTGATTTGATGCTCACCTTTTTATAAATATTTACTTCCATCTAAATGGACTTTTCATCTTGGGAAATAGAAAATTTGCATGCTTACATGGGCGGTATCTTTTTTGGGGGTGGGGATCAAGTAACTCTACTGCTATATTCCTTTTTTTGTGTCTCCCAAAAAATTGTTACGTTTGCATCTGAGTATTAGAGGATTAATACAATACATCTGAAATTTGGAGGGCCCGAAATGAACTAACTTAAACTTCAAAGGCTATTTTGGTTTTCTGTTCTATGAATTTTGTTTTTTTTTCATTTGAACAGATAAGTTATGTTTTACCAATATGTATCAGCTAACATGTTTTTGTTTGCTAGATATCAGGGAATTGATTTTCGCGTGCCTCCTAAGCTAAGGAATCTTCTAAGGACAAAGGATTCTGGGTGAGCCACATTTTTCCTTTCAGTTAGTAGTCGAAGCAATTTCTAAGGACAAAGGATTCCAGGATAGAATTGCATGTAGGGTCCTTTTTTTCTCTCTTTTCAAGAGGTCTGAAATATTCGTCAGCATATCCGTACACTCAATTTTAAAATCTGCGTCCATCACTGCCCCGGGGCATGGAGGTGGCAGCTGTAACCCTGGTGGCTGCTGCCTTCAGGTCGGGCTGGCCCATATGGGCCATGGGGATTGGTCCCATAACAAGATGATTGCCTTGTCTATCAGCATCTTTTTATTGTTCGTAATTGCTCTGTATATTTGTTTGCATTCAGAGGATTTTTCTTTCAGTGCTACTGAGTGCTGTTGTTCTTCCTGGTCTGCAACTCAATTTGAGTGCACCTGCTTATCTCTATTTTTTTAAATCTGTTTTGGTATGTACAGATCTCAAAAGTGGGCAGAGATGTGCAAGCTCGAAGTTATGCCATCACAGAGTTTCATCTCCCTGCAATTATTTGAACTGAAGGATGACTTTATTCAAGAAGAAATTCGAAAACCTTCTTATCAATCAATTTGTTCAGTGAGTACCTAGATAGTCTCGTCCTACTTAGAAATTGTGCCCGAACTCTTCATTATTGCTCATTCACTGCATATCCATCAAGGGTTAATTAATCAAGTGATATTTGTGTGTTCTTGTTAGGGTCGCTGCTACTGCCCCGTAGGAAGTAGCTATGGGAGGTGGGAGGACGAGGTCTGGGTTCCCGGCGGCGACGAGGTTGCGTCGCCGTCCTGACGGCGGCGTCGCAACGAGCGTGACGGGAAAACAGGGGAAGGAACAGAGCACACAGGGGCGCAGGAGATTTATTCAATCTCCAGCTAATCTCCTCATTAATCCAAGTGTTTGCCTTTATAGGCCAATCTCCTAACAAATATCCTAACAAATCTCAAGCTAACAACCGAATGAATCAAATCCTAACCAACTTCTAATCCTAATCCTTCTTCTGTGACGGCTGTGCTTAGCCACTTTGTTGGCGGCGCCTGCTATAGGTCAGGCCCACCATAACATCTCTCCCGCCGTTGACGAACAGCTCGTCCTCGAGCTGGAACTCGGGGTAGGCTTCTTTGAAGGCGTTGACAGGTTCCCAGGTGGCCTCCGCAGCAGGAAGTCCGGCCCAATGCACCAGAACATGCCAGACGCCCCGGCGGAGCTGTGCGCGTTCCACACGTTCCGGGGTCTCAAGAAGGCGGCCGTTGCGCAGAGGGGGCAGGGGTGGAGCTGCTGCCGGTGACGCACCATGGAAGGGCTTGAGGACGCCGACGTGGAAGGTATCGTGGATGCGGGTGTCCTGCGGCAGCTGCAGCCTGTACGCGACGTTGCCGACGCGTTCGAGGATCTTGAAAGGCCCTGCGTACCTGGGGCTGAGCTTGCCCCGCGCGCCGGGCACCAACGACTGCGCCGGCCGATGGAGGAGGCGGAGCCACACCCAATCGCCGACGTTGAACTCCAGGAGGCGGTGGTGTGCATCGTAGTGGCGCTTGGCGTACTCTTGGGCTTGAAGAAGGCGGTCGCGGACGTCGGAGAGGAACGCGTCCCTGTCCTGCAGCAGAGTGTCCACCATAGCCGTGCGTGCCGTAGCTGGCTCATATGGCAGGAGCCAGTGTTTTTCTAGACGGAAACGGTAGACAAGTCGGTCGACCATCGTTCAGCGTTTAATCTGTTTAAACACCTGTTTAAACGGGGCTAAATGGCGTTTAAACGGGATAAACGGTGTTTAAACGGGCTAAACGACATAGACGGTGTTATCCCGTTTAGCGTTTAAACCCGTTTAAACGGCCCGTTTAGGCCGTTTAGGATAACACTGGCAGGAGCACCGGCGGCGGCCGGCCATAGACAACCTGGAACGGCGTTGCCTTGAGCACAGAGTTAGCAATACTCGGCCCAAGGGAGCCACTCCAGCCAAGCACGGGGACGGTCGCCGGTGATGCACCGCAAGTACATGGCGATGGTCTTGTTGACAGCCTCCGACTGTCCATCTGTTTGGGGATGGAACGCCGTACTCATCTTTAGAGCGACCCCCGCCATCTTGAAGAGATCCCGCCATACATGGCTTGTGAAAACCGGATCGCGATCACTGACAATGGAGGCGGGGATTCCATGGAGCCGGACGATGTCGTTGAAGAACGCACGGGCGACCGAGGCGGCGGTGTAGGGGTGGCCGAGGGGAATAAAGTGTGCATATTTGGAAAAACGATCCACGACGGTGAGGATGACGCTCTTGCCACTGACCTTGGGTAGCCCCTCGACGAAATCCATGGAGATATCGGCCCAAACCTGCGAGGGGACGTCGAGGGGTTGCAGGAGGCCCGCCGGGTGTAGAGCCTCGGTCTTGTTCCGCTGGCATGTCGCACACGCCCGGACGAACTCGCGGACCGTGCGGCGGTCATTGTCGAGGACGAAGTCGCGACGGAGGCGTTGCAAGGTCTTCTGTACGCCTTTGTGACCAGCCGTGTGCGCAAGCTGGAGCACAGCTGGCAGAGAACGCGAGGGCGCCGGTACGTAGACGCGGTTGCCGCGGAGGATGAGGCCGTCTGCGACGCGCCACGGGCTTCCGCGACCGTGTCGCGCAGCTGGCGCAGTTGGTCATCGTCCTGGAGTTCAGCGCGGATGTCGTCGTAGAGCTGGAACGACGGTCCAGACAGCGCGGTGAGGGCGGGCTCCTCCTGTTCGCGTCGAGATAGCGCATCAGCGACGGTGTTCAAGCGGCCCGGCCTGTACTCCACTGAGAAATCAAAACCGAAGAGCTTGCTAATCCATTGATGTTGAGGGATCGTGGAGAGCCTTTGATCCAGCATATACTTCAAGGCGTAATGATCTGTGCGCACACAGAAGCGGCGACCCCAGAGATACGGCCGCCAGTGTCGCACGGCTTGCACGAGCCCGATGAGCTCCCTTTCATAGGCGGCGACCTTGAGGTGTCGGGCGGCGAAGGGCTTGCTGAAGAACGCGAGTGGCCCGGCACCCTGGTGGAGGACGGCGCCAAAGCCCGTGCCGGACGCGTCACAATCCACGACAAACGGCTTGTCGAAGTCGGGGAGGTGCAGCACCGGCGCCGTTGACAGGGCGGTCTTCAGCGCCGCGAACGCCGCCGTGGCGTCCTCTGTCCACATGAACGCTTCCTTGCGCAGCAGGCGATGCAGGGGCGCTGCCACGGTGCCGAAATCCTTGATGAAGCGCCGGTAGTACCCGGCGAGGCCGAGGAAGCCGCGCAGCGCGCGTGCGGACGCCGGCTGGGGCCAGGAAGCGACGGCGGCCACCTTATCCTCATCCATGGCCACGCCGTGAGCTGAGATCACGTGGCCGAGATACGCCACGGAGGACGTGGCGAATGCGCATTTGGAACGCTTGACGCACAGCTGATTGGCGCGCAGGACGGAGAGCACGGCTCGGAGGTGTTGCAGGTGTTCGGTCCAGGAGCAGCTGTAGATGAGGATGTCATAAAAAAACACAAGGACGCACTTACGAAGGAACGGCTGGAGGACGGAGTTCATCAAGCTTTGGAACGTCGCCGGCGCGTTCGTGAGGCCGAAGGGCATGACGAGGAACTCGAAGTGCCCATGGTGTGTCCGGAACGCCGTCATGCCAATGTCATCTGGATGGACGCGGACCTGATGGTAGCCGGCGCGTAAGTCTAGCTTCGTGAAGAACCGTGCACCGTGTAGTTCGTCGATGAGCTCTTCCACCACCGGTATAGGGAATTTGTCTTTCACCGTGCGCTCATTGAGAGCGCGGAAGTCGACGCAGAAGCGCCACGTCCCATCGGGTTTCTTGACGAGCAGAACCGGCGCGGAGAATGGCGACGTGGACTGCCTGATGATGCCCTGCTCGAGCATTGCGGCGCACTGGGACTCGAGCTCATTCTTCTGGAGCTGTGGGTAACGGTACGGGCGCACCGCAATGGGTGCCGTGCCCGGTAGCAGGTGGATCCTGTGATCGCAGGCGCGGCGCGGCGGCAAGCCGGTTGGTGGGGCGAAGATGTCCGCGAACGACTGGAGCAGGCGCTCGAGGAGGTCCTGTTCGCCACCGCGCATGGTGTGGAGGCGGCCGGTGGGCGGAATGTCGGTGCGCGTCGAGCCAATGCCTTTCCAGAGCACCCGGCGCCCTTGGTGCCAGAACGCCATGCACAAGTCGTCAAAGTCCCACAAGATTGGCCCCAGGGTGCGGAGGTACTTGACACCCAGGACCATGTCGTAGCAGTCGAGGGGAATGGCGTAGCAGTCGATGGTGAAATACTCGCCGCCGATGCAAATGGCGACGTCACGGGCGACGCCGCGGCACGCGACGCGGTCGCCGTTGGCCACCACCACATGGGCACCGCGACTGTCTTGGAAGTGGAGGCCGACACGGCGGGCTGCAGCGGAACTGATGAAGTTGTGCGTCGATCCCGAGTCGAGGAGGGCGATGAGCTCGAAGTTGCCGACGGAGATATGTAGCTGCATCGTATCCTTGGTACGAATCCCCGTGATAGCATTGAGGGAGATCAGGGGCTCCTCCTCGACAGGCGCCGGTGGCTCATCCAACAAGTTCGGTGTGTCGTCGACGAAATCCGCGACCTCCAGGTAGAACAGGCCCTGGCACTTGTGGCCGCGGACATATGGTTCGTCGCAGTTGTAGCAGAGCCCTTGACGGCGGCGCTCCGTCTGTCGTGGCGGTAGTGGATGGGGCCGGCAGCGGGGATTGGCGCGGCGGGTTCCGCGCGGGGCGCGTCGTGACAGTAGGCTGCGCCGCGACGGAGCGGCGTTCGTAGGCGCGCGCCAACGCCATGGCGCGCTGGAGGTCTTGTGGCGCCTGAAAGCTCGGAAGAAGTGCTCGCACTGGTTCAGCCACCCCAAGGGGTCCTCGCAGCCGTCGAATGTAGGGAAGGAGAGCTTGTAGTAGCGAGGGACCGCCATCCCCTCGTGATGGTCTTCTTGGAACGCCGGCTGGTCCGACAGGGGGCCGGAGAAGTTCGGCAGGGGGGACGGCGAGTGCGGAAACTGGATCCGAGTGATGGGAACGGATTGGGACAGGGGCACCGAAGTGACGACGACGGACGTCGTAGGCGGCGCAGACGGCAAGGCGCCGTAGCTCGGCAAGCCGTAGATGGGGGGCGACGACGACGGTCCGGCGCTCGACGGGCTGTAGCCGCCAAATCCCGGGAGGCACGATGCAATCTGGAACATCTGGCGCTGAAGGCCATAGATGGCCGTCGTCAGGGTGTCAATGGCGGCCGCCAGAACAGCGGTCACCGGCGGCGCTGAGGTGGGCGGCACAGAGGAAGAGGTGGGCTGTGGCGCGGTGGAACTTGGGAACGGCGGCGTGGTGGTGACAAGGGTAGCTGCAGCGGAAGACATCGTCCCTGGCAATACTGGTACCAGATTGTTAGGGTTGCTGCTACTGCCCCGTAGGAAGTAGCTGTGGGAGGTGGGAGGACGAGGTCTGGGTTCCCGGCGGCGACGAGGTTGCGTCGCCGCCGTGACGGCGGCGTCGCAACGAGCGTGACGGGAAAACAGGGGAAGGAACAGAGCACACAGGGGCGCAGGAGATTTATTCAATCTCCAGCTAATCTCCTCATTAATCCAAGTGTTTGCCTTTATAGGCCAATCTCCTAACAAATATCCTAACAAATCTCAAGCTAACAACCGAATGAATCAAATCCTAACCAACTTCTAATCCTAATCCTTCTTCTGTGACGGCTGTGCTTAGCCACTTTGTTGGCGGCGCCTGCTATAGGTCAGGCCCACCATAACAGTTCTGGAATCTGATGTTTGTATTGATATCAGCTCATTGTAAAGAAATGGTAGAAATTTGCTGATTGGTGCTGATGCAAGTTGTGTTCTGTACTATGGAGTATCTTTCACCAAAGCATATCCAAGCCTTGGACCATCATGCAAATATTCAGAAAAAGTATGACAAATTATGTGTACTATATCATGTTGCTTACAAAATTCAACTGATTCGTACAATGTGAAACAAGAACGACTTTCAGCATTGTCACTCAATTGCTTTTTATGACTTGCTGAAACTAGTCTTTTTTTTTCGTTTCTTCCTGTACAAATACAGTATGAAGCTAACCTTTTTGTAATATCTTAATGATACTCTAAATTGACAAACTTTTTCTGACTGTTTATGTGGTGGTGTTTTAAATCTTTGAACGTTACTATATATTCTCAAGGTCAGCCCTGTAGTGATGGCATTCAGGGCGACCACCCAGGCCCCCAAAGTCCAGAGGGCACCAGTATGCATCTACTAGTATATGCTTGTATACCAGTAAGCACAAGACATGCTAGGCAGCTACAGATCAAGTCCAAGTGCATATAAGTGCTAACATAAAACAAAGAAATGACATCAGCCCAATGTAAAGCAAGCAAACATCACTGGTTTTGGCGTAGATTGATGCTTCGGGTGTAGGGGTATCGTAAAACCACTTATATTTCAATTGTTCATTAGGTCTGCATTAGTTTTCAGCAACTAATTTTTTTGTTGATTTCACGTCCAAATTTGTTTAGCACTGTTCTTAGCTGTAGCAAATTTTTTATAATGAAGTAATAAGCTGACATTATCTTTGCAATTGATATATAAAAATAATTTGATATTTATGTTCAACTGGGCCCTCTATTTTTTGTGACCCCCTCAAAACTGCCAGCCTTGGATGTTCTCTTCTTCTTTCACCAATTTTAATTTAGACCAAGTTCACTCCAATTTTCTGTGATCATTGCCTGTGCAGCAACCTTATCTATAGCAAGTGCAAAGATTCTCTTTGCCCTATAATGTATGCTCCAGAACAACTGATTCCTGTGTAGCATTTTACAGGATGGTTCTCTAAGCCAATGATGAAAACCCTGAGGTTGCAAGTGAGCATAAGGTTCCTCTCTTTATTACCTAGTGAAGAGGCAAAAAGCTTGTTGAGGAATGCCCATGAGCTTATTGAAAGGTCTAAGAAGCAGGAAGCCCTCTGGAGATCTGAGCGATCTAAAGTTGATCATGTTGATGAAGGTCTGTTTGATTTCATCTACTTATTACTAGCTAAATGTGTAACCTTTTATTTGAATGAGCAATGTGCAATCTGAGAACATATTAACAACACATATGGACCTGCCTAGCTTCACAAGCAGTATGAATTTATTGTTGTTTGGACAGCTTGGAACATTAGTAAGCTAACTGTTGTTTTTGTATGGGCATGGTGCAAGTTCGGGCCAGTTAGCTTTACTTTCCCTGCGAAGAGTATTATAATCGTTCTTTCTTGGGAGAGATACCTTAGCACATCTATCCTGGATGTTAAATCCCCCTTTTTTCCCCTATAGAAGCTCCTGCCACACATACTGGAACTGAGGGTCAAGTTGGCCTTAACAATTCTGATAGTGAAGATATGGACGATGAAGAAGAGTTGGATGGTTATGATTCTCCGCCTATGGTATGTCACCACCTGAAATAATTTCCCATTATATGCTATAAACTTAACGTATTGTATCTGTTGTAGGTAGAGGATTTTCATGATTTCACCTTGGATGATTCCTGTATCCTTTATTATACCATAAATTATCATGTTTGGTTTCTCTTCACCATGTTACTATTTAACGGTGGGATTAGTTATGTTCATATTTATGTTCACAATACAGTGCCACATTTAATTTCACACATTTATTGAAATTTTGGGGATTAAAAATGGTTGGGAATTTTTATTCCAGCCATTCCATGCCTGGTACTTGCCTTGGACACATCTGTTTGAGTCCAAGTAATAAGCTCAGAATATCCAATAGGCCTCTTCCATGACAGTTAATAGGTTCTCTTATTGTTCATATTATCTCTTTTTTAGACCAGCTTTGGTGTCCTTTGAAATCTCACATTGACATTTATTATTTTTATTTGGTACATTGACATTTTTTTGTTGGTTTTGAAAAGAAACACAGGCAAAAATGTAACCTGTTATGGTTTCACTCACATCTTCAACAATTGGGTCATATGAATTGATTTCACCATGTGCTTAATCTTGACAAACGTAATATTCTGTCCGAACACGACATTACTACTTGCATCTTTATTTATTGCTAAAGTTAAAGTGTCTATGTTCACATTCCATGGCAATATAGATTCATCTTTTATAGGGTAATAACACAACCTTCTACATAAAAACCAATCGCCTTGATCCAAACTCACCCGTTGACAAGTCTCCTAGTTGTTTTCCATGACATGTATCAGATGCACTCGGTGAAAGCTTCTCCAACGGATACCTTGAAGAAATGCTGCGTTGCTTTCCATTGCAGGAAGATGGCCAAAGTAAATCAGGTGATGCCCCTAATGGTGCTGATGGCAGTGGTGGGGAGTTTGAAATTTTCGAACAGCCCAGTGACAATGATGAGTCGTCTGATGGTTAGATGGGATTTCATGGGAGTTATGTTCCACAGCTTCAATTTTGCAAGCACATAGATCAGATGCATTTGACAATGGGTTGTTAAACCTTCATGGCTACTAAAATCATGTAATCCCAACATGTTGATGAGCCCAGAAATGCTCTGCCCGAGTCTCAGGCTGAGTAGATCTCAGCTCAGAGATAGCCACCGCCATGGCAGGAATTTCGCGTATGCCACCCCTGTTGGCACTGTGGCTGTGGTCCTGTGGAGGATGAAGAATGGCAGATAGAAAGTTGCATGACCAGCCTCCTGGATTTGAGCACTACCGAGGGCCGGAGTTGGGGAGCTCTGAAACATATCGTTGGACCGATTTGTCTGTAACAGTCCTTGCCAGGATACCATGGAAGTACAACTGCGTCGCATAGTTTCAGTCTGCTAGACAATTCCAACTTAAAACTTGCTTTCATTAACATCGTCCAGATTTCTCACTTGGCGTAAGAGGAATATAACTGCGTCAGGTAGTTTCAGTTTGCTGGACAATTCCAACTTAAAACTTGCTTTCATTAAGATCGGCCAAATTCCTCACTTGGCGTAAAAGGAAAATGTGTCGCGTAGTTTCAGTTTGCTAGACAATTCTAACTTAGAAATTTTTTTCATTAACATCGGCAATTCTAACTTCCTGTTTAGTTGCCAAAATTTTTGGCAAAAAAATTTTGGCAGCCCCTTCAAAGGTCTATTAGAGGTAGAAAATGTAGACTAATTACAAAATTAATTACACGAATGGACGGGAAATCGCGAGACGAATCCATTAAGCTTAATTAATTCATCATTAGAGATTGTTTACTGTAGCATGATGTTATCTAATCATGGTATAATTAGGCTCGTTAGATTCGTATCGAAAAATTAGGTAAGAGTTATGGAGTGGGTTTTGTCATTAATTCACATTTAATACTCTTAATCAGTGTCCGAAGATTGATGTGGCGGGTAGTCGGAAAATTTTTGGGAACTAAACAGGGCGAACTTTTTCATTAACATCGGCCAGATTCCTCACTTGGCATAAAAGGAATACAACTGTGTGGCCTTGTGCTGAAAGTCTTTCAAGGTCACCTAGAGGATTTATCTTCAGAATCAGGAAACTTGGAGAAACGAATCATAAGTTAGACATCATACACTTCAGGTTGAGTTAATCTAATGTAGGGGGGTTAATCTGGCTACCACAAAGAAGATGAACAAATCTTCACCCAGTCCGAGCTGACCCAAATTGTGTGTTTATCAAGATTCACCACAAAAAGCAGCAAGAGTGCAACGTTCAACGCTACCTGCGTGTGTTCGTAAGAGTGAGTACGTATATGAGCGTCTGCGTTTGTACTATGTGATTCTAAAAAAAGACTAGGCGCTATGATGTATTCTTACAACCTTTTCTTCTCTAAAAATGAGCAAACAGTTCCTTGTGGATATGACAAATTCGGAACTAAACAAAATCTTTGGGCATCCCCCATCCGAGCACATCAAACTTGATAGCTCGGGCCTAGGATTGGATGCTTATCTAGGGATGAAAATTGACCCGATACTGATAAAGCGGATACGAATACAAATAGTTATTTTTTCTCCGATTGAACTCGGACATAAATAGTGTATGATGTGTCGAATATTGTTATTCATCATATTTGAATCTTAGAAATGATCAAACTTTCAGTATTCAGATACGAATATATATGGTATGGATAAGTATGGATATTAAATGCTCAGAATCGGATGTCTGATCCCATTTTGTTGGATGAACGAACCAATAATATTCGTACCACTTTTATCATTTGTGATCACGTCATGCTTTGTCACACCTCTGACATTTCACTACACATTTGGCATTTTGGATCCATCTATATCCGGTAAGATCGAGCAGACATCAAATATTATATTATAGGCATACCAAATCAGAGCTAAAGCCTAAGGTTCTCTAGCTGAGTTGGTTAGAGGGTTCGGTGGCACCTCGCTAAGTCCTGAGTTCGACTCTCTGTGGAAGCGAATTTAAGACTAAGGTTAAAAAAATCTTCTCGTCTGTCCCACGCTAAAGCATGCTGCAAGGCCCGACCCAGCTCACGCGGGTACATGTGCCGCCATGTAAGGGTGGGGGTAGGGGTTCGGGGGGTTTTCTAGACTTGCGTGAGAAGGTCACCTTCTTCTTAAACAAATGCCGAGGGGGTGTAAGGGTTGGGTAGGAGTTCAGAAGTTTTCTAAATCTGCGTGAGGAGATCACCTTCTTCTTAAGCAAATGCCCGGGGGTCATCACACTCCCGCGGGTCTAGTTTTAAAAAAACCGGAGCTAAAAAGAAGTTGGGGTGTGATGGTGGGGTAGAGGTTCATGAGTTTTCTAGACCTGCGTGAGCAGGGTCATCACGTCCCGCAGGTCTAGTTTTTTTTAAAAAAAAATCGGAGCCAAAAAGAAGTCAGACGGTGAGACTCCACTTACCTCCAACACACGAGAGCCTACATGATGATTTTTTGAAAGGTTGCACAAGCACGGTACGCACAATCTGGGGCATCAAAAGGAAGTTTGCTCAACATTACTTGCACTAAAACCAGCAAGTCTGTGTGACGCCGTGCGATAAACATGTGACTATAAAAAATGAAGTAAGCAACAATTTAATATTCTATAGATAAAAAATCAGTAGCAAACCACTTTCAAGATAAACAAAAAAAATACCAATTTCGTTCTGTCCTTTTTTTGGATAGAAGAAATAAATATATATAACCATAGCCAAGAACTTCTGCTAATTTGTTCTGAGAGAAACACTAATTTGTATGACATATTTATTATAATAGAAAAGTACTACGTAAGAATCTGAAATAAGAAAGTCGAATAGTTACTTTCATATTGTTTAGAAACTGTAACTTAATTTTGTGGGTGTTTGCCTTTGCCCGCAAGGCCGCAATAGGCCGCATGCTACTCCGCATGCGAGTGTTTGCGGTGGCCCACAACACCGCATGCTACGCTAGAGCCTGAGCCGCACACGTCAGTACGTCACACTGTCACAGCAGCTGCTGCCAATTGAGCTTGCTCTGCATATGTCGGTCAGCGCCGTCTCACAAAATTTATGAGGAGCAAGTAAGACATTAAAAGTCCGACAATATAATATTTTAATATAACGATTACAATATGTAATAGTGTAGTATATAATAGTATAGTAAATAATAGTATTGATAAGAGATAACTCATTGCATATATTTAATTCTTTAAAGTCAATCTCTATTCCCGTAAGTACTAATCAAGTACTAATAAACTACAACTTTGCATCTGTAAGACTGCAATCAAATCTATACCTTTGCGGCTTTACCGTGGAGCACTAATCAAGAAGACGAGAAGGGCAGGTCGCTTGGGGGCTGAGCCTCGTGTGATCACGTCTAGCGATCAGCCGGATCGGCTACTGGCGAGGAGAAGGAGAACGGTGAACATAAAACAGCTGAACGGGACGCAAGCGAGCGGGAGGAGAGGAAGACTGACCGGTGTCGCTGAATCACTATTTGTTAATACCCTAGTCGCCGACGCCGTCGTCTTGTCTTCTCTGATTCTCTCGTCTCGTGCCGTCCGCCCGTCCGTGTGTGAAAGTCGTGTGATACGTATCAGTGTATCACGTATGGACTACTAGGCATGTGTACTGTGTACACTTGATACTCATGCTCATGGGCCCCAGCGGCTTGGGCCCATGGGCAGCGCACCGGCTGCCCACCCCCCGGGACGGGCGGTCAGTTACGAAGGTCTGCAGATGTTAGTTCAAGATGCCATATCTGAAACGAACCGGATTTCCAGGAAAGGAAATCCGATCCCTGCACCTCGGTGATAGTCCCAGGAGGCTATCACGTGCAAATCTTTTCTCAGAAAGTAACGAATACCGCACAACAGAAGGAAATATATGAAGGTCCACATAAATAATATTATAATAATTAATCATCTGAGTACAACATTATGGCACATACCGGGTACAAGTCCAACGGGACTGAATCAAACAGAGTAAACATCTACGCAACGGCTCTCGTGTAGCGAAGTAGACTCCATGCCCATAGGCAGCTCGAGTGTAGAACAGCCTCAGTCCTCCCATCCATCGTGCTCAAAGTCGTAGTCCGGCTCCTGGTCTGAAAACCCGTCATCTACTCGATAAGCGAGTAGGTCATGTCAGCTTCCCAACAAAGAGCATAAGCAAAAGAGAATAATTCTAATATGCATGAGTAATCCTATTTATGGCTGTAGAAGGTTATGCAAGCAGCGGTAGCAACGTCAAGGAATGCAGAAATGCCGAGAGGTCACCATCTCCGAGGAGATCCACACCTCCGAGGACAACGCCTCCGGGGTCAACACCCCATCCAAGGAAGGAACACCAAAACACTGGATCTCAACCGAGACACAGCATCCCACTCTCATCTGCGATGTGGGGTCACCAACTTCTATCCCCACATCTCAACGGCACGAAGCCGGGCTCACACACACAGGGAAGAGAAAGCAGCACAAAAGAATACTAGCCAGGTGAGAGATCAAAAGGGCTGTCCATACCAGTGGACACGGACTATAGCTATAGGTTTAACACTCTGCAGAGGTTGTACAACTGGACCCGCCGAATAGAGCAGAATCGGATGCCTCCGATCCACCTCTCTACCTAACGGCCGGAGACCTAGCAGTGGATGGCACTCTCCTGCCTCTCCGAGCCTGACTCGTCCTGACTGGGGCGCGAAACTTGCCAGCAGGGCCTCGAAGCTGTGAAACCATCCCCGGAGGAGCCGGGGCGACGTCTACTCGGGGGTATAACCCGTCCCCCTCACACGATCACTCCGATCCGCCTACAGGCTGGATGCCATCCACCTACTAGTTCTCAGACCAAACCCCGCCCATAACAAGGCAAACAGTTTGTACGAAAATAGCCCAAAGATCAAGGTCACACAGTTGATCGGTCCTTAACTGCAAGAGCGAGCACTCACCAACTCCATCCGAACGACACACCGCTAGGGCGGGAGGCCAGGTCGCATCTCCCGTAGACAGGCGTTCACAAGTAACCAAAGCGGCTCGCTCTCACGGTAATACGTCAAGGATACACACTCACCCAAAACACATGCTAGAATACCGAGATATCTCAATCTTAGTCCAAACCAGAGATCCATCCATAACTAAGGGTAAAATATATGGATAGATATAGCCGGGAACTAGCTAGGGGTCTGTAGCTAGTTCCAAAAGTAGGCAGTTCAAGGACAGGACAATACAAATCAAGGTACGGCTAAAAGATTGTCTATGCAATTCAAAGGCATTCATAAAGTAATAATTAAGCACTAGCAACTAAAAGCATGCATAGTATCTATATGGTTGGGAGTGACATGACACCTGGCTGGCGTCCGAAGTGCTGGTCTGGGTTGAAGTCGGGGTCGTAGGCCTCCTCCGGATCGTAGCTCGGGTCTGTGCAGCACGAGATACGAGACACTAAATTACCAGAAATAAACTAAGCATAAATCCAAGAAAACCCAATTTTAAAAGATCCAAAAAGATCCAAACTATCTACAATCAGCACCGTCTCATTTTTAGAAAAATAATGAAACTGGTTTCATATTTTTCAGAGTTATAGATAATTAGTTATGATTTTTCAAAGATTAATAGATTTATAAATTAATTTTTAAATTCATTTATAAATCAAAAAATGATTTTAATTTTTGAAAATAGGTGATGACGTCAGCATGACGTCATCGTGTCGTCAGCGTCACAGGTTAGTGGGCCTTATTGGGCTGAAAGGGTTAGTGGGCCGAATATGGCCCAGTGGACTCAGCCCAGTGGGCCAACCGAGCTAAGTCCATTGCTTCACCCTGAACTAAAATCAGACTTCGCGGAGAAAAAGGAAAAGAGGCCGGCGCTGGGCCTTAATGGGCTAAGGCCCAGGCGGAGTTTCCTTTACGTTACAGCCAAAAAGTCCAGCGGTCCACCCTGGACTCTGCTGGGTTGCAGCGACGCCCCTCGCCACGCGCGCGGGCGTGGGCGCGCGGCCGGCGGCGACGGCGAACGACGATGTGCGGCCATAGCCGCTCCGGCGCTCGTGTAAGCGAGGATTGGGGATCCCTAGGATCTGGCGGTTACCTCGGTGCAGCCACAGCCCTGGGGTGGAGCTCCTGGGCATGCGCGAGCCTCGTCGTGGCGGTGCTCTCGGCACGGTGCAGCGGCGTCAGTGGTGACAGCGCAAGCAGCAACGGCGAAACGCAACAGCAGAACGAGCAAGCGCTTCAGCAGACGCATCTACGCGGCACGGCCAGCACTTAGGCGTGCTGGGCCTGGGCACACACGCGAGCACAGGCAGATCCTGGACGCGACACGACCGGCCGACGCACACGGGTCCTCGGCGAGCCGAGGCCGCGGCACGGTGCAACCATTAGCGGAGGCGCGAACATCTGCAGATGAAACCACGGCGCGAAGGCCGGCTCACAGCGCAAAGGTGATAGGGTAACGATCAAGCATAACGGCGAGGCACGGCGCAGCGCTGGGGGCGCTACGGCGGCGAACTCGATGGGCGCGCACGGCTCGACGGCCGGCGAGGCAACACAGGTAGACCAAGGCGGAGGGAAGAAGCGAGAGGGCGGAACGGCGGCTCACATTGGGGCGTAGGTGTAGATGTTGCAGTGGAGCGGCACATCGGTGCAGCGGTGTCGAGGTACGTGGCGGCGCGGCGGCGACTCTGCTCCAGCCCGGTCTTGTCGCGGACGGCCTCCTCTGCTCCACAGATGGCTCCAGCTTCTCGGCTACAGCTTCATCTTGATGGCGGCTTCACGACGCTCTCCTTGCCTTCTCCTCTCCTCCTTCCCCCTTCCCTTCTCCCCCCTCTTCCCTCTCAGCGGCGGAACAAGGGAATGGGGAAAAGTTTCCCCGAGTGAGCTGCGGGCGCCAAAGGGGCTCGGTGCTGGGGTTTTGGCGTCGCAGCCACGGCAAGGCAGGGGTAGAAGCAGTACTGGCTGTGGCTATTGGGTGCTACGGCATCGATGGCCGACGTGGCGGCGCAACAATGGCTGGCGGGCTCCTATGCGCGTCACAACGTGGGGGTAAAAGGGGTATTTGACGTGGCAGACTGCACGAGGAGTGCACAGGCTTCCCTGGCTCGACGTCCGTGCCGACCGGCCGGTCGGGGGTTGGTTCCCTCTGCCAGGCGCAGCGCAGCGCGCGCGGCGGAGAAAAGGACTCGGCCGGTGTGAACGCGACGACCAGCTCCGCGAGGACGACGACCGAGTGACGGGGCCCACCAGTCAGTGTCCCAGCGAAGGAGGGTACGACGTGGTGGGCTGGTGGGCTGTGTTGTTGGGACGTGATAAAGAAGAGGGGCGACGGTGAGTTTCGGGACGGAAGTTAGAGGGGTTTAGATAGACTATAGTTGGAGAAGACTGGCCCAAGTTAGATATATAGGGTTTGAAATAGTTTTGAATAAGAGTTTAAACTTTATATTTGAATTTTAATTTATTCAAATTCAAAACACACTCAATTAAATCTAATAAAAATCCATAAACTCCAAATCACATATTTATACCATAAGTTGAATTTATATTTTTATATTTAGGTTTTTATTTTATAGAATTTAGTGAGAGGCTAGAAAAAGGTTTTAAAATATGGTGACACTTCATCAAATAAATAAAAGTTTAAATTTTCAACATTTTCATACTTTCAATTTTCTGGAATGTTACATTCTCCCACATCACCGGGAATCTCGTCCTCGAGATTTAAGCTCCATCCTCTCCCTCGAACAAGTGAGGGAACTCTCTTCTGAGGTCGGCTTCCTTCTCCCATGTTGCTTCTCGCTCAGTGTGGTGGCTCCACAGCACCTTGCGGTAAGGAATAGTGGTCCTCCTAGTTTCCTTTGTTGCCCTGTCCAAGATCTTCTCTGGGTACTCTTCATATTCCAAGGTGTTCTGTAGGTCTAGTATCTCAATCGGGACTTGCTTTGCTTCCACTTCCTTCTCACTCTTCTTCAACTGTGACACGTGGAACACGGGGTGTACCGCGGACATCTCCTCTAGTAGTGCGAGCCTGTAAGCGAGCTTCCCAACTCTCTGAGTGATTTGGTAAGGTCCTACGTACCTCAGGGCCAGCTTCCCCTTCACAGCAAACCTCCTGGTTCCTCTCATCGGTGACACTTTCAGGTAGACAAAGTCACCCACCTCAAACGACAAGTCTCTCCTGTGTCGGTCGGCGTAGCTCTTCTGTCTGCTCTGGGCAATCTTTAGGTTGTCTCGAACCTTCTCCACTTTCTCCTCAGCTTCCTGTATAGCATCTGTCCCAAAGACCATCCTCTCTCCTACTTCTGACCACATCAAGGGTGTCCTGCACTTTCTCCCGTAGAGTGCCTCGAAAGGTGCCATCTTGAGACTTGCTTGAAAGTTGTTGTTGTAAGAGAACTCTGCATAGGCCAAACTGCCCTCCCAATCTGTGCCGTAGGTCAAAGCGCAAGCTCTCAGCATATCCTCTAACACTTGGTTTACTCTCTCTGTCTGCCCATCTGTCTGGGGGTGAAAAGCTGTACTGTAGCTGAGTATAGTCCCCATCCTATCGTGAAAGCTCTGCCAAAATCTTGCTATGAACTGGGGCCCCTCTGTCGGACACTATGCTCCTTGGTGCTCTGTGTAGCCTGAGTATGTGGTCCACGTACAAGTCTGCCAACTGGTCTGTCATGTATCAGATCTTCACTGGTACAAAGTGAACAACCTTAGTCAACCGGTCCACTATGACCCAAACGGAGTCGTTGCCTTTCTGTGTCCGGGGTAGTCCCACCACAAAGTTCATGGAAATGTCATCCCACTTCCACCGAGGAATATCCAATGGTTTCAACAGTCCTGCAGGCCTCTGGTGCTCAATCTTCACTCGACTGCAAGTGTCACAACAAGCCACGTGGTAGGCTATGTCCTTCTTCATATCCTTCCACTAGAACCTTTGTTTCAGATCTTGGTACATTTTTGTGCTTCCCGGGTGAATGGAGTACCTTGAATCATGGGCATCCTTCAGAATTTGCTCTCGAAGTTCCTTGTCCTGCGGGACACAGATCCGATCTTTCAACCACACGGTTCCTTGTTCATCGATCCGATAGTCCTCAGCTTTGCCTTCCAACATCAGCTCTCGAATAGCTCCAACCTATTTGCAAGCTTTCTGTGCCTCCCGAATCCTTCCCTCCAGGTCGTAGGTCACTTGAAGTTCATTGAGTTGTCCTTGCTCCACAATCTCAAGGCTCTAGCTCCTGGTGAAGTGTTGGCTGCTCCTGCCTCACCATCAAGTTGTTGTAATAGGACTTTCTGCTCAGTGCATCTGCCACAACGTTCGCTTTGCCTGGGTGGTAGTGAATCTCCAACTCGTAATCCTTGATCAGCTCTAACCACCTCCTCTACCTCATGTTTAGCTCTGGCTGGGTAAAGAAGTACTTCAGGCTCTTGTGATCGGTATACAGTTCACACTTGTTGCTGATCAAGTAGTGCCTCCAAATCTTGAGTGCGTGAACAACTGCCGCTAGCTCCAAGTCATGAGTAGGGTAGTTCTCTTCGTGCTTCTTGAGCTGCCTCGACGCATAAGCAACAACCTTTCCCTCTTGCATCAACACACATCCCAAACCCTACTTCGAGGCGTCACAGTACACCACGAAATCCTTCTTGATATCTGGCAGGGTAAGGATCGGAGCTGTCGTGAGCCTGTTCTTCAGTTCCTGAAAACTCTTCTCACAAGCCTCTGTCCACACAAACTTCTTGTCGTTCTTCAACAGCTCTGTCATTGGCTTTGCTATCTTGGAGAAGTTTTCTATGAACCTCCAGTAGTAACCTGCCAACCCGAGAAAGCTCCTGACATCTGTCACTGTGAGCGGCTGCTCCCACTTGGTAACTGCTTCCACTTTCATAGGGTCGACTGCGACTCCCTCAGCTGACAACACGTGACCCAAGAAAGCAACTTCCTCCATCCAGAACTCACACTTGCTGAACTTTGCGTACAACTTTTGCTGTCTCAGCCTCTCCATCACAATCTGAAGGTGCTCTTCATGTTCTTCTGCTGTTTCGGAGAAAATCAGTATGTCATCAATGAACACAACCACGAACTTGTCCAGCTCTTCCATGAAGACCTTATTCATCATGTTCATGAAGTAGGCCGAGGCGTTGGTCAGCCCGAAAGAAACCACTACGAACTCGTACAGGCCGTACCGAGTCGTGAAAGCTGTTTTCGGAACATCTTGCTCTCGAATCTTCATCTGGTAGTACCCTGACCTCAAGTCAATCTTGGAAAAGAACTTGGCCTTCCGCAGCCTGTCTAGCAAGTTGTCGATCCTGGGCAAAGGATACCGGTTCTTGATCGTCATTGAGTTGAGAGTCCGGTAGTCCACACACATCCTCTTAGTGCCATCCTTCTTATCCACAAACAGAACTGGTGAACCCCAAGGTGAGGCACTCGGCCTCATGAACCCTTGCTCTAGTAACTTCTTGAGTTGCTTCTTCAGTTCATCGAGTTCATCCGCGGACATCCTGTACGGGCTCTTGGCCACTGGTCCGGCTCCTGGCATCAGCTCAATCACAAACTCAATGTCTCGATCTGGCGGTAGCTCAGTCAACTCCTCGGGAAACACGTCAGGGTACTCCCTCACCACCGGAATTTCCTCCATACTCATTCCCTTCATGTTGCACAACATCAGTGTCGCCCTCTGGCTCTATCGCTTGATCAACACTCTGGCTCCACTAGGGTGCTCCAACTGTACGTACACCGGATTGCAGTTCACCAATCCTTTGTGCTGTGCTAACCATTCCATCCCCAGTATCACGTCGATCCCGGTCGACTCCAAGACTGTCAGGTCTGCCAGAAACAACTTCTTCTCGAACACCATGTTCACTCCTCTACACTCTAGCGTACTCCTCTTCTCCCCTAGCGGGAAGCTAGTCACTATAGGCCGTGGTCTGGGCTTAGTTGGTAAAGACCTTTCCTTTACAAACTTGGTAGAAATGTATGAAAACTGAGCACCGGTGTCAAACAGAACAATTGTCATAACTGAATCGACTAAAAACTCACCGAGAGCCACGTCTGGTGCTGCGGCTGTCTCCTCCGATGTCAGGTGGTTCAGTCTGCCTCGAGTGGGCGGTGGTGCACTCTTCTGCTGGTTCTGCGTGGGCTGTCCTCCTAGAGCTGGTCCCTTCGCTGGTGTCTGGTACTGAGTGTTCCTGGTCTGTCCTCCCTGCTGAAGCTTCTGGGGCACACGTTGGACTTGTGGCCTAACTGACGGCAGTGGTAGCAGGTGATCTGTGAGCTGTCGTAGGCTGGCGGCTGCTGCGGCCTGGGCTTCCATTGTCCCGAACCTCCACTACCTCCGGCGTAACCTCTGCTCTGCTGAGAGTACTGTCGGGGTTCTCTACCGCCAGCAGTGAATTTGTTTCATATCGTGTGTCGGATCCAGATGGTTGACACAGGAGACACAAGGGTTTTATACTGGTTCGGGCCTCCGAGGAGTAATACCCTACGTCCAGTTCCGAGTACTCGTGTTCCTATGTCGGGGATGTCTGTAGTAGGGGTTACAAACTTGGTGATCGGTCAGTCTCTACGTTGGTTGCACTCCTCCCCCCTTTATAGACATAAGGGTGAGGGGCAAAGAAGGAAAACGAAAATAAGCTACAGTGCTATGACGTTGTGAAGTCTTTTCCGTCATTGATGTCCGTCAGGCGGTGTGGGAGGGCGCTGAGCTATGGTGTCGTCGGAGGTCGCCGCGTGTGCTGTTGCCACTGTTTGTTCGGGGTACTTGGCATCTCCTCCGAGTAGTTTACGTGATGACTCAGCCTCCTTGAGTGCTTCTTAGGCCCGCCACATTATGGCCTAAGTGCTTGTAGGTGGTAATCGAGTGTGCGCTCTGACGGGGTGGCGTGCAGCAGGCGTTGGATGTGACGGCATGTCGGAGGTCGTGGGGGGTGCACTGTGCGCCATTACGGCTCTTGTCAGACCGGGCCGTCCTCCCGTCGCGTCAGCTACGGTCTTTGCATGGCGTGGAAACCGGCGTCACGCGTGTCATTGCGAAGAAACTTGGGGGGCTGGGGCAGCGCCGCGTTCGTGTGGGGCCCCAGACCCACGCTCCGGCCCCCCGTGTGGACCCCACCTTAGTCGGAGACGGAGATTACTCGTGCGAACGGGTAGTCGGAGGCAAGGCGGAGTGTACTCGGAGATGAGGCGTACTCGTGCGAGGCGGAGAGTACTCGTGTGAGGCGGAGAGTACTCGTGCAAGGCGAAAGATACTCGGAAGTGGGGAAGTCTTGTCAGTGAGGGTCTTGACGAAGATCTGCATCCCTCCCTATCCTGGATCTTAGCCTTCACAATGTCAATGGTGTCAGAGGACTCCATCTCCTGGTTGATCATCTTGTTGCTTATAGGGGGCCCTAATCCAGGCCCTCGTCTGTAGCCTCCGAGCCTGTGGTGGGAGTCAAGGACTCGCTCGTAGGCTCAACGTTGGGGAAGCATTGTGGTTTTTGTTGTTTGATTTACTCGGTGGGTGCGCGCATCCGCCGGATGTCGCCCCCGAGCCCATGAAGGAGTTGTAGACTCGTTTTTGGGGTTTTGAATCTTGAAATGTTGCCGTTGTCTTGAAAAACTTCTGCCATGGCGGTCACGGGCGTATCGGTAGTTGCGTCCGTTTTGCTGGTCGTGGCTGACGTGGCGACGGTGACGGTTGGAGGGGATGGTACGCTATAGGTTCAGACCCACGGGCCCACCCGGTATCGAACCGTCGCGCGGGCGTGCCCCTACCGTCTCGGGGGTTGAGCCCACTGAGTGGGCGGTTTTACGGCGTGGTGGGACCAGCATTAAATGCCAACATCTACGTTTGCCCCTTATAAACCGCACGCCGGCTGAGTTCCGTACTTTCCTCCCTCGATTTCTTGCCTTTGCCGTCGCCGTTCACCCGTCCACTCTCAACCCTTGCGCCGCCGCCGTTGCTTCTTTAATCCACTTCACGCCCCCGAGCTCGACATACACCATGTCGAACTGGACACGCTCCAATGTCTCTCGCTCAATCCTCCAACGACTCGTCACTGCCGGCCAGCTGCCGGTCCTCACCGCCGTCGAGGAGTAGAAGGTCCCGGGCAATGAGTCAGTTCCGCACCCGCTGCCCGACTACATCGTCTCATTCGTGACATTTCACGAGCAGGGCTTCTCCGTACTCGCCGGTCGATTTATCCGCGCCGTCCTCGCGGAGTACCGGCTGCAGCTCCACCACCTCAACCCTAACAGCATCCAACAGATGGCGGCATTCGAGGCGCTTTGCGAGGGGTATCTGGGAGTGGGGGCTCACTGGCACCTCTTTCGGTACTTCTTCAAGTTCGTGTGTCTGAAGGACAAGTCGCTCCCGGCCACGATCGGGTGTGCCAACCTTCGGATGAAGAGTACATCTCCAGCACGCTGACGAGCTCCAACAGCGGCTGGCACAAGGGGTGGTTCTACCTGAAGGACGACCCCGACCATCCGCTACCGAAGTATACCGGTGCCTCAATCGCCGAGGCGCTGGCGAACTAGAGCTACGGGCCCCCGGAGGCGGAGCAGGAGAGGCTGCTCACGGACTGCTAGGCGGTGTTGTCCAAGCTGCGCGACGCCGAAGTCGACCTGGCAGCCGTCATCGGCCAGTACCATGCGCTGGGGATCATCCCGCTCCAGCGACGTTGCCTGCGCATCTGCCAGATGACGCCGGACAAGGCTCCCTTCGATGGGACTGTGTCAGTGCCCCGGCTCCCCTCGTTAGACGAGGTTCAGCGCCGTGCGGGGCAGGCAATCGGGAAGGCCACCTCTTGTGGCCGTCGTGCCGACTTCTACCCATGCTCCCCCGAGAGGGGACCAAAAAATACGTATGTTCTTCTTCCGACCGGCGCTCCGACTATCTTGCGTTCTTCGTGTTGATTCTCGTTTTCTCTCTTGCCTTTAGTTGAGGCCTGCAGCCCGTCTCCCCGTGAAGCCGCCTCTTCCTCAGGACGCGATGTCGAATCGCGCCCAGGTCGCGGCAGACAAGAGGAGGGCCGACCGTAAGGCCCAGCACAAGGACAAGGAGATCGCGAAGCGCGAGCGGAACGACAGCCACGCCAAGTGCAGGAAGATGAAGGAGGGCACCATTTTCTCAGACGAGGACCCTTCATCGTCGCCGCCCTGGTCCGGTGATGATAGTGGTGCCAGCGTTGACTGGAGTCCGTTGTCGTCTCCGTCGCCTCCTCCCCAGCGGCAGGCCGTGGGGTCCAGCTCGAGGCAGCGGCCGGAGCCCGCTGCCCACGAACAGGGAACGAGCTCCGGCTCGCGCCCGCCTCCGCGCCCGGACCAAGAGGATCGGAGGGTGACTCGCTCCCGATCGGGCCCCGGCGGTCAAGAGCAGCAGAGGGAGAGGGGGAGGTCTCCGCGGCGAGATGACTCGTCCCGGTGGCCGGAGTACCACGATTCTTCCGCCCGCCGTCCCTCCGACGACACGTCGCGGCGGGGATCACATTCTCCAAGGAGGCGATCGCCCTCCCACGGGAGATCATCATCGCCGGCTCCCGCTCCAAGTGCGTCGCAGGGGAAAATTTGAGCGCTCCTCCGCGGTGCCTCCAGTCCCTGTTGATCTGAGGCGGAGGGGCCCCTCCCATACAGGTTCCCCTCGCCTGGGGCGGAGGTCGGAGCCCATTGTCTGACACGGCGGTGACCAAGAGGCCTGCCCCCGAGTCGTCGGGCACGACCTCCAAGCCCGTGAAGCAGGCCCGCATTACCTCCTTCGTGTAAGTGTCGTTCCACGCTATCTTGTGTCGATCGTTGTTGCTCATGACTCGTCGGAGTACCAGATCTCCGACCTGGAACTGACGCTCGTGGATGTTGCGCTCGTGGTAGCGCTGTAGAGCTTGCTGGTACCGAGCGGAATGTAGGAGTGCCACGTCACGCGCTTCATCGAGCTGGTCGATCGCATCTTCGAGTGCGACTTGGTTCCCTTCTTCAGTATATGCCCGGACTCTGGGGCTCCCATAATCGATATCTGTCGGTAGTACCGCCTCCGATCCGTGTACCATGAAGAATGGTGTGGAACCAGTTGCACGACTCGGCGTGGTGCGCAGGATCTAGAGGACGGACGGTAACTCTGCGACCCATCTTGCCCGAAACTTCTCGAGTTGTCTGAAGATTCGGGGCTTCAATCCTTGTAGGATCATGCCATTGGCTCTCTCGGCCTGGCCATTGGTCCTCGGATGCGCAATAGCAGCCCAGTCCACGCAAATGTTGTTGTCATCGCAGAACTTGAGAAACTTTTCCCCGTGAACTATGTGCCGTTGTCTGTGATGATCGAGTTTGGAATCCCGAAGCGGTAGATAATGTCAGTGAAGAATGCAACGACTTCTTCGAAGCGGACCTTGACCACGGGTCGGGCTTCGATCCACTTGGAGAATTTGTCGACTGCTACAAGTAGGTGCGTGAAGCCCCCGGGCGCCTGCCTGAATGGTCCGACTATGTCCAGCCCCCATACTGCGAATGGCTAAGTAATAGGGATGTTGTGAAGAGCTTGCGCAGGAAGATGAGTCTGTCGAGCGTAGAACTGGCATCCCGCGCAGCGTCGTACGATGTCCTTGGCGTCTGCTAGTGCCGTGGGCCAATAAAAACCTTGTCGGAAAGCCTTTCGGACTAAAGTTCTTGCAGCGGCATGGTGCCCACATGTTCCAGCATGGATCTCCTAAAGCAAGTCCTGGCCCTGGTCTCTCTGAATGCAGCGCATGAATATATCCGCTGCGCCTCGCTTGTGGAGCTCGCCGTCGATGACGACGTAGGATTTGGCTCGCCTCGAGATGCGACGTGCCTCCGTCTGGTCGGAGGGCAACTTTCCCTCGACTAACCATTCAAGAATTGGAAACCGCCAGTCAGGATCTTCTAAGTTTGGCTCTTGCGGTTGGTCGATCTCCATGACTTCTGGCTCCTCTGTCTCTGGTTGTTGCTCCCCATCCACTCGGACAGATGGTGCATGCTGATCACTGGCAAACACACCGTACAGTACAGGCTTTTGGCTTGACGCTGCTTAGGCGAGGATGTTCGTCGCTTTGTTGTTATCACGCAGCACATGATGGAGCTCGAGCCCATGGAACTTGTCTTCTAGTTGACGCACAGCTCGACAATAGGTCGCCATCTTGGGGTCGCCACAATTCTTCTCCTTCCTAACTTGGTCCACTGCAAGCTCAGAGTCCCCGCGAATCTCGAGGTGGAGAATTCCGAGCTCGATCGCGATCTGAAGGCCGTTGACGAGCGGCTCGTATTCGGCCACGTTGTTGGAGGCAGGAAAATGCAGTCGGACCATGTACTCCATACGCACGCCCAGAGGCGAGATGAAGACAAGGCCTGCCCCTGCTCCCTCCTTCATGACGGAGCCGTTGAAATACATTGTCCACGTCTCGTGCTCGATTGGCGCCGGCGGGGTCTGAATCTCTGTCCATTCAGCAACAAAATCCGCCAACACTTGTGACTTAATGGCACTGCACGGTGCGTATGTCACATGCTGTCCCATCAACTTGAGGGCCCACTTAGCCATACTCCCCTCAGCCTCAGGATTCTGAATCACCTCCCCGAGGGGGTACTTGGACACCACTGTGATAGGGTGTGAGTCGAAGTAGTGCCGGAGCTTACGTTTGGTGATCAAGACTGCGTATACGAGCTTCTAGATTTGAGAGTAGTGGGTCTTTGAGTCAGAGAGAACCTCGCTTATGAAATAAACGGACCGCTGCACCTTGAGTGATTTCCCAGGCTCATCTCGTTCCACGACCAGTGCAGTGCTCACGACCTGCGTTGTTGCAGCCACGTACAGGAGCATCGGTTCTTCTGGCATCGGTGCTGTGAGCACGGGTGGGCTCTTCAAGAGATTCTTGAGTTTGTCGAGCGCTTCCTGAGCCTCGCGTGTCCACGCAAAGTGGTCGAACTTCTTCATTAGGCGGTACAGTGGTAAGCTGCGCTCCCCGAGTCGGGCGACGAACCGACTGAGAGCCGCGAGGTAGCCTGTGACACGTTGTACACCCTTCAGGTTCTGGATCGACCTCATGTTAGTGATGGCTGAGATCTTCTCGGGATTAGCCTCTATGCCGCGTTCGGACACAACAAAGCCGAGGAGCATGCCCCTCGAAACCCCAAAAACGCATTTCTCGGGGTTTAGCTTTACCCCATGTTCTCTCAGCTTCGCGAATACTTCAGTAATATCAGGGATCAGATCACCCATCTTCTTTGACTTCACCACGATGTCATCGACGTATGCTTCGATTATTCGTCCTATGAGATCGCCGAAAACGTGTCGCATGCATCTTTGAAATGTAGCGCCGGCATTCTTGAGCCCGAACGGCATCGAGTTGTAACAATATGCACCAAAGGAAGTGATGAAGGATGTTGCGAGTTGGTCCGCTATGCACATCGCAATCTGGTGATACCCGGAGTACGCATCGAGAAAACAGAGGGTTTCGCACCCTGCCATTGAATCGACTACCTGATCAATGCGAGGAAAAGGAAATAGATCCTTGGGACATGCCTTGTTAAGGCTCGTGTAGTCAACACACATCCTCCATTTCTTATTCTTCTTCTTTACAAGTACAGGGTTAGGGGGTGGAACACTTCTTGGATGAACCCTGCACTAAGAAGCTTCTTGATCTCCTCGCCTATGGCCTTGCACTTGTCATCGTTGAAGCGACACAGGCGCTGCTTGACCGGTTTCGATCCCGGTTTGATGTTCAGTTTGTGCTCAGCAACTTCTCTCGGGATCCCCTTCATGTCGGAGGGTTTCCATGCGAACACGTCGAGGTTCGCTTTGAGGAAGTCGACGAGCGTGCTTTCCTATTTAGGATCGAGCGTCGTCCCGATACGGAGTGTGCGGCCATCATCGATGACAGCCACATCCTTGACATCCTTGGCGGGCTCGAAAGAGCAGGCCGCTCGCTTGGATGACTCGGGGATTTCTTGGTCCTCGGAGGGAGGCTCGGCATGGAGCTTCTCAGACCGGATGAGTGTTTCAGTGAATTGAAAGCACTCAGTGTCACATTCGTATGCATACTGAAATGTAGTACCCTCTGTGATGACCCCCTTCGGACCAGGGATCTTCAACTTGAGATACATGTAGTTGGGCACGGCCATAAACTTCGCGTATGCCGGCCTCCCGAGGATTGCGTGGTACGTCCCCGAGAACCCCATCACTTCGAAGGTGAGGGTTTCTGTGCGGAAGTTCCACGACGTCCCGAACGTGATGGGCAAATCGATCTGCCCTATCGGGAGCGCATCTTTCCCGGGGATGACCCCGTGAAAAGGAGTTGGCGATGGGCGCAGTCGGGACCGCGAGATGCCCATGCTGTCGAGTGTCATCATGTACAGAATGTTGAGCCCGCTCCCTCCGTCCATCAGCACCTTGTGGACCCGCTTGGTCCCGATCAGTGGAGCCACCACGAGTGGGTAGCATCCCGGTTGCGGTACATGGACGGGGTGGTCCCTTCGGTCGAAGGTGATCGGAGTGTCCGACCACTTGAGGTACGCCGGCGTCGCAGGCTCGGTGTTGTAGACCTCACGCCGGATCGGCTTCTCCTTGCGCCTTGATGGTCGTGCTGGTGCTCCGCCAAAGATCATGTGGACCGCACCATCTTCGCGAGGGAAAACAACTTCCTCATCGTCGTCATCGTTTTCGGGGGGTGGCGCATCCTTCTTCGGGGGCTCCGCCATCTTCGGCTTGAGCGTGCCGTTGACGTAGTTCTTCATCAGACGGCAATCTTTGAGTGCATGCTTGACGGGCGTCTCGTGATGGGTGCATGGCGCCTCCAAGAGCCTCTCAAAATGACCCCTCGGGAGGTCGTTCTGATTGTTCTTGGGGCGGGTAGCCTTGCGCTCGACTGCCGCAACGGTGTTGTCATCACGGCCTCGCTTGTCGCCCTTCTTCTTCTTTTTGGACCGTGAGGAAGGCCCTTCTCCAGCGTCCACGACTTGCTTCCCCTTGCTCGGTGGTGAAACCAATGTTGCTGTTACTACCTCCTCCCCGTCGGCGTGGTCGGTACCGTTCTGGAACGCCGAGATGGTGTCGTTGTCTGTCGCAGTGGGGAGCTCGGTACAGCGCTTTGAGAAACGCCTGATGTAGTCGCGCAAGCTTTCTCCCGGCTGCTGCTTGCAGTTGCGTAGCTCCCACTGCTTGCCAGGCCGGGCGTACGTGCCATGGAAGTTGCCGATGAAGGTCTCCCGCAGGTCCGTCCAGCTGTTGATCCTGCCTTGTGGCAGGTGCTCGAGCCAGGTCCGTGCAGAGTCGGCAAGGTGGAGCGGCAGGTTCTTGATGATGAACAGATCATCCGTCGCTCTGCCCGCCCGACACGTGAGCCTATAGTCCTCCAACCACACACTAGGGTTGGTTTCTCCGTCATACCTCGGCACTGCTGTCGGAGCCCGGAACCGCGAAGTGAACTTCGCGTCTTGCACCTTCCGACCGAAGGCAGGAGGACCCTTCGGGTCGGGCGACCAGCTGCGGTCACGATCTCCGTCGTTGTTGTAGCGTCCGCCACGCCTCTGACTATGCCGTCGGTGTGAGCGGTGCTCGTCACGCTTGTCGCGGCCGTCGTCGTTGCTGCCGTAGTCGTAGTCGTCGTCGCCAGCGGTTCGGCGACGAGCCTTGAGCGTGTCGTGAGTGTCGCGGTGGGGCCCCAGGCGTGACTTGACTGACGGCTCGCCAGCCTCCCTGTCGCGTCCCTGGTGCCTCGACGGAGATGGGTCTTGGCGCCGTACGGATGGTGCACCTCGCGCCTCACGCGCGTGTGATGCCGAACTCTCAGCCTGTTGTGCGACCACCGTCTCGAGCAGGGTTTTGAGCTGCTGGCGAACCCTCTTCTCCTTAGGCGTGGCTGGCTCGGGACAGCCACGTAAGAGCATGGCTACTGCCGCGAGGTTCTGTGACGCACGCCTGAAGCGCAGCGTACCATCATCGTCGACGACAGCATCCTCGTTGATGCGCCGGTTCACATCGCGTGCCCGTACGCGAGCTTGCGGCACCGGCTGTTCCGCCTTCTGCTCGCGGTGCTGCTCGCGCCGGTGGCTTTGTTGGGGCTCGTCCTCCACGCCGAGCTGTTGGTGGAGGTTCGCCAGCTCTTCATCGAGCTGGCGCTTGGCCTCAGTGATCTCGTCGAGGCGCACCCGCCGCTGGGCGTTCCCATTACGGTGACGAGGGTTCTCCTCGTCGTCTAATGAGCTAGTGGCGATGTGGGCCTCCAGGACATTGCACTCTCGCATGAAGTCCGGGAGGGGCGCCGGTGGCCCCCGCTGTGTAACCGCGGAGCCTGGGGTCACGTACGACGCCCTCAGCTCGTTTACGTAGGTCGTCACCGGGTCGTCCGGGAGGCCTGGCTATCCGTGGGGGTACATCGAGTTGTACCACTCCATGAATTCCCCCCAGGTCAGCGGCTCGGATCCGCTAGCCTAGAAGGCGAGGTCGGTGAGGTAGTAGGCCGCGAGCCTGAACCTCTCCTGTGTCGGGTTGGGCCCCAACATGGCCCTGATCGATTTGTTTGTGAAGCCACGGACAAATGTTCCTCGTACCACCGCCGTCGTCGTGGCGGTGGGACGCGCGGGTCGGGAGAATGTCCTCCCGACGACGAACTTCGCCGGCCCGGTGTAGACGAAGCCGAGGGAGCCGAAAAGCATGGTGGCACCGGGAGTCAGCGAAACCCCGCGGCCCTTCATCCAGATCTCTGGTGTGGTTCAGCGAGACACATGATGTGTACCCATACCTGGCGCGCCAACTGTCGGGGTTCTGTACCGCCGGCAGTGAATTTGTTTCGTATCGTGTGTCGGATCCGGATGGTTGACACGGGAGACACAAGGGTTTTATACTGGTTCGGGCCTCCGAGGAGTAATACCCTACGTCCAGTTCTGAGTACTCATGTTCCTATGCCGGGGATGTCTGTAGTAGGGGTTACAAACTTGGTGATCGGTCAGTCTCTACGTTGGTTGCACTCCTCCCCCTTTATAGACATAAGGGTGAGGGGCAAAGAAGGAAAACAAAAATAAGCTACAGTGCTACGGCGTTGTGAAGTCTTTTCCGTCATTGATGTCCGTCAGGCGGCGTGGGAGGGCACTGACCTGTGGTGTCGTCGGAGGTCACCGCGTGTGCTGTTGCCACTGTTTGTTCGGGGTACTTGGCATCTCCTCCGAGTAGTTTACGTGATGACTCAGCCTCCTTGAGTGCTTCTTAGGCCCGCCACGTTATGGCCTAAGTGCTTGTAGGTGGTAATCGAGTGTGCGCTCTGACGGGGTGACGTGCAGCAGGCGTTGGATGTGACGGCATGTCGGAGGTCGTGGGGGGTGCACTGTGCGCCATTACAGCACTTGTCAGACCGGGCCATCCTCCCGTCGCGCCAGCTGCAGTCTTTGCATGGCGTGGAAATCGGCGTCACGCATGTCGTTGCGAAGAAACTTGGGGGGCTGGGGCGGCGCCACATTCGTGTGGGGCTCCAGACCCACGCTCCGGCCCCCCGTGTGGACCCCACCTTAGTCGGAGACGGAGATTACTCGTGCGAACGGGTAGTCGGAGGCGAGGTGGAGCGTACTCGGAGACGAGGCGTACTCGTGCGAGGCGGAGAGTACTCGTGCAAGGCGAAAGATACTCGGAAGTGGGGAAGTCTTGTCAGTGAGGGTCTTGACGAAGATCTGCATCCCTCCCTGTCCTGGATCTTAGCCTTCACATTGTCAATGGTGTCAGAGGACTCCATCTCCTGCTTGATCATCTTGTTGCTAAGGGGGCCCTAATCCAGGCCCTCGTCAAGTACTGAGTCTGCTACTGCTGCTGTGAGTACGGCCGCTGCCTCTGCGGTGGGTACTATGGTCGAGCTGACCTCGGTCTCTGGTGTGAACCCGAGTGCCCAGCACGGTCTGCACGCTGCCTCTTCTCACCTCGGACCTCCACATAGTCCAACCTCAACTTCTCCACAACCAAAGCCTTGCCCACCAGGGCGTGAAGAGTAGCACAGTCGTGAGCAGCTAGGTGGTGTGCCATCCCCCTGTGGAGTCCCTTCCGATACCAGTACATCTTCTTCTTCTCTGAGGTGGAATCGTCCGATGCGTACCGCATCAACTCCTGAAAGCGGTTGGTGTACTCCTGTACTAACATCTGACCCATCTTCAGACTCCTGAACTCGTCTGCCTTTCTGTCCATCACCACCTTCGGGATGTAGAACCCCTTGAAGGCCTCCACAAACTCCGCCCACGTGATGTGGGTCGGGTCCTCGTGTGAGTCACAGTAGTTGTCCCACCAAGCTCCTGCGGTGCTGATCAGCTGGTGTGCTGCAACCAACACACACTCCTCTGAAAGGTCCGTGAGCTCCAGCTTCTTCTCAATCTCCCTCAACCAGTTGTCTGCCACAAGCGGGTCTGCTGAGTTGTCGAAGGTCGGTGGGTGCAGCTTGGAGAAACCCTCCACTCTCTTCTGCAAGCTCTCGGGCTGGTACCTGAAGTTCCTCTTGTTGTTGTTCTGGGTCACTACGTTGGCGATCGTCTCCATCAGCTAGGTCTGAAGTGCCATCACTGCTGCGAGGTTGGGCGGTGGTGCCGGCTGCTCCTGTTCCTGCTCTGGCTCAAGCTCAACCTCCTCCTCGGGCTCCTCCTCCTCTGGGTCAAGGTTTACTGGCACATGGCCTCCTCGGCCTCCTCGACCTCCTCGCCCGCCGCGGTGTCCACCACGGCGTCCGCCACGTGGGGCACAGCCTCCACGGCGGCCACGACCTCGACCTCCTGCGGGGAGAGGGACGTCCTCCTGCTCAGCGTCCTCTCGGGCTGCCTCCTCAAAACGGCGTAGGAACCGTCCTGACCGTCTCACCCCCGACATCTGTTCCAAGAATTGAGATCATGAGAAACGAGTTGTCAGAAATTAACTTTAAGGTACTTAAACAAATAAGGAGTATCTAGCTAACAACAAACAATTTCACACAAGCATATAAGAAGCATAAACTCCGGCAAAAGATGGATAACTCCAATCACTCATGCAAGATCACCATACAAAAGGTGTGTATCTCGAGGTCTACTCCACAACCTTCAAGATTACACAGAAGCATGAGAGCTACTACACGATACATATAGGGTGGTCAACTAAACATGATCAACATGAAGAACTCTACTCTAGCTGATTACAGGATCATCCCCTCAAGGTGCCTGCCTCTGAACGGTAGCTGGTGAATACGGTTGTGACACTGTCTTCGGACTGGGTGGGACCGAGTAGAACGGTGGGTCGTTCACTCCTGGGTAGTCTGGAATCTCAATCTCTGGTAGGTTGAAGTAGTTTGTCAAGCTCTCCATGGCCCTGTTCATCTCTGGAGTGTCGGTACTGCCTCTCGGGTACGGCAACTGTGCTGGAAGCTGAGTAGGTGGTAGCTCGAACGTCTCAGTCCTCAACTTAGGCCTCTTCTGCGGTGGTACTAGCTCCGCAACCTCTCTGAGCTCTGTCACCCGCCTCTGGTCTGAGTCTCTCCACGCTGAGCTGGTCCTGCTAGCTGTGTCCTGTGCCTTGTACACTCTGCCTCCCAAGTGCCACAAGTGGTTGTAGTTCTGAGTCAGCCTCTCCTCGAGTCCCCACAACCTCAGCTGGTAGTCTGTGCACGCGGCTCCCAGTGACTCGACCAAGTACTCTTTCTCTCGGAGCCTCAATCTCTCCTCTCTGGCTGCTGTCTCTGACTCCCTTAGTGCAGTCTGTGTATCTTCTAGTCTTACTTTCAATGTAGCAATCTCCAAGGCATCCCTTTCAGTACTTGCTCTGGCAGCTGCGAGTCCCCACTCTGTGATCTGTATGTTCCTCCTGTGTGCCTCGTTGAGAAAGAACTCTAGGTGGCTGTTCTCTCTCTCTCTCTCCAGCTGAGCGTTCCGTCCCAAGGTGTCGTCGCACTTACGCCTCAGAAACACTATCTCTGAATCAGCCCAGTAGAGCGCCTGGTCTTGAGCTTGAATGAACCTGCTGGCCATCTGCTCCTTCTCATTCTTGCTCTCTGTGTCCTCGGTGTAAGCTGTCTGGTCCTTGTGCCACCTGCTGGGGTCATACACTGCTGTCGGTAGGACTCCGAAAGGTGTATCCTTCAGCCTCTGCTCCAACTGCTGGCACACTTTCTTCAGCGCAACTCTGGCACAACACTGGTGAGCTTCTAAGGTTGAGTTGTCGAAACACGAGACTCTGACTTCCTCAAACTCTGGCACACGTGGGTCCACTGGTATCTTCAGGGTCAGCTCTGTCGGTGCCTGGTCAACAGCTGCAGTGGTGCGTCCCTCGTAGAGCACCTCACTAGTCTCTACTCCGGCTGTCTCCAAACAATCCTTGAGGATCTTGCAGAATCCTCCGGCCCACTGGCCGTCGGTCTTGAGAGGGATCCACGTCAGCTGGTCCATCTGCATGTTGTTAGGGAAGTTAGTAAGAGTTAGTAAAGTTAATCAAGGTATTATATAGTAAGATCAAGGTACTTATATAAAATTTCACGGATTGTATATAAAGCACAAGGTGTTAGGCTTTCCTATACTATCGTCCATTCCTAGGCTCGTCCTACGGTCAAGCACGGCTCTGATACCAACTGAAACGAACCGAATTTCCAGGAAAGGAAATCCGATCCTTGCACCTCGGTGATAGTCCCAGGAGGCTATCACGTGCAAATCCTTGTCTCAGAAAGTAACGAATACCGCACAACAGAAGGAAATATATGAAGGTCCACATAAATAATATTATAATAATTTTTACAAGGCGAACGGTTTGTACGAAAATAGCTCAAATATCAAGGTCACACAGTCGATTGGTCCTTAATTGCAAGAGCGAGCACTCACCAACTCCATCCGAACGACACGCCGCTAGGGCGGGAGGCCAGGTCGCATCTCCCCTAGACAGGCGTTCACAAGTAACCAAAGTGGCTCGCTCTCGCGGTAACACGTCAAGGATACACACTCACCCAAAACACACGCTAGAATACCGAGATATCACAATCTCAGTCCAAACCAGAGATCCATCCATAACTAAGGGTAAAATATATGGATAGATATAGCCGGGAACTAGCTAGGGGTCTGTAGCTAGTTCCAAAAGTAGGTAGTTCAAGGACAGGATAATACAAATCAAGGTACAGCTAAAAGATTGTCTATGCAATTCAAAGGCATTCATAAAGTAATAATTAAGCACTAGCAACTAAAAGCATGCATAGGATCTATATGGTTGGGAGTGATATGACACCTGGCCGGCATCCGTAGTCCTGGTCTGGGTTGAAGTCGGAGTCGTAGGCCTCCTCCGGATCGTAGCTCGGGTCTGTGCAGCACGAGATACGAGACGCTAAATTACCGGCAATCAACTAAGCATAAATCTAAGAAAACCCAATTTTAAAAGATCCAAAAAGATCCAAACTATCTACAATCAGCACCGTCTCATTTTTAGAAAAATAATGAAACTGGTTTCATATTTTTCGGAGTTATAGATAATTAGTTATGATTTTTCAAAGGTTAATAGATTTATAAATTAATTTTCAAATTCATTTATAAATCAGAAAAGGATTTTAATTTTTGAAAATAGGTGATGACATCAGCATGACGTCATCGTGTCGTCAGCGTCACAGGTTAGTGGGCCTTATTGGGCTGAAAGGGTTAGTGGGCCGAATATGGCCTAGTGGACTCAGCCCAGTGGGCCAACCGAGCTAAGTCCATTGCTCCACCCTGAACTAAAATCAGAGTTCGCAGAGAAAAAGAAAAAGAGGCCGGCGCTGGGTCTTAATGGGCTAAGGCCCAGGCGGGGTCTCCTTTATGTTACAGCCGAAAAGTCCAGCGGTCCACCCTGGACTCTGCTGGGTTGCAGCGACGCCCCTTGCCACGTGCGGCCGGCGGCGACGGCGAACGGCGATGTGCGACCATAGCCGCTCCGGCGCTCGTGTAAGCGAGGATTGGGGATCCCTAGGATTTGGCGGTTACCTCGGCGCAGCCACAGCCCTGGGGTGGAGCTCCTGGGCATGCGCGAGCCTCGTCGTGGCGGCGCTCTCAGCGCGGTGCAGCGGCGTCGGTGGCGACAGCGCAAGCAGCAGCGGCGAAACACAACAGCGGAATGGGCAAGCGCTTCAGCAGACGCATTTGCGCGGCACGGCCAGCACTTGGGCGTGGCCTGGGCACGCGCGCGAGCACAGGCAGAGCCTGGCCACGACACGGCCGGCCGACACGCGCGGGTCCTCGGCGAGCCGAGGCCGCGGTGCGGCGCAACCATCAGCGGAGGCGCGAACATCTGCAGACGAAACCACGGCGCGAAGTCCGGTTCACAGCGCAAAGGCGATACGGTAACGATCAAGCGTAACGGCGAGGCACGGCGCAGCGCTGGGGGACGCTACGGCGGCGAACTCGCGGGGCGCGCACGGCTCGACGGCCGGCGAGGCAACACAGGTAGACCAAGGCGGATGGAAGAAGCGAGAGGGCGGAACGGTGGCTCACATTGGGGCGTAGGTGTAGACGTTGCAGTGGAGTGGCGCGTCGGTGCAGCGGCGTCGAGGTACGTGGCGGCGCGTCAGCGACTCTACTACGGCCCGGTCTTGTCGCGGACGGCCTCCTCTGCTCCACGGACGGCTCCGGCTTCTCGACTACAGCTTCGTCTTGATGTCGGCTTCGCGGCGCTCTCCTTGCCTTCTCCTCTCCTCCTTCCTCCTTCCCTTCTCCCCATTCTTCCCTCTCGGCGGCGGTACAGGGGATGGGGAAAAGTTTCCCCGAGTGAGCTGCGAGCGCCAAAGGGGCTCGATGCTGGGGTTTTGGCGTCGCAGCCACGGCAAGGCAGGGGTAGAAGCGGTACTGGCTATGGCTATTGGGTGCTACGGCATCGATGGCCGACGTGGCGGCGCAACAATGGCTGGCGGGCTCCTGTGCGCGTCACAACGCGGGGGTAAAAGGGGTATTTGACCCGGCGGACTGCACGAGGCGTGCACAGGCTTCCCTGGCTCGACGTCCGTGCCGACCGGCCGGTTGGGGGTTGGTTCCCTCGGCCAGGCGCAGCTCAGCACGCGCGCGGCGGAGAAAAGGACTCGGCCGGTGTGAACGCGACGACCAGCTCCGCGGGGACGACGACCGAGTGACGGGGCCCACCGGTCAGTGTCCCAGCGAAGGAGGGTACGGCGCGGTGGGTTGGTGGGCTGTGTTGTTGGGCCGCGATAAAGAAGAGGGGCGATGGTGAGTTTTGGGCCGGAAGTTAGAGGGGTTTAGATAGACTATAGGTGAAGAAGACTGGCCCAAGTTAGATGATAGCGTTTGAAATAGTTTTGAATAAGAGTTTAAATTTTATATTTGAATTTGAATTTATTCAAATTCAAAACACACTCAATTAAATCCAATAAAAAATCCATAAACTCCAAATCACATATTTATACCATAAGTTAAATTTATATTTTTATATTTAGGTTTTTATTTTATAGAATTTAGGTGAGAGGCTAGAAAAAGGTTTTAAAATATGGTGACACTTCATCAAATAAATAAAAGTTCAAATTTTCAGCATTTCCATACTTTCAATTTTCTGAGATGTTACAATATCAACGAAAAACTACTCCCTCGGTCCCAATATATATTTTCCCCAATATGTAAGCACTTGTACACTTTGGTGGACCCCACACAAAAAAATCCCAATCCCCATCTCCCGGCGCGCGCCTGCCGCTCCTCCCCGCCGCCGGCGCTCTCCGGATGCAGGACTGCATGAGGTAGTCCCCGTGACCTCGATTTGGAGTTGTACCCGTCGGCGCCGACCTCGATCCTTCGGTGTCGCGGCTCGACACCGCCGTGGCTCGCGTCGTCGTCACCCTTCTTCTGCCGTCATCGCGCCCGCCGCCGACGCTCTCCGGATGCTGATGCTGTTTGTTGTCTCATAAATGAACTTAGGGGCATATACTTCGTTTTCCCTCTGCTATTTCATGAGTTTGAATGTTTGGAATGTTAATATTGAGGAACGGAGGGAGTATTACTCTTGTTGAACTAGTTTTTTCGTTGACGATGTCGATCAGTCTGCTTTACAGGTGAGGACGCGACGAGGATTTCGATCGGCGGGACGAGATGCGGATTGGAGAGTCCTTTTCAAGACGGAAAGATGCAAAAACGTGTACCGTGAACGTACAGACACGCAGGTCGTCAATGTGCCATCGCAGCGGAGGAAACCACGTCAGCTTGCGTGTCAACGTCCTACGTGGAACATGGGATCGTGTGATAGAAAAGAAAAAAAAACCATGGGATCGTGTGTGTATCCTGGCGGTATAGCTGCTGCACACACGGGACCGGGCACATGCATATGCACCAGTGCATGCCATGATGCAGCAGGGCGCGCGATAGTAGGTTAGTAGCCGGCCAAGCATACCACGGCAAACCATCTTTGTAAAAATTCATGCAAAGTTGCAAACTACAGTAAAAAAGTCGTCTAAAATCATCAAAAATAACACACATGTAGATGATATGATGATACATAACTTTGTAAAATATCTTTTTCAAACTTGATTTCGTTTGTGAGATATAAAAATAACAAATTTCAAGTCAGAAAAATGTCCAGATGATTTGTTAGAAATTTGTTACTTTTATATCACACAAATGTAGTCGAGTTTGGACAAGATATTTTAAAAAGTTGTGTATCATCATATCATCTACCTGTATGATTTTGTTTTTGTGATTTTATACGTTTTTTTGTTGTGGTTTTCACAAAAAAGTTGGTTTGCACATGATACGTTGCGTATCATTAGTCCACCCCAACAAAACTCCATAGACATTTTGAATATTGTACTCCCTGCATTCACAAGTAATTGACGCTTTGGGTTGCATATAGTCCAACTATCTAGATTTCCATTACCCATATCTCTTTACAGGTGGAAAATAAATAAATAATAATAATAATAGAGGAAACGTGCCACCGAAATTAGTATAATAAATATTTTGCTTTTGCTACACATTTGTGAAATAGTACATTGGAGACTAGTGATTGAAGGATCATGAAACATTTTGATGAGGTATGATCATGTTTATGTCCAGAACATCACTTATTTGTATATGGAGGTAGTAATAAATTGTGTGCTTATTTGTATTTATAAATTGTGTGCTTATTTGTATTTATAATTCTTTAATCCTTGCTTCCAAATTGTTTCCGTAGAGTGCTCAGATTGTTAATCTATTAGTAGGCATCGTATGTTTTTTTTCTAACGGCCAGTTTTTCTGTTGAATCAGTTTGCTGCTAAAATATGTCTGTCGACATCATTTAGAGACACATGCCTAGTCGAGATAGTCCCCAGCGATGCCACTCCTACAAGAGGTTAGAGTTGGCTCCTGTTTGCTTCAGTAACTACCTACTACATTATGTATCAACTTTCTATCAAACTCCAACTGCCTCGTTATTATGAATTTCCATGGTTATAGAGCTTTGTTAAGTTTCTGGAACCCCTTCCTCATATTGAAGATCAGTAGGTCACAGTGGAAATTGCCGTGTTTGATCGAATTGTCCCTTTTTGCAGAGCTTTGGCTAAGTTTCTGGTGCAAAGTACATTACAATTCATTGTATGCAAGTGATGATTATCTTGCCTCCATGATACATGATGGCTTATATTCCAACAAATTTTACTGAGATTATTCCTTGGCACACCAATTCATCTGAGCTCATACTCTATTGTCTATGCTTTCAGATCTGCCATCACGCAAAACTAAAAAGAAGCACTGGCTGTTTTAGCTCGGTAAGCTCCAGCAATTTCTTGGATCTGCTTTGGATCTTCGCTATGTACTCCAGCAGCATCTGTAACCTTAGTTTCGCCTTTTGTCAATGTTGTAAACTGCAATGTGACCTGGGAATATTTTTTTTACATTTTTTTCCTCAATTTTGCAAAAATAAATGCTTCTCAAAAAATTTTGCAAAACTATACCCCTACCGCCGTGGGGTATGGCGGTAGGGGCCCGTGTCCCACGGCGGTAGGGGTACAATCTGTTTTTAAAAAATTGTAACTTTTTTGTTTGAACTCGGATGGAGGTAAACTTTATATAAAAATTGTAGCTTTCGACGAGATCTACAACTTTGTAGTTCAAAGTTTTTTTATTTGAAGTCATCTTCATACTCAAATAATCGATATACTATCGAGATCTCAGTTTTCATATCGAGATCTCAGTTTTTAGTTCATTTTCAAAAAAATTGTAACTTTTTTGCATGAACTCGGATGGGGGTAAACTTTATACGAAAATTGTAACTTTCGACGAGATCTACAATTTTGTAGTTCAAAGTTTTTTTTTATTTGAAGTCATCTTCATACTGAAATAATCGATATAGTATCCAGATCTCAGTTTTCAGTCTTCAGATCTGAATAGTATATCGATTATTTGAGTCCGAAGATGATTTCAAATGGAAAAACTTTGAACTACAAAGTTGTAGATCTCGTCGAAAGCTACAATTTTCATATAAAATTTACCTCCATCCGAGTTCAAACAAAAAAGTTACATTTTTTTGAAAACAGACTATACCCCCGACGCTACATTACACCCGCGCGCGGGTACTGTAGCAACCGACGTAGGGTACGGTGGTAGGGGTGCTACAGTACCCTACCGTCGTACCCCATGGTGGTAGGGGTATAGTTTTGTAAAAAATTTTAAGAAGCATTTATTTTTGCAAAATTGAGGGGAAAAATGTAAAAAAAAAATCGTGACCTGGAAACAAACCCATGGAAGCTCATGTACAGTGAATTGCCCAGTTGTATTAGTGCAGTTTTGGGCTGTTTGCCTGTTCCTGTGGCTATTGCTTGCGGTCGCCACGTTTCTGGGACTGTAACTTGCAGTTTTCAATTCTTTACCTCACCCGGGCATTTGCTTTTGAAATTTAGGCTATGAATTTTTTACTACAGCACAAATTAATTCAAGCACATATGGATCAAGAGAAATTGTTTCATTTTCATTTATCCATTTGGGAAGGATGCATCTGGTTTTCATATTCATCGGGAATTAGCAATCTAGTAGATTCGATCCTGGAAATGTGCAAGAGGCTGTTATCCTCTGTGTATATCTTTTTTTAGTTGACCTTTGTGTGTACCTTTGAACGTGGGCTATAAGTGTTTTATTCCATTGGGTTTTCAGTTTCAAGGCCTCCAAAATGACCCTTCCACCACCCATACTCCCCTGTTCGTTCATCAGCAGAACGCCAAGCATCCCAGGCAGAATCCTTTTGCAAAGAGGTTACTGCCTTTCTGAAGTGTTGCAGGTCAATAGTTCAAAACACAGCAAACCATCTTACAAACAAAAACTGAATGCAGAGGAAAAAAATGTGTAGATCTGCTTCTAAAATCATAAAAAAAAAATTTGAACAGGTCACGGATAAATGAACCATGACACAACATTCAGCTTTACAAACTGAAGGCTGCCCAACACGTCAATGCTTTTCAGCACATCTATAGACACTCACTGACTCACAAAGTATATAGACAACTCTGCCCTAGTCGTCCACAAGTGTGACATGTCGAATTCCAGCTTCAAACATTGAAGCACCACAGACTAGCTGCACATATTTCTCTTGTTCGAAGATAAAATGAAATTCAAACAAGGATCATCCTCCCGTGTACAATCATGTTGAGTCAAGTGTTATGCGTCAAAAGTCAGTGGCAAGAGACGTTATTTGTTCCGTAACTTAGCCTCTGAAGGTTTGTATCGGACATATCTGTCATCCATCTCTGCGGCCCACCATCATCACCCATCACATTGTATGCATATGATGAAAGCCCAATGTTCTCACCACATGAGCTCGCCTTTCCCAGGTTATATAACCTTTCTGTTCTGGACAACACTACAAGGTTGGAGAATGTCGAGAAGCTATTGCCAACAAACACGTCTGCTCTCGAGCACACCTCAAAGTCGATGGCAGACTTTATAAGATATGGTTGCCTATCATAGATGTCGGTAACTCCAAGTTTGTTCTTCTCATAAGCAACCATACCCACTCTCCACCCACTGGTTATTGAATCATCTTCAAGAAGGCTATCAGCTACTGCAAGATAAACAACGACGGGCCGACGTAGATCAGTGATCTGTGAGACCTTGTGAATGATCTCTTCTTTACTGCTGCAGATTTCACGTAAATGGGACCGCTGCTCCCACTTCTTGCAATGTATCATCCAATCTTTTTCTATCCTCATGTGAACAGCAACATATGGTATAGGCAGATTCATTGTGCTGTCTCTCCTCTTCTTACTATGAGAAAACCCAGCTTCATGTCTTGCTCTTTGGCCTGCCTCTCTAATCTTGGATATGACCTTAACCACTTCAGTTTCTATCTCAGGAACTAAGACAAGACAATCAAAGATTTTGGCATAGTCTTTGACTGGCCAATGGTCAGGCCACAGAAACGGATGTTTCCCGATGATTTCAATGACTTCAAAATCTTCTGCCCTGCCACCTATGAATTGCTGCAGTTGATCCAAGTCTCGCTCCACCGTCCACTTTCTACCACTACCCTTTTGGAGTTTGAAAGGCTCGGTTCGATTAGAAACTTCTGAATACCGAGCTAACCTTACAAAACCATGACAACGTGCATTGAACTTGTTAAAGTCAAACACCTTGTCAAAATTAATAGGCTGCAGCAAGTCAACCTCTTTGTAGAAGAGTGAAGCACTCAGGCTTGGCATGAGAAGAGATCTGTTCAGGAATCTTGCAGTCAAGCATGCTCTGGCAAATGCTATCTTCTGATTGTTCAATCCCCATATAATCTGTGGGACCTCAACAAACTTGTCTCGTCTAATTCCAGGAAGCAAGTCAGGGGATGTAGACTCATAAAATTCTTCCTTCTCAGATGAGTTTATGGCAAAAAATGGAGATAAAATTGCTCTCAAAATAATAAGAGCAATCACTATCAGAAGGCCTTTGCAGATGACAGGCCTTGCAGGCAAGCTTAAGAGCTTGAGATGCTTCAGCTCAAGTAGGATGTTCATTGGAACACTTGTTCAGATCCTTGTCATCACAACCTCCTATTATGTCACTACCAACGCCCGAGCTGAACTTTCAGATGAAACACAAGCTATGCTGCAATTTAATGGAATGAATAACCAGACACACTTGCATCGATAACTTCACGAATTTACCCCGACCACTGTTGGAAAAATTGGTATCTTTCAAGAGCTGATATCAGCAGACTTAATGGGATTTTTCCACGATCAATTTAGCACACGATCGATCCAAGCGGCTGCAAATACAGAAGAAGATAAAGACAATTCAATCATCTGTGGTACAGTTTCATTTTTAAGGTTAAAAACAAGGCTGACACATAGGAGGACATTTTTCCTCATTGCATTTACTAATGGATATTAGCATGCACAAGAACTCAGTAATGCACTTATCACTTATCTAAGCTAACATGGAAACTAAAAGATATCCATGTTCACGCTCAACAGCCACACTGCATTGAAAAGCAACTGGAATGATAAATTCCTTCCAATTTCATATGCATTCGCACGAATTGGACGGGTTATTGCAGAATGGCTCCTACTCGAGTCCAGAACAAACAGTACCAACGCGAAATGGACCACGCCCCCAAAATATAGTTTAGGGGTTTCTTACCAACAGTACAAATTAGCACGGATGGATCCCAAGGGGGCTCGGCGAGGAGGACGAGCAGGACTCCCCTGCCGTCGCGCGCACCCGACGCGGGTCCTGTCTCCGGCGGGAACCTCTCCGCCCCACGGCGAGCTCGCCCGGCCCCAGCGGGGAGAGGCGGAGTGAGTGACCAACGACGGGTGGCGGAGGAGGCGCCCGATCTAGGTGGGGTGGAGGCGGGCCCGGTGCTCCGCGGCGCGGCGGCGGCGGGGGGCGATGCGGCAGCTGCGGAGGAGGCGGAGATCGCGCAGGCGATGGGGGTGGGGGCCTTGACGTCGCGTGAGAAGAGAAGACGTGGTCGTGTCGCGCGAATGGGGTGGAATCCCCTTATGAATTCGTGTTTCTGTTGCCGAAGAGAGTGGCCCGGCTGTCGGAATTGGGGGTGGAATCACTCGCCCACCCCGCTGGAATTCAGCTCCGATTCAGGGATTCAGTTGAGTAATTGTGAAGGGAAGGAGGGGTGGATAGGCAAAGGGGCTTTTGCTAGTCGCACACAAATTTTTATTTATTATTTTTTTTGAAGGGAACACACTTTTTTTATTTTTTAGTCCCAAAGATAAACTCAACATGAATTAAAAAGGAATTATGGAATGGAAGCAACTCTCTTATGCTTCAAGGCATCTACATCTCAGATGAAGGATCCTAGAAACTAGAAAGTGCCCTTACCCTTATCCAGTTGCTTATCACAGTTGCATGTTGGACCAGACCAACACCAACTTCTCTTTTCTTAAGCACTCGGACCAGATCAACCTTTGAATCCGTCATCAACGAGATTCACACTGCTTCCAGCAAACTCACTGTATACCCACACACACACAAAAAAAAAACTCACTGTAAATCTCCTAGTATACATTTGTGTTCTGATGGTAATCCAAAGGAAAGTCCAACAATTCAAAAACGAATTCCTTGTGCAAAAAAGGCTTCACTGTGCCTTGGAACCATGTCAGGACAGCGAGTCAGCGACAATGTACAACTGAAGGAATGAAGCCATTTGCAGGATGCATTTTAACAGCAAAAAACTGGAGTTTACTTAGGAGAACTTTTTCGGTATGTACCACCACTTTAAAAGGACTCGTATATAATAGGAAAGGATCTATTTGTAAGGATCGGACGGTTGAGATTAATTCTGTACCACCGGTTTTTTTATGTGGTACAAGTGGTATTCATAGGTGGTATTGATAGTGAGGATCAGGTGTGTCCGAGGACCAGTGGAGGGTCGCTCATTAGTGATGAGTGATTGACAACATTGTGTGGACTGATGCTTGGCTAAGTGTGCAGGTACAGGTTGCGGCTTGACTTGTGTCGGTGCAGGTGAAGAACAAGCGCGAAAGGTCTGAGTCGTGGCGGCCTCCGGGTGATGTAGTGGCAAGTAGGCTTGGTTCGATAGACCCCGTGGCCGATGGGGTCGAGTGCGAGCCGTACGGTGCAAGACTAGCGGGCTGAAGTCGTGAACATGGGCCGGTGCAAGGTAGCGGTTGAAGCCCGAAGCTTGCACGCGGGGTTTGGTGGTTTGCCCACAAAACCACCAGGTGGACGGTTTCTTGGTTTGGGCCGCAAAACCAAGTCCGGAGGCCCGAGGCGACGGAGACGGTGATCCGAGAGCTTCGGAAAGCTTCGAGGCGGAGGGCACGTGGCGTGATCGCGGGGTTTGCGTCGAGGTGAAGCAAAACCGCGGTGGAAGCGTGTCCGTCCGATGAAGTCTTGACCAAAATGCCCCTGAGGGGTTGTATCTTCATTTATGCAGTAGGGGTAGCGTGGTCATTTACCTCCCTCCGATGAACTTCGTATAAATAGCGGAGAGGTGGATGGCATCTCTCTCCCTTGGACTCTAGGGCTTTCTCCCCCGGTAGATTTTCTCTGGACTGCTTCTTTTCCCTCTGGATTTCTTAGGCTAGACTCTTGTACAGAATCTGACCTCTGGATGTATGGAAGCATTCGGCGTCCCAGTGATCTCCTAGTCCCTTGTGATTTTCGTGTCATTTTCGGGTCTACTTTTGGGAGTTTTCGTTCTTCGCTCGATTCGTGAGTTTGGAGGCGTTTCTTCACGGATTTCTTTGAGGGGATCATGGGTGGATGCCTTGCGCATGTTTGTGTATGATCTTGACCCCTCAAACGCTGTGTAGAGCCTTCGATTCGTGAGTTTTTGGTCGGAGTTCATGTTCTTGGTGGAGTTCGTGTGATCCGCGATTCCCGACGATTTGGTGGCTTAGAGGACGAGATTTTTGGGGCATAGCTTCCTCTTGTGTTGCTTATCATCTCCCCCAAATCTTGTCTCAAGAGCTTTTGGCGTTTGGGAGATCCGGTGATGGATTGGGAGAGTTGACTTCGCGAGCTCGAGCAACTCTGTCTGGGGCTTGCGGACAGTCCGCGAGGAGCCCGCGGACAGTCCGCGCGACCTGTGTTCTTCGCGTGTTCTTCGTGTTCTTGCGCGTCTTCGTTTCGATCCGTTTTGGCCCTAGGTTTTGGTTGCGAGAGGTTTTGCAGACAGTCCGCAAGTGCTTCACGGACGGTCCACGTGGCCAAGTTTTCGTCTGGAGTTGGGGTTGTTTTGTCTGGGGTGTTCAGCGAGCTGGACGGACAGTCCGCGCTACCCCCACGGACGGTCCGCGACACTGGCGGACAGTCCGCGAGGCATAGACGGACGGTCTGAATTTCGGGGTGTGCCACTGGTGGTTCGGTTAGTTGTTTCGGACAGTCCGCCCTGGGCTTGCGGATAGTCCGCCTGGGTCCCGCAGACAGTCCGCCTGGTGCTTGCGGACGGTCCGTCCTGGACTTCGCAGACTTGGCTAAGTCTTTCGGTTCTTACTTTGGTGCTTCCGCTCTTTGCTCCTAGGCTTCTCTAGTGATCTTCTTGGCTTGTGTGTGCCTTGTTTGGAGCTTCCTTTGTGTGCACGGATTCGTGGAGTGACAATCGGGGTATAGGCCGAGTTCGACCTTAGGGAAGAATTTTTATCAGCTCTCATTCACTCCCCCCTCTCTGGTCGCCCGTTTCGGTCCTTCGATTGGTATCAGAGCTGGTTAGAGATATTCTTGATTCTAACCGGTCTAAGATCCAAAGATGGGCGATTACGGCAAGGGGTCGGGTCCTCCGCACTTTGATGGCAAGAATTACCCGATGTGGGAGAGGCGCATGTGCACGTTTTTGTGAGGGAAGGGAACTCTCATCTGGGAGGTCACTCAAAATCCTCATGATGTCATCCCATAGAGTTTTCTGCTTACAGGATCGCGGGACATGTTTGAGGCCAATAGCAAGGCCGTTGATTACTTGTTCCGTGCTCTCTGTGCCTCGAGTTTGATCGAGTGTACGAAGAGGATGTGGCTGGAAAGATTTGGCTCAAGTTGAAGAATGCTCATGTTGGCAATGCCCAAGTGCAAGCCTGGATGTTTACCACTTACCGGAGAGAGTACGAGAACTTTACTCATCTCCCCGGTGAGTCGACCGATGCTATGTTTCAGCACTTCACTTGCATAGTCAACAACATAAGGGCCAATGTGACAGTGCTCCCATACACGGATCATGATCAAGCTATCAAGCTTTTGCATGCCCTGTATAGGTCCGTATGGGAAGCCAAGATCGAGGCCATTGAGGAGTCGAGCGCATATGATACACTCTCTCTTGATGAGCTGTTTTCAAAGCTCAGGTCTTCAGTGGTTGATCGTGACTTGAGAGCCAAGAGCGAGAGCCCCACTGATCCTCATAGTTTGGCTCTTGTCTCAGGATCAAGGACTAACGCTAACTCTGGTGGTTTCTCTTTGTCTTGTCTTGTGTCCCTGTCAGATGAGGACTTTGATGTGCTGAGCAAGGACGATCTCGCCTTATTGAGCAAGAGGTTTGGGCGGATGTACGAGAACCGCAAGAATGCAAGGCGAAGCTCGGGGATGTGCTATCGGTGCGGGAAGCACGGGCACTTCATCGCCGAATGCTCTGAAGCCATGGAGATCAGGAATGACTACAAGGGCAAGCCTGTCACACCTGATTTTCCGAAGAAAACTAAATGCATCTCATATGTGCGCCAGGATCAAGTTTACACACATATGATAAACGTCATGAGTGAAATATTAATAAACAGCAATAAAACGTACAAGAGTTATACCATTACATTATCTTTTATTACACTCAGACGTTAGACTCGAAGGTCTTTAAAACGAACAAACGATAACTAGACGAAGCAACTCCGTCTTCAGCTTCCACAGGCACATGACTGGGGGCACGCAAGCCTCAGAACTCATCGAAGTCGCTGAAGTACTCTTCTCCAGTGTTCTCCTCTGAACAGCGGGTAAGCAAGGGTGAGCACACTTATGGTTGGAGCTCAGCAAGTGGGGGAAGATGCAAAGCTATCAAGGATAGGCTAAGGTTATGCAGCGGTTAGCATTTTTAATGTTGGTCAAATTTTATTAGCAAGCACCTATTTACTAGGTGTAAGTGTATACCAACCCACTTAAAAAGACTTTAGGAAACTTTCCATCTCAAACCATACATAAACCACAATTTAATTCCATCTTCAAGTTTAATTAATCATGTGAGGGTCCAGGCCGCTCTTGACCGTGAGCACGGCTGATCGATCAGTTTTAACTCTGCAGAGGTTGTACACTTTCACCACAGCTCATGTTCCCCATGTTGCCCGGGTTGATCAGACCCTTAAACACTTCCGAGGTGAGTGGCTAGGGGTCCACTACGAAGCCTTTACAAAGATATGTAGAGGACCAACAACCCGCGACAGTTACAGCAGCGGAGCGGACCATAACCCTCCCTAGTGGTCAGCACCTTAGCAAAGGCTGCTACACCAAAAGAACCGGGCTATACCCCTTCAACTCCGGTCCCCTGTGCTCCTTTCGGATAAGGCTGTCAGATAATTCCACACACCTAATTAATTGGCTAAGCCAGAGCCATATGGACTGTGGTTGCACTGTTTTCCTGGGTGGTTCTCCATGTTCCAATTAATACATATGATCTTATTATTAACAAAGCATCATCTTCACCAAAGTTATCATGATCAACATTCATCATTTTGCAAAGATTCATTTGAACCATCCCAAGGTATAGCAACTAAGCATTTCTACCCAAAACATTTATTTAAAAAAAGTTGTTCAAGGTGATGAGGATAAAAATCTAGTCATGTCCTTAAAAAGGTAATTTCCCATCAAATTATGCAATACAACATTTAAAAGTAAATATTAATTTAATATGCAATTATTTAGGACAAGAGGAATATGCAGAGGGAGAAGTCCACTTGCCTTCCTTGCTTAAATACTGGGGTTCTTCTTCTTCAAAAACTTGCTCTTGATCCACTCCAACTGGCTACTCACTCGAAACCGGCACGATGTCTACGAGCACACATGAAAACATATAATAAATAAAACAATACACCAGACATGAAAAGCTCAAAAAGAAGACAAGGTTTGACTCCAAGACTGCGAACACAAAAACACTCGGAACTATCGGGAGACTTGGATTATATCACACAAAGCTATGTGCTTGGTATATTTTAATTCAATAAAGATGTGTATAGGTTATTTCAAAGAAATACCCTATTTATAATTAAGCAAATTATTTTATATTTAAAAGACGATGTAAACTTAGTCCAATTTTATTTGTAAATATTCAAGTATTATTTATGCAAATTAAACATTTAATTTAAAAGAAGCATGTGAAAGCATCTAGGCGTATAACTTAATATTTCGAGTTGTTCTAATCAAATTATAATTCAAAAACACATTTATATTCATATTAATCAAATTAACATTTAATTAAGAAAACTCAGGATATAGCCTATGTTGCTTTTATTTAGAAAGCAAATTGCATAATCATTAATCAATTTAAGTGTGATTAGGAAAACCGAGGTATACATCTAATTGGCTTTTAATTGAAAGAAATATTTAACTAGTATTAATCAAATTAACTTTCTTATGAAAACACGTGTTGAACTCTAATTAGATTTTAATTAGAAAAGCATGTGTATAAGGATTTAATCATATTTAATATTTAAATAAATTATAAAATAAAGAATATGTTCAACATTGGTCCTAACACGTACTTTGAGTTGATATGAACCTAACGCAACTTGAAACGGTGGAAACGGAGCTAAAACACAAAAGATACGGCCAAAACAAGGTTCAGGGACCTTTCTGTGAAGAAACTAGGCTTCTAGGGGCTTAACTGCAAGAAACCAGGGGCTAAAACATAATTACGTATATAAACCAGAGGTTTATAACGTAAAAAGACAGAGCTTGGACCTCGGGTGGGAAAAACCAGGAAGATCAGGGGTTTAAACAGAAGAAACAGGACCTGTTTGTAAGGGTTTACATAGGTGGAAGGTTATTCTTGTGATCTTGGAAACCACAAGGGCTTTTCTGCAAAAAGACCACGAACAGCTCGGGTTGACCGTTACGGTCAAGGTTCACTCGGTCGACCGGGTGGATCTGAGCTGTTGATCGAAACATGGACGACCGGGGGATAAACTAAAAGATCAGGGACCTATACACAAAAGAAAGGACCTAGATGTAAGGGTTTTTACCGGTGGAAGGGTATTTTTGTTATATTCAAAACTGCAGGGGGTTTTCTGCAAAGTTGCAGCTGTTGACCGGTATGTTGAAGATTTGACTGGGCGGCAGGGAAGATCTGGGCCGCACATCTGATCGTGGACGGCTGAGGTGGCGTGCAGGCGAACACGCGGCGGCGCCTGGCCAGCGCGCGGCGGCGGATCGCCAGAAACTCGCCGGAAAAAGGCAAACTCGAGCTACGAGGCTCTGTTTGGCGCGCGGCTTCGTCCTACACGAAGCTGGAAACTCAGCGAAGCCTACCAGGGACTCAAGAAGATGGTCCTGGCGGCCATGGCGGCACCTCGTCCGGCGAGGCGGACGGCGAGCCACGGCATACGGCAGCGACGGCGTTAGGTGCCTCGGGTCAGGGAAAAAGGAGTGGGAGATGACTTCTTCACCTTGATGTGAAGCTACGGCGAGAAGAACAGTGACGAGGAGGCAGAGACGGCGGAGATCGAGGACCGGCGGTTGCAGTCGGGGTGCTCCGGTCCGGCGGGGAGGAAGGCGGCGTCCTGGGCGCAGGGTCCTCGGGCGGGCTTCTTGAGCGTCGAGGGAGGAAGAGGAGCTCGAGGAGATGGTCACCAGCGACGAGAAGCTCCGGGGGCGCCGGTAACAGTGCGGCGGCGGGATTCTCTGGCGGCGGCGCTGCGCGAAGGTGAGGAGAGGGGTGCAGGGCGTGCACGGTGCGGGAAGGGAGGGAAAGGGCGAGGCAGGGGCTCGGCCTCGGCTCTTATAGGGCAAAGGAGGGAGAGGGAGCGGCAGCCAGAGGTGGAGAGGCCATTGATGGCCATGGCGGCCGGCCCGGTCTTGAAGGCATTCAAAGGGGCGCGTGAAGGGGAAAAAGTAACTGAAGGGGATGATGGGGAAGGAGTGAAGGAGGGGTCTTTACCGCGCCTTGATGGCCGGCTTGAAGGCAGGGAGGGACGGGAAAGGCGGGGAATCGGCCGACGGTGTTGCTGCTGTGCGGAGCAGGGGAACCGGCCTGAGGTGGGGGACGGATACGACAGGTGGACCCCACCTGTCGGTGGCCGAAAGAGAGAGAGGGAGGAAGGGTGGGAGTGGGCCGCCGGGTGGCGTTTGGGCCGGAAGGAGGGATGGGCCGGCGGGGAATGACTGGGCCGCGCAGGCCGAAAGGGGAGGGGTGAAGGGTTTGGGGTTTGAGAGGTTTTGTTTTTTTAACCTTTTCTTTTTCTTTCAAAACTCTTTCAAACTTAAACACTTTCAAACCCTTTTCAAACATTCAAACAAATTTTAAAACTTTTAAAACTTCACACAAACAAACAAAAAACCATGCAACCAAAATATGATGCACAAGCACTTATTGCTTCTAAAATTATTCAAAATGATATTTAAATATTTTAAAGCCAAATTTATTTGATAATTTATTTATTCCTAGAAAACTAAAACACCATGTTGCTTATATTTATTTGGTGATGGAATTTAGGGTGTTACAAAGCCCAAGCACCACTCCCGGAACGACTACAAGGACAAGCACAAGGACAAGAGCGAGAGAAGGCACAAGAAGAGTGGCGGCCACAAGAAGAAGACCGCTCGAGCGCTGGTGGCCGGAGCGAGCGACATCGACTCGACATCAAGCGATGCTTCCTCCGGTTCGAGCAGCGAGGAAGAGCAAGAAAAGCGCAAGGACAAGCGGCACATGGGCAAGAACATCACCGGCCTGAGCTTCGTCGCGCAAGGAGGCTTTTGCGACATGGCGCACTCCAAGAAGGGTGGGAGGCACAGCTCGGACTCGAACTCTGACTCCGAGGAAGAGGTACGGAATGATCCCAACTTCTTGCTAGAGGAGAATGCTAGGTTGAATGAGCTGCTTGATAACCGTGATGATGTGCTTAGAAAGACCAACAAGGAGAAGAGGGAATTTAGGTCTTTGTTGGGTGATGCTAAGGACAAGGTAGCTGAGCTTGAATCCTTGCTTGTGGATGCTAGGAATGAAATAGCCGCTTGAAATCTGCTCCTGTGGTGTCGGATGAAATTGATTGTGGTGATTGCTCAGTTTTTCTTGCTGACTTGACTACCCTCAAGGAGAAACATGCCTCTGTTCTTGAGGAACTAGATGTGGTTAGGATTGAATGTGATGAGTTGAAGTCTAGGCCAGCTTTGTTAGGAGCTTGTACTTCATGTCCTATTTTGCATGCTAGGCTAGATGAATCTCACACTAGAATTGTTTCTCTTGAGGCGGCATTGAAAGCTCCTCTTCCTACATCATGTTCAACTTGTGAGATGCATGCTTTGAAAAACATGGAACTTGCACACTATGTTGATCGTCTGCAGGATGAAAATGATGAACTTAGGAAGTTGATGAGTTGGCTGTCTGGGCATGAGCCACAATTGAGTTTGATGTTGGCTCAGTTCAAGCGGTTTGATGGTCAGGCATTGGGGGCTGACAAGAGTGGTGAGAAGAGTGGTGAGGGAGAAGAGAAAGCTGGAGAGACACCCACACCATCCCACACCATACCCATGAACAAATATGCACCCAAGCCAAGCCACCTGAGAAACAAGCTTGATACAACTCCAGACCCACCAGTGTTCCCCCAGAAAACAGAGAATTATCAGAAACCCATCAAGTTTGTGAGCAACCTGGGTAATGTCTTTGAGGGGAAGTTAGGAGAGAAAGGTTTTGAGAAGCCCACAGAGAAGCCACCGCCTAAGCTAGTGCCAATCTGCTTCCATTGTGAGTATTGTGGGAGGGATGGGCACAAGGATGAGTTCTGTTTCCGGAGGAAGAGGGATGAGAGGTTTGCTAGGGAGATGGCAAACAAGGACAGGTACCACCTTGCTCGTGGTGTGCCTGAGCCTCGTAGAGGGCCTCTACCTAGGGGTGAGGTGTATGTGCGTACAGTTCCCACTCATGGAGGTGGAGGTGGAGGTGTGTTCCCTCAGAGAGATAGGCGTGTTGGGTTTGGGCGTGGTGAGTTGGCTCGACGTGCTCCTTCTCGTGACCGTTACGAGTTTGGGAGGCACGATCAGAGCTTTGGGTCTCAGATGGACTACGGGCCACGTTTTCCTCCTCATGGTGTGCGTACTCCTCCAGTGAGACGTGACAGATCCTTTGGTGGTAGGCGTGAGATGGCTCCGCCTAGAGGTTTTGGGATGATGGATTTTGCTAACCCTTCTTTTGAGCAAATGGCTCAGCACTGGTTTGACTCTTTTGCTACTAACCCCAGTGTTGAGTCGCTTGCTCATTCTCGTCCTCGTTTTTGATTGCAGGTGGGAGGCTTGGAGAACTTTTGGTTGATCGACTCCGGTTGCTCAAGACATATGACCGGAGATCGTGGGTGGTTCTCCAGCCTCACCCCGGTGAGTACGAGGGAGTACATCACTTTCAGGGACAATGGGAGAGGACGAGTGCTTGCGGAAGGTATGGTGAAGGTGAGTAGCAAGGTGACCTTAAGAAGTGTGGCCCTGGTCAAGTCACTTGGTTTCAACCTGTTGTCAGTATCTCAATTACTTGACGAAGGTTTTGAGGTTCGTTTTAAGTCGGGTGCTTCTCGTGTGCTTGATTCTCGAGGCGATCTTGTCTGTACGATCGTCCCCGAGGGTCAAATCTTTCGTGCCGATTTTTCCCAGTCTGTTGGTCCTCCTCGATGCTTTGTTGCTGGCGTTTCAGCTGAGCTATGGAAATGGCATAGGAGGTTGGGATACTTGAGCTTTGAGTTGCTTTCCCGCTTGAGTGGTCTTGATCTTGTCCGAGGATTGCCTAAGTTGAAATTCGAGAAGGATTTGGTTTGTGGTTCTTGTCGGCATGGAAAGATGGTTGCCGCTTCTCACTCCCCTCTGACTTCAGTCATGACCGAGCGACCTTGTGAGCTGTTGCACATGGATTTGGTTGGGCCAGCTTGTATTCGCTCTGCTGGTGGGAAGTGGTATGTTCTTGTGGTTGTTGATGATTTTTCGAGGTACTCTCGGGTTTTCTTTTTGGAGGATAAGAGTGAGACTTTTGGCTTTGTTCGAGACTTGATCTTGAGGTTGAAGAATGAGAGACATGGAGACGCTATTCGAGCTATACGCAGTGACAATGGCACAGAATTTAAGAACTCTCATTTTGATGCCTTTTGCGGTGATCTTGGTCTTGATCATCAGTACTCTTCTCCATACGTCGCTTGCCAGAATGGTGTAGTGGAGAGGAAGAACCGGACCCTTTGTGAGATGGCCAGAACGATGCTCGATGAGCATAGGACTCCTAAGCATTTCTGGGCCGAGGCGGTCAATACCGCTTGCTATGTCTCAAATCGCATCTTCCTTCATGCCTTTAAGAAGAAGACCTCTTATGAGCTGATGCATGGCTGACAACCCAAGGTGAGTCACTTTAGAGCTTTTGGTTGCAAGTGTTTCATTCTGAAGAAGGGCAAGTTGGATAAGTTTGAGTCTCGATGTTCGGATGGGATTTTCCTTGGTTATGCGATTCATTCTAGAGCATATCGTGTGCTCAACCTTGACATTAACCGAATCATGGTGACTTGCGAGGTTACCTTCGACGAGACACAGCCATGTAGCTCTTCTGCTTTTGAGTGTGCAGGTGACGAGGAGATTGGTGCCTGGATCTTCGAGGATGAGAAGGATGGAGATGGAGACGAGGATGATGATGATGGTGGTGCTCCCATGGCTGATCGTGTACACTCTACTTCCACTACTACTACGACGATCGAGGACGGACCATCCCCTACACCCACTATGACTGAGGCTGTTCGAGTGGAGGCTGCTGCTGAGGGGGAGGTTGTGTCCAGGTGTGAGGCTCCTCGGCGAGTACAAGTGGATCACCCACCGACGACCATCATTGGTGACCTTCATGAACGAACTACACGGTCGAGGTCAAGGAACATGTCTCATGTCGCTCATTCTGCATTTGTTACTTCTTTCGAGCCCAAAGATATTCGACACACTTTGTCTGACGAGAATTGGGTGAATTCCATGCATGAGGAGTTGGAAAACTTTGAGAGAAACCAAGTCTGGGTGTTAGTCGATCCACCGCCAAATTGTCGTCCCATAGGAACCAAGTGGGTGTGGAAGAACAAAGAGGGTGAGAATGGGATGGTTGTGAGAAACAAGTCAAGATTGGTGGCGCAGAGGTACAACCAGAAAGAGGGCATTGACTATGAGGAGACATTTGCTCATGTGGCCCGTTTGGAGGCAATTAGGATCCTTCTAGCCTTTGACGTGGCTAAAGGATTCAAGTTGTACCAAATGGATGTCAAGAGTGCTTTCTTGAATGGGGTGATGGAGGAAGAAGTGTATGTGAGGTAACCCCTGGGGTTTGAGAGTGAAAAATACCCACACCGTGTTTACAAACTCCAGAGAACGCTCTATGGGTTGAAACAGGCACCTAGAGCTTGGTATGGCAGGTTGAGAGGCTTTTTGCTGAGTAAGGGGTTTGTGATGGGCACAGTTGATAAGACCCTGTTTCTCCTTAAGCATGGGAATGACCTTTTGATTGTTCAGATATACGTGGATGACATAATCTTTGGTGGCTCCTCTCATGATCTTGTTGCCGGATTTACAGATGACATGAGCAGGGAATTTGAGATGTCCATGATGGGCGAGCTGCAGTTTTTCGAGCTGCAGTTTTTCTTGGGTCTCCATATCAAGTAGTGCAAGGACGGGACCTTTGTGCATCAGGCGAAGTACACCAGGGACATGGTGAAGAAGTTTGGCATGAACGACTCCAAGCCGCTGACTACACCGATGAGTACAATACGGCTTTGGACGCGGACGAGGACGGCGAACCAGTGGACCAGAAGGAGTACCGGAGCATGATCGGCTCCCTCCTCTACTTGACGGCGACGAGGCCAGACATACAGTTCAGCGTGTGTCTGTGCGCTCATTTTCAGGCTTCACCGAGGATTTCACATCGGCAGGCCGTCAAGCGGATTTTCAGGTACTTGAACTACACTCCTGAGTTTGGTCTGTGGTACTCTGCCTCCTCGACACTCAGGCTTCATGATTTTTCTGATGCGGATTTCGTTGGGTGTCGATTGGATTGCAAGTCCACTTCTGGGTGTTGTCAGTTCCTTGGTTCTTCTTTGGTCTCTTGGTCATCTCGCAAGCAATCGAGTGTAGCCCAGTCCACCACCGAGGCTAAGTAAGTAGCTGCTGCTAGTTGTTGTTCCCAGCTGCTTTGGATGACCTACACCATGAGTGACTTTGGTGAGGAGTGCTCCCAAGTTCCACTGTTCTGTGACAGCACCAGTGCCATAAGCGTAGCCAAAAATCTCGTCCTCCACTCCAAAACGAAACACATAGAAGTGAGGTACCACTTTCTGAGGGACAATGTTGAGAAGGGAAACATATCTTTGTCCTATGTCCCTACCCAAGACCAGCTGGCTGACATTTTCACCAAACCGTTTGATCAAGCCACTTTCACTCGCTTGCGGGGTGAGCTTGGGGTTTGCTTTCCGTTTTAGCTGGGTCTTGGAGCTTCTCATGTATATATGTGTCATATGTTCATTTTGTTGCATTTCCTTCATGCATTTTAATTTCTGTACAAAACCTGGTAGGATAGCCATCTTTGGATCACTTGAGCTAGGATTGAGCTTCTCTTATATACATTGATCACGGATGTGCTATGGATGAGATATGTGCATGTTTGGTAAATTGTGGATGTAAATGCTATGCTCTTGATGGTGTTGCTATATATGTATGATGAGATAGCATTTTGGTTGTGAAAATGATAAAACTGCCTCTCTCATGAGTAGATGCTTGTCTATGCTTAATTTGTGCTTAAATGCTTATATCATGCTCAGTTTGTGCTTGAGGATCATATTCTCTTTGCTTGGGGTCAAAGACTTCTTTGTCATTGTAAATGTTTAGCCCTTTTGCTTGCTTGGGGAGGAGCATAAGCTTCTTTTCGCCGCAAAGGCACTTCATGTACCATGATTAATCTTGAAAATGAAATTGGTGTGTGAATTGCCTTATGCTTGAAAAATGAGCTCCTAATCATGTTTTTATGCTTTTGATATTCATATCTTGGGTGCTAAACCATAGCATGCTTGCCTACCATGAGAAGTCTCATTTTAAGAAGTAGACACATGGCTCGGTGGCTTTAACATGACTTGAGTAGCTTGTGGGCGTTTATAATGATCTTGTGATGAGAATTTGTGATCTTGCATAAACTTTGAATGATCTAGTGCTTTTATGTTCAAATTGGTATGGATAGGATCTTGCTCATGAGATGCATGTTTCTTTGTAAAAATTACTTTTAGCCATGTCACATGCTTATATGTCTCTACCTTCTTGATGGCAATATGTTAGATACACAATGCCTACTTTGCTTGCTCTATGTCTCAGTTGTAGCATTTTGTTGTGCTCTTTGTATATTTGAGAAGCTTGGTAGGTTGTATATGTGCTTTGACATGCATTTTTCATGAAAACAAGGGGAAGAGCATCACATACCTTGATTCTTGCATTGTCAACAAGGGGGAGAATTTTGGGAGATTTTCATGCATTGGAAGTTTTTTTTTTGCAAAATTGGTATGCATTTGTGAGATGTTGCATGTGAGGAGAAAATTTGAGAAGAGGAGGTTGCATTTGCTCAGGGGGAGTTTGCATATGTGCAGGGGGAGCTCCTTTGATTTTCCTGAGTTTTGTGCTTTGTGATGTGCTCCTTGTGAGCTTTGTTTTGTCTCGGCTTTGTCGAGCCGTTGCCCTTGTCTTAGGGGGCCGAGACTTGGATTGGTGAGTGATCTTGTTTTCGCTTGTTCTTTGGCTTTGGATCACTTGCTTGGAGGTCTGGTGTTTTCTTTTCTTTTTCTCTCTGATGGTTACTATGGGTGTTGTCAATGCACTCATCAAGGGGGAGATTGGGGACCAGGTGTGTCCGAGGACCAGTGGAGGGTCACTCCTTAGTGACGAGTGATTGACAACGTTGTGTGGACTGATGCTTGGCTAAGTGTGCAGGTACAGGTTGCGGCTTGACTCGTGTCGGTGCAGGTGAAGAACAAGCGCGAAAGGCCTGAGCCGTGGCGGCCTCCGGGTGATGGAGTGGCAAGTAGGCTTGGTTCGATGGACCCCGTGGCCGATGGGGTCGAGTGCAAGCCGTACGGTGCAAGACTGGCGGGCTGAAGTCGTGAACATGGGCCGGTGCAAGGTAGCGGTTGAAGCCCGTAGCTTGCACGCGGGGTTTGGTGGTTTACCCACAAAACCACCAGGTGGACGGTTTCTTGGTTTGGGCCGCAAAACCAAGTCCGGTGGCCCGAGGCGACGGAGACGGTGATTCGAGAGCTTCGGAAAGCTTCGAGGCGGAGGGCACGTGGCATGATCGCGGGGTTTGCGTCGAGGTGAAGCGAAGCCGCGGTGGAAGCGTGTCCGTCCGATGAAGTCTTGACCAAAATGCCCCTGAGGGGTTGTATCTTCATTTATGCAGTAGGGGTAGCGTGGTCATTTACCTCCCTCCGATGAACTTCGTATAAATAGCGGAGAGGTGGATGGCATCTCTCTCTTGGACTCTAGGGCTTTCTCCCCCGGTAGATTTTCTCTGGACTGCTTCTTTTCCCTCTGGATTTCTTAGGCTAGACTCTTGTACAGACTCTGACCTCTGGATGTATGGAAGCATTCGGCGTCCCGGTGACCTCCTAGTCCCTTGTGATTTTCGGGTCATTTTCGGGTCTATTTTTGGGAGTTTTCGTTCTTCGCTCGATTCGTGAGTTTGGAAGCTTTTCTTCATGGATTTCTTTGAGGGGATCATGGGTGGATGCCTTGCACATGTTTGTGTATGATCTTGACCCCTCAAACGCTGTGTAGAGCCTTCGATTCGTGAGTTTTTGGCCGGAGTTCATGTTCTTGGTGGAGTTCGTGTGATCCGCGATTCCCGGCGATTTGGTGGCTTAGAGAACGAGATTTTTGGGGTATAGCTTCCTCTTGTGTTGCTTATCATCTCCCCCAAATCTTGTCTCAAGAGCTTTTGGCGTTTGGGAGATCCAGTGATGGATTGGGAGAGTTGACTTCGCGAGCTCGAGCTCGAGCAACTCTGTCCGGGGCTTGCGGACAATCCGCGAGGAGCCCGCGGACAGTCCACGCGACCTGTGTTCTTCGCGTGTTCTTCGTGTTCTTGCGCGTCTTCGTTTCGATCCGTTTTGGCCCTAGGTTTTGGTTGCGAGAGGTGTTGCGAACAGTCCGCGAGTGCTTCACGGACGGTCCGCGTGGCCAAGTTTTTGTCTGGAGTTGGGGTTGTTTTGTCTGGAGTTTCCAGCGAGCTGGACGGACAGTCCGCGCTACCCCCACGGACGGTCCGCGACACTGGCGGACAGTCCGCGAGGCATAGACGGACGGTCCGAATTTCGAGGTGTGCCACTGGTGGTTCGGTTGGTTGTTTCGGACAGTCCGCCCTGGGCTTGCGGACAGTCCGCCTGGTGCTTGCGGACGGTCCGTCCTGAACTTCGCAGACTTAGCTAAGTCTTTCGGTTCTTACTTTGGTGCTTCCGCTCTTTGCTCCTAGGCTTCTCTAGTGATCTTCTTGGCTTGTGTGTGCCTTGTTTGGAGCTTCCTTTATATGCACGGATTCGTGGAGTGGCAATCAGGGTACAGACCGAGTTCGACCTTAGGGAAGAATTTTTATCGGCTCTCATTCATTCCCCCCCTCTCTGGTCGCCCATTTCGGTCCTTCAGGTAGCATATGAGTATTATTGGAAATGAAAAATATTTTTGTTGTAAAAATATATCAAATTGGATATATGAAATGATTTAGGTATTATATGCGGTATGTTTTTATTGTACTCGTCGGCGGTATGTTTTTTCTGAATAATATTCATTCACCAAATTACCATTTTACCCACAGCAAAAAACCGACAATACCACCGTACTACCAAAGAGTGGTATTGTGTACCGAAAAAGAGCTCTTACTTAGGGGGGCGCTATGAGACTTTACATATCAACAAAATAATTTGTGTACAGAACAGCGGCCGATTACACTTTTTCGCAACAAATTACTTCAATTACATGATGGAGTGTAGTTCTGATCTCTGATGATCCTGACCCTGCATGTCATCGGCAGCAGGCGAAGAGGAGCTCCTTCGCAGTCCACGTCACCTCTGCAAGATCTTGCAATGACTCAATTATCTCTTTCTTCAGTGGGAAAACCTTCTCCATGCATTCTGTCAAATTACAGAAGTTGGTTTGAAATGATTCAGCTTGCAGAGAGATCGCAAATATATATTTTTAAAAGAAATATTGCAAATAATTTCCAAAATAGGCAGAAAGATTGCATTTGCATACTTATGTAAAAGAAGTGGGTGTTGCTGATTTTGTATATGTACCTGGATGTCTCACAACATTCAGCAGTGACAGTGAAGCAAGGACTCTCTCCTCCAAAACTGTGTCATAACTTACGCTATCTAAAAGCTTCGGCGCCAGAACGGAGCATGCGAGAGGCTGGAAATCGTTGCATCCACGCAGTGGTGAGAGGGAGCTGCTCATCCATGCTACGGTGATGAGGCAGGACCGACTCAGACTCGGTATTCCATCGGATATGCAGTTCGACAGTGCTGTGAGGAACTTTTTGCCCCCGCTGTTCAGTAACATTAAAGCGAGTTTCTTCAACCGTTCTTCAACCACCTTTTCTTCTTCCTGGCCATTAGAACAAACATTATTGTTATATAAAAACAAGCAAACTGAAACTGATTTGCAGACCAAATTGTAAGATAATCCAAAAACATAGTTTTCAGATATTTGAACGTACCGCTCGAACACTCTTATCTTTGAATATCTCCGTTCTCCTAAAGGATTCAGAGAGGGAATCGTCTAGGCCTGCTCTCTTTAGTAGCCATGCTTCTGCTATGGGTTCTCCTGAAGATGAAAACCGCCCGGCCAAGATTAAAAGAGCACGAGCACATTGTTCTTGGACCTTTCTGCTCTGTGAACTGTTTTCCAAAGCAGATAAAATGGCATCAATCGCCTCCTCTCTGTATACGCTGTACTGCAAAGGATCACCCTGCAAGAAAACTACTGTAAGGGGACAGCACAAATACTAATAGCACGCCTGAGCAAAGGAAGAAAAGGTTCATCTCGAGATGGTACCAGGAGATCAAGCTGGAGTAGCAGGACAGCTGCTAGTGGATGTTGGACAAGAGGAGCCTGCTGGAGATAGACCAGCAGAATATGCATTGTATTCAAGCAGCCACTATTTTTCAGCTCCTTCAGGAACTCCACGATTTTGGTTGTTCTGTTTGAAGAAGGAAGAAATAGTTCAGTATCAGGGATATTATAGAGATGTTTCTTTCAGAATATAAATGTTACTGACAATGTAGAAGTATTTCACCTATTAAGGCAGATCAGTTCACTAATAAAATTAAGGGCTGCAGCACTAGCCTTCTTTTGATTTCCAACAAGAAGTTGAACAATAGGTTCCTTCTTCAGATTATCAGCTAAGTAGTGTCTACAACTTCCGTCAGCTTGAATACATGTCGTCAAGAGAGCAATGCAGTGTCTGCTCTCGTGGGCATCACCAGCTTCAAGTCTGCTAATAAGGAGGTCCAAACCACCTAAAGCAATCATCTGCTTTGCATTCTCAATGTTTCTGTCGACATCAAACCCCATAAGGAGCTGATCTAGGAAATAGAACGCGGCAACTTTTGGTGCGCATTTTACAGAAGACAGAGATTGCACCTCATCACCACACTCCAAAATGTGCAGTACTAGAGGTATCCAGTCCAATGAAAGCATCTGCTTAGCTTTAGGCTTCATCATATAAAGCACTATAGCTGCCTTCAGGAACAACTCGTTGCTTCTCAGAAGCCTTAAGAAAACCTCAAGCTGTGGATCTGCATTAAGAACAAGCTGTCTAATCACCTCATTCCCCAACACTAACTTTCCCATTATCAAGATAGCTGACTCCAGTACAGCATCATCTTTGGAGGTGAATGTAACCTCGAGAAGCCCTTGAATAAAAGAGGCACATGACAGCAAGTTTACAAGATTAGGGTCCCCTTGCAAGGTTGAACATGCTCTGGCAACTTCATGCACAGCATCCTCACAGTGTCTAAGGTTGTCTGAATTGGATACCACGGAAATTGCTCGTTCCAGAGTCATTGTTAACTCACTGTTGTCTAGCTCTTTCTCGTCAGGCAGAACTTCCTTCTTTGTTATCTTAGGATGACTGATAACTTTCCTGCTTATATCACCTTGACAGGAGAATAGTCGAAAAGGGTACGATTTCCGTTGTGTAGGTGCTGTTTCTGGTATAGTGCCTTCTTTCCGAGAGCGGTAATGCTTTTCTTTGAGCCCCATTTTACTCTGTCTACTCAAAACAGGCGTAAGTTAAATAACTTCAAAGGTATATGAAGGATGAACAATTTACACTCTGTGACCCAAAAAAAAAAGGAACTCTAGCAGGATTAAAAATAAATGTCCTGGATGATAGAGCATAGGATACAATTTACAAAACTTTCATTCACAACGTATATCTGTTGCAATTGCTGCAAAAGAGAATTAACAACAAGAATGTACTTGTTTTGCTAGTGTTGCTCTATCAATGCTAGAGATCATATACTAGTAAACTCTGTCAGTAATCAACATAACAAAACAATAAAGTGAACAATAAGATTTTATGAACAGAAACATACAGAAAAGCTACTAATCAGACACCAAGCACCAAGAACAATAACCAAGTTTTGGAGAGCACTATAAAACACTGTTTTTCTAAAACAGAGAGGAATTCTGTATCATCATATTAATCGGATATTCAAATCCCAAATGGAGATTGAATTTTGATGACTACCTGTGAAACCACATGAGGCACAAAGGACACACTGTTCTTCGGTTGAGTGAAAACTTTTCAAACAGAACAGTTCAGTAGATACTAAAAGTGGGACTGTGGTCCCTTGCCTATGGCCCTAAACAACTAGGAATCAACCAAAATTTCCAGACCCACAGCTTAGAAAACAAACATGATACTGTACTGCGATCAAATAGCTGTCTCATTGGCGCATCTTTAATTTTCAGAACTGCAATCAGTGACCACAATTCCTCACTTGTCCAAAAGATGCCAACACTAATTTGGCACGCCAACAAACACCGATTACTTATAATCTAGAGAAGTTAAAGGAACTGCTGACTCACATGAGCAAGCTTCTCCGTCTTCAAGCTCACTGAATAATCATTCAATTCCACATCCAAATCCAAAACCAATTCAGTTTCATCATCTAGATTGGCATCTTTGACATCTTCCAGCTCAAATCCCGTACCAAAAACAGCATTGTACCTGAAAAAAAAATTATTAAAAAAAACTGTCATACCAACTCTCTGGACATAAACTGCATGAACTTCTTCCAAATGCAATCGAAATCTGTTGCAAAGTTCACCCACAGGTTTCTATTGATGGAGCTCCTGCGCACCGAAGCCGAGTGCTTCTCGCAGGCGTCCAAGTTTCCGGGCATCGAAGGCAATGGCACAGAGGGGATCGGAGGCTCATTGCCCCCTGACTTGAGCCACTCCTTGTAGTACATTGCGAACTGAGCCGTGCCACTGTCCATGTGATCGTTGTACAGCCTCTGCAGCGTCTTCATCCTCCTGCACCGGTCGTCGGCGTCCCAGCCGGCGACGAGCTCGACCTCGTTCGTGAACCAGACCTTGAGGTGGAGCAGGTGGGGCAGGAACACGCGGTCCCAGAGGTCCGGGAGCAGGTCCCGGCGTGCGAGGCCCGGTGCGTCGGCGAACACCTGCAGCAGGTGGCGCGCGGCGACGCGGTCATTGCGCTCCATCCGGTAGACGATGGAGAGGTAGAGCTGCGCGCACGCGGCGAGGTGGGAGTTGGGCACCCCGCAGGTGGTGGTGCTGCTGCTGCGTCCTCCGGTGGCGGCGGCTGCGGCGGGGCGCGGCGAGTGGAGCGAGGCGACGACGCTGAGGAGGCGGATGGAGTTGCGGAGCGAGCGGATCTTGGCGTCGCGCGGGGTGGCGCCGTCGGCGGCGAGGCGCTCGATGCTCTCGATGCCCAGCTCGAGGTTTGCCAGCACGGCGCGCCCCGCCGCCGCGTCCTCCGCGGCGGCGTTCGAGGCGGGCTCGAGACACGCCTCGCACTTCTCCCGGAGTACGCTCCGGAACTCGGCGTCCTTGAGGAACCTCCCGGCGTACGCGGACAGCACCGCGACCACCGCGGCGACCGCGCCGTCGTCGTCGGCGTCGGCGGCGGCGGCGGCATCGCCACCCTCCTTCCTCCCCTTCCTGGCCAGTGGAGTCCGCGGCAGAGGCGGCGGCGGCGGCGGGTGAGACGCGTGCCTGCACGACCTGGACCTCGACGCCGCCCCGCGCCGCGGCGAGCGGGAGGCGCGGCGCGGGGCCGGCCGCCGCGCGGCGGCGGCGTCGTCGTCCTCATCCTCGACGCGCTCCCGCGCGAGCAGATCGCGGAGGGACGACGGCGTCGGCGTGGTCGGCGGCGGCGGTGTCATCATGGCGCTTGCTGTCCGGACTCCGGAGCATCCGCTTGAAGGGGGCGCCGCCTCACCTCACCTCACCTCAGCTCAGCTCGGGTTGGGTGACACTGACGAGCAGTAATAATGGGAGGGAGAGCCGAAAGAGGAGGGCGCTGGCGCAGTTAAAGAGTGGGCCCGCCATTGACGCCTGGGTCCCAGTGGCCCACGTACCCGCGCATGCAGCGGTGCACGGCAACGGGTCAACGGCAAAGCTGTGTTTTTTTTTTTGCTCGTGCTTGTCTTTATTACACAGTGGCAACAGTGAATCCGGGTTATTAGGGATGGATTCGGATCGGATACGCACGGATACGAATTCGGATGTCACTATTTACCACATTTTATTTCGAATTCGGATACGAATACGAATATTATCGAATACGAATACAAAACGGATATTTCGAATTCGGATTCGCATTCGAATCTTACTCGATTTATAGCATAGAGTCAGAATGAGTATCAATTTCATTTGTCGATGTTTTTATAAATGATCAAATCATGTTACAAGTAGAGAGTAAATTATGATCATTATACATAATAGATATTTTATTGCAAATAACAGATTAATTAATTAATTAATTTATCACAATAAATATAAAATAAGTAATTTTGTAAATATGTAAACATATTTTATTAGTAAAAATAAGTACATAAATACATTTAAATATAATTTATTTATTTGCAATATAATGTATTTAAAATTACTATGATTAGACACATCAAAAATAATTAAAAATATCATTATATAATTTAGTAATATTAGGTTAGCATAATTAGTTAGTTGTCATATATATAATTTTTAATAGTTAAAATGGTGTAAATAATTATTTTACTAGCAATATTAAAATTAACATCATTTGTAATTAGTATTTAGTAATATAAATAAATTTTAAATGGTTTCTATGAGTACTTTATTTCTTGCGGATACGAATAATGTCGAATATGTCGGATAATCCGGATAATGTCGAATACGGATAGTATTGAAAATCGATTCGAATACATCCATCTGACATTCATATTAAAAACGAATACGAATACGGATATCTATATTAACGTTTTTAGCGGATACGAATACGGATAATTCGGATTTCCAGACATCCGAATCCATCCCTACGGGTTATGTGTTACTGTTGATACTCTTTTTGTTTGCATGTTGCAAACGCTCGAGTTCGACTACAGTACAGGAATCAGTTCATTGCTCATAGCTAGCCGGGACCGGAAATTAAAAAATGGGTTGCGTTTGAAATAGATCTTGATGCGCCGTGGAAGTAACAATGCAATCAGAAATGGATCTAGCGGTGAGACGAGAGATGCTAGTGCAGGGTCAGGGTTGGTGTAGCACAGGTGCTGCTTTAGCATCTTCTTGGCGTGGCGTGGCGTGGTTGCGCCCTTCTGGTCGCCGGCAGGACTCGACCTCGAACTTCCGAGCCTTCCAGTGTCTTAAAACTGATCGGCACATAGAGTTTCCGATGGAAACTCGTAGATTAGATTAATTACTCAGGAGGCTCTCCATCTCTTATATAAGTGACGTTGTACCGAGCCAGTAGTGGCTTAAATTTGCCTCCCGACCACAGAAAAACGGGCTCAAGGTTGTTTTTTATATATATACTTGGCTCAAGGTTGTTGGGCGTGCATGCGAGAGGCCGAAAGCCGTAGACGCGGGGTGTCCCTGTTCTCTTGTGCGGTTTGATTGACCGGAACAATGGAGCTTCTTGAGCTCCTCCATGATTTTTTACTCTTAGATCACGGGTTGCACCAGCTCGGTTGTTTTTTTATATCTTGGTAGACTTTTTGTCACATTTCCACTCCTACAAATTTCCAAACACCTACGACTTGTTTGTGTTGACCGTACTGTATCTATTGGGCGGCTTTTATTTGCATGCATAGGTTCCCACAAGGCAAACCAGCTCCGTATGTATTGCATTTTCCAGTGTTGCACTGCATGACTCGTGTCGGGCGGGCCTTTGCAAGATCCCCACATGGCCGCACACACATCCCCGAATCCTTCGTGTCCATACATGCTATCACTCGATCATATATCAAGAACCACATGATGGCATATAGATATATAGTACTCCCTCCGTCCTTAAATAGATGACGTTTAGGACAAGTAATTGTTTGTTCTAAACGTCGTATATTTGTGGATGGGGGAGTATATGTTAACAAAGCTCATCAGTATACGTACCACACACAACACGGGCCTCCTTGGATAAGAAGAGAGGCATGACGGAGTTTGCTCGATCGATCGCTGACATGGAAGATCCTTACAAGTGATGTAGGTGATCAAGGCAGCCAGTGGGAATAATATCAAGACAAATTATTAATGCATGAGACCTGCAGAGGCCGGCCTGGAACTGTTTTTGCAAGTGGTCTTTTACAATTTTCCATGTCGTCCTTGCTTGTTGGCAACATGTTGCCTGGAATTGTTTTGCATTGAACAGACGCCACGACACGTAGTGAAACGGATCTCTCCAAAAAGATTCAATTCAATTCAAACACAGACGCACACGCATCCACGCATGCATGTACGACGTACGATCAATGTTAACATCCGCACGTCAGTTCATGTTAACATGATCTAGCTAGTACGTAGTGCCAAATGATACGCCGCGCAAACGACAAACATGTGTGAGGGGGTGGTTGCTTGCTTGTTCCCGTCACTAATCAAATACTAGCATCACCGCAAGTTAACAAAGAATATAATTAATGCTACGCGATCGATCGAGTTCGTCTCGTCCTCCTTTGAACCTATGGCGAGGGTGTTGGCCGAGACTATGGACAAGCAGGAACAGGACAAGGCTCTTTTTGCATTGCATTGCAAAATGCAAACCAATGTGCCGGCCTGCATACTGATCTGACCAGCATATATATGCTGGTGAGGCTATATTGCTCGCTGCTAGCTGCTGCGGACAGTTTGAGATGCTGCTGGACTCGAAAGCATGTTGCTATATGTTTGTTCAGATCAGCGATTCAGAGATTTGTCCGGTTGCTTGGTTGAGAACTGAGAGGTCAGGATTATTCACTATTCCGGCACCAGGTTGCATTGCTACCAGGCCGGGCTGCAATGCAACTATTGGTGTGTTTAGATCCAGATGAATTGACTGAATTGGGGAAGAATTGGTGTAAATGCAGATGATTAGTGAGAGGTGATGTGAGGTGATGTGATAGATGATGGGATGTTTTTTACGAACTTTTTGAGATCTAAACACACCCTATGCAACAGATCGAGCCAACAGGAGGAGGACACCTCGATCAGGTCCCAGGCTTATTATTAACCTTTTTTTTTAATTTCCCATTCGTGTATATATGTCTCTTGCAAGTGAGAGTTATCTAGTACGGGTGTGTTTAGATCGAGATGAATTGGCTGAATTAGGGAAGAATTGGTGTAAATACAGATGAATAGTGAGAGGTGATGTGATAGATGATGGGATGTTTTTTGCAAACTTTTTGGGATCTAAACACACCCGTAGTGTGTGTCCACCACACACTGTGTACGTATGCAATTGTGCATGGGCTCTCACTTTGTTGTTGGCCATGTCCTTTTTACAGGCCGGGAAAGGCATGCTTTAATTTTGCTCCGTCTTTGGAGCACGCTCCGTCGTGTGTTGGATTCAAACATTTCGACAGCGAAATGCCTGTGGATATGTGCAAACTGAATACGACCCGTTATCCTTTGTTAACTGGACCACGGCTAGCTAGATGGAACTCATATACAAATCGACCATGCGTTCGTTGAAGACAAGACTGCGATGGAAACGCATATACAAATCGAGCGAGTTCCTGCATGCATCATGTTATTGTTAACTGCTAGCCTCGCGCGCATATTGTTTTGAATAATTAAATTCACCTGGAATTGAAGCCAAATATAGATACTAGAACCGAAGTCTTCCGATCTTGAACCTCCTAAACTGAAATACGAACAGGTCATGCATGCTGAATTGCTGATTTGCACGAAGCAACCAAATCCAGCCTTCAGGCTTTGCTTAATTTGGTCCACCGCTGCTTCGTTGTTGTTCCGATGTGAAGCGAGCAAAGGTCATCGCACAGTGTGTAGGCACGCACGCACGATAAGTTACTGATCCGTGATCGATCGTCGGCACATGAGTGATGAAGGTTGTGTTGGATCGATACGAATACGTTTTGGTTCATGGCGACGACGACGCACACAGATTATCTTGCAAGTTGGCGAGGAAACGACATGGGATCCCCGCCGCGGCGGACGGATCGGGAGGATGGGGAATCTGGCGCGCGCGCGGGCCTTTTCACCGCCCTCAGGTTTTGGCCGCGGCCGGGGGACGGACGAGCCGCCACCGGCCGCGCGCCCCGCCGCGTACCCGTGACCCTGCGCGCCGCAGCAGCCACTGCCTGCCAGTCTGCCACTGCGGCTGGACTGCTGGAGAAATGAACGGGACCGTACCAGACCAGGTTTATCCTGTTACAGTAACATGGACACAACGCGCAGATCCGGACCGGCCATGCGTTTCGTTCTCCAGGCAGTGCATTGCATTGCATGGACCGCCGGCCGGGTGTCCATCGGAACCAGGCACGTCGTCGATCGTCTCGGGTGTCTTTTGTCGCGAGCGGCCTCACCGGATTTGATCTGAAGGTGTCAGATCCTGTTCCGGCCGCTGCCGCTGCCGCAACCTGCCTGCACGTCCACTGATCCCTCCCTTCTCCATGATTGCCATCCGTGGTTTCAACTTTTGTAAGCTTCTTACTCCAGCCTTCACGCCACTGATTGTGGAAAAGAAAATTAGTGGAATCGTGGGAGAGTAGATTCTCTCGATCGCTTCGCTCGGTAAAACGTTTGCGCGTCGACAATCTATGTATCTATCCGGCGAGGCGGCGTTTCAGGCCGGCGCACGGGACGCAGGCAGGATGCACGCCGCCGTTGGCCGGCGGCGTCTAATAGGGTGGCGTAGATCGAGCAGGGATGTGATCATCGGCGGAGCAGGAGCTGGCCGGGGACCGCCGGCCAGCCAGCCAGCCGGCGCCTTTACGCCGGCCTTGAAAGCCTCAGCTACCGCCGACGACCGACGGATCGGCGGAGGGCGGGCGGGCGCAGCTCAGCGCAGTGCCTGTGGGCGTCGACGCGTCGTCGTCACGCGGCGTTATTGCAGGCGATGGCATGATGCGCGCGCCGCTGCAGGTAGATTCGAGGCAGTACACGGCATGTTTCTTGAGAATCCTGCTGCCGCCTGGCTTGGCCCCTCTTGTCTCTCTAGCTAGCTGTCTCTCCATGCGCGACGTGACCTGAGGTTTCCTGCGACCACCAGCTCGGGCACTGTGATCCTGTGAGCCAACATCTCCTCGCCTCTTCCTCCCCTGTGCAGGCTGCGGCATGGCATGGTGGTGTGCGCCCTGCGCGTATGCAGGCAGACGCGGCTCTGGCTGCTGCCATATGCTGCTACTCGACGGAGAGGTCGCCAGGTCGGTCGATCGGCGTCGCCGGGAGCGGACAAGAGGCTCGTGTCGTAACCAGCGTGTGTGTGTGTGTGTGCAGTGTGGCACAAGAGGCTCGTGTCGTAACCATCGTGTGTTTGTGTGTGCAGTGTGGCACAGCGGCGCGTTGGTGCGCGGTGTCGGAACCAACCTTCAGTTGCAGCTCCCATCTCGCCTGGTTCGGCTCATCCAAGAGAGCAACAGTCCTCACTCGCACTCAAACAGTGGCTGCCAGCACCAGCAGGAGCCCAGCCATGGATCCCAAGGACGAAGAAATGGCTCCCACACCCATAACGCAGAAATGCCCAAAAACGAGACAGAAACTGATCAATGACAATGACGAAAACAGCCGCTCAGAGAGCCAGAGTTGTGAACACTGCCATTACCATATTATTTTTTGGCAAGGAAAACCAGAAGAAAATGTTGACTTGTATCAACAATGACACCACGCATCGATCAACAGTTTGATGCGCTGACGTATAGCACATCTGTTCAGCGGCGATGAGCGAAACAGCAGGCAGTTGACAGATGGCAACCACACCGATTTATGCAGCAGTGCGGGATGAAGTTTCAAAAAATACAAAGAAAGAATGCGTTCCGAGCACTCGAACTCTATTCACAATTGCCATGCAGTTGATAGCATTTAGTCTCGGGAGCTCATGCTGGTTTGGCCACCGCATCCTTGGACCATCTCATCATGTGGAGGACGCGCGTCTCCAGCTTTCGAGAGGCTCTCTCTCTACTCGGCGTTTTCCTCAAGGTGGATAAGCTTCCCGCTGATTTTCCTGCGGAGAAGAGACCATCAATCAGGCTGAGCGTTAGTAAACCTAGGTAACTTTAGCTTTGCAGATTCAACTCGTAATACTAGCAACTACGGAGTACATGGCATGGGCATTTCTTGAAACAATGTATCCAAGTTTCCATGGGAAGCATGCATCTTGTACGAGAAGACAAACAGATGTACAGTAATCAGGATTGTAAAACAGACCTTTCATGCAGCGGCTTCTCATCTGACAGAACCTTCATCAGCCTCTCCTCAAACGGTGTTGCATGCCAACTGACTCTCTGGTCCTGGCAACAGCGGAAAGACTAGATCAGAAAAAAAAAATGCGCTCATATAACAGGTTGCAGAAAAAAAATTGCACTTTTAGGAGAGGATCGGATGTGAGCATACCTCTTTGTACTTCGTTGTGGTGTTTGGGATCCCGTTGCCGTCCCACACCTTGGACAACACAGGGGTAGGATTATCAAAGTCCCAGTTGAAACCAGAGGCTGGAAAAATAGGCACATCAAAGACGCTCTTCTCGTAGCATGGCTCCTTCTCAACGTTGTCTTCCGGGTTGGTGCCACCCTGCCTCTCATCATCTGCAGATGATGGCTTCAGCCAATAAGCAAGGCTTGAAACGCCATGCTTTTCGTATTCTGAACCTTGTTCCGGTAGCTCTTCTCCACCTTCAAACAGCTGCTGCTTGACATTCTGACCCTTGAGTTCGTCAGGGGAGATGATGTCATCCTGCTCTGCACAGCAGTCATGAAATGGTAAGGACTCGGAGTTTGGTGATCCTGCCTCTGTAACTGTTGCACTTGCAAAACTCTGCTGAGGCTTCTCGCCGAAATCTGAGCTCAGATTTCTTCTCTTCGGTGGATTTGGAGCTAGCACAGGTGACTCAGCAGCCTTGAGTTCCATCCACTGCAGCTTGTTCTCAATGGGTCTCAGAACTGGGTAAATGAACTGTCGGCTTGCTCTTGCACGCTTTCCATGCTTTGAAGTCCCCATACATGCAGTGTATACTGTTCCAGGAGTCTCCATGTCACCTCTGAGGATCAAAGGGGTTGGATAAGGTGAATCGCTAGAATCAGTCTTCTGGTCTCTGATAGTCTGAAACGAAGGATTGTCCTGTGACAATGATCCAGATTCTGATTCCAACCTGACAATTCCTTCATCAATGTTGTGCTGTTGAAACTGTGAATCAGGCTCATCAGATTGGGACCTGCATTGGAAGGGGGAAAATACAGAGTTGTAGTCATAGTAGATACACCGCCCAGCATTCCACCAATGATTCATTCATGAAAAGAGTGAAGGTGGTTAGTTACACTTCAGATAAGTTCCCTTCAAGTAGTTTAGTCTCTTCCATCACTTGAACATTGCTGGATGTGTCATTGCGCTGTTTATCAAAAAAGAAGAAGAAGATATCAGACTGAAGATACTAGAACAACATTGCAGACACAAACAGTCCTTACCTCATTAGTGTCCTCTGAAGTGGCTGTGCTTGAAAATTCTACCCGGACAATTCCTTCATCAATGTTGTGCTGTGGAATCAGTGAATCAGGCTCATCAGATTTGGACCTGCATTGAAAGGGGGAAAAACGCAGAGTTGTAGTCATAGTAGATACACCGCCCACCATTCCACCAATGATTCACTGTTGAAAAGAATGAAAGTGGTTATTTACACTGCAAATAAGTTCCCTTCGGGTAGTTTTGTCTCTTCCATCACTTGCACATTGCTGGATGAGTCATTGCGCTGTTTATAAAAAAAAACAAGAGGAAGATATCAGACTGAGAACATTAGAACAACATTGCAGACACACAGCCCTTACCTCATTAGTGTTTTCTGAAGTGGCTGAGCTTGAAAATTCAAGAATTTCTGGAGGGGTTTGTGATATTGTGCCACAAGATTTGAGGTAGTTTGCCTAGTTATCATCAAACATCATGAAAGTGTATTTTACTGGGGTTAGCGATCATGTAAGGTGTATGAATATAATTACATTGCCTTCAAAATACAAATAAATCACAAAAGCTGAATGGTGATACAGTTATGCATATGAACATATAAAACATAAATAAAATGGTCGTGGCTATACTTTACACGCCAACCTTCTGAAAGAACACAGCATCACTCCAACCTTCTGCATGACAATCACCTAAGCCTAATTCAGATTCCATAACACCCCTTTTAGCAGACAAAGTAGCAATTCTGGTGCAGGTACTGTACTGTATGCCTGGAAAATCCTAGATTTGAATTTAGCATCTAAAAGCTATTCATGACAACTATAATAGCAGTACAGAGATGACAAAGAAAACTAGAAAAGGACTACGATGCATGGTCCATTCAATTTTCGCACTACTGTCTACTCATCTCCAGTAAGAAATGAATTCTGGTACATTTTCACACAATAAGAAACAAAAAAGAACCAACTAAGATCAGTACCTCTCTCCGGAGCTCCTCATCGACTCCTCCACCATGAGCCACCTCCACATCCAGCCTTCCACCCGCTTCAATTCCTAGAAAGACATTACCGCACCAAAAATAAGAATTTCATAACAGAGCTTAAAATCGATTTAAACAACGAAATTTGGCGTGACGAAAACATAAGGCATACTTTTCTCGTCGTTCAGGAACGCGTCCCCGATGCGGCTCTCCCGTACGAGCGGATCCTGCAGAGAGCAAACGCGCAGGGAAACTCACATATCACCGCCACGGACACCAGAACCAATCAGGCGGGGAAACGATAACCGCGAGGAATTCAGAGGTGGCAGGTGGACTCGCTTACGCGGAGATCGCCGGACGTGTCGGAGCCGCCGCGGAAGCAGGAGAGGAAGCAGCCCATGGCGACGCCGGAGATGAGGAGGAAACCCAACACACCGCGTGCGCAGTCGGTGCAGCCGCCACCGCCGCCAACACCGGGGGTTTGCGCTAGCTAGGGTTTCGGGATCGGGGCGTGGAAGAGCGGAAATGGAAAGGGGAGGGGAGCCGCCGGTGGCGGAGGCAGCTGGTGGATTTTGAATCGAGGCGGAGGGCGAAGAGGGAAAGTGAACGGGAAGATCCAGCCTGGCATGGGCTTTACGGGCCTTTGATTTTCGTTGTTTTTCGGTTAAAAAAAAGGCGGACGGGTCCAATTGGGCTTACTCGACACCTAATGGGCTTAATTGTAAAAGCGGCCCGGTAGGACTACGTCGAGCTTTCTTTCAGTTTTAGGCCGGAACTTGTTTAGTTTTCTCACCGTGTCACATTGGGTAAAAAAAAAGTTATGGTATGTGTAGGTTGCACTCGACAAAAATAGACATGACAAAAAACATCATAAGAACAAAATAAGTGCGATTCCCATATAGTATGCTTAAAGGTTATCAAAAAAATATATAGTATGCTAAAATAGTAGCTTATCCTTCGTTCCAAATATAAGGAAAATTCGGTGAAGTTTATTTTAAAAAAGTGCACCAATATCAAATTAGTTTCATAAAATCCACTACAAAATATGTCAAGATAAATGCATCCTGTCACTAAATTGCAAACCCTGCCTTCATACCTCTATAGCTCAAGAAGATTCAGCGACTGTTTGGTGCTGCTCATTTAACATCGAGGCATGCTCCTGTCGGTAAGCTTAGTGCCTCTTGCTGAATGTATAAGGACGTGTTTGATTTCTTGGCTCTGGCAGACCTGGCCAGCGAGCCAAGGCCAGCCACGGCCAGGCTCAAGGGCATGTTTGATTTTTTTTTGACTCAAATGAGCCGAGTCGAATAGGAGTTGTGTTTGATTTGATGCAAAGATGAATACTCTACTCGCCCCCTCCCTCCTCACCCCCTCACCCCCTCACCCCCTCCCTCCTCTTCTTGTAGGCATTTCATCGAACACTCTACTCGCGCTGCCATGGCTGTTGTTGCCGCTCAGGCCCATGGCGGCTGCTTGTGGTCTCCACCTCTCCCATCCAGTGCTCCATTGTTGTTGCTGCTCTTCTCCGCTTCGTCACGCCGCTTGCCGCCCGCATGCCGGGCCGCCGCTTCCTGCTCGCGTCTGCACGGTTCTACGCCGTCGAGGTGCTCGCCCCGGCTGCCGCCGCGAGCGCGGATGCAGGGGAGCTCCACCCCGGCCCCGCCGCCACGAGCGCGGGCACGCGGGAGCTCGCCCCGGCCGCTGTCGCGAGCGCGGGCGCAGGGGAGCTCCACCCCGGCCCCGCCGCCACGAGCGCGGGCACGCGGGAGCTCGCCCCGGCCGCTGTCGCGAGCGCGGGCGCGGGGGAGCTCCACCCCGGCCACGCCGCCGGGAGAGCGCGGGAGCTTGCCCCGGCCACCGCCACCGCGCGGGCAGGCGCGACCGCGGGCGTGTGGGAGCTTCCGCGCCGGCCACCGCCGCCGCGAGCGCGAGCGAGGTCGCCCCGGTCGCAACCGCGAGAAACGGGAAGAGGACGAGGGAGGTGAGAGGAACCGAGCGGGAGCTCGTGGTAGCTCGGCCACGGCCTGGCTCTGGAGAAACGCAATCGCGGAGTGTGCGGCCAGAGTCAGGAGAGAGAAGAGTTTTTGCATCTGAGGGACCAAGCTATTGGCGAGGACGAGAAGGAGTATGGGTGTGCTCAGGGGGGCCTCGACCGGCCTCACCGCCGATCGCCGAAAGGATCACAAACGACAGCGCTCCGTCAGCACGATCATGTCAATGCCATTTGGAACTCCAACACCATGGCGCCGCCAATACCTGAGATCGATCGAGCTGGGCGGAGGAGAAGAATCCATGCCGACCATTGTGCGTTGGTGTGCTTGCCGGGCTGGTACTAAACAACATGCCAATTATCACGATTCACGAGATACGTACGCATGGCTGCTGACGATGCTAAAACTAAAGACAACAAATCAAGCGATCAGTATCTAATTATTAAGGCAATTATGTTGGTACACAAGCGATACGAGTCCAGATATTCCCTTTATTATTTATTTATTTATTTATTTATTAGTACAACAGAGGTACTTGAGCAAGTCACCATTAACGTCTCGTTGTGGAAGGAAACATCGTCTACAACTGAAAACACAGTCAGTATCTAATTATTAAAAAGATTATGTTGGTACATAAGCACTACGAATCTAGAATTCTAGAATTCCCATGTCTTCTATTATTTATTTATTTTTCAGTACAACAGAGACACTCGAGCAAGTCACCGTAGACGCCTCGTGTGACGGGAAACGTATACAACTGAACACACAGTCAGTACCAAATTATTAAAGAGATTATGTTGTTACACAAGTGATATGAATCCAAATATTCCCTCTGTCCACTGTCTTCTACTATTTATTTAGTTGTTTTTTGTGTTTGTTTGTCATTACAACAGAGACACTCGAGCAAGTCATCACAGACGTCTCGTTGTGGTGTGAAACATCGCCTACAATTAAAAGCATAATCAGTATCAAATTATTAAAGAGGTTATGTTGGTACACAAGCGATACGAATCCAGATATTCTCTTTGTCTTCTATTATTTATTTATTTATTTATTTATTTATTAGTACAACAAACACAAGTCACCATAGACGCCTTGTCGTGGAGGGAAACGTTGCTTACAACTGAAAAGCACAATATCATTAAATTATGAGAATTTCACTCCTATCGAGAAAACCTAGTACCTGAGGTGCTACAGAGGCTCTTGTAACCACTATGTTTTTTAGACAACTTATTGTTATAGAAAAGTTTATACAAATTTACTTAAAATAGTTTTTTCAAAATATGTTAGTCAACAAGTTTTCTCAAAGATGAAGTTGTTAGCAAAAATATGTGTGTATAACTTGTCTATAAAAATTTCTAAAAATATAAAGTTGTTGTGACACAATTTGGAAAAGTTATGTGTACAAGAGTTGTAGCAAGTCAGCTGACAAACATACATTCTTCTGAAAATTATGCTGACAAATATTAGGTCCGGTTTAGTTCCCAGACAAAAAACTTTTTACACCTGTTGCATCAGATATTTGATACTAATTAGAAATAATAAACATATACTAAGTACAAAACTAATTACACATATGGAGTGTAAATTGCGAGACGAATCTTTTAAGCATAATTAGATCATGATTAGACAATGTTGTGATGCAGTAAGCATGTGCTAATGATGAATTAATTAAGTTTAAAAAACCGTCTCGTGATTTACGTACGAGTTCTGACATTAGTATTTTATTAGTATTCGAACACTCCTTCCAACATCATATAAAACATCTGATCTGACATAAAAAAAATTTACACCCATGAATTAAACATCCCCTTAGTTGTTTGGAACAGTTTGTAAAATAAAAAATATCTCAAGAGTGCTAAAAGGTTATCTCAAGTAATTATATATGAAAATGGTGTGTGCCATGTTCTCCCATAAACTATAATAACTCTTAAAAGTAGGAAGTTGTAAAAAAATCTTCAAAACATATCAGACCAGGATGACCGTGCATGTCATGCATAGACGTATATATGTTCAGTGTCAGCTGAGAGGATGATGGAAATTGAGGTTGGGTCGGGATGAAACTCGATGAAGAGTGTCAACGAATCCTGTCTCTTTTTTAAAAGTGTTCAATAATGTAATATAAAGTATCAAATTGGATATGCTATTACTAAAGTTTAGCAAGCTTCCACCTATTAGTACTGCTGTTTGGAGACATGACTTGAAAAATCTTTACACAAGGCATTAGCATCCATTTACTTCTTCCTACTAGCTAACGATTTTCCACTGTTTTGGGTGAGCTAAAATTTATCCCTCCCATTAGTTCTCCTATTTGAATGGCCTAATGCATGAAAAGTGCTAAACTTTAGCATTTTCGCCCATGCATTAGCCATGGATCCGCGCGAAGAACATAAATACAGTAGACCTGAATACATATGTAACTAAAAAAATACGGAGTACTTGATTTCGCCTATCTTTTTTCCTCTTTCCATAAGTTTTTGGCTCCGTTCGGCTTCTCTTGTTCGGCTTCTTCGGCAGTATTTTCTTCTCATAACAAATGTGCACGCAGTATTTTTCTCTTACAATAAATCCGCCGAAGATCTGCCGAACGAAGTTTATCCCGAGCTCAAAATTTATAGACTTTGTTCGATATATCTTCTGTTGATTTGTATGATTGATTTGTTTTGAGACAAGAATGTTGTGTTGATTTTAACGACAAATTTGTTCTAAAAGAAAAGTACTGCACAAGAAGCAGAAAAGAAGAAGCCGAACAAAATCATAAATATATAATCCATCTATTTTTATTTTGATGAATTTTTGGATACACCAATTTGTGTGGTGGTTGGTGGTTGATACTAATTTCTTGTGAGAGAAAAATACCGATAGTTAGTTGGTGTCAGTGACTGATACTGATTTGTTGTGAGAGAAGTAGGCCAATCAAAATCCCCAAGTTGCCGCACGTCTAGTTCTCTACCCTTTATTTACCCCCTCGCTCACCTAGCCACCTCCACACTCGCCCCATGCACAATTGCAAGCTGAGGTTCGGCGTACGACACCACGCCACGCAGTGCCACTGCCACACCTAGAGAGCCGCCGAACGCCATGGCCCCAAACCCCATCCCCGTCGCCGCCGCAACCGTCGGCCCCCGCAGATTCGTCCGCACCAACCTGCTCTCCGACCGCTTCCACGCGCTCTCGTTCCACCACGTCGAGCTCTGGTGCGCCGACGCGGCGTCGGCGGCCGGCCGCTTCTCCTTCGCGCTGGGTGCGCCGCTTGCCGCGCGTTCCGACCTTTCCACGGGGAACACCGCGCACGCCTCGCTCCTGCTCCGCTCGGGCTCCCTCGCGTTCCTCTTCACGGCGCCCTACGCGCACGGCGTCGACCCCGCCACCGCCTCCCTGCCCTCCTTCTCCGCGCCCGCCGCGCGGCGCTTCGCGGCGGACCACGGCCTCGGGGTGCGCGCCATCGCGCTCCGCGTCGCCGACGCCGAGGACGCCTTCCGCACCAGCGTCGCCGCCGGCGCGCGCCCGGCGTTCGAACCCGTCGAGCTCGGCCTCGGATTCCGCCTCGCCGAGGTCGAGCTCTACGGCAACGTCGTGCTCCGCTACGTGAGCTACCCTGACGCCAAGGACGCGCCCTTCCTCCCGGGCTTCGAGGGGCGCTGGACTACGGGCTGAGGAAGATCGACCACGTCGTCGGCAGCGTCCCGGAGCAGGCCCCGGTGGCCTCCTACGTCGCCGGGTTCACGGGGTTCCACAAGTTCGCTGAGTTCACTGCGGAGGACGTCGGCACGGCGGAGAGCGGGCTCAACTCGGTGGTGGTCGCCAACAACTCCGAGACGGTGCTGCTGGCGCTCACCGAGCCGGTGCACGGCACGAAGCGCCGCAGCCAGATACAGACGTACCTGGACCATCACGGCGGTCCCGGCGTGCAGCACATTGCCATGGCCAGCGACGACGTGTTCAGGACGCTGCGGGAGATGCGGGCGCGCTCCGCCATGGGCGGGTTCGAGTTCCTGGGGCCGCCGCCGCCCAACTACTACGACGGCGTCAGGTGCCGCGCCGGCGACGTGCTCTCGGAGGTGCAGATCAAGGAGTGCCAGGAGCTGGGGGTGCTGGTGGACAGGGATGACCAGGGGGTGCTGCTCCAAATCTTCACCAAGCCGGTGGGCGACAGGTAAAAACGTCAGCTTCTCACAGTTTTTGTACTGAACATTTCCTTCCTCTATCTTTCGCAGTTCTAACTGGATCAGCTGTGTCATTCAGGCCAACGTTCTTCCTGGAGATAATCCAAAGGATCGGGTGCATGGAGAAGGATGAAATGGGGCAGGACTACCAGAAAGGCGCCTGTGGCGGATTCGGCAAGGGCAACTTCTCGGAGCTGTTCAAATCCATCGAAGAGTATGAGAAGTCGCTTGAAGCAAAGCAAGCTGACACTCTTCAGTTCAGGGATCCTAGAATGCAGCTTGAAGGAGAACAGCAGCTATAGTAATTTGTATCATGGAGCAAAACAAAAAGGACTTGAGATGCAAATATTGATGTTGTAATAGCTGAAATGCCTAATAAATAAAGAAATAAGAGACAGCCGGAACTTTTCAGGCCGGGGCGACCGGGCGAGCAAAACGACTGACAGTGGATTTGCCAAGGATTCCATTTTTTCTCTCGCTGAATTGTGTGATGGAGTTTGAATTTTGGAAGAAAAGGAAGTATTACGGTTGCGAAAATTGGATCAATGGCAGCAAAAAATCCAGATTTTGGGGGAAAAAAACCATTTAGCCATGTCAGCCGTGATGCATGGGAGAGGGAAAGCGTTGTTTTTCTTACCGCAGTTAAAGGAAGTTCAGAATCAGAACGGAACAACCTTTAAACGTTATTTTTCTAAAAATATTTTTTGATGCCATTTTTCGAAGTTAGGATATTTTGATGCTATGGATTCAATCTCCCGCTATGGATGCTATGCGGGTCCATCTGGTAGAGTTCCATCTGATTCTGGTTCTTATGGGATCGAAGCTGATTCTTCGAGAGAAGTAATTATGTGGTTGAAAGTGATTTTCTAGTATAAACTCAATCAAGATGGAAAAACACTTCAAAATTCAGGAGAAGCTATTTTTTCAGCTCCTTGAATGTTAGTTCATTTCAGAAAATCATTGTTCTTTGAAAAATTATTTACCAAAGCTTCTGCTGGAATAAGCAAAGAATCAGTTCTGGATGCTCTGCCAAAACGCACCCGAAGTTGACAATAGGCACACGGCGTCCAAAGTTCGTACTCCCTCGGTCCTAAAATATAAACATTTGTTGACTTTTGCTTATCATATTTGACCATTCATCTTTTTCAAAAATTATGTGAAAATATACAAACAATTACGATACTTAAAATATATATGGTGATAAAATATATCATAACAAAATAAATAATACATTCATAATTTTATTTGAATAAAACGAATGTTCAAACATGAACAACAAAAATCAATGAATGCTTAGAGCAAGTTTTATGGTTACACCGGCATGCGGGCGTCTCAGCCCTCAGCTCACCAGCTGCTAGTGGCGGTCCCCACAGTCATCATTACTGCATGCGGTTCAGAAGATTAGGCACCGAATGAGAGAGGAGAAATCACCGTTGTGGTCCCACAAAATGTGCTTTCGCCCGCTTGCTGCTGACGTTTCGCCACTCGCTCTCTTTCCTCTCTCCTATTTCTCTCTCCTCCACATCGGCATTGCACCCGCTTTTCGCCACCCATAATACTTGCTCTAAGACTGTCTCCAACAGCTCATGCAAACCGCGATCCAAACCCAAAACGCGTCGCACACAGTGTTTTGTGTACCAAATCCGGCCTCCAACGGAACAGGCAAACGAGCAACCCAATTTGCATACCTGACGTACGGGAAGGCAAAAAAGCGTCATCTTCGCCAGGCAACCCACTTCAACGCGCTCGTCGCGGGGCCCGCCATCTGGGAGGGAGGGAGGCAAAACTGGCTTGTTTATTTCGTTGAAAAATTTTGGAAAGTTTTTTAGGATTCCCTTCCAAGGTCTATTAAGAGTATTAAATGTAGATTATTTACAAAATTAACTACACGAATGGACTAGAAATCACGAGATGAATCCATTAAGCCTAACTAATATGTCATTAGAGATTGGTTACTGTAGCACAACGTTGTCTAATCATGTCATTATAGGCTCATTAGATTCGTCTCGAAAATTAAGGTAGGGATTGTGGAATGAGTTTTGTCATTAATTCACATTTAATACTCCTAATTGATGTTCGGAGATTGATGTGACGGGTAGTTGGTAAATTTTTTGGGAACTAAGACTGACTCCAGCGGAGTCTGTAAATGCTACTGCATCTGCAAAATGCAGAATAGAGCCATACTGTGCACCCTCCAGCGGTAGCTGCATCAGAGTCTGCATTTTGCAGTCGGTTGCCTCCCCACGCTCATTCTCAGGGAATCCGAGCTCTTCTCTCTCTTTTCTTCATCACGCGCAGTCCAACCACTCTCTCCCCTGCGAGCGACCTCTCCCCTGTGACCGTCCTCTCTCCTGCACCCCGCCGCCGCATCTTCTCTTCTTGCTCTGCGGCGGCGCGTCCTCCGGGGTAGGAGGCTGGGGAAGAAGGAGGAGGCAGGCGCGGAGGAGGTCGAGCACGGAAGCGGCGGCGCTGCCCTTTCTCCTGCACCCGCCGCCGCCCCTTCTCTGCTCCGCGGCGGCGCGAGTCTCCTTGGCCAGATCCGGCCGGCGGGCTTCCTCCTCGGCCTTTCCTCCAGGTGGATTCGGCGCGGGAGGAGGCAAATCGGAGCGGTCGGCGCCGGCGTTGACCAGCACCGCCTCCAGCCCCGCCAGGCGCCGGCGGCGACGAGCTCCGACGGAGGGAGCGCCCGAGGCCACCTTGCCCCGTCGCCTCCTTCCCCAGCTGCCTCCACCACCCCCGCGAGTACGCGGCCGAGCGCCCGGACCGCCGCCACGACGACGTCGCGGTGCGCGTTGCGGATCTCGAGCGCGGCGACCTGGATTCGGAGCAGGGCAGCTAGATTCGGAGCAGGGGCGGCGACCTCGATTCGGAACCGGGGCTCCCCTTCCGCGCTCTTCCCGACACTACCGGCCCTGGGGTCTCCGTCGACGAGGACGCCAGAACCCTTGCCGTGCAGCAGCGGTGTCCAGGCGCAACTCCGGCCTGTGCAGCGACACCCCTCGGTCTCCGACCGGGTGTGGGAGTCAACTACCGCGAGGGGCTGCGCGAAGAGATGCGCGTGCTTGTTGGAGCAGCTCCTCTTTTCCAGCAGGGATACCTTCTCTCTCTTTCGCTCATATCCCCTCTTTGCAGATCGGGTGAACTGCTGGAGTCAGTCTAAACGGGCAGTGAGCTTTGTAGGAGCGCTGGTGACCGAGGCGGCGACCGGTGAGGCCTGCTGCGAGAAAACAAGAGACAAATCGCGAGTGAGCCAGCGAGGAAGAGCAAAAGGAACTGCATCCCAAACCCAGACACGAGTGCCAAGTTTGAGATGGAAATGGACCCTCTCGCCTCTCGCGAGAAGCGCGACCAAGGCCCCGGCACACCCCGCGCCGGCGCCGCCACCAAGCTGCCACACTCCCCCGCCGCCTCATCACTGACGCCGCCGGCCGGGCCGCCGCTCGCGTCCCCAGCTCCCAGCCGTGGCGTCACGATGACTGCCACTGCCAGGACCCCCAGCAGGCCGGGGATCGCCTTCGAAGACCGCCTTCTCCACGACCTCCACAGCACCGCCGTCCCAGGTTCTATCGCCCCAACCCCAAACCCAAACCCCTGCTACATCTGGGTCACCCCACCTTTCCACGCCTCTCGCTTCAACGCCTCCTACATCTCGACTGTGCTGTCGTTTCACTACACTGCTCCCCCGGATCTCCTCAGGGTGCGCCGCTGCGCTGCCCATCGTTCCGTGTTCTGTTCCATGGTGTCCAGCCGCAATGTCGCTAACTTCTTGGTCGTCCACGGTCGCCTCGAGTTCAATCGCGTCACGTTCACTCTCCACAGCACCGAAGCTCAGGCGCTGGCCATGGCGGCCCAGCTCGTGGAGGAAGAAGAAGCAGTTACTGCACCCCAACCACCTGTTCCTGCTGCTCCTCCTCCTGTTTGCTGCCGCCCACTGGTTCACGAGTTCCGAGGCGGCAAAACAGCTGGCGACTACTGTTCTGTTCTGGTGCCGCGCCGCGAGACGATCCCGCTGGATCCTGCTTTCAATTCCCCCTGCCAACCCGCCGTGCCCCCCGAGCCCGAGCCTGAGCCTGCCGCGTGGAAGGGAGCTCAAGGAGGTGACGTCTTGTCTGCCTTCACTGCTACTACCACGTACTCCCTCCGTCCCAAAATATAAGCATTTTTCGATTTCTGTGCACCACATTTGTTCGTCTTATTCAAAAAATTTGTGAAAATATAAAAATAATTATACTATGATAAAACATGTCATAACAAAATAAATAACATTTCTATAATTTTTTTGAATAAGACGAATGGTCAAACGTGAACCGAAAATGTTAATGAATGTTTATATTGTGGGACAGAGGGAGTACCACCCACCCAACCGCACCGAAACCCTCCTACCTGGACGCATTGCTCTCCTCCTCCTCGCCTCCGCCGCCGCCTCCGCCGCCGCCGCCGCGCTCCATTACACGACGACCCATCCCACTCGGACGCCCAGATTGTTGCTTCCGTTGCCTTGCGAGAGACCACCTTGTTCGCGATTGCCGTGACCCCGTGCGTTGCCGCATCTGTCGCGGCAGCGGCCATCGCGGCCACGCCTGCACCATGGTGCTCCCAGCTCGCGAGCAAACGCCGCCCCACCCCCGCCGCCGCCGCCCCACCGTCGTCCAGCTCCCTGCTGCTGGTTCCCGCGCGGCGGTGCACGCCGTGCCTTTCTCCCCTTCGGGAACTTCGACGCCCAACAATGCTGCCGGCAAAACACTTTGACAGATTCCTTCATCTCGTCTGTTGGCACTTGTGGATCGGAAGCACAGGAATGGTGTGGTATTCAACCAGCTGCTGGCTGCTCATAGCCGGTTCTGGCTAGATGGCATGCAAGGAGGATGCTCGTCTGTGGACATGCAGGTGGCCAGCAGAGGAACGCATCATTTTGCTGAGTCCTGGTGTTTATTTGCAGATGCTGTTTTTTCCTCTCTGAATCTCTGTAAGACTGTAACTGCTACAAGCAGCACATGTACTGGCCTTTTGAGATTTGTATGATCTTTCTGCCATATTTCTACGTTTGCATGATTGCATCGCTTTCTTATCTACCCAATTTGTAGTCAAGATGTTTGTACTGAATGCCTGAATATTCACTCTCAAATTTCCATGCGAGCTTCTTTCTTTTAATTTGTTGACATGTATGTAGCTGCTGGAATTTGCACTGCATATATGTTGGCCAAACTATTTTGTTTGGTCTCGAACTTTTTTTTTTTTTTGCTCAGTACTCCTAGCAATGATCCTTGGCCTATATGCTGAGTTTTTTCTTCTTCTGAAGTACATCTTGTAACCACAGCAGGCTTGTAATCCTGCAATGCTCACTTTCGTACGATGTGATAAACAAACATTTGGGTATATTTAACTTTCAGAAGTGAAGACGTGTGAAATACTCCCTCCATTTTTTTAAATGAACTATTTTTTTTCCTTAAATGTTATATATTTAAATACAGAGGTAGCATACCATTTCTGAAAAGTCATTACGGGTATATGCTCACTTTCAGAATTGATATATGCAATGCTCACTTTTGAGTTTTGAGGCTTTCGTGTTCGTAACAGTGGAGTACCATAGTCACGGACTCACGTGTGAAAGCCACTAATGATTTGCTCAGTGGGACAGTGCAAAACCAGTCTAGTATTTAGCAAGCAGTCATATATCAATCATGTGTTGTTTCCTACAAGAGACTAAAAGAACGTGTTATGTGTAAATCAAACAAGCCACAGTTATGCTTGAAGTATGTGCTGACTGCAGCAATAGCTTTCACTTCTACTCCTTCCGTTTCAAATTATAGATCGTTTTGACTTTATTAGGTCTATAAAATTTATTATACATTTAGATATACTTTATTTTTAGATGCATAATAATATTTATACATCTAGAAAAGTCAAAACGACTTATAATTTAGAACGGAGTAACTTTTTACCCCCTGTACCGTGTTAGGTTGGAATGCTATCATTAGTTAGCTTGATTTTTGTTAGAACCATTAGTTAGCTTGATGGCTTTTTTTTTTTTTTGAAACGAGTTAGCTTGATGGCTGTCCTCTGATCCTCTCTCAAGCAGTGGGAACGAACATTGGGGAACATCAGCCTGCTGTGGTTTTATGGGCTTTAGATTGCTTATATGGGCTTTTTTAAAGGATGCATGGCCCAAACAGAAGCCACTTTAGCTTTTCGTTTTTAGGCCGGGCCTAGACAACGAGAGTACCTACGAGATATCGATATCATAGGACCATTTTGATTAGTCCCACATCGCTTGCTTTGCAGAGCCGAGCAGGGATCACCGTGCTCTTATCAGCGGGCAGCCTCAGCGTCCAAACTCACGCAGCTGCGTGGCGAGCACAGAGCGAACTATTCTTTCGCCTTTTACTGAACAATACCGTGTGTTTGCCACACAAAGCAGCATATGCTTATTTTTGCAGGGTTCCTTCTCTCCTGGGAGGGCGCCCAACAATTCGAAATCGAATTTTCTTCCGTGTGTAACGTTAAATTTCGGGCTCTTTTTGAGTTTTGAGTCGTGCAAGTTGTACGTTGTTCTGTTTTTTGGCTTCTCGCAGCAGCAATCTTGGATGTTTTTGTTACGCACGGGACGTCTGTTATTTGTCTTCTTATCACAACTTCAGAACAGTTTTTTTCCTTGCTGTTCTGTTTTGGCATCTGCGCTGCGATGTTTTGGTTGTCGCTTTGCGGATGGGTGTGGTGACTCAGCTTACGTGCACGAAGAGTGCGTTCGGGTTTAGCAGAGGACGAGACGCTAAGCATCTAGTTGAGCAGAGACGGTCAAACAGGGAACTGTGCACTGTGGAGCACAGCATGGGCACAGGTCGGATGCATATCCGATCCTCATCATGACGGGTCTGGACAGACTATGGACCATCCCGTCATCACTTAGCCAAATCAAGCAACGCAGACAGTTCGGTACCTTCGTGCAGTAGCACGATGGCAACCATTTTAGGCATGTTTTGCACATGGTAATACGTGACATGTGTTGTGTTGTTTGGTAGAGAAATAGTAGAAATTTTTTAACTCCGGACAAAACTAGCTAGAAGTCTAAAAGCCCTTTGGAAACGATGCAATGTAATCTTTTCCACCATAAGCTCAAACTTGGCATGCCACAATCATAGTTTCATCAAGAAGATATTTGCTTGAGCATTGTAGGAAGAGTAACATCATTGTTAGATTCATTTCTTGTCCTGTTAGGTAGATGAAGGAGGTGTTTGGTTCCCCGCCGTATGCTGCCACTACAAACCGTTGCTCGCCACATGCCGCATGGCTATCGCTTAGATACTCCCTTAGTTCGTAAAAGACAGACGTTTAGGACAGTAACACAGTCTCCAAAACACAATTTTGATCTCTTATTATTATAAAATTTTTTATTGAAGAGTGATATATATATATATATATATATATACACACACACACACACTTTTGTGACAGTATTTTCCAAGACAAGTCTATTTATATAGTTTTCACATTTGCAAACTCAACTTAAAAGTTAGTGATGATATATTTATATTTCTAATGTTTGACTCAAATCTTGTCCTAAACGTCAGTTTTTTTAGAATGGAGGGAGTAACTTGCCAACTAATGGTGATGTGGCAACCTAATTAATGAGGAAAGAGAACACAAATCACAGAAATAGTTTCCTCATGGAGAAATCATGTCTACTCTTGACTCAATACACAAGAAACCATTAATTTACTATTGGGAAGAAACCGCTAGTTTCTATGGAGTTAATACAATGCTCCCTATTGTTGAAATTGGAAGAGAGAAAGTAATTATTACTCGAAGATACTGCCACTGTGAAGAATAATTTCTATAGATGATTTCTTGTGTTATGAAAACCGTGTTAGTTTCCTCCATTTGGACCACCCTTAGTTGCTGCAAAAGTTGTGGTTGCCACATGCATTTACCGCACAAAAGTCTGCCATAGTTGTAGCGTCCATTTTAGCCGTCTCAATCAGAGTTCACACTATCGGTGGCTACCGGTCCGGTAAAGTCGGTAACCGGTCTTACCGGTCCGGCTCGGTAGTAAAACCAAGCGGTAACCGTACTCTTATCGAACCTAAAAAACCAAATCAACCGGACGGTAAGACCGGTTACCGCTCCGGTTTTTTGGGCAGCTAACTGAGCCGTTCAGTTTTTTAACCATGGTCTCAATTTTGTCGGCGTCACAACTCAAGTGGACCCGAAAGCCCACAACAAGACATAAAATAAATATGGACATTACTCTTTCCGTCCCAAAATAAATATAATTGTAGGATTCGAATTTTGTCCAGTAAAGAATGAAACTTTGACTAACCAACTACTGTACAAAAGACAAGAGGCTCTAAAATCTTCTCATAAAAGATAAAAGGTATTTTAGTCATTTTACATCTCACATTATTTTGCATAGAATTGTATTTATTTTGGGACAGAAGGAGTACTGATTTGAGGCATGTTGTGCTGGAAACTTGAAACCTCTATCAAAAGTCGTACTTATGACATTTCAAAAAAAATTTGGAAAAGTAACTCATAGTAATTCACACTACTAGTACTCCTAAACTCGGGTTGTTTTCTTTTTCTTTTTTGAAGTAATTTCTTTTTCTTTTTTCCCAGTAGAAGATGATAGTACTGGCCGTGTACTACTGTACTTAGTCACGGGTGACTTTAAAATCAACATTGCGGTCAGCAACTCGCCCCCTTCACAAAAATCGCAAGCCCAAGCCCTCAAAAAAAAAAAAAAATCGCAAGCCCACCCACCAACAAAGCACGAGAAGACAAATCCCACCGGCCACCACAAAATCATCTGCCCGCGTGGCCTCATCTCTACCCTTTATTTACCTCAGCCATCACCACGCTCACCCCAATCCAAGCGCAACTGCTGCAAGCCGACGACGCCACCACGCCTCCCACACCCTCCGAGAGCCACGCGCCATGCCCCCGACCCCGACGCCCGCCGCCGCCGCCGCCGCGGCGGCGCAGGCAGCGGGGGAGCAGGCACCGTTCCGCCTCGTCGGCCACCGCGGCTTCGTCCGCGTCAACCCGCGTTCCGACCGCTTCCACACTCTTGCGTTCCACCACGTCGAGCTCTGGTGCGCCGACGCCGCGTCCGCCGCCGGCCGCTTCTCCTTCGGGCTCGGCGCGCCGCTCGCCGCGCGGTCCGACCTCTCCACGGGGAACTCCGCGCACGCCTCGCTCCTGCTCCGCTCGGGCTCCCTCGCGTTCCTCTTCACCGCGCCCTACGCGCACGGCGTCGACGCGGCCACCGCGTCCCTGCCGTCCTTCTCCGCGCCCGCCGCGCGCCGCTTCGCGGCCCACCACGGACTCGCGGTTCGCGCCATCGGGCTCCGGGTCGCCGACGCCGAGGACGCCTTCTCTGCCAGCGTCGCGGCTGGCGCGCGCCCGGCGTTCGAGCCCGTCGAGCTCGGCCTCGGGTTCCGCCTCGCCGAGGTCGAGCTCTACGGAGACGTCGTGCTCCGCTACGTGAGCTACCCGGACGCCGAGGACGCGCCCTTCCTTCCGGGCTTCGAGAACGTGAGCAACCCCGGGGCGCTCGACTACGGGCTGAGGCGGTTCGACCACATCGTCGGCAACGTCCCGGAGCTGGCGCCCGTGGCCGCCTACGTGGCCGGGTTCACGGGGTTCCACGAGTTCGCCGAGTTCACGGCGGAGGACGTGGGCACGGCCGAGAGTGGGCTCAATTCGGTGGTGCTCGCCAACAACTCCGAGACCGTGCTGATCCCCCTCAATGAGCCGGTGCACGGCACGAAGCGCCGCAGCCAGATACAGACGTACCTGGACCACAACGGCGGCCCGGGCGTGCAGCACATCGCGCTGGCCAGTGACGACGTGCTCAGGACGCTGCGGGAGATGCAAGCACGCTCCGCCATGGGCGGGTTCGAGTTCATGGCGCCTCCGCCGCCCGACTACTACGAAGGTGTGAGGCGGCGAGCTGGGGACGTCCTCTCGGAGGCTCAGATTAAGGAGTGCCAAGAACTGGGTGTGCTGGTGGACAGGGATGACCAGGGGGTGTTGCTTCAAATCTTCACCAAGCCAGTTGGGGACAGGTAAAAAAAACTGAACTTGTTCAGCATTTGCATTGCATGCCTGCATTTCGAATTGCAAAAGGAACAATTTCAGGTTTGTAGTAGTCATCTAATTGATTGACTGCATGCATACTATACAGAAAAGGTATGGAACATAAGATTCTCTTGGATCTCCTTTTGTCCCCTGATGCATGATGCATCTTTATGAAGATTGTGACAAAAAGGGACTGAAAGAGGGATGCACGGAGTGAAAAGCAAATGTGTGATTCTTTTTGCAAGCATATCCTATTTCTGAACTGATTGCATATTGTGATTATCACTGGTGATCATTTGCACTTAAATTTTGAAAATTTTGGTTTGAGATGTCAGCGTTAATGCTCTGATATGGGACTCTGTATTCTAGTGATTTCTGACTGCATCGATGCTATTGCGAATTCCTCTATTCCTATACTATTCTGGATCTAATTGGATCAGCTATGTTATCCAGGCAAACATTGTTCTTGGAGATAATCCAAAGGATCGGGTGCATGGAGAAGGATGAGCAGGGGCAGGAATATCAGAAGGGCGGTTGTGGTGGCTTTGGAAAGGGAAATTTCTCACAGCTGTTTAAATCCATTGAGGACTATGAGAAGTCCCTTGAATCAAAGCAAGCTGCTGTGGTTCAGGGATCCTAAATTAGGAACTGGAAAAAGACCAGCAGATGTAGTTCTTTGTATTATGGAGCAAAACAAAAGACTTGCCAGAAATGGATGTTGTAATTGTTGAATATATGAAGAAGCAATCCTACAGTAAGTGTAATAGGTGGAAGAGAGGGCAAACACCATAAATACTGATAATGCATTGTTTAGCGACTTTGTTGTACTGCAAATTTGCATGGAAATAAAATGAGCCATGAGGAATGATGATTCTGTGCCTGGAATAGATGCTTGTAATCACTTGGTGCTAGTTTTTGTTTATCTGAAGCCAGTTGACCTTTGCTTTTCCTGAGCTGATTTCAGATCTACTACAGCAAATTGTATTCAGCAACCTGAAAGAAGCTTTCAGAAGTACTAATAAAACAGAATAAGGCCATCTAGACCTCTGGCTGGATTTATCAAGTATTCACGTGCTCATCTTAAACTTTGTGAGTTGTGGCCCTGAATTGCACAAAATGGACTTGGGCAACTTGATTGCATTTTGTTAGTCATATCATTCATCATGTGCAAATAGAGATGTTTCATTCATGATGTATGCTTGAATTCTGTTGGAAGAGAAATAAAAGGAGAGAGAGTAGCACACCTTATCCTGAGGAGCAAGACAGCCTGGAGTACATGTACCTCACCCTCAGGCACCGTTTAGTTGATGAAATTTTTGGTGAAAGTGGTGAAATTTTTGCATTGACAAACGTGTTCTGCGAGAGGTGACATGGTCTGCAATGCGAAAATTTTAGGAACTTTTGGAGAACTATACAGGGCCTCAGAGACATCAAGCTAATCCTTTCATGACCCGGTGCAGAGGGGCAGCCTGTAATGCGCAAGGGACTTCACAGGCCCTCCATTTCTGTACCATGCTTTCATGGTCCAGTGCAAATCTGGTGCAGTGGTGCTGCACCAAGCAGGGAAGCAGCCAGGGGTCCAATCAAATTGAGACTTGTTGCGGCAGAGATGTAAGCCAACTGAGCTGTCTCGCTGTTGAATCCAACCACAACCAGCCCACAGATGGGCCCAAACAAACATAGGCGCATGGTGAAATGAAACTCTCTAAACCCAAGTGTGCCTGCTGGAGATCCTGCAGTGCTTGAACCTCGCTGAAGACAGATGCAACAGAGCTGAGCCTTGAGATGTCGAAGCCTCCCAACTCCGTTCCTCATTGTAGCTTTCAGCAACTGATGATCTGGCCACTAGCCTGATCCATGCTGCTGCATCTATCAGGGACCTTGCTAGCACAGTACACGAACGGTAGCAGTAGTCTGCCAGTGTTCTCCAGGAATAGGATGAAAAATGACCTCAGGTCTTCTTGGGTGCTCACCTCAGAAACACGGATGCTTCAGTTTGGTAGCGTACCGCGTATAGGATACGTATCCGTATCGGATACTCCACGGATACGCCCAGGATACGTATCCACGCTGTGTCCGCGTATCCTATTTTAAATGGGCCAAAAACTTGGAATTGGATACGTTTCAGCCCACGTATCGGTACAGCCCAACCCATCTAACACACTCATGCCCTACAATCCCATCCTGTGCGACCCCTTCTCTGCATCCCATTCACTCCCGACGCAGTCGCCGCCCCTTCCCTCCCGTGTGAGCAAGCCACCACGCGCCCCACGTCCCATGCCGCACGCCGGCGACCAGCCTCCGCCTCGCCGGAGACGAGCAGCCGTGCCCGCAGGGAGTCCCCCGTGACGGCAATGAGGAGCTCCTGCAACGGCGAGTAGGCAACTGCGCCCTGCCTCGTGCCCCCTGCAACAATTGGGAACCCCGCAGCGGCGGCGAGGAGATGCGCCCTGCCGCCTGCAACGGAGTTGCACCTGCCCGCTCGCCGGCAACGGAGCTGCGCTCACCCGGTTGCCTGCAACAAGCCCCTGCTACCTGATGGCTGATGGCTGCTAGTCTATTACTGCTTAGTTGAGTTTCTATCCTCAATCCAAATCGCTGAATCAGAGCTGCACGCCTGCCATATGTCCCTGTTTTGTTCTTGTTGAGTAGCACGACATTGCAAGACTGATTAGAGCATTCTGATTACTTGATTTTAGTTTTCATGAATCATGATCTTGTATTCTTGTTTAAGTGTTCACCACTAGCCCTTCCTGATTAGTGCTTTCATAATTTTATCATATCCTATTATATTAGTTTGCTACTGCCTTTTATTAATTTCCTAAATTACAATCTACTATTGTGTTATTCTGAGTGTAATAGACCTGAATATCTATTCTGTAATTTCAATCTACTTCTGCCTTTTATTAATTTCATAATCTACTTGAATATCTATTATTTAATTTAATATGCATTATTATCTTTTTAATAAAAAATAGTTCAAACGTATCCACGTATCGGGCTGTTTGGAAAATTGTCGTATCCGTGTATCCGTATCCGTGCTACTTAGGTGCTCACCATGTGAGATTGCAGCTGCGGTACGAGTTTGCGAACCCGCCGGTGGGAAGATTGAAGTCTAGTATGTGTCCAGTGAAGATTCTGAGACACACCTGCTGCCTTGGAGGGTGCCTCTTCCATTTCAGAGTCCATTGACTAACTAGAGCAACCTTGTTTTCTTAGATACTGGCTGATCCAACTCCATTAGCAACAAATGGATTGCCGACGAGTCTCTAGAACTGAAATTTTGTGGGATTAAATCACAACTCTTACTGTCACTTCTGGTCTTACGAGGCTCTTATATCCTTCTGAATTTGTAGACTTGCATTAACAGAAATGAAGATGTTATTAGCAGGATCATGGTTGGCAGGCTTATGATGTTCAAGGCAAATTTATGACGGAAGATGATGACCATGGCATTAGGGCCTCACACGGTGATGTCGAGCCTCGAGTGGATAACACGGGAATACTTCGTCCACCTCTGCATCAATTCGGTGCTGCTGTTTGGCTCCAGCAGGCAGCAGGGACTTGACAAGGTACTCAACGCACGTACCTGCTGAACATCTCTTAACGTGATCCTTCTCCATGCACCCGATCCTTTGGATTGTTGTCTCTAAGAAGAACGTTTAATGATTTCAGCCATGCCAGCAGAGTGAAACTAGGATGGCTCGTCTCTCTCCTCTCGCGTCCCCACGCGAGGAGGCGCCACCTCATCCGCCATGGCTGACAGGAGGTCCCCGCGGAGGTGTGGACCATGGCGGTCAGCGGGCGGATACCCACCCGCAGGCTGGGCCCCCCGACACAGAGGGCCCCCCATACCCATGGCGCTCTGGATCAGCATCTGAGTCGCTCTCGCGCACATCGCCTTCGACCCACTCGTCTCCCTCGATCCCCCCGTCCCCACCACCGCCTCCACCGCCGCCTCCACCGCCGCCACCGTCACCACCACCTCCACCGCCGCCACCGCCACCACCGACGCTGCCCTCGTCCTCGTGCCGTCCGCCGCCGCCACCGCCTCCTACACCAGATCTGCCGAATCCGGATACGGCGGTGAACCCTCCGTGTTCATCCAAGCAGTGGATCGGTGAGGGGATTGGCTTCGGGAATCTGGGGAAGAACTTGGCACACATCTGGGGCAAGGCAGCCGACAGTGGTTCGTGTGCAGAGATCGTCATCCCAGGTGCGTTCAGTTCCGTGACATCCGGACCTGCTCCCCTCCGTGGAGCGGCTAGGGATTGGTCCACTCTTGGAGGTGATAGGAGATCCTTCGCACAAGTCCTGCAGAGCAAGCCGTACAGGGGCCAGAAGATGGAAGGGAGGAGAAACCCGGAGGAACAGAGGAACCCTAGAGGAGGGAGACCTATGGGAGGAAGAGGCGGTTTCTGGAATGAGGGGTATCAACCCAATCAGAGACAGTTCCAGGGGCCCCGGGATGACAGGAGAGGCAATTTCCAGGGGGGAGATTCCATAACCAACACTGGAGGCAGAGAGATCAAGGGGACATTAAACCTCAAGAGGCTGAGAAAGAGCAGCAGATTGATCTTAGGGAGAATCTGAACTTAGCCAGAGAACATGAGAGGCTGGACAAAAACTCTGAAGCAAATCCTGAACAAGAAAAACCCCCAAGAGATGTGGGGAAAGCCCCCATCACTAGAGAGTAGGCTCCAGCTGTGATTCTGGGAGGCAGGACAGCAGATCTGGAAAAAAATGTTGCTAAATGTTGTGGAAGATGTGGAAAAATTGGTCATAAATCTGAAGAATGCTTTAAACCCCTGCTTTGCCCTAGGTGCAAAAAGGAGGGACATGTTGTGAGAGCCTGCCCTGAAATTCTTCCATGGGAATGCATTGCACCTTTTTGTGGGCTAGCTGCTCCTGACCTGGGATTCCATGTGATCTTGGATGATGACTATGGTGACTCATCTAAGGATATGGCCAGTATGGCTGTGATCACTATCAAAGAGGGGGTAGTGACTGCTAGGCAAGTTGAGGGAGAATTCAAAGCACAAGCTGGACATACATCAACCTGGAGATGGTATGATATGGCCAGTATGGCTGTGATCACTATCAAGGAGGGGGTAGTGACTGCTAGGCAAGTTGAGGGAGAATTCAAAGCACAAGCTGGACATACATCAACCTGGAGATGGTATGCAAAAAAAAATGCTGAAAACAAGTTTCAGATGAAATTTCCTACTGCACAGAAAGTAGATGAGCTGTCTTTCTTCACTGGCATGGAAATGAGAACTGTTACTGGAATTAAATTTAGAGTGGATAAGTGGAACCCCTATGTGGGTGCAAAAGCTGAATTACAGTCTGCCTAGTTTAGAGTTTCAGGGATTCCTTTTGAGAAGAGGACTGAGAAGAGGGTAGCTTATGTGGCATCTCTGGTTGGAATTCCTTTGGAGGTAGACAAGTTTAACCTCAAGAAGTGGGACTATGTAAGGGTGAAAATTGGGTGCAGGGACATCTCTAAGGTCCCTGCAACTGTTGAGGGGCTGCTGGATCTCCATTTTTTTGATTTTGCTTTTCAGAGAGAGGTTGGGTGGAAGGGAGTTCTCAAGCTGGATGGAATACATGGACCAGAAATTCTGATAGAGACAATGAGGAAGGTCCTTCACCAAAAAAACCTAAATGGGGTGAAGGGAAAAATTTCCAGAAAGGGAGTTCTAGCCAGAGCCAGGGTGGAGGAAATCTCCCTGCTCAACAAGTTGGCAAGCAGCAGAACTTTGCTGGTGTAGGGGAACAACCAGTAGACTTTGCACCAGAAACATCAAAGCACAGGCAGGTGGATGAAGCTCTGGGGGGGGCAACCCTGCAGGTATCCCAACCGATGTGAATGAGCAGAGCTGGCCCCAAAAGGGGAAAGACAAAGAAGAATGTATGCAAACCCAAGAGAAGGCAGATTCCTATGGGAAAAAGTGTGCTGGGCAAACCTTAGAAGAAGGGGGGAATACAAGGGAGGATAGTGATATGGACAGTGACAGCTCCGGTCCATGTTTTGGTGACCTGATATCACCAGGGGGGAGCACTTGAACTTTGGTGACTTTAATCAAATTGAGATCCAAAGAATTGCTAGGATGCTGATAAACCAATCTAAATCTGTGGCTTTCAATGAGTATGGCTCAAACATGATCAAATACAAATTTTATCCACTGGCTGTGATGTAGGCTAAATTTGCCTTAGAGCAGGGGGAAATACTCTGGGAGATGGGGAGTGCTTGCAAGACAAGGCTAGTGTGGAAGACCATACCTTGGCTGATAAAATGATTGATCCTGCTCAGCTATCTCACCCAAGCCCAGCTTTGGGGACTCAGGAAGCTCCCATGGCTGATTGGTCAAGCCAGGAGGACAAAGATGGGCAGGAAACATCAGTTGGAAAGATCAGTGGCACAGACACTTCAAATGTGCTGGAATCCCCTGATTGGGATGCCCTTGCAGAAGAGGGTGATCAGGATGCAGTGGAGGAGAAGACAACAAATGATCAAGAAGATATCTCCAAGTCTGGTGATGGAGTAAAGCAGATCAGGCAAAGTCAAAGGGTGAAGGCACAAGGTCTGGAAGGCATGAGCATTGCAGAGAAGGCCACCTTGGCAGCTCAGAAGAAGAATCTGGAAGGTAACCACCTAAACTCTAAGAACTCCTTTGCAGTTCTAAATAATGATGAACTTGCTCTTAGATCAAAAAAATGGGGGTTGACATAAATAACATTGATTTAGAAAAATTTGATGTGTTAAGGGACCTTGAGGCAGCTAGGGCCAATCTGAAAGAAAAACATGAGATGTTGGAAGAAAATGCTGATAAGGAGAATGCTGATAAAGAAAACTTGGCAGCTCTCCCCTTGGAGGAGATGAAATATATTGAATGGAGATCTGATTCTTCAGATGATGATGATTTCCAGAAAGTGTATAGCAGGAAAACAAAGAAAAAAGAAAAGAGACAGCAAAAACTTCAATAAAAAAACCAGAGGTGTGGGGGCTAATCCTCCTGATAAGTCAACCCCCTCTGAAGAAGGTGTATCTAGAACTAGCTCTAAATACAACCTTAGGAAGGGTGCCAGTTGGAAAAAAATGTGATAAATGATAGGGGTTATTTGGAATTGTAGAGGTGTGTCCAAAAAAGGAAGGGGAATGGCCATTAGAGACTTATTGGCAGAATGTAAGGCTGACTTTGTGGGTTTACAGGAAACTATGAGGAAGAAGTATGATGACAAATGTTTTAGAAATTTGGACCCCAACAGATTATATGCCTGGCACTGGTTGCCCTCTCAAGGTAGATCTGGGGGGATATTATGTGGTGCCAAGATAGAAACAATTGAGGTGTTATCCTTTGAAGAACATAGATTTGCTATATCAGCCAAGATAAGATGCAAAAAAACTGGAAAAAATTTAAGGTTGGTTACAGTTTATGGACCAGCCCAAGACGATAAGAAAGACCAGTTCCTTTCTGAACTGTCTTCTGTTTGTACTCATAATGACCTTCCTATGATTATAGGAGGTGATTTTAATATTCTTAGATTCAGTAGTGATAAAAATAAACCTTTTTGTGGAAATAGATTTACAGATATGTTTAACTGGATTGTTAACTCTTATGAGCTCAGAGAAATTGTGATGCATGGAGGAAATTTTACTTGGAGTAACAATCAGATGAACCCAACATTAGAGAGGCTGGACAGGGTGTTTATGAATAATGAATGGGAGCTCAATTTCCCGTTATCAAATCTGAGGAAAATTCCTAGGTATATCTCTGATCATAACCCTTTGATGTTATGTACAGAACAGTTCAAAACTGAGAAAACAAGGCAGTTCTGCTTTGAAACTCACTGGTTACATCATGAAGAGTTCTTACCAAAAATGAGAGATATTTGGAGTGATGCGGTGATAGCTAAGAATGCTGCTGAAAAATGGATCATTAAGCTTAACAGAGCAAAAAAATTTCTGAAAGGCTGGGGGATTAGTATAAAGGGCCATGCTAGAAAATATAGGTTGGCCCTACAAAAAGAACTAGAAGAGCTGGAAAAGAAAGAAGAAGAGGATTTATTACCTACAGATCTACTTGATAGAAAAACTTGCATACAATCTGAGTTGCTGCAACTTATGGAGGAGGAGGAGTTATACTGACACAAGAGATCAAATCAGAACTGGTTGCTGCAGGGGGACAGTAATACTGATTACTTTCATAAAAAAGCAAATGGCAAAAAAAAGGAAAAACATCATCTTCAACTTGGAGAAAGATGGTGAAAGTATAGAAAGTGAGGCTGAGATTTTGGTACATGCCACAGAATACTATAAAGATCTCTTTGGACCCTCTGATAGTCCACCCTTCAGGCTTGACCCAGACTGTTGGGAGCAAAATGAAAAAGTAACAGTGGAAGAAAATGATTTGTTCGTTAAACCTTTCTCTGAGGAGGAGATCAAGTTGGTGGTGTTCTCTATGAAAAAAAACACTGCTCCAGGACCAGACCACATCCCCATTGAATTCTATCAAGTTTGCTGGGATTTTATTAGAAAGGATTTGATGGATATGGTTTTTGAACTCTGGGAGAATAAATTAGACATTGATAGATTAAACTATGGGGTCATATCTCTGATACCAAAGATAAAGGAGGCTTGTATAATTCAGCAATACAGGCCAATTTGCTTGTTAAATGTCAGCTACAAGATAATCACAAAAAGCCCTGATGTTGAGATTTGAAGGGTGTATGAGCAGAATCATTAACAGAAGTCAGAATGCCTTCAAAGGGAGAAATATTATGGATGGAGTAATGTGCTTACATGAAATCTTGCATGATACCAGAATAAGGAAGAAAGATGGAATAATCCTGAAACTAGATTTTGAAAAGGCTTATGACAAGATTAGCTGGGATTTTTTGTTTGAAATTGTCGGGGTTCGTTACCGCCGGCAAGTAAATTTATATGAGGGGAGGCGTGTTCTGATCCGCACGGTAGCACAGGAGACACTCAGAGTTATACTGGTTCGGGCCTCTGGAGAGTAATACCCTACGTCCAGTGAGAGGGGGGTGTTCCTTATGCTCAAGGGTTTGCAAGAGAGAGTACAAACTCGTCGGGAGAGGGTGAAGAGCCCAAGTCCCTGGCGTGCATGTGGTTCAAGTAGCAGAAGTCTGCGTATGTGAGTGTGGAGGCTTGCGTTGTATGAGATGGGATATCGATGCTAAGTGTGTATGGAGGTGGAGACGAACCTCTCCTGAGACCGCCTCTGCCCCTCCCTTTTATAGTCGCAAGGGAGGAGTCCAGGGCGGTTACATCGAGTGCATATGAGCTAATCTACAGTACGGTGTGTCCTTCTCTGCTCCGGGTTGTCAGACAGCAGAAGCGGCGAAGCACTGTTACGAGGCTTCGGGTGACGGTGCAGATTCCGTGCATCCCAAGGATCCGTCCCGGGGCCCCCCATGCCCTCCTCCGAGTAGTTAGTCGGGCATGGGAAGCAGTGTGCGTGCCCTGACCCCGCCAGTGGATCAGGAGCTTGTCTTTTCTTGATGTCGTAGGAGTGGAGTAGCCTGCCTCATGGATAGGTGACGGCTCGCACTGTGCCGTTGGTGGCACAGCGTTTCCCGTGCCCTCCGTGGTACGATGCGTACCGCCTCAGCTGGGGGAACGGCAGGAGGATCCGTCCCCTGGCACAGGATCGACCTGGTCAGGGCGGACCCGTGTAGGAAGGCTAACACGTGACGGACCGCGTACCAGGGTATCACGGGACGCCAATAGGGCCTGTGTCCTTGTGGCCTTGGCGGCCAAGTCTTGAACTAGTCGGAGACAGGGAGCCACCCGAGTGAATGGACGGTCTACGCCGCATCTCCCAATGCTTAGGATGTAGTGCGTACTACTCCGTTCGCCGTTCAGCGTCTATTACGCCGCTCATGGTACGGCGGTCACTGTACCGATGGTGGCAGGGTTTGACGAATCCGTCCCCTGACACCGAATCGACTTGGCCCGGGTGGACTGCTGCGGCGGGGCGGACATGTGGCAGTGCGTGGGGGAGTGCGCGCGGGGATCTCGGGATCTCGATCCGGTGGGCCCACACGCTCCCTGCCTTCTCTGCGAAGCCCGCTCGAGCGGGTGACGGAAACTACTCGTGCGAGCGAGTAGTCATGGCGCCGAGACGGAAACTACTCGTGCGAGTGGGCTTCCACGGCCACAAGGCGGAAACTACTCGTACGAGCCGAGCCGCCGGGAGTGGGGACGGAAACTTGTCGTACGAGTCGCCACGCACTCGGGGAAGAGGTATAGGCGGCCATGGGCCCCTCGTACCTTGTCTCACGGCGGAAACTAGTCGTACGGGTCCTCGTGTACTTGGGCAGCGTAACACCTATTGTGTTAGCTGCCGGAGCAGGCCGTGCGTGGGCCCGTGCTGCGTTTTTAAGGGTCTTGGTGGGCCCTAGTCCATGGCCTCGTTAGTAGCCCCCGAGCCTGATGAGGGAGTCGGAGACTCGCTCCCAGGATCAACTGTCACGGAGACGAGGAGTTTTTGTTGTGCTTTCTTTGGTGGGGACGCGCAAGCGGACCCGCGGGTAGTAGCCCCCGAGCCCACGGACAAGTCGGGGACTTGTGCGTAGGGTTAAATGTTGGAGTCTTGAATTTGGGGAAGTTATCGTGTTGTTGCTCGTTGTGTGCCTTCACCTGGGTTTGCGAAGGGAAGGTGAATTTTGGTGGCCCCACATGGCGCAGGGCCCTAGTCGGGGAGTCGGTTTCCCCTTTCGTTGCGTCTCCCTCGCGCATCCTTTTCGTTAGGAAGGAGGGGTCGGGTGACGTCAAGGCTTGCCTCGCTGGCCGAGCCCCGACACCCGGTGAGCTGCGTGCGGGTGAGCTCGAGTGAAGTCTCGGAATCCCGTTTGCCGGGTTCCGAACAGATCAGCTGGTAATCGACCTCAGACTCCTAATGGTGAAACCATCTAGTTACCGAGCCCGTTCGGTTGGACTCGGCGGCTCGTCGCCTTTCCGTCGGGGAAAAACCATGACCTCATTTTCCATCAAGACTCGAACGTAGTTCGGGATGCCCAGAGCGCTCGTGTGCCTGAGTTCTGGCCGCTGGGGCCCATCCTTCGCCGCCCCTCGCTCGGGTGTCCAAGAGCGGCTGTCGAACCCTGCGATGGGCCAGCCTTCGAACTCCTGGTCGTCAGTGTGTGGTGCCAGCCCCCGAGCGTAGAGCCGCGGGGGTCGTTGGGGCCATTGGAAACATGCCACGTGGTCGTTGTGACGGCCGAGTAGTCGTCGTCCAGCCCCCGAGCGTGAGGGCCGAGCGGTCGTCGTCTCCCAGCCCCTGAGCATGAGGGCCGAGCTGTCGTTGCTGTTCCGGGGGAGCAAAGCGCTAGTCCGAGTACAGAAAAGTACCCGGCCGGTGATCTTTGTGGAGCGTCGTGCCAGTCCGAGTACTGGGAAGTACTCGGCCAGTGGCGAGGGCAACCTCTGAGCGTAGGCGGTAAGCTCAGGGATCCAAGACCCGTTCCTGAAAAAGGAAAACCGGAGGATAGTAGTATGTGGTGTGACAGATGCTAACTCTGAAGAAAAAGCATTTGACAACGTGTGATAGATATTCTAATTCCAACTCTCCTAAGTCTATTAATTTCCTCAGGTAGTTATCCTGTTACGTTTATGCACCTGACCCCTGACAGCCGCATCCGTAGCGTAGGGAGCTGGCCGCGTGCACGTGTAGGAAGTATAGGCGTAGGGTCGCGGTTTCACGGTTTAAGGCGTGTGCTACCCCGAGTACTTTAGTGACTTGTGCAAGAGAGGAACAAGAAAGTAAATGGCGAAGGAAGGGTGTGCATGGCACACCCGTTGGCCATTGTCCGGCTGTTCGTGTAGCGCTCGGGCTGTATTAGTAGCCAGGGACAGGCCTAGGGTGGTCGGCAGTGATCCGGAGATGCATGCCGAGATATGCAGTAATCGGAAAATGGTAGTATTAAAACAAGACTTAGCTTGATTTGTGTTCGTGTTGGAGAAGCCGAGGTGTCGTCCTCAGGCCTGAGCTGATAAGCCCTCGGGCTTCGTGTTGCCCGTTGTGGCCAAGCAGCGATTGCCGACAAGATCGGCGAACGGTTGAGATTGTTGTTACGTCGATGGTCCGGAGTCCGTAGATACCCGGATGGTGGCGTTCGGCTCGATCGGGGAAGTTGTCGAGTGGCCGTTGCGGTAGTCGGAGGTGGCGAAGCAGAGGGGCCGACGGGCCGTCGTGCATCGAAGAGATGGAGCTGGGCGCCGCTGGGCCGCCGTGCGTAAGAAGCAGAGCTGGGCGCCGTCGGGCCGCCGTGCGTCGAGGAAGCGGAGCTGGGTGCCGCCGGGCCGCCGTGCGTCGAGGGAGCGGAGCTGGGCGCCGCCGGGCCGCCGTGCGTCTAGGAGGGGGAGCAGGGCGCCGCCGGGCTGCCGTGCGTCGAGGAAGCAGAGCTGGGCGCCGCCGGGCCGCCGAGCGTCGAGGAAGCGGAGTTGGGCGCTGCGGGGCTGCCGTGCGTCGAGGAAGCGGAGCTGGGCGCCGCCGGGCCGCCGTGCGTCGAGGAAGCGGAGCTGGGCGCCGCGGGGCCGCCGTGCGTCAACCTCGGAGCTCGAGCCCAACCATGAGAGACTCCGATGATCTCACGGGGGAGTCCATCAGCGGCGGCTCGGTGGAGGCTTTTGTCGAAGCGGATGATCAAAGGGCCGTGCGGACCCAAAAAAGAAAGTCGAAAACATGCGAAGTCCCCTACCTGGCGCGCCAACTGTCAGGGTTCGTTACCGCTGGCAAGTAAATTTATACGAGGGGAGGTGTGTTCTGATCCGCACGGTAGCACAGGAGACACTCAGAGTTATACTGGTTCGGGCCTCCGGAGAGTAATACCCTACGTCCAGTGAGAGGGGGGTGTTCCTTATGCTCAAGGGTTTGCAACAGAGAGTACAAACTGGTCGGGAGAGGGTGAAGAGCCCAAGTCCCTGGCGTGCGTGTGGTTCAAGTAGCAGAAGTCTGCGTACGTGAGTGAGTGTGGAGGCTTGCGTTGTATGAGATGGGATATCGATGCTAAGTGTGTATGGAGGTGGAGACGAACCTCTCCTGAGACCGCCTCTGCCCCTCCCTTTTATAGTCGCAAGGGAGGAGTCCAGGGCGGTTACATCGAGTGCATATGAGCTAATCTACAGTGCGGTGTGTCCTTCTCTGCTACGGGTTGTCAGACAGCAGAAGCGGCGAAGCACTGTTACGGGGCTTCGGGTGACGGTGCAGATCCCGTGCATCCCAAGGATCCGTCTCGGGGCCCCCCATGCCCTCCTCCGAGTAGTTAGTCGGGCATGGGAAGCAGTGTGCGTGCCCTGACCCCGCCAGTGGATCAGGAGCTTGTCTTTTCTTGATGTCGTAGGAGTGGAGTAGCCTGCCTCATGGATAGGTGACGGCTCGCACTGTGTTGTTGGCGGCACAGCGTTTCCCGTGCCCTCCGTGGTATGATGCGTACCGCCTCAGCTGGGGGGACAGCAGGAGGATCCGTCCCCTGACACAGGATCGATCTGGTCAGGGCGGACCCGTGTAGGAAGGCCAACACATGGCGGACCGCGTACCAGGGTATCACGGGACGCCAACGGGGCCTGTGTCCTTGTGGCCTTGGCGGCCAAGTCTTGAACTAGTCGGAGACGGGGAGTCACCCGAGTGAATGGACGGTCTACGCCGCATCTCCCAATGCTTAGGATGTAGTGCGTACTGCTCCGTTCGCCATTCAGCGTCTATTACGCCGCTCATGGTACGGCGGTCACTGTACCGATGGTGGCAGGGTTTGACGAATCCGTCCCCTGACACCGAATCGACTTGGCCAGGGTGGACCGCTGCGGCGGGGCGGACGCGTGGCGGTGCGTGGGGGAGCGCGCGCGGGGATCCCGGGATCTCGATCCGATGGGCCCACGCGCTCCCTGCCTTCTCTGCGAAGCCCGCTCGAGCGGGTGACGGAAACTACTAGTGTGAGCGAGTAGTCGTGGTGTCGAGACGGAAACTACTCGTGCGAGTGGGCTTCCGCGGCCACAAGACGGAAACTACTCGTACGAGCCGAGCCGCCGGGAGTGGGGACGGAAACTTGTCGTACGAGTCGCCACGCACTCGGGGAAGAGGTATAGGCGGCCGTGGGCCCCTCGTACCCTGTCTCACGGCGGAAACTAGTCGTACGGGTCCTCGTGTACTTGGGCAGCGTAACACCTGTTGTGTTAGCTGCCGGAGCAGGCCGTGCGTGGGCCCGTGCTGTGTTTTTTAAGGGTCTTGGTGGGCCCTAGTCCATGGCCTCGTCAGAAATCCTTAGGCAAAGGGGGTTCTGTGAATTATGGTGCTCCTGGATAAAAAAAGTAATGATGGGGGGAACACTATGTGTTAAAGTTAATGATAAGACGGGCAGTTATTTCAAAAGTAAAAAGGGGTCAGGCAAGGGGATCCTCTGTCTCCCCTACTGTTCAATCTGGCTGCTGACTGTCTTGCAAAAATGGTGCAGTCTGCCCAGAATAATGGTCTAATTAAAGGCCTTATTCCTGAATACATTACTAATAGGGTGGCAATTTTGCAATATGCTGATGATACAATTTTGTGTCTAGCGGAAGAGGAGGAATCAGCACAAAATATGAAGCTTTTGTTGTACTTATATGAAAGGATGTCAGGTTTAAAGATCAACTTTAACAAGAGTGAAGTGATTATGGTGTCTTCTGATGAACAGAAGACATGATTTTATGCTGATATGTTACACTGTGCCAGTGGAAGTTGGCCAATTAAATATCTGGGTGTCCCAGTTGCTGGGTCTAGACTTCATATTGCTGATTGGGTTATGTTAGATGAAAAAATTCTGAAAAGATTAGATGGGTGGCAATGTGCTTCCTTGTCTACTGGGGGAAAATTAATCTTACTCAATGCCTGCCTTAGTAGTATACCCACTTATGCTATGTCTATGTATCTTTTACCAAAAACTATCCTCAAAAGGATGGACAGGACAAGGAAGAGATTTTTCTGGCAGGGGAGAAGTGTGAAAAAGAAATATCATTTGGTTAAATGGACAGTGATTACCAGACCAAAAAAGAAAGGAGGCCTGGGAGTGGAAGATCTCAGAAAAATGAATATTAGTCTGCTATGCAAATGGTGGTGGAAAGTAGAGAAGGGAGATGGTCTTTGGCAAGACATAGTGAGGAAAAAATATAAGATCATCAAGGGGATAAGACATCTAAAACAAAAACCTATAAATTCCCCTGTGTGGAATGATTTGATTAAAATCAGAGATCTATATCTGGAAGGTAGACATATGAGAATTGGAAATGGAAATGATACAGATTTTTGGGAGGATATCTGGGGTGGAAATATAGCTTTAAAGGATAAATTTAATGACTTGTTTGAAGTTTGTAATGAGCAAGCTGTGTCAGTGGCTGACTTAGCTCAGCACAGATGGAGATTAACTTTCAGAAGATGGCTAGATGAAAATGCTCAGACTCATCTAAGGCAACTAAGGGATATTGTGGGATCCTGTGCTTTAGGTGCAGGGAGAGATGATCCTGTATGGATATGGGAAAAATGTAAGAGTTTTTCGGTCAAAACAATGTATGCTCACCTCTGTAGAGCAGATGCTACAAATTCTAATAAAAAGATTTGGAAAACTAAGATACCCCTAAAAATAAAAATCTTCATGTGGCTCATCCAACAGAATGCTATTCTGACCAAAGATAATTTAGTCAGAAGAAATTGGCAAGGTGACAAGAGGTGCAGTTTTTGTAACATGGATGAAAATATTACTCATCTTTTCTTTGAATGCTCTCTTGCCAAGTATGTCTGGAGCTTAATTGCTTGGGTGTTAGGAGCTGATTGTAGACCAACCAATTTTGAACAATTTTGGGTTTGGGCGGAGCGGTTCCTGCCAAATAACAAAAAGATTACCATGATTGGTCTCGCAGCTGTATGCTGGGCAATTTGGCTGGCACGAAATGCTGTGTGTTTTGAAAAGAAACTTGTCAGGTCTCCTACTGAGATCATGTGCTCAATTTCAGCTTTTTTGACTTACTGGGCAGGTCTCCAGAAGGAAGGCGTCAAGCTGAACGTGGAGGCAGGAGCAGAAGCTCTGAAGAAGGTGGCGCTGGTGTTTCACCCTACGGAGGGAGGTCAAGATCCGGCGCGCGGATTGGTTCTGTTGAACTAATTCTGGAAGCGATGCCAATGACTGTGTTCCACAAGCTCCATGTTTGCTCTGTTTGATGATGCTCCAGAAATTGGATTTCAAGTTCTAAAACTGAGTCGGTTCCTAGAATGGTAGTGGTAGTTGCTATTTCTGTCTTTTATGAGGTTTTGCACTTGGCTCTGTGAAAAGTGCTGCCTTATGGTTGGGTTGATGTAAACTGTGTTTGTGGCGTTTAAACTGTTTTTGCCCCCCTACATTATCAGTTTGGAGAACCCTTGGTGTTCTGCATAGCTGGTAATGTGGGGGGGGGGGGGGGGCGCCCTTCTGGCGATTCCCCCTGGTAGTTTGTTTGGGTTCTGTAAGGTGCTTAAATTTGGGACTATGTAATTTCGTTGCTGTCAAGTAATGAAATTCGGGCGTGGCGCTAGTTGGAAAAAAAGAAGAACGTTTAAACCTGAATCAAACAAATATGTAGGCAACCCTGATCACATTTTTAATTGAATCGCAAACGCCCCGATCGAACACCTGAGCTTCAGCTCGGCCCATTGTCTCCGTCTAGAGGGAGACGACGGCCTGCCTGCCTGCCTAATCAAAGAAGAACAATGAATGGCCCATGACCCAACTAACCGGCCACTGGACTGTTAAGGAAAATTTTGAATCGTGCCCTCTTGGCGCCAACAACGTCTCCAACCACGACGTTGTCCTCTCTGTTCGTCCCGCTGATTCTAGATCGCCAGTGAGTGTGCGCCCCGTTCTGCGGACTGCGGGTGCCGGGCTATTCTGCCGCGCCGCTGTGCGGTTCCGGCTGCTCTGTGAGGAGGCCGGTATGCTACCTCGTTCCTCGACCGCATCGCCCGCTCCCGCGGGAGCATGCAATGCAAGAGGAGGAGGCAGCCGCCGTACGTGGTCGGCGTCGACTCCTGCGCGCAACTGCAACGTGCACCGCCTGATACCAAGGTCGAGGGGTTGCCATTGTCAAATTAAAACCCTGCCGGCTGCCGGTCACAACAACACAACCACCGATCGGTGCTGCTCTGCCTGCCCGCGGGCCGCGGCGAACAAGTTGCTGCTCGAGACCTGTCGGCGTGGATGCCATAGAATTAAGCAGAGCTAGCCGTGTCGTCTTTGTGGGTTCAGAACTCCAGATCACCAATTCATCCTGCTGACCGCCGTGTACTTGATCTTTTTCTTTTTCTTTTTTTTTGAGTGAATTTCAGTATCAGTTCGATCGACTCCATTAGTCGTGAAGACAAGTACCTTGCAGGATGTAAAGCAACCCTGCTGAACTCAATATATGGGCCGGACCGTGCTAGCTGATGCGGAAATCTTTTGATCTATGCTACGGCCGTGGAACTATCGAAGGGCGCGCTGGACCTCGTCGCAGGGTTTTAATTACCGCTACAGTAGCGGTTTTTTCAACTGATAAAACCGGACCGGTATACCGGTCGGTCGGACCGGTTAGATAGGTTCGGTTAGGCACCGGTTACCGATCGGTTTTGCTACCGAGCCGGACCGGTAAGACCGGTTACCGCGGTAACCGAGCGGTAATTTTCGGTAATGTGAACCCTGCCTCGTCGACGCCAAACGCAGAACATTTAATATAATCGCAACCCGATGTGCCTCTGGGCATCAAGACTGCCACGAGAAGATGTACTCCTGGTGCATCACGTTTAATATAATCGCAACCCGATGTAAAATACAAACGCCCTTTGTTGTAAACTTTGTCGTCAAAAGAAAAAAAATCCTCCGGAACTGGTTTAGTTACGAGCATTGTTGCAAATTAAGAAGATTATAATGCAAAGGCAATTGGAAAAAAAAGCCGTTTATTATTAGCCGTGTCCTCCGATTACGCTTCTGCCTTCAATCTTGAACTAGTCAACAACGACTCACGGGCGAGCTAACCAGATATGCTGTAACTGCGTAATTAAATGGTAAAAAAACTATTGTATCATGATTCATGATTCATGTACGATATAGTGTGATATCTGCATGAATTCTTCAGTTATGTTTAGATTCTTCTTTAAAAGTTGGAAAAAGGAATCTTGTATGCATAAAGCACTAAATAAAGTTTATTTGCAAAACCTTTTCACATATGAGTGTAACTTTGCGTGATGAATCTAATGAGTATAATTAATTAATAATTTGCTAAGTAATGCTACAGTAACTATTCTCTAATAGTGTGGTCTGAACTCTCATTAGATTCCTCTCGAAAATTTACATAAATGTGCGAAGGTAATTTTGTAAACTGCTGTTATTTAATATCCTTAATTAATGGTTAAAGTCGTATTTAATACCTTAAAAGGTTTTCGTAAACACAAGCATGATCTTCAATTCTTCAGTTATCTGCTTCTGCATCGGGAATATGTTCTGTCAATAGTTCCAGCTGCACAAGCTGTCAGTAGTCACAATTGAGTCAATCCAAAACAATAGTAGAGCCTAGTGGTCAGATCACTTGAGTAGCACATAGCAGACTCAGGTTCGACTCTTGGATTCTATACTATAAAGATCGAATAATCTGAAAAACTTATCTCACTCAATTCAGACCCGTCGTACCCCTCACGTTGGTCCCACCCGTTATCTAATTGGAGGACCGAATTGTGAGTAGAACCATAAAAATCGCAATTTGGGAAGCGTTTCTACCAAAAATCTAATTATTTTGTCACCCACGCCCACCCTACCCGCCCGCGCGTACCCACTGGGCCCGCCGTGCGCTACGCCGTTCGCATATGTTTCCCCTTCCTTTCCCCAGTAGCGCACACGACACCGTCGTTGGACTCCGCCTCCGCTAGGCTCCTCCGCCCGCTGGCTCCAGCCTCCCTGTGGTTCCCGCGCCGTCCGCCGGCGAGGTGTGTGTGACCTTTGTATCCACGCCCGTCAGCCCCCAGCTCCCGTCGGCCCTGTGCTGGTCGAGGCCGCGGCGAGCCCGGGCGCAGGCTGTGGTGGAAGCGTGGAGGGAAGGGTGGCTGAGGGAGGGGCAAGAGCCCGGCGTCGTCGGCCTCCCCGTCGTGACCAAGCGCAGAAGGGTGAGCTCGATCTCCTCACATTCCTCCTCCCTCGCAGCGAGAACAAACTCCCCTTCTAGATTGGGACTAATGTGGGTCGATGGGTAACGCAGGTGGAGGCAGGGGCGGAGGATGAGGCCTGTACGGCCGGCGGATCAAGTTCGAACGGGGCCCATTATTTGCCTTCAATGTGTTCGACTGGAAGGGCGAGCAGGTGGCGCCGCCACTGGTGCTGATGCTCACCGACCGCCACGGCATCTCCCTCACTTCCGGATTCCTGCACAACAAGTACGACGCCGACATGGCCGCCGTCCTCGAGCACATGGGCGACGATGGCGCCGCAGTGCCGGTCACGCCAGGGAAGAGGAGGAATGTAACATCCCGCATTTTCAATACGGAATGTTTATTATAAAAATGAGGATTTAAAATTTTCGGTGAATTATTTGAGTGCTTGATAATTTAATTAAGGATGTCTTCTTATTTCTCTCCTAAAATTCCTAGAATTAATTTTTGAGCTAATTAAAATTTCTAGGAAATATAAAATGCTAGTGTGAGAAACTTGAAGTTTATTTGGATTTATTTGTGTGGGATTCAAATTTGAATTCTTATTCAAATTTGAATCAATTCAGAAATGGGTGTAGAAGTAAAAGAAAAGGAAAGAGGATTTTAACCCTGCTGGGCCTCGAGTTCTACAGCAAAGTCCATCCTAGGCCCCCCATCTCTTTATCCCGAGTCAAAGCGCACCCTGCACATCCCCGCAGCCCAGCAGCGCGCGGCCCACGAGCCCGCTCACCACCAACCCCCCGCACCATGTCACCGCGAGGCGGGCCTGGACTCCGCGTCACGCTGACGTCGCCGTCGTCTTTCCCGCTTTTGCTGACGTCGGCGCCAAAGCCTGCCGGAGCGCCGCCCATGGCGCCGTCGCGATGCACCCGCGCCCCTCCTTTACCATCCGGCCGTCCACGTGTCCCCGCTCCGCACCTTGTGCTATAAGACGGCCGCCGCCGCGACCCCAGGGGCTCCCAACCCTAGCCGCCGGGGATTTTTCCCCATTGCCACCCGCCACTGCTCGCCGGGGGAGAAGGAGAAGGGGGAGAGGAGAAGGAAGCCCGGAGGCCGTCCGCGAGCACGCCGGAGCCGCCGCGAAGCCGGAGGACCGCCCGTGGAAGCTCTAGGGACGCCGGGAAGCCAAGGACCACGACGCCCCTGCTTCCTCTACTTCCTCTGCTCGGCGCCGCCCTGCTTCCCTCGCCGCCGGCAACCAGCTCCGACCTTCTTCCCAACGCCTGCGCTTCGACCCATGGTCACAAGGTGAGGCCTTGCTCCCTTCCTCCTCTGATGTGGCCCGGCCTTCGTGCCGAGGGGGAGAACGAGCACGCCATGCCTGCGCCGCCGCCGCGCCGCCGCTGTTGTGGAGCCGGCCTTCGAGCCGTGCTTGTCGTTTGCAGGTGCCGCTGCTGTCGTCACGTGCGCGCCCGCCTCCGCTTTCTCCCGTGTTTCACGGCTGCACTCCGCCGTCATGCCTCGCTGCCCCGCCGTGCACCGGCGCACCTCGCCGCCGGCCTGCACATCGACGCACACACGTACCGGGGGTCTTCCCGTCTGTTTTCGCACACCGTAGTGATCACCTCGCCGCCCTGAGCACCGCGCACCCCCGCGCGACACTGCTCCGCAGCGGGAACCCACGCCTCGCCGTCGTCGCGCCGGCCAGGGGTTCCGCCATGGCCGCGCCGGCGCTGTTCTCTCTGGAAAGGGGGCGAAAGCCCCGGATTTTGGTTCCTTTACACTCCTTTGGTGCACGCACGCACACCTCTTGGCTTTTGGCACACCCGCACGCCGTCGCCGGCGATCGCCGCTCGGCACCCGCACGGCCACTCTGCCGCCGTCCCCTGTCTCGTCACCTCCGCGCAGTGCACCGGCCAAAGCCGACTCCTTTTTGCTCGAGGATGAGCCCTTGGTGCACCTTGACATCTCTCTGTCGCTTGTTGGTCGGCCGGACACGCCTCGCCGCCGCCAAAGTCTTTGCCCGCGCCGCCGCTCCTTAGGAGCCTTCCGTCGAGCACTTAGCCGCGGAGCACAAACCCCCCCTGGGGATTGGTCGCGCACCGCCGTCCACGTGTGCGCGTGCCCTCAGAGGATCTGGCGGGATCGAGTGTGGCAGGCCACTCACGGCCGCGCCACACATGCGACCCCGCGATCCGGCGCCGCACCGGATCGCCTGCGCCCCGCCACCGCGGCAGGCCAGATGGCTGCCACGCGTGTAGTAGCCTGCTTTAAGCCGTCCGCGTGGATGCTCCGTCAGCAGCTGGAGCTGGCTTGCAGCTGGCTAGGATCCCCTTTAGAGATAGCTAGAGATAGGTTTTAGCTAGCCTAGAGTTTGCTTTATTGTAAATGCATATTTGATTTTCAGAAAACTATTTTATCTTTGGAAATTCATATTAAATCCGTTTTAACTCCGAAAAATACAAAACTTCTTCTGAAAATCTTCTAAAATTCCAAACTCCGCGCTAGGCTAGAGTTTGCCTCTTTTTGGGTCTTAATTGTTCTTTGACTTGGATTTATTGCAAATAGCCGTCGAGTTTATTTATTTAAATACGATTCTAGGAGCTGCCGGAGCCGGAGAGCTGAACCAGGACTACAACGACGACCTCTGCTACGACGACTACTCACACCCAGGTTCACGCCCGACCTACTTTGAATGCCCATTAGGCATTGCTTTAGAACTGCTAGCGCTTTACTTATGCATGATGATGATTATGATGAAACCCTTGCACTGCCCCTTTTAAATACCCTGTCCTTGATTGACCTACTACTACTATATTTACGCGTGATGATACGCTGAGCTTGCTGTGCATGTGTTGGGATATTGTGGTAGTTTCTTGGCGTGTGTGGGGAAAAACCGGCAGGAGAAGGTGTTTTGGGATATGTTGGCAGGGGTGAGCTCAAGACAACCCGATCCGGGATCGGGGGCCAGGGATCGTCTTCTCGGGCGATGCCCAGTTTGGTGCCTATGGCGGGTACACTGTTTTAGGAGCACAGATGTTGGGGTTTTTGTGATGACTTGGAGGATAGGAGCTCGCCCCGGTCTGAAACCGAGTGGGTCGCTTTGTTACACGGGACTTTCGTACATACCACCTCGCCGAGAGTGGGGATAGGGCCGTTTCGACCCTAGCAAGTGCGATGCCATACCTGCTAGTAGGATAGAGGGTATCAGTGATGAGGGTGTAGGGTGGTGTCCCTTCCCTCTTGGGCGCTCCCCGTGCGGCCACACGAGGGCATATTCACAGTTCTGGGGTGGTCCTTTGCGAAGGACCGCAGCGAGACCCGGATGCAGGATGGAATCGTAACTCCTAGGTGTTCGTTCGGTTGGGTAGGCTCGGTCGGCCGTACACCGTCTGAGTGCTATTCCGAGTTGGGTACTGGTGTACACGCTCTGCAGAGTTTAGATCTATATGTATAGCCGCGTCCTCGGTTATAGACATGCCTGTTGTTTACTCCGACTCTTACGTTTTGGGATCTCTACCTTCCCCCTTATAGGATGAGAGTGTATGGTGAGCCGTGGTTGTATTCGGGGAGAGAAGAGTTGCTCCCTCTACCTCGCGGATCCGGGTGCAACCATTGAGGTGCGAGGAGTGGGAGTTCTCGCACCGACCCTAGCTGGAGATAGGTGATGGTGACGGTGATCTGGGTAACCAGGTGTAACCGTTTGTGGTTGAGTGATATGGGAATTTGGTGGGATTATGGAGATGATATTCTTTTATATTATATTGCTGCTGCTGCTTAGGAATCCCAGCTTCTACCTTGATCCTTTCTTTACCTTTAGAAGTAGGCCACTTAAAGCTTGCATACGGTTGGTGATGTGGACCTATCCCGATCCTTGGGGATAGCCCCTGAGCTTGCAGGGTACGAGTCAGACTTCGACAACAACGCCGACGGATGGTACGACTGAGGGGCACGTTGCTTCGCTCAAGGATGCCTGTGGGAGACGAATGAAGATGGAGACACCTTTTGAAAGCTAGCTACCGCTGTGTAGGCTCTTATTCTTGTTATTCCGCCAAGAGGCGTGTATTGATGTACTCCGATTAATCAGGACATGTAATAATCAGATTATTATTCGTACTCTGATGCTTTATTTCATTGTATGACTGTGGTATTTATCTGTGATGAATGCCTGTGCGTGATAGTGTCTGATTCAGGGACTATCACAAGACAGAATGCTGGGTTTTCCGTTTCTGAAAACCCAGGGTGTTACAAGGAAGGACGTCGCCTACGGCGACGTGAGAGTCTTGGTGGTGAACGCATCACTGGGATTCCTGAGCAACTTTGAGGATGCCTACATGCTGTGGGTGTTCGTGGCCAAGTTCTTAGACGCCGACTTCGTGGATAAGGAGAGGTGGAGGTACACCGCACTCAACCAGAGGATGGTCGAGGTGTAGGAGTGCAAGATTGCAGTTGCGCCGACAGCTTCAGCTCAGCTTGGCACATTGGTATAGTTTCAGTTCGCTGTAAAGGAGCATTCTTTTGGGATCAGCTCGGCAGTGTCAGTGTGCGTCATGCTCTTCCCTCCAGTTCCAGCCATTCTTTCAGTGTAAATTGTAAGATGTGTAGTGTAGTTTTGATTTCCTAGCAAAATTATCTGAATATGGGTTCAGAAGTTTTGGTCAAGCACAACCTAATAACAAAGATAATAGCAGAGGAAACCGGGGGGCAGGAGAATCTGTGTTGTCAGAAAAAAATAGGGTGAATAATTTCAGGGAACTTAATGACCACCCTAGGATTTTAAACATTAGGGGTGTTACACACACCCACCGAGGGTAATTTGGGTAATCACATCAAATCTCCATCGGACGGATGTGCATCGACCGCAAGCTCGCTTCACCTCCATGCAAGCCTAGCAATCATACCGCGTGTCCTCTGCTTCGAAACTTCTGGACGCACACGGCCGCCACTGGTCAGACCGGCCTAGTGCAGTCTTGTAGCGCTCCGGCCTTCGGTCTTGGCTTTGTGGCTTCACCAAGGAACCTAGTGGTTTTGTGGCCAAACCACTACAAACCCCGCAGACTTGGTGCAGCCTCCACACCAATCCCACTCATGCCTTGGCCGCCACGGTCATCCTAGCTCGGTGTTGGTTTTGTGGTGAAATCAACAAACCTCACGTGCAAGCTTTAATTGGTAGCTGCTACCTTGCACCGACTACATGTTCCTGACCTCGTCTTGCTCTTCTTGCCAGCATGCGGCTCGCCCTTGATCCCGTCGTCCACCAGGTCCCTCGAACCAAGCCTGCTTGTCTCTCCACACCAGGAGGCCGCACATGCATTGACCTTTTGTGCTTGTTCTTCACCTGCACCATGCGAATCAAGCCGCAACCTGAACCTGCAATACTAGGCCAAGAGTCACTCAACACCATGTTGTCAATCACTCATCACTAAGGAGCGACCATCCACCAATCCTCGGACCACACAGGTACTCACTTCCTCACTTGTGCGTGACGCTCGGAGTTGATTTTGGGGCATAGGCTGAGTTCATCTCTTTGGAGAAGAATTTTTATCGGCTCCCATTCACTCCACCCCCTCTCTAGTCGCCAATCCGGTCCTTCATGAAGGTGTGATTTTGTGTTTGTATGTAGATGACATACTCATCTTTGGCACGAACCTTAATGTGATTAAGGAAGTCAAAGACTTTCAATCTCAGAGCTTTAAGATGAAGGACCTGGGAGAAGCTGGTGTTATTCTTAACATAAAGCTGATAAAGGGAGAAAATGGTGGGGTGACTCTTTCACAGACTCACTACGTGGAGAAGATTCTGAGACGGTTTGGCTATAGTAATTCTAAACCCGCCTTACCTCCGTATGATGCCAGCTTGGTTCTGAAAAGGAACAAAGGATAATGGTAGATCAGTTGAGATACTCCCAGATCATTGGCTCATTAATGTATCTAGCTAGCGCCACAAGATCTGATATTGCATACACAATTAGTAAATTGAGCCGATTTGTTGCAAAACTAGGAAGTGAACACTGTTGTACTCTTGAAAGGGTGATGCGCTATCTCGTGGGGACAATGAGCTTTGGAATTTACTATTCTAGAGACCCCAAAGTCTTGAAAGGATATAGTAATGCGAACTGGATTTCTGATGCTGATGAGTGGAAAGCCACAAGTGGATATGTGTTCACACTTGGAGGTGGTGCTGTTTCCTGGAAGTCTTGCAAGCAGACCATCTTAACGAGGTTAACAATGGAAACAGAACTCGCAACATTAGATACTACCACTCATTGAGGTTGAGTGGCTTCGTGAACTCCTAATGGACTTGCCGATAGTTGAAAAACCGATACCGACAATTCTAATGAACTATGATAATCAAACTGTGATTGTCAAGTGAACAGTTCAAAGGACAATATGAAGTCATCGAGACACATCAAGAGGCGGTTAAAATCTGTCAAGAAATTGAGAAACACTAGTGTTATAGCTTTGGATTACATCAACACAGCTAAAAACCTGGCAGATCAATTTACAAAGGGTCTTTCACGAAATGTGATAGACAATGCATCTATGGAATTGGGCTTGAGACCCCACATGAGTCTCTCCATAGTGGTAACTTGTCTTATGTGATCGGAGATCTCGTGAATTAGGACGGCGAAACAAGATATGATTGGACTTAGAGAGCGAACCTTTAAATAGGCTCGTTCCATAGGAAGATGCATTTCTCTTTAAATATGTATGGCAGAATGGTGCATACCTTAATTTGCTCCAAGTGGCTTCTGTGAAACAAAAGAAGTTATTTCTATGAAGCAAAGACATAGTCCTGCAGTATGTCTTTAAGGAACACACCTATATGAGTTTGACTACTAGTCATAGTCTATGAGATTTTGGTGATCTCTAGAAAACTCATGAAGAGGCACGGAGTGTGACCTATAAGCTCCAACCCGCGGGGATGCTTCACAGCCAAGTATCAGTAATAGGCTTTGGGCAAGCTTGTTTACACAAGACTAATAGTTCAAGGCATAGTATATTGTCCAGTTGTGAATAAGTGTAACCTTAGTTCCTAGTGGATGTTCAACTTAACAGTCTCCACCATAGTACTGGTATATCAAAACAGAAGTGGATAATGAGAGCATTTCCAATGAGAGCATTTCCAATGAGGCTTGTAATTCTTGGTGGGGATTGTTGGAATAAATGGGCTTGAGCCATTTATTTTTAATAATTAACGAATTAAAGCCTATTGTTTTAATGCTAGGGAGAATAAAAGTGAATAACACCGTACAAGTATTTGAGGAGGCTTTTATTCGACTTAAGTGGTATACCGGACGTACACCACTTGTGAAGTTGAATAGAGCCTGGCGAGCCACACGCGCGCGCTCGCTTGCCTCGCCGGGCCGGGCCGAGGCCGTGGGCGTGGCGTGTCGAGACGAGATGAGCGGTGCAGCACGGTGCAGATGTGATGTGTTGCGGGAGCACCTTTTGTCGTTGAAGGAAATAATCCTCAGAATACTCCCAACAGTGATTTGCTTACCTTACCCGTGACCGTCCAGGTTCGCTGAACCGCGTCCCTTCCGCGTCCCAGATCTGGATCTGGGCGCCTCCCGCAGCTCCCCCTTGGCCTATATAAGGGTGCCCCCTCCTCTTCTCCAACTCGCTCATTCACGCTCATATACTCGTATTTAGGAGATCTCTTCCTTCTCCCTCTCTGTCTGCTACCTTTTTGCATTCCCATTGCTTGCACTGCGCGCATAGTACAGGCGAGAGCAGAGCTTTTGGAACCACGACCGCTGCTGAGATCCTGCTCGGGGATAGGCGGACGCTAAGGTTTTTGGGAAGTGTTCAACGCGACTGCTCGCTCCCTGATCGACTACTTCGACTACTTCCAGAAGGTCGTCTGTTATCTGCACTGCGAACATCTTCCTGCATCGACTCTTGTACGGCTACATCGACTAAGGTCCTCACAAGATTAGTATGACTAATCCAGAGGATACACGGCATCGGGTGCCTCCGGCACCTGCCTCCCTTTTGGGTACAGACTAAACTTTCTATGTTTGTTCATGCTTAATTGTTGTTTAATCATGAATATGTTTATATTTAATAGTTGTTTAAACATGAACACTTGCGCATGCTATGTATCACTCTCAATAATCTCTGTATTGAAATACCTAGTTAATTGTGAAATTAAAATATGCCGAAATATCACATATTATTTAAGAGAACCCTCGGGTGAGGCCTAACACATCACTAGCGCTTTTCTTGTAAGGGCCGCCCATGGATCGGCGATGACGCTGGCTTTAGCCGCATTTCTAGGTGCCTTGGACCCATGGTCACTGATAGGAGCGGAGATCTTTTCTATTTGATCAGGTCAGTGACAGATACAGATCCTGGTGTCTACCTAGCAGTCAAAGCGTGAACAAAAATAATACGGCCACCCAACTCACATATAAAAGACACATGTATGCATGCACAAGCTGCACCAAAAGCTAATTACAATTAAAATGCATTATTATTCATCACGTACGTGCTGCGGATTTACATGTCTTACATATGTTGATCTTGTGCCCAAGTCCATTTCAATTCCCTGAATGTGGTGACTAATTTGAACAAATGCTGCAGTTTTCAATATTATACACCAGTTGACTAATTTGAAAATTATGTTTGCACATCTATAATGATTTATTCGTTGTAGACGGTCTAATCATCAACTGCAGCATTGGCAGTGATTGAAAAAACAGACGGCGTCCTTCGGCACGGTTGGGATCATTTCAAGCGCACAAGCCACAAAGCAGCTGACAACGTCGCATTTCTTCTGCTTGTACGTCTTGCTGAAGGGGCAATCCGCCACTGCCACTGGTACAACCTCTGCACAAAAGCACCCAGGCAGTAGCAAAGACATCACGCATGAGAATGGATCCCTCTATGTGCAAAATTTCTATTTGTGTTTTGTTTTTCTAGATATAAGGTTTTGATATACAAATACACACACTATGTCTAGATACATAACAAAAGGTACATATCTAGAAATGTCAAAATGAACAGTAATTTGAGATGGAGGGAACAATAAAAAAAAGTAACGGTTTCAAACTTCAAAAATAGAATGCCCGGACAATTAGTAAATCCGTAGGTAGGACTATATCATCATTTGAAGGGAGGCTCTACAGTCTGTCATGCTGGTGAAGGCATCACATGCTCCGTACGAACACGTACCTTTGGTCACAAGCACCATTAGGAGGATAGCCGAGAAAATCTTCCACGGGAACCCCATGAGCAGCAGATTGATTTCTTCCTCCTTCTGTGATACTACAAAGGATTCATCAATGGATGGATGTATATGACAAGGGCCCGTCATCCCTGTGTTATATATAGAGAAAGAAACAAGTGGTGTCATGGTTGAGATGCTAGACGTGAGTGCAATTAATCATGTCCACATGGGTGTCATGATCCTGAAATAGTTGACATTAGTCCAAATGAGCTGGATGATAAGGTTTTGAAGTATATATAATTGCATTATTGGAAGTTGTATTTTTTTTTTGAGCCCTTGGAAGTTGTATTGGTATACTATATCGTAAGTAAAGCTGTATACACCGGTAATTAATTATTCCCAGATGAGGTGTTATCATGTGATATACAAACATTTTAAATTAATCCAAATGAACTACAATTTGGGTCTCATGATCCGATCCTAAAATAGTGGACATTAGTCCAAATGAGCTGGATGATAAGGTTTCGAAGTATAATTGCATTATTGGAAGTTGTATTGGTATACTATATCGTAAGTAATCGCAAATCCGGAAGCCTGGAACCCGTAATTTATGCCCAGGTTGAAGAATGGCAATTGCATGAGGTCGTCATTGAGCGTGGCATGAAGCCACATGAGGACGGTGAGGTCAGCTTGGACCCAAGCGGCGTCGTTGGGGCGCGGGGCGTTGGTGTCCCTGTGCAACAGCAGATCAAAATGCCTGAGGACGATGCGGAAGGTATTCCGCCAGCGCCGGTAGGAATTGGACTCCATATCAAGAGTGATGGGCACTAGACTCTTGATGTTGATATTCTGGTTGAAACTGGATTTGAGTTGGTGGCTGCGGCAGAGGCGGCGGCGTTCGCAATCTCAGAGATGAGCTCGGCTGTGGAAGCGGATTGAAGAGCAGGAGTGGTGAAGCTCTCGAGAGTGCTCTGGGTGTCGCTCATGGTTGCGCGCAGCTGGAAAGGAAGGGAAAAAAATGAAGGCTCAAGATGGAACTGCTCTGATTACCATGAAGAATGACAATTGTCTTGCTTTGTATATTGATGTTACAGAGGCCTTTTATAGGCAGTGTACAGAGGAAGTTTTACATGAGCGGTGATGAGGATTACGCGCTGGTCAAGGTGCTACAAAGGGATAGAGTCCTACATCTAACTGTTTAGTTCCTGAAATTTCACCAACTACCCGTCACATCAATCTTCCGACACTAATTAGGAGTATTAAATGTAGATTAATGCTAAAACCCATTTCACGACCCCTACCTTAATTTTCGAGACGAATCTAATGAACTTAATTATGACATGATTAGACAATGTTGTGCTACAGTACCAATCTCTAATGACGGATTAATTAGGTTTAATGGATTCGTCTTGCAATTTCCGGTCCATTCGTGTGGTTAGTTTTGTAAGTAGTCAACATATAATACTCTTAATAGACCTTGGAAGAGAACTCTAAAAATTTCTCCAAAAATTTCCAACGAACTAAACAGAGAGCCGTGCATGCCAAGGAGGTGGACCGGATCCCCTCGAGAATATGACGGTTGTGGACTCTGTCAGCAGAAGAACGTGTCGTTCCAATACAGATGAAGTGTTCATGATCTTCAAACATTAAAAATTACTAGGATCGTGCCCGTGCATTGCTACGGACAATAAAATTATACTGCCATGTTCCATAATGTCATGCATATAAACTATAGAGTACAATTGTTCCAAGTTTACGAAAGGCATTTGACTAATGTTCTGACTGGAAATCGGAAGGAAGAATAACTGTTAGAAAATATTAGCTTCTATTAGAGAGTTGAACTAATTGGATACAAAAAAGCAAATAATCATGTTACACAACTAAATTTCTAATGTAAGGACAACAATTCTAATTACTCTAGGACAGTAGGCCACGCACACAACATATTTGTGTGCACCTCCTTGATGAACTGGCAGCAAAATCTTACTCCTACCAGCAGGCTCGAAGATAGAGTGCTTAGATCTTGAATCGGCCAGCTGTCCAGTGACCAAACTGGAACAATAACAAATCCTACCAAATCTACAAGACTGTCTCTGAGATGACAAAGAGCTTAGGACGCATCATGAGTTTCTGAATGATGAAACATGCATGGTGGAAGAGCTGTAGAACACTGAGCATAAAACTGTAATTTGTAAAACAAAAACAGCAAGTCACCATGGTGATAAGATATTCAATACCCATCAAAGAAAGAAACGTTGATCTTTTTAAATTTTCTGAAGAACCAGAGTACAAAAAATCAGGAAGTTTCTATGTCCTTGCTAAACAATCTAGAAAATAACATTAAAGCATTTGAAAAGGACACATATGTCAGCACATCACAAGCAGTATGTGCGATGAACACTTTTACATGGTGCACCACTCCTTGATCCATAAATAAGAAAAACAACAATGTGATGTCCTGAGTCCTGACAACAACTTCTAACAGAAGGTACACCACCTAATAACTTTTCAGCTAATAACTTTTCAGTTCAACTAACTTAACTGTTATAAAAAAAATATGATTGCAAAGAGTGCTGCATTGGTACATAGTAGTAGCATAAGCACCAAATCTTAACGACTACAAGTTATGCAAGTAATGCTACAGTGTTGGTTTCCCAGTTCAAACAACACTGCTAGAAATCATTCTTCAGTAGGGACTGCCAGATTGACTCTCCGTACAACTATAGTGCAAACAAGTAACACTTAAAAACGACAATTTGCCATAGATTTAATGCTACATGGCTACTAATGTGGAAATTGAAAATTTAAGATATCAGTGACCAAAACACCTATGCTCAATTCCATGGAAACCGCATAAGCATGGTCGTCAATCCATGAGTGCATATGATGCATCACATAGCAAACATTGATCTTCAGCCGAGAACATCTAACTCATGACTCACTAAAAACAAAGAAGCAATTACCTGAAGAAAACGTTGGATCATGTGTTCTTGTGTAGAATACATCATAACAGTACCAGTAAGCCCGACAAGAAATCCACAAACTTCAGAGGAAATACTACTTATACTATGCCCAGACCAGTCCTAGATGTAATCATACAACAAAATTTCAGCAAAAGGTTCAAAATATTTGGACTTACGGGAAACTGGATGTCAGTATCCAAAATTGGAGTGCGAATTCGAGGTACTAATCAGTCATTTCAAGTCATTACAAGTCTGCATGACATACTAAAATAAGTTTGGAAATCCCTCAATATTGTATACATACCTTGACCAAAAACACTTTGGTCCAATTCATTCTTGTGTATGTACACCTCATCATCAGGTTCCGGTTCTCCTGCAAAATAACATGAATAATAAAAGATAAGCCAATCTCCATCGGAGAAAGCTAACTAACACAACACTAAGGATTGATATTCCATTTTAAAGAAAATATATCACCTTCAGTGAATCTATACCAACATGAATGACATGAACTCTACATGACCAAACAAGTTAAGTGAATCTCACTTTACTTGAAGATATATTGAAGACAGTAACTCTAATTCTGTATGAACTTAAATCACCCATCAACCTACCAATCAGAAATAATATACAAGTCCATAGTTGTCGTTGAACCAAATTTAACAAACATATATATGAACATATTTTCAGAACCACAACATGTCTAGATGTCAACTTAACAGAGCTAATTAGTGTTTCATAAAAGTTAAAATTCCAGTCTCAAACCTATTTTAAAACAAGCTAAGAATAATTTTCAATCAATTTTCAAAAGATATGTACTAAACATATATGTAATTGAGCAGGACATACATTGGTTGTACCAATCCAAATGCAGTAAGCTGTACCTTCTAACTTAAGTATAGAAAAGAAAAATGAAGAATCCATATTCTGTTATAGTAACCAACAGCAAGCGACAGATGAGGTCGCATTTGAACTGAAGAAAAGAGGCAATGGTTCAATGCGGGATGGATGAGAAAAAAAGAGCACTTGTGCTAGTTTAACAAAAGAACAGAAATAGAAACAAACCAGCAAAAAATATACAAGGACTAAGGCACATCAAGACATAATCGCTAGTGTTTAGCAAAACATTTACATTTATCCATGCTCAACTCCACAGATTGTAGCTGCATATACAAGTTAGTATTGTCAAGTTCATCGGACTATGAGAACATGTACTAGAGATATGTAAGAAGTGGATCAAAGGAAGAACATACACTTACCTGGAGCAGATCTCGCATGTGCCCAGCAGCTTTCCCCACCTCCACCAATGCCATCTCCATCTCAACGTGCTGTCAACTGCTCCCCATTAGGCGCAGGCCATATCTACTGCTCTTGTTGTACTCCCAACGTTGTTGGAGGAAGAGTTACCGCGGCAGGAAGCAGGGGCTCCGATCGGAGCATGGGCGATGCGCTGCTTCCTGCATGCACACGAGGAGAGAAAGGGAGCGGACAGGATCGAGTCAGTGAGGATCCGACGGGCGACAGCTGCATCGTTGGGAGGAGAGGTTAGGGTTTTGGGTAGGGAGGCGGCGGCGGTTGCGGCTCCGGCGGGCGGGCGGGCGCAGATTGGGAGAGGGGCGGCTCACCAGTGGTACGGACACGCAGAGGTGGCCGGATTCTGGCCGGCAGACGGGGGACCGGCGGCGGATCCGGTCTTCAGGGGGTGCGCTCCGGTGACAGAGCAGGGAGGGCAACTGGCGACGGAGCTCCAGCTCGGCGTCCCGAAACTCGTGGTCTGACGGGCGGCAGCGGTGCTTGCGCGGCGGCGCTGTGGATCGACGGTAGCGCCCAGGAGCGGCGCGGCGACGCTATGTGGATCGACGGTGGCAGCCAGGAGCGTCGCGGCAGAGGGCGGCTCGATGGGGGAGGAAGCGTGCGGTGGTTGTTCTAACTTCAATTGCTGAGTGAAAGTGCTCCACGACCACAAGTGTCCAATGTTGACTACGGTGTGCCAAACAAACCAGAAACCAAAACAATCAAAACAGTTGGGGATTTCAATTAAAAAATCACTAAGATTTACGACGGTCTACACTAACCTTGATCAGCCTCTTGGGGCACAGACGCGACAGCAGCATTCAACTGTGCCTGGGATGATGGCTTGATGGATCGCACCAGTGGTCGTCAGACTGATAGGATCATGGTAGCTCGACTGCTGTGTTCATTTGGATTGATCACAGGCCTCATTTTACTAATGATCGGGTGACACCACGGAGCAGCACAACAGAGGATGTGTAACACTCTGAAATTTTGGATTTCAAGATGTTAATAGGAAGAATAGTAAGACAATGATTTCTCATAATTTTAAAAGTTTCCCAACATTTATTTTCTTTACAGGAAATTTAGTACATGAAACTATTATTTGTTTTTTAAAATTAAATAAAATAGTTATGTGAGTGTTGCATTCATCGTGGTTTGCATGAGTTTTGTATGGTGAAGTGGTTTTCAAAATCATAGAAGTCCCAAAAACCACCTCAAACCTCTCCCTATCTCTGTCTTTCTTTCTAGCCCAACCCGACTTCCCTTCTCTTTTAGCCGAACAGCCACGCGCGGCCCACCTTTCCCTCCCGCTGGCCCAGCAGTCGGCCCAATCCGTCTCATGGCCCAGCTTCGTCTCCCTCTCTCCCCAGCCGCTGGCAGGCGGGCCCCGGCTGTCAGGCCCTTCCCCTTCCTCCCGTTAGCCATGCCCCCATGTCAGGGACGGTCATAAGGAGTCCCCTAACTAAGGGGGTAATCACCCTTGTTAAACGCAAATCATGTACGGACAAATCCCTACAAACCCAAAAGAGGAACAAGGCACGCGTCAGGCCCACGGTCCGCTACGGCCCAGCAACGGCCCGGGGCTCATCGTCAAGGGGATCCGCTCGTACGACCCGCTTTCCGCCTCGCTCGAGGGTCCCGACCCCTCGAGTAGGTTTCCGCCTTGCTCGAGGGGCTCGACCCCCCTCGAGCGGGCACCCAACTCCGCCTCGCTCGAGGCCATCCCTCGACTAACAGTGCTCCGCCCCTCCGCTCCGCCTGACGACGGCATTTAATGCCTGGATCCATGGCGGGACGCCAAAGTCAAAAGCAAATCTTCCCTCACGCCGCGCGGCTGACACGGTCTGTACTCCTGACACCGCCACAGTGCGGCCTAACCCGCCACTGTGCAGCCATCCCTAGCCCTGTGCGGGCGTCGTGCGGCCCTGTGCGCACAGGCCGGCGTCATTCCGCGACGCTGTGCTACCTGCTCCCGTCCTTCCCCTGCGGCAAGACCCTCGAATGGGCACGGGGCACCCTCGAAAGGTGTACGAGTGGCGAGTGGGCGCACGCGCTGACCGGTGCCGTCGTACGGGCGGCGTGCATCGCGTCTTCTCCACCAACTCCGGCGTTGTGCGGCCATCTCCGGCACTGTGCGGCCATCCCCGGTGTTGTGCCGCCATCCTCGCCGCTGTGCAACGGACTGTGTGGCCCTGTGCGGACAGGCCGACGACGTGCCGCGGTCCTGTGCTACCAACTTCCGTCCTCTCCTCCACGATTGGACCCTCGAGCAAGCAGGAACGCACCCTCGAAATCACGCCCGGACAAGTACAGGAGCCACCATACCGCCTGTGGAAGCCGGAACTCGCTACCAACTCGCGCCAGGTGCAAGGACATGCAAGGACAAGACCTCTGGCGCCACGCCCGCTAGTACACGGCCACTGTACGTACAAATCATTGTGCGACCCCACTGTAACTGCCCTCCCTTGGCCTATAAAAGGGAGAGGCAGACGCCCCATCGCGAACACGTTCACGACATACTCACGCACATTCACAACACTCATACACACTCCATCCACTACTACAGAAAACGTCTTTAGCAGCGGGTCTAATGGCATTTCTAGGTGCGGGCGGCAAACCCGCTCCTAGCTGTCACTTTTAGAAATAGCGATTGCTAGGAGTGGGTAAACGAACCGCACCTGAAAAACATTTGTAGGTGCGGGTGACGGCGTCACCCGCACCTACAAATGCCATTTCCAGGTGCGGACGACAATGTCATCCGCACCTGGAAAACACATTTTCAGGTGCGGACGATAAGGTCATCCGCACCTGGAAAACACATTTCCAGGTGCGGATGACCTTGTCGTCCGCACCTGAAAATGTGTTTTCCAGGTGCGGATGACATTGTCGTCTGCACCTGGAAATTGATTTCCAGCTGCTTTGAAATTCAAATTTTGAATGTTTGAAATTCCTGCCAAAATTTGGAACGTTTGAAATTCAAATTTTATGAAAGCGACATGAGATCTAAAGTAAGCATAAGCACAATAATATGAAAAGAAATTCATATCGATCTATATCATTACATCCCATTAACAATAAGGTTTTTTCCATTGACAAAGTTTAGACATCACATCATGGCTCGCGGTATTCTTGACTCTCCCACTCACGTAGGCTAGCAAATTTGTCTTCTTCCGCTAATACATGTTCAGGGTGATAATATTGGCCCCTAGGATTTATCACTTCATGCATAAGGTAACGGCAGAAATCCGCAGTTACTTTGAGAAGGTGTCTCTCATGGAGTGTTACATCACGAGGTCCGATGTCAATCTACAATACACAAACAATATAACAATTGTTAGATCATGCAAAACACATATGTATAGTGTATATACATCCTGAGACATGAAAGGTAGTAGGTCCTTACTCGTTCAGGATCACCCTTATATCTCCTAAGACACCTCATCATTTCCATCAGGTAAAACCCGCAGTATACACTGCCAGGTGGTTGCTTGTGGCATGGAAAGTTTGTGCGAATATTCATTTTTTTTGGGTAGGCAGGATTAAATTTCCCTCCTTTCTTAATGTAGTGTTGGTAAGCCCTGTTTAGAAAAAAAACATAGAAGTTATTAGTTGCCAATCGATGTTTAGAATATAAGTCTGACAACAGAAATACACTAACTTTTGAAGGATATCTATGAATTCCTTGTACATGTCTCTACGCCAATCCAGTGAGTCAAATACTACCACCCGTCCCAACTTGGGGTCTATAAGAAATAAAATCCAGTGATTCCTGCCTACATGTTATATAGAATTTTTAATCTTTTGAGGCATTGATGAGAAATTTTACATATATATTTTTATAAGTGGTAGAAATGTAAACTAACCCGATGTGGTAGGGCGCCCATATGTAATCTCTATCTTGCCACTTCAAGAACATATGTGTCATGTACGATGCAAGATGCTTCATAGCGTTTATATGTCCAGTTCTTCGCCTCTTATTTCTTTCCATATTTGTCTTCAAATATTTTAGTTCATCATGATTGTCTTCCCATCGGGTGGGGTGCATATGCCTCTCTTCAGCAATAACAAAAGGATCCAAAAATCCAATTTTCTCCTTTGAAAGATGCATTTCTTGTTCTTGCATCCTATACAGCAAAGCTCAGATAATTAGTTATGCAAACCGTAAGCCTTACACACACACAAGATATTAGCATGGATATGAGACACTTGCATGCACCACAATCTGATGACTTGTACATCTATCATTTGTAGGCGGAACAAATCATGGAGGTCATGAAAATCTAAGTTGATTTCTTTTGCTTGTGGAAGAAGTGTAGGTCCGAACACATCCAATGGGTATCGTGCCTGGAGGCCTCTGAGCCCAAGAGAACAAGCCCTCATATACCAAGCATGCATCCGTCTCATCTCCCATGGAACTTCTGTGAGTGCCCAGTCGGGTAATAATGGCATACCCCATTCATATCTTAAAGGGCAACTACCAGGTATGTCCGGTATTTCATCGACTCCAATAGTCTTCTCGAAGTTTGTGTCAGTGCGGGGTACCGAATATCCTGGTCGTTGGATCGTTGGCATATTGACAGACGGTGTGGTCGTCGTGTCATGTTGCTTGTTCTTTGATTTGGTATTACTCTTATGCCACCGTGCAGCGATTTCTGATCCTTCCGGATCCTTCGCATAAGACCGTATCATTCGAGGCACCATTTGTCCTTGTGATGCCTCTTTTCCTATAGATCCCGAAGCTGCTCGTGGTGTGGGCATACGAGGTGGAGAATCTTGAGCAGCTGGTGTGGACAAACGCTGCGGAGATCTTTCAGCAGGTGGTGTGGGCACACGCTGCGGAGATCTTTCAGGAGGTGGTGTGGGCACACGCTGCGGAGATCTTTCAGGAGGTGGGGTGGACACACGTTGTGGAGATCTTTCAGGTGGTGGTGTGGGCATAAGAGGTGGGGATCCTTGTATGGCTGGTGGTGTGGAAACACGTTGTGGAGGAGATGGTGGTGCACTTGCCAACGGTTGCTCCATAGATTGCAGATGCTGTGTTGGAGGCAGAATGATATCTCGTTTATGCCACAATATTGTACTGTTGAGGCTTTGACCGAGAACACAGATACCCTCTGCTGTTGGTATGTCTATGTCATGATCTTCAAAGTTTGGATTAACTTCAAGCACTTGTACGCGTGTATAATGATGTGGGATTTTTTTACCGTCAAACAATCCACCACCGGGAATCGCAAGTCCCGAGACAACCTGCTTTGTCTTGCCAGCTCTGCCAACCGGAATGTGCAATGTGCAAGGAGTAGTGATGCATATTGAATCAACTGGGTATGGTTGTGCCGTCGTGGAGGCAACACTGCTTGGAGAGAATGGTGAATTATTATCTCCTTGAGATAATTGCAACGGAGCGAATGGTGTACCGCTTGCTTGCTGCATATGAACCGCCGCATTAAAATAAGTCTGAAATTTGTCCATAAAAACTTTCTCTGCTGCCGCTTGGAGATCCTCCTTGAAACGGCAGTGGCTCCTGTAGGTAGCTCTATCCCTCTCAAACCCATCCCTGATGCTCAACTTTGAGGAAACCGCTCTAACGCGACCCCCATGCTCTCTCGTCCCAAGGGCTGTACTTAGGACGTCTCTATCCCTGTTGGCTACAAAGTCTCCTTTCCTCTGAGCCTCGGAAAGGTTCGTTATCTTTTCACACACCACATTGGTTGCTTCCTTTGCAAAATGAAGTTTACCATCAATAATTTCAGGCTCCCTCGCTAGGAGCCACTGATAGCCACGCTCATCTAAGCCTTCAAAAGGGTCGGGTTGTCCGGCGGCTATTAATGCATCCCTAGTCCGCCGCCACTTTTCCTGCTTCCCTAGGTACCCACCCGGTCCGAGATGAGGTCTATGTATGTTTCTCTGCGAAAGTTCACTCTGTCTCTGGCTCAGGGCTAAAGCTTCTGGAGTAGTCTTTTGCCTGACAAACTCGTTCCATTGGGCTTCAGTGACCATTCCATATTTCTTTTTTACTTCATCATATGTTGCACCCTTCTTAACAAAGTCCCTATTCAACTCACCCTTCCATCGGCGGAAACTTTCGCCGAGTGCCTTCCTAGCATAATGACGTATCTTTTCTCTGGTTGTTTTGGACTGAGGCAACAGAAAAGTTTGCTTCAACTTGGCCCACATTTCGCCCTTTAGCCCCTCAGGAACTTGGAACCAATCAAGGATGGTTGGATCCACGGCATACTCTGTTCGTATTAATGCTCCTATGGCATTCCGGAACTTCGTACGAACCAAAGGAGGATCCATGGGCTCTCCGGATGGGCTAATACCCTCGACTGACCACTGGCCTTTGGGGTATTTGTTTCTTCCTCGTTCACCTCGCTTTCTTTTATGTTGACTCTCAGAGGTCGTCGTCATCGCAATTTCAGGACCTGAGGTGCCACAATCTTCAATTTCTTCTTCTGGGGGGTACGAGGTCGGCGGCGCCGCTTCCTCGTGCTAGGTTGAGGCATCTATATGAACCATAGGTAAAGCAATTCAAGATCATTTCAAATAATATGAATAGACCTCACTGACACTGCAAATGGTTTAGCATTACCTCCGGAACGTAATCAGGATTAGTGTCCGTCCGTGGTCTCGGGGGCACGGGATGTGGATCTATTGGATCTTGCCAAACACCATCTACGAACGCCCCGAGTCCTACCTGCGGTCCATCCTCACCACTCGCGTCATCTTCATTTTCATCTTCAAAGACCATCTGGTCTGCAATATTGTTTACTTCTTCACATCGGGACAAGATATACTCGTCTTCGTTCACAGCGTCCCTTTCGTGTATAAATGGCGAACCACTACGACGATCCATCTAATTAACCAAATCATAAGCTAAGTTTAAATCTAAATCTAAATTGAAATGGAAATTCAAATCTAAATGTAAATTGCATTGCACTCTAAATTCAAATTCAAATCTAAATCTAAATTTAAATTGCATTGCACTCTAAATTGAAATGTACATAGAAGTTCAAATTCAAATTTATGATGGCATTGCATTGCACTCTAAATTTAAATGTACATAGAAGTTCAAATTGAAATTTGTGCTGGCATTGCATTGCACTCTAAATTCAAATGTACATAGAAGTTTAAATTCAAATTTGTGATGGCATTGCATTGCACTCTAAATTCAAATTTACATAGAAGTTCAAATTCAAATTTGTGATGGCATTGCATTGCACTCTAAATTCAAACTCAAATTTAAATTCAAATTTAAATCTAAATTGAAATCTAAATTGCACTCTAAATTGAGATCTAAATTGCAATCTAAATTGAAATCTAAATTGAAATTCATATTCAAATTTAAAACTAAATAAAAAAAACTGACGTCAGCCATTTGATGGCTGACGTCAGCTCGTCTTCGAACCGGTGCCAGCGCGCGGGGGAGGTGTCGCCGGGGAGGTGGCGGCGCCGGGGGGGCCGCGCCGGGGAGGGCCGCGCTGGCGGGGAGGGCGCGCGGCATTGAGGGGCGCGCCGGCGGGGAGGGCCGCGCCGGGGTTGGCCGGGACGGCGGAGAGGTGGCGGCACCGAGAGAGGCCGCGCCGGGGAGGGACGGGACAGCGGAGAGGGGGCGGCGCGCGGCGTAGAGGAGGCTGCTCCGCGTCGGGGAGGCAGTGCGCGGCGGCGGCGGAGTCGACGGCGGAAGGTGCAGCGGCAGAGACGACGGCGGACGGGGCGGCGGCGGAGTCGGCGGCGGCGGAGTCGACGGCGGCGGCGGAGAGGCGCGGCGACTCGACGGCGGAGAGGCGCGGCGGCGGCGGTGAATTTCGGCAGCCTAACGGCGTCGTCGTCGCGCGAACTCGTGAAATTTGGCTAAGTCTTCTTCTCCGGTGAATATATAGGGCACCATTTGTAGGTGCGGGTGGCCAGTTCGCCCGCACCTGAAAACAATTTCCAGGTGCGGACGGCTTCGTGGCCCGCACCTAGAAAACGTTTTCCAGGTGCGGGCCACATGCCCACCCGCACCTGGAAATCATTTCTAGGTGCGGGTGTATAGGCGGCCCGCACCTACAAAGATTTTCTCATTTTCTGAATTTTTTGTTCTAATTAATATTTAACGTATTAAATGACCTCAAATGAAAATTTAGTGAACTACAAAGTTTTATGTCTTGTTACCATCTACAAGTTTGGTATATATTTTGTATTCATCTGAGATCCATGTCAAAAATTTGTGTTCAAATAGTACGTCCACAAATATAGTAACAATTCATTACACATGTCTCACTTTTACTGAAAGAACCACTAAAGCCATTCTATTTTTAATAAAACCAATAAAGCTATTGTATGTTTAATAATTCCACTAAATCCATTGTATTTTTAATGCATCTTATTTTTAATCCATTGTATTTATATTTGATTTATTAAGAAATCCACTAAATGCATCTTATTCACTAAGAAATTCAGTAAGTAGCTGCATGACATGAGATAATTGTATTCAAAGAACATTAGTTCAAATGCAAATTACAAAAGAAGCACAAACTAAAAGTACTTTAATACATCAATACTTAAAAGGATAACAACAATGCATGATTAATACATCAGTACTTTAGTCTTAGCAAAAACTAAAAGTTCAAATCCATACAATTAAAAGGGTACAAATTTCATACTTAATTAAAATCTAGGATCGTTCACATCATGACCGTGAATCATCGTGAGGTACAAAGTATGATTAATATCGATGATGTTGATTCCTAAGAACCTATCAACATAATCCAGCGCATATATGTATGCACTATCTCTGGCCATGTATGGCGTCATGAATATCTCTCCAAATATTTGCACCGAATTCGTAGATGATGATAGGGTAATGCCAGCTTGCCAACCGCGACGTACTGGACATGGGTGCGGTGTTGTGAATGTCCATCCAATGTTATCCAATACTTGATGTAAGACCTTATGCATACCTTGATCAGCGTGTATGAAACTGTTATACAATGCGTCCTGATTCAATTGGCAAGCAAAACATAACGTGTAAGTACAAGGTTCTTAAAAAATAAATTCCAAAAATAAAGAGTAAGTTTTAGTTACATACAATAGATGATGCATACGATGGTGATATCCGTTTAGGCATTTCAGTGACGACCATGTTGTTATGTTCTAAGGCTTTAATCTTGAAGTAACTATAGTCTGGGAATACATGTCTTGTTTGAGCTTCTATTTCGATAAGTGCCTTCCTCACGGTATCAGAAGCGGCAACATGTGGTTGTATTGCAGCAAAAGAATTGACATGGATAATAACTGTATCACCAAGTGTTTGCTCTCGCATGCCCGCAACATTAATTGATAGAGAAACAATAAATATTCCTCGTGATGAAGTCGTTTGTTCATGTCTCACCATTGGAGCTTGTCCAGTCACAGAATATATAACTCGTTCCAACCATTGCATTGGTGAAACCAACTTCATAATTAACAATGCAAATAATACACATTATTATCATTGTAAAAACAATGCCAAATTCAAAGAATTGAATATCTAAGTACATACCACATTTTGACGTAACTCGCGTTGGGTAATGGGCATGGGTTCTTGACCGACAGGGAAGGAAGCACCAACAGGTTGCCCTGGGGGTGGTGGCGGAGGGTCTGGGACTGGAGGGCCACTGCGAAAAGGACGACGACCACCTCTACGGCCGCCATCACGATTAAAAAAGGCAAACCGATCCATTGTTATCCCTAAAATATATAAGATATTTTATTTAAAATTTTCTACACAAACTTAAGTCTACCAAAAAATTGCTACACAATCTATTTCGAAATTGTACTCCCTTCTATATAATTTTAAAATGCACTAATCTAAGTTAACAATTTTAAAAAAAAATCACTTACGGAGGTCGCCGCGCCAGGGAGGTGGCCGCGGGCGACGCCTGGGAGGGCGGCCGGGGACGGCGGAGATGGGGCGGCGCGCGGCGGGGAGGAGGCCGCACCGGCGCCGGGGACTTGCGCGTCGGGGAGGGGGCGGCGGCGGCGAATTTCGGCAGCCTGACGGCCCTCCTGTGCGGCGAGCTCAGTAAAATTGGTTAAGTGTTCGTCCTCATTGCATATATAGGTAGGCATTTCTAGGTGCGGGTGGGTGCGTGGACCGCACCTAGAAATCATTTCCAGGTGCGGGTGGCCTTGTGGCCCGCACCTGAAAAAGTTTTCTAGGTGCGGGTGGCATTGCTGCCCGCACCTAGAAAACGTTTTCCAGGTGCGGGTGATAAGGCCGCCCGCACCTAGAAAACCTTTTCCAGGTGCGGGCCGCAAGGCCACCCGCACCTACAAAGATTTTCTCATTTTCTGAATTTTTTGTTCTAATTAATATTTAACGTATTAAATGACCTCAAATGAAAATTTAGTGAACTACAAAGTTTTATGTCTTGTTACCATCTACAAGTTTGGTATATATTTTGTATTCATCTGAGATGCATGTCAAAATTTTGTGTTCAAATAGTACGTTCACAAATGTAATAACAATTCATTACACATGTCTCGCTTTTACTGAAAGAACCACTAAAGCCATTTTATTTTTAATAAAACCAATAAAGTCATTGTATTTTTAATAATTCCACTAAATCCATTGTATTTTTAATAATTCCACTAAATAATTTATATTTGATTTATTAAGAAATCCACTAAATGCATCTTATTCACTAAGAAATCCAGTAAGTAGCTGCATGACATGAGATAATTGTATTCAAAGTACATTAGTTCAAATGCAAATTACAAAATCCAATTAATTTAACTAGCTATATTATTATGCAGTAACAATTCTTGATTCTCCATCCTTCCGTGACCAGGGCTTTTCATCTTTCTTTATAGTAGCTTCTAGTCTCAACATCTTCTGAGGTAGATCAGTGAAAAGGCTCATGTCATTGCACTTATTATTGTACTCTTCAATGTCTTCGACTCCATCAACCCCTATCACTTCTTGTTTTCCAGGCTCTACAATTACTGTAGCATTACTGTAGCAAATCATGAATTAATTATATTCATTAAATTCGTCATGCAAAGTTGCACTCATATGTGGAAAAGTTTTGTAAATAGGTTCTATTTAGTACTCCATGCATGCAAGCTTCCCGGGGGGAAAATATGCCCCTGGGAACCAAACACTGTGACAGTCCCGGAGTGTGTTTAGTTTCTAGGTGATGATTTTTTATTTTTCTTTTTTTGGCGCTGCTAGCGCCCGGATATCCAATGAAAACTTTATCATCAAACAGTCTAGTGCAATGTAGAGAAAGGAAAGCCGCAACATCAAGATTTATCTTTTGCAACATAAGAAACAATAATGATTCACTAGGATCCAGCCCGATGCATTATAAGAAACGAAATTCACACTGCAACAAATGGAGATCTTTCATGCAACATCCATTCAAAATCCCATCTCTAGTCAAAAATCACAACTCTACAATTAGCTGTAAAAACACCTTATGCAACATAAAAAAATATCAGTTTCCAACATTAACAACAAAATAGCATTTAGATCAAATTTTTGCAACATTGTCACACAATAACCTCAACATCTCAAACCATCCATTGCAATATCAAATCAGAGACTTGTTGAATCTTGTGGGGTGCGCAACGCATAAGAGCAGCAACATCAAATCAGGTTCAACTTGAGCTCACCGTGGGCTAGTGCTTCAATTCCGTCGACGGAGACGTTAGAGAAGCATGCAGAGGAGCTTCTTGGCGCAGCCGCCATGAGTGTTCCTTGCATCGGGACCTCTACATGGCGCCACCGGCATACCGCCGCCCGCTGCCTATTGGAAAACTGAAAAAGAACGAAGAAGGAGAAGGAGGTTTGGGAAAGTGGAGCTGCTAGCGTCCGGACGTCCTTTCCGGGCGCTAGTATCGGACGCTTCACTGTCTGTTAAAAAAAATTCTCTTCCTCACCCCTCGCAACATTAGAAATAGCACTCTGCAACATAAAAAAAATCAAGAATTGCAACATAAAAAATAAGCGTTTGCAACATCAGAAAAACATGTTGAAAAAGTGTTTCATGTTGAAAGCAATTAGTTGAAAAATGAGGAAAAACCCATCACAACATCTTTCATGTTGCTTGGAACATTCATATTATCTCGTTGAATGTGCAACATCTAAACAACACAGTTGCAACATGCATATGAAACCTATGCAACATTGAAACATCACAATGTACTTTGAAATATCAACATGAACCACTTACATCATCTATACTATAAGGAGCGAAGACAATTGAAAACTTTTCTCACCCAATTCGGACCCGCCTTACCCTTCACACCGGACCCACCCGTCAGGTTGCATGATGACCAAAAAGGTGGAACAACTATAAAAATCGTAATTTGGAGAGCGTTTCTGCCAAAAACGTAATGTTTTTCTCACCCACCCCACGTCTACCCACCCCTGTACCCGTTTTGGGCCCACCACCCGCCTCCCACCGTGCAATTGTGGCGTACGCAATTTGGCCTTCAGAATTCGAAACTATCACGAGTAAGACTAGCTGACCTGTTCCGTGGTCATTGACGAGCAACCCGATGGGCCACAGATGAGCAACCAGGACCTGAACTCCTGAAGATTGAAGCTCAGTTACATGACCGTGCAAGGATTGCAAATATTAAACTGAAGATAAATACGAGGAAAAACAATGAATTTTTTTGTCAAGAATTGGTCAAATATATATTTCACTAAGAAGAAGAAAAAACAATGACTTCTAGACACACTGATTAACTTCGATTCCTTCTTAAGGAAAGAAGTCCATCAATAAAAACTACTCCCTCCGGCCTCCGTCCCAAAATAAGTGCACATCTCGCACTTCGAGGAGACAAAACACTTTAAAGTTTGACCAAATATATATTAAAAAATATTAATAATTATGATACTAAATAAATATTATTAGACTAATCATGTCATATATTTTCATGACAACCTTGTTTAGAGACACAAATATTAATATTATTTTCTATATATCCGGTCAAATTTACAACTTATTGACTCCTCAAAATGTGAGATGAGCACTTATTTTGGGACTGAGGGAGTAGAAAACAACAGAGCTAGAAAAGACCAATACGGCTCTGTGAACTAGAGATGGGGAAAAGACCAAATATACAGTGCACATTTGCATAAGCCTGCTGGAGAACAGCATGCGTACGAGTTCCAACCATGATGGTCTTGGCTTCCCGTTCCACCCAATATAAAGCCTTCTCCACACAAGGCGAAAACGGCAACGCAACGCGATGGACTGACGGAATGCCGCAAAGAAACATCAATTAATAAATGGTAAAAATTAAAATTTTATGCTTTTTTAAAGTGATATCTAGGAGTAACCACATCAACTTAGGAATTAGGATCATTCATTTAATTTCTTTATAATTCAGGCTAGCCTTTAATTGATGAAAGAAAACTAAATTAGTTCCAAGTCTCTAGGATTCATCTGACTCTCTAAATTTCTGCATCTGTGGTGCATTTGCACGTTTGTATTGAAGGTGCTGAAACAGTGAAGTTCTGAATGCTGGTGAGAAGGCGTGCAGACTTTCGCTCACAAGTCAGCGCCACCCCATCCCCTCCCGCAGTGTCACCGCGCCTGTTGACCACGAGGATGGCCCCGGCCCCGCAAGCCGTGCCACGCTCCCGACTCCCCGAGGTTGCTGGGCGCACTCGGCGACGAGATGATGGTGGGGCCCGTCGAGCACAGCGGGAAGGCCGGTGGAGGGGCTCGATGCAGGCGCCGTGGACGAAGGCCTAGGTTTCTTTTATGCATCTTGAAAATTGCAAGTACTAGACATGCTTAGCTTGCTAAGCCGTTCTGTAAAGCACGTGTTAGTGTCTCTGTGCACCAGTTTTCCCCCTTCACATTATGAATATAAGTTTGGTTTGTTCCATTTATATTTCATCACATTTCATTAAGTTGTTTTACAAACACGTGCGTGTCGCACGTGCACGTTACTAGTTTTTTAAACACCCGAAACATCTAAAATGCACGCTTGCAACATGGAGAGAAATGTAGCAGGAGTAGCACTCCGACGTATGGAAACAGTGGAGCATAGGAGGTTGCGGCTCGCCGCCGGCCTCGTGCGCCACTACTCACGTGCAGATAGACAGCACCCTCTCCGGTACGGCTTCCCCGACAGAGCAGAGATATCTGCATCCATGACCGCGGCCCGGCACGAAGCAGCTTCACCGGCGCGGCTTGGCTAGGCCGCAGGGAAGCAATGGCCTGCCCCTGGCAATGCCTCGCGCCCAGCAGCCTTGCCGTCGCGACTCGTCTGAGCGGCAGCCTGCTCCCTGCCATGCCTGGGTTGCAGCCTCGTCGGCGCGGAGTGCGGCGTCCCGCTGCCAGCTGCGCCTTGGTGCCTGGTAGCCTCACCGTGCAGGCGTGCAGCTCCCTGCGGAGCTCCCAGTCCGTATCCGTGGCTGCATAAAGAGAGAGATTGAGATTTGTGGGTGTGAAAAGGAAGCGACGAGGAAAAAGATAATGCAGAAGGATACCAATCTGGCGGAAACAAAACGTGTGGAGGAGAACGTTTGATTGGTGGGGCCTACGGGAAGCATCAGGCGTCCGGACGCGCGTGGCCTAGCATTACCGTTGGGAAAGAAAGCAACAGAAGGGGATATGTAAGATTACTGATGGGTCACTCACAAGGAAAAGGAGGAGGAGACGTTCGTGTGGATATATAGTCAGCTAATCGCGTCTTATATCTCTCCTCACGTTGGACGTGTTGGACGTCAGAGTATGAGCATTATCGTTTCTTTTCTTTTACTTTTTTTTACGTGGAACCCTTATTCTGAAATATCGTTCCAAATTGAAATTACTATGGTTCACGATCCAAGTTTAATACCTCCTCCATCCCAAATCACTATTCAGTTTTTTAGATACATTATTTTTTTATATGTACTAGATATATATCAGTATAGATACACGTGCGACACACACGTGTCTTTTAAATTTTTTGTAAATAGAACTTTTAGATTTATAGAAAATCTTGTAAATAGAAGTTTTAGATTCATAGAAAATTCAGAACATTGGAAGTGAAAATATTACCACAAGGTGTGTGTGTGTATATATATATATATATATACCTTCATAAATATTTAATAAAATACAAATAACAAAGGGTAGAGATTGAACCTAGAAGAAACGTTCTATTCATACATTATGCATAACACCATCATACCTTCTTGCAATGGTAAAGAAATACGTGAATTTACGAGTAACAAAAATTCAGACAATACTAAAGAATGTCAATGCCCAAATCACATCAATAGCATTGCAACTCAACTCCTCCTAATGCCTGGCCCTTATACTTTTGTTGCTCTGGCACTTCAAATATTAATAACCTCCATATGAGTCACACTTTCAGTCACAACTCACTTCCGCAATAAGGACAGTGGTGTCTCCAATCTCTTTTTATAATTTCTATGGAGACTAATTAGATCACATTTAGATAATGTGGTACTGCAGTAAACATTTTCTAATGATGGCTTAATTAGGCTTAAAAGATTCATCTCGTGATTTCCAGTCTATTTGTATAATTAGTTTTATAATTAGATCATATTTATTCTTCCCAATTAGCATATATAAACTCAATGCGACATTTTCGATAAATTTCTTCTCTCAAATAAAAACAAGACCTAATAATAATATCTATGCATGTAGAAAAAAAATCAAAATGACCTATAATTTAAAATGAAGGGGGTACATTGCTTGATTAATCAACTACAAAAGGGAATAAGCAAAAAGCAAGCAGACGAATTAATCAACTTTTTTACAATCACACCGAATTCAGATGGGATGCGCAGGGTACGTAGAAGAATAACCTTACCACTGCAAATTAAATCAATCATGGAGTATATTACATCTAAATCTTACCTCATGATTGAAATATCCGACGAGCTGCCCGCCTAATATCTTGGATGTTGCTCCTTGCAACTATAGGCTGCTGGCAGCACTCAACGCAAAGGCACAGGTGCATACCTAGGCATTGTTGCAGATCGATCGAGGTGGTTCCATGAATCGATAATATAAGGCTCATAGCGCACTGGTGCACGGAACGTCCTTAATAATTTGTTGCAACCTGCATGGTGCCTGCAATAATCTTACCCCCTTGGACGAAGAAGAGGCCCTGACGACGGTCTTGCCGCGGGCTGTAGCGGCAGACGATGCTGCCACTGGCTGCGGCGTGCTTGTCCTCCATGTACTTGGCGATGGTGTGGGAGCTCGAGCCGGTCCTCTGATCCTCTCCCGAGCGACGCGATCGCCTTGATCATCTGCACGGAACAAACAAACAATCTCGATCAGCACCCAATTCCAAAAGCAACCAAACCAAACCAAAGTAGGGCCGGTGGAAGGCGCCGGCAGTGGCGGGCTTCGGCTTCGGCGCCGCGGCGGTCTTGGCGGGTGGCGTGCGACAGGGACGGGGACGGGGCCGTGGTTGCGCTTGAAGAAGGAATCAATCAAAAACAATTAGGAGTCCCGAGAGACAAGCACCGATAAGGAAAAAAAAGAGAGCAGACACCGACGGGACGACAGGAGAGAGGAGTCGTTAATCCAAGGGACTTGGGGAGAGGGCAAGTGCGGGTACACGGCGTGGGTAGGTGCGCGGTGGGTGAAAAAAATATTAGTTTTTTGGCAGAAATGCTCCCCAAATTACGATTTTTATGGTTGTTCCACCTTTTTGTCATCATGCAACCTAACAGGTAGGTCCGACGTGAGGGGTACGGTGAGCCCGAATTAGGTGAGAAAAGTTTTCAATTGTTTTCGCTTCTTATAGTATAGATAGATAGACTTATGTTTAGATACATATTAAAAGTGTATCTAAAAAACTAAAATGAATACTCCATCCGTTCTAAATTATAGTTCGTTTAATTTTTTTTCAAGTTTGATTTATTTATAAAATTGTGTAATATTTTTTTGTGGTTTGCTTTATTAATGAAAGCTCTTGAAAAATTATTTAAATTTGACCATGTTTGTACAATTTTTTTAAATAAGACAAGCGGTCAAATTTGAAGTTGAAAAGTGAAATGATTTATAATTAGGAACGGAGGAAGTAGTACTTTGGAGAGAGATCGAGAGGGAGTACGTTGCAAAGTGGTGGTATGCTCCCTCGTGGCCTTGTAAGTTGCATATATCAGCGTACTTGGTGTTCGTCCAGTTCATAATCATTGTGTTTGCATGGAAAACGTGTTAGATCTGGTGGTTTGGTACCGGAGCCGGCCGGACCCCGAACACCGTGGTGTCGTCCTACGATGGCTCATCACGTACTCATGGCGGCCGCGGAGCCGATTCGATTCGCTCCCTACGTCGTCGGACATCTGGGCCTGTGGGCTTAGGACTCTGGATCCTGGTCCATACAAATCCAGCATAAGCACTCGCCAATCGAGACATCGCGTAATCGACGTCACAAACCCCATATATATTATCTTTGTTTGTTCCCCCGATCTTCCCGTAGCCGTCGTCGGCGTGTTCATCATGGCGGAGGTGGAGGCCTCGGTGAAGCCAAGGAGGCCTACCTGGTCAGAGTATCTGGCGCTGGAGAAGCGCATGTCCTTGATCTCGCAGGAGATCACGGACCTCTACAAAGACGTGAAAATCCTCCCAGGCGAGAGCGAGGCTGACCTCGAGGCGAAGGAGGCCAAGTTCATGGAGCAGCAATTATCCTTGATCTGGGAGTACTTGCGCATCGACAGTGAGAAGGAGGCCCCGGATTTCTTCGGCATGAGCGAGGCCGACCGGGCGGCGGAGGCGGAGAGGCTCGAGCAGGAGGCCCTGGTGGAGGCGCGCCGCCTCCAGATAGCCGGGGACCCTCAAGGCCCGTGGCTGCAAGGCGCGGCTCGCGTCCTCGACTTCGATCCCAAGCAGGGAGGCACCTACGACAACCGATGCTACTTCGGCGAGGATCCACCATTCGACCACGACGAGGAGTGTAAGCCGCCCTTCATCCGGTCCAATCCACTATCTCCCTCCAGTCCATTAGATAAATTGATTCAGGCAGCTGCTTCCAATCCATTTGATAAATTGATTACCGGAACTGCTGTTTATACGTGGTCACGATTATTGTCTTTGTTTTCTCCTTTTCGAGGGAAAACTACTTATATTTGATTGTGTTGATTTGGATCTAACCTACCCCTACAACAGCGCCCCTTGGTCCGATGAGATTTACAGCTACAGTCTACGAGAACAGCATTGTCGAGCTTGACGAGGCGGTGAATATCTTGTCTGTCAAGATACCTTGCTCGGATGTTGGATTTCCTATCCATGTCTATGGCATTGTCTTTGCGGGAGACTGCATCGACCGCAAGCGTGTTTGTCTCTTACGCCGCAGCAGAGACCACTGCCAACTCGTCAAATCGAAGGTGTACTTCTCCCTCCTATACTATGCAGTACACAGTCCTTCCTTTTGCATTATACGACACCATTTGTTTGGGTATAGAAAAAAAAAACTCGACCTGCGGGAAGTAAGACCACCCCCACGGTATTGTATTAAGAAGAAGACCTTCTCACACAGGTCGAGAAAATCTCCGAACCTCTGCCCCACCCATACACAGCGGCACCGCAGCACACGTGAGATAAGGCTGGCCTTAGACCTGTGCTTTGGCGTGGGACAGACGAGGAGATTTTTTTACAACAGCAGACTACTGGGAGGGCCATCCGGCCGCTCAACCACCGCACACATGTGCGTCTGCTGGGGAAATAAATTCCCCCGGTAGGACACGCAGGTGCAATTCCTGGGAATTGAACCTGGGTGGGCAGCCCCACCACCGTGGAGGCTTGCCATCCGAGCTGCGCTCGGCTCCTTGTTTGGGTATAGAGAAAAGGCTAAAATCCATATGCCATCGTGCGATTGATATCAATTGAATTTCAATTTACCTTCCCCCACCAGATGTAGCAAGGGTATTTAAATTCATATAAAGATGGAAGTTGAAGGCTTAGGCACCAGTAATTAATTAGATGATCCATGAATATCTAGCTGCTAATTGAGCTTATTTGTGTGGCCGAAATTTCTCCCTATATATTTGGGAAAATATGTCACTAACCAGTCATGTTCACCTTTCCGCAGGATGAACCATTGATCTTGACTGGCCCAAAGCGAGGACTTGTATTGCTGGATAATAATTATGTTGAGATTGATCTGAAGATCAAGGATCATCAGGGACAGGACAGAGAATTCAGTAAAGGAGTCATAGCAATCAGGGGCACAGCACATCGATCCCTGGAGAAATGTGAGGTTGAAAGAAAGTCTCTTGCTACCAGGCTCAGTACGGTGGAGGTGTTGTATGCTGTTCTCATAGGTGCGGTGGAGGCAACTACAGTATTGTCATTAGAGTTCTGCGGGGAAAATTTGATGGAACAATCACTGCCCACTGTACCAGCATCCAGAAGAGGGTCATGCTTTATGATAGCAAAGTGGCTGGTAGCAGGACTGGTGATGAGGGAGCTATCCGGATGATGCGACGTGTCATGTCTGTTTATGTGGAGGATATGCTGATAATTGAAGCAAAGACTGGTGATGGTAAATATGTACGGCAAATTGAGTTTACCCCAAGGGCCAACAATTTAGAAGAAGATACTATCACTGTTGGTGCCACTAAGATGACTGTGATGGTTGCTTGGTCGTTAATGAACCCCTGAGACTTCGGAGTTGTTTATTTGTAAGCATCATTGGGAGATGTGTATGCTTCGGTGTAGTCACATCTGATTCAGTGATGTAGTTGGACTTAAGTTATACTAGAGATTGCGCGCACCTCCGGCGCGCTAATGGTGTGATAAGCAAAAGCACACGGATTTGCCTCATAAGCATCTCCGTACATGGGAGCCTAGCACACTGCACTCGGAATGTAGCAGGATATCAAAGCGATCAGAGGACATCCCCTATGTTTTCCACTAACTGAAAATTCCAAGGCAATACGCATGATATACACATGTATTGTGTATATCATGATATACACATGTATTGTCGTGTTATGGACTCATGGTTTACATCAGTTTGTCGACAGGTTCAACAACCTTACTTACCTTACAACCAGCCATCTAACTACCAATCGGGAAACACACGCTCCTCACTTAGTACAGACATACTCCCTCCGTCTCCGTTCCATAAAAAGTACAATCCGACCATTTAAAAAAAATCCGATCAAAGAGTGCAATCCTAAAAAAATAGATCTAATTACCTACCTAATTAAGCGGTCAATAAAGGTATTAGAGTCTTTTCGTGCCACCACTAAGTTGTCCTAAAAAAATTGAGATTGTACTTTTCATGAGACGGAGGGAGTATACATTTGAATGACAAATGTTATTCAATTACTACCACAAAACTTTGATTTCCTACATATATCAACAACATAAATTGTTTCTTTAAAAGAGCACAATTAATTTTCAATTAATAAGTCCTTGGAAATGATCAATTGTGCTGTTAATGAAATGGAGAATCTACTGTTGCTGAAATGAAGAATCTAACATCTGATCATTGTTTTGTTGCCCTCATATGCACCATGAATGAATCATTGAAATTCTTGAAGCTCGATCGACATTATGGCAGGGAAGTCTTTCTCTGCAAGAAGGATCATCATCCATAAGGCTGCAACCCTGTATCCAGAAAACATACATCAATCCATTGCTTCAGTTATACTCACATACCAAATATATCACAAGTAAATCAAAGTAGGATGTTAAAATACTACTAATATGTATATATGTAAACAGAATGTGTGAAGAAGAAGATTTTATCATAGTAGCTATAAGAAAAAGCACTTTTCTTTAGAAAGAGAGAGAGAGAGCAGCAAGTACCCTTCATTCTAACAAAACCACATCCCAGAATAGGGGAAATTATAGTTGCTTCCAGAAACTTGAGGCAGTAGAAAACATAGAAAACAAAGCTTTGCCAGCTCTTTTCGCTGCCTCAATCAGTCAATCACTCTTGGTGGCAGAAATATTTGGGGGCAAGTACATAGCTTTTGCAACAACACAATGCAAGAGAATTCAGTGATTAAGCTATAATTGTAATCCAATTTCTGCAAAGTGCAAACCATTCAACTTTAGAATTTTGATGTTACCTATGAAACACATGATATTTTGGCAACTCTTTAAATCATCTATAATCATGTGCGCTCTCCAGTCTCCACTCAGGGATGGACTTGGTTCAGCATCATCTGGATCCACATCAAACATCAAGAATGTACAATAATAGAGAAAAATACACAGGATCCCATGTGCGTTTATTTTTCCAAAAAAACTGGACACATTAAAATTGAGGTCTAGTATGCTTAACCTTTCAGATTTAAGAATGTTCCTGTGTAGCTAACTTTCAAGAAAGGACCACCACACAATTAAACAGATCAAGAGGGTTTAGGTTTAAAAACCACACACTGCTAAGTTGCATAAACATAACCTGCTTGAGTAATATATAATGTTCTAAACAATGTCATTCGGTAATATTGATATATACACAAGAACATAAGTGCCAAGAAAACAACAGTGCAGATTTATGAGGTATTCTTATTTAGGAAGAGGCCAAGAAAACAATGTCATTCTTATTTAAACATTCAAGAAATATATTCATTTGAAATAAGGATGTTATGACTTACAAGAGTTAGAAAAACAATCATAAAAGCAGGATTGCTTGACATTTTGTAACTCAGTATTTGCTGCCATACATTTTGGATCATGCTGAAGACATCCCTAATGGCAAGTGGATTTATTCCTGGACAATTCTGGTCACCCTGCAAAAATTGAGAAAAGACAAATAGCTTGACAAGCTTGAAGTCCAACAATGACTTGTGCGAGGGCTCCGCACAGCTTCACAATTGCCACCCATTATCAAATCCTATGACCGCAAACAGTGGCAAGATGCACCCTGACAGGGACACTGCAGAGCATACCAAAATTACAGATCAGTGAGTTGGTCTGATACACTCTCGTAACTCAGTTCAGTTCAGAGATGAACAGACCTCGTCAAAACGATTCCTTGCAGTGCGCGATGAAGTTGGTGATGCCTTCCCATTTCTCCACACGAGGGGGCGCTGCGACAGGCGCAGAGCAGAGGACCTCAGTCGTACAGGGCACCCGCAGCCTTCCGTTTTCTTGCGAACAGGTCCCGCTGCCGTCGCCATGGATTATAAATTAGCAAGGAAGCCTCCCCTCGCAGATCTAGTATAACACAGGAGCATGGGATTTAATCTAACAAGAACATAAGAATGAGGAAAGGGAAGAGGGGGTATGCACCTGGAAGAGACGCCGCCATCGGAATCGAGGATGACCTAGAAGAGCACCAGTTGCCGACCGGCTCGCTGCCGCCGCCACTTCCTGATGAACCCTAGGAAGAAAAAAAAAGAGATGACTTAAGGAGATGGGGACTGAGGAGGGGATGGAGAGGAGATGGATGGAGGGGAGGAGGTGGTGGCACACCTGCCCGCTGTCGGAGAGAGAGAAGAATGGGAGGTGCGGCTTGGGACGTGAGCATGCGGCGAGGCCGGCTGACGAGGAAGAAGGAGGGGGTGAGCGGCGGCGCAGCGTGGCCGGGAGCGACGCACGAGGCACGCCCGCGACGGAGAGGAGGGAGACCGTGGGCAGCGACGCGGTGCGGCGCTGGGAGCGATGCGCGCGGCACGGACACGACAGGAAGGGGGGAGACGGTGGGCGGCGGTGCGGTGCGGCGCCAAACGCGAATGAGAAGAGAGAGGGGAGAGAAGAGATAAGAACGGGAGAGGGCGACGAGTGGGTGGGGAGGGGGTTTTCTGAAAATGTGACGGCGGGCGGTATAATGCAAAAGCGCCACGAAATCAAAATTTCGTCTTCTTGGTAGTGAAATATTTTGGAACTCAAGGTCTACGATGTAAAAAAAGAGAGTGTGGTTCCTGTACCTCGGGGGGCTCGTTGGAACATAAGCAGATTAGTGCGGAACTGAAAGGTTTTTTTACAACTTTCCACGCGTTGTTGTCAAGTTCTGGACCATTGGATTGGAGCAATCTGAGGGCTGGAAAAATGGGACGACGTGTCCCGTGCCAATGCCCGCGGCAGAGGCCACGGAATAGAGAGCTTCGATGAGACCCAGGTGGACTCTAGAGTCTGGATAAGTAGTAGCGTGTGTAAAATATGGTGTCGATCTTGTTATGTCGAACTTGTCTATCATGCTAGGTTTGTTATGTCATGAACTTATTGCAATATCCTGTCAAACTTATCACGGGCATTGTTTGTTGTTGTATGTCCATAACTATTATTGTTTGTTTGATGACTGTTGTAGTGTTGTGGGTTGTTTTATCATTTGTCATGCCGCTTTCTTGGAGTGATCTGTTAGAGTAAATGGGCCTAGAGCCATTTATTCTAATAATGAAAGAATTAAAAGCTCATTTACTTAATGCTAGGGAAAAGTGATAAATACCAAATGGGTATTAGAGGAGTCTCCCATCCAACTTATGAGGTAGCCTTTCGGTACACCTCTTGTGAAGTTGAATAAAGGAGATAGGCGTGCCACACGCGCGCTCGCTCGCCTCGCCTCGTCGAGCCGGGCCGGGCGGTGCGGACGGACGGACGGACGGACGTGAGGAGTTGCGGGGCGGGAGCATTTTTGCTGTTGGCTGTTGATGGCTCCTTAATCGTGACAGTTACAGGGAGCCTTAACCACGACAGTTACCAGAGGAATTAATCGCGACCGTTACTACTCAGTACGTCCAGGTTCATTCCCCCCTCCGCACCTGCTCGCCTATATAAGGAGGCCCTCCTCCTCCTCCTCCTCAACTGACCAAGTCACAACTTAGGTACTCCTGTTCAGGAGACCTCTCCCTTCTCCCTCTGTTTGCTGCTTTGCTTTTGCATCCCATCGCTTGCACCGCGCGCACGGTACCGGCGAGAGCAGAGCCTCCGGAACCTCGTCCTGCTACTGAGATCCTGCTCGGGATAGGCGGGCGATAAGGTTTTTGGGGAGCGTCTTCACGCGACTGCTCGCTTCCGTACGACTACTTCCACTACGACGACTACTTCCTCTACATCGACTACGAACGACTACTTCCTCTACGTCGACTACGAACGACTACTTCCTCTACAGCCGGGTCTTCACTGCGATCATCTTCCTGCATCGAATTCGTACGGCTACATCGACTGAGGTCACTATACGATTAGTATGACTAATCCGAGTGATAGCGGAACTTCGGGTGACGCCGTCACTCGACCTTCCACGAGGTACATTCTCAAACCAATATTCATGCTTATTAGTTGTATAATCATGAATAGGTTTATGTTTAATTGCTGTTTAAACATGAACATTTGCACATGGATTGTCTCACTCACAGCAATATTGAAATATCTATTTAATAATGGAATTAAAATATACCAGAATATTGCCTATCATCTAACAGTCCAAAAACCTTATAATGTTGATAGGAATATGTTTGGTGTCACTAGCTTTGCAAATGCAATTAAACCAAAACCTTTTGATGGTTCCAACTTTAAGAGGTGGCGTCAGTTGGCCACCCTGTGGCTCACTGCCATGAACGTGATGTACGTCATCACCAGAAAAGCTCCCGAGGGTGTCTCGAGGGAAAAGTTCAATTCAGATGATAATCTGTTCCGGGGTGCCGTGATCAGCGTTCTGATTGATAATCTGGTGGATACATATCTCCTTACAAAACAGGGAAGGAAATTTGGGAGGCTCTTGAGGCTCAGTACGGAGCTTCTGACGCTGGCGGTGAGCTGTACGTAATGGAACTGTTCCTAGACTACAAGATGGTTGAAGACCGTCCTGTGGTGGAACAGGCCCATGAATTACAGGCGCTGGCTAAGGAGCTTGAGAACTACAGCAGAGAGGTCCCATGTGTGTTGCCCAAAAAGTTTGTGGCTGGGGCTATTATCGCTAAGCTGCCACATTCTTGGAAGGATTTTACTACCTCTCTAAAACACAAGAGAAAGTAATTCACTTTTGATGACTTTGTTGCGACTCTTGATGTTGAAGAGAAGGCGAGAACAAAGGACACACGTGGAAAGGCAGTAGCCGGCTCCTCAAGCGCAAACTTTGTGCAGAGGGGCAATCCCAAGTTCCAGAACAACCAGAACAAGAGGAAGAAGCCTTCACAGAACCCGCCCAAGGCTAAGCAAGCCGACGGGCCTGATAAGAAGAGAAAGCCGGGGGGTGCTTACTACACATGTGGCAGTCCGGATCACTTTGCTGCAAAGTGCCCGGATCGCAAAGATCGCAAGGCCCCTAAGACAGGAAACATGGTTGTTAGCGAAGGTGGAGGAACATCGGGGTATGATAATTTCTTACCTACAGTTCTTTCAGTATGTTCTTCACCAGAGTGGTGGATAGACACCAGTGCTAATATTTATGTATGTGCTGACATTTCTATGTTTTTTCTTCTTACCAGGTCGGGGGGACTACATCCTTGTTGATGGGGAACGGTGCCCATGCGCGTGTTCTTGGTGCTAGTACGGTCACTCTGAAGTTCACTTCGGGGAAGACCATACAATTGAAGAATGTGCAGCATGTACCTACCATCAAGAAGAATCTAGTCAGCGGGTCTCTACTGTGTAGAGACGGGTTTAAATTAGTCTTTGAGTCAAATAAATGTATCATTTCTAAGTTTGGTACCTTTGTTGGAAAAGGCTATGATAGCGGAGGCTTGTTCCGCTTTTCTTTATCGTTTGATAATAATGTTGTGAACCATGTGATGAATGATGAATCAGATGTTTGGCATTCGAGGCTTTGTCATGTTAATTTTGGTTGTATGATGCGCTTAGCTAGTTTGAGTTTAATTCCAAAGTTTACCTCTATCAAAAATTCTAAGTGCCACGTATGTGTTGAGTCAAAACAAACTCGCAAGCCACATAAGACAGCTGAGGCGAGAAACTTGGCACCTCTAGAATTAGTTCATTCCGATCTGAGCGAAATGAACGGTGTGTTGACAAAGGGCGGTAAAAGATATTTCATGATTTTGATAGACGATAGCACTAGATTTTGTTACATCTACTTGTTAAAATCAAAAGATGAAGCGTTACATTACTTCAAGATCTATAAAGCTGAAGTAGAAAATCAACTTGAGAGAAAGATTAAACACCTAAGGTCTGATCGAGGTGGCGAATACTTTTCTAATACTTTTGATTCATTCTGTGAGGAACACGGTATCGTTCATGAGAGGACACCGCCTTATTCACCCCAATCCAATGGGATTGCCGAAAGAAAGAACCGCACGCTGACTGACTTAGTGAATGCCATGTTAGAAACCGCGAGACTATCTAAGGAATGGTGGGGTGAGGCGATACTGACGGCCTGTCATGTCCTGAACCGTGTGCCTATGAAGAATAAGGAAGTAACACCATTCGAGGAATGGGAGAAGAAGAGGCTACCTCTTTCATATTTACGCACCTGAGGTTGCTTGGCCAAAGTCAGTGTGCCAATCACCAAGAAACGTAAACTTGAACCAAGGACGGTGGACTGTATCTTTCTGAGGTATGCTTTTCACAGCGTCGGTTATAGATTCTTGGTAGTAAGATCTAGAGTGTCTGACTTGCTTGGCGGGACAATAATGGAGTCCAGAGACGCTACATTCCTTGAGAATATTTTTCCAATGAGAGATGAAACAAGTTCATCTAGGCAAGAGTCTATCGAGAAGGACGACTCCACCAAGCCGATGGAACTCAATGAGCCTACACTTATTGAGCATCCTGAGGAGGATAATGATGAGGCTCCTAGGAGGAGCAAGAGACAAAGGACAGAGAAATCCTTTGGAGATGATTTCATCGTATACCTCATGGATGACACTCCCAAGACCATTGCAGAGGCCTACTCTTCACCTGATGCTGACTCTTGGAAGGAAGCAGTGAGGAGTGAAATGGACTCTATTATAACAAATGGAACTTGAGAGGTTGTTGAGCGTCCTTACGAGTGTAAACCTGTGGGATGCAAATGGGTGCTCAAAAAGAAGCTTAGGCCTGATGGTACTATTGATAAGTACAAGGCTAGACTTGTGGCCAAGGGTTACACCCAAAAGGAAGGAGAAGACTTCTTTGATACTTACTCACCAGTTGCTCGATTGACTACCATAAGAGTACTACTTTCTCTGGCAGCCTCTCATGGTCTTCTCGTTCATCAGATGGATGTTAAGACAACTTTCCTAAATGGAGAGTTGGAAGAGGAGATCTATATAGATCAGCCGGAAGGTTTTGTAGTAAAGGGTCAAGAAAGAATGGTGTGTAAGCTGGTGAAGTCTCTCTATGACCTCAAGCAAGCACCTAAGCAATGGCATGATAAGTTCGATAGAACTTTGACATCTGTTGGCTTTGTTACAAACGAAGCTGACAAATGTGTGTACTATCGCTATGGTGGGGGCAAAGGAGTGATTTTGTGTCTGTATGTAGATGACATACTTATCTTTGACACGAGCCTTGAAGTGATCAAGGAGGTCAAAGACTTTCTATCTCAAAAGTTTGAGATGAAGGATTTGGGAGAGGCTGATGTTATCCTTAACATAAAGCTGATAAAGGGAGAAAATGGTGGGATGACTCTATCACAGACTCACTGTTGGGGGAAGAATTTCCCCAACAGAATGGAAGAATGAGTAGGAGGAAAAGACCATCTGCCCCTCCTCCAAGCCTTTCTCTTCTATATACATGGAGGAGGTGGGCCTTTATATTTCATCCACTTACAAAGTCTCAAATTACATATGGGTCCTCAAACTTTACAATGATGCCCTTAGACCCTCCTTTTGGCCTCTTTTACACATATGGGGGTCCTAGCTTTAGGCCTCCTAAGGCGCACCCCCAACAGTAGCCCCTCAACTATTTGGTCTTGGTCGGCACAACAAGACCTAATAGTTGCTCATGTTTAAAAGAGGCCCATATACATCTCCAACTCTGGTTGGAAGGAACATCCTTGACAACCTACCCATGTGCGCCTCGCTAAAAACTCCATCCCAAAAACCCAATAGGAAAAAAGGGAATGGAGAAAAGAGCACGCACAGTCTTGAGTTTACATATACCGACTCCAGTTCATTTGCCTCCAAAAGACTTGAGCGACAGGCTTTGATCTTCGACCAGCTTCACTCTTTGCTTCAAGAGCTGATGTGGTTGAAGTACTCCTCGTTGTGCTAGCTGCAACATCTTCAAACTTTCTCTTACGAGCACCGGACAATGATGATGTACTGGTCCTCCAGTGCAGCCCCAGCCCCTCTTGGTCGGTGTTCGTGAGAGAAGCTTCGCGTGTAGTCGAAGTAGTCGAGGTGGCCGAGGTGGAATCACACTTGAAGTAGATGATGTTGTCGAAGTTGATGGCGCGGTACATGTAGATGATGTTGCCGAAGTTGATGGCGAGGTACATGGCAGTATCGAAGCTGACGGTGATGACGAGAGTGAGCCCCTTGAGCCGACGTAGTAGAAGATGCGAAGTTGAGGATGATGCCGAGTTGAGCCCCTCGAGCCGATGCGGCAGAAGACACGAAGTTGTGGAAGATGATGAGGCTGAGCCCCTCTAGCGCCAAGCCTTGTCGAATCCGCAACTTAGGTTAGGTTGGCCCGATAATCTTCACCTGAAAGGGGTTGTATGTATATAGGATAAAGAATAGTGCAATCATCATTTCACATGAGCATCCTTAGATCCAGATCATATATGTGATTTTAAACATATGGTACTAGATGATTACTGTCATATCTCACAACTCTTCTTTACTTCCACTATGTACTTTTAAATCCTGCAAGGTTAGAGAGATAAACAAGTGTAGGTTGAAATGGAAGTTAGCACAAGAATGAAATTTTAATTTTTTTTGGGATATAGCCGCAACATCATGTTGCCTCGTGGTTTTTCTGGGTAACCACACTCTTTTGGGATATGACCGCAACTTCCTGTTGCATCCTGACCTCGTGGTTTTCTGGGTAACCACTCTTTTGGGATATGACCGCAACTTCCTGTTGCATCCTGGCCTCATGGTTTTCTGGGTAACCACACTCTTTTGGGATATGACCGCAACTTCCCATTGCATCCTGGCCTCGTGGTTTTCTGGGTAACCACACTCTTTTGGGATATGGCCGCAACTTCCCGTTGCATCCTGGCCTCGTGGTTTCCTGGGTAACCACTCTTTTGGGATATGACCGCAACTTCCCGTTGCATTTGGCTCAACTTGAAAAGTAAAACTGAGAATAACTCATGCAATGCAATGCTTTTGATGCATGCCTTGATGCAAATGACATGAATGAAATGCATGCATATGCAGAGATATATTTTATAGTTGGTCGTATCATCAAGATATGAAGGATCCAAGAGATTGATACTATCACACGTGACAGAGTAGTATAGATTTGCCCATTCAAGAATTTGCATAGGCATACGAATCAAGATACAAAAGATCGAATTATCACTTGAAACATATATTGACAGGCTGAAAATGGTTAAGTTTTCCTGAGGGTTAGCTTGAATCAAGGTATTTTGACAGCGGTAAAAGTAATAACAATGTTACCCTGCACAAGAAATATATCTGTTGTTAGGAGGGAGGGGATGGAATCAGTTACCTTATTTGTTGATGAAGGCTGAAGGCGAAGATAGAGCTAGTACTTTTTGAGAACCATTGTAGTGAGAGACCAATGATTGATGAATTCCAATAGAGGTGATTTCAATAGATGATGTTATCCCAATGTCCATATGGTATATCGTGTGATAAAGATCATATTGCCATGAAAACCAACATATTATGCACTAATTTTTGACTTGGATGGAAGAAAACCAATGTACCTGCAAAGGAAAAGGCAAAAGTCTAGCATGTACGGGTTAGTCTTGAGCAGGTGAAGAGATACTTATAGTGATGAGATCCTGCAAGAGAAGAGATTTTGATATATACGATATAATAATTTGCATTTTTGGAAGGATGTCTCAATCAAATGTCACATGCCTCATTTAACATCGGTATAGTAACAACACAAATAAACAGATAAGTCGACAAAAGTTTGATCGAAAGCTTTTGTGGACTTACTTTCAGTCGTAGTCGATATAGCAACTCTTGGTTGCTTTCGACTATTAAATTTGGACATAGCCTTATATAGTGTAAAACATTGCATTGAAAATGAGTCAAAGTTCGAATATGGTAGTGATATGTTGGAAAAGTCAAGTGGTTGGAAATATGAATATGGATATGTGAATAGTGCAAACATAACCACATAATAGGGTTATCCTATATTGTATTGGTAAAGCAAAACTGACATTAGTGAAAAGTTGCAAGTTAGAGGAATTCCTAAAGGGCAAGAAAGGTTCATGAGTAGCCCCTATAGGATTCTTGGAGTAGCATATAGGAACCATCTAAGTTGCAATAAGTAACTCAGTTCATGCTGGTGCTCACATTTAACATACTAGGATTATTGTAGCAAAAGTTTGGTTATGATGGAGATAGCATAAACCATTCAAATGAGAACTTTTGAACTTAGAAATGGTTTGGAGATACTTACAGAGTGATTGTGATATCCAGAGGCATGATAATTATAGTGGTGTTACCTTATTAAACAACCATTATACGTTTGCAAGTTTGACCCGACCGCTGGATCCCAACCTAAATCTACTCTCTGGAGATATGCCAATTATTTCATTACTGAGCCGATACAAGACGGCAACTAATGAGCAGCTCTGTATGATATTTAGACAGCGTGCTCAATGAGTCCTTTCAACAGATTCCTTAAGTTGGGGGAATTGATAATCCAAAGTCCAAATCTTATTCAATAGAGAATCAAAAGGCTTTATGTGAGCTCCCAGCTTTATAACATCTGAATGCCGACAATGAATCCTCATTCTCAATTAAATATTCAGAGATCAATGACAATTTGTTATCTCTGGGTATAAAGATGAAATTCAATGAACATGTGAAACCCAATTCTGGAGTTGAATGCTTCAGTGACCTGCAAAAACTGAGAGAAAAGCCGAGCATATTGCTACCTTCCACCTGCAGCAGCAATAAGAAAAATGATCCACTCGAGCTGCTGGACGGACAAAGATTTTAGAGAGATTAAATCAAACAACAGATTGCAGCTACTGGTTCTGAACCAAGCCAAATGTTACTTCGATCTGAAACTGCACACCAAGTTGCAGCAATTTTTATCTGCAGGGACAAGAAAATAGGACAAAGCCCAAGACTTGCAAGCTGCAAGTTATCATCTTCATGCAATTTGGTGTTTATCCGACTATAAACGGTATAGTGATGCACAATCGTACCAAACTCCCTATACAAGATGCAGTATAATTCCAAAAATACAGCAAGATACATCTATAATGGTATGTAGAATATGTGGAATATCCTAAGTAGACCGAAATATAGAGGTAGCGCTCCAGGTGCATTAGAAGTGTACCAATGCACTAACACTAAAATTAACATTGGCCCTAGAAAAAACTGAACAGAAGCAAGCCTCGAAGTTAAAACCGAGGCAACCTTCAGCTACTGAACTAAAGACATGCCTGAGCTGCTACTCGAGGCCCTACACAAACAGATAGGCTAAACACAGAAAAAATACAACCGAGTTATTAATATTTGCATGCTATACAACTCAAACCAAAAATCTGCTTCAACACACAAGCTAGCTGTCATGCAACAATGATCCAGTGCTCATATGATCTAACAAATAATTTGCTGTCACCAGAAAGAAAAAACAAGCCTAGCTGCTCTACTAATTATGCTAGAATCCGAAGGACAAGCAGACTGATAGAATCAGCACAACAATCTGCTACAGAACTACCAAATGCTATGGCCGGCTAACCATTCCAAGGCGTGTGGTTAAGGAATATTTGTAGGCAAGTTTGTTAAGTGTCAGAAAATCTCAACACAAAAGGTTGTCTAAGACTACAAAGCTAAAGATGCAGAATAGATGCAAACTATGGACAGTGTAACAGCAAGAAGAAAAAAGCATTGAACTGGACCAGTCCACATGTAGCAGCCTAGCAGGTATCATTTTCAGTAATTCTGAAGTAGAATTGCCAATGAAATAAATGAGACCATTGTTGAGATTAAAAAGATTAAAAACAGGAGCTAAAATTAGCAGCAGGATCATCACATTGTAACATTGTATGGACCAACAATGAATCATTGTTGAGATGGAAATGAAGCTAGCAATTGCAGATATGGTACACCACAATGAATTATGACAAATAAATTGAATATAAAACCCATAACTTTCTCCCCAAGTGCTGATGTTAAGTCATGAAAAACCGTACTAGACAAGAACATTTGGCAATCTAGATCTGAATTATTTACACTTGTTTATGCAGAAAACACCCATTAGCTAATGCAACTAGTAAGCATGATGGATAACTGTATCAAGTGGCACAAAGAATGACTCTCTACAAGCACTCAGGTTAATTCCCAACACAGCATGATATGGTAATGCTTCGGCTCTTTGACGGAATCGGGAGATAACAGAGCAAGAAAGTAGCATTTGCAAAAAAACTTATGACCTGCAAAACCAAGAAATGCAGTACCTGCACTAGCCACTGGAACTCAAATTGATAGTAGTTCCTTTTTTGTTTACCTGCACAGGATGTCGATTGCCTGAAGCCAAAGCTGCAGCTGCAAAGGCAAATGGCATTGACAGAGAAGAAAGTGCAGAGCATCGTGCAGGAAGCTGCTGCAGAAAATTGGAGACTTGCTGCCGCGAGCACAAGCAAAGAAAATCTCGACAGAGATACTAGCCAACGCAGGAACAGAGGCACACAAGCTCTACACCTAACCGCCTAAACTCGATTGGAGCTCTACTGAGCATTTTACTTCAGGTCAGCCTAGTATTTAGTCTGCTACTTGAACAATAGAAAGCTCAGTCCTGGTTCTGTGCTATCAAGGTCAAAGCACTTGCAGAATGTAGACAATATTATTTAGGCTATGAACTGATAATCAAATAACCTCCAACGCATCTAGTTAGAACCTGCAAATTAACATGTTAATCCAAATCGGCACATGGGTATTACTCATCCTGTGAAATCAGCAAGTGGTTAAGCAAAATTGGTTAGGAAAACAGATGCTCTTCTCAGATGTGAACTCTCCAGTATAACCAAAACTAGTTTAGTGATACACATGCACATGGTTAAGAAAACAAATTCATTTAAACCACTAGCCAAGGACCATTCCTTCCTTACCGAGAACAGTTCAGGTTATAGGCACTGGACAGCAAGCATGCCAGCTACTATATATACTTGTGGAAATTTCTTAACTGAATTTACAAAATTTTCTACTCAGCAATATTATCATAATTCCATAAACTAGCACTGTGTGTTAAAATTAAAATAGATTAGAAGTACTCCGAACACATTCCGCATGCCACTATCAATTTTTTCAAATGGAATTGTGAACTGCAAAGATGATGTGATCATTATCTACTTTTAGGTAGCCACTAAAACAAAATTAAATGGAAAAGGAGAAGGTGGTTAGTTATGAAGAGATGGGGAGGTCCCAAATCAGCTTCCTACTGCTCCTGTGCGACACCTACGATCTGGTCAATTGGTGATAATTCCAGCAGCAAGTCCTTTCTCCGCAGTGATGCCTCCTAAAAACGATTCGATTGCTCGCGCAGAATCAAACTCCCCATCCGTCCATATACTGCTGGAGAAGAACACAAGCAGCCCGATTATCAGAATTGCAGCGGACAAAAAATTAAGAGTAATGGACCAATAAGAAAGGAGCAGAGGTAGAAATCTCCAAACGATGGCGTTTCTCCCAGCGCTATGAGAAGGGCCACCACATCTTGCTGGACACTTTGCTGATCCGACGACTCGCCCAAGCGGCCGCGTAGGTGGGTCAGGGAGGCTGTCGCCAGATCGCTTGAAGTCGTGGACGGAGACGATTCCATCCAACAGGGCATGGTGGTGGCGGTGTTGTTGAAGCCATTCGTCGAACAGGTTCAGGACATGGAGTTTAACAGATCGCTTGAAGTCGTGGTCGGAGGTGGTTCCATCCAACAGGGCACGGTCGAGGCGGTGTTGTTGAAGCAATTCGTCGAACAGGTTCAGGGCGACGATTGACACAGCAGGGGATCCGCTTCCTCTCTGGCAATTTCATCAAGCACCTTGCACGCGTCCTCCATCCTCACGTCTCCGTGCCAAACTTCCCATGACACCCAGCAGTTCCTTCGCTTGCACGCCTTGGCCACCAAGCAGCTTGCAAATCCTAGGACCGAGCTTCCCAAACATCCCGATGACACCAGGCCCAGGTCCAACCCCTTCCACCATCTTGGCGAGGCAGGTAGCCGCCCCACCCTGCACCACCTTGCTCTGCTCCCCCATCACCTCGAACAGTGGCTTCACGAACAGCGTGACTGTCGCATTGCCCGTCTCAGCAACTCCTGAAGCGGCCAGCGGCCGGAGGTACACCGCCACGAGCTGGCCCGCGACGTCTCGGCACGCGTCGCGCACGGAGGGAGGCGCAGAGCGTGGCGAGGAGGCGCAGGGACTCGCGCCTGGCGGGGGAGGCGAGCCCCGGGGAGTCGGAGGCCGGCGCGTTGAGCAGCATGGGCACAGCTTCGGGCGACGGCGGCGCGCGGTGGTGCTCGTGGATTTTTTCCAGGCCGGAACACGCGGTGGGCGCCACTGTTGGGGGAAGAATTTCCCCAACAGAATGGAAGAATGAGTAGGAGGAAAAGACCATCTGCCCCTCCTCCAAGCCTTTCTCTTCTATATACATGGAGGAGGTGGGCCTTTATATTTCATCCACTTACAAAGTCTCAAATTACATATGGGTCCTCAAATTTTACAATGATGCCCTTAGACCCTCCTTTTGGCCTCTTTTACACATATGGGGGTCCTAGCCTTTGGCCTCCTAAGGCGCACCCCCAACACTCACTATGTTGAGAAGATGCCAAGTCGGTTTGGCTACAGCAATTCTAAACCTGCACCAACTCCTTATGACGACAGCTTGGTTCTAAGGAAGAACCTGAGGATAATGGTGGATCAGCTGAGATACTCCCAGATCATTGGTTCGTTGATGTATCTTGCTAGCGCCACGAGACCTGACATTGCATATGCAGTTAGTAAACTGAGCCGGTTTGTTTTAAACCTGGGCAGTGAACATTGGCGTGCTCTCGAGAGGGTAATGCGCTATCTAGTGGGCACAATGAACTATGGCATTCACTATTCCGGAGACCCAAAAGTCTTGGAGGGATATAGTGATGCAAACTGGATTTCTAATGCTGATGAGTTAAAGGCCACAAGTGGATATGTGTTCACACTTGGAGGTGGCGCTGTTTCCTGGAAGTCTTGCAAGCAGACCATTCTAACCAGGTCAACAATGGAAGCAGAACTCACAACATTGGATACTGCCACTGTTGAGGCCGAGTGACTTCGTGAACTCCTAATGGACTTGCCGATAGTTGAAAAACCGATACCGGCAATTCTAATGAACTGTGATAATCAAACTGTGATTGTCAAAGTGAACAGTTCAAAGGATAACATTAAGTCATCCAGACATGTCAAGAGGTGGTTGAAGTCTGTCAGGAAATTGAGAAACACCGGTGTTATAACTTTGGATTACATCCATACATCTAAGAACCTGGCAGATCAATTTACAAAGGGTCTATCACGTATTGTGATAGATAATGCATCTGTGGAACTGGGCTTGAGACCCACGTGAGTTTTTCCATAGTGGAAACCTATCTTATGTGATCGGAGATCCCGTGAATTAATATGGTGAAACAAGCTATGGTCTGACTGAGAGAAGAGAACCTTTGAGAAGGCTCGATCCATGAAAAGATGCATTTCTCTTCAAAACTGTACGGCAGGCTGGTATATATACCTTAATGTGATCCAAGTGGCTTTCATGAAACAAGGTAGTTGTTTCTCTGAAGCAAAGACATAGTTCTACAGTATGTCTAGAAGGAACGCACCTATATGAGTATCGACTACTGGTCATAGTCTATGAGATTTGGGTAATCTCTAGAAAACTCATGAAGAGGCACGGAGTGTGACCCATAAGCTCCAACCCGTGGGGATGCTATGTGCAGCCAAGTACCAGTAAAGGGCTCTGGCCAAGTTTAGATGCACAAAACTGACAATTCAAGGTATAGTCCATTGTTCAGTTGCAAATAAGTGTAACTTGAGTTCCTGGTGGATGTTCAACTTAACAGTCTCCATCGCAGTGCTGGTATATCGAAAACAAAAGGGAAAATGAGAGCATTTACAATGTGGCTTATAATTCTTGGTGGGAATTGTTAGAGTAAATGGGCCTAGAGCCATTTATTCCAATAATGAAAGAATTAAAAGCCCATTTACTTAATGCTAGGAAAAAGTGATAAATACCAAATGGGTAGTAGAGGAGTCTCCCATCCAACTTATGAGGTAGCCTTTCGGTACACCTCTTGTGAAGTTGAATAAAGGAGATAGGCGTGCCACACGCGCGCGCGCGCTCGCTCGCCTCGCCGGGCCGGGCCGGGCCGAGGACGTGGCGTGACGTGACGTGACGTGTCGAGTCGGTGCGGACGGACGTGATGAGTTGCGGGGCGGGAGCATCTTTTTGTTGATGACTCCTTAATTGTGACCGTTGCTGTTGGCTGTTGATGGCTCCTTAATCGTGACAGTTACTGGGAGACTTAACCGCGACAGTTACCAGAGGAATTAACCACGACCGTTACTACTCAGTACGTTCAGGTTCATTCCCCCCTCCGCACCTGCTCGCCTATATAAGGAGGCCCTCCTCCTCCTCCTCAACTGACCAAGTCACAACTTAGGTACTCCTGTTCAGGAGACCTCTCCCTTCTCCCTCTATTTGCTGCTTTGCTTTTGCATCCCCATCGCTTGCACCGCGCGCACGGTACCGGCGAGAGCAGAGCCTCCGGAACCTCGTCCTGCTACTGAGATCCTGCTCAGGATAGGCGGGCGATAAGGTTTTTGGGGAGCGTCTTCACGTGACTGCTCGCTTCCGTACGACTACTTCCACTACGACGACTACTTCCTCTACATCGACTACGAATGACTACTTCCTCTACGTCGACTACGAACGACTACTTCCTCTACGTCAACTACGAACGACTACTTCCTCTACAGCCGGGTCTTCTCTGCGATCATCTTCCTGCATCGAATTCGTACGGCTACATCGACTGAGGTCACTATACGATTAGTATGACTAATCCGAGTGATAGCGGAACTTCGGTTGACGCCGTCACCCGACCTTCCATGGGGTACATTCTCAAACTAATATTCATACTTATTAGTTGTATAATCATGAATAGGTTTATGTTTAATTGCTGTTTAAACATGAACATTTGCACATGGATTGTCTCACTCACAGCAATATTGAAATGTCTATTTAATAATGAAATTAAAATATATCAGAATATTACCTATCATCTAACATGATCTCCAATGTTAACACGATTTGGTTTTTGTTTTCTGTGCTTTTGAGGAAGAAATCTTAGCATGTACATGAACAACATTTATTAATAAAAAATACTTTTGGAGGGAGTGATTGGAAGTTTATTCCTCGTATAATTGTTCAGATATGTTGGTGTACTTTGGAGTAGCTATACGTTTACTATGGTGGTAGACCGGTAGCCTCCACCACTTGTAGTGTCAGCCTGTCAGGTTACTCTAGTGGCGTGCTTGCTGTATGAATGCTTTTTTGGTTACACTTGTATAGTATCTGCTTCCTGCGTGCTGATCTGCTTCACCGTCCATCTCTGCTTGAGTTGCATGCCATAGCTCAATGAAGAGCAGCAACCTCTCCATTTTCAAATGCAACACCTTAGCATTCAACCCTGTAACTCCGCGTGAGTAGGTTTGCGAGTTTATTGAGAGAAAACCTAATGTGCACTGGTGGAAAAACAGTCTTCCGTCCCGGGTGGGAAAGGCTTTAAGTCTCTAAAGCCCACCCGGGACGAAAAGGGAGAGACAAAAGGCCCTCCCTTTGTCACCGGGTAGGCAACCGGGAATAAAGGGTGCCCTTTACTCCCGGGTGGTAGCCCCGCCCGGGACAAAAGGGGAGGGCACAGCAGCGCCTGTGTGCCACCCCTTTAGTCCCAGGTGATAGCCCCGCCCGGGACAAAAGGGGAGGCACACCAGTGCCTGTGCGCCACCCCTTTAGTCCCGGGTGGTATTACCACCCGGGACTAAAGACCCCGCTGTGAATTTTTTTGTTTCATTTCAAATTGTTCTAGTAATGTTATACACGTATATTTTCACATATTTGGGTGTAATTTACGTATATGTATAAATATTTGCACTAATTATACGTGTCTACTATATGTACTATATGAAGAGAATAAACTTATAAATAAATATATACACACATTATATTACATCGAAAGCATAGATAGTATTTTCTGAAAGTAGTACATATATATATATATATATATACATCAAAATACCGTTTCATACTAATTCTAGTCTAAAGTTCCACCGGAGGTGCTAATTAAAATTTATCAATTCGATGACCGTCATAGTTATTTCTGCCTTGTGGATTAATCACCTGGTCCATTATGAATTCGCAGAGACCTTCTTGAATCGCCAAGAGTCGGTCCTTCTCAATGATTGCGTCCCTAATCATATTGTTCTGCAATGTGCAAATAATTTAATATATTACACACAAGAATTAAATATATAAGCTGTTAGAAAAAGATGTATTATTAATTGGTTTAAAATAATACTTACAGTATAATCTGACGGGTCTGCCTCGCAGAAATTGTGGATGAACTCACACACATAGTATGCACATAAATGTGTCCCTGGTTCCTGTCTCATACACTGAATTGAAGAAGATAATTATGAAAAATTAGTGTTATACATTTTTAATTTGCCCAAGCTGAAGTTGTTATTTGGTTTACGTACCGAAAAATTTGTAGAGAAGTTTATTCTAGGTCTCCATTGTCCAGGGTTGACAGCCTTGAATTTTTCCCGCTCTGGCAGAAAATAATGAAAGTTAGAGCTAGATAGTGTTAGTAAAAGCACACTATTGCATAAAAGGGAACGTATGGATAGAATTATTACTCTTGAGACATATCTTGAAGGTCCGAGTATTTGTTCGGATCTCTTCTCAACGAATCAAAGACAAGGATGTTGCTTCTGTTGACATCAATTATGAGAAGAATCCAGTGGAAACTGTATATAAAGAAGCTCAAAAGATTAGAACTAAATAATGTTAACTAAGATAATTAGAAATGCGAACCCTTAGCAATTAAGATGGTAATCACACTTACTCGAAGTTGTAAGGTAGAAGTATCAAATCCTTGTAATGCAATTCACACAAGGTCCTTAGGATTGTTTTGAATGTTGTTTCTGGTTGTTTCTTTACTTGATCTTGATTAACTAAAGATGGGTCTATGAAACCTATTCTTTGGTAACCATTCTTCCCCATGTTATGCATTTCCAGGCTACAGAAAATGAAAGACAAAGTTAATAATTAGAGTATGCAAAAATTTGTTAATTAGGGTATGTATTGCACCGTCACTTACAGACACCAGGCCATGACAAGATCGTTATTCAAGGAGTCAAGATGGTAAATTTCATAAATCTCCTTGAATCGCAGCCAGGACAACTTCTCGCCTTCACCAGCAAAATCTCCCGGTTTAACAAGCATGCCAATCATCTCCAGGCCCGCCTTAGACGTCTTCATGTAGAAGTCATGCAATCTGCGCATCTGAGTAGGGAGTTTCTTCACCAACTCAGGCCTGACAAAAGATTTCCCATGCTCGCAGTGGCATCTAGGTACGAAGTTTGGGTCCCGAGGAGGTGATTCGTGGCCGAGAACATATTCTAGTAGGAACCCTGTTGCTTCTTGCATTGCAATGACCGCCGCTACTTGTTCTGCGTCCATAAGTGCAAGAGCTCGTTCAGTTGCAGTGAGGCCGGAGGCGACGTAAGTCTGTACTCCCGACGTCGACGCTTCTGTTGCCTTCTTCGTTGAAGGCTCTTTCGCTGACGTCGACGTTTGTGTTGCCTTCTTCGTTGAAGGCTCTTTCGCCGACGTCGACGTTTGTGTTGCCTTCTTCGTTGAAGGCTCTTTCGTTGACGTCGACGCTTGTTTTGCCTTCTTCTTCTTCCTATAATCCTGTGGCATCGTCGACCTCGGTACTTGGTCGATGTAACTATTTGGTGACCCTCTTTGTCTCTTCTTCATTAGGGACTTGTGCAGCGACCGGTCATAATCACTTAGTAGGGGTTTTAGAATTTCTTGTCTCTTTTCTGCTTCCTTCTTCTCTATGAACACTTTGAGTTTCTGCGGACGATCTTTATTCTTTTCTGCTTCCATTTCTTCAAGCCGTTTTTGTTTAGCAGCCTCTTTATTCCCTTCAATCCACGCCTTGAGTTGCTTATCACACTCCGCCTCATTTTATGATGCTGTCATGTCATATGACAGCTTCCTTTTAACAGGCAGCTTTTTCCCTTTCTTCTTCGGGGGATCCGGATTTGGCACGGGCATAGACGCGGTAGATTTTGATCAGGACCGCCTCTTGGCAGGCTTTGGTGAAGGCTGCTTTGGTGGTGATTGATGCTTTGGTGGTGATTGCTGACGATCGTCATCGCTCGCAGCAGGAGAATTCCCTTGTTGTGGAGACGGTGAGCTCCAATCATTCGGCGACGACCGGCCCGGTGACGGCCTGGGAGATGATGGTGTCTGCTGCTCGGCAACACTCGGAGGGATCGTTGACGGCCCGGGAGATAGTGGCTGCTGCTCGGCAACACTCGGAGGGATCGGTGGCGGCATGTTAGGTATTATGATGTAACGTTTGGGCCACAATATGATACTGTGAAGCGCATCACTGAGTGTCCTTTCCCCGTCACCTCCATGGATGTCTAGCTCTATGTCGTTAAACTTTGGGTCAGCAATCTCCTCCAAACCAACTGAGGCGTATCCAGCTGGAATCTGCATGTCGTGGCTTGTACGTCCTGGGAGATGTGCTAAAGCCATTCCGTACGCCACCTATATATATGTAGAGAAATGATGAAGTTATTAAATGCCTGAGACATGCACCAAAGGTTGAGATAATTGCACGTATAATCAGGTTTATATATACCTTCATTGTGATGTTGCCAATCGGCTTGTGCAGCTCACATGTGGCGCGCTGACAGAGTTCATCCACAGAGTACCGCACGTTGTCCTCTACTTGAACTTCTTCTTGGTTTGCCGCCCTTTGTTCTTCGGGGGCCTCTGTGGAAGCACAGCTGCTTTTGCGAGCGGAAGGGCTAATGACGGGATCCCCCGGTGCTTGGGGTAGTGCTCCGGCATGGGTGATCTGAGCTACCGCGGCGGCCACTCGTCATTCAATCTCTGCATTCATACGATCTTTTTGATCTTTAAGTCTCTGCTCCATCATTTCACGCCACCGCCCCTCTTCACACTCCCTTCTTCTTTTGCGGCTTCTGTAGGTGTCGGCACTTCCCTTGAAAGCAAACTTTCACGGGACTACCCCGTAGCCTCTGCAACGTCCTGGGTGTTCCGGATTTCCGAGCGCCAAAGTGAGCTCATCTATGTCTCTGTCAGGAACCAATCTGCCCGCTTTGATGTCTTCATTATTTTTGACTATCTCATGTGCCGCCTCCCGTAACGTGGGTGGGAATTCGAGGGAACCATCATCCGGGTTCAATCTTCCACCGCGGGCATAATACCAATTCTTCGATCGTTCTTCCCAGTCAATGACCGCTGGTACGATACCTTTGTTGAGGAGGTCTTGTTCAATCTTCCGCCACTTGGGTGCTGCAACCGCGTAACCACCACGACCAAGACGATGGTTGTAATCCGTCTTCTTAGTGGCACTTTTCTGAGCTCGTGCGCTCTTGTTGGCGAATTCTTCAGTATTCTTGTAATCCACAAAGGACTGCCAGTGATCCTTTAGCTTGGGATAATCATCAAAATTTGGAGTTCGATTCTGCTTGATATAATCTCTGTGCAACTGCTTCTTGAAACTCTGCAATTGAGTTGCCATCTTCGTGAGAGTCCACTGCTTTACAAGGTTTGCGTTCACGCCCGGTGGAAGTGTGAAGTGTTTTAGGATATCATCCCATAACATATTCTTAACGTGATCCGGAACCACCCATGGATTATCTTCCCTTCCCTTCCATTCTCTATATGATATGGGCACGTTGTCCCTCACAATAATTAACATCAATTATTACTCTTAATAAATTCTATTTTCTCTAATATTAAATATAGCTAGCTAAAAGTAAAATTTATATATATATAAAAAATCTTAACAAATGATGGCATAAATTCTCTATTTTCCTAATTATGGCATAAATTTTAAGTATAAAAAATATACACTATCCCTAGGTCTCATTTTCTAATAACTAAATTAATAAATTCTATTTTCTCTAATAATAAATAAAGCTAGCTAAAAGTAATATTTTTATAAAAAACAAAAAAATCTTAGTACAAATGAATGATAGAAAATTATCATAACGAATGATAACTATTTATTACTAAATCTAGAGTATACTAAAAACCTCATCTCTTAGCTCTTAAATCAAAATTTCTAATTTCTCCTTCTCTAAATCATAACACGAAATTTAAACACAACAAATGAATGGAGGATGAAGAATAATATCTTAGCAACACCTTGGAGGTGAGAAAACTCCACAAATTGATGACGAAAAATTTGGGCAGCACCTCCCTAGGTTTGAGGCGCCATGGAGTTGAGAGGAGCTTGCTCTTTGAGCTTTCAGTGAAAAATGGTCGGGCAGGGAAGAAGGGAGCGTGCTGTCGATTTTGTATAGGGGAGGTCTTTTGTCCCGGTTGGTAAGGCCTCTGAAGACCGGCCCCGCCAACCCTTTAGTCCCGGGTTGGATTACCAACCGAGACTAAAGGGTCGCCCCCCAAATGACCCTGTTGTTTTTTAGTTTAATATATATTAAGGTCTCCAAAATTTGTGATAAAGGCTAATATTAAGGCTTAATCAATACTTTAGAGGTGAGAACCCTAATATTAAGGTTTCCAATAAATTAGTCACTGGCCTAACATCAATACTTAGAGTCTTAACAAAAAATATAAAAAGTTCGTACATCAATACTTAATTAAGGTCTTGCAAACATAAAAAGTTCATACATGAATACTTAAGGTACGGTCTTAACAAAGATAGAGGGGTGCATCAATGCACGACACATATTTCATACTTCATTCTTCTTCCTTAGATAGTCCATATAGTTGAAGTCTCCGATCTTGAAGTCGAGAACTTCAGCGAAATATGCCAGAGAATGGATCAGTGCACTCTCTATCGCTTCACAATTACGGTCACATGGACTTCCATAAATTTCAAACAGTGGTGGCGAGGCAAACTGATATGGCCTGTAAAATGAAAGATCAGCCTGATACTTCCAATTTGTTGTTTGTATAGTATTTGAATCTGTGTAAGAAAATCCCACAACATCCATCACTTGCTCTAGAATTGCATGAAAGCTCATTGCCGTAAAAGTTTGATTAAACATATCCTACAATTAAGAATAATGTTATTACGACGCATTAAAAATGCTGAATAAGAGTAAATGGTGCTCCATACCATGTAATGTTCATTTAGCCGACAAAGTCTCTCTGCGGTCCTGGTGACACTTTCTCCTTCCTCGAGTGACTTTATTAGGAAATAAGAGTAATCTGACACAAAATACCCATTAGCATTTAGTTGTTGTAAGCATGTCTGCACGGCGGTCCTTTCGTAAGTCCTCTTAACCAGTGCAGGGGCACCCCACCCAACAATCGATACCATTTGGATGGGTTCTGAAGACAACGAGGAGTGATTTTGTCCTCGAACGGCTATGTCAAACGAGATTTTTAATTGTATGCAATTGTTTGGACCGACAATGACGCATTGTGTAACAAGAGGGGTACCACCTAAATTTTCAACAACATGTGCGAGCCACTGCAAATGATTGAGAACCTGCAGTGTATGAAAATAATATTATTATCCGTGTGTAGTACGTAAACATGAAATTTATACAACGAAAGAATATTACTATGTTGGGACGAGGTCCCTGGCTTCGATCACCAGTAGGTAACTCAATCACACCATGGGTGAAGCGTATGCCTGGACGACGAGCCAAAGGTGGTCGGTCATCAAAACTGATTCCACGACCGCCGTCATGACTTGCCATAGTTATGCTGGACTACTCTGTAATATATATAAAATAATGCTTAAATCTATTCTATATAAAAACATAATATATAAGACCTATTTTCTCATTTTCTAATAACTAAACAGATAAGTGCAAGAGCTCGTTCAGGTGCAGTAAGCCCGGAGGCGACATAAGTCTGTACTATACTTTTTCTAATCACCCTGATCATTTAGGAAGTACAAACCTCACCTCACCATCATATACACACCTCGCTCTCCCACTTACAGTACATCGCCAAACTACAGCCCTGTATCTTCTTCCTGGCTACAGTTCCAAAGTTTTCCACCAGTGTTATTGCTCCTCGAACAGAAGTCAGACGCCATGTGCCTGCAGGTGCCGGCCGGTCGCGTTCTTCAGAAAAGCCCGACGACGTCTGGTCCAAAAAATTCTAATCAGACCACACGTCGACGTCCGTCCGACGTGGTGTTTAAGTCACTAGCTGACGCTGGCAGCTTACCACACGTCGATTGAAGGCAGGCAGGCAGCTAGCAAGGCACGCGCGATGTGCGCAGCGGATGCCAGCCATCTGCTCCGGCCGCCGTCCCGTTCTAGCTACCACAGGTCTGATTCCGAGGTCGCTCGAGCTTGACCACCTACGATTCCAGCAGCTTTCCTATCTCCTCCCCAATAGCAAAAAGATAGTCATATAGGGGATGAAATACCAAAAAAATCTTCTCCAGCAGATCCCTTATAGCCCTCCTTTTTTTCTCCATTGACTAAAAACACCTATTCATCCCCTCTATATAGGGTACCTCTCCTCCACCCCTATCTGTGGGTCCCACCTCTCCAGCAGATCGAGCTGCCGCCGCGGCCCGGCCTCGGCCTCCCGTTCTCGCCGGCGGCGCCCGCGGGCCGCGGCGCAGCACGGCCGCCTCGCTCCCCTCCTCCCGCTCCTCCCTCCCTGGACTTCCTCCTCCGCCATCTCCACGGCCGCGCGCTGCCCCGCCAAGCTCGCCGCCGTCCAGTTCGAGGCCCTCCGCTCCGACTCCGGTCCTTGGGCTGCGGACCAAGGCGTGGCCACCACTGACGACGGCGACGAGACGGGCGGGGGCTTGAGCGAGGAAGCGGGGCCGAAAAGAGATGGGAAGGGCATACCCAGCATCTACGTACCGCGCCAGCGCTACATCGCCGTCCCCAAGGCCGCCCTCCTCGACGCCGTCCTCACTGTCACACACCGTCCCGTCGTCGTCGCTCCAGATGCTTTTCACTCACGACGATGGGTGGCCGTACCGGCCTCGAAACAGGCCGGGGCAGGGCAGCTCGGCACGGCGCATGACCGGGGCTCCTCACCTCCGGCCGGCCATGCTGCCCGTGCCCACCAGGCCACCCACCCCACGCACGCGCTGACGCACTGCTCCTCCGTGCGTTTTGGAGAGGCTCCGCCCGTAGACCAGGGCTGGTGGTTCCGGGAACGCTGCACGAGTCCATGACTGATCCTTGGCGAAATGGTCGATTGAGGCCCTGTTCCCCTCTGACGCCGACGCCGACGCCACTGACTTCAAGCGCTGTGCCAGGTGCGCCTGCTCTGCGCTGCGTTGCGCTTCTAATCACACATTCACGCTTCGCTTCGCTTATGGGTGGTGTTCTTGCCCAGTGCAGATGCTTGGACGCCATCCTTCACGCCGAGCACAAGGGGATGCTCGAGGAGATGCGCACCTCCTACACGCTCACGCAGCGCCACCAGGAGCAGGAGGGCGTCGGGGGCGTCCGGGCGCGCAGTGGATCGGGGGAGATGGTCGGGGGAGCAGTGGATTGGTGGCGTGCGGTGCCGTCCGCCCTCGCCCTGCCGTCGCGGTGCCGTCCGCCCTCGCCTGTCGCGGCAAAAGATCCAAGATTTGGGGGAGGGGAAGGAGAGGATGACGTGGCGTGGTGGGACCCACGAGTTGGGAAGGAGAATAGGAAAACTGCTGGAGCAAATTGTCTTTTAGGGATGAAAATATTTTTTCTCCACCCCCAATAACTTTATATAAGGATCAAATTTACTCAAGCTGCTAGAGTTGCTCTTACTAGCTACTCCGTATATCCTTCCCTTTCTTTGTTCCAATTTTTAACGGCGAGCACGGCCCAGTGGTGGACACTCACGGTGGTGAGGCCACCCACCACGGTTCGATCCCAGGATCGGACCCTGGTGTCGCATGGGGAATTTATTCCCTAGCAGGCACACTGTGTGCGGTGGTTGAGTGGTCGTGTGACCCTCTCAGAAGTCTGCTGTTGTAAAAAAACCTTCTCGTCTGTCCCATGCCAAAGCACAGATCTAAGGCCAGCCTGATCTCACGGGTGGTGCGGTGCCGCTGTGTATGGGTGGGACAGGGGTTCGGGAATTTTCTCGACCTGTGTGAGAAAGTCTTCTTCTTAATACAATACCGTGGGGTGGTCCGCAGGTCGAGTTTTTTTTTAACGGCGAGCACGGCCGACGACCTCTGATCAATCTGACAGATAACCATGCAAGAATATTAATACGGAATTCCCCCAGGGTGGAGGCCGGGTCGGTGATGAACGAACATGCGAGGAAGGTCGGTCGAGAGTTGGCACTTGGAAAACTGAAACAGGACACTACCACTACTAACGACCAACGTGTTCGACACTGCCGCCGCGTGTCGAGCACCGACCGGCGAGATCGCCCAACATGCATGCATGTCATACGTCGCCACCGCGCGGCGTCGACGTCCATCTGCCGCTTTACCGCCGGCCGCTGGATTGCTTCCGCGCGTACACACACGTTGACATTAATTAGAGCCAACGTCCCGAACTCCCGATAGCTAGGCTGATGGAGCAAACCTGATCTTCTTCAGAAATTTGTTTTAAAGAAATGGCCAAAGATTTCATTACCAGCTCGAAAAGTACGTAAGTGCTTACGTACATACGGTGCTTTTGCTTTATACTCCGTATGATCAAGCTTGCGTTGCCTACCAGCGGCAGTGATAGGCTATATCGATAGCAACATCTATCTTATGATCTTATCACTTCCTGGGCGGGACCAAACACACTTGTCATTCCAAGAGGCAAGTGTGCAATAATCCTTCTTTAAATGCTAACGGAATCTTGACACCAGACTTTGTATGGCGATCTTGTTTTCAAACAGCTTCAATTTACTAGTACAGAACAAATTACTAATATATATAATTAAAGTAGGTAAATACTTGTCTGCTCGTGAGAAGCCAACTAGAATAACAACGACAGGAAACGGTACATGAACGTTCAGCTCATGTGCACACCTATATATTTTAGTTGTTCACGTCACCAATTTTTGCGAGCTGCTGACCAGAATAATCTAGTCACTGAAAGTAAAGTCAACGAAAAAAATAGCCAAGTCAACTTATTTTCATTTGGTCGTAACAACCCAGCAGGTAACTTTTTATTACAGAAAACAGTTGAAGTCAGCACCTCTGGATTAAATAAAACAAAGTCAACCGTCTGTTCATAATGAAAATAAAGTCAACTGTGTGTGTGAAGGAGAAATAAAGGGAACCACAAATATGTTTCCACTGCTCAACTACTACCTTCGTCCCATGAAAAGTGTACAAAAAAGTGCAATGTTAAGAATCGGACCACAAGTTTAATTAAGTTGCATGCGGCATTTGATTTGCATACTAAAAATTTAATTGGTTGTGATTTTAAGAAGTCTAATTAGTTGCATGCTCATGGTCAATAAATGAAGTTATGTATATTTTTTTTCACTCCCGACCTATCTCTACTCTAAAAAAATCTCTATATCTCTACTCCTAAAAAGTTTAGAAAGGAGAAAAAAATCCCGTCCTCCCTACTCCCTCCGCTCGCGCGGGTCTGCCTCTCCTCCCCGCGCAGCTCCCACGATGGGTCTGCCTTAGCTTCCCCGTGACGACGCAGCCGCGCCCCTCTGCTCCGCCCCCCGCACCCTTCTCGCGAGCGATTCTGGCGCTCCGGATCCCTGACAACTCGATCAGCCACCGTCCGCGCCGAGATTAGGAAACCATCACCCCACGCTACCTCAGGGATCCCCCTGAAGCCGCGATCCCATCAACTCGCGGTCAACTGCCGCCTACGACCTACCTACCCCTTCACCCGAACCCTAGATGGCGGCATCGTAAGCCCTTCGTCGATCATCTTGCGCCGCCATCCAATCCCTTGTCGGACGTCGTCGACCTCACCCCTGCTGCCGTCGCCACCCGCCCCGTCGCCGCCGCCGTCGACCACGCCCTCTCCGTCGTCGTCTTCCAATCGACGTCGCCGCCGCCACCGTCGACCACGCCAAAGCCAAGTCACCTCCGTCTCCTTCAAGCCCGGGCGCCACCGGAACCCTCCCAATCGTGGAGACGGAGGGCCTCCGCAGATCACCGTTGCATCTCCGTCCCCTTCGTTCCCACTACAACTGCTAGCGTTAATTATCGAGGAGCACAAGACAGATCCTAGCGCGAGTCGCCGCCACTGCCCGTCGCGAGATGTCCCCCACGAATAGCCACCGCGGAGTCCACGTCCCCCGTCTCATCCCGTCGATCGTGTCGTATTGCCGACCCCAACTGTAGCCGTCGAACACATCGGTTAGTGCGACAACTTCTCAACCCTAGCAGGATTTCACTCAAACAATTTAGTTAATCTGGCTATTCAATCGACCATTGCAGCATCGCCAGCCGCTCTGTGCAACTCTAGGACTGGAATTGTTTACGACACTTGCAGCCACAGGGGAACTTTTTTCTTCATAAGATCTGCCACCTCCCAGCCAAAAGGTTCGTTATGATGATCAGGCTTCTATGCCATTCCGTCAGTGATTCATGTCATTCACATTGCAAGATGAAAGGTATATGCACCCTTGCTCAGTGAGCAACTATCTTGAATTGACAGTTCAGTTCATGTTGTACTAGATTTTTCATATTGCTCGAGATCCAGCAATATGTGAGATTTTGGCCTAATTCTATCTAGCATTTTTAGTTCCCTTTCAGTTCTCAGTGATCCAGTTTTACCCTCCATGTACTTGATTTGGTCCAGCAACTGCTCTATGAATTAATCGGTATGTGTAAGCGATATGCAGCAGCCATGAGATTCTGTATCAATCCAGATCTTCACTACTATATGTGTTTTGAATAGTTCATTTGTAATGTCAGATTAATTCTGCCATGAGATTCTGACATGTGTGCAGCTTCAGACTAGCAAATGATAGCTTTATATTTGTATGGTCGATTTGATAATTTACTTAATACTGCTTAGATGGATACTAAGACAAGGGTAGAACTTTTGCTATTGTGTCAAACATCGCCAATAATCAAGGCAAGCAGTACATGTGCAAATTGGTTTTGCAATCTTGCGCCATATTCCAGGACTAACTATGAGTGTACAATATGTACTGCAGTTGCTATTGAAAGCACTCCACATGCTGGTATAGTTTTTCTTGGTTCATGCTGAGTTGGAATTTTCTTGACTTCCTATTGGTCAAGTGCAGTGCAGTGTCATTCAACAACGTGAAGCATGATATTGCCATGTCCAGGAGCAATAACTTTAGTTGCAAGGTATACATTTTACTGTTTGCATGTTCTATTGCTGGACATATTTGTCACTAATAGTTTCATGGGTTGAGTTAGAAATTAGGAAAATTTTGGTAATGTTTCTAAATTTACTGTTAAATCTTGAATAATAATGTGTTCTATTTTTGAATCTGTTATGATGTTTTTGCTAACTAGCAGTTAGGATTCCTACTGCTACTGTGCGACCTGTGTTCCTAACAGGTTCCTTCCTGATGGTCCTTTGCCATTATGTAACTGATTGTTTCTTCATCAACTTGCAGCTAATCACATATTTGGATATCCATTTGCCTACCCTTGTAATAGTAGTATCACAATCATTCTTATGCTGGATAAAGGACCTTTGTACATGAAGATGGCATCTATAAACTTTTTAGTTCATGATCTAACCAGTTATTAAGATACATTGCTTTCTAATTCTTTGACAAAAAGGGATAGACGTCTACTGTGGCAAATCAGTGCTAGGAACTGAATGGCCTATGCAAATATTCAGTACCTAATTTGGCCATTTAATAGATGTGCCATCATGCTCCCATTTGATTGGTTCCATTTTTTCATGACCTTCAATACATAGTTCTGCATGCTGCATCAGGGTGAGCACTCTGAGTATCTGACAATGGAGAATAAAGAAAACAACTTATGGTAAATAGTTTCAATGTCAAGTGTTATTATGGTTAGTTGTAAGCAGAACTCGTTTCCCTACTATTATCTCAATGTAAATATTATTACTTTTTTCAAATTTGTGAAACGTAAAACCAACATCTATGTATCTCTGCAAGTACTCGAAAAGATTAGCTCTGGCACTCGAGGAAATTAGGATGGCATGTATTTCCCACTCAACCTTTGCTCTCTCCAACTGCTCACATGTCAACATTGATTGTGTAATGTAAATGTACAGATAAGAGGACGGAGACCTGCACATATGCTTGGTGGGAGACATGGTGTTGCAAAGAGTCAATTTCGGAAGCATATCATTAATGTTGATCCAAGAGGAATGTATTCCACTGGACGTGGGAGCAGTGGTGTTGGTCGTACTGCCGCTGTCTCTGTCATGAAAGATCCAATTACAAGTGAGTTTGTCACCGAGGGTGCACCACTGGTAAGGCTGAGGACCTTACGATGGCATCTTGTACTGTTTCTCTTATATTAAACTACATGCCTACCTGTTTGTGCTTTCACAAATGTATATATGATCTTTGCTCTTTAGTCCGACTATAGCTATTGAGAATATGTAGATCTTTTCTTTTTTTAAATCAAACTATTTGATGAGGTTTCGTACCTGTCTTTCTACACCTTAGCATAATAAAAATAGATTTGGTGTAAAGCATAGGCCTGCAATCCTACAAATGATTAATCTCATTATTCAAACTCTTGGGTTTCAGGTGCTGGCAGATATCGGTATTTGCGTGACAGAGGAGTTTGACAAGATGGAGGAGTTAGATAGGACAGCGATTCACGAGGTGATGGAGCACCACAGTTAACATTGCCAAGCCTGGCATCACCGTCTCTCTCCAATGAAAGAACTGCAATTCCAACTGCTGAAAATATATTCCATTTTGTATTGTTGACCAAGCATGAGCTACCTTGTCAACCTGATGGAATTCCAGTAAAAGGAAAGCTTGCTCTTGGTGATTTGTCTGTCTTTGAATTCGTGATAAACTTGCATATAGCTGGCGATCTGCACTGATATTTGCACTTGCTAAATGTTTTCATTGTATTCTATGTGAACAGCTTTGATCTACAAATATATAAAATATCTTTGCCTTGAATTTGCAGGCTCTTGCAAATTTTGCAGCTCTTAGCGCATTATGCTTTAATGATTCATTTTTAAGCTCCTATTTTCATATTATTATCATGTTAAATGCTATACATAGACACTATTATAAATCTTCATAAATCTTCTTATGCCGGACGTTTTCCTAGTACTCCTTAAAAAAAAGAATGGAAGTAAGAGCCAAACGTCGGTCCGCCCTCCGCGCGTCCGCTCACGCCTCCGCTCCACCCCGCGCGCCTCCGCTCGATCTTCCTCCGCACGCCAGGTCCCACACTCACCCTCCCCCGCGCCTGTGCCTTCACCTCCCCTTCGCGATCCAATCTGTACCCCGATCCAATCCAACGACGCCCATCCCCACCCCGACGCCGTCATGCCTCCTCCCCCGATCCAACCCTCCCCGCGACGCCGCCGTCCTCCACCACGCGACCACCCCACAACCCTAACAGCCCCGGGACCTTGCGAACCGAGCGGAGACGCCGTCAGCGCTGCGGGATCGGGGCCGCCGTCACGATCCAATCCATCTCCTAAACCTCGCCGGCGGTACCGATTGCAGCCGCCTGTCCGCCTCCGCCGTACGGGACCGCCACCATCGAATCCGCACGCCACAGACGTGTACATCGACGAAGACCCGGCCCCTGCCAGCGCCGGCATCAACTCTCTGGCGCCATCAGCCATCAGCCGTCCCCTACTGGCGTTCACATCTCCGTCAAGCCGCTCCAACCGGTCACCGCGGCACCCCTCAGCTCTGATGGTCCAACAAGCCGCTGCAGCCCTCCAACCGACTGCCGCAGCACTCCTCCAACCGGCTGCAAAAAGGAGTTTCAGTTCAGTGCTGCAAGCAAAGGAGTTTCAGTTAACCAAAAAGGAGCAACTGGCACAGGGTTTCAGCTGAGAAATCGGCCCGCCCTTTGATCACTGCAGGTAGGCTTTATCTGTCAAATGATGCTAAGCAACCTCCTGGATAAGAAAGCGATGCTGTTTTAGACTTTCTGTTGATTAATTTACGCCTTTGTTTTTTCTTTCAGTTTTCAGGCCATTTCGTGTCCGTTGCACCTACTCTACCTGTATAAATAGGGAGCGCCAGAGACAGCTCTGCAGCAGAGGTGGTGCCAGCGAGCCTCTCCCTCTTATCAGCTGCAGTGTGTTCAGGTTCTTGATCTCATCACATTCTTTCATCAGTTAGCATGTAGCAGTAGCAAACTAGCAGTAGAGATTCAGTTCTTGCAATCTCTTTGATTCAGACTTGCTACTCTGAAAGTGTTTTTGCATGATGAAAGGATAAAACAGAGAGATATTTCTGAATTCGATGTCGATTCTGTTCTTATCACGCTTTTGTCACTTAATTCGAATCTGCAACAACACGGTCATGATGTTACTTTGACCATAGACTATTGTTTTTTGGAGAGGGGGCTGTAGAATATTATTGAAGACGAATCTATTCAGAAGTTAATTTAAATGTTTTACAAAGATATTATTGATCAAAATTAAAATGTGCTTGCTGTTGTAAGAATCCAAAACGAATGATAGTTGGAGACTAGAGAGTAGATTTGGTCTTCTTTTCATTTTTGTATTTTGGCTCTGTTGTCATTGTTTACTATGAAAGATTTGTTTAGAATGTCTTACAGTTAAGTAATTAAAAAGGGTGACAGATGGTGCATATCATTAGATTGATCGGGCGTTCTTCAGCCACCGAACCAAAATGGGCACTTATTACTGTAATCCACAGAGGATGGCTGCTTATTGTCAAAGGCAATGCTATTTCTATGAGTCCAAAATGACCCTGTAGGTTACCAATATTCAATGACCACCTGCGGAGCCCTCTGATGCGGAGGCGGCGGGCTCTCTGAATGCATCACGTTGTATTGAATGCTTCTGCACTACTTGATTCAAATTTATTGAATTCAGTTTACTGTTGTTTCTCTGAAGTTCAAAATTTGTGATATCACCATTTGAATTCTTTCTCATGGATCTGTATTCAGATTTGTTCATTCAATTAGGTCTGATGTCTATTTGTTTTGATTTCCTGAACATTACTCTACCATCATTGCAACAGAATGATCAGCCTGTTCCATCGGTGTGGCTAGGAGGACATTTGTAAAGCCAAGAGAAAGTAGAGAAAATGCCAACATTTATCAGATAAAGGTGTTTCACGTCTGGTAAGTAACTTTGTTCACTTAGTGACTGCTTGCAATTCCCAGTACCACTCATTGATTGTGAAAAAACGATACAGATGCGGGATCTAATAGTAATTTAAATGTGTCAAAAGTAATGTGACAGTAATGCAGTCCTACTGTGGTACCTTTCAATCCCAATACCACTCATTGATTGTGATTGATAGACAGTGCCTCACATTCAGGGTTTATGAACCATAAAATTCTGATATGTGATGCAAAGCAATATAATCACACTAGAACATAGTCAAGTTTTTGGTCGTTTATTTTCCGTTCTCAATCATGTCCATCTCATGCATTCCCTTCTCGATGCATACAGATTCCAATGGTGTTTTTATATTTAAAACTACAAACTTTCTATATGCATTGAGAACTGTAATAATCTAAGATTACTATGGCTTCATGTTATTAGCTTAAAGATTGAAGGGGTAATTGGAACAACAGAGAACTGTTAATTATTGATGTTTGGGGGGATAACAATTATGTTTCTCTTTTGTAATGGTTATATGCCAACATATACAACAACACGACATCCCTTTATAGGCAAAATCATTCACCTGTTACATATTAGCTGGGCAATGGCATGCCTTTGTCAAATGCTTTTTTTTCATTCTTATGCATTTTTGCTTATAAGGTTGTGTCAAATTTCAGTGACTTAATGGAAGCTGCAATAGATGAGCAAAACTCTTGTCATTGAGCCTTTACAGCAACGGATCACAATTTGGTGTGTGCAACAATTGGAAGGTGCATCGCATTAATTCTGCATCGAGTGGTGCCAATTGGAAGGTACATCACACTAGAACATAGCCTGTCCTTCGATTATTTCTTTTAGATATAGAAAGAATTGGTAAATGTGCATTGCTCATGGTATTGCTCATAGTAGTGTGATCTTCCATAGTTACATTGGGCATTTGGCATATCCAATTTCGAAATTCGGTCTCATTGGAGAATATATGACATATATGACTTTTGTTAGGAATTTGGGGTACATGTAGTTTGCTGGTTTCAGAAGCTGGAACTGAATTTCTCCGCCACGCCCCTCTGCTTCTCCAGGTCACCGCCGGCAGCGGACAAATCCAGGTGAGGCCCTTCCCAAATTTGGTGCATCCCATGTGTTTGATGGAATGAGTATGTCGTGAGATACACATAAGTTTGGTTGGTTCAGTTAGACCTAACGACATATTTTAACTGGGATACATATGTCGTGAGAAATCCATCATGGGAAACATCTGAATGCTAGATTTATGTTCCAGTGCTTAGTGTACTGCTCAATTTGCTGCAAACAATTTGTTCCTCTTGATACACAACAATTTGTTTTCTTTTTGACCTTTTAGTGTTTCCTATGATTTCACAGATTCAAGAAGTGATTTGTTGTACGTTAATCTTGTGGCAGGATGTTCTTGGTCTGTCTCTGCAAGATAAAGCACATGAATATTGGTAAAATCACAGCAGCTTCTGATTTTTCATATCATAATCGCAGAAGGTTTTGAATGTTCTTTTTCTGATTGATCTATCTGATGGGCTGATTCCCAACTACTGAAGCATGATCTTTGCTAATGGTTGGTGAGACGCCCCCTTGCCCCAAATCAGAGGCACCATTTTTGCCGCTACCATTGTTCATTATTTCAACAAAAAGAATGATAAGAGGCTTCCCTGCTGGATGAAGAAATAAATATATTACATACTGACATTGCTTCCATTCGTGAATTTTGCATCTACTTACATTTGTGTTGCTTTGTACAAATCTATGTTCTATTTCGAACAAAAATTATCTTCCATGGTCACTGCTTAGAAACAAGCCAAGATGTCTATTCAGGTATTGTACTGTTTTTAATTGCACTTTGAACTTGTATTTTTCATTTGCTATTTTTCTGATTGTGACCTCTGTGTATGCAGACAGACAAGTCTCCCTACCAGTACCGAGGTATGTTCCATGCACTGGGCACAGTCTACCGCGAGGAAGGCTTCCGTGCTTTATACAGAGGGTGGCTTCCATCTGTAATCGGAGTTGTAGGTTCCCTGTGATTATTAATCTCTCCAGTTATGCATTTGTCGCTTAGTGCTAACCACTTTATGCTCTGTGTTCATCATGAAGGTTCCGTACGTTGGCCTCAACTTCGCTGTTTATGAGTCTCTCAAGGACTGGCTGCTCCAAACAAATCCTTTTGGGCTTGCAAATGATAACGAGCTGCATGTATTTACAAGGCTTGGGTGTGGAGCTGTGGCTGGAACTATTGGCCAGACTGTTGCATACCCTCTTGATGTGATCAGGAGAAGAATGCAGATGGTCGGTTGGAGCCATGCTGACTCTATTATTACTGGACAAGGCAAAGAAGCACTCCAGTACAATGGTATGATAGACGCATTCAGGAAAACTGTTCGTCATGAAGGTGTCGGTGCTCTGTACAGGTCTCGTACCAAATTCAGTGAAGGTAAATCTTTCAAATGAACATTTCAATTCCTTTTTAAGCTTTTGTATTTTGCATGGTGTTTGAGAAAACTTTGAGGACTTCTGTTTCTAATATTTTGTCCTTGTTACCATCTTCAGGTGGTGCCCTCAATTGCCATTGCATTTGTCACTTACGAGGTTGTGAAGGATGTGCTAGGAGTAGAGATGAGGATATCAGACTGAGGGATTGGAGTAGTGCTGGGTGTTATCGACTGCTATTTTTGTAGGCGTTGGTTCTGTTTTTGTAGGCAGGGCAGGTAGAAGGATATGACTGCGGCTCCATTCAGTATCAGAACTTTTTTTGTGGCAACTATGATACAAGACCTTGTTTTTGGATTCACTTTCAGTTATTGGCAACCTATTATTGTAGTGAAATTATTTTCCAGCCTTAATTACATAAGAAATTATCAACTGTGTTTCACTGATTGAACAAATATCCTCCCAGGTACTTGCCGAGGTGCTTTTACTATATGGTTCTTAAAGGAATTAACCATAGGCTTGAAATCAAAGAAAGAAAACCCAAGCAGTAGACGGCCTCAGATCAAAATGGCAGGCAAGATGTATCTCCCAGCTGTTGGCACAATCAAACCAATGCTGCTCTTGTATGCTTCAGTTATCATCCAAGTGAATTTATCATCAACAAAACATTATGTCATTGTGGTATGCGTCACCATTTGAGATCTTCTATCATTTGAAATGATGTTCGTAGTTAAGATGATTCGTGGTCATCTGTTATGTGGTGTTTCTCCATATCTCAACTGACGAACTGAACACGAAATTAAACTCTCATTTTTGCTCGTTGAATTGTGTTGAATCATGTAAATATATCACATCATCAAATTATTTATGTATATACACCAAGATTGTATTGCCTGTGCGTTTGGCTTGATCGTGGGTTTGTATTGCCCGTAACAACGCACGGGCACTATCCTAGTAATAGTATAAGGAAAGATTTAGAATTGCACTTTTTATTGAACGGGGTCGTTATGTATAATATAGGTAATGTCTGTAATTGGATGGGCCATCTTGCTTTGCACTATATATAGTTTTGGTTGGATAATGTGTTTCCAATGAGTCATGACATTAGCTGTAGCTTGGGAACAGCTATACATAATGTCGACATTATTCTGACTTTGTGGCCAGTTGATTGAGATTCATGTTAGGATAGGGGGGAAAAATTTCACCTAAAAAGAATCTTTCATGCATAGAGGACTAAATGAAATTTATTTGCAAAACCTTTTCACAGATGAGTGCAACTTTACACGACGAATCTAATTAGCATAATTAATCTATGATTTGCTACAGTGGTGTTATAGTAACCATCCTCTAATTACACGGTCAAAGACCTCATTAGATTCGTCTCGAAAATTTACCTAGGGTTGTGAAGGTAGTTTTGGAAACTAACTTTATGTAATACTCTTAATTTGTGGTCAAAATTGCATTTAATAGGAGTGAAATTTTTTTCACCCACATCCAAACACGGAAGCATCCACGGGGCCGACCAAATGGTCGAATTTTTCCCAGACGGCATGTGCTATGTCGGCACGAAAGCCACAAATTTCGTACTACTCGACATGGGGGTGAGGTGAGGCTAGATATCTCATACATCTAGCTCCCCGGCGGGGGTGCGACTAGCCGTCGCATGCGTGATGGAAAATTTTCATCACGCCGGTCGCCGGGGCCACTAGAGGTGAAGAGGGGTGGACACTGAGTGTGGAGAAGAAAAAATATTTTCCTTCATGCATGTATGCACAACATGACAAAATAGATGACATCATCCTAAGTAAGACACCGCTTAGTTGGTGAAATTTGGGTGAAAGTGGTAAAATTTTTACATTGCGAAACGTGTTCTGTGAGAGGTGACACGGTCTGTAATGCGAAAATTTTGAGAACTTTTCGGGAACTAAACATGGCTGTAACTCTCAAACAAAAAATCTATAAATCATAAACCAGGCATCAAAATTAAATTCTGATTGCACCATTGGATTTCTGACAATAAAAACTTCAGAACAAGATCCCACTTGAATATATTTTGACAAAAAAATTACTTATATTTTTTAATTAAGGTTATATATTTTGTGCAATACATAATTGTAGAACAAAATTTACAAACTACCCGAACAAAATATTTGTACGTACCAAACAAATTATATAAACTACTGGAACAAATATGTATACGTGTCGAACAAATTATAAAAACTGTCATAACAAAAGCTTAGTATCTACCGAATAAATTATATGAACTGTTGGAACAAACATGTATGTGTCGAACAAATTATACAAACTATCAGAAATTGTACGTACCGAACAAATTATATGAACTGCCGGAAGAAATAGGTACACGTGTCGAACAAATTCTACAAACTATAGATAAAAAAATTTGTACATACCGAACAAACTATATGAACTCCCAGAACAAATATGTATACGTGTCAAACAAATTCTATAAACTGTGGGAACAAAAAATTGTACGTACCAAACAAATTATTCATCGAAGGGGACCAAATTTTCACTATTGTAAAACAAATATTGCGCTAAAGGGGACAAATATTCACTGAGTGTAACAAATATTCACCGAGGAATAAATATTCAATAAAGAGGAACAAATATTCACTGAGATAAATAATTTGCAGTGAAATTTTTTTCACCAATGCGAAACAAATATTCATTTAGGAGAAAAATTCATTGAAATGAAACAAATAATTTGATGTAGAATTTTTTATTGAGGAGAGTCAAATATTCACTCAGGAGAAAAATTCATTAAAAAATATTCACCAATAAAAAATATAAAATAAAGAAGTAAAAAAAATAAAAATATGAAAATAGAAACAAAAATAAAAATAAAAGAGAAACAAGAAAAAGAAAAAAAAGGAAAATCGAAGGAAGGAAGAATAAAAAGAAAGAAATAGAAAAACAAAAAGAAACAAGAAATGAAACTGAAAAAAGAAAACACCCCCACCCCCGCACTCTCAGGTGGTGATATACATATACATCACTGTAGTGAAAAAATAATCTGTCACGTCAGGACTCCGTGGGAAACAACTTGGTTGCTGGTCCGTGTGGGACCCTTGTCCTTGCATGCAATGCCAGCCATGATGACGTGAGCGTGAGATTAAAATTGAAAAATCTATAAATCACAAACTAAATATCAAAATTAAATTCTGATGGCACAATTAGATTTCTGACAATAAAAATTTCTAAACCAGATCCCACTTGACTATATTTTGACAAAAATTTTTTTTAAATAATATTATATATTTTGTGCAATACATAATCGTAGAACAAAATTACAAACTAACAGAACAAAATATTTGTATGTACCGAACAAGTCACTGTTATATACAGAACAAGTTTGCATATCATCTCGAACAAAAGAATCAAGGGCCAGAACATATCATAATAACGTTTCAGAACAACTTATTATTATATCCAGAACAACTTTGTATGTCATCTCGAACCAACAAAATAAAGTGTCAGAACAAATGAGGATAACTGTCAGAACAAGATCCTATTACAGCCAAAATAAGTTTATATTCCATCTTTAACAAACAAATAAAGTGTCAGAATAAATATTAACTGTAAATTTTTAAAATCGGAATAAATATTAACTGTAAATTTTTAAAATCGGAATACATCACTGTTATATGCAGAACAAATTTGTATGTCATCTCGAACAAAACAAATGTAGTGTCAGAACAAATCAGAACAAGAGTCAGAACAAGTTATTATTATAGACGGAATAAGTTATTATTATAGTGAGAACAAAATATTGTTATAGCCAGAAAAAACATGGAAGAAAACAATAAAAGAAAAAAATAAAACCAACTAAAACATGGAAGAGAAAAAATAATGAAAGAAAAATAAAAATAGAGAAAGAAACAAACAAAAACAAAGGGACACACGTGAAAAAGGAATGAAAAGAAAAATAAAATAAAATAATTAGAAAACTCAGAATAAAAAAAAGAAAACTCAGAATAAAAAAAAGAAAAGAAAACAGAAATTCACCCCACCTCGCGCCCTCCTTTCCTCGGTGCGACGAAAGAAAATTTGTCGCTAAAGCAACATAAAAGATTCCCGCGCGCCCTCCACGCGCCCCCACGACCAATGAGATGTACTCAGATATTTATTTATAATAATATTAATTATGTGGACCTTTTTATATTTCTTTCTGTTCTGTATGGATTTGTTATCATTTGAGACAGGAATTGCACGTGATAGCCTCCTGGGACTATCACAGAGGTGTAGAGGATCGGGTTTCCATTCTCGGAAATCCGATTCGTTTCAGAGTTGCCCTCGTACTTGGCCCAGTTGGTGAGGAGCGGGTCGGAGGGGACGGCGAGGCACTGCACCTGCACCGACTCCCTAGTTGAAGTTCCCGTACAGTCATAATGTTACTGTTCATGGTTTTGTTTCCCCAAAATTGTTGTAATTGTTATTGTATGTTAATTTGTACTGCTAATCAATTGATGACCTCCCTAATTAAACTCTTGATCACTTGTTTATCAATGAACATTCATCATCTGTTGTTCTGTGAAGCCTGTGCGTGGGTGGTAATCTTTACCTCGCTCGAGCGCGCTGTGAGGGTAGCCAACCCAGGTGCAGGCTTCCAAACGTCATCTTCAGATGGCAGTTAGGGGTAGTTAGCTGAGCTCCAACTTTGACTCAGTCTAATAAATGATGACTAGGTGTAGCCCAGTTGGTGAGCTTCCCAGGTGTGGAAGCCACTGCTCCTGAGTTCGATTCCCATCAGGAACGGATTTACACACCTCATTTTTCTCTTAATGAAAAACCACTTAATTCCTCCTAAGTTAGGTTTAATTTTGACTCAGTCTAACAAATATAAGCTCGGTCCGACCAGCAGCATAGAGTGCAAGTTTGCCAAATGAAATCTGTACACCCTGTGAGCCAGGCTCGCGGGACTGGCTGAGTCGTCCTGCGCGCCGGCACTCCCAACGCAACACTTACCACACGCCAATATCGACGTCCTGGCGGTTGCCACGCACTGCTAGCGCACCCCGGCCGGCCGGGCCCCTGCTCGCTCCATTCGTTGTCTAGCGTGGACAGCGCTCATGGGCGCAGGAACCTGCGCCGTAGCCGAGGGCTCTCCGTATTCTCCAGCCGCCACACCAACCATTGGGTTGGTCGGATCAAAAAAATTGAAACATTGATGTCGAAGTATAATTATTGATCTTACTACTACTAAAATCAATCATACTCCGTAGAAGCATCTCTACCAACTGTGGCTCCTCCACCCCCTGCTTGTAGCAACTAATGAATTGAACCAACCCTTTTGTTTACCTTCCTCGCTCATCCTTCCCTTGCCATCATTCTCAGAGCTAGCTAACGCCCTCCCGAGTCACATCGTGCTCGACGACACGCCTTGCCCGAAGCCTTCATCTCCTCCTTGTTCGGTTCAGTTCGATCGGGACCCCGATCGATCGGCTAGGGTCATCGAGAACACCACAGCACAACGACGTGTTAGACTGCTAGCTCTTCCGTCGTTCAAGCTAGGGCTGGACAAAATGCTCGTGGCTCGTTAGCTCGCTCGGCTCGCAGCTGGCTCGGCTCGGCTCGATCTAATTTTCTAACGAGCCGAGCATAATTTTTTGCTCGTTAGTATAACGAGCGAGTTCGAGCCGGCTCGCGAGCCAAACGAGCCAGATACATATGACCCTAGCCGCCAATGAGTGGAGCGAGCGAGCACATGTGTAAGCCGGCCCAACAATTCATTTACCACTACGAGCCCACCCAGCCACCCTTTCCCTGAGCTGAAACCTTATCCACTCACGTTCTCATCCATCCCCAAAGTCAAAACCGGCAGTCGCAGGCTCGCAGCCGCAGGCCCGCCGCCGCGCCGTCCCTCCCCGGCTTCCCCGCTCCACGCTCCCAAGCGCAGCCGCGCCATGCCATCTCCCACGGCCCAGCCACGAGGTCGAAGAATGAAGGTGGGGCTTTGGATCAGCTGGAGGCCTCCGTGAGAAGATGTTGTACGAACAGCACGAGCGCAGCGGACACGAGCGTCGATCTCGCCCAGGAAGATGTTCAGCACTCAACTTCCCATCTTTAATAGTCCATCGATCCGGTGTTTCTCAATAATTTGATTTCTTTACTTCTTTATTCCTTCTTGGTGCGTGGATTTTGCAAACCCATGATGCTGCTAGATGTTGTATCTTGAATCTTCTTGCTGCTTGCTAGTTACTACTCCATTAGTGTTAGGATTTAGCTTCAATTTACGAGAAACTATGCTGCTTTGATTTGTTTGTGCAAGATGTAACGTAATTTGTTACTGGCTCGCGAGCTGACCGAGCTAGCTCGCGAGCTAGACCGAGCCGAGCCGAGCCGGCATTTCAGCTCGTTGAGATAACGAGCCGAGCCGAGCCAGCTCGTTAAGATAACGAGCCAGGCCGAGCCGAGCCGAGCCGGCTCGTTATCCAGCCCTAGTTCAAGCCAGGGTGAGTCTCCCCGCGCATGCGCACGTCAAAGATCGAAGATCCCCTTTCTTTTTCTTTTTTTTCTCCTGTGATGTGTATGGATCATATGGTTGCCTTGTCAAGCCACCTTCCTCTCCTCTAGATAGACATATCTAGATCGATACCAAAGGTACCAGGTGGTGATGAGAGGCATTATTCAGTCACTTGAGCAAGTCAACGACCCACTCCACCACCCTCTAGTCTAGATAAATTTTTGGGTCCAATTCGGAGTAGTTGTTTGCATTTCCTTTGTTCTGCTGATGGCTGATTTCGACTGATTTAATAGTAGTATGTGAGAGAAAACAAGAACAAGTGAAGAGGGTTACTGCTTTTGGACTAGCTAGCTAGTACGATTTTTCACTACGTGTGTGTATTTCAACAATAACTAAATGAAGTCATATTTCTTTTAATTTGACTCGGCAGAGACGCTGATGGCAGGATTGGAGCCGGTAGTGGTGTTCTGGACCGGATGGGGCCTCCATTTTGCGGTTCTGTTGAGCTTCACCGTGCAGGTAGGGGTGGTAATGGATCACAGTCCTACTTTATTCTTCACAAACCAACTAAGTCTTATATGTTTTTAGTTTAAAATTGAATAGTATTATGACTCGATCCTAATAGGGTCTGATACTTAAATTCTTAAGGCTAAATTGCAAGGATCTTTACCACCCCTACGTGCAGGTGACGCTCCTGTTGCTAGCGGATCTCCGTCGGCGCAAAGATTGGGCCTGGCTAAAGGTGGTCATCTGGTCGGCATACATGTTGGCGGACACGACGGCTATATACGCGCTGGGCCACATGTCCGTGGTGTTCCGCTGGTCCCCTGAGCACCACGGCCAGCTGATGGCTCTCTGGGCGCCGTTGCTGCTGGTTCACCTGGGCGGGCAGGACAACATTAGCGCCTATGCCATCGAGGACAACCGGCTGTGGCTGCGTCACCTGCAGACTTGCGTGCTGCAGGTCACAGCAACTGTGTACGTGCTCTACCTATCTTCCATCCTCTCCCTCGCAATGTCGTCGTCCAACAAGCAGCAGCAGGTCAGTTGGGCTGCCATCCTAATGCTTGTGGTTGGGGTTGTCAAGTACGGGGAAAGGATATGGGCGCTGAAGCGTGCTAACAGTTGTGCCAGTAGCAGCCTAACCGCCAGGAGCTATGACAATAAGCAGGTTTCTGTTGCTGCTGCTGCTGCTGCTGCTGCTGGCTCACTGCACCCAATGAAAGTAGCGTACTCACTGCTGGATGTACCCAAGCAAATGTTCGAGGGGCCAACAAGCTACGTGCAATTTAACAAATTGGATAATGAGGTGTCTAAGAAATTGGGTGATCAACAGTATATGTTGCGTGTGGTGGAGATGCAGCTGTCGATGATGTACGACCTGTTGTACACCAAGGCTGCTGTGGTGCACACATGGTACGGCTTGTGCAGCCGTGTCCTCGTCACGCTGCCTTTCACCGTCACCGCACTCGCTCTCTTCACCTCCGTTCGTCGTCATTGAGCCACGACGACGACAAAAGCAGATCGGTAGATGTCCAGGTCACCACTGTTTTGCTAGTTGGTGCAGTCGTCCTGGAGACCGTGTCAGTGCTGAGGGCAATCTTCTCCAAGTGGACAGCCGTCATGCTTTGTGGGAGGGGTTGGAATACCATTGGAACAGCAATGGAGCGACTGCTTGTGGCAGCTGGTAGGAGTACTCCGAGATCATACTGGTCGGTCCCCATGCGGCAACACACCCCTTTTGCGTGGACTTCTCGTACTGACCGCAGTATGGGCAGGAAGATGGCAAAAAGGATGGGACTGGAGGACTGGTGGGATTCCAATGTCTACTCCTGGTCCATCCATGTCCCGGAACTCTCCATTAAAAAGGTGTTGAAACTAGTGTCCTCCACAACTAGTGATGGCATCGCCATTTCACAGGGCCAGAATGCCGTACGGAAACATATGGATGCCGTACGGGACCACATGCATAATCTCGATGAATTTCTGTCCCAAATACTCCCTCCGTCCGTGTTGAGCGGGGTACACTATTCATCAAACGACAAATTCTATGGGACGGCGGCAGAAGCATGGAGGGAGAGGAGCAGGATTACAGAGGCCAGACTGAAATACAACAGAGGACTGGCTGACTGGATCTGGATGGAGGTAGGGACGTTGAAACTGGAGGAGAGAATCCTTGTGTGGCACATCGCCACTCATGTCTACTGGGCGTGGTATCTGCAGACCAGTAGACCTCCTGCACCTGGTTTACAAGCGGCACGTGCTGTCGCCAATTACATGATTTTCCTGCTGGCCGCCCGTCCCTACATGCTGCCTTACCCTGTTAGTCGCCAGGCCTATGTCCAGCTGTGCTCCCCAGCCGTCACTATAAAGAATTTCATGGAGCTCCCGCGGCCGTGGTACGACATCTGGGCGCTAAAGGATTTCATACTGACTCATCACAAGGAGGGTTTGATGAAAGGATCTCCACTTCGACAAGATAAAAATAAAGCCACTCGAAAGTGGAACGAAGACGAAATTGGTGCTGCTGCTCAGCCTCAGCATACCATGAATACTACACTGGAAAGAGGATGTCAGCTTGCAGCAAAGCTGATCCACATCACGGAGAAAATAGCCGATGGTAATGAAGACATCACGATACCAACAGCTGCTAAAGATGTCGTGGACATGGTCTTGGAAGTGTGGGTGGAGACGCTGTGCCACACGGCCTACTTGTGCAACGAGAAATCTCATGCCAAACACCTGACCGAGGGTGGTGAGATCATGACCTTCATTACCCTTCTCATGTTATACATGAAGAATGGTTCCATAATTCATGAAAACACAAGCATGACAAGCGGCGGGACAGAAGTGCGGCCCTCTTCTTCTCAAGGAGACAGAGCAACCGCAGACATATAACCATCCAAACGTGAGTTATATGTTCCTGTTTCTCTATCTTTATCGTTATTGTACACGTATGTTATCCTTTAATTAATCAAATGCTCCATTTGATTAAACTCATTGGTGCTTGCGCGTCGGATGTATGCAATTCCAAATTGCCAAGTTTCTCCATTTGATGCTTTGCCAGTTATTGCTACGCATTTGTGGTGAATTAATTAAAAGTAGTGCTACAGTAGCAGCTATTTTTTTTGGCCGGAAAAGAGAGAACTTTATTAACTAGGCATGAGAGTTACAATCATTTTCAATCAAGGGCTTGACACACGCAGGCACATCCCCCAACCGGACTTCAGTGAGCCTATCTCGCCTAGCTAAAAGGGCTAACTCATTTGCAACTGAATTTCCTTCTCTCTTAACATGATCTACTCTCCATTCTACAAGTAGTTGCGCTTGCTCCTTCGCCTCTGCCACAATGAAGCCTATCTCGGATCGGTCTTCTTTCTCCTGCAGCGCTTTAATCAGATGAGCGCAATCCGACTCCAGGATAATCGATCCAGGTGTCAAACGCGACGCCAGTGTTAGGCCCTCAGCGCATGCTCTCCCTTCTGCTTCAACCGCATCTGCACACCGCAGTAAAGTGCGCCATGCTGTGAACAATACTCGGCCTGAACTGTCTCGCGCCACCACGCCTACGCCAGCTGCACCAGTGTCATGTAGGAATGATCCATCAACGTTTATTTTCGTCCAGCCCGGGGGAGGTGGTGTCCACCCGATGCTCTTGGTGCTGGTCGTCACTTCCTTCCCAGCACTGAGACCACAGTGCTGGCGGGTGACTTAAGCGCCCGCCAGCACAGTGAATTTTACAAAAGCTCGAAATAAATAGCAAAAAAAATTTTTTTAGGGAGGAACCCCACCGGCCTTGTCATCAAGTCGCAAGTCGTGTCATTTTTCGCGCAAAGTCGCGACGCTACCCGGCCGGCAAGACTCGAACCCGCAACCTCCACTCTTGCGCGAAGCCTCCTCTACCACTACACTACACACTCATATGCGTCCATATCCAGTTTTCATTCTACTCATATTATACTACACTGAGTATAAATTGTCTTTTTGAGACTCTAAACGGCTTCAAATTAAAAACTTGTCAACTACAAAGTTTCATAACTTTCTGAGATCTATAACTTTCGTGTTGAGCAAAACTTCATTTGAGGTCGTTTACAAAATTTGAATTTCAAATTTGAGATATTCAAACCTAGTTGACAATATATTTTCGTTGACAATATGTTTTCAAATAAGAAAGTTGTAAACTACAAAATTTTATTACTTCTCAAGACGTACAACTTTTATTTAGAATGTTTCTTCATTCGAGATCGTTTGAAAAGTCCAAATTTTCAAACTCGAGAAATTTCAGACGTACTTTTCATTGATGAAAGTAATTCAAATTCAAAAAGGTTCAACTACAAAGTTTCATAAATTGTCAAGATGAACAACTTTTATTTTGGTCATTTGGTCATTCGGTGTAGTCGTAGTAACATTCTTCACAAATCTTATATATACATGTCTCGTATAGTTTCATGAAACTATATAAGAGAGATAGGTTTTGTGAACAAAATTATTACCACTTTGCCAATGAAAAAACAATCTAAATAAAAGTTGTACATCTTGAGAAGTAATGAAACTTTGTAGTTTACAACTTTTTGATTTGATAACTTTTTACTGCTTTAAAAAGTTATTGTCACACAACCCAAAATTTTGAAAAGCACTGTGCTGGCGGGCGTGTTAAGTCACCCACCAGCACTGTGGTCACAGTAGTGGCGGGTGACTTCACGCGCCCGCCAGCAAAAATGATCTCATTTGTGCTGGCGGGTAACAATTGCGTCTACCAATAATCTATTTTTCATGTGTCAGTACAAATTGATTTTGGCCTAGTGTGTAAAGAGGATTCCATTACAATAAGAGAATGCACTGATTCAAGGATGTGATAGACCGCCCAAAATTAATTCCCAATTAGCGCATAAACCATCCTTTTGGCCATTATGCACTAACAAAGAGTTAATTTGTCGTATCTGCCGGGTCAAGCCCGGTGAAATCACTTACATAGCAACAAAGGATCGAACATATGCATTAAAACTCACATGAAGGCGAGTCCAGAGTACATTACACAATTTAAATCCAAATCTGCCCATAAAAGTTTAATTATTACAAACCATTGTTCAACAGGATAAACTAAAAGGTACCGAGTTCGAAAACAACGGAAATTAACTAAGCGATATGATCAACATCATAGGAGGCCATCCATGATGCAATCACTCGTCATTATCCACCCATTCTAGCTGCCAGCCAGGTGGGATCTCTCTAGGCCAAACAACATCGAAACGAATAGGATTTCTGAGAATGGAAACACGATCCTCCGCACCTCTATGATAGTCCCAGGAGGCTATCACGTGCAATCCCTGTCTCAAATGGTAACAAATCCATACAGAACATAAAGAAATATAGAAGATCCACATAAATAATATTATTATAAATAAACATATGAGTACATCTCATCGGCACATGTCGGGTACAAGTCCAACAGGACTGAATCAAACAAAGTAAACATCTATGCAGCGGAACTCATGTAGCGAAGTAGACACCATCTCCCAAATTCAGCTCGAGTGTAGAACAAGCCTCAGTCCTCCCAGCCGTCGTTCTCGAAGTCGTAGTCGGGCTCCGAGTCTATAAGTCCTCCATGCACCACCGGTAGCTAGTCGTGGGACGCATCCCAAGATTAGTGACGGTAAAATCCCTTACCGCCTCATTAAGGTACTAGGCTTACCGGTCCCCATTCCCGACAAGTGCTTAGTACGTTCAAACACTTAACTCACAAAAGCCACTAGACCGGAGCCCAAATCCCATGCTCTTACCACATGAGCAATCCATTTATCAAGTCTTATGATTCCAACATAATATCCTATATCTCGCGATTGACGAACATCACTCGACTTGTACCGGGTCATTATAGCATAGCAATTATCGACCTAGCATACTAGTAAAAGAGCATATGTACCTAGGGATCATGCATCTATGGTTTCAATTCAACTCCTGAAACGTAAATGCACAAACATAACATAGATAGTCGCATAATTTTAAAAAGAATTAGGTCAATGCTTCGGTACTTGCCTTCGTCAGCAAAGCTAGCCTTGGGCTCTTCTGGACTTTGGTCTAGGTCTTGATTCAGTTCCACGTAGTGCACGTCCCCGTCAGCTCCTTCCTCTCCACCTTCCGGCACGAGCGTGTAGCTACCGTCGGGGATCTCTATACGAAGGATGCATATGCAACATTTAGTGATGTTCTTAAGCAAGATTTCATTTATGAAAACTAAAGCAAAAACTCATGGTGTATGATTGACCACATTCACCTCGATAAGGTTTTAACATTTATTTTTCTATAAAAGAAAAGGGTGTAAGTGTGGGTCAGATTACTCTTGTTTGATGGTGATTGTGTGCACATCTAAACAAATTAAATTAAATTTCTTCACAAAACAGCAAGGAGGTACCACTCAGCCCAAAACATGCTCCACAACACATTCATAGGGTGAAATAAAGGTAGTTGTGGTGGTTTTCCATTTAAATCTATTATTGAGCTCGACAATAGCCAAAAGTTGAGCCACACAATCTATTTAAATACAACTACACCAATCATTTACTCAGATCTAGCTTAAAAACAAAAGAATTCATAACCCAAGTTCTACTCAGTAACTTTGTGCAATCTTTGGATAAATTCTACCCATATCATCACACGCTACATATCCAAAAATCAGATCTAGAGGAGTTGTACATTTCAAGTTATGGCAAAACTCATTCAAACTGAGTTTGAATTTTAATTCAAAACCTACACATCAAAACTATAGACATGCTTTCTAGAAAAGGTAGATTTCGACACAGGGAGACCAAAAAAATAGTTTTGCAATTTTTTGATATTTTTACGATTTTCTACACATTTTACAAGATTCAGCAGTTTGACTCAAAACCTGAAGAATCTAATAGCAAAAAGGTCCTTGGAAAGATTTGGATCTTCACACCTATACCCCTGACTTTAACGCCTAAGCCCTGCAAGATCTCGATCTTCACCCAGGTACCCTCGGCGACACAGGGGAGCTCGCCACCGGTGAGGGACGGCCGGAGCTGGGCAAAAAACGGCGCGGGGTGAAGTGGGTGCTTACCCTGAGTCGATTGGTGTCGGTGGCCGGAGCAGAGAGGGCGCCACGAGCGTCACCGGCGAGGCAGCGGCGGTGCGGCCGCCTCGGCCCGAAGTCTGACGAGACGAGGGGCAGAGCTAGGCCATGGATGGCAGTGGAAGCTCTACTGGGACCTAGGGAAGAGGTTACGGGGGTTGGTTGGCGGAGGAGGTGAGCGGAGGATTTTTATGATTCTACCCGCTTTTCGGTCCTCCAATTAGGCCTGGGCGTTTGGGTTACCCGATTATTTCGGGCCGGGTAATTCGGGTAATTAAAAATCCGGGTAATGAAAACTGCTACCCGATATTAGCTCGAAAAAACACTACCCAAAATTTCGGGTACCCGATAATTCGGGTTCGGGTATACCCAATCTACCCAAATTTACAAAAAATGACAAACTATACAAAATTTTAGTAGAATTATATATAAAAAATCACCAGTAATTTGTGTAGAATTTCAACAAGTTGGGAATAATAATATATTATAGTTATGTGTTCAAACTAAGAAAATTATATTATAATAAAGTGACAATTTCAAGTGTTCAACTAACAATACGTGATAAATACAAAGACAAAGGTAAATTTCGGGTAGTTCGGGTACCGAAGTGTATTACCCGAATTACCCAAACTAATTTCGGGTAATCACAATCACTATCCGAACTTGGGATCGGGTGCCTCAGGTTTGGGTTCGGGTAATTCGGTTAAGGGTAATGGGTATCTGGTATTTTGCCCAGGTGTACCTCCAATGATCTGACGGGTGGGTCCGACGTGAGAGGTACGGTAGACCCGATTTGGATTAGAAACATTTTTCAAATTATTCGATCTTTATAGTATAGACTAATTAGCAGTATTATATAGTATTAAATATAGATTATTATAAAACCAATTGCCCGATACGAAGACTAATTCGCAAGATAATCTATTAAGCCTATAGTTCATGATTAGACTCAATTCGTCTTTGAATTAATAATTAAGACGGTTCATCTAATTTGGTAACCTTTCACTATTCATTTGTTACATCTTTACCACTTTTCAACGGAATTAAACATCTCTTGTCAATTTTCACTATTCACCCGTCACATCTGCATTATTCAACCGTCACATCATCTTTCTATGCACACGGTCCCATGCAAATATTTTCTCTATTCACTTGGCACATACTCACCAAATTCAACCGAACTAAACACTCCTAGCAATTTTCTACTATTCACCGGTCACATCCTCACCACTTTAGACAAACTAAACAAACCCTTAATTTTATGATTAGTTCATATTTAGCCATCCTAGTTAGCATACGAATGAATATTCGATGCGATAATAACTAAACTTTAACTAAGTTTAAATCACCCTAATCGGTTGGGTTCGCTAGGCCCATCATATCTATTGAGCTGTACAAAATGAGTACAGAACTGAAAAGTACGAGCAAAAGCCAACTGTTTGTTCGTCTACTCTGAAGGGCAACTTGTGATTTATTTTAAGTCCATGAACCAATGAGCCGTATATAGCTGGCCATTGGTCAATTTGTTTATGGATGGCATTTCTAAATTCTAACCCAACCTATAAATACACCTGCTCGGCTGCTGCTTTTGATTGCTTCTTCTGCCCGAGAAGAAACTGCTACCAGGCATCAGGCATCAGCACCAACGCGGCCAAGCCCGCGGTGCACACTAGCTGCAAGGCGAGATCGCGCGCTTGGTATACATGGACCGGGTCCTGTTTCTCCTCCTCGCCGCCGCAGCCGCCTCGTGCGTCGCCGTCACCGGAGGTGGAGAAGCGGCGCGCGCCGTGGCCCGTCGCTCTCGCCGCCTTCTGCGCCTGGCTCGCCGCGTCCGCTGCGGTCGCCGTGTGCCTCCCGCGCTGCCGCGCCGAGTGAGAAGCTCGCGCGGCTCCTATCCGGCGGCCGCCGTCCACGCCCACGCCCGTAAGCGAGCTTTCCTTCAACCCGCTCGCCGGCGATCGCTAGCTGCGTAGTGTCTCCCGTCGACGCCGCTGCATGCGTGGGACTCCGCCCCCGTCGGAGGCCCCCTCGTGCGTGCTCTGATCGAACGGATCATACATACCCGAATCCCCGCCCCGCTCGAGATGATTCGATATCATTTCCAGCTTCCCTTAATTGCGAAATGGTTCTGTTCTGTTCCTCTGCAGCTGCAGCCTGCAGGTGAGGGGGGCGCCGCCGGATTCCAAGCCGGAGCTGGAGACGTACGAGTCCGGCTTACTTCACCAGGTACTGAAATAATAATATTACTAGCTAATAAATTGCTGTTGTGTCAGCTTGATTAATTAAGATGGGTGCGTCGTGGCCCACCCGTCAGAGAATAATCCACTCGTTGGATCTTGGGAGTTGTTGGGCTTTCGGTGGCAGCTCGACCTTTGCCCACTCGTGGAAACAATTGGACAGGTCAAATGAACTGCTGCTGCTATTGCCCGTCCACGACTATGTACCCGTTAGTTTCCTGTGTTTTGCTGCTCAAGAAAAAATGTACTGTGATAAAGTTCGTATTGATCATATTGTGTTGCGGAATATATAAATATTTTGTTTGATAAAGTTTGTATTGATCTTGTGTTTGGAAAGAAGGCAGCTCTGACTTTTTCAAAACCGGCAGAAGAACTACATCAGTGGCGCCCTTGGCGTCATGCCCTTCCTGAAGGTGATGTTGAGCATCCACGGCAGGGGACTGCTGCTTGGTTCCTCCGGCTTGTGCTTCGGCGCCTCTGTGAGAGTGCTTCTTTCTTTTTTTCCTGTTTTTCTTTTCTTTGTTGCGGTTTAGTTTTTCTTGAGTTGAAGGAAGTTGTGCTTGAGAGTAGTGAAGAAGAGGGTTCTTTCAGTTGTAGCAGTGGTGTGTGGTCGCTTGTGTCGATGTCCCAGTCCGACCGAGCGGAGTTGGCTCGTGTCGTCGCTGACCGAGCGTAGTTGTTTGAGTTGCTCAGTTGAGTTGTGCGGTGCTGATTTTGACGTCCCAATACAATCCACCGGAGTTGAGTTGTTCGGGGTTTCTACCCCTGAGTTGTAAGGTCTTCTGACCTGGAGTTGTGAGGGATGACGGTTTGCCTCCCTAGTTGTACGGTCTTCGGACCAGAGTTGTATGGTTTTCGGCTCGGTTTTCCTTATAAACTGGGACAACTCTCTTCTTCTGATAAAAATTCGGGAAAGCGTAAGCTTTCGCCGTCCCTTCAAAAAAAAAACTACTGTTTCATTATTATTATTTTGCAATCGTTGTGGAGTGGTAACTACACATCAAATTGTAGTAACTACTGTAATTAACGAAAGACGGGCCACACACAACAGTCCACGGATGCATACGTACACTTTGAGAGCGAAATAAAGTAGAACTGCAAGCCGGACAAAACAAAAACAGGGCTTTGCCTTTTCTTAACAAACAAACAAGCGTCAGTCGACACTCTTACGGTCTTACCTGATTTAATGGAGTAGAAATAATTAAGCTGCCGCGCCGTTTGGTAGCATGTCACGTCGTAGCTGACCCAAGGTGTCTGCATGCTAGAGATCGACGTAGATAATTTCTCGTCAGTACTATTTTCTTCACCTTCAAGCAACCGTGACAAATTTAAACTACTTGCTCCATCCCAAATTACTATCTGTTTAAAACTTTTTCTACGTTGATTTTGCTACGTATCTAAACATAGCACATATTTAGTGTAGAGTAAAAATTATGAACGTAAAAACATTAAAAGCTAAAACGAATAGTAATTTGGAACGGAGGAGTATCATCGCTAGCTGCTAAGCTGCTCAAAATTTCTTTGCCTGATGATTACATTAATTAGGACATTGTTTTAACATTTTTCTTTCGTTGAATTCTTATCTACTGCAAGCAACAATAATAATGAGAAACCGGCCGGCCGGCTTTGTTAGTTGCATCGGCGCGCCGTATCACGTCCATGTGCCGGGTTAGACACGGGATGGCGCCACGGTGTCGCGCTCCGTTGAACACAGGTGTGCGCCTGGCAACGTGGCCAAATCAGGGTGGCACGCTCGTCTTGTTCACGAACCACGGGCAACTGCTGTGCCTCAACGACGGCACCTCATGTTGTCACCGTGTTGCCATGCATGCATGCAAACGTTTTCAGAATCTGAGAGATTCACATCGCGCCTTCGTGGATTCTGATGAATCGAAGCTTATCCGGAACGTCGGCCTCGCGCTCTCTCTCTCATAGCTTACCTATCATCATCACAGTGGCGAAGCCAGGATCGAACCCTAGGGGGGGCTCTCCTGAGCTTCTTCCACCTCCGGCTCCTCCTTCCTACATTCTTTTGCTCAAAATCTGTAGGAGGGACTCAGGGGGCTTCACAGCATTTCCGGCGGTAGCCGGGGCTCGAGCCCCGGCCGCCCCGGTGGTGGATCCGCCACTGCATCATCATCAGCTTTCGTCGTCATGTCCATGTCACTTCAGTCCATGTTGGCAGCTTACCTCAGCGCGTTGACACGTTGACATTGGAGGCAGTGGCTCAATACCTCAGTCTCAGTGTTTACAAAATTTTCTTTCCTGGAGCTAAACCATAGCTAGGGATGGCAACGGGACATCCCCGTCGGGGATCTGCAGAACGTTTTCCTCCCCGATAGAGCAAAAGCTCCCCGTTCTCATCCCCGTCCCCGCTCGCGGGGAAGGATTTTCCCCCCTCCCCGTCCCCGAGCGGGGATCATGTACCCGACGGGGACTCCGACCCCGACAAATCCCTGAGAACACAAGCATAGAAGGAAGAACTCAACGATTATAGATGATTAATCCCCAGAGCTCTCCATCACCGCAAAAGTATCGACATACAAACAGAGTATTCCATAATTCCAGAAGCGAGAAAATAATAATAATAAAAGAATCTTACAACATCAGCTAAATAAATTAGCTTTAATCTTTCACTCAAATTCCCGAAGCTGGCCATAGTTACATATCAGAACAAGATCCAGTACAATAATGCAGCTAATCTAACGATACCACTAGTGCCACACCGCAAATCTCAGAAATCGAACAGATACAGAGATGCGTGATCCACCTTGTTGTTGTTTTGCCTGTAGCCGACCTATTAGCAGAGAAGAGAGAGAGATTGGGGGTCGCGTGCTCTGTCAGCTCTTCCTGCTGGTAGCAGTCAGCACTCATCCCTCAGCAGCCCGGCGGACAGGCGCCGTACGCGTGCGTGCCGCGGAGTGCGGAGGCGCGGACGCTGCGTCGCTACTCGCGCTCGAAATCGTCGTGGAACCTCTCTCTCAGCTCGTGGCTCCTCACCGGTGAAGCGGCAACGACGCGTGCAGCAGTAGTGTGGGCGGCGGCGACTCAAGAGATGAGAGGGGGAGGGAGACTGAGTTAGGGTTACAAGATGTGGAGTTTATATACGACAGCTTGGTGGGCCTTGGTTATTGGGCTCCTATCTTCTGCTGGGCTTCTTTAGGCTTATGTTGCACTGCAATTACGCATATACTCGGGGCCCCGACGGATAACGGGGACGGGGGAGTACAGACCATTCCGTCCCCCGCTTCACCCGACGGGGATGATTTTTAGCCGTTAAGGTCCCCGCGGGGACTAAAAACGTCCCAATAAGATCCCCTAATGGAGGGAATCCCCGTCGGGGATCGGGGATCGAGGCCCCGTTGCCATCCCTAACCATAGCTATAGAGCAAAACCACAACTATGCTTTTAGTTGAATTTTCTTTCCTAGCTATGACCCCATTTAGTTAGTGAAATTTTTGGTGAAAGTGGTGAAATGTATTGGGAAACGTGTTCTGTGAGAGGTGACACGGTCTGTAATGTGAAAATTTTGGAAACTTTTAAAAACTAAACAAGGCCTGTTTGCCTTCGTTTCAATTTTAACGGCGATATATCACGTACTCCATGAAGGTATGCGTAGTAGCAATTCGTATTCCCCCAGGGAGGAATGAAGCCACGGTGGTGGGCCGATGGAAAACTGAAAAACGGGTCGGACACGCCACTGACGACCACCACTAATCAACGTGGGCTAGCTGTAGCGAATATGACCTTATATGCTATTTATTCAAAGTTTAATTTTGGTGATTAATGACAATATAATCAATGGGACTAACCATATTGTCTAGCATGTCTTTGTAGACACTTCTAGGTCCCAAGAATACAAAAATACCATATGCTAAAATGAGAAGATAGTATATTTTTCAAGGGTAAAAACCGTGAAAGAAAAAGAAAAGAAATGCTACCGTCGGATGAACCGACGGTATCTTGGAAGCAGCGTTGGTGCAAGCACAGGATGAAGCGGTACACTGCGTGAAGACTGGAGTTTACTTGATGATCACCGGATCAACCGATGCCCCCATTTCTAGTTGCGCCGGATGAATCAAGAGACCAAGCCTGCAGAAATCAGTAGCACCGGATGAACCGATGGGTGAGCAGCGGTTCATCCGACGGCGTCAAATCAGCTAACAGAGAGGTCCAGGAGCGAAGCTCTTCAGCACCGGATGAACCGATGGACATAAGGGCTTCAATAGCGGTTCATCCGATGGCCGCGTGTTTGCTAACAGAGAGGTTTTGGCCACGAGTCTATCAGCACCGGATGAACCGACAGCTAGGCAAGAGGACCGTCGGTGCAAGCGTCGGAGGATATGTGTCAGTGGAGATGCAACGGCTAAGTGACGTGGAGGGCACCGGATGAACCGACGCCTGGGAAAGTTATAGCGGCGGTTCATCCGACGGTACTAGTTTCAGCAGCTTTTAGCCAACGGCTCTTTGGACGCCTTGGGCTATTTATACCCCCTCCACTCACCCATTTGGAGTTGCTGGAGTATGTGGAAGTGCAGAGGAGATCAAGACTCATAGAAGATCATATCCAAGTCATCCAAGTGCTAAATTGCTCATCCATAGACTTGCATATGCTTTGTGTGTGTGCTTAGTGTTAGGTTTAGCTTAGAGCTAAGTAAGTGCAAGGTGTGCCTACCTTGTGAGGTGATTCTCGAGTGGATCAAGTTGTACGAGGTGTGCCGGAAGCCTTGGAGCCTAGGTGGCTCTCCGGCAAACGTCTTCGACCCTCCGGCTTGAGGTGGAGCGGCGAGGACACTTTATGCGGGGGACATGGAGACCCCCTTCCCTTGGTGGAGAAGCTCCTTAGTAGAGGCGGCATCAAGGTGACCAAGGGAGCTTGACGAGTGCCTTCGTGGCGAGCCTTTGTGGCAAGTCAAATGGTGCTCTTGGGAGACTTGGTGACCGAGAAGCAATACTCTTGTGTAGAGTGCTTCAACGTGGACTAGGGGTGGCTTAGTGCCTACCGATACCACGGGATAAATCGTGTGTCAAGAGTTTGCTTCCTCTCATCCCCCTTTACATTTTCGCATTACATTCTTGCAATCCCTGTGTGCCTTTACTTTCCTAGAGTAGTATCTTGCTAGGATTAGCTATAGGTTGCAAAACTTGTTTTGGGATGTGAGTTTCACACTAGAACAACTCTAGTTGCACATCTAGATAGTATGTTCTAGTTTATGTTTGATGCAAATAGTGATAAGCCATAGGATAAATTTTTAAGTTGCCTAATTCACTCCCTCCTCCTCTTAGGCTACGAGCATCCGATTCCTTTCACTAGCTCGACTGCCTCCTCCGGCCGCCGCGTTTCGAGCACCGACCGGCGAGATCTTCCGGCGACAAAACATGCAAGCCATCGCCACGGCGGCGTCGACGTCGACGTCCATCCGACGCGCCGCCAGGTCACCCGCTGACGCAGCGACTTCTGATTACTTCAGCGCGTTGACATCGACGGTGCAAGCCGGCCAGGCAGCCTGTAGACTGTAGTGAGCGCCGAACGCATTGCAAACACCGGCCGGTAATCGGCCCCGGCGGCGCACCACCGACCAAACACCACCACCTGCAGACCGCGTCTTTAAATCTCGGGTGTAAAAAGTCAAATACGAATTAAAAACAAGAGCTTTTCCCTTAAATTTGCAGCCAGGCAAGTCACACACACTCACGGCAGCACGCGGTGGAGAGGTTGTGCACACCACCATCAATTCGGTCACATACTTCAAATTTCACCCCTGGGAGGAGGCGAAACCCCGGCGCTCCCGCCGGCAGCATCGAGACCAAGCTAGCTAGAGCCTCAGCCATGGACAAGAAGGCGGTCCCTTCTTCTCGGCTCCTCTTCTTCCTTCTCGCGGCCGCGTCCTGCATCAACATTGTCACTGTGACCGGAGGGCCGACAACTCCGGCGTGGCCCGTCGCTTTCACTGCCTTCGCCGTTTGGGTCGTCGCCTCCATCGCGCTGCCGCCCAGAGTGATGAGCTCGATCAACGGCGTGCCTCTTCTATGACGGTCAGTGCTTCTCTTGATCTGGCTCCGCGTTTTACCTTTTTGTTCTGCACACGCTTTACTAATTACTCAACGTAACATTCTTGTGGACACAAAACACATGGGCTACGCACTTCCGTGTGTCTAGCTGAATTCGACTTCTGGTGGGAGTGAATTTTTAAGTTAAGGTAACAACGCTCCGTGTAAGAGAACGGATGCTCAACCTGTAAGAATAATTTATGCTATTTAAAAAATACTCCCTCCGTTTTCAATTTTATGGCGCATGGTTGAGTAGCACAGAGACCAAGAAAGGGGCTAGCTGCACGCGTTAGCATTAATTTAAATGGATGACTAGCCCATGCCATTGGTGGAGAACGCTTGCATGCATTGACCGTTCGGTTTCCAAGGTGGCACGCCCTATTTTGTTGGTAAAAACCAAAAATTATGATCAGCCTTATATACGAAAACAAAGGGTGTAGAATTCTTTGAAGATGAATAATGAACTTTGAGTTACCAAATGAAGCCTGTGTCGAGTTTTTTTTTTTGAAAATATACCATCGTTTTAGTGATCAATTTTTAAGGGCGATCGCGTAGCAAACGGACGTATATGTTCTGTGGTTATTCGTGGTTGCAAATGGCTTTATGATTCTGTCCCGCTGCAGGGGCGGATGGCGTGGCCATGGTGGCCGGCGGTGAGCCCGCGGCAGCTCAAGCGTCACGAGATCTGTTTTCCCACGAAGAGCTCGACGGATATTCAAACTTCCCAGATTCCACAAGATTGCTGCTACTCGTGTGTCTCCTGTAATTTGGTTGATTTGCTTGGATTTTTTTTAGAAGGATTTGCTTGGATTTTTACTGTGTATATATTGTGATATACTTCGTGATGAGGAACAAAAGATGTGTGGTGATAAATATAAGATATGATGTTTTGTCAAGCGGCACGCGGCAAACAACACTGAAAAAGGTACAATTATTAAAAAGAAGATAGAGGCCCGGACGGGCATGAAGCAAAATGCCCAATGCAAGGAATACTAATTAACGGAGTCTTGACACGAGAATTATCCCATACTTCAAAAATGTCATAATTCCGAAAGTCAATCTAAGTATGGAATAATTCTTTCTAGTGTGCTGACAGAGTCTTGACACTTTGAAAGTGCTGCGATTTATTATGGAACAAAATTACTAATAATAAACATAATTAAAGTGAACAGATATTGGTCTTCTTCCGGGAAACCAACTAGAATATCAACGTGGAAACGACACATGAAACGTCACCTCATGCGCACACAGATTTCAGTTGCTCACGTCATCAATTTTGGCGAGCTGTTGACCGGAATAATCTAAGTCACTGAAAGTAAAGTCAATGAAGAAAAGGAAGTTATCAAAGTAGCCAAGTCAGCTTATTTTCATTTGGTCTAGCAACCCAGGTAACTTTTTATTACAGAAAACAGTTGAAGTCAGCCTCTCTGGATTAAAGAAAACAAAGTTAACCGTCTGTTTGAAATAATGAAAAAAAAAGTCAACTGTATGTACGTATGAAGGAGAAATAAATGGAACAAAATATCTTTGCACTGCTCAATTATTACTCCATTCATCCTATGAAAAGTAGACTATATATGGAGTGATTATGTGATAGTTAGTGTCTGCAAACTGTTGCAATTGGATGAGCCATCTTGCTTTGCACTATAGTTTTGGATAATGTGTGTGCAATGAGTCATGACAAGAGCTGTAGCAGGGGAACAGCTATACATAATGTCGTCATTCTGACTTTGTGCACGCATGGCCATCTGATTTATTCATGTTGATGCACTAGTAATATATGTGTGCACAGAGCACACAGAGAAGAAAAATAGAATTGTTAATCTGCATGACGACGGCTATCGCCGTAGAAATTTCCCCAGATGAGCTGTGTCGGCACAAATTTCTTCACTAGACATTAGAGGGTAGGTGACGACGTCGTCTATCTAGCTAGCTTGCTCCAGGCGGGCTGGAGGGCGACTGCTACGGCGACAGCGGATGTGGTCGTGAGGAGGAGGACGATGGTAGCTGGTAGGAGGACCTGATACGTACGCACTTTTATTGGGGTACAAGAAAGAAGAAGCCTTGTACCAGTTCGGTGACGATAGTTTAATACTCCCTCCGTTCTTAAATAGATGACGTTTAGGACAAAGAATTTAGTTCATTTTGAACTATTTCTTATTCTAAATGTCATATATTTAAGAAAGGAGGTAATATTTGTTTGGTTTGAAAGAAAGCATAACTTGTCACCATAATTTCCACGTTATTGAAAGTGGATCGGACATGCCAAAGATGATCTAGGAGTATTTAAAAGTTTGGCAATTGCCATGCTGTAAAAGAAAAGGTGTGACGAATTCCTCTTTAGATTTAATAAAGCCTGCAAAAGTTTTTTTAACCACGACTCTTCTTTTTACATACCTTGGTATACTAATACATCATAAAAAGCTCTGAAATTCGGATTGGAAAGAAGTGGAGGAAAGGTTTAAGAAGAAACTCAGTGGATTGAAAGGAAAGATACTTTTTGTTTGCAGTCGGTTGGTAACTATGTCCTTAATAATTTATCAATATAATTTATGCTTTGTTTCTTCGAGATTCCTCGTAGTGTCCTTAAAAGACTAGATTATTACATATCTAGATTTTGTTGGCAGAGCGATGGACATAAGAAAAAGTATAGATTGACAAAATGGAGAGTTCTCTGCACACCGAAGGACCAAGAAGGGTTAGGAATCTTAGACTTAAACCTACATAATAGATGCTTACTGAGTAAATAGGTGTTTAGACTCATTAATGAGGATGACATTTGGCAACGACTTCTTAGAAATAAATATTTGAGACATAGAACCATCACTCCGATTGAATACATGCCGGGGGATTCTCACTTTTGGTCGGGTGTTATGAAGATAAAAAACAACCTATTGAGGATGGGCAAATTCAAAGTGGGTGATAGGTCACAAACACGTTTTTGGGAGGATGCTTGACTGGATATCACCCCTTTCAAAAATCAATATCCATCCATATATAACATTGTACGGAAGAAAAGTGTGACAGTGGCAACGTTCTTAGATCGAATCCTTTAAATGTCGCCTTCAGGAGATTTTAGTTGGTAACAATAGGCCTGGCATCATTTGGTAGCTAAAATTATGAATGTCTAATTAACATATTAGAAAGATACTTTTCTGTGGTCTCTACAACAAAATGGTTTGTTTGATCTATGTATAAGACGTTCATTGCTCAGTTGCCTACACCTCGCAAAAATATAATATGAAAGTTACAATTGCATTTAAAAATAAAGATTTTTATCTGGTATTTGAAAAAGGAGTAATTTAGCTCGTCGACAGTGGAAGAGAAGTTTAAAGTGTTGCTTATATAATATGGATAAACCATTCAACGCCTTTTTGTCAATTGGCTAGAATTATGTGGGGGATTGTACAAGTTTCTTTTAATATAACACCACTTGTGAGAATCTTTTATATGTTTAATGGGTGTCTGAATGGGATTAACAAGAAGCTTTTGTACAAAATTCTGGTTGGAGCATCTGCTTTATGTTGGGCAATTTGGTTAAGTAGAAATAATATGGTTTTAACAACACTCAAGCTGTTACTCCTATGCAGGTTATCTTCTGAGGGACTCACTAGATCCGCTTTTTTGTCATTGGTGCAGAAGGAGGACGAGCGACCTCATGTTATTTGGAGGTGTTGTGTGCTTGAGACCACGTCTATGAAGATCTTTGCCTCCAACGGATGATCGTTTAGTAATAGAATTGCTGCTAGATGATTTCGAGTTTGTTCCAGAGACCGGTTCTTTTGTCTTTACGTTTGTAGTGCCCTCATGTGTAACAACAAACAACTATATGCATAGTTTCATACAGAAGCTGAGATATTAAATATAATCCCTTGAAGAAAAAACCTTCCCGGTTCAGCCTTCCCCTTCAGCCTGCCCGGTACACCAGTTCCATCCATCCCGTCGATCAAGAGTTTTTTTTTGACAACAACCATATATATTATATTAAAACAACAACCTTACAAAGAGGCCCTTGACAAAAGAGCTGTTTACATCAAGGTCCCTGCATGAACCAGATCCAGAACCTACACTGAAGAGCAGCTCGCCGTCAGTCACCTCCAGAGGCGTCACAGACGCTTGGGGCCGGTGCGGAAGGGCCTCACCATGCGAAGCTTGAAGAGGTTGAGGGCGTCGTCGTGGAGATTCATCACCGGTGAACCGAAGATCAAGTTGAAGAAGTTGTCGGCGGGTACAAGATCGACACCCCCAGAGCCAGGGGTGGCTCGCTGCCGAATCGGTGGCGGAGGAGTTGTAGAGGGTATGATGCAGTGCAAAACTTGGTTGCTTGTCGAAGTCGGATGCGGAGGGGTCGAGGCAGAGTGGATCGGTGGTGGAGAAGACGTAGGTGTACAGAGGTGGAGTGAATGATGGGGGCAAAGCTCAGATCTGGCGAGGCGGAGGTCGAGGGCGGTGGATCTGAGCCACCAGGAAGGTTATTTAGACATACCTGGAGTGGATCTTCATCGACGGCGACGGGAACTGCCGAAACAATAAGAACCACGGTGACGAAGAACGCATCCAGAGGAGCACTCATCGTGGGTCTCCTAGACCCACTGTACAGAAGAAAAAGGGACCCCTTTCCCATCCCGCTCCGGCGAGGGCGCCAGAGCAAGGAGGGAAGGGGCCAGAGGAGGCGGGAGCGGTGGCGACTGCGGTGAGATCTGGAGGATTCGTGGAGAAATCGAAGGAAGGGGCGACGAGGATGGAGGCTACAAGGAGAGTACTACAGGGAGCTTACTACTTGCGAGAACGCGAGAGCGGTGGGCTTCAATTTTTGCGGTGGCTGGAGTTGAAAGCCGGTAACGTCAGCCGGAGTTGTTGCCGCTGGTGGCAGGTGGCCCAGTTTGCAGCTCTAGCTTCGGGCCAGTTTGCATTGGTATGGTGAACTCTGCCCACCTGCTTTGGGCAGCAGAACCTGGACTCCCTCCCTTGCCCAGTTGTCGTGACCCCGTTAGTTACCCACCAGAACCCAAGCAAGTTGATGCAGAGACCATGGTTGTGCACGACTACGACTACACCTTCACGGAAGCTTCCTCGCAGCTTCACACCACGCGTTTTGCAAAAAATTTTGGGCTACATAACCAACCGGCCGGCCTGGCCGCCGTTAGAGCAACTCCAACAGAAGAGTCATTTTTGACTGACCATTCCACTCGCTTTTGACTCACCAAAAAGATTTTTTTCTCCAAACTAAGTTTCTTACTCAAACAGACTTTCCATTTTTCACTTGCCAAATCCCAACGGCTACTTCAACTCTCCCTTTCCGCACACACAGGGGCGAATCTAGCGTGGGGGTTCGGGGGGGGGGGCGGGGCTGGAGCCCCCCTACCCCCATGGTGTCCATTGGAGTCCCCACAAGCCCCCCCCCCCCACACACACCACGACAACATATTTCAACCATGAGTGAAGAGGAGGAAGAGGGAAGAAGGAAGGAGAAGAAGAAAATGAGCCCCCCTATTCCTAATTTCTATATTCGCCCCTGCACACACACAATGACGCGTTGATCCCACGTGTCATCCCCTTCTTTTCCCATTATATTATCAGCCTTTTCTTTATTTTTCTCTATTTAGTTTTTCTTTCTATTTTTCTATTTTTTCTACTCTCCATTTTTTCCTTTTTCTATTTTTTCTTTTTATTTCCACATCTACTCCGTATTTATCCTCTCCCTCGCCTCTCCTCTCTCTCACCTCTACTCTCTCTCTCTCCCTTTCCTGATGAGCAGCAAGGGGTTGGCCGCGCGGTCGGCGGCGCCCCTCTCCTCCTCTCCAGGCCAGCGGCGGTGGCGGCCCTCCTCCTCTCCTGGCGCTCCCCTTCCCTGCCTCTCCCTTCCGGCCGGCCGCTCCCCGACGGTGCTGAGGGAGGCGAGCTCGGAGCTCCCAGCTATGGCGGCCCTCCTCCTCCTCCTCTCTCGACCACGCTCGCCGCCGTCCTCTACCAGTGCGGACAAGAGACCCCGCCGGCGGCGGCGCTTGAGGGTGCACCGGGCCGGCAGATCAGCCTCGACTACCTGCATCGCCAAAACGGCGGTAGCGGCGCCGAAGGGAGGACCGTGGTGGGATCACGTGGGCCCCGCGTTTTGGCGAGCGAGCCAAAAGCCTCGCCGGTCGCCAGGTTTGGCCAGCCGCTAAAATTTTCTGGCGATGACAATGGCATAGCGGGTGCGGTGGCGAGGCTGTTGGAGCGGCGTTTTTCTGATTTGGCTCGGCAGATAGCTATGACGAGGCAGATAGCATTGCTGTTGGAGGTGCTCTTACCTCGCCGAATCGATAGCTCCAACTGCAAGCTCGTGGGTTTCCTGCGGCCAAATTCTCGAGCGCCAAGAGGTTGTGCGCCATCAAACCAAAACTAACCAAGCATGCTCGCCTTCCTCCTCCCCGATCCCAGTAGCCACCGCCGTCTCAACCCGCGCACGGAGACGGAGTAGCTATCTAGCTGTCCATTTCGAAACAAACACCTGCTGTTGGGGTGCTGTAATCCGGACAAGATCGATCGATATTCCTCCGTCCGTCTCTCGGGGTCGTCGCCATGGACACCGGAGTCCGGTTCGCGCTCATGATCATCGCCGCCGTCGCCTGCACCCCCGCGGACACGCCGTGGCGCCGGGGCCGGGACCTCCCGTGGTCGCTCGCCCTCCTGGCCTTCGTTCTGTGGCTGGTCACCAGCTCCGTCGCCGTCTTCTCCGCGCGCCGCCGCCGCGGCGACATCTGATCGATCAGCGACCGGACGACCGACCGCCCCGGCGTGGATGTTGTCCCGCCGTGCATGTCCACGTGGGACGGGAGGGAGGCGGCGGTCTCGCGCCGCGCGGAATGGCACCCGCGAGCGACCAACCACGGGACCGCGGCGGAGCAGTCCCTTTTTTTATAGTACTAGCATATGCAGATGCAGGAGGAATAGGGAATGCACACGTGTAATAATGGTTTAAAAAATATAGAAGTGGACTTGTAATTTGTAGCTTTGGACAGGCGGCGATCAGTGCCATGGGAGCCAGTGCAAGACCGCCTGGAACATGCTGCGCAATGACAAAAACCGTGGCGGTCTGGGCGTCAAGGATCTCGCCTTCCAGAACCGTGGACTTCTCGGCAAATTCCTGTCCAAGCTTCATGTACCGGCCACTACAAATTGGCAGAGGTGGTTTCAGCGAACCTACACCTCTGCTGCCGGTCGGGATCTTGGCGGTCCGCACCACCTCGACACTCCGGTCTGGTCTGCCCTCCTTAAGCTCCTTCCTGAGTTCAGAGCATCCACTAAGGTACACCTTGGCGACGGTGCCCACTGCAGTTTCTGGCTTGATCACTGGGTGGGGGAACGGCCGCTTGCTGCAACGTTCCCGGCCTTGTTCTCCCACACCAGACGCCCTAATGCAACAGTCGCTTCCTGTTGGGTTGATGGTGCTTGGTCCCTCTCCCTGCACCCCAGATTGACTGCCGGCGCTGAAGCTGAGCAACACATCCTGTTGCACGCGCTTGGCAACACTCTCCCTGAAGCTGGACTAATTGATCACCGGGGTATGGCCACGGACATGAAGCCCTTCACCTCGGCTGGTTTCTACGCCTGGCACATGGACCGCCGGCCGCTCGATGACTTCGCGGACTCCATTTGGCACAACCTTGCCACCCCGCGCTGCAAGCATTTCTTGTGGTTAGTTCACCATCATCGTCTACCCTCGGCTGCGCTTCTCCGCCACCGCAACATCATTGAATCGCCTGCCTGCTGCTATTGCGGGGCCCATGAAGATCAGCACCACATCCTGCTCTCCTGCCCTAGGGCTGTTGCTGTCTGGCGTGCGGTAGGATGGCATGTTGCCCCGCACCTCGCCACCTTCCGAGACCTCTGGTCGCTTGCTGAGCTCCCGGACGTCTCCCCTGCGGCTCAATCGGCAATCATCACTGCCTTGTTGTGGAACATCTGGAAGGCGCGGAACAATGTGGTCTTCAATGGCGCCTACTCCTCTCCACTGGTCACCGTCCGATGTGTGGCCTCGGATCTTGACTTATGGGCTTTTCGAAGCAAAAACCCCTAGACTCGTTCTCTCTTAGGATGTGGGCACACGATGTTGCTTTGTAGCCCGTTTGTGGTGTGTGTGTGCTCCTCCCCTTCCCCCCCTTCCCAAACTTTGTACAAGCACTAACTTTGCTCGTCATATTAATATAATCGTTCAGGCCGGCTCTTGCCTGCCGTAGTCCTCCTCAAAAAAAATTCGTAAATTAAGTAATAAAAGATACGCGTTTACAATGACATATATGTCCAGATTTGAAATGCTGCCACTCGATCAAGAATCGACAGTAACCTTTTTGAAAGTAGTTGGGTGCCTTCTGAGCCGATGGTTGAAGGACAGCACATTATTTGAGTTCTTTCAGTTGATTTTTTTTTCACCACCGATAAACACCTTCCAAGCACTGGAGATGACCACCATCCCAAATTTGGCCTTGAAGTTGTCTAATTTACTTCTCCAATCTCCATGCATTACATATAGTGCATGAAACAAGCTTTTGCAAGCGATGAATATAAATAATACCAGTCTCTAATTTGGTCATCTGATGGTTAACACGTACCGCCACTTGTCTAGGGATATTTCAAGAGAATCGTGTCGGTCCACACGCCGGTAAGATGAGCAATTGATGATATCAGGAAAGAGAGCAAAACACAGGCTTACAGCAGAATGATACCTGGAAACCAGAGCAAGAAGGCCATAGAGAATCTGGGCCAGTCACAACAAAGAATGTGAAGACATTTATTTGACCTCGAAACGATTCCCAGTATCGCGAAAGGGCCTGTAGCCTAATGGTTACATGAGCCCCGGTAGCACCTCAGGTCCTGGGTTCGACTCCCCGTGGGAGCGAATTTCTCAGGTTTTAACGGCGTTTGTGCTTTCAGTGGTAGGTGACGTTCCCGTCGACAGCGAGGCGCCTGTGGTGACTTCGTCAATCTTGAGGATTTGCCGGCCCAGTCTTCGAAGATACTCCTAGGGGTAGGGTTTGCGCGCGTGTGTTCATAGGGATGAGTGTACGTGCGTTGTGAGTGTCTCCGATGTACTGTGTAATTTCGCAAAAAAAAAAAAAAAGATTCCCAGTATCCAGGTTGCCAGAAATTCGGAAATGAGCACGAGATGCCATATCACTTGCATTCCATCTTCAGGTACCTGCGCAACCTCTTGCGAATCATCCTATCGTGCAATCCAAAATCAGTCTCATCATGTCCATCAAAGCCGTAAGATGGGTCATCATAGTAATCAGCATAGTCGTCAAGGTCCAGGACTCCCCAACGTTCAGCAAAGTATTCAAACATAAGACAGGTAGAACATTCCTTAATAGGACCGTCAGGCTCAAACTTCTTATCAAAGTCCCTACCATATTTATAGCTGTAGCAACGCTCAAAGTTCTCATCATTAAGTATCCGACAATTATAATACCTATTATATTTTGATGCACCATCAAACTCCATAGAATCAATGTTGTCTATATCTCTATGTCGTTTGGCCATGATGTATTTCTCAAACTAAGCCATCATCTTCGTGTTGCTGCGGTGGTACTTTTTTGCCTTTTTCCTGAGAAAGAACCATTTGTACTTAGCTCCCAGAGTGTCGTTTGCAAAGATATTGCGACATTTGTTCAAGATGATATTGTAGCAGTTGTGCAGGTCGAGGCCCTCAGGGTTAAAGACTCTGGAATCGTAGCAGTCTGTAAGTAGTAGTTTGGTGGTCAGCTTCTTGGTCTTGATCCAGCCAGGCTTAGCAACTTGTAGGGCATTGTCCCTGACAATATTGAGGCAGTTCCATACGTCGAGGGAGTCTAGGTGAGGGCACTTGATGTCAAGGATGGCTGCCAGTCCTTTACTGGTGAGATCATTGCGGTATAGCTGAAGGGAGCGTAGCTCGTAAACTGTGGAGATGACCATGTCTTCCGTGTCATTATTGGCATAACGACAAGTAGAACATTCACTGTCAGGGATGTCGGGTTCCTCTACTTCTCTCTTTTCATCCTTGGTATAATTGGTGAGTAGCTTCTTTGTGTTGATCCTTGCTCTCATTTTGTCATTCATGCAGACACTGAAGCAATCGTGTATGCCAAGTGACTCCAGGTGGAGGCATTTGTTGAGAATGGCTTCCAGCCCTTGGTCAGTGAGGCCATTGTGGACCAGATGCAGGGAACGCAGCTCATGCATTTTGGCAATCGCCATGGCTCCCCTATCATCATTCGCACAATAATCCCAGCCAAAGCGGCCATACCTCAAAACACTTGAGCCGCGAGCACTCCTCGGCAACAACCTCAAGCACTTCCTTGTTGTGCTGCAGCTCCCAACAATTCGAGAACTTGTTCTGCAGCTCCAAACAATTCGAGAGCTCGAGCTCCTCGAGCAGAGGCAAACCCTTTATTGCCTCCAGGAATCCTTGACGCGAGACTTGTTCGCACGAGACAAGGACAAGACTCTTCAGCAATGGCGCTCTGCACGTGTATATGCGTGAAAGTAATCAACATCTATCGTTTATGTTAGGAGGCTAGGAGCTTGTAATTAAAAAGATAAAGGTTATTCCCCAACTTTATACTAGAAACGAAACAATCAAATCAAAGGTAAGATTTCTAATCAAACAGAACGATAAGAACAGCAAGGAAATTCACTGCTCGGCGAGGCAATGGAGGAAGACGTCGCGGAGGCCGGTGCCTTGTGCGAAGAACGCCTGGCACTCGCCCTGGCTGCGACGCACGGCGTCGATGGCCATCTGGTTGAGGTCGACCAGGTTCCGGTCGTCCGAGAGTGCCTGGTAGCCTCGCATGTCGATGCGGCGCCAGAGCTCGGGCTCGTCCCGCGCGGCGCGGCGCCAGGAGCGGCACACCTTGTCGGCGCCCAACAGGATCTGGAACGGGTCGAGACTGTGGAGGATGCAGGAGATGAGTTCCGGTGGAAGCCCCGCCCATTCCGGCACTGCAGGTTCCGGCGGCCGGCGCTGGCGCCGGCGCCGGCGAGGAAGAGGCGCCGCCACCTCCGTCGCCGCTGGAAGGGTCGACGAGGGCATCACGCGATCGATCGTGTTCGTTTTGCGGGGCGCTAGAGGCGTTGTATAGGGGGCGTTATGTAATGTAGTGTCCATGTCGGTGACGGGGTAGTATAGGAAAGGACCAGCTTGTTTCCGGAACAAAATATAAGGGCTTGTACAGCCCTTAGACGGCGGGTCGTCGGTGGAACCTCGAACTTGGGCAAGTACAACAGTTTAGACAGCTGTTGTCTATTTGGTATACACAGACAGTTAAACAGACAGCTTGTACTATGGATCGTCTATTTAGTCGTCTGCAAGATACTTAATTCATCATTTGACACATAAATTATGATGATCTAGTACATAATTTGATCTTTGTAGTCATTTTTGTGCTGACATGAAAGAATGCTCAAAATATTTCAACATCACAGTCTGAGAAATAATGAATAATCTTAGATGACACCTAAGTATGATTAGATGTAATATACTGATACAAATATGTGGAAAAGAAAATGGTGCAATTGCTGGACTCTTGTATCACGAGCACTGCACATGAGCTACGAATTGTGGGCTCTTGGTCTATGAACGTACACTACCGGAAATGGTCTCGCTGCCGTGAGCAAAGGCTTCGCCGTGAGCCGAATATCGGGCTTGTTTGCTGTGAGCATCTGAGCTGGCTCACGGCAACTATAAACCACACGGTGCACAGGATGTTTGCCGTGAGCCGGCCCACGGAACTCACGGTAACCTTATAACACACGGTCTACATCAATGTTTGCCGTGAGCCTGTTAACCAGGCTCATGGCAAAGAAAACGCCACACGGCGACGTTCCTCACCGTGACGGCCGGTGCCCTGGACCGTTACCTTTGCCGTGAGCTTGACGGCTAGCTCACAGCAAAAAAGATCACACACGGCCACGTTGGTTCTGTGCCGTGAGCTGGACACGCGGCTCACGGCAAACGTGTAGCAGCCGCGTGGCAGCCGTGTGGCAGCCGCGTGGGAGCTACACAGGCGCCACGCGGCACGGCCTCACACCATTTTGCCGTGAGCCAGGCGAGACTCACGGCAACGTGTTTTGTTGCCGTGTGTCTCTCGGCTTTGCCGTGAGCTCCCTTCCTTGCTCATGGCAAAGTTTAGAAAAAAATTGCCCTTCCCGCTTCAAACTTTTTCCTTCCATGAAACACATCTCTACAAACAACATATTCAAACTTGGGACAATTATAGCTCAGTTTGCTATATTTAACAATTTTATTTCTTTCTATGTGTTTTTCTCGTATACGTCCGATTTGAACTGGAAGTGCATAAAATCATAGACTAAAGTTAGTGTTTTAATGATATTTCATGTTCTTCATTCATTTCTCATACATATACCATGAAATGAGACTATATTTCAACCATTTGGTTCTGGACACATGATTATGAAGGTCGTCCAATAGTGTTTTAATTGTATAAAATCCATACAAATTTAAAACATCATGAAATTGGTAAGGACATCATGATATCATGTATGGAGGCTGTGGTGAAGAGTTGAGATAGTTTCGAATTACTCGACACGTACGCTGTGTAGAAACTGAAGCATCTCACTAGAAGTTTCTGAGAGGTTGACTCATGTGACTAGAGTTTGTGGTCTTATGTTGGTTCTTGGCATAATTTTGGTGTAGTTTTATAATTTTGATCATTATCGGACCACATGAAATGATAGAGTTAGAGTTCAAAGTACAATGAAACTAATGTCTTTAATTCATCAAAGTGTAAATTTGACATTGTATAGTTAGCTTAGCAATTAACTATCATAATGCACTCAAAAAAAGTTTAAAGAAAATAACTAAAAAACTAGAGAAAAATTAACAAAATCTCTAAAATGCACTTTGCCGTGTGTAGCTCACGGGAAACAATGTACACGCTCGGCAACAAGGCCTCATTGCCGTGAGCAAGGAGTCGCTCACGGCAAAGCTGCGCCCGGGCCACGTGGCGCATAGGGCCACAAGGAAGCGGCTATGAGCAGCTGTTTGCCGTGAGCTCTAGATCCGGCTCACGGCAAGAACTTGTGGTTGCCGTGAGCTCTAGATCCGGCTCACGGCAAACAAAACCTCAGGGAACCCTAGGGCGGGTGCGGCTGACCGGTGGGCCCGTCTCTCCGTTGCCGTGAGCCGGATCTGTGGCTCACGGCAAAGGGGCTACGGGCCCACCGGTCTGCCGCACCCGCCCTACTCTTCTCCACACCACACACACGCACACAACACAGACACCCCACACAACACACACACGCCGCCGCGCACCACACCCCACCCTGCACCGCCCGCCGTCCCTGCCGGTGCCGGCAGCCGTCCTCGCCCGCGCCGGCAGCCGTACGTCCCCGCCCGCGCCGGCCGTCGTCCCTGCACCCGCACCGGCCGGAGTCCCCGCCAGCACCGGCCGGAGTCCCCGCCAGCGCCGGTCGTCCTCCCCGCCGCCGCGCCCGTCGCCCGTCGTCCCTGCCAGCGCGCCCGTCACCCGTCGTCCAGCGCGCCCGTCGCCTGTACCTCCTCGTCCCCGACCTCTGCTGCCGTCCTCACCGCCGTGCCCGTCGTCCTCAATTCGGCTTCAGAAGGGAGAAGGGGGAAGAGGGGGAGATGGGAGCAGGAAGAAGAAGGGGGAGGCACGTCGCCCGAAGTCCCCAAGACCGGCGCCGCCCGAGAAGAGGAAGAGCCCGTCCGCATCGAGCCATCGCCGGAGCAGAGCAAGACCGTCACCGTGAACATCGCCACCGCTACACCAACGTGCTCTCTCCTTCACCTCTGCCCCAACGTGAGCCTCTCCACGGCCTTGCTCTCTCTCCTTCACCTTGGTCTGCCTGAGTTGATGCGCCGGCCTTCGAGCCGTCCCATGCCGCTTCTCATATGGTGACCTTGAGCTTGTGTTGGACCTGTTATGCCGATGATGATATGAATTTTACCTAGTGTTCTTGCTGGGTAACATATGGTGACCTTGAGCTTGTGTTGGACCTGTTATATGCTTCTCATGGTTGTCATCAAACCATGAGAGACGTCCATTCCCAAGCAACAACTTGGTTGGGATGGACGTCTCTCACGGTTCCATGGCTGTCATGAACCCTCTTTTTAGTTCTTTTGATGATCTATGCTCTAAGTTCAAGGTCAATGCAAGAAAAAATATCTGAGGCAAATTACTATTTTGGACTGTGTGGTTGTCGGCCATCGTGCCGTTGTTTTGTTGCAGGTTTTGAAAACCTCTCCGTGTAGGGGAGGTGCTGTCGAAATTTTGTTTGATTTCAAATTCAACTTTACTCATGCCTGTGATGATATCAAAACTTGCCCAAATTTCATGTTGGGTAACATATAATGACCTTGAGCTTGTGTTGTTCAATTATATGCTTCTCATGGTTGTCATCAAGGCATGTGACACATCCATGCCCAACAGGTCAGTCGTTATGATATGATGGTTGGGATGGATGTGTCACATGCTTTCATGTTTCCATGAACCCTCTTTTTGTAGTTCTAGTGTTCTTCTATGCTGCAAGTTCAAGGTCATATGAAAAGACAAAATATCTGAGGCAAATTTTTGTTTCTATAAATTTGGAATGTGGTTGTCGGCCATCGTATTGTTGTTTTGTTGCAGGTGCTGCCCAAAATTGCAACTTACACTGTCATGTTCATTTGTTTGCAGGAATCGGTCGTCGACCTCTGCCATCGGTCCGCAGGCCTCTTCAGGCCACCAAGGTAGCGGCCTCTTTCTCTCTATTACCAGCTGATGTCATAGATCACGAAACCTAGTTAGGTGTCTCCCATTCGGAAGAGATACAGTTGGAAATATGCAGAACTTTGCATATTAAAGGCTGTATCTGTTTCGAATTGTCCACATTTTTTGGACAGCCCGTGGATGCGTAGGTGGGGTGATCGGTTCCTATGGTCTGCTTCGATCCTAGATAGAATTTCGGTAGCACCTCCTCGTTGTTCTCCGGATACACAACCTTTCTACCGGGACGTGTATTTGGAGAACAGCAGGGAGGTGCTGTTGAAATTCTGTCTAGGATCGGAGTAGACCATAGGAACTGACCCCATCTATGCATCGACAGGTGGGATTAGGACCTATCTTTACCTAGTAGAATGTATAGACATCGTACAGTTTATGCAATGCATTTTATATGACTTCCTGGTACGATAGAGAATGGGTGACCGTGACTGGATGTACAATAGGTGGGTAAGTGGGGGTCGTCTGACACCGGAATGGATTGCGAACACCCAAAATTTCGTGAGGGAAGCATTTGAAAAGCTTAAAAGGGAGACTCCCAGGGAGTCTACCATCTGGTGTCCTTGCAGCAAATACGGAAACACGCGTCGGCATACAAAGCGTGACATGACTGAGCATCTTGCCAAGCATGGTTTTACGAAAGACTACACAAAGTGGACCTACCACGGTGAAACCGGTCGTATGAGAGATGAGGTCGTGAGACGACGCATCGAGGAACTTGATGGTGATGCTGGGGTAGCAGACATGATAGATGACTTTCACGAAGCACATTTCCAAGGAGAACCTCAGGAGGAGGAGCCAGAGCCAAGTGCTAAGTCGTATTATGACATGTTGGCTGCAGCACAGAAACCCCTTCACGAGCATACCAAGATGTCTCAACTGGATGCCATCTCCCGCCTAATGGCCATAAAGTCCCAATATAACCTTAGCCGAGATGCCTTTGATACCTTGGTGACAGTTGTCGGCGAAATGCTTCTGAAAGGTCACATTCTGCCCAAGAACATGTATGAAGCACGAAAAGTCCTTCGTGCTCTCAAGATGCCATATCAGTAGATACATGCCTGTCCGAAAGGATGCGTCTTATTCAGGGAAGAACATGAGAATGCAAAGTACTGTCCAAAATGTAAAGCGTCTCGGTTCGTGGAGGTAGACTCTGGTGAGGGCGAAAAGAGGCAGCTCACGATCCCTGTTAGTATCCTATGGTACCTTCCGTTCATAGAGCGGATCCAACGGATTTACATGACCGAGGAAACTGCGAAGCAAATGACTTGGCACAAAACGGGAGTCCTACACAGTGATAAGCTTGCACATCCATCCGATGCCGAATCGTGGAAAAAATTTGATAGCATTCATCGTGAAAAAGGTCTTGAGGCTTGCAATGTACGTGTGGCGTTGGCGACCGATGTGTTCAATCCTTATGGGCTAATGGCCGCCTCATACAGTTGTTGGCCTGTGTTTGTCATCCCCCTCAATCTACCCCCTGGTGTCGTCTTTCAAAGACAACACATACTCTTGTCGCTGATAATTCCTGGATATCCGGGGGATAATATGAGTGTGTACATGAAACCTCTGATTGATGATTTGATCCGTGCTTGGAAGGACGGGGTGCGAACATACGACCGAGCTACGAAGACAAACTTCAAGATGCATGTTTGGTACATGTACTCCATGCATGACAATCCGGCGTATGGGATATTTTGCGGCTGGTGTGTCCACGAGAAGTTCCCCTGCCCAGTATGCAAGGAAACTCTGTTGTTCTTTTGGTTGAAGAATGGTGGCAAGTATTCTTGCTTTGACAAGCATCGACAATTCCTCCCTCTTGAGCATGAATTCAGACAAGATGCCAAGAACTTCACGAAAGGTGTGGTAGATATGGAGATTGGAATGGAAGTAGATATGGACGATGCTGGAGAAGAAGTTCATGATGAGAATGACTTAAAATTACTTGAGCGATTAGGATTGGGAAGTGATAGTGATGATGACGTCGTTCCTCCTTTGGAGTATGGTGTTGAGGATATGGAAATGCGTGATAGTGACAATGAGACATATGATCCAGCTAATACGGATCATGACGAGTATTTCTAAAACATGTAAGATATTAATTGAATAGTTGTACTTACTACATTAATTATGTTTTTATTTAGTACTTGTACTCTTTGCATTTGGACTAGTGTTTGCTTATGTTGCATTTGTGTACTATGTTGATACTTAAACTGTCTGTGATGCTTATGTGGACTATGTGATGGTTATGTGATGCTTATGTGGATATTTGAACTGCCTGTGATGGTTATGTGACATATAAACTGCCTGTGATGGTTATGGTGACATATAAACTGCCTGTGATGAATATGTAATATATAAACTGCCTATGATGCATTTGAAATAGTTTTGAAATGGTTTGTTGAATCTGAGGGGCCATATAAGATTATGGGAAAAAATAAAAAAAATAAAAAAGGAAACTTTGCCGTGAGCCAAAACCAAAGCTCACGGCAACGGTGGCCTCTTTGCCGTGAGCTGCGGTCGTAGCTGACGACAATGAGGAGGTACCTGGCAGCCGGTCGGAGGGCCTTTGCCGTGAGCTGACCGTCTGGCTCATGGCAACGGGCAAGCTCTTTGCCTTGAGCTGACCGTCTGGCTCACGGCAAAGACTAGCGCGTTGCCGTGAGCTACTAGCTGACTCACGGCACAGATGGTGCGACGTGGCAGCCACGTGTAGCACCTTTGCCGTGAGTCTGGCGTGAGGCTCACGGCAAAGAACGCCGTCAAGTGGGCTTCCTTGACGTCCCGTTACCCTTGTTTGCCGTGAGCTTAGTCCCACTCACGGGAAACGTTTGCCGTGAGTCAGTAGTCGGGCTTACGGCAAAGAACCTGTTTACCGGCAAACTGTACCGTGAGGGTGTTGCCGGCGGCAACTCACGGCAAAGGCTTCGCCGTGAGTGGACCGGCCTTTGCCGTGAGGAGCCGGCTCACGGCAACAATGCGGTTTCCCGTAGTGGTAGTCTAGCTAGAGTTCAGCAAGAGCATAAGCTTATCCTGTCTTTCTTCTCACCATCCGTCACTCTCAGCTTCTCATCCTTCTCTTCTACCTGGTGCTGGTGGAGTGGCACAGACAAGCGGCCACGGCCAGCGGAGGGGAGAGGCCATCGCAAGCTGAGATGCCATACTGCTTAGAGCAACGGCAGACTACTTGGAGGCATCAAGCCATCAAGGATATACGAGAAGGGCGATTGAGGAATCGATGTAGCACCATCGATGAGTTGCTCTGTTCTTGTTCCTTTTTTCTGATGGATTTTTTCTCTATCCATACTTCCTCTTTTCTGGATCATCTTGAGCAGCTCTCTGGCTGCAGCCGCCGCATGCTGGAGCTGAGTCTTCTCTTGCCGCCATGCTCTCGATTTTGGGTAGAGGAGGAGAAAGAAGACAGGGAAGCAGAGTATTTGGGGAAGAAGGGGGACCGCAGCCATGGCGCCAAAGGCAAAACTGAGTGCTCGCGTGGGCTGTGCGCAGCGGATCGAGTTGCGTCGTCGTCTCGGGAAGCAGGGCCGTACAACGGTGCTGGAGGCGGAGCTATTGCTTGGGAGCACGAGCCCCCGTCGTCCCTTCGGGAGACAACGGCGCACTCGTCTACACGCTCACACAGGGGGATTTCTGCAAGTATGTCATCACATAGACAGGAAATAGACGCCCGTTGTACGTGCCCTTAGCATACAGACAGATGTATAGACAGCTCATACAGCCCATAGACAGAAAGGCTGTCTGTAACCTGTTTAATGCTATGCATGAAACTTAAGATCAACTACAAATGCATTTGTCTATACCATTGTGTGGCTATTTGATTGAATAATATCAAGCATAATAATAATAATAGAAAGTGAGCATCATCAGATAAAAAACTGAGCAAGCAGCATCTGTTCGCATGCAACACTACCATCTGTTCACATGGAGCACTACCACCAGTTCACATTCACATTCCGAGGCATCGCATGTTCACATTCAGTTCACTACCATCACAGGTTCATAGTTCACATTCATACAACATCTAGATAAGAATGCATTCAACACTAGCATGCAAATAAGATAGTTCAGAGAGAAGGATCATCAGCCCCCACACAAGATATGAACAAAGATCAAAAATGACTTCACCATCCTTGCAATTTCGTCTTTGGGTAGCTCTTGCTGTTGAACAATGAACAAGTGGAGATTTAGATGAGTCCAAGTAAAACACAGGATTACAGATATCTGTTGATGATGAATCAATTAGCACATACCTCAAGTTTATTCAGTTCAAATATGCATCCCAACAGCTGCAACATTCCCCACCTTCTGTGGTTGTGCAATAATCTATACCCATTTCAAACAAGAAGCATTGTTAAGTAGTTGCACACAACCTATCCAGTTATCAAAAGCTTTACTAAAAATGTCTGCGAGTTCAATCAAATTTTATCTATCCTTCTTCAGTAGCATTATCTCTACCTAATTTGAGATACCTCTAATTTCACAGTAGTACATCATGATTCAGATTATGCATCCCATGAAACAACTCTGCAATTATAATTGAAGTGTAGCTCCATTGGTAATAAAAACGGAAGAGTGTGCCTATTTACAGACCTTGGCGACACAAATCGCATCTTACAACAAGACTCTGTGCATTCACAAAGCACATCCCACTAAAACAGTTCAGAGATCATTCCCTAAAATAAACATACTGAAAACAGAGTTCTCTGCAAATGATCCATGCCTCTGAATAATTGACAGCGTTCTTAACTTCTTACTAGAATGTTTCCTTCCTTGTGCTTGTTCACCACCACATTGTAACCAGTGAGCAATTGGATTCAATACACGCTACTTATCTAGTCCTACAAATTTACAAAAAGACAAGGGAAAATATGTTTGAACTTTGAATTACAACAGAAGCTGGTATCACGATCTTCCTAAATTTAGGTCAACATATGCATTTTAATCAGGAAAGCAACGAACAGGATGCAATGCCACGTCACATGCATAAAAATTTTAGAAAATAGATCATGGAGCAACGATGCGAGACAACAGTCAGCAGCGGAGCAGCGCACCTGTGATCTGGTCCTTGGTGCACTGGACGAGGGGCTTCTCCTGCCTGAGGAACTTGTCGAGGATGCTGCGGCTGGATCTGAATGGCTCCCGCTTCGGGATCAAGTCGTACTTCCGCACCGCGTGCGCCGCCACCGCCGCCGAACGCCGCCCAGCCGCGGGCGGGCGCCGATGATGAGGTGCGATGCCGTCGGCAACACCGCCGCCGGAACCAGTGGACCCTCCGCCGCCCCGACACCACAACCTAGGATTCGGCCGGGGGCCGCCGTCGTCGCCGCATCCTACCCCAAAGATGCGGGAGCTTGCAGCGCGCCAGCTTTTGGCGGGGAGGATTTGGGGAGAGGAGGGGCGAGCGCAGCACAGGCGCGCGGGATCCGTCACCCCGTCGGCTGGGAACGGACGACGCCCTACAGCGCAGCGCGCGGGCGTCACTCCCGCCTGGGAGAATGTTGACGGTTCAAAACCGTGTTGAAGTTCACCGCAAGCCTACGGGTGACTTGGTGCCTTTTTCACCAAGGAGGGTCCCCCCAAGGATTGTCAATCCAAGGATCGGAAGCAAACCACTAGAGATCTCTACCTAATCTATCGAACTAACCTAATATTAAGCGTTGATTGCATATGAGATTACCTTTAAAGATGTATATGTGATGTCACAAAGTTGATCACATCCATAACATAGGCAACATAAAGCAACAAACAAGGATAACTAAGGCCTACATCTTCTAGTTGTAGTTCTAGCCGAAAGAGCAAGTGCAACAAGCATCTCATCTAAAAGCCATCTTTAAACTACTACCCTCCGGTCAAACCCTCTAAGGCACCCCATCGTACACGTGATCGACACCCTGTCACGATGCCCCGTTTCTTGTATGGGTAAACCTAAGAGCACGCTCATAGGGAGCGTGTCGTACTCCTTGGTGGATCCAGTATGAACCCCTAGCCCCCATGGCTATGAGATCACCCCAAGCAATCTATGTTAACGGTAGATTGAAATAAAGCAAACCCAAGAAAGCACAAGATCATAAAGGGAGGAATTGAGTCGCTAAAGATCGGATGACATGAAGTACTTTACTCACATATTAGATGCGTTTAGGTCATCGCCACCGAATACATACCATCGAAGACCTCAACTAGCTCTAGAACTCCGCCATGGCACAACCACGCAGGGCGGCCATGGCGGCTAGGGTTGGCCTAGACCATCCCCTAGACAACTTCGAGGACTCCGCCGCCGTCGTCTCCCTCCGGTGCTCACTTCTAGATTTCGCCGAGTTCTGATGAATGGATGTGGCGGCCGTCGGAGGCAGGGGGTATAAATGAGGCGAGGAGCGTGTAGGTCAAAGGGGAGGCCGAACCGGGCCCGGAACACCCTAGGCCGGTCGGTATGGGCTGGCCGACCCAGGCCTTTTTTGGCCCGGTTTGGGCCCATCTTCGGCCACGATGCTTCCCGCACTTTCTTGAATATTTGCCGAAGTCCATGTGGGTCCTTGGCCTCGTTTTTCCTGCGGTTTAGATAAGTGTGCTTGGCGCGCAAACTCCCGCATCTTCCATTCGGGTCCTCGGAGTTTCACGGCTTCATGCTTTGCTCCTCGGGTCATTTGGAGTCATGTTCACTTCATGTCTTGACTCGTGCCGGGCTTCGTGATCTCCTCACAAAGTGCTAGATGAACTCCACCCAGAAGTCCTCATTTAGGTACCTAATTCCTGCGTAAACAACACACTCCAAAAACCACATGCAGGTGTGAACTTGTTACATCATTAGTGTGCCTAGTGGCGGGTTAGTTATAAATCAAAGCTCAAACCAAAGTGTTACAAGTGCTCTTGGTTGACGGAAATTGACCGCCAACACACCCCCATGCTTAAACCATGCTCGTCCTCGAGTAAGCCTTTAATGGATGTCAGTATTGCCTTTCAATGTTCATACCCTGCACTTGTTCATACATGAGAAAACATAATGCTCTCCAAGTTTATATTTGTTGTAGTTTCATAATGTAGCTAGCTTTCATCTCTATGGAGGGTAGATATCATTTAAGCTCTTTCCACAAATAATTGATCATGATCTCAAATTTTAAACAAATCTCAAAAATTTTGAAAATAAAGAGAGGGATGAAGAAAAATTGCTTTACCAAGATTAATAATAAACCTACTTGCATCTTGCTCATGAACTCTCATCTCATCTTGTCTCTCAAGCCTACTTGTCCTACTCCTTTCCTCTCTCAAATATGGTGGAAGGCTTTATATGGAGCTATGGGAAAGTTTAGTCCTACCAAGATATTATAGTCGAGATATTATCAAAACAAGACAAGCTTCTCATGGACTTACCGAGACTCGTCAAAAAGGTCATTGGAAAAATAATGTTACAAGGAGGGGGGAGAGATGAACACACACTTTTAGATAGGTGGACATATGCAAATGGCAAAGAGTGATCCCGAGGCACAAACGAAGTCCTCGTTATTGGATTGCACATGGTTGGAAAGATGAGTATGGGTCTTGATCTTGAATCCTTTTTGAAAACTCAAAAAGCACTAAACATAGCTAGAGAACCGGGGAGCTTTATTTTATTTATTTTTCTTTCTTTCTTCTTTCTTTTTCTCTTCATACTTTTCTTCTTTATCATTTTTTTTCATTATACTTTTTCTCTTTATTTTTTTTTCTTTTTTTCCTTTTTTTATTTGCTCCCCTTGAACTCTAGACTATACTAGCACTTCCTTGGCAACCCCCCATGCTTAGACGTTTGCTCGTCCTCGAGCAAAAGAGGTGATAAATGTGCCAAGGTGGGAATTGAAGCTCTCATATTTTCTTAGAAAGAGATACTCAAAAAATCTTCTAAGGGTCCTTTTGGAAGTCTCCCTTACTTGAAGCACCTTCCTTGTAATCTTCCTCAAAATATTCATCCATACTCATATATTGGGTTGTGGTCAAGGAGGTGAACACAAAAAAAAGATATATTTGGGTTTTGGTTGGATATCTGGCGAGGTTTGCAAAATTCCCAATGTGGAAACTCACAATGCACGGATAGAAGAGGCTAGCATAAAGAACGATACGCAAAAACGGAATGATCAGCTTCTTAGTCTCGAGCTAGAGAAATCAAGCCTTGAATCAATGCACCCAAAAATAAATCTTATATATACTAATGTTTTGCACTCAAGTAAGTTTGGGCTTTGGATGGGTAGAGCAAAATGCAAGCGGTACTCATGACAAGATTAGCGTAACTTTTTGAGAATAAAAAGGTTCTTTGATTCATTCAAAGTTGAGAGCAACGAAAAAGAACTATGGGACTTAAGTTATCATAACCTCCACAAAAGATTAGGCTAGCATTAAATAAATTTTAGATTCATATTAAAAGAGAGAGAGAGCACTAGCTTAATCATATAAAAACCAAGCACAAGAATGATCAAAGTGGCAACAATCATCATATATCCATAAGTAAGAGCATACGCGATATCATCATGGTGAGCACAAGGTAATGGTGATTATTATTGAAAACAAAAACAAACCTACTCCTAGTAGCCATGTTATTCTATAGAGAGATATACAAATGTTGCATCTAAGGTTGTTGAAGGCATAAACATATGTACAAGCATATAGAAAGACGAGGACAAAAGGAGGGTTGAGGATTTGTTACCGTCCTTTGATGCCTGAAGTGTAGCGCGGCCTCCCCCATGCTTAAGCATTATGCTTAACATGGAAGAAGAACCGCGATCCTTGCTCTATGCGGTCTTCTCATGTCCACCAAATCCTCCCTCATGCTTAGCATGTTGCTAGGCATGGAAGATGATGAACCATCTTGAAGTCCTACCGCCATGTGTGGATCGTCTTACTCTTCACTTTGTCTTGATTGTCCGCCAACGTTCACCCTTTGTCACAAGCCTCATTCACAATGCCTGCATAACAATTTTAAAGCACAAAGTACCCCCGAGGTGACGGTCGGGAATACTCACTCTATGCCGACAAACCAAAGACATCCCCTAAGATCTTAACTTGTGGCATAGTTAATCTAGTGAAAAATTGAAAACCTAGTGGGTGTATGTGTGTGCAAGGGTGCATGCAAATGATAGGATGGTATAAAGACAAAACAATGTTTACACCAAATTCTAATCTCCATGCTTACAAAGTGGTTGCCAAACTTCTCCCTTGCCATAAAGATTTATTAACCAAGGTCAAAACACCATGCTTATTCCAAGATTAACAATTCCTTATAGTGTAAGATAAGTAGGACACATTGCAAAGTTTATAAGCCAACCAATGCAACAAGATAGCAAGGTATGTAAAACTGAATGATGGTGGTCTCCAATCATGTCTAAACACCATGTTTACACAAGATTGTAAAAAGGAGTAACGCATACCGGCAAGCATTAACATAGATGTGAAAGCATTAATCATAAAGTTTCACAAAAAGACCAAGCTATCATAAAAGCGGGAGATGATAATGAGGGGGATACAAAATGCAAATGCAAAGAGTTAACACAAGCAAATGTTAGCAAGGGTTGAAAAGATCAAACAACCAAACTAACAAGGTTTTAAGGGTAGGTTATGGGTATCCTATATTTTTGGCTCAAATAAGAATTTTGAAGAGAGGGGGTCAAGAATAGAAATTCTATCTAAGGTGGTGCTAAGAGTCTTTTTTACGGAAAACAAACCTATGGTTTTAGGAGGGCTAAAGGTGTGAAAGGTTTTCTCATAGGAGGGCTAGTTAAAGTTTTTAGTTAGAGTAAGAGATAGAGGTGGGCTTTGCCAACCAGAATAGTGCAAGCCAATCAACACAAGTCAACCCTACCCTTGTCGGCTACGGGTTTTCGGTGGGGCTATAGGTAGGCTTAGGTTGGTTGGGCAAAAAGTTAGATCAAAACAAAACATGCAATGCAATATGACATGGATGAACAAAATGACATGATATGGTGATTGTCTAAAACAAATGCAAGAGTTAGCCTAAATTAACTAGCCACAAGCTTAGAGTTAAAGGATGGTGCCAACTTCAATTTCTCTCTAAAAGGACACAAAGAAAAAGAACCTAACACTAATAGGCACACAAAAAGGTCTACGAGTTTTCCAAGATCAAGAACAAAGTGCTCCCTCAATAGCAATTAAATCAAACAACATAGTGTTATGGTATTTAATAGAGCAATGGTACAATGTCACTTGATGGTTCAGTTTAAGATCACAATGTAGACGGTCATACTATTTATATATAACAAAAGAAAACGGGTTGCCTCCCGCAAAGCGCTTCATTTAAAGTCATAGAGCTGGACTTTCTTACGTACCTTTTTGTTGTCGCGAAGCCATGGTCCTTCATGCAAGATATGAAGGTGTCCATGCAGCTATGATCCACTCTCCATGCTTGACATTTAATAGAGCAATGATATGAAGGTATCATTTTATTTGATGAGAGGCTTGCCCGATCGTTTCCTTGCATCATCGTCACCTTCTCCTCCTTTGCTTTTCGTCACTGCTTCCTCTTTCATGAATTTCCCTCTCTGGCCAGACCAGACCTTGTAGCAAACAATTTCTCCAATGCGTGCTGCATGGAATTTTCTTTCCATCAAGTCTTTGTTGACCCCCAACGGACTCCGAACGAGCGAGTTATGCTCGTTTTACTCCAACGCTGCAATCTGTCCAAATCTGATTTCAGACTGTATAGCGCCTAATGTTATTGTCATATCTCCTTCTACTAGTTTTCAAATTCATCGATCTTGGAGGCGTTGGAATCAGCACTTGATGGAGCTTCTGATTTTCAACTTTTTCCTTCTTCTACATATCTGATCAGGTGCTCAAAATTCATGAAAACAGCAACGTCCGTACTTGAGATTCGGTGGTGGAGATGTTCAAGCTCGTGATTCTTTCGGGGCATAGCTTCCCTCCTCTTGATTATGGTTTAATGACCTGCATGGTTAGTGAAACTTAGGTGTTCTCCCAACATACGCTCTTTTAAGGTCACGAGCTCGACCAAGCATGAAGTAAGTCCAAGATTTGCAAAGTGTGAAACAAACATATGCGACCATAACCGCAAATTAAATTTGGTGAACAAAGCATGTTGTGATTAAAGGTAACATAAGTTTCTTGCTCAGCGCTAATGCTCTCATTAGGCATGGGTTTATTAGGCAAGTAATTGACAAAGTTAAAGCACAACATAGCCTCTTTATCAGACTCAAGAAATTCTAGCCTATCAACATGATCATTAAAGGGTAGCAAGGCATAGAATCAAAACATACTATTGGATATGAACATGAATATATCAAAAGAAATATATCATATCCAAAAGTACCTTGAGAGATTAGTGTATACCTTATCCTTCTAGCTTTTCATCGTGAGTGATCCTCCGGAGTTGAAAGCGAACAATCCTTAATGATCTAAGGTGGCTCGCGTAGACTTTTCTCAATTTTTCCCTTTGTGCCACATGTCATCAAGGTTGCTTTGAGTGGGATCACACCTCTTCTACATTTGCGGGGCTTCACACATGTCTTAAATATATTCATGTAGTTCCATGATCCTTCATGTGAGAGCCCAAAAAATATCCGCGCCATTGGATGTTGCCTTATGTGTGTAGTCCATTGTGGTCTTCTTCAAACATATCCTTGCGTCGGATGCCGCCAACTCGTGTCTTCATTTGCCAATGCTCCAGGGGTCTTTGTTTTGTTCTAAGCCTCTGAATTTCTTCATGAGTGGTCTAGCAGAAGCATTCCCTAAGCTCCTCTTCGTTGTTGTCGTCCTCACCTTCGCCATCTTGTTCTCATCATATTGCAGCTGCCTCTTCTTTGGATTTCCCCCTGTATACATAACAGAACATATACCAAATATAATTCTATTGAAAAATTTATAAAATTACCTTTCCAACGGGTACTCATCCATCCCAATCGGAGTCCAAATGAGGAAGTTATGGTTGTTTCACTTCAGCTTTGCTTGCTGTCCAGAAATTTTCAAGACGTGCAATCATCGGTGATTCGGCCATATCCGCTTGTAGGAACCTCCGATCGATTTGATTCTTGACTCGTTGGAAGCATAACTTCATGGGTCTTCTAAATATCCAAAGATACCCTGTTGTTCTTCCAACAAGACTGTGCAAAAATCGATGCGACCAGAAACTTGAGCTTGATCTTGTGATCTTGGGAGCATCGTGATTTCTTCCAATACCTATTGCTTGAACAAACAAATCTCCACAAAACATTAGTCTTAAAATTTTAATTGACATGTTGACTTACCTTGTTCACGTGCTCTTGTGTAGGGTGTGGGCTCGATAGCGGATGATGAGCCACTAACCAAAGTTAGCACCTACCACTAAAGAGCAAACCTTGATGTTGCAATCATCTTGTCGGAGTGTGCATGTAGAAAACTCATCTAACGTCTTGTGTCTAGCTTTTGACCTACTTTCAAGGACACAAACAAGAAAACAAGGGTATATGCAACAATAAAAATTAGGGTTAGTCAAATAGAAAGGTAGATCACCCTAGAGTTCGAGTTGCCGATCCCCGGCAACAGCGCCAGAAAAAGGGCTTGTTGACGGTTCAAAACCGTGTTGAAGTTCACCGCAAGCCTACGGGTGACTTGGTGCCTTTTCCACCAAGGAGGGTCCCCCCCAAGGATTGTCAATCCAAGGATCGGAAGCAAACCGCTAGAGATCTCTACCTAATCTATCGAACTAACCTAACATTAAGCGTTGATTGCTTATGAGATTACCTTTAAAGATGTATATGTGATGTCACAAAGTTGATCACTTCCATAACATAGGCAACATAAAGGAACAAACAAGGATAACTAAGGCCTACATCTTCTAGTTGTAGTTCTACCCAAAAGAGCAAGTGCAACAAGCATCTCATCTAAAAGCCATCTTTAAACTACTACCCTCCAGTCAAACCCTCTAAGGCACCCCATCGTACACGTGATCGACACCCTATCACGATGCCCCGTTTCTTGTATGGGTAAACCTAAGAGCACGCTCATAGGGAGCGTGTCATACTCCTTGGTGGATCCAGTATGAACCCTTAGCCCCCATGGCTACGAGGTCACCCCGAGCAATCTATGTTAACGGTAGATTGAAATAAAGCAAACTCAAGAAAGCACAAGATCGTAAAGGGAGGAATTGAGTCGCTAAAGATCGGATGACATGATGTACTTTACTCACATATTAGATGCGTTTAGGTCATCGCCACCGAATACATACCATCGAAGACCTCAACAAGCTCTAGAACTCCGCCATGGCACAACCACGCAGGGCGGCCATGGCGGCTAGGGTTGGCCTAGGCCATCCCCTAGACAACTTCGAGGAGTCTACCGCCATCGTCTCCCTCTGGTGCTCACTTCTAGGTTTCGCCGAGTTCTGATGAATGGATGTGGCGGCCGTCGGAGGCAGGGGGTATAAATGAGCCGAGGAGCGTGTAGGTCAAAGGGGAGGCCAAACCGGGCCCGGAACACCCTAGGCCGGTCGGCATGGGCCAGCCGGCCCAGGCCTTTTTCGGCCCGGTTCGGGCCCATCTTTGGCCACGATGCTTCCTGCACTTTCTTTAATATTTGCCGAAGTCCATGTGGGTCTTTGACGTCGTTTTTCCCGTGGTTTAGATAAGGGTGCTTGGCGCGCAAACTCCCGCATCTTCCGTTTGGGTCCTCGGAGTTTCACGGCTTCATGCTTTGGTCCTCGGGTCATTTGGAGTCATGTTCACTTCATGTCTTGACTCGTGCCGGGCTTCGTGATCTTCTCACAAAGTGCTAGATGAACTCCACCCGAAAGTCCTCATTTAGGTACATAATTCCTGCGTAAACAACACACTCCAAAAACCACATGCAGGTGTGAACTTGTTACATCATTAGTGTGCCTAGTGGTGGGTTAGTTATAAATCAAAGCTCAAACCAAAGTGTAACAAGTGCTCTTGGTTGACGGAAATTGACCGCCAACAGAGAACGGGACAAACCCGTCGACTGATGAGGCGACGGGAACCTCGTCTATAGGCGTCGGCGGGGTGTTTTTTTGCAAAAATGTTCATTATACCGACGGCGTGTGTACACGGGTTGTACATGCCCTAAGAAGGTAAAAGGCTTCACGGCACCAGCTTGTTTTTTTTACAAAATTACAGCCGGTGGGGCTCACGCTTAGCCTCTCCTCGCGTCTCTTTGGCTCTCATCTCTTGACTCTCTCGCTCCCGCCTCTCCCCGCTTCTCTAGCTCTCATCTCTCAAACTCTCTTGCTCCTACTGGCACCCTCTCTCCACACGTGCGGTAGAACCAAGGCGACGACCTGGCGGAGCTAGGACGACAACGGTGGGTTGCCTTCCCCCTCTCCCTCTCTCTTTGGTGGGTGGAGTGACCGTCGGCGATGATGCCACCAATGGTGGAGTGGACGGTCTTATGAATTTGGATTTTATTTTGGATAGCGAGCCGAGGTTAGGGGTTAGTGATTGCTGGGGTTGGGGCTGGGGGTTTTATTGGTCATCAAACCTTAAAGAGGAAGGATTGGTGACAGAGGCAAGGCGACACGGTAGCGCCATACCCATGGAATTAGGGAGGACGAGGGACGAGCAGAAGTGGTGCAGTGGCGTGGCAGCTGCCGCCGACTGGAGTGGTGGAAGGGGTGTCTGAGTCGAGAAAGAACCGTATATGATGAGAATCACAGTTGGTGCAGAGCCGTGTCCATATAAGAAATCAAAGACGCCACGAGTATTGTATATGTGGCCATGATGGTTTAATGTAAACAAGTTAAATCAATGCAAGCCGATCACAATAAGGATATGACTTAATTAAAGGTATGCTGACATACAAATTTAAGTGGGGAGCCTGTTTCTCAACTTTTTTATATAAAAAAAGTTACTTTGTATATTACAAGAAACTCATACTTATGATCCATCGAGGTGTATTTTGCCAACGGACTCTTCGTTTTGGATCTTGAAGCTACATGCATTGCAGAGCATCGGCTTATTATTTGGTGGCCCATATTTTTCCAAAGCGGTATTTGTTAGGCTATCCCTCCACATGGAGGATGATTTGGAGCCCAGCAACTCAAGAAAACAGCTCACAAGCCCAAGTGCTTGTGCACCATTGATCTAGTGCTTGAATCAATGGTTGAGATTGCTCCTTGAGAGGGAGTGCAAGCAAGAAAACCCTAGCCCTCATCTTTCCCAGGTGTTGGACGCCACTTGAGAGAGAGGGGGGGGGAGCAGCACACACACAACACAACCAAGAGAGGAGAGGAAGAAGAAGGAGAAGCAAATCTGTCCAGATTTGGTGGCTCCGGGCAGATTTGACTCAAACTTGTGATCGGAGGCTCAAACGTGCTTGGATTCACACTAAACTTGGTGAGCTCATTCTACACTTAGAGTACTTCGATCTGGTCAGTTGGTTTGAGGTTTAGTTCAGCAGAGCATCAGATTTGGGGTCGGTTCTGTCAGTTCGGGTAACTGCAGTTTCAGCACAGAGCAGTTTCGGCAGATGATCTGTTTTGGTTGTCAAATGGTGTCCGATTGAGCTAAAATTTTGTCAGTGGTCTGAGGACTCGTGTAATCACAATCCTACCAAAATTTGTGCACAGATGATCTGTAGTTTGTGAGATACGGACTGATTACCGAAGGGGACAGAATCTGTGTATTCCCTGTTTCAGAGTAGTTCCTCCTGCTAAGTGGTTGTTGTTGTTGTTGTTGTTATTACAAATGCCTAGTTGCATTATGGTGAATGTGTTGTTGCTGGTGTAATCCTCTAAAGGTCCTAGAGAAGACTTCTTGTAACCATTTGTTGATTATAGTGGAAGCTTGGAGTGGTCCGTCCCGTGGGTTTTACTCCTCACCTTGAGGAGGTTTCCCACGTAAATCTTTGTGTCTTTTGTGCATGTGATTTATATTATTCCACTGCATATCTGTTGGTACATGTTATCCTCATTGGTCATCACAAGATGAGGGATTAAATTGGTATATTGCTGCTGCCATTTATCCCAACAGAGTGGTATCAAGAGCATTTGGTTCAGTTTAATTTCAGCTTGTATTCAACTTGATTAACTTGTTGATTTGCCTTGTGTTGAAGATGGAAACAAATACCAGCAGAATGATCTCATTGAATGGTACAAATTACCAAGCTTGGAAGGGCAAAATGGAGGATTTACTCTATGTCAAGGAGTATTGGAAGCCAGTGTTTGCAGAGGCAAAACCAGATGATAAATCTGAAGATGAATGGCGGGTTCTTCATCATCAAGCTTGTGGTTTCATTAGACAATGGGTTGATGATAATGTTTTGAACCATATCAGTGAGGAGACACATGCACGTACCTTATGGCAGAAATTAGAGGAGTTGTATGCCCGAAAAGAAGGTCCTAACAAGATGTTCTTGATCAAGCAATTGATAAATCTGAGGTACCGAGAGGGTGCTCCTGTGGCTGATCATGTGAATGCATTTCAAGGCATTATTAATCAGCTATCTTCCATGGGAATCACATTTGAGGATGAGGTTCAAGCCTTGCTGCTACTTGGCTCATTGCCGGACACTTGGGAGACTTTGAAAGTCACTTTGTGCAATTCAGCTCCTAATGGTATTGTTACTTGGAACCTTGTCAAGACAAAGGTGTTAAATGAAGAAACCGGAAGGATTGCTGAAAAGGGAACTTGCTCCTCTCATTTTGAGGTGCTAGTCACAGAGTCATGGGGGAGAAGCAAGAGTCGAGGTCCGAAGAAAGGAGCAGCTGAAAGTAGAAGCAAGTCGAGGGGAAGAAACACCGAAATTGTGTGTTATTACTGCCATGATAAGGGACACAAAAAGTGGCAATGCCGCAAATGGAAAAAAGAGAAGGGTAAGAAAAAGAAGGAAGCTCAGAAGCAAGATAGTGATAGTGACAGTGATGCTGGCCGTATTACTTCAGCAATTGAGGAGATGATGATTGTCATTGCTGCTGAAAATGAAGGTAATGAGGGTAGTTCTTATTCCATTGTTGAGCAGATCACTATAGCTTTTGATGATGCAGCCATCAATCATGTGAATGGTGATGAGATAATTTGGATACTGGACAGCGGTGCTACCATACATGCTACATCTCACAGGGAATACTTCACAAACTATACATCAGGTGATTTTGGTGTTGTGAAGATGGGCAACAATGATAGGGCAGCCATCATTGGAAAGGGAGATGTGCATTTGGAGACTGCAAATGGTACTAAATTGGTCCTCAAGTCTGTGAGGCATGTTGAGGCACTTCGGCTCAACATTTTTTCAGTTGGATTGCTTGATGAAGATGGGTATTCTAGCAGATTTGGAGATGGACAGTACAAGCTCACCAAGGGCAGCATGGTAGTTGCAAAAGGTAACCGAGTTTCACTTTTGTACCATGTTTCTGCTAACCTCTCTAGTGTTTCTGTCAATGCATTAGAGAAAGAAGACACTTGTGTTCTATGGCATAAGAGACTTGGGCACATGAGTGAGAAGGGGATGACTGTGCTAGTGAAGAAAAATCTCTTGAAAGGGATGAAAGGTGTACATTTGAAGAAGTGTGCAGATTGCCTAGCTGGGAAGTAGCACAGGGTTGCTTTCAAGGGTCTACCTCCTCACAAGAAGCCATAGTTACTGGACTTGGTGCATTCTGATGTTTGCAAAATGTCAGTAAGGTCAATAGGTGGTGCTAAGTAATTTGTCACTTTCATTGATGATTTCTCCAGAAAAGTTTGGGCTTTTCCCTTGAAGACCAAAGATCAGGTGCTAGGTGTATTCAAGCAATTCCAAGCTTCAGTTGAGAGAGAAACTGAGAAGAAAACCAAGCGCATTCGCACTGATAATGGAGGCGAGTATATTGGGCCACAACTGAATGGTATTGCTGAGAGGATGAACAGAACAATTGTGGAGAGAGTGAGATGCATGCTGTCACATGCAAAGCTACCTAAGAATTATTGGGGTGAGGCTTTAATGACTGCAGTTTATCTTATTAACCTCTCACCATCTTATCCTTTGCAGGGAGATGTTCCTAACAAGGTTTGGTATAACAAGGACGTCTCTTATGATCACCTAAAAGTGTTTGGGTGCAAGGCCTTTGTTCATATTCCTCAACATGAAAGGTTGAAACTTGATGCTAAGACACGACAGTGTATCTTCCTTGGCTATGGATTGGATGAGTTTGGCTATAAACTATTTGATCCAATTGCAAAGAAGATTGTGAGAAGCCGTGATGTTGTGTTTGTTGAAGATCAAACAATTGAGGATATTATGAAGACAAAGGTGCACGTCTCTCAGCAAGATCCATTGGTTGATTTAGACCCAGTTTCTGCAACTCCAGCTCCAGTACATGCTGAAAATGATGTTGCAGATGATGCACAAGATGATGTGCATGGTACAGGTGATGAAAATGCTCCCCAACAACAAGAGTTTGATGCTGAAATTGATGATCCGGATCAGCAGCCACCAGTACCAGAAGATCCACCAACACCTCCACTCAGAAGATCTAGTAGAGATCGAGTTCCTTCCACCAGGTATCCTTCAAATCAGTATGTGGTGTTGCTATCTGATGGTTCAGAACCTGAGTGTTTTGCAGATGCAATGGAAGATGAGCACAAGGAGTGGATGAAAGCTATGCAAGAAGAAATGGATTCATTTCATAAGAATCATACTTATGAGTTGGTGAAGTTGCCTAAGGGCAAGAGAGTTTTGAAAAATAAGTGGGTCTACAGAATCAAGCAAGAAGAGCACACGCCACATCCAAGGTACAAGGTTAGACTTGTTGTGAAAGGATTCAGCCAGAAGAAATGTGTTGATTTCAGTGAAATCTTTTCTCCGGTGGTAAAAATGACATCAATTAGAGTGATCCTTGGCTTGGCAGCTAGCCTCAACTTGGAGGTTGAGCAAATGGATGTGAAGACAGCTTTCCTTCATGGTGATTTGGAGGAAGAGATCTACATGGAGCAGCCTGAGAGGTTTCTTGTGAAAGGCAAAGAAGACTATGTGTGCAAACTGAAAAAGAGTCTTTATGGCCTTAAACAAGCACCAAGACAATGGTATTTGAAATTTGATTCAGTTATGGGGGAGCAAGGCTACAAGAAGAGTAGCTCAGACCATTGTGTTTTGTATCAAAGATTCTCAAGTGATGATTTCATCATATTGTTGCTCTATGTTGATGATATCTTGATTGTTGGTAGGAATGTCTCTAGGATTGCAGCGCTGAAGAAACAGTTGAGCAAGTCTTTTGCCATGAAAGACTTGGGGCCAGCAAAGCAAATTCTCGGGATGAGAATTGAGAGAGACAGAAACTCAAATAAGTTGTACTTGTCTCAAGAGAAGTATATTAAGAAAGTACTTTGCAAATTTAGAATGGACAATGCAAAAGCTGTGAGCTGTCCACTTGCAGCTCATTTCAAGTTAAGCAAGAAGCAATGCCCAACTACTGGTGAGAAGAAGAAGGAAATGCAGCATGTTCCTTATGCATCAGCAATTGGAAGTTTGATGTATGCCATGGTGTGTACAAGGCCTGACATTGCTCATGCAGTTAGTACTGTGAGTAGATTTATGTCTAATCCAGGAAGACCACATTGGGAAGCTGTGAAGTGGATTTTGAGGTATCTCCGAGGTAGCACTAATCTGAAACTTTGTTTTGGGGGAAGTGAACCTTTGTTGGTTGCATACACAGATGCTGATTTGGTCGGGAATGTTGATAGCAGGAAGTCTACTTCAGGGTATTTGTTACCTATGTAGGGAGAGTTGTGTCATGGCAAAGCAAGTTGCAAAAATGTGTTGCATTGTCTACAACTGAAGCTGAATTCACTGCAGCAACAGAGGCAAGCAAAGTGCTATTGTGGCTGAAAAAGTTCGTCTGTGAACTTGGATTTCATCAAGGCAAGTTTGTGCTGTTTTGTGACAATCAAAGTGCTATACACTTGAGTAAGAATTCAAGTTTTCATGCAAAGTCAAAGGATATTAATGTGCGTTATCATTGGATTTGAGATGTGTTGAATTCTAAGAAAATGCAGCTTGAGAAAGTTCACACAAATGATAATGGGGCTGATATGTTGACCAAAGTGGTGACGAAGCAAAAGCTCGAAGTTTGCTGCCTGATTACTGGCATGGCTGCTCGAAGGCAGTGAGACCCTCCATGATGTCAGGAGGGGGAGTTTGTTGGGCTATCCCTCCACATGGAGGATGATTTGGAGCCCAGCAACTCAAGAAAACAGCCCACAAGCCCAAGTGCTTATGCACCATTGATCTAGTGCTTGAATCAATGGTTGAGATTGCTCCTTGAGAGGGAGTGCAAGCAAGAAAACCCTAACCCTCATCTTTCCCAGGTGCTGGACGCCACTTGAGAGAGGGGGGGGGGGAGCAGCACACACAAAACACAACCAAGGGAGGAGAGGAAGAAGAAGGAGAATCAAATCTGTCCAGATTTGGTGGCTCCGGGCAGATCTGACTCAAACTTGTGATCGGAGGCTCAAACATGCTAAGATTCGCACCAAACTTGGTGACCTCATTCTACACTTAGAGTACTTCAATTTGGTTAGTTGGTTTGAGGTTTGGTTCAGCAGTGCATCAAATTTGGGGTCGGTTCTGTCAGTTCGGGTGACTGCAGTTTCAGCACAGAGCAGTTTCGGTAGATGATCTGTTTGGGTAGTCAAACAGTGTCCGATTGAGCTGAAATTTTGTCAGTGGTCTGAGGACTTGTGGAATCACAATCGTACCAAAATTTGTACATAGGGGATCTGTAGTTTGTGAGATACGGACTGATTACCGAAGGGGACAGAATCTGTGTATTCTCTATTTCAGAGTAGTTCCTCCTGCTAAGTGGTTGTTGTTGTTGTTGTTGTTACAAATGACTAGTTGAATTATGGTTAATGTGTTGCTGCTGGTGTAATCCTCTAGAGGTCCTAGAGAAGACTCCTTGTAACCATTTGTTGATTATAGTGGAAGTTTGGAGTGGTCCGTCCCGTGAGTTTTACTCCTCACCTTGAGGAGGTTTCCCACGTAAATCTTTGTGTCTTTTGTGCATGTGATTTATATTATTCCACTGCATATCTATTGGTAGATGTTATCCTCATTGGTCATCACAAAATGAGAGATTAAATTGGTATATTGCTGCTGCCATTTATCCCAACAGTATTATCAGCATTACAATATTTCTTAAATTTAAGGCCTACACTATCAGTATAATGAACTAAAACATCATATTACTTGCTAAACTGCACCAGCATCCCAATTGAAAAAAATAAACTTAGCACAATTACTAAATAACCGAATTTTATCAGTAAATGTGGGAGAGTGGTCTGAATTCAAACCAACATGTGGTTGACTGAAGTGTGCTAACAATGATACTCTTAATAACAATATTTACTTTATATCTCATTCTAGGCTCCATATAACAAACTGATGAACATATTCCCTATATAGTTTATACACGAAGTGCAACATCATGGCATCATGCAAAGAAAATTAGAATGAGAATCCTTCACCGCACACCTTTATCAGATGATGCTTTGAGTTCCATGCACACAAGAACACACCCAAGAGAGACAGTGTGGCCCTTTATTTCTGACACTTAAGAAACAGCAGATAGATGTCACCATCACCATGATACAAGAGTCCAAGATGATCAGTTCGGCGTCACCATGGATTTGGCAACCTAGACGTACTTTTCCCTGATCGCGGAGACGTGGGCAAGCAGCTGGTCCCTGTCCGCGGCAGGCCCTCCTTGGCTTCGTTGGCGAGGTACTCGTCCCCCCAGCGGTAGGGCGTCGTGCTCCTCGTCGCTCCACGGCGACCTCCTCGAGCACGCTGTAGCGAACATGGCCTCATATGCCATTTGTTCAAGTTTGATTTTGGTGGTTGCTGACAACATAATCAATGGGACTAACCATATTGTTGAGTGTGTCTTTGTAGACATTTCTAGGTCCCGAGTATGCAAAAACGCCACATGCCAAAATGAGAAGATAGTATATATTTTGAGGCTACAAACCGTAGAAGAAGAAGAGAAGAAATGACATTGTCGGATGAACCGACGGTATCTTGGAAGACGGCATCGGTGTAATGGCTGGATGAACTAGTACACTACATGAAGAAGGCTCAGTTTACACAGACCGTCGGATGAACCGACGGTATGCTTTTTAGTTGCACCGGATGAAGTCCTGGAGAAGAAGCAGTTGGGTCAGTAGCACTAGATGAACTGACAGTCCATTTGTAGGAGCTGTCGGTCTATCCGATGATCAGTTTGATTAAGACAGAGACAGCCGAATTCAGAGCTCTTCAGCACCGGATGAACCGATGGTTACAAGGGTTTGAGCAGTGGTTCATCCGATGGCACTAAAGAAGCTAACAGAGAGGTTTTGGCCGCAGAGTCTTCAGCACCGGATGAACCGACGGTGTATCAGTCAATGCGTAGGATGATTTGTGTCAACGGTCAAGTGAGGTGGAAGGCCAATGGCTAGTAGCACCGGATGAACCGACGCCCAGGAAAAGCATGGCGTCAGATCATCCGATGGTACATTTCTCAGCAGCTTTTGGCCAACGGCTAGTTTGTTGGCTTGGGCTATTTATACCCCTTCCACCCCATCATTTGAGCTTGCTGGAGTATGTGGAAGTGCAGAGGAGTCCAAGACACATTGGAGATCATATCCATGTCATGCTAGTGCTTAAGTGAACATCCAAAGGCTTTGCACATGCTTGGTGTGTGTGCTTAGTGCTAGGTTAGCTTAGAGATGAGTGAGTGCAAGGTGTGCCTACCTTGTGAGGTGATTCTTGAGTGGATCAAGCTGTACAAGCTGCGCTGGAAGCCTTGGAGCTTAAGTGGCTCTCCATTAATCATTTTCGACCCTCCGGCTTGGTGTGGAGCGGCGAGGACACTTTGTGCGAGGGACGTGGAGACCCTCTTCCTTGGTGGAGAAGCTCCTTAGTGGAGATGGCATCAAGGTCACCAAGAGAGATTGGCGAGTACCTTTGTGGCCGAGCCCAAGTGGCAAGTCAAGTGGTGCTCTTGGGAGAGACTTGGTAACTAGGAAGCAATACTCTTGTGTGGAGTGCTTCAACAACGTGGACTAGGGGTGGCTTAGTGCCTACCGATACCACGGGATAAATTGCGTGTCAAGAGTTTGCTTCCTGTTGACGGTCAATATTTGCCATTTTCAAGGCCGTCAACTCCTGCAAATTTGAGCATGAATTGCACATCCACACTAGAATAGGTGCTTAAACTCATACTTTCCACTAGTGTCGATGTCTATTCGAATGCAGGTATTTAGCTTAAGAAATGGGAGGAATCAATGCACTTTTACTCCACTCTAATCCAAGGCACTCAAATGCTGGCCAATCAGGGGCTGCCACATGGATTCTCCTGGATCCATGATGTCACCAATCCATGTGAAGGACTCTCGACGAATCATACGCTGCCACATCAGCATCACATGGATCCATGGGCCCACTTTGCCAACTAAACCGCCAGGAAACGTGCCATGCACGGAGGAGAGGCATTAGGGCCCACATGCAAGCGAGCCAGAGGAAGCACGGGCCAGATGGCCGGCCAGAGGGTTCGGCCGACCCTAGGATCGGCTGAATCGACCTAGGGTCGGTTGATCCTCCGCGTCCACGTGCTGCTTGCTCATTGGCTCTTGGCTGCATTCTCGGGTGTTTAGGGGCACTTTGAGCCCCGGAGCAAGCCTCCTCCTTGTCTATAAATAGGAGGGGAGGGGCTCCATTTCTCACACACCACCAAGCTCTCAAGTTTCACTTCTCTCTTGTGTAGCTTCCTCTCCCTCTCTCCAATTCTGCCCATAAGAGGTGATTCTCACCTCTTTGTGGTAGAATGGTGATGAGGAGAGATCTAGATTAGGATTAGTTGAGAGGTAGAGTAGGGGTAAGGAGTGAGTTGATGTCCTTGTGGATGCTTGTTCTTCATTTAGATCAAAGTCAGTATTTCAGCATTTCTTATTTAGACTATAGTGGACATCATGCATGATTGATTTGTTCTTGTGTTCGTGGCTCGTTCATAAGTTAGAGGCTTGTGTTCTTCATGACACAAGGCTTCGATCCTTTAGAGCCAGAGTCGTAGTTCATTTACTTGTTTGCATGCTCTGATCCTGTTTAGTTAAGTAAGTCCGCTGTATCTCGTTTAGCTGTATCCATAGCTTCCTTTCTGCTCCCAGTTCAATGATATGATCTGATTTCGATCTTTCCCTTGTTCGTGGGACCGTATCTATACGGTTGCTATAGTGTAGTTGCGGGTTGACAGACGTAACCGCATTATAGTATCTATCTGGGGTACAGACGTGGTGTTTGGGCCCTGGTTTTCCCTACGAAGACCACGTACGATCGTAGCGTAGAGGTAGGCCGCAGTGGTGACAGCCTGTTGGACCCTTTGTCAACCCTCTTATGTCACGTACCGAGTTGGGCTCGCTTGCCAGCACCTTGGAGTGTTGTCGCCCCGCGGGGATGACTAAGACCTGACAGAATAACATCTTGAGAGCTAAGTCCCTTAAGGAAATGCTTCTTGTATCCCGACCTATCCCAGCGAAAGCTGGTGTCCTTGGATAGACCCTCTCTGGTTACTCGCCGTCCTGAGGGAATGAAACCCGACGGGAATACTCATTCCCCTAGGGAGAAGTGCTACAACGGTGTATCCGTACGCTTGTGGATTCGTTCGCACAAGTCAGTGTACTCGGGAGTTTCTTACACGCTCACGCTGCCACAGCGCCCAGTGTTGAGGTTAAGGAACGCCAACAAGCATTTCTGGCGCCGTTACCGGGGACGGCTGTTGTTAACCTTCGAGCCCGTCTATCCTCGTATTTATCTTTTTCCTTTTTCTTCTACCTTCACCCCCGTTACCCTTTTTGAGATATCCCCTTTTGTTTTCTTTACTTCTACCTCTACCCCCGCTACCCTTGGAAGGTTATCCTTGTAAATACCTTCCGCCTTCGAGGAGTGAACCCTCAGAGCCATCTTCGTCAAGATCCACTCTTACATCTGGCCTTTGGATTCGCCCCTCTCTCATGAAGCTAATTCAGGAACTATCCTTCTTGGGGTTAAGTCATGAGAACCCCTTTGATCATGTAAGAGACTACGAGCATCTGATTGAAACTCGGGGTAAAACCGGAGAATCACCGGATGCTCAGAAAAGAGAGTGTTTCCCGCTATCCCTCTCTGGGGAAGCACGGGGTTGGCACCGTTATTTTGGTAGAGACTACCTTACTTGGGAAGGCTTGAGAGCAGCTTTTTGCTCCCACTTCTTCCCAATACGACGTGTCATCTCGTTAAGGGCAAAGATTCTCTGTTTCAAGCAATGTGAGGAGGAATCCCTAGGAATGGCATGGAATCGTTTCGCCTCCGCGGTGGAAGATTGCCCAGTCCTTTACATTCCCGATTGGATGTTGCTTCAGCACTTCTGGTTTGGATTGCGGAAGGACGATGCCAAGAGGCTTAATGCTCTCTCCGGAGGATCCTTTGTGCACCTAGATGCTGTCGAGGGAAAAGAGATCCTGGATAATCTCCGAGATTTCAGCTCCCCTTGTATCCCGGTCAATGAGGCACCCACCAGAGGAAATGTTGAGCCACCTAGATCCATCGTCAGCCGAGTCCAAGGTTTCATATCCATTCTTTCTGAGCTCTGGCTGAAGATGTCATTCCTGAGTAGCAGGAATCTAAGGGAAAGATTTCATGGTGCGAGATCTACCCTTGGGTTCCCCTCTTGTGCATCTTCTTAGACCTTCTCCCCGAGACTTTGTCTCGTGGGAGGACGGAGAAGGTAGTCTGGAAAGAACGACCATTCCCGGCCAGGATGACTTGTTCGATCCTCACTACTAACTCCTAAGGAGGGTATGAGAGGTCTATCGTGTTTCTATGTCAAGGTTTGAGCTGAAGTGCTTTGCACTGAAGTTTCGTATAAACCGAGACATCGGTCTCTGCTTTATAATCCATTGGATTCATCCATCAGACCGAAGGAGCACGATCATTTACCGATCGAGTGGAGTGCATTCACTTTCTATCTCAAGCACATCGATCGATGCCGATCAGTCAGGAGAAGCTTGCACTTCGTATTTTATGCCTGACTTGATCGATGCCCAATGGGAGGTGCACTTTCCAGCTTATCCATAATCCCCCATTGGAAGCTTAGGCCAGACTTCGGAATGTTTTCATCACCTCGACGAGAACATCGAACCCTCTGCCTAAGGTAAGAGCGAGTTAAATCTTGCTCTTCGTCCGAACTCTGGTTTAAGATCGTACACCGTCCTCCGGAAGTCCATGCTCTATCCTCTTTGAAGGCCGAGTGTCTTTCTGAGCTTGAGTTCACTCGGAGATCGGTACCTATTGGTGAAGCACTAGCCTTAGTGCTCGATCTTTTCGTCTCCGAGTTCCGCAACCCCAGTGCTATAGTCCTCGAGTCCCATGACCACGTCAGGGAAGGCCTCGGCCTCTCTGGGATGATCATGCTTGCCCTCAACCTCGATATACCTTTTTGGGCTCGAGTTCGTATATGCACTACCCTTGCAGATCAGAGCTTATCCTCATATCAACATTATCTGCAAGGAGATGGTCATAAGTTAAGACAGGAGATCACAAGACACCAGCATCCTGAGTACTCTTGGGACTCATCTCGTTTCCCTAGGAAGAATTATCCTTTGGGTATCTTGTGGACCGTGGTCATGCAGGAGAAAAAAAAAGTTGCCAAGATTAAGAGAAGTAGGCAAAGGACCATAGGAAGGCAGCACCATTGTGGCAACCCGAACGCTTCGTGACTACCGTCGGAGGTGTCTACAATTTTGACGAACCGAGTATGTCGCCAAGGTGATTCCCCCCAGATTCTCTATGGATATATCATGGTTTGTCCAAGGTTGGTATATAGTGGAGGATGAATTTTCAACCTCAACCTTATCCTAGCCTTAAGCCTAAGCCAATCTTTCCATCTCGAGGAATCCACCTGGGTCGTCGATCCTGAGACTTGCCGGAGCCCACACGAGAAAGGGGAGGACTAGAGGGGCCCACATGGGGCCGGCCGAACCTAGGTTCGGCCGAAACCCTGGTGCCGCCTCTCCCCTTCTTCTTTCGCGTGTGCGTCTCATTCTCCTCCAGAAACCTTCTCCCTGCCGCCCGACGAGTTTTCGCATCACGAAATCCATCTCCTCCACCTCACCATCCTCAGCATCACCGCATCTATGGCCGGGAGGAGTGTTGTCCCCTTCGACGGCTCCACCTCGTCCACCGGTCCCGGGGCAGGAGGCAACCCCTCTGTCGTCGCCGCCCCCGCTGGGGACCTCGCAATGGTGGCCGGTGTCCTGGATGTTCCTCCACTCGTCACCATCCCGCCGGGTGGGAGGATTCCAGGCACACCGCCCTCAAGGCGCTCCGCCTCGCCTGGGAAGAGGCACATGAGATGGGCGGCCAGCCCCTACGGCAGGCCGACCACGGCTCAGCTTCGCCCCAGGGGGTTGCCACTCGCTCCATCTAGCACACCAGGATCATCGCTAGCTGGGGGGCAGGCGAGCTCAGCGCAGTCCGCTCCTTCACCGCAGCCGCCGGTGACCATAAAGCCGGCACTGCCCAAGGAGAGGGCTCCTGAGGCACGCCCAGCTCCAGTTCTGCCAGAAGAGAAGGAAGACTTTGACCTGGACGACGGGTTTCCACCACCACCCTACACTAGGAGGTCCAGGGAGAGGACTCGGGAAACCGAGCAACTCCCTAAGCTCTCCTCAGTGGCCAAGCTAACTCCACTGATGAAGGAATTGGAGGCCAGCAACGAGAAGCTCAGGACTGCTTACTCAGAGCAGAAGTTGGACCTGGCCGAGCTGAGAGATGACATTCGAGATCTTCGCCGCGGCCTTTGTGCGAAGATGAGGAGGTTGTTCTCGGCTACGGGGCATGCAGCTCTTTATGATGCCGAGTAGTGGGGATTAGCCCCAGCTTTAGTTCATTAGACGCTAGTTTAGGTCTAGGTTTGATTTCCCTTTGTTTCCCTTCATTCCATTTATTTCCTTTGCATGTGTGTAAGCGCCTAATCATTTTGTTTGAAACATTTGAATTTGAATAAAGTGGCTCACCGGTCATGTAACCTGGTTTAGCCACCCATTGTGTCATTACTTTGGTTTCTTTGATTTAGAGGACATCTAGGTTCGAGACAGTGTGGGGGAAGAGCCACGACTCTCCCAATGTAGGCACGACGTTTCCGTACGTACCCACTGCGAGCACTCCGCGCTAGCCGACCGATCACTACGGAGAACCTGAGACCCGCACGAGTTCACTCCTGTGGAGAGCCTCTAACGGTTCATCTCTCATGCATAGCGCCGGTTTGCATCTCGACAACTCACTCTCTGTCATTCCTGAGTTTTATAAGCTATATATGTCTATCTCTAAACTAAAACTCGAATGATGATGCTAAAGATCACCCAGCTCGTTTGTACCTGAGTAGACTTACATATGTTTTATTCCTTGTTATCTGCCTGATGCTTGTGAACCATAATCTTCTTAAGGACAAGCATGTTCACCTAAGTAATTGACGAGTATGATATGGCTGGATGATATGATCTTTTGCTCTGATGACTAACTCTCTTATGGCTGAATTAATGTGCATGTTAAGTATGAAACGAAACCTTATTACTCTTTGTTTTGATAATGATAATGGAACCAAACCTACACTGCTGCGTGCTGCCGGGTGCCTACAGGCTACAGCAGTCGATGTTGCAGAGTGGTAGGGTCGTCATCTGTGCAACGACGGCCATGGTTGGGCGCCTGGGCCTTGTGAAACGAGCAAATGCGACAAGAAAAGGACAGAGACCACACCCTGCGTACGGCTGCAGGGGACCAATGATAAAACTTGTACGATTCCGTTACTCACGACGTGCATGGTTCCGTCTGCTAGGCGTTAGACCACAGATTCGCTTAGATGGCAATCGGACGGTTGCATGGAGATTGGGTAGCAGCCGCCCCAGGGTGGGTATCTACCGCCTAGGGTAGCTCATTATTTCTGATATATATATATATATATATAACATGGATATTCACCACGCTGTGTGGTGAATAATATTCAACGTGCTGCGGCACAACTGTCAAAACTCCGTTAGCCTATTTGATCACCACTTTATTCCGTTCTCATCTCAGGTAGTAAAAATCGGTTTGGTTTCCAATGTTTGCTCCATTTTGATGTGATTTTAATTGTTCTAATATGCCTTCAGTCCGGCAGAAGCAGTCTCCCTCTCCCCGGCCAGGCCGTAAGACTGGCCGGAGCTCCGGCAACATTGCATGCTGAAATTTTCACTCCGTTTTCATCGCTGGCAATAAAATTTTGTTTTGTGTTCTAATCGCGCACCTGTTTTGATGCACCTTGTTTTGCTTGATCCAATCGTCATCAATATGCGATGATTAGGTATATCCCCTTCAGTTCCCACCGGTGTTAGCGGGGGCTGTAAAGCCACTGTGCGAGGTCATGAACCTTCACCCTGCATCAGGCACAAGATGGGCTCACCAAGTAGCGTTGTACGCCCATCAAGGGCTGCAATACCAAATAAATGGTCAACGAAATCAAGCTGTAAAAATCAAATGTGTATGTGGCTAGGAGCAGATAAAATTTGTAAGCATACATGCAAGTGCGAAATCGTGATTTGAACCATAAAAAGATCCCTTGAAATGAGCAGCTGTCGTGCATCCTGGAGGTCGAGTCAACACCCTCAGCGTGGCGGCTGGCCACTCCGCCTCTGCATTCTGCACAGAGCCGGCGGAGCTCATCTTTTCATGGGAGTCATCACGTTCGCGTGTGTGGAGTGTCGAGCATTTGGATTACTGCCGAGCCTCTCGCCTGCAATCACGCGCATCTCCACGTTAAGTTAGCTTGCATCGCATGCAAAGCAACAAGTCAGGGGATGATGCTTGATTTGCGCCAGATAACTACATTGGAGCATTTTTTATTACTTATTCATGGACATTACCTGCGGCCCCATACATGCTTCTCAAGATTTGAAAATCATCAGGAAGATCAGGAGATTACCAGGCCAGCAGGTAGTAAAATCTCTTGATTTGCGCCAGGTAATTATCGACAGGTAGTAAAATCACCAATTAGCTGATCAATGTTGTGTCAATACGTGGTTACTGGTTGTTAACATGCCGCCTAAATCTTGTTGACTTGCTTGCATATGCATTGCATACATGCAGTATTGACTGATATTTAATATGAGAGATTTCAGGGGCACTTAACACATGCATGCGCGTGCAGAAGGAAAGGTTTCAGCAACAGAAATTCTAGGGAGCGACATGAATGATATTTTAGGTACTAATTGACATATAATTATTACTCTTCGCTCTGAATTAGTAAACCACGTGGTCGGTCCGGCAAGGTTCTCTAGATTTGTGCCTTTACTCGTTTTCATATGAGGAAATAAAAACTCTACTATTCTATGATTAAGAAACTAATTTGTTTATTTCCATAGGAAGCTGAACCTGATACTCGTCGGCATTGCTTCTGGGCGTGCTGGTTCTCCAACAAGGCTCAACCGTGTACGTGTAATCATATACGAGTAATTATTTATTTTCACTTCGGAGTAGTTTTTCACATCCATTTTTTTTGTTTCAACGAGCCCTGGTAATCACATAATTACTCTATTCTCATCACCAAGCAATAAAAATCTCCAGACGATGGTATTGGTCGAGAGGGCTATACATCGATTTTTTTTCACAATTTATTCCAGTGGTCGTAAGGCAAGCAGTTTCATGATTTTAATGTTGGACGACCGGAGGACTTTTGTCATGCCCGCACCACTGATTAAGGCTAACTTGATCCCTGGAGAAGTACCATAACCCAAAAATCATTGCTCACGTGAACGACGATCTGATTTTCTTCGTCAGGTCGAGGTATGGTGGTGGGTGGCACCGGCGGCAGGCAACCGTCTTAAGCTCTGACGTTCAAGCAGCTCGAAAAAAAATGTTCCAAGGAATATTTCCATCCGTATGCGAAGGAAAGTTGATCTCTTTCCTAGATTTGCTCCAACTAACTAAATGCGGAGATATCTATGGAGGGCCAATATCTCTCTTTGCTTATTTTCTTTATTTGTGCTAACAGCTGGAAAGGGCATGATTGAGTTGGTTACACGTGCCTGGCATATCGTCCAGACTCCCGAGCCTAACCGGCATAAGAGAGGAAGAAGTAATTTTGTCATTGAAAATTACTCATTTATTCATTGGAACATGTTCAAATAATAAATTTGTATTCTTGTATAGAAACTTTGGGATCATAAAATTATTGCTTATGGTGCGAATTATTAGAAATGTTCGGCATGGCTGACTGGCAGAATGCATGCAATGAATACAAAAGGAAAATTTCCCCTAACATTAAAAGGTGAAATATTCCATTTGTTACACCTCTTTAATGAAAAGGAATACATTCATGTGAACCTCTGCAGGCATCCATTTTTACTCCTCATGACTGAAAAGGAGAAAATTATCGTCAAACAAAGTTTGGTGGATCTCAATATTATTCTTCTGTTGTATTATTTACTTTCTTAAGATGTATGGGAGTTATTATTCATGATAATGGAATTTATTTGAGATAAGATAATTACTCTAATCACAAATGACTTTTTCTATTTTTTCGAGGAGTAAAAGTCCAACAAGAAATTTACAATTGAGGATATGCATGCAAGCGATCATTAACTGAGGATATGCATGCAAGCAAAGCATTAACTGCTTAAAAATCCATCTATAACTTGCAGCAAGGGCGCGATTATAGCTTAACCAATCGGATCAACAAGAACAATTTTTTGTCACTAGAAAATTGTACCAGAACAAAAAAATTGGAGGTCCACGGTCGGCTCGATGGCAGCCCTTTCCCCTGGGCAGCTCAACGACACCCTCTTCCACATACATCGGCGATTCCTAGGGAAGGATAACGGTGGCTCCTGGCAGTGGCGGCCCCCAAGCACGGCTCACCTGCACTACGGCGGCATGCCATCAATCTTCTTACGTTCGTGGAAGTGATTTGGATTCATTTTTTCTCTAGAAATATCCTTTGAAACATGCGAAATCTAGCACCTCAACAAAAATTCAACAGCATGAGTTTATGAGGAAACATCTCAATCCCTTAGGATTTATCTCAAAACATAAAAAACATAAAAAAGGCCACATGGATACATTTTTACAACTCAGGAATGAAAAATAGTAATTATGTGAGTAACATGGCTAAATATAAGACTAGGCGTGGCACCGTTGCACATAGTGTGCTGATTCGTGAAGACCGCTGGCGCAGGCTGGTGGAGGGCCATAGAAGTCTCTCCGTACAAGAACCATCTTCTTATGGCCGCGCGAGAAGAGTTCGAAGAAATCCAACAAGCCGGTGAAGGTGCCGACCACCAATCTTGTCCATGGGTGGTGCACCGCCGTCACCGAACGACCAGCTATAGAGAATGGTCAACGTGGAAGAGAAAAGGCAGCAGAAAGAGAGAAAAATGAAAGATAGACATGCGCAACCTGTGTACTTTATATCTAATTCAGCATTGAATTTTTTTTGAACGTGCGTGCATGCAGAGTTGATTGAGTCAATTAATTTGATTCCAATGAATACATAAGTACATGAATGCAGGTGGTCAAAGGAGTAAAAGATAAAAACACTAATTACACTTGTGAGTGAGAATTTAACAACCATACACAGAGCAACGGAGGACTAACGTCCGTTTGTAGTGTTGAATATTATTCAACACACTGTGTGCTAAATATACATTATATATATATATATATAGGACGAGTTTTTTCTACTCCCAGGAGTAACTACTCCCATATTTGTTTCTCACAAACTATAGGGTATTTTTGCATACTTGAGGTTTCTAAAATAAGTATGTACACATACTTGATATTCAAAAGTGTTATGTGGACATACCCATTTTTTATATATGAGGAAACACATAGTTTGTGAACATATTCCTTTTTCTATATAGGAAATAACATATATCACAAGGTGCAAAAAATTACGAGTTCCACTGAAATTTTTTCATGGTTATCACTTTGATAAATCTTATTTTAGGTATGTTTACATACTCCAATTGATAAATGGGTATGTACAGATACGCAAAGTGGTATTTTGAACGTGGGAGTAACTACACCCGGAAGTAGATTGGATATATATATATATATATACACACACACACACACACACATGCTCAAGGCATGATGAAAAAAAAAGAAGAATAGCCCATGTCCAAAATAAAGGAGGAATAGGGGAGAGATGAGATCATGCAAAAAGGACTTCCATATCATATATGGTAATAACTAGTGTCCATTCCGGAGCTAGTGTCCACCTTACCATCAACCTGCAGTTCTCACCTTATATATGTATGGTAATATCTAGCACCCATTCCGGGCCTAGTATCCACCTTACCATACACACCATAACCATTCTGGTGCACATCTTGATCTGATAGTATGTTTTGATTTTCTCTGTGCATCCAGTCTTTGACTTTGCAAAATATGTGATACAAGTATGCTTTCTCTTTATCCTACCCTGAGCTCCACATATAGCCATCATTAGAAGTAGGATGAAGAAAGGCAAATGCCTTAGTGAGGACATATACACATTGAGCGATCTGAGAGAATCAAATGAGAAAGCCACCAAGAGTTTTGTTTATGAAAATCTTGCAAAACCCCAAGGTGTTTATCATCAGGTGCATAAGTGATTTGATTCACAGTTGTTCTACTTTTCAATCAACCAAGGGAATATGATAGCCACTACACAGAGGTTCACAGGAGCAAGGTATGACTTGGAATATCTCTTATGTCTGTCTTACTCTTGGGTATTCATGACCCACTTGGCTTTATTTCCCCTTCACTCGGGACGAGCAAAGGTCAAGTATGGGGGTGTTGTTGACGGTCAATATTTGCCATTTTCAAGGCCGTCAACTCCTACAAATTTGAGCATGAATTGCACATCCACACTAGAATAGGTGCTTAAACTCATACTTTCCACCAGTGTCGATGTCTATTCGAATGCAGGTATTTAGCTTAAGAAATGGGAGGAATCAATGCACTTTCACTCCACTCCGATCCAAGGCAATCAAATGCTGGCCAATCAGGGGCTGCCACATGGATTCTCCTGGATCCATGATGTCACCAATCCATGTGAAGGACTCTCGACGAATCATACACTGCCACATCAGCATCACATGGATCCATGGGCCCACTTTGCCAACTAAACCGCTAGGAAACGTGCCATGTACGAAGGAGAGGCATTAGGGCCCACATGCAAGCGAGCCAGAGGAAGCACGGGCCAGATGGCCGGCCAGAGGGTTCGGCCGACCCTAGGATCGGCCGAACCGACCTAGGGTCGGTTGATCCTCCCCGTCCACGTGCTGGTTGCTCATTGGCTCTTGGCTGCATTACCGGGTGTTCAGGGGCACTTTGAGCCCCGGAGCAAGCCTCCTCCTTGTCTATAAATAGGAAGGGAGGGGCTTCATTTCTCACACACCACCAAGCTCTCAAGTTTCACTTCTCTCTTGTGTAGCTCTCTCTCCCTCTCTCCAATTCTGCCCATGAGAGGTGATTCTCACCTCTTTGTGGTAGAATAGTGATGAGGAGAGATCTAGATTAGGATTAGTTGAGAGGTAGAGTAGGGGTAAGGAGTGAGTTGATGTCCTCGTGGATGCTTGTTCTTCATTTAGATCAAAGTCAGTATTTCAGCATTTCTTATTTAGACTATAGTGGACATCATGCATGATTGATTTGTTCTTGTGTTCGTGGCTTGTTCATAAGTTAGAGGCTTGTGTTCTTCATGACACAAGGCTTCGATCCTTTAGAGCCAGAGCCGTAGTTCATTTACTTGTTTGCATGCTCTGATCCTGTTTAGTTAAGTAAGTCCGCTGTATCTCGTTTAGCTGTATCCATAGCTTCCTTTCTGCTCCCAGTTTAATGATATGATCTGATTCCGATCTTTCCCTTGTTCATGGGACCGTATCTATATGGTTGCTATAGTGTAGTTGCGGGTCAACAGACGTAACCGCATTATAGTATTTATCTGGGGTACAGACGTGGTGTCTGGGCCCTGGTTTTCCCTACGAAGACCACGTACGATCGTAGCGTAGAGGTATGCCGCAGTGGTGACAGGCTGTTGGACCCTTTGTCAACCCTCTTACGTCGCGTACCGAGTTGGGCTCGCTTGCCAGCACCTTGGAGTGTTGTCGCCCCGCGGGGATGACTATGACCTGACAGAATAACATCTTGAGAGCTAAGTCCCTTAAGGAAGTGCTTCTTGTATCCCGACCTATCCCAGCGAAAGCTGGTGTCCTTGGATAGACCCTCTCTGGTTACTCACCGCCCTGAGGGAACGAAACCCGACGGGAATACTCATTCCCCTAGGGAGAAGTGCTACAACGGTGTATCCGTGCGCTTGCGGATTCGTTCGCAGTCGTCAGTGTACCCGGGAGTTTCTTACACGCTCACGCTGCCACGGCGCCCAGTGTTGAGGTTAAGGAACACCAACACTTCCTCTCATCCTTCTTTACGTTTCCGCATTACATTCTTGCAGACGGTTGGCCTATAGGTTGCAAAACTTGCTAGAGTAGTATCTTGCTAGGTTGGGCTATAGGTTGCAAAACTTATTTTGGGATGGGACACTAGAACAACCGTAGTTGCATATCTAGGTAGTATGTTCTAGTTTATGTTTTGAGCAAATAGTGATAACCCTGGGCTTAAGGTTTTAAGTTGCCTAATTCACCCCCTCCCCCTCTTAGTCTACGAGCATCTGATTCCTTACACACGTTGATCCCGTCACCGGCTATGTCCGCGAAGCCGATGGAATCACCGCTGAGGGACCTCTTCTTCTTCCCCCTGAGCCGCTCCTCCAGTATCGTCAGGTTCTCCCTCGCCGAATCCATTCATGGTGAGCAGGTAGAGCACATGGGCATCCTTCCATCAATGGCGGCGAGGTCCAAGCGGCAGCAGCGTGAGGGTCGAAGGCGGCGGCGTGGTGCGGCAGTGGAAGGACTGCTGTTGACGGCTGTTAAGTACTACTTTCAGCCATCAATATTCTCACATAAATGGAGGTATATGCATTATTTACTTGCATTTTGGTTTGAATAATGTAGTTCCACTTGTCCTTGGAGATTATTTGTATGTAGGTGAAATAACCATTAAAAGAAATGGAAACCCACCTTCTATGGAAGAACCATGCCAACTCAGCTGAGGAGGTGGCTGCCACCAAGGAAAAACGTGGCAATCCACGTCACTAATCCAAGGAAGGCACTCATCGATGAATCAGAGAGCGCCACATGGACTTCACATGGATCAAGGGGCCCACCTCGGATACCAAAACAAGCCATGCACCGGGGATGGATCAGAGGGCCCACAGGGTAGCCACCTAGAGGAAAACCACCCCGAGTGGGGGGCCTAGGGGTCCGGCCGATCCTAGGATCAGCTGAACTGCCTTAGGGCCGCCCCATCTCGTCCCTCCACGTGTCACTCACTCATTGGTCACTTGCTTCACTCCCGGGTGTTTTGAGGCCATTTGGTGCCCAAGGCAAGCCTCCTCCTTGCCTATAAATAGAAGGGGAGGGGCTCCCATTTCACACACACCACTCTCTCATTCTCCTCTCACTTTTAGTCTCCAAGGCTAGGGGGTAGGCTAGAATAGCTCTTATTTAGGTTCCAAGTCTACTTTGGAGTCTAGGTATGAGTTCTCTTTTATCTTTATTTCATTGTATGACTTTGATCTACTTCAGTTATTCAACTATTTCATATAAAGTCATGGTAGATCATATGCTTGATATGTTCTTGAGTTCATCTCTTGTTCATCATTTAGAGGCTTGTGTTCTTCGTGAACACTACCTTTTGATCAACTTGAAGGATGATAAACTCATTCCTTATGTGTTTGTTCATAAGTTAGATGCTCATGTTCTTCATGAACACGACCCTTTGATCTTGTTGACTAGACATAAGAGAGTTTGTATCCGTTCGTATGTCTAGCCTTAGTTGATCTTGTTAGATGACATGATAGTGTAGCATGAGGTTTGTGTTCAAGCTACGGTACTCGGTCTAAGTTGACCAGTCTTCTCGTGGCTCTCACCCTGGGTCACAATAGCCCGAGCCGGGTGAAGTCTAGCAGCAGCGCAGGCATGGTGCCTGGATTGTGTGGCTACGTTAGTTATGAGCATACCCCCCGTAACGATAGAGGTAGGCCACAATGGTGATAGCTGTTGGACCCTTTTGAACCCTCCACGCTGGGGTATTGCTGTAGGAATCTAAAGTATAGTTTCACAGAGTGCTGGTCGTCGCGGGCTATCTCCTTGTTTGTACCTGGGTGCTGAACCTTACCCTCTCATGCAATGTTTCATGTATATCTCTTGTATCTTCTAGCTTTGTATGTTTAGTACATTAGAACCTAGAGCTAACTCGTATGTTCCCCCTATGTCGTAGAGTACTAGAGTAGAGGTAGATCTGAGTGTGTGTCACACTACCCTATCATATCTTTTATCTTACCCCTGCCTTTGAGTAGTTGTTTCATATATCTATCTCTTGGTTTACATTCAGTGCAAAAGCATAAGTCTATGATATCCGCCATTGCCTTCCACGGATACGATACCCTTGGAATATTCTCCTTCCTTGGGGAAATGGTACAATGGTTTATCTGTGCGCTTGCGGATTCATTCATGATCATTTAGATTTACCTTTGACAAGTCTTGATGTTCTCGCTAACTCGACGTCGTTAGTGGTGACGTTAAGAAATGCCAACAAGCATTTCTAGCATTGACGTTAAGGATGGATTCAAAATCTGTTCTTAAGTGATCGACGCTAAGAAATGCCAATAACTGCGTGAACCACGATAATTTCGGATGCGGCGGGGGACTGGTACCCACCGGACCCGTGCCGGGATACACCTGGATTTTTAAAAAAATTAAAGGCAGGAGCACTGCCATATCATTTAAGAAGAAGCAGAAATTGTACATCACGCGTCGAAGCGAACACCATCACACACAAACAACACACGCAAACAATGCACACTACAAGACCCTACACCACCACAGCCTGGGAGAAGAGCCAAAGAAGCCGCCACAGTCCGCGCCGTCGTCGCCAACGCTGTGCCACGGCCAAAGCCGCAACCCACTGCACGCTCAAGTGGCCACCTGAACTCCTCCACCATGAGCTATCACCTTCAAGCTGCACACACATAGTCGTCGATCTCTCTACTCCGACATTGCTTCGGCAAAACACTCCCGTCGTAGCACCAATGAAACCACCGAACATGGCCACTCTATGTGGGGGGCTCGCCTCATCCACCGCCTCACTCTCTGCCAAGGACTCGAATATCTGAGACTGCTAAGAAAGTAACACCTCCGCTCAGCCATCACCGAGATCACCACTGCACCAAGCTCGCCACCCCGAGACTACACCCCCATGGGCCCTCCGCACCTCCATGCCGACACAGACCAAGCGCACCACCACAGCCGCAACGCACAGGAAACACCACCAGCCGACCACCACCACTACCACAGGTTGAGATGGGTCTCCAGATGCGGCGCCTCCAAGAAGGGTACGACGCCAACGGTGCTGTCGTCGCACGTCCACAAGGAACTAGGTTTTCACCCTGAGATCCCCGTGCTGAAAGAACATGGTAACCCTCAATGGTGCCCTCAACAAGGAAAGCGACGCCCCAAGGGTGCCGCCACCATTGCCACCGACAGTGGAGGCTTACGCCCGGACCATCACCATTCCTGCCGCAAGCTCTCGACCAATGACAGGAACCCACTGCAACCACGATACCTCAACCAGGAAAAGCCCGGCATAGCCTGAGACGCCACCAAGGCACCACCAGCAAGCACCTAACAGCCCCCGATTCCACCACCAAGGTGGCACCCAGACCAGCATCGCCGTCGAGGAGGAGCACCACCATCTTGTCGAAGTGCCCGCTGCCCGCACGCTCCAGCCGGCCACAGCCGGCCGCGGCCAGCCCTGACCGGCCAGCCACAACCAGGCCACAGCCGGCCGCGACCAGCCCTGGCCAGCCATGACCCGGATCAGGCAGAACCAGCGACAGCCGGCCACAGCCACCGCTGATGCCATCACACCGGTTGCAGCCGCCTCCCCTGCACACCTACACACGGTTGCCGTCACTGTCGTCACACGCCGGCTACAGCCACCACCGGGCCGTCTGCGCCGACCGCAGCCGCCGTCGCCGCCGCCGCCCGACGCCGACCGCCGCCCCTCCCACGCACAGGCGTGCGCCCCTACCACGCAGACACCAGATCCGGCTGGGGCGCCGCTGGATCTAGGGCCACCAGCCACCCACCGCCGCGGAGGGCGTCCCTCGCCGGTGAGCTCTCTCTGGGAAGCCGAGACGGCCGCACCCGCCCCTACCAGCCGAAGAAGCAGGGGAGCTGGCCATGCCGCCACCTTCATCGCGAGCCGCACGACCTGCAGGCGGTCCGCTCAGGCGGTGGCGCGACGGGAGAGGCCGCGGGGGATGGGCGGCAGTGGCTAGGGTTTCCCGTCGCCTGCGTCGCCCGCACGGGGACGACGGAGCGACGCGGTTTCTTTTTTTCCAAGCGATACCGGATACGCCTGGATATATTTGGACGTAGATGCGGCATGGGTGGGTCCGACGTGGGTACACAAGGTGGGTAAAGTGATGTTGAGTGACAAAAATATTATGATTTTGGCAGAAACGCTCTCCAAATTACGATTTTTATGAGTCTTCCACCCTATCTACTCCCCAAATATATGATAGGTAGGTCCGGCGTGAGGAGTAAGACAAACTCGAATTCGGTGAGAAAAGTTTTTAAAAAACTCGCTCTTTATAGATAAAAAAGAAAATATGACATTTTCTTCATTTTAAAGCAATCTGGACGACAGGTACGGTTAGTCGGTTACTATGAGTGACGACACTGCCCACAATTTCAACGTGGGAGAATTAATTTAGTTACTCGATATATTAGCCGTTCAAGCTATCATTGTGATGAGATGTGGTCATAACCTGACAATTAAACTACTGAATGTCAAATCAATACTTTGTCCGGTCAAGAAAATATTTCTATATTTGAGAAAAGCCATGTCGAACTTATAAAACGTAATTTGATTGATATTTTTAACATTTAGTTCAAACATGAAAACTATATTTGTACCTCTGTCTTTAAAAAAATTATCTTATGTGTTGGCTTTTGTGTTATTTTTTTGAATACACAGTACATCGGAGACACTCACAACACACGCACACTCATCCCTTTGAACACACGTGCGCAAACCCTACCCCTAGGAGCATCTTCAAGACTAGGCCGGCAAATCCTCAAGGTTGACGAAGTCATCACAGGCACCTCACTGTTGACGGGAACGTCGCCAACCACTGAAAGCACAAATGCCGTTAAATCCTGATAAATTCGCTCCCACAGAGAGTCGAACTCAGGACCTGAGGTGCTACCGAAACTCTTGTAACTACTAGGCTACAGGCCCTTTCGCAGCCTTCATGCTATTCCAAAATGTAGTGTTGTTTCTTTTTAGAAAAAGAAATATTGAAGCTACCAGCAGCAGGTATTATTATTTCCCGTCAATAGGCGCGTCATCGTCCGATCAATGAGGACACTTTCTTCCCCATTTCTTGTAGTAGAGACGTCCCTTGCCCTTTTCAAAACAACCTGCAGTAGTCCATGCATGTCGACATGCGTGATCGCGCGCGCGCCGTCGTGCAAGCTCCGCTGCCATATATTATTTACCGCGTGAGAACAAGATAAGGGGGCGGTGCACCTGCCTTGTTCGTTACGGTTTGTTATCGAGTCGATGACGGGCGGACCATTAATTTCGATGGGTCTACCTCAAGACGGCTGGGAGAGTATACTAGGTCTGACGAATAATTTGCGGTTTTGCCTTGGCACGGGATGGCCCGTGGCGTCGCGTGTTCCGCGCGTGCCCTGCGCCTGGCAAAACAAGCCAACAACGTGACATGACCAATTAAAATTAAGGATCTAGAGAGGCGCCTGGCTTGATGATGAATGAGATGATGATGGTGTGCCTACCTTGTATTAGATTACTAATTCTGATGAGCCTACCTTGTATTTTTATCATCTGATCAGTGTTCAATTCCCACGAATTGCACCTGCGTGTCCTACCAGGGGAATTTATTTCCCCAGCTGACGCACATGTGTGCGGTGGTTGAGCGGCCGGATGGCCCTCCCAGTAGTCTGCTGTTGTAAAAAAATCTCCTCGTCTGTCTCACACCAAAGCACAGGTCTAAGGCCAGCCTTATCTCACGTGTGCTGCGGTGCCGCTGTGTATGGGTGGGGCAGGGGTTCGGAGATTTTCTCGACCTGTGTGAGAAGGTCTTCTTCTTAATACAATACCGTGGGGGTGGTCTTACTCCCCGCAGGCCGAGTTTTTTTTTATCAGTGTTTTACCATGATTCGATTCCTGTTCTAAAGTCGCACCCTCTCCACTCTCATCTAATTTCTTATTTCTCAATTAGAGTGTGTCTAGAGTCTAGTCATCTTATGGATGCGTGGAGTATTAACTTACAGGGCCATCACATTTGCAAGTTCAATATTAAGTCAAATTTTCCTTCTTTATTGGTTATCATAAACTCCATCTTTATTATTAAATTTGGTTTTGTTCTATTTATCAATCGTGAAATAGAAAGGTCATTATTGTTTCATGTGTTTTAGAGTTATTAGAAATTACGAGTCCAATAGCTACACATGAAGTTATATGTGACCTAATCCAAAGACATTATCTTTTTTGCGAGGATAATCCAAAAACGTTATCGATTATATTTCCAATAAATATAGACCTCATTTCGAATTTTGCACCAGGGCCTCCAAAACTTTGGTAGGGCCCGGTTGTCGCCTGCCACCTCCGCGTATGGCGCCTCCCCGACTGCCACCACCGTTTAGTCGTACTTGTTGGCGGTGACCAAGCCGGTGTCCGGGTTCTCCGAGTAAACCACCTGCGTATAAGCACCACCACGATGGGAAATCCCCTGCTACCAGAAGGTTTGCCGAGTGCAATCCTTCGACCACTTGGCAAACAACTTTTTTGTCGAGTGTTGCATCAAAAACACTCAACAAAAAAAACTCGGCAAACAAGGAATGTTTGCCAAGTGTTTTTTCACTCGGCAAATAAGCTCTTTGCCGAGTGTTTTCTTCTAACACTGGGTAAATAAGCAAATTTGCATAAGGTTTTTTGGCACTCGCCAAATAAATTATTTTTTACCTCTTAAATTTTTTTCTACTCTTCACATACAACATGTGGTACTCCATGTTAAAGTTTGGTATTTTTTTTGCTATATTTCATTAATTAATTACATTTCAAGCAAATTTTTGAATCAAGTCAAATTTGAATTGCAAATGATTTAAATAATAGAACAAAATGAGTCGAAAACTGATATTCAAATTATTCATCCATGTTTGAGGCCTTACCTATGAAATGAAATGGAATTTCGAACATCTTGTTCAGGAAACATGACTACGAACGTGTGGCTGTATGTTTTTAAAATTTAAAAAAACAAAAAAGTCTCAAAATCATGAGATTTGTCATAATGCAATGAGATCATACATGGAGGCTATGTTAAAATTTGAGAAGGTTTCGAACATTTTGTCACATACGATGTTTAGAAATCGAAGCATACTAGAGGAAGAATCATAGCGTTGAGCAGGATTCACTAAGATTTTGAGTCAAAGTGATGGTCAAATTGTGATTTGACTACAAAATTTTTTGTATAGGCAATAGAGAAGAAAGATTGCTTCATGTGAATTTTTAATAATTTTTTGAACCATTTGATAATTTTTAATGTATTAAGTGTCATTGTAGAATTTTATTGATATAAATTGAATTTGAGCTATAGATGCATAAAATAATTGAATTGTATGAGTATAAAAATCAAATAAATATTATGAGTGAATTTGCCAAGATCTTGTTGAATTAATTGATATTAATTTAAGTTTAAAAAAAGAAGGAGAACCTAGAGAAACTTGAAAAAAGAAAAATAGAAAAACGTTTGCGAGTGTTTATTTTTGGCACTCGGCGAACAAGCTTTTTGCTGAGTGTTTTTTGGACACTCAGACAAAAATGTCATGTTACGGATCCAATACAATCAAATGTTGCTCTCTCATTGGTCCTCCTCCTCTCCACCGGAAAAGACCCCTTCCTCATCCCTATCTCTCCTCATCCGGCGACTGGCAAGGCTCGACCTCCCACGGCGGCACGCGAGCCTCCCGGGGGCACGTCCGGCAGCGCGAGAGCATCCAAGGGGCACGGCAGCCGGCGAGGCTCGGCCTTCCGTGACAAAGAGCGAGCCTCCTGGGGGCATAGCAGCCGGCGGTGTGCGAGCCTCCCTGGGGGCATGTCGGCCGGTGGTGCCTAGCCTTCTTGGAGCACCCGCAAGCACGGCGGTTGACGTGGAGGAGTGACTCAGCTTACCGGCAGGGTGGCCGGCAGAGCGCTTTTTAAATATTTTTTGAAAATCTTTGCCGAGTGTCAGATATAGCACTCGGCAAAATCTTTGCCGAGTGCGCGATAGAAAACACTCAACAAAGATGTTTTTGTCGAGTCTTTGTTTGCCGAATGCGCTTTGCCGAGTACAATCGACAAAACCTTGGTTGAGTGTTACACTCGGCAAACTTCTGATCCCTCTATCGCATGCTTATCTTCAGTACTCCTATGTCATATTGTCATGTGCACAGGGATGGCGGCCACTGCTTCCCGCGCGGTAATTTCAAGCACGGGTCCAATCCACTCTTTTTTCCCAAACAATCAGTCCAATCCACTCTAGTACAGTGCACAACATCTCAAATCAACTCCAACCAATCACAGATTCACAGGGATGCAATCTCCCCACAGCCTACGGAATCTCCAGGTGCAAATAGGGAGTGACAGCAAGTACACTAGATTGTGTGCACGATCTTTTGAGCTCCGGCACAGCTAGGCATCTGCATCAGCATCACTTCCTGCCATGGTGCACGAAGGTGGGCTGGAAGGCCATCGCACTCTCCTCTCCGCAAGAACGCCACCCGCCGGTCGGCGGCGCTGCGGCAGGAGACGCGGACGGAACCGACGACGAGTGGCCAGCGACCAGCTTGTGCAGGGACATGTTGCCGGTGAGGAGGTCGGTGAAGCTGCAGAACGACTTCATCTCCAGGAACGCCAGCTCATCGTCGGTCAGTGGCGCCGCCTGCTCCGTGTACTTGCGCCACCATGGCTCGGATCTTGCTGCTACTGGATTCAGATTCATCACAACATATGTGTTAGTGTTAGCAGCACGCATAGAGTATGAAACTGACAAATTATTGTGAGGTTCCAGTACCTTCTGGAGGTGATGATGGTTGTTGCTGCAGGGCTATGGGTTTGCAGAGCAGGATGGTGCCAGTGATCACCACCATGTTCAGACACTTGATTTCCTCCCAGAACTGTGGCTCCATAGGCATGAAGGAGAAGGATATCTTCCATGTGTCCACTAGATCAGCAATAGCTGGTATCACCAGCCTCTCCACTTGCACCGACGCCAACACCTGATGACCAAACCAAGACTTGAGCTGATCAATTTGATTGATCAGGGAAATGAACAGAGTTTCTCATGTGTTTTCCGCCAAATAACCACAAGGGCGGCCCATGATGAATGGCGGCCATATACTAGTGACCGTATTGTGTACCTGCTCGACGGCATTGACAAACCGATGCATCATTCCTTGTTTCCGGTAAGCCGGCAGCGTGGCTGCAAAAGGCATCTCTGCCAGTTTTTTGCCATGGAACCTGAAAAGACACAAGGCAGCCATACTATGTATCTTTACAACAGAAAGAAAATCGCATGTGAAATACAAGTGTATTAATCTTTACGGCGGAAAGAAAATCGCATGTGAATACATCAGAAAGAAAATCGGTTGCGAAATATGTGTGTGTGTGCGCGCGTGTGTGTGTGATAAACAATTTAAGAATACAAAAAAGGAGCCAATCATGCAGTTTAACAAACCTATTGAAATTTACCAAGGGGATTAAAAAAGCGAGGGAGAGTCTTAATCTTTCTGAAATCATTTACCTCAGTAAGGCTGTTGAAATGATTTCTCCATCCTTCTCAAGAATCATGGTGCAGAATCCTTCATAGCTTAGACGTTTAAATTCTGACCTATTGAAGGACAAAATGCTTGGTGACACAGAAAATCTAGTTTCAATTCAATATGTAGGAGTATTAAATTAAACTAAGTATTTTTTATGAGATGTATCAAGGTTAGCACAGAGAATTGGATCTCATCGTAACTTTAGTGCTCAAAGTGTTGATATGAGAGTCAACTTACCCTAGGCTATAAACAGCCTGATGGAGCATATCTATCTTAGTTCTTCGATCTCTCACAGGGTTAAAGCACTCGTTCAGCACGCCAAGCGCCACTGCAAGCTTTAGATTGCTCTCAAGAATGACAGTCATGTCCTGGGAACTGATCGGTTCATCTTTCTGAATCTTCAAGAGGGTCCATGAGAAACCATCTTCAGTCGGGTTTGTTACGCCTACCATATTTGACAGCCGAGCAGACAGCTGAAAAAAATTTGTAAAACAAAACATTCAGTTCGACAAGAAGAAAACTTACTAAATTTTTAGAGGAACAAAGTATGGATATTTTTACTATTCTACTAAAGTTGCTAGGTTTGGAGCTCCTTCGTGAGTTCAGGCCACAAGTGGGATCCACATATTGGCTAGGACCCATGTGGGGTCGACACCCTATTTATGTGGGACCCACATACTTTTCGGTTCATAAATTTGAAATGTGATTGAATTTAGAAAATGTAACAAATTTTGGTAAAGGTAAAAGATAAATTTTCTAATGAAAAATACTTCTAAGATAAATTTTTTAATTCTTAGAAATACTAGTGGAAGTGCACGCACGACACGTGCGTGATAAAAAGAAATTAGATACAATATATGTTTATATAATTATAAAACTCATAGTTATTGACATATTCCATCATAATTTATTATGAACTTGTTTAATTACATCATATCGCATAAATCACTACAAGACTCATCGATCAAAAAATATTATATATTGAATATTATTATATTATTGAAACCATATCAATATGCAGTACTCTACATTTTGGTATTATATTTCAAACCATCATATTTTATTATCTTAGCAATATCTAGTCAGAGAGTACGTGCATAACAATATCTAGTCAGAGAGCACGCGTGCAACGCATGTATTTACATGAAATAAAATATTTTGTAAAAAATATTAATACCACCAAATTAAGATCCAATAACTCTATACCAAGATTTTTTCTAAGATAAAATTTTTAATTCTTAGAAATATTTTGACTTTTAGGTGTCTGTAGAAATAGTTGACGGATTCATTAGAGAAAACTGTTTGAATTTAATATTGTATTGAGCATTGTAAGATCGCAAATGTCCATTTTCATCATTATTTCAGATTACCATCTTTCATATATAGACGCGCATCACATGTCAACCTGACTAGTTGGAAGCTATAACAGGTACTATAAACAGCAATGGCTCACCTTCTTGCATGTTTCGCTGCAGTACGCCCCGATGTCGTGCCCACTGTTCAGCAACGGACGGCAGTGCTGATGATCTGCAGAAGAGTTGCCATCAGTTACTTGAACACCATCAGAAATTTCAGAGGCAGCGAATTGAAGGAGAGATGCTTACACTTGCCACTGCATCGTTGGCATGTGGACATGCCCTGATCATCATTTGCCATGCACAGCATGCATCGGCAGTAGTGGCACGCCCACGACCCCTCCGGGACCTGAAATCAAACAGCAAGTTGTTTTCTTATGGAAAGAAAAGATGTAACCAAAAACATTATTATTCATCAAAAAAACAAAGAAAGCAATTCAGAAACCTTGATGGCGAGGCACTCTGGATGGAAGGTGCAGGGGCAGCTGTCGCAGCACAGGAGCTCCCCACCGTCAGCGCAGACGCCGCAGGCGTCGTCGCTCGAGCCCTGACGTCCCCTTCATCTTTGGCTCAGCTCCAGGACCCCCTTCCTCTGCTTCGCCAGCAGCCTCCTCTTGGCCTGCGAGCTCTTCTCCTGCTCCTGCTCCATCGCGGCTCTCAACTTCTCCTGTGTCTGGAAGATCTTGACCCTCTCCTTCTCCCACGCCTCCTGCATGCACCGCAGCAGAGAGTTGCCGGAGACGAGCAGGAGCTTCTCCCACGGCCGCTGCCCGGGATCACGCCCGACGTGGGCCGCGAACACCGGAAGCGGCACGGTAGTGTCGCAGCAGCTGCAGTGCACGCCCGTCCGGGTCACCGCGCCGGAGACCACCTTCTCGGCGCCGCCGTCCCCTGGGACGTAGAACACCTTCTCTCTGTCGGACAGGAAGCCGACGTCGATCAGCCAGGTCAGGACGGTGTGCTTCTTTGCCGGCGGCGCCGCCACCGCGCTGCTGCTCCTCCTGGCTACCACGTTGCATCTGCTGCCGCTCGCCGAGGCCGCCGCCGACGTGCTCTGCTTCCTCTTCCTGACGATGCTTGGCGGCGGCGGCAGTGAAACAGAAACGATCTGAAGATAGTTACTTTGCACGTCCGTGTTCGGCTGGTTGTCGACGGCGCCAGGCGTGACTGCCCTCTGCTTGCCGGCGGCCCTCTTCCTCGGTTCCGGACGCGACCATTTGCCGTCGCGGCAACCTTCCCTTGGGCACCGACAGTCGTCGGCATGGCGAGCACTGGGGGCAGGGGTTGCACCGCGCCATCTGCGTTGCTGCCCGCCGCCGACGCCTTGTTCCTGCTAGCTGGTCCGATGCCGGTGGCAGCGGCAGCGGTAATCTGCAGTGGCGTCATGTTTGGCGGTTTGCGACGGCTTGCGCTGCCACCACCGGCGGCGGAACTGCTCTGGACGACGGTGACGACACCACCGGCGCCAACACTGCTGCCACTGGCTCCCGGTGCGAACAACGGCGGCCAGATGGGTCTCGCGGATGGAGAGGGAGAGGGGAGCAGCTGCTGGCCCCGCGGGGACATGTGGGCGTAGTTCTGGAGCCATAGCGGGCGAGTAGTACCCCAGCCAGCCAACATCATAAGCTGTTGCAGCATCTGCGGGCCTAGTGCACCACTGGGAGTGCTCGCCGGGAAGGCGACGCCGGTGGCTGGATAGTCATAACCGGCGATAGCGCGTACCGGTGGCGAACGCAGCGCGGCGGCTTGCGGAGGCCGCACATACACACCGCCGGTGCTCGCATGTCCCCCGGCGCCACTGCCAGAGTTAAGCACGTGGAATGTGTTGCTTGCGGTCGCAGGCGTCGCAGCAGCAGCATCATTATCCGGCCTCACCAGCACCGACGACGACGAAGTCGACGACATGCTGCCAGTTCCTCGCTGGACGAACTCATAAACAAAACAATTGTCAGAACGCAGGATTACATGGAAATGAATAGTTGCTTATTGGTCGAATAAGAAGGACATGCCTAAATTGCGATAAGCTGTAATTGTCTTAATATATAGCATAAGTAGTTTCTTTTTCTGGCATGGAGAAAAAAATTAGAGCATTTGGTGATTCTGCCCTCAAACTGAAGTTTAATGGTGAATTTGCCTCGCATTTTTCAACTTTGCATTTTTGCCCCTATTATTTTGGACTGAAGCTACCGTTTACCCCTCTTTTGAACGTTTGTTAGGTGGAGCAAGATTAAACCAAGTAAGAAAAAGAAAAAAAAAACGTTTGAAAAATAAGAAAAGGACCTCACTACCCTTCGTTATCCAATCATTACCGTGACCAGGTACTTGCGGCCGAACTATCTTCCTCCTCCAGGCAACGCACGCAATGAACATAACAAAGCAGGGTGTGTTTAGTTCACCAAAATTTTGGGATCAAAATTTTGGGAGTCGTTTTCAAGATCTATTAGAGTTAGTAAACATATACAAATTATAAAACTAATTACATGAATGGACGGGAAATTCCGAGACGAATATATTAAGTCTAATTAATCCATCATTAGAGATTGGTACTGTAGCATGACATTGTCTAATCATAACATAATTAGGCTCGTTAGATTCGTCTCGAAAATTAAGGTAGTGGTTGTGAAATGGGTTTTGTCATTAATTCATATTTAATACTATTAATTAGTGTCTGAAGTTTGATGTGACGGGTAGTTGGTGAAATTTTGGTGAAGTAAACAGAGCCTAATCGAGGTCGACGACAAGTGAAATCAAGGCAGTGGCAGTAAAATCAGGCGCCAAGCTCCTGCGTCGTCGTGCTCTCCCATGGGAAATCGAGGCTGCGACGGAGAAATCTGAGCACCACGGCACAGTAAAGGACTAGCCAGTCAGGGCCGTGGCGTAGGCTCGGCGAGGCCGCGTGATGCAGGGAGTCAGCAGGCAAGGGCGGCGTAGGCTCGGCGAGGCTGCACGGTGAGACTGTGGCATGGTTACGCGTTCAGGCGTCACGGCCAAGCACAAGGGCGCTAAGGTCCCGGCAGTGATTTCTCCTATTCCTGTGATTGTGAGTTCGTGATGGAGTATCTGAAGGACGAGCTGCCATTTGCATCTTAAACAGAAAAGGAAATGCTTGCCCTGCATACTACTCCCTCGGTCCCGTTTTGACCGTCACTTAAAATTCGTGCTGCCCTCACATATCTCTGTTCCCCAGCGACAATAATTTGGGGACAGAGGGAGAGTATTCCTGAGTGATTTGATTTGGGGTGTCACGTGGGCCGTGGGCCGGATGCACTGGCATCGGGCTTAGTGGCTGTGCCGGCGGCGAGTGGGGCCTTCGAGTGCGGAGGCGGCGTCACAAGGGGGCATGCTAGCGCTAGGCAAGGGCGGCGCTGAGTGCCACGTCGGAAGAGCAGCGGTGGGCCCTATCGTGCACAAGCAAATTCACCAAGGGTATGACTGTCATTTTACTACAGATTTAACACCGTTAACTGCTTTTAGCGGAACAGTGGCAAACTGGAGTTTTGTTTTGAAAAAGATGGGGCAAATTCACAAAGCTTAAAAAACAGGGGCAAAATCACCATTAGTAACGAAAACATGAGCATAATTACCAAAGTCTGAAAAAATTAACCACCCCATTTTTCCTTTTTTTTCTCTTTGTCATCCTAATTCCTATCATCTCCTTCCCCTTTTCCCAATCCCGACAGCTCCTCCAACACCTCGATCGACGGCTGTCGCGCCACCCGCCCACCAACCATCCCACGCTCCCTCGACCCAACCCTTCCTAACCGTGACTTGTCGCCCCCGCCACAGGCCACCGCCCACTGGGGGTGCAACCCCGTCTGGCCGGCGGCGCCACCGCGCTGCCTCACCTCCGCCGCCAACCAACCCGCAGCCAACGTTGGGCCTCCAAGCCCCCACGAATTCTCTTCTTCCATGGCTGGAGTACATTGAAAACCTCCCACCCTGGCAATCCTGAGCCCGAACCATAACCCTAACCCCACCACGGCCTCGACCACCACCGCGACCGGCGGAGATCTCACCGTCGACCACTCCACCCACCTACCACCGAAGAGCGAGCGAGAGAGAGAAGTGGGCATGAGGGAGGGAGAGGAGAGAGAGAGAGAGAGATCTAGGCGTACCTCGCAGCCGCCGTTTAGATCCGCGCAACCGCTGCCTTCGATGGGAGCCGCTATCGCGCGTGCGAAAGAGCAGCGTGCAGAGCCAGCAGGCACGCGTAAATGGCTTGCGTGGATGGATGGGGGTGGGGGAAAGGGGGTGGGGTGGGGTGGGGGCCTCACGAGGGGGCTGGGCCGTTGGGCGGACGACTCATGAGGGTGGGTGTAGCTGATGGGATAAGTAGGTTCGAGGCTGTTTTTTTTTTCAAATTACTGACAGTTGTGATGAAACCTTTACCTAATAAGAAATCTAAAACAGGAAGAGACTAAAACGCTCGAGAAAAATAATGGTTGTAAATCGTAATCCAGCATCGCAACAACACAACAATCCATTATGAACATGATGGCATGCAGACCGGGATGAGAAAACTGAATTAATAGCTTCTACAATCATTTTGCCTGGACAAGCAGTAATGTAAGAAAGCTCATCAGATATATAGGAGAAAAATTAACAATATCATATTGGAAGGCTTGTCTCTCGTCAATATTGACTCGTGACATTAACCATTTATGAGGATATTGTTTACTGTCGTTTTGCAGCTCTAGCTGTGAAAAAGCTCAATCGGGAAGAAGACTAATGATGCATGATAGTAAGGGTGACATGCACATCAATTCAAAAAAAATAGTGTGACGTGCAGTCTTTCCGGCGACACTGGACGGAGAATGGCTCGTACACTTGCACATGGTAGAGCACCACACTTAAACGCTGCCATGTCACCTAAAGTCTTGCAATATATGGCGGTCATGAGTTCAATATCAAATCAGGCTAATTTGGAAATATGTTACAACATAATAACACTCAGTTTGGATGCATATGAAATTTCTAGATGCTTATTCAAGTTTAGATGCACGTGCCGTTAAAATGAGAAGAAGCGGTTCCTTATTTGACACTGAAAGTTGAGTTCGTGACTTTCTTGAACTGAAAAGTTTTTTTTCCTTCCTAATATGACACCAACTTCTAACTTTCATTTGTTATTTGACATTTCCGTCACTTGTATTAGTTAAGTAAGGTGAAACAGTTTGCAAATCGCGTCCAAAAATCATGAAACTTTTTGTAGTGATACAACAAATGAATATGACCTTATATTTATTAAAAGAACACATATACCTTTAAAACTCAACTAAAGATCAAATAGTTAAGGAGCTATTGTTGGGGTGCGGCTTAGGGGGCCTAAAGCTAGAAACCCCCATTGTGTATAAAAGAAGCCTAAAAAAGGGGCATAAGAGCATTTTGTAAGATCTGAGACTTAGTCGTAATGTCTAGGAACTGAACTCATTTGTATGGTCAGGGATCTCGAGCCTGACTTGCACATGATAGAGCACCACACTTAAACGCTGCCATGGCACCTAAAGTCTTGCAATATATGGCGGTCGTGAGTTCAATATCAAATCAGGCTAATTTGGAAATATGTTAAAACATAATAACCCTCAATTTGGATGCATTTGAAATTTCTAGATGCTTATTCAAGTTTAGATGCACGTGCCGTTAAAATGAGAAGAAGCGATTCCTTATTTGACACTGAAAGTTGAGTTCGTGACTTTCTTGAACTGAAAAGTTTTTCCTTCCTAATATGACACTAACTTCTAACTTTCATTCGTTATTTGACATTTCCGTCACTTGTATTAGTTAAGTAAGGTGAAACAGTTTGCAAATCACGTCCAAAAATCATGAAACTTTTTGTAGTGATACAACAAATGAATATGACCCTCTATTTATTAAAAGAACACATATACCTTTAAAACTCAACCAAATATCAAATAGTTAAGAGGTTACTGTTAGGGGTGCGTCTTAGGGGGCCTAAGGCTAGAAACCCCTATTGTGTATAAAAAAGGTCTAAAAAAGGGGTATAAGAGCATTTTTGTAAGGTCTGAGGACTTAGTTGTAATGTCTAGGAACTCATTTGTATGGTCAGGGATCTCGAGTGTAAATAATGAGGGCCTGAATGTAATTCTTGACCTCACCGATGGAAATAATGAAAACAACCAAACCCCCCTATAAATAGGATCCCAAGGGTGGAGGAGTGAGACGCTGGACCCTTGCGTTCATTAGTCTCTCTAGTTCACTTTTGTATTGTTACTTTCTTTCTCTTCTTTTCATCTGTTCGTGATTTAAGATCCCAACAATTTCCGTTAGATGGGACTCCTATCTTTCTTATCTTTTAGATGGTGCTCGCCTACGCGGGCGGTGGATCTTGGCGCGGCGGCACGAACTGAAAACTCCCCTGCACCACTGGGGGCCAACGAAATTTTTCGTTGGGTAAACAATAGATCTACTTCTGTTCATGAAGCATATTAATATGGATGCCCCACGTATTTAGGCTCCTCAGGACGGCGCGCGCACGCGCATGCAGCCCGTGAAGCTGGTAGCACTCGTCGTACTCTATTTGACGTCTATTTGACGTACTCTAAAGAGAATATTATGTCTAGTCATCGAAAATTTGCGGTACAACATCAATTTTCTCGCACCCGTCGTCCCCTATATCTCCTACTCCATACCAACCAACACTTGTGGACCTCACGCGTCATACTCTTTTTCTCCTCCCCCCCTTCCCTCTCCTTACTCTGCTCCGTCCACGTTCCCTCCGTCTCCTCCAGCGCCATTCGCCCCCCCTCCCTCCGCCGGCCTTGGCCTCTGATGGCGCAGCTGCTCCTCCCGGTGGCCGATGGCGCCCTCCATTCCCATCTCCCCCACCTCCGGCGCCCTCCCACTCTCCCTCCCTATCAAGCTCTCTCTCGCTCTTTCTCTCTGTGCGCCCGCACGGTCGCACCTGCCCCCGGCGGCGAAGCTCCGGGAGCGGTAGGGAGGAGCAGGGCGAGGGCAACAGCTCGATCACTGAGAGGGGCCTGCAGGGAAGCTCGCTCGCATCGGCCCTCCTCCGGGCCCTCCTCCCTCTCCGCGGCATGGCGGCGGCGGCAGCAACTCTGGCTCTCGCCGGCCATGGGCACCTCGGGCCTCTCTGCGTCCGGCTCGCGAGCCGGCTGCGGTAGGAGCAAGGAGCAGGCGGTGCAGATCTTGCGGTGGCGATGGCTCCTCGATTCGTCCCTCCCTCCCACCTCGTCGACAGGGAAGTCGAGGAGGAGTAGGTCGTCGCCGCGTCATCGACTACAGCGAGCGCAGCGGCGGAGGACGGCCGGTCAGTGCGAGGGCGGACGACCTCGGAGCTCCTCCAGACCGCGGCGTGGCGCCCCTCCTCCGTGCGGGTCCGACAGCGCTCGCTGCACCTCCGTCCTCCTCCTCCCGGATCCGACATTGGCGAGCGTCCATGGCCGACAAGCGTCGCGTCCATGGCCGGCCGGCAGTGTGGAGCTCCAGCGCAGTGGCGCGCGTGGAGGCCGGCCGGCCCGAGGGAAAAGGAGGCGGCGGCGCGGCTCAGCTCGGCGAAGCTCGTCGGCATCCGCGGACTCGAGCAGGAAGGCTCCTGTGCGGCGGCGGCCATGGAGCTCCCTGCGTGGCGTGAACGGCCTCGCGGAGTCATCATCTTGCTCGTCGTCGCGGTGCTCCACCGGCCCCTCCCACGGCGGCGGAGGGAAGCGGTGGCCTCGACGACGCCCGACCACCCAGCTCCTGGAGGGGCTCTCTCTTCTTCTCCGCCACCCCTCTCTGCTCCCTGACTAGCGGCGCCTCTGCTTTCCTCTCTGCCATGGTACGCACAGCAACAGTGATGTGTGGTGGGGCCACTGCATCCTGTAACGCACGTCCGGGAGTAACCTGGATTTGACGCTTGCGGGACGTGAACAGAATGTCGCGCCCGGTACGTTTGCCGTCCCGCTCCCTTTACCGCACCCAGTGCGGGCAGCTGAGACCCACTCAAGGTCCGGGCGAGACTTGATAGCGCAACGTCCAGATCGTCAATCACGCACCGAACTCTCTCTTTCTGATGTCTTATCATTTTCTTGCGCCTTCGCTGCTTCTCATTTCTCGTCAAAACTTGCGGCCACCAGCGGAAACCAGCATGCACCGTGTGCAACACTTTGGTTTTTTTTTTCTCGAATACGCGGGCAACGTATCATTGTATTAAGACGAAGAAGAAATTGAAACAATATTCGGTTACAACCCAACTAGACCGGACTCTAGCTGGACACAAGCTGACAACCCAGCTGAACACAACCCGAATCATAAACTCGAACCTGAACTACTCATATCCCATACAACCCAAACGACGAGCTCTAGGCGTAGCCCTCAGTCGACGCTCCATCCCTCAAGGGGAGAGATCTTGGTCTTGTTCTTCAACATCAGGAGTAAATCCTGTATTGCGTCCATGTAGTGCGGCGGAGGCCCATCACGAAAGAGCTTGTCCACCGCTTCCTCTGCCGAAGCCGCCACAGGCAGGGGCGCGCCAATCTCACCGAGTCGCCGCATCAGTAGCACTGCTCCTCGCTTTGCCAGTTTGACGGCCAAGAGAGGGTCCAAGGCTTGGCGACGGCTTCGCCTGAGACCCAAGGCCTCCGACGAAGGCAGCTGAGGAGGTGTGTCGCGAAGGGCAGGGTCAACTCAACGACGGGGAGGTGGCTTGTCCAGAAGAGGCGATGGAATATCCATCGTAATGCTATTGACGAAGCTCTCCAAGGCCACCTCGAAGGCTGACTCAGTCGACTGTGACACCCCCACAGATGGCGCCTCCACAACCGGCACCTCCACAACCAAAACCTCCGCAGTCGGCACTGCCGGCACCACAAGCTCGACCGAGGGTGGAAACTCCATAGACGACACCACCTCGACCGGTGGAGGCGCCTCCACAGAGAGAGGCGTCGCTGATGGTGACTCCATCGAGTGGTCAGGAAGCGCCATCACAGGAGAAGGGGTGGCAGCCTGCTCACCAGCGCCGGTGCGAGCGAGGTCACCAGAGAGAACTGATGACCCCTCCCGTGAAGTGCCTGCCGCTGAAGCTCGATCTCGGATCTCCTGAGACCGAAAGGTGGCCACGAGCAGCTCGAGGAAGGCAGACTCGAGAGTGAAGTCCTCCTCCTCGACGTTAAGCACGGCCATGATGGCAGACTTGGCCGCTTCCAAAGCGACCATGGCCAATGCATCAGTGGCGGATAGCGTGAGGATGAGGCCACTGTTAGCAGTAGCGGCAGCAACTGGCAACGCACGCACGTTTGAGGCCGAAGTGCGAGCATGGCCATGCTCGATCCCAGAAGGGGTGACACCGCCATCCAGACGAGGCTGATCCAAGCGTGGTGGCGGGCGGCGAGGTCGGGTGCAATCCTTGGCACGGTGCCGAAGACCATGGCAGCGCAAGCACCGCGATGGTTGCCGGCACGAAGCAACCCGATGCTTGAAGGAGAGACAGTTCAAGCATCGTCCATCGAGCTCCTTGGGGAAACACCTCCGCGGCGGTGCCTCCGGTCGAGGAGGAGCCTGCTCGACCCGCAATAGCACGCGTCGCCTCTGAACACGCTGCCAACCGTCAGGGTCGACGCGAGGAGCACAGGCAGCCCGCCCAACCTTGTGGGGGTGGTCGTACCGCCGCAGACCGACCACCATCTCCGTCGTTCCGCGCCGACGAGCGCCACGCCGGGAGCGATGCTGGGGAGCAGGAGAGGGTGGGCGGCGGCCCCACCGCCGAGGACGCTTGCGGTGCCCACCCTCGCCACGGGGAGGCTGCACCACAATGGACCGGAGGGCAGGCTTCGCAGCCGGAGTTGGAGCAGGGCCATAGCGGACGGCATCGAGGTAAGGAGTCTGGGAGGCAGCCCCAATCTCCCTGGTGTCGATTGCCTCGTCGTCGTCGTCGTCAGAGAAGTCCATCCACCGCTTGACCATGGCGCGGTCTGCAGAAGTGGCGCTGGGGAAAAATGGCTCCGCCGCGGGCGAGAGCGCGGAGGTGTGCGCCGGTGCGGCAGAGCACCGGGGGGTGCTCGGCATGCCCCTGCCGGCCACCGAAAGCGACGACGAGGCCGACGCACAGGAGCACGAAGAGGGATCCGGCTTGTCCGTGCCCACCGCTGCAGCCGACGAGGTTGCCGGCACACCAGAGCACGGGGAGGCGAGCTTGGCGCACAGATCAGCGGAGAGGGAGTCCATGGGGTTGGTCGCACCGGAGGGAGCGGTGGCGAGGACGGCGACCCCGTCACCGCCGGCCATGGCACGGCGACCCCGCTTCCTCGGCAGGGGCTCGGGCACGACGGCTCAGATCCGTGCGAGAGGCGCGACGCAGATGTTGGAGGGGATGTGTGGGAGGGTGGGGAGGGGTGGGAGGCCGGCGGCGGCGGCGGCCGCGGGGGAACCCTAGGCGTGTCGCCCCCCGCGACGCCATCCTGACGCTTTGGTCCTTTCATACGTACGTACGTACTGCACGGTTCTTCCTCGAGCTCTGGGTCGTCGATCGGGCAGAGACAGCTGAGCTGCGCGTACTACCTACACGGCCACGGCGTCACGCCATGGCTGATGGGTATAATGTCCGAAAATGCTGTTTGGTGGATGTCAGTCATGTACGAAGCAATCCGGTCTGTTCATCTCGTCTCGGCACCCGTACGATCTTGTCTCTTCCCACCATATGTCAATGTATTCCAATTAAAATAGTCTCCGTATGCGTCAGAGCTACCGTGATAAAGGTGATTGGAGTTGGGAAAAGCTGCAACCCATGCTCACTTTTTTGACTTTTCGGCAACCTTTTGCCATGCGGGACCACAACCATGTGCTCTGTACCACCCACCACCCATTTGGCCACTCTTGTGTTGCTACCGCTCAATCAAAATATAGTGATATTGTGATTTTATTTAACCCACTCATGTACTCTTAAATTATGAGTGTACATGATAGGAGCTGCGCATGATCAACACTCGAACGGCAACGACGAAAAAAACAAACAAAGCAAACGGCGACGACGACAAAAGGCGGAGTACTACAAAAGGCGGAGTACTACTGATATAGCTTATCCATAGGTCGTTTGTTGTAGCTTTCCAGCATACTACACCACGACCACCAACCGCACCACGCCTAGAATAGAAGGATGGTGTCATGGCGAGAGCTTGACGTGATGATATTATGGTCACATCATCTATTATTATTATATATACTATAAGGAGCGAAGATAATTGAAAACTTTTCTCACCCAAATCGAGTTCACCGTACCCCTCACATCGGACCCGCCCGTCATATGTTTTTAGAAGTGGATAGAGTGAAAGGACTATAGAAAGACAAAAAATCACAATTTGGAGAGTGTTTCTGCCAAAAATGAATTATTTTTTTCACCCACCCGACGCATATCCATCCCGTGTACCCGCCGGGCCCACCTTTCCCTTCCCCGTCACTACCCACAGCCCACACCACGAAAGAAAAAAAATCCGTCCCTGCCCACCCGCACAGAAAAAACTCCTCGCCTCCTCGCGTCAATCTGCGCCAGCCGCCGACGTGCTCCTCCTCCCTCCTCGGCGCGGCCGCCGGCGCACTCCTCCTCTCTTCCCTCCCTCGCCTGCGCCCCCTCCTCCCTCCCCTCCCTCGCCGAAGCATGAGCGCGACGGCCCTACAGGCAGGCCACCCTCTCCGGCGGGTAGCAGGGGCGCGACAGCTCGTCTCCGCGCTCGCCAAGCACCTCCTCTCCCCCCAAGATCCTGCCAGTCGGGTCCACCGTGCCACCCACCCCTCCGCGGCCACCCTCCATGTCCTCCTGGCCAGCTGCCCCAAGCCGGGACCCTCCATGTCCTCCTGGCCGACTGCCCCAAGCCGGGAGCCACGGAGGCGCCGCCGCCACCTACCTCTCCCGGATCCCCTCCGCCGCCGCTCTCCATGGCCGTGCGCCCCAGCACGTCCTCGGCGTGGGTGGCCACGGGGAAGGAAAAGGGAAGCGGCCAGCGCTGGGTGGCTGTGGGGGAAGGAGATGGAAGCATTCCTCCAGCTGTCGTGCCGCCCCATCCACCACCGTCACGCAGGCTGCGGCGTCAAAGAAGACCAACTTCTCGTCCTCCCTCCCCAATATCATGCGTGATGTCCTTCCTTTCTCGCGCTCCCGCTCCAGAAACACCCCTGATGCTGGCATCGAGGTCGACATGGATGACGCCCACCACGTGTTCGCTGAAATGCCCTTAAGGTTTTGAAGTAAATCTTCAGTTTTTTCACGGTTCCTTTGCATTTGTATTTTTTTTTGGAGCTGTCAATATTTGCTTCATGAGTAATCAATCATTCCATCTTCTGCTGCCATTTACTTGTGTAGATTTATCGTGCTACACGTACTGCTACTCATCCAGTTCCGCATCGAGTTGTTCATGCGTTGTGTGTTCTTCCTTGTCGCCGGCAGAGGCACGAGGCGAATGAGACTGCAATGGCGAGTACATGGACGGCATCATCGCTAGCAATGCTGCTGGTGCCAAGGATCGACTCCATCAGGTACTGTGCCAGGTGCTTCATAAAATTACTGAATGACACCATTGTGATTTGACTGGAAGTTTCTAGATGAAATTACACATTGAAAGAGTTGTCTGTTTATCATCATGATAGTTCAAATTAGTTGCAAGACAGTCTTTTCAATGTACGCTGGTTCGTCATGCCTATTTATTGTTGTTCATTAGTAGTTTTTTCTCAGACAAAGATTTGGAGAATGGGTATGATTTTGCCTGACAAACTGAATTAAGATGAAAGTAGCAAAATCTTGCCTCCTAATAATTTGATAGAACCATTACTTCATCCCCATTTACAATGATACATACTCACCATATGGAACCATAGTTAGACCTGCTGAAAACACTTTTTATGCTCTCATATTCTGAATATGGGATTTCTTGACTACTTTTGTGCATGCTCATTTCTCGACTATATTTCTTTAAGATTTGTGGCTAGGAGACTTTGTTCTTTTGCTTGTCAACTTTCTATAGAAATCAGTGATGATATATTAATATTGAGCATATCTTCTTTTTATTGAGGCCATTTATTCCGTGCAATGTATCTTAACATGGTTGATAACATTCAGGTTCCATGTTAGAGGTGGAAAAGTGAATTTTCAAACAAACATATAATCAGGAATGCATGCAAGTTATTTTGTGAATTTTGGTTTCAGAGATACATGCAATGGTATTTGTTTCATATCAATTTTTAATGGCTTTTTAGTAATTGTTGACTTTTTTTGTCCCAGTGATTGACAATTGTTTGTTCATGTTAGTCTCCAATTGTGGGATGCAAGTCCGCCAAGTCATGAGGAGCGTGTGCTGTGTTGTTAACAAATCTGTTTATCAGTTGTATCTGAAAATGAATCTTGTAGAACGTGCAGCTCTCTGCCTCTGTCTAAGCATTTGCAAATGCTGACAGTATGGTGTACTACTGAATGTTGCATCTCCTAGAAGGTATGGACATATAGCTCACTCGATTGTCCGTAACAGTTCGGTTTGCTACTAAATGTTGCATCTCTTATATTTTGCGAATGGATTAGCTCCCTGGTGCTTAAAATAAAGCAAAGTAAAAAAGACACAATGCTAATTATGCCACTCTAAATTACTACACCATGTGCATCTCTTTTATATTTGAGTTGATGAAAATCTGTTGGTGAAATTGCAGCACACGCGCATTGCTATTGTGCCCCCCTATGGAAACATTGCCATGGAATGTGTCTGACATTCTGCCATGGAAACATTACTATTGTAAAGAATCTGATTTAATTTAAATTGTCCTGCTTAAAAGAATTGTATCATGGTATTGTGTCACTTCGTCGAATTGTGTACCTTGAGTTGAGATGAGACGAGATGGGTGTCGGGGATGGTCATTAGGGTCCCCCGACTAAGGGGATAATCACCCTCGTTAAACGCAACAACGTATGGGCCAAATCCCCACAAAACGCCTCAGGGTACACGGCGGCCTACCACGGGCCAACAGCAGCCCAAGGCTCTTCGTCAAGAGGATCCACCGGCGCCCCCAGTTCTCCGCCTCGCTCGAGGGTTTTGGCCCCTCGAGCAGGTCTCTGCCTCGCTCGAGGGTCTCGACCCCTCGAGCAGGTCTCCGCCTCGCTCGAGGGGCTCGCCCCCCCTCGAGCAAACGACCGGCTCCGTCTCGATCTGTGGCGCCCCGCCCCGCTTCTCCTCTTACGGCGACATTTAATGCTCGGATCCACGGCGGGACACCCAAGTCAAAGGCGAATCCACCGCCATGCCGCGCGGCGGACACGGCCTGGGCAATTGACACCGCCACAGTGTAACCTACCCCGCCACTGTGTGGCCACTCCTGGCCCTGTGCGGGCGCTGCGCATCACTGTGTGGACAGGCCGACGTCATTCCACGCCACTGTGCCACCTGCTCCCGTCCTCCCCCGGTGCAGAGGCCCTCGAACGGGCATGGGGGGCACCCTCGAAGCACGTACGGACCGCGCGCTAGGACGCGCGATGACCGGCGCTGCCGTACGGGCGGCGTGCGCTGCGTCTCCTCCACCAACTCCAGCGCTGCGCGGCCATCCCTGCCGCTGTGCGGCCATCCCCGACGCTGTGCCACCATCCCTGCCGCTGTACGACGGACCGCACGGCACTGTGTGGACGGGACGGTGACATCCCGCGGTCCTGTGCCGCCAACTTCCGTCCTTCCCCCGGCGACTGGACCCTCGACTCAGCAGGGGCAACCCCTCGAAGTCACAATCGGACAGGCAACAGGAGCCGCCATGCCGCCCGTAGAAGCCGGAGATCACCACCAACTCGCACCAGGAGCCAGGGCGTGCGGGGACAAGACCTCTGGCGCCATACCTGTTAGTACACGACTACTGTACAAGCTACTGTGCAGCACCATTGTAACTGCCCTCCCTTGGCCTATAAAAGGGAGAGGCAGACGCCTCTGCGTGGGCACGCCCACTCATCTACACACACTCGCTCGCTCATGGCACATCACCCCGTTTCTGATATTGGCACTTGCCTCAATCATCGTAGCTGGGACTTGGGAGAATTTCCTCCTCTCCCGCCTTGCTTGTAGCCCCCCTCTACAGGCACCCCCGGTGCTAGCTAATACAGTGCGAAAGCACACCCTGCGGGCGCGATGACACACCCTGTCGGGGAAGCTACGGCCGCGCAGCCGCAGCTCCCCCACGGGTTGCGTAGTGCGACCATGGTGTACTCTTCGCCGGTCAGCACCAACCTGGCTGTGTACGAGGACCTTCCGGACCACCACTTCATGTCAATCCGGAACCTCATCGCCACCTCTCCTGATGAATCCTACCGCGACACCGACAGCAAGGAGCGTGAGTATGGGCACGGGGGGCCGGAGTGGGACTACTCCGGGCTTCGGGACCCCGACGCTCTCAGGCGGTTTCAGGCTGCAGCAGACTACTGCCTCACCTGCTCTGACGACTCGAGCGAGGGGGATTACGATCCCACCCGCGAGTGCTTCGTCGTTGTCATTGGTGAGGGCGAGGACGGAGGAGGAGGAGCAGGCGACGCTGTGGTCCACAACAACGTGGCAGCGAGTCCGCCCGTGGGGACACCACCGCCACCTGACGCGACACGCACCACGCAGAGCGCGAGTTGGAGGCGAAGCTAAATGCAGAGCGCGAGCAGCTGCGGCAGCTGAAGGCCACGCTCGAAAGAGACAGGGCCGGTCCCTCATCGCAGGGGCGCGTACCGCGGGACGTGTAGCCCGCGAGCGTATCAATGCCGACGCTGACGTGGATGACGTGCCGAACTTGGCACGGGCCAGCCAGAAGCTCGTGGCCGCGGCGACCTTGATTCGGGCCATGCCCGAGCCATCGACGCCTGAGGGACGTAACCTGCGCCGCGAGGCGCAGGCCCTCATCGAGCAGGCCGCAGTGCAGCAAGCCGAGAGCTCTGTGTCCCGCTTGCGCCATCAGTCTAGTGTAAAGGCTGGTGGTGGCGGCAGGGACCAGGAGGCATCGGTCCACACTCCGCACCGGGCACCCACCGTCCACGAAGGCAACCAGAGGACACCCACCAAGGACCGGATTCGGGATACGCGTGGCGCGGTCGAAGACGGCGACACCCGCAACATCCTGAACAAGAAGCAGGACGCCGCTACATCGCACGGCTACAACCCCCGGCGTGGGGGCCGGTACGATAGCCGGGAGGACAAGAGCCCGTCGACGGAGCCGCCGGGCACGCGTGTGTTCGGCCGAGCGATCCGCACGGCATCAATCCCCCCGCGTTTTCGGCAGCCTACGACTGTGAACAAGTACTCGGGGGAGACGGACCCCCCGGGTGTGGCTTAACGATTACCACCTAGCATGCCAGCTGGGCGGCGCCACCAACGACGCCATGATCATCCGCAACTTGCCACTACACCTGGCATATTCTGCGTGGACGTGGCTCGAGCACCTGCCCGCGAACCAGATCCACGACTGGGACGACGTGGTCAGGACATTCGTGGGCAACTTCCAGGGCACGTAGGTGCGCCCTGGGAACTCTTGGGACCTCCGAGGCTGTGCCCAGAAGGCCGGTGAGTCCTTGATGGATTTCATCCGCCGCTTCTCCAAGTGCTGCACCGAGCTTCCGAGCGTCGGTGAGTCCGAGGTCGTGCACGCCTTTTTGGAGGGCACGAGTTGACGGGACCTCGTGCGCGAGTTGGGGCGGAACCCTCCCACCAACGTCAACGAGCTGTTCGACATTACCACCAGCTACCAGGGCAAGAAGCCCATGGAGCAGGGCGAGGGTTCTTGTAAGGCAACACGATCGATGCTGCCAACAAGGGGGCTCGAGGCCCCCCTCGAGGTGGAGTGTTCGACGACATGTTGAAGAAGCCCTGCCCGTACCACAAGACCCCGGTCACTCACACCCTCTAGCAGTGCGATATGCTCAGGAAGTACTACAATCGAGTCGCTGCGAAGGAAGGCAATGCCAAGAAGGATGCGGGCGACGGGGGCAAGGATTGCTTCCCAGAGGTGGAGAACATGTTCTTCATCTTCAGGGGGCCCACAGTTGATATGACGTCGCGGCAGCGCAGGCGGGAACGTCGAGAGGTCTACTCCGTTCACCTGGTCGTGCCATCGTATCTCGACTGGTCGGAGGAGACGATCTCCTTTGGCCGCGATGACCACCCGGATCATATCCCCAATCTGGGACAGTACCCGCTTGTTGTCGATCCCATCATCGGCAACACGCGGTTCTCCAAGGTGTTGATGGACAGAGGCAGCAGCCTCAACATCATGTACTCCTCCACCTTGGAGCTCATGGGGATCGGTCTGGACAAGCTGCGGCCCAGCAAGTCGCCATTCTATGGCGTTGCGCCGGGCAAGCGAGTTCACCCTCTCGGGTAGATCGACCTGCTTGTCTGCTTCGGCACGCCGACCAACTTCCGCAAGGAGGTACTCACCTTTGAGGTGGTGGGGTTTCAGGGAGCATACCCCGCCATCCTTGGCCGACCCTGCTACGCCAAGTTCATGGCGGTCCCGAACTACACCTACTTGAAGCTCAAGATGCCGGGGCCAAAGGATGTCATCATGGTGGGCCCATCGTTCGAGCACGCATTCGAATGCGACGTCGAGTGTGTCGAGCTCTCCGAGGCGCTTGCGCATGATGAGGCCCTCGTGGCAAACCTGGAGAAGCTGGCCAACGAGGCCCTCAACTCCACCAACAAGCACGCAGGCAGCTTCGAGGCCGCGGAGCACACCAAGGCTGTACCCCTCGACCCTAGTGCCCCGAGGGCAAGGCGTTGAGGGTCAGCTCCACTCTCGACCCGAAATAGGAAGTGGTGCTCGTCGACTTTCTCCGCGCCAACGCTGACATCTTTGCGTGGAGTCCCGCGGACATGCCGGGCATTCCGAGGGAGGTCGCCGAGCACTCACTTGATATCCTGCCCAACTCCAAGCCGGTGTCTCAACGTCTGCGACGATTTGACGAGGAGAAGCGTCGGGCGATCGGAGAGGAGCTGCACAAGCTCTTGGAGGCCGGATTCATCAATGAGGTATTCCATCCCGTGTGGCTAGCTAACCCTGTATTAGTCAAGAAAAAGAATGGGAAGTGGCGGATGTGCATAGATTACATCAGTTTAAATAAAGCATGTCCCAAGGTTCCTTTTCCTTTGCCACGAATTGATCAGATAGTTGATTCCACTGCGGGGTGTGAATTATTATGCTTCCTTGATGCGTATTCCGGTTACCACCAAATCAAGATGAAGGAGTCCGACCAGCTCACGACCTCTTTTATCACGCCATTTGGTATGTTTTGCTACGTGACAATGCCATTGGTCTCCGAAATGCCGAGGCAACATACCAGCGATGTATGCTCCACGTCTTCGGGGATCACATCGGGCGGACCGTTGAGGCATACGTCGACGATATCGTAGTGAAATCCAGGAAGGCGGACGACCTGGTGAATAATTTGCGCATTGCGTTCAATTACCTTCGGGCAAATGGGGTTAAGTTGAATCTCGAGAAATGCGTCTTCGGGGTGCCGCGTGGCATGCTCTTGGGTTTCATTGTTTCCCAGCGAGGCATAGAGCCCAACCCGGAGAAGGTGTCAGCCCTTGAGCGGATGGGGCCGATACATTATATGAAGGGAGTACAGAGGGTCCTAGGCTACCTCGCGGCTCTGAGTCGCTTTATCTCACATCTCGGTGAGAAGGGCTTACCCCTGTACCGACTTCTTAGAAAGAACGAGCGTTTCTCCTGGACCACCGAGGCCCAGGAGGCCCTCGACAAGCTAAAGGCAACACTCGCCCACGCTCCAATATTGACGCCGCCCCAAGAAGTGAACCCCTTTATCTCTACGTCGCCGCCACGACCCAGGTGGTCAGCGCGGCCATCGTCGTGGAGAGAACAGAGGAGGGGCACGCCCTACCTGTCCAGAGGCCTGTCTACTACATTAGCGAAGTGCTGTCAGAAACCAAGACGCGATACCCTCAGATCCAGAAGTTGTTTTATGCGGTGGTGCTTACGCGGCGCAAGCTGCGGCACTACTTCGAGGCCCATCCCGTCAGCGTGGTCTCCTCTTTCCCTATGGGGGAGATTGTCCACAATCAGGATGTCTCGGGTAGAATAGCTATATGGTCCGTGGAGCTCATGGGTGAAGCCCTCACCTACGCGCCACGGAAGGTGATAAAATCGCAGGTCTTGGCAGATTTCGTGGCTGAGTGGACCGACATTCAGCTACCCACCCCTCAGATCCAAGCTGAGTGCTGGACCATGTACTTTGATGGTTCAGTAATGAAAACGGGCGCAGGCGCGGGCCTGCTCTTTGTTTCGCCCCTAGGAGAACATATGCGGTACCTGGTGCACTTGCACTTCCCCGCGTCGAACAACATGGCGGAGTACGAGGCCCTTCTCAGTGGCCTCGCACCGCCATCGAGCTCGGCATCAAGCGCCTTGATATCCGGGGAGATTCTCAGTTGGTCATAGACCAGGTGATGAAGGACGCGAGCTGCCACAACGAGAAGATGGAGGCATACTGCACCGCGGTGCGCAAGCTTGAGGACAAGTTCCTTGGCTTCGAGCTCAATCACATTGCGCACAAGTACAATGAGGAAACGGACGAGCTGGCCAAGATTGCTTCGGGGCGGATCACCGTTCCCCCGAACGTTTTCGCTTGCGACCTCATCAAGCCCTCCGTCGACCTCAACAAACCCGCCAAAGCCTCTGGCGAGGCCTGTTGACGACTGTTACGTACCACTTTCAGCACTCAATATTCTCGCATAAATGGAGGCATATGCATTATTTACTTGCATTTTGGTTTGAATAATGTAGTTCCACTTGTCCTTGGAGATTATTTGTATGTAGGTGAAATAACCCTTAAAAGAGATGGAAACCCACCTTCTATGGAGAAACCATGCCAACTCAGCTGAGGAGGTGGCTGCCACCAAGGAAACACATGGCATTCCACGTCATTGATCCAAGGGAGGCACTCACCGACGAATCAGAGGACGCCACATGGACTTCACATGGATCAAAGGGCCCACCTCGGATACCAAATCAAGCCATGCACCGGGGATGGATCAAAGGGCCCATAGGGCAGCCAACCAGAGGAAGCACACCAGGTGGGGCCACCCTAGAGGGCCGGCCGATCCTAGGATCGGCCGAACCGACCTAGGAGGCACCCATCTGTTCCCTACACGTGGCAGCTGCTCATTGGTCACTTGCTGCATTCCGAGGTGTTTTGGAGCACTTTGAGCCTCCGAGCAAGCCTGGTCCTTGCCTATAAATAGAAGGGGAGGGGCTTCCATTTCCCACACACCACTCTCTCATTCTTCTCTCACTTTTAGTTTCCAAGGCTAGGGGTAGGCTAGAGTAGCTCTTCTTTAGGTTCCAAGTCTTCTTTGGAGTCTAGGTATGAGTTCTCTTTTATCTTTATTTCATTGTATGACTTTGATCTACTTCAGTTATTCAGCTATTTCATATAAAGTCATGGTAGATCATATGCTTGATATGTTCTTGAGTTCATCCTTTGTTCATCATTTAGAGGCTTGTGTTCTTCATGAACACTACCTATTGATCCACTTGAAGGGTGGTAAACTCATTCCTTGTGTGTTTGTTCATAAGTTAGAGGCTCGTGTTCTTCACGAACACGACCCTTTGATCTTATTGACTAGACATAAGAGAGTTCGTATCCGTTCGTATGTCTAGCCTTAGTTGATTTTGTTAGATGGTATGAGAGTGTTACATGAGGTTTGTGTTCAAGCTCCGGTACTCGGTCTAAGTTGACCAGTCTTCTGGTGGCTCTCACCCTAGGTCACAATAGCCCGGGCCGGGTGGAGTCTAGCAGCAACGCAGGCATGGTGCCTAGGTTGTCTGGCTACGTTAGTTATGAGCATACCCCCCGTAACGATAGAGGTAGGTCCGCAGTGGTGACAGCTCTGTTGGATCCTTTGCAACCCTCCGCGCTGGGGTACTTGCTGTAGGAGTCTAAAGTCTAGTTTCGCAGAGTGCTGGTCGTCGCGGGCTAGCTCCCCGTTTGTACCTGGGTGCTGAACCTTACCCTCTCATGCAATACTCATGCCTATCTCATATATCTTCTAGCTTTGTATGTTTAGTACATTAGAACCTAGAGCTAACTCGTATGTTCCCCCTAAGCCGTAGTTTGCTAGAGTAGAGGTAGATCTGAGTGTGTGTGTCGCACTACCCTTTATATCTTTTATCTTACCCCTGCCTTTGAGTTTGTTGTTTCCTATATCTATCTCTTAGTTTACATTCAGAGCAAAAGCATAAGTCTAAGACATCCGCCATTGCCTTCCACGGATACGATACCCTTGGAATACTCTCCTTCCTTGGGGAAATGCTACGATGGTTTATCTGTGCGCTTGCGGATTCGTTCATGATCATTTAGATTAACCTTTGGCAAGTCTTGATGTTCACGCTAACTCGGCGTCATTAGTTGTGACGTTAAGAGGTGCCTACAAGGTGTTTCTTGGTTTTGTCACTAAGGATGGATTCCGGATCTGTTCTTAAAGTGACGACGCTACAAAATGCCAACAAGCATTTCTGATGCCGTTGCCGGGGAAGGCACAAGATTATCATGACTATGCTTTGCATCTGTTTATAAACTCTGAGTAGGTTAGGACAACTCTCAATGCAGGCTAACCTTGATTGTCTTCTTTTATCTTTGGATGATGAAGACAGGTAGTGTATGACTGGTTTCGACTTACCGGAGAATTTCACTGAAGATCCCGAGTCACTTGTGAGGAGAGCTCAAATTCAATTCGACTCACCTTGTCGTACTCATCCGGAAGGTGAACCAGCTTCCTTTGTACCATCCACGTCAAACGCTATGGCCCAGAAGACACTTCGTGAGTACTCAGCTCCTTCTGCTGACCAGGTGCTGCAAGGCCCTGAGGTGGCAATGGGGATTGAAAATTTTGAGATCAAGACGGGTCTAATCACGATGGTACAGGCTAGCCCATTCTGTGGCAAGCCAAATGAGGATGTCAATGCTCATTTGCAGCAATTCCTAGAGCTGTGCAACACTTTCGTCATCAGGGGTGCAAATATGGATGCTGTCCGTCTAAGGCTATTTTCATTCTCTCTCCTGGGGAAAGCCAAGCAATGGTTCTATGCGAATCGTGATGCTATTAACACTTGGGGAAAGTGTTCAGAGGCATTCGTCAAGAAGTTCTTCCCATTGGGTAAAACCAATGCTCTTCGCGGGAGAATTTCTGGTTTTCAGCAAGCAGCAAGTGAATCTATTCTAGAGGCTTGGGAAAGGCTTCAGGAGTATGTCCTAGCCTGTCCTCACCATGGGATGGAGGATTGGCTCATTCTTCAAAGCTTCTATAATGGGTTAACTCCGACAGCCTGAGGCCATATTGATGCTGCTGCTCAGGGAGCATTCTTCTCACTCACTGTTGATAATGCTAAATTACTCATTGAGAAGATGGTTTCCAACCAAGGGTGGAGTGATGAAAGACTCCAACCACGACCGAGGGGTACTCATACTGTCAAGGAAGCAAACATGATTACTGCCAAGTTGGATCTTCTTATGAAGAGATTGGATGACTACACCAGCGAGAAGGCTGCCATGGCCACCACTACTCTGCCTATGTATTCTCATATGACTTGTGAAGTCTGTGGCAACACTGGGCACTCAGGAAATTACTGTCCAGAGACTCAGGAGGAAGTGATGTAAATGAATGGCAACAACAATGGTTATCGTCCACCTCAACAAGGAGGCCAATCGTGGAATCAACAACACCCTTATTATCAAGGAGGTAACCAAGGTAATTCTTATAATCCCAACCAACCTTCCTTGAGAGATCTCATTTTCGGGCAAGCTAAGATTAATGAAGGTGTTAACAAGAAGCTAGCTGCCCTTGATAAAACTTTGGAAAGTCTGAATGTTAAGCTTGATAGTTTTTCTTCTGCTCAGAAGAGTCAGCTGAGTTTTAACAAAATGTTAGAAACCCAGTTGGCTGCTTTGGTTCCATCTGCTGATAACGGGAGGATCCCGGGGCAACGCGTATCCTCTTGTGAAAATGTTAGTGTAGTGTCAACTAGGTGGGGTAAGCCACCTAGGAAGACACGTGCTTCTAACTATGAAGGAAAGCCCATACAACAAATTCTCGATCCATGGGAGGAATCAGCAGTTGTGCACAAGAAGGACCCAGGCTATCCAACTATCACTTGCACAATCTATCACAAGAAAATCAGGCATGCCCTTTGTGACCTTGGTGCAAGTGTTAATCTCATGTCCAAGGCCATGTTCGAGCAACTGGGATATCCAGCTCTCTCTCCAACAGCACGGACTATCCAACTTGCTGATTCAATGATACGATATCCAAAAGGAATTGTTGAGAGCATATTGGTTAAGATCAAGAACTCTTATGTCTTTGCGGATTTCGTGGTCCTTGATATGGATGACGAGGGAGGAATGCCGCTCATCCTTGGGTGACCATTTCTCAGTGATGTCCGAGCTAGAATCAATGTGGGGTCCGGGATAATCCGCTTCCGCATTGGGAAGAGGAACTTGAAGTTCAAGTTTCAGAATAAAGAAGAGCAATGCTATTTGGTGCAAGATAATGTTGAGCAGCTTGGGGGAAGGACAGAGCCTTTACCCCCAAGGAAGAAATCTCCATCAAAAAGGCAAAAGAGAATTCAGAAAGAATGGCAGAAGATTGAGATGGCACCACCCTCTACTTCTTAGGAGTGGGGTGCTGAGTGGAATTGATCACTGAGAAGAGTCCAACTCGTCAGACTAAAAATGATGGGTCCTTTCTACCAAAAAGGTTAAAGCTGGTACTTATCTCATATTTCCCTTTCCAAAATTTTATTTCCAAAATTGCATATTTGATTTTCCAAAACCTTGCGTCTGCATGCTAGATTTATCTAGCCCTTTTCCCTGTTGCAAATAAAATTTCTCAAAATAATTTCTGAGTTTGAAAATTCAAAAAAAATCATTTAAAAAATATTTCGAGGGAAATTTGGGCTGAGGCACTCAGGCAGGCCCCCAGCTAGCTGTTGGGGAGCCACTGGCCAAGGCAGAGGGCAGGTGGGCCCGGCCTAGGGTCGGCCAACTGTAGGTTCGGCCGAAGCAGCCCAACAGCTGCTGGGCCCCACCTTGCTCCAACGGCTCCTAGCCGTTGCCCAACGGCTATGTCTGGATGCCCGGTGCATTTGCCTATAAATAGCAGGGGGAGAGGGGGTGTTCTTCACCCATTCAACTCATTTCACTCACACTCCCCTCTGTACTCCTTACTCTCTTGGTTTTCTTGGATTTCTTGCTCGAGATTGGATCATTAAGTGTTCTCTCTATTGTGTTGCTGAAAGTTTTGCCGTTGGTGGAGCAAGCTCGGTAAGAACTTCGTTCGATTTCACTAACCCATCACCGAGTTGCTCTTGTTGTCCCTTGTTGTTGTGCTAGCATGAATTGGGCGGCGAACACTCTCCGGAGGGTGACACGCTCACGCTCCCGTTCGCGGGCAAGCGCGAGTACATCCACCCCCGCCGAGCCGACGCCGAGCCCATCGACGATGGACTATGAAGAAGAGTAGGAGGAGCAAGCCGAGCCACAAGCCGCGGAGGAGGTTGTCGATGACACTCCCTACCTCAGCTTGTAGGGTGCTCGAGAGGAGCAAGCGTATGCTCTCCTAAAGGACCGAGTCTTTGCCCACACCCGGGACTTCGACCCGGCCCTCATGGAGAAAACAGGTATGAATCTCGAGTTCGCTTCCATTTGGCATGCTCTTGGTTGGGAGGAGTTTGCGCCGGTTACAGAGCTTGGCTCTCGGCCCCTCACTGTCCAGTTTCTTTGCTCTCTTTCCAAGATTCCGGATGGCATTCAGTTTTGTCTTTTTGGGACCGATTATCATGTTTCATGGAAGGAACTTAGTCGTCTTCTTGGTTTTAGTCCTTGTTGTGCTGTTTCTCTGAAGAAGGCTTGTGAGGGTTTTGTTCGAGACTCTTTCTTGTTAGACATCTCTAGTCTTGTTTACAGTGGCAAGTTTGTACCTCAGTGCAACGATATTGTGCATCCCACTCTCCGTTTGTGGCACAAGTGGCTCGCCATTACTCTCTTCCCACGAGAGGATGTTCGGCCCGTGCGCAGCAATAAGATGATGCTATTATATGTCGCTGTTAACCAGATCAAGGTCTCTCCCATTAAAGCTATGATTCGGTAGTGGTTGATGAATTTCAAGATGATAGGTCTTATTGAGTGTACGTCTTTGGTGACTCGTATTGCTCTCAGACTCGGGGTTCTTAGCGGGAATTCCGTACCTTTTATCAGGGCGCCCCGAGTACTCATTGATGAGGCATACCTGATCCTAGGGCATATACTTAAGAAAGGCCCGGATAATTCTTTGACTTTCTTCTTTTCGGGATATGCAAACCAAATCCCGTTGCCTAACCCGGGGTTTGGATTGTATAGCTTGGAGTCACTTACCATTCCCCTTGTTACACAAGAGGAAAGCCGTCGTGCTAGTGTTTCAGGCAGGTCCACCAGAAGCGCGGCAAAGAGAGCACACATGCAGCAGCAGCAGTCACAGCCACCACCACAGCCACAGCCACAGCCTGCTACGCCGCCGGTGGCAGGAGGGGCCCTGCAGGGTACATTCGGGGTTACCCCTGGATATGCACCTGGTTGGGACCAGCCTACCTACCACCCGAGTGCGAGTGGCACGACTTGGGCGGGTGCGAGCAGTGCTCAGTGGGCTACACCCGCTAGTTCCAGCTTCGGTGGTCCACCTCCGTCTTCGTCCTTCCGGCGGCACTCCTCAGCCTCTGCACGTGATGCTCAGCTCACACAGCAGATGGGAGAGCTCACCGTCCAGGTCACAGGATTGGAGGAGACACTAAATACCCACGTCGAGTCTACCTCAGCGTGGCAGCGTCAGGCTGGTGAGAGGATAGCGGCCATGCAGCAGGACCAGCAGCGATACATGGAGGCGCAGAGGGCTTACTACGCAAGACAGGGTTTCTTCTACCCTCCTCCGCAGTGAGCCTGAAGCTAGCTTGGGGGAGGACCCCCATCCTGAGGTAACTTGTATCTTTCTTTGTTTTTAGAATCTCTTATAAATGAAAACCCAAAAAAATCTGCAAAAATAAAAAGACCAAAAATATTTATTTGCTTTCATCATCATCGTTTGCTTAGTTCTTTGATATGCATAGTAAGAATGCTTTGCCTCTATGGTTGAAATGATGAATAGTTACTCTGTTTATTCTTCTTGTATGTCTTGCTTACAGCTTTGTACCCTACCTAAATTTTGAGTTTGTTGGCTTGCATGTTCAAACCTTAGCTTGAAAACTGTGGGTAGCAAAAAGCATGATCCTTGCCTAAGTTGTTGTGAGACATGATATGGTAGAATAGAGTGCTATGATCCTGTGCTTAGTGATGCTTGACATTCGGAGTTTTCCTTTTGAAAAATCGAAACAAGATGAGTTCCTCAATGATGAGAATTTCCCATCCAAAGCCATATGTAGATTCTAGCTTTTAGCCTCCACATATGCAGCTTGTTATCTCATTGAGCTTTGTCAAATTGTTGTGACCCTTGTTAGAACTCATACTCCTCTGATCAAGATCACGTACACGTTCATGCTAAACTTCTACACTGGAAGTTAGCATTCATCATTTGTTCCATTTTGCTTATGCATTCTTCCGCAAAATAAAACTCTATGTATCTTTGTACCATTCATCCCTCTCCAAATATCTTCAATAGAGACAAAGGGCTAGCTGAAAAAAAAGAGAGAAAGAAGAAATGAAAAGCATGCTCAAAAGCATGGCAAAAATAAAATAAAGAGAGCTAGCCCAAGTCTCGGAAAAATTTCAAAAGGAGAAAAGGGATTGATATGTGCAAGAGAAAGAGTTCCACTATATAGATGGTAATAACTAGTACCTACTCCGGGGCTAGTGTCCACCTTACCATCAATCCCTCATTTCCTCATATAAAGTATGGTACTATCTAGCACCCATTTCCGGGCCTAGTATCCACCTTACCATGCTCATATCCATCACACACATATGCACATCTTGATCAGGACGTATGTTTGTTTCTTCCAAGGATCCGGTCTTTGACTTAGTAAAACATGAGAGACAAGTATGCCACATCTTCCCTACCTACAGCTCCACATAAAGCCTATTAGGAGTAGGATGTGAAGAAAGGCAACATTGATGCCTTGGTGAGGAAACATACACTTTTGAGCAATCCGAGAGTATCATTTGAGGAACTCTGATTTTCTTTTGAAAATTTTTCAAAACCTCCGGATTGATAGCTGATCAAGGTATGAGTGATTACGCACATGCTATATTACCATTCTGTCTCTCAACCGCCTAAGGCAGGTGAAGCTATATGCCCCACGTCATCAGGTGAAAGGTAAGAACATTACCAACTTGTTCAATTCTTGATAGAATACTTTGCTGTATGTTTGCCATAAGTTGAGAATACAACATCGTAGCAACTCCTGATCAACCAACCTAAGTCTCTAATGTCTTGCTTCGGGACGAGCAAGAGGTTAGCTTGGGGGAGTTTGTTGACGGCTGTTAAGTATCACTTTCAGCTCTCAATATTCTCACATAAATGGAGGCATATACATTATTTACTTCATTTTGGTTTGAATAATGTAGTTCCACTTGTCCTTGAAGATTATTTGTATGTAGGTGAAATACCCCATAAAAGAGATGGAAACCCACCTTCTATGGAGAAATCATGCCAACTCAGCTGAGGAGGTGGCTGCCACCAAGGAAACACATGGCATTCCACGTCATTGATCCAAGAGAGGCACTCACCGACGAATCAGAGGACGCCACATGGACTTCACATGGATCAAAGGGCCCACCTCGGATACCAAATCAAGCCATACACCGGGGATGGATCAGAGGGCCCATAGGGCAGCCAACCAGAGGAAGCACACCAGGTGGAGCCACCCTAGAGGGCCGGCCGATACTAGGATCGGCCGAACCGACCTAGGGGGCGCCCATCTGGTCCCTACACGTGGCAGCTGCTCATTGGTCACTTGCTGCATCCCGGGGTGTTTTGGAGCACTTTGAGCCTCCGAGCAAGCCTGGTCCTTGCCTATAAATAGAAGGGGAGGGGCTTCCATTTCCCACACACCACTCTCTCATTCTCCTCTCACTTTTAGTTTCCAAGGCTAGGGGTAGGCTAGAGTAGCTCTTCTTCAGGTTCCAAGTTTTCTTTTGAGTCTAGGTATGAGTTCTCTTTTATCTTTATGTCATTGTATGACTTTGATCTACTTCAGTTATTCAGCTATTTCATATAAAGTCATGGTAGATCATATGCTTGATATGTTCTTGAGTTCATCCTTTGTTCATCATTTAGAGGCTTGTGCTCTTCATGAACACTACCTATTGATCCACTTGAAGGGTGATAAACTCATTCCTTATGTGTTTGTTCATAAGTTAGAGGCTCGTGTTCTTCACGAACACGACCCTTTGATCTTATTGGCTAGACATAAGAGAGTTCGTATCCGTTCGTATGTCTAGCCTTAGTTGATCTTGTTAGATGGCATGAGAGTGTTGCATGAGGTTTGTGTTCAAGCTACAGTACTCGGTCTAAGTTGACCAGTCTTCTGGTGGTTCTCACCCTGGGTCACAATAGCCCGGGCCGGGTGGAGTCTAGCAGCAACGCAGGCATGGTGCCTGGGTTGTCTGGCTACGTTAGTTATGAGCATACCCTTCGTAACGATAGAGGTAGGTCTGCAGTAGTGATAGCTCTGTTGGATCCTTTGCAACCCTCCGTGCTGGGGTACCTGCTGTAGGAGTCTAAAGTCTAGTTTCGCAGAGTGCTGGTCGTCGCGGGCTAGCTCCCCGTTTGTACCTGGGTGCTGAACCTTACCCTCTCATGCAATACTCATGCCTATCTCCTATATCTTCTAGCTTTGTATGTTTAGTACATTAGAACCTAGAGCTAACTCGTATGTTCCCCCTAAGCCGTAGTGTGCTAGAGTAGAGGTAGATCTGAGTGTGTGTGTCGCACTACCCTTTATATTTTTTATCTTACCCCTGCCTTTGAGTTTGTTGTTTACTATATCTATCTCTTAGTTTACATTCAGAGCAAAAACATAACTCTAAGATATCCGCCATTGCCTTCCACGGATACGATACCCTTGGAATACTTTCCTTTCTTGGGGAAATGCTACGATGGTTTATCTGTGCGCTTGCGGATTCGTTCATGATCGTTTAGATTAACCTTTGGCAAGTCTTGATGTTCACGCTAACTCGGCGTCGTTAGTTGTGACGTTAAGAGGTGCCTATAAGGCGTTTCTTGGTGTTGCCACTAAGGATGGATTCCAGATCTGTTCTTAAAGTGACGCCACTACGAAATGCCAACGAGGCCTCGGGGTCCGGCCCCTCGAAGGCCACGGGCATCAAGCCCATGGACGAGGACCCCTCGGACGGGGAACTCGAGACCTCGGACCTCGAAGGGTTCCAGGCGGATGAAGCCGAGGCGATGGAGATCAACGAGCTCCCACCCCCTCCGACTTGCCAAACCGTGGGGGAGCTGTCCCCAGATTGAACCGAGGCAAGACGAATCGCCAGGAAGGCCAAGTCCTTCGTCGTCATTGACAGTGAGCTGTACAAGCGCAGCGCCTCGGGGATCATGCAGTAGTGCATCTCCATCCCTGAGGGCCGGGAGTTGATTCAAGACGTCCACGCGGGCGAGTGCGACCACTACGCCGCTCCGCACCCTCGTAGGCAAGGCATTCCATCAGTGCTTCTACTGGCCGACGGCGGTCGCCGACGCCAACGAGGTCGTACGTACCTGCGAAGGGTGCCAATACTACGCGCGCAAGACCCACCTCCCGGCTCACGCGCTGCGGACCATCCCCATCACGTGGCCTTTCGCCGTATGGGGACTGGACATGTTCGGGCCCTTACGGAAGGCGCCCGGGGGCTTCACCCACGTACTGGTAGCCATTGACAAGTTCTCAAAGTGGATCGAGGTCTGCCCTATCAGCAGCCTTAGGTCTGAGCAGGCCGTGCTGTTCTTCACAGACATCATCCACCGGTTTGGGGTACCCAACTCGATCATAACGGACAACGACACTCAGTTCACCGGCAAGAAATTCCTGGAATTCTGCGACAGCTACCACATCCGCGTGGATTGGTCAATCGTAGCACACCCACAGACTAACGGCCAAGTAGAGCGTGCCAACAGCATGATTTTGCAAGGCCTAAAGCCAAGAATTTTCAACAAGCTGAATCAGTTTGGCCGGAAGTGGATCCAGGAGCTGCCGTCGGTCGTTTGGAGCCTGAGGAACACCCCGAGCAGAGCCACGGGTTTCACCCCATTCTTCCTGGTCTATGCGCCGAGGCCGTCCTCCCCACAGACTTGGACTACGGGTCCCCAAGAGTCAAAGCTTACCGAGAGGAACAAAACCAGCAAAATCGCGAAGACTCATTGGACTTCATCGACGAGGCCCGCGATGAGGCAGCTCTGCACTCAGCGAAGTACCAGCAATCCCTGCGGTGCTACCAGGCGCACAAGGTCCGGCCTCGAGACCTCAGCAAGGGAGACTTGGTACTCAGACTTCGACAGAAGAACGAGGGCCGCCACAAGCTCACACCGCCGTGGGTAGGGCCATACATCATCGCCGAGGTCCTCAAGCCCTGCACGTACAAGATCGCGAACGAGAAGGGCGAAACCTTCACCAACGCTTGGAACATCCAACAGCTACGTCGCTTCTACCCTTAAAAAAAGTTCCAAGTCATTTTGTACATATCTGGCGCCCATGTCAGTTGTATATACACTAAGGTTGTGAATACAGATAAGGGAGACTCGGCTTTCCTCTGAAAACCAAGTCCCCCTCGGGGGCTACTATGGGGGGCACCCCCCTGAACGGTCCCATTTTTTCGCAGAACACCTTTTTTTTGAAAAATGCTAACCATGTCAGGCTTCGAACACTTAGAGAAACGGAAGCAGGGCGTGGGCAACTAAGGTTAGAGTCGGACGAGCCCGGGACCGCCTACGCCTCCAGCAGGACACAGCCTCCCCCTTTCACCACTTTATCCCCAAGTCACCCGCGAGATCGATTGACCCCGGCCAAAGTTTCTCTAAGATACGAGGAAGGTACAAACAGCACACACGAGCGAGTCGCACATAAGTTCACAAACTTAAAAGACGATTGGTTCATTTACAAGAGCCACTTGGCCCGAATCCCAGTCACGACCCAAGGGCCTCTATGCCCGGCTACTTTCAGGGCTCAAGGGGGCTTGCGACGGCAGCATCCGGGATGAGGTCCTCCTCGAACATGTCAGCGAGATCGGTGGCGGCATCGGCAGCGGCAACATCGGCTTGGTCCATGGCGGCATTCACCCCATCGTCATCGAGGTCGTCCGCAATGATGTAGCCCGTAGCCAACGCTGCGTGATCAACGATGTAATGTGTCGACACCATGCCGAGGGTCTTCTGGACGCCAAGACGGAGAGCGCCCTTCGCGCGCTCTACGACACAGCTGCTCAGAGCCCTGAGACGGCTCACTAGCGAGCTCCCCGACAAGCCGACGCCCCCATCGATCTCCCGACACACTTCGAGGGCTGCTTCCTCCAGAGCCCCGAACTCCCGTTGAGACGAGGTGTAGGCAGCCTAGAGCGCTTCCGTCTGCGCCAGCGACTCCCACGAGGCTTTTCGCAGCCCTGAAACGAAGAAAGGATCGTCAAGAGCGGATCTTGATAAACCTGAAACAACTAAGGACTCGGGGGCTACAACATGCCCTCGGTCTGCTTCTTCTCCGTCTCGAGCTCTGCACGCACGGCCCCGACCTCTTGCTGCAGCTGGAGGATCGAGGCGTCCTTCTCTCCGACAACGGCTTGCAGGGTATTGACGGTGACGCCCTCCCGGACCAGAGCTCCGGTGAGCAGCTCGGCCGCCACCTGCTGAAGCTGGACTTGGGTGTTCGCTGCCACCACCTCCGCATTCCGCTGTTGGAGCGTGGTCCTGGCCTCCTCGAGAGTTGCACGCTCTTGTTGAAGCTGGGTCTGCGCCTCCTCGCGCGCCGCACGCTCCTGCTGAAGTTGGCCCTCGACCCCGCTGAGCGCCTTGCTCTTCTCCTGCAGAGACCTTCTGCCTCTTGGACAACAATGGTAGGTGCTCTACGACGACGTCGTCGCGGAGATCGCTCATCATTCTACAGGGAAAACATCATTTTCAGTATAACTAAATTTGAACAACATACATTATTCGTACTGAATGTGCATGCAGACCTCATTATCTCCGCTTGGTTCGTAATCAAGATTATCATCATCTAGACGCCTGCGTGGCCGCGGTACGCTTGGTTCGTACTCAGGTGGAGTTTCATAGTCTCCATTAAAATCACTGGAATCCTCTGAGGATTCCACACTGTTGTCAATTGATCAAAGTTAATTATAAGCATATACATTGTACATTTATATGTTGTTGACATGTTTGTTTTTCAGATTACCGCTGATTAATTAACAAAATATAATTTCAGACATAATTGATAAACACAAATAATTGTACATTTCTATATTTACAATCCATAAATATGTTTGAATTTTCCATATAGATATGAATTTACATTTCTATATTTACAATCCATAAATATGTTTGCATTTTTCATATAGATATGAATTTACATTTCTATATTTACAATCCATAAATATGTTTGAATTTTCCATATAGATATGAATTTACATTTCTATATTTACAATCCATAAATATGTTTGAATTTTCCATATAGATATGAATTTACATTTCTATATTTACAATCCATAAATATGTTTGAATTTTCCATATATATATGAATTTGCATTTCTATATTTACAATCAATAATTTTTTTGCAATCCATAAACAATTGTGCAATAAAATTAAGCAACAAAATTTGAAAAAAAACACAAACCCCAGAGCCGTCGCGGCGGCGGCAGCAGTGGCGGCGGCGCCGACGGCCCCGTCCCCGTCTTGGGCAGGGGGCGCATGGGGCGTGGCGGTGGCGGCGGTGCCGGCGACCCCGTTCCCGGCCCCGGATCCTCCGCCCGTACCAGTCGGCGGCGGTGGTTGGGGGCCGGCGGGGAAGGCGTCGTCGCCGGCGTGCGGGGAGGCGGCCATCCCGAGCCGCGCTGGAGAGGAGGCGGCCGGCGCTGGAGGGGATGGCCGACGCTGAAGGGGAGCGGACGGTGCGGCGCGAGGAACGGCGGGCGACGACGCGACGGCGCGGCGGGAGGATGGCGGCGGTGCTCGGGGACGCGACGGCGCGGCGTGAGGAGGCCGGCGCTCGAGGGAGGAGGCGGCCGGCGTGCAGGACGGCGGTGGAGCTGACAGCGGCGGCGGGTGCGGGAAAATTTGGCAGCCTCCTGGCGTCGTTTCAGTTCCACGCCAACACTTAGAAATTTTCACCACGTCGCTGTCTTATATAGGGCAGATTTGTGCTGGCGGGTGACCTAACGCGCCCGCCAGCGGTGAGCATCTGTGCTGGCGGGCGCTTATACCGCCCGCCAGCGGTGAGCATCTTTGCTGGCGGGTGGCTTAAGCGCCCGCCAGCGCTGTGAATTTTGAAAAATCAAAAAAATCAAAATCTTATTCAAACTTGTTGAAATATGTCCCAAACTTCGACAACTCTAACAAAATATTTCAAATTTAATTTAGAAAGTTTGTGTTCCCATAAAAAATTATTTATTTGAAAAACTTAGTTCAAATGTGACTCATGGGTGAAACCTTCTATAACACTTGAGGTGTTTCACCCAAGAGTCACATTTGAACTAAGTTTTTCAAACAAACAATTTTTTATGAGGTAACACATTTCCAAACTTAAATTTGACACATTTTATAAGAGATGTGCAAGTTTCATACAAATTTGAGAAGGTTTGGACCAAATTTTGAATTTTTTAAAATTTTTTTCAAAATGCACTATGCTGGCGGACGCTTAAGCCACCCGTCAGCAGTGAACCAATGCTGGCGGGTGGCTTAAGCGCCCGCCAGCACAGATGCACACTGCTGGCGGGTGGCTTAAGCGCCCGCTAGCATAGTGCTTTATAACTACCGAGTACACTCTGTTTTTTCTAAGTGTTTGACTGTTGCGCGCGCGGATCGACGCCAGTAGGCTGCCGGACTGCGCCGTCGCCTCGATCCGTGCTCCCCGCCAGCTCCGGCTCAAGCGTCGGCCGCCTCGCTGTCTCGCCGCGAAGGCTCGTGCGCCTCGCCGTCTTCCCGTCCCACGGCCGCGTCTCGAGGCAACCTCGCCGTCCCGCCTCGCTGCCGCCCTGCCGTCACGCGCCGCGTCGCGTCGTGCCGCCGCCAGCTCACCTGCCCGCCGCCCCGCCAGCTCTTCTGCTCCCGTGCCTGCGCCGCCAGAGCTCCCCTGCCCGCCAACTCCGATCCCCCGCGCCAGCTCGCCTACTTGTAAGTGATATTTTTTTTAAAATGTTAGCTTAGATTAGTGCATTTTAAAATTACATAGAAGGGAGTAGAATTTAGAAATAGATTATGTAGTAATTTTGTATACATTTAGAAATAGATTGGGTAGTAATTTGGAAATAGATTGTGTAGCAAATTTTAGTTAGACTTAAGTTTGTGTAGAAAATTTTAAATAAAATATCGTGTATATTTTAGGGATAACAATGGCAAATCGGTTTGCATTTTTTAATCGTGATGGCGGCCGTGGAGGTGGTCGTCATCCGGTCCGCAGTGGTCCCCCAGTCCCAGACCCTCCGCCACCACCCCCAGGGCAACCTATTAGTGCTTCCTTCCCTGTCGGTCAAGAACCCATGCCCATTACCCAACGCGAGTTATGCCAAAATGTGGTATGTACTTAGATATTCTATTTTTTGAATTTGTCATTGTTTTTACAATGATGATAATGTGTATTATTTATATTTTTAATTATGAAGCTGGTTTCACCAATGCAATGGTTAGAACGAGTTATATATTCTGTGACTAGACAAGCTCCAATGGTGAGACATGAACAAACGACTTCATCACGAGGAAGCTTTATTGTTTCTCTATCAATTAATGCTGCGGGCATGCGAGAGCAAACACTTGGTGATACAGTTATTATCCATGTCAATTCTTTTGCTGCAATACAACCACATGTTGCCGCTTCTGATGCTGTGAGGAAGGCACTTATCGAAATAGAAACTCAAACAAGACATGTATTCCCAGACTATAGTTACTTCAAGATTAAAGCCTTAGAACATAACAACATGGCCGTCACTGAAATGCCTAAATGGATATCACCATCGTATGCATCGTCCATTGTATGTAACTAAAACTTACTCATTATTTTTGGAATTTGTTTTTTAAGAACCTTGTACTTACACGTTATGTTTTGCTTGCCAATTGAATCAGGACGCATGGTATAACAGTTTCATGCACGCTGATCAAGGTATGCATGAGGTCTTACGTCAAGTATTGCATAACATTAGATGGACATTCACGACACCGCACCCATGTCCAGTACGCAGCGGTTGGCAAGCTGGCATTATCCTATCATCATCTACGAATTCGGTGCAAATATTTGGAGAGATATTCATGACGCCCTACATGGCCAGAGATAGTGCATACATATATGCGCTGGATTATGTTGATAGGTTCTTAGGAATCAACATCATCGATATTAATCATACTTTATACCTCACGATGATTCACGGTCATGATGTGAACGATCCTAGATTTTAATTAAGTATGAAATTTGTACCCTTTTAATTGTATGGATTTGAACTTTTAGTCTTTGCTAAGACTAAAGTACTGATGTATTAATCATGCGTTGTTGTATTTGTATGATTTTACTCGTGAGCTTTCAATGACGTGAAATCGAACCGAATGCAATATAATAATGACTTGAAAATATGACTTAATTTGAAGTGCTAATAAGAAGTCTTACAACGACATTAATTAATAAAGTCTTACAAGAGATACATCAAGACAGACTAATAAGAAGTGCTAATTTATCCTTTAACAATTCTTCCTTCGCAGTCTGTACGTAACCATGGCTTCTCCGATTTAGGAATGCTGCTTTCAATTTTTATGATTCTTTTTTCATGATCTTTGAACAAGACTAATTCCTCATACTGATTGTAATCCTCAACGTCAACTACACCTTCAACTCCAAGAATTCTTTGTTTTCCGGAGACGACAATGTGCTTCTTTACATTCATAGGATCAGCTATGTAGAAAACCTATGCAACACTCTCAGTGAGTACCCATGGGTCATCTTTGTAACCTACATTGGCAAGGTCTACAAGTGTCAGCCCATAGTTGTCATCTATAATGCCCTTCGTGTGTTTCACCCATTGGCACCGAAACAAGGGGATCCGGATATTCGCTCCATAGTCAAGTTCCCATATTTCCTCTATGAAACCGTAGAAAGTGTTGTTGTTTCCGCGGGCATCAATCGCATCTATGCGAACTCCACTGTTTTGATAAGCGACACTCTTGTTGTCTTTTGCCTTGGTATAAAACGTGTACCCATTAATTTCGTATGCTTGCCATGAGGTGACATTACTTGATGGGCCGGACGCTAATCTGGTCATTACTGCATCGTCTTCAAATAGATGCCCATGTTCTTTTAACCAGGATGGGAAACGACGCTTTTGCTCATTGAGGACCCAATCATCGGACCGACCATCATTTTCTTCACTAATCTGTTTTATGTGTTCCACGATGAATGGCTCCGTAATTGCAAGTTGTTGTAGAGCACTTGATGTGCTTTCTCCAGTTCTTGGTTGTCCTCATCAATGAATCTTTTCTTTCCAATGGTACCTGTCCCAGTCAATCTGCCCTCGTGTCGAGATTCCGGTAAACCGATCGCTTTCGTATCTTTTATGTAATCTATGCAACAATCAACACTCTCTTATGTATGGTAGCTCTCGATCATGCTGCCCTCTGGAAATGCCTTGTTTCTCATGTATCCATTCAGAATCGACATGAATCGTTCGTACGTCCACATCTGATGGAAGTACATAGGTCCTAGTTCTGTAATTTGCTCAACCATGTGGAGCATCAGATGTTCCATGATATCAAAAAAGGACGGAGGGAAGCACATCTCGAGCTGGGCCTGCGTTTCAGCCATAAAAGCTGCAGTCTTGCCAACTCTATACAATCGACCACTTTCTGCGAAATCACGTTGAAAAAGTAGCACATCCTTGTGATAACCATCTTAAGGAATACGGGTTTAACAGCTCGGATCACAATTGGGAGAAAAACAGTGATCATCACATGACAATCATGAGAGTTACAACCAGTAAGTGTCATGTCTTTCAACGAGACTAGTGATCTGATGTTGGATGAGAATCCGGTAGGCACTTTCAGAGCGTGCAAGCACTTGCAAATAGCCAACCTCTCATCTTGTATCAAGTTGTAGCTGGCCGGGGGAAGGTACTATTTACCATTAGGATGTTCTTGCGGGTGTAGCTCTGGCCTGATTTTTAGGTCAACAAGATCCTTGTGTGATTTTAGTCCGTCCTTTACCTTGCTCGATAAACCTAAGAAACCCAAGATGCTTTCAAACACATTCTTCTTAAGATGCATCCCATCAATGGCATGGTGCACTGCCAAATCTTTCCAGTATGGCAAATACTTAAAGAAGATAGACATCTTCTTAAAAGGCACGTCGACGTTCTTCGTAGTGTCAGCCTCCTTCCTTCCCTTTTTCGTAGGTTCATCAACACCAACTTTTGACTTCTTACCAAGTTTGAACTTGACCTTCTGACACATTTCAAATATGATTCGACCCGTGGCCGGTTGTGGGGCAGAACCATTCTCAATCTTTCCATCAAAATAGTCTGGCATCTTGCGGTACTTGTGAGTCTTTAATAGCCATCGTCTGTTGCCTATATACACTGTCTTCATAGATCCTTTAAGGTACAAAGATATTGTATCATTCAAGCATACTACACAGCCTGTATTTCCTTTTACCTGACCTGACACAGAAAATAGGGCAGGGTAATCATTAATGGTAACAAAGATAATGGCCTTAAGTGTGAATTGCTCATGTCTGTACTCATCCCACATCTTAATCCCATGTATCCAAAGCTTCTCCATTTCTTCCATCAATGGCTCCAGGAAAACATCTATGTCAATACCAGGTTGCTTCGGTCCTTGGATTAGAATGGTTAGCAAAAGGAACTTTCTCTTGTGACATAGCCAGGGGGAAGGTTGTATATGCTCATCAACACTGGCCAAGTGCTGTGTGTGCTGCTTCTTTCACCAAATGGATTCATGCCGTCTGTACTTAACGCGAACTGTATATTTCTTTTTTCACCGCTAAACTTGTCATACTTGGAATCAAAGGTCTTCCACTGCCGAGCATCCGAAGGATGTCGAAGCTTCCCATCATTTTTCTCTGGGTGATCGGCGTGCCAAGTCATTAGTTTAGCGGTCTTTGGGTTCGAGAACAATCGCTTCAGACAGTCCTCCACCGGCAAGTACCACATCACCAAAGCAGGGACTTTACGTTGACCAGCTGTGTCAGTACCAATACTAGACTCATCCTCCACTTGTGCACCTACACTTTTCTTTCCACCCATCTTCCGCTTCATGCCTTTCGAGGTAGCGACACGTTCCGCATCGAAATCTGCATTGCTTTTGTATCGGCTAGCATCGCAATTTGGACACTTCTGCATGTTTGCATAGTCACCGCGGTACAATATGCAATGGTTCCTGCATGCGTGTATTCTTCGCACTCGCATCTTCAATGGGTTGATAATCTTCTTTGCTTCATATGTGTTGTTTGGCACTAAATTTGGCTTCGGGAGCAGCTTGGCCAACAAAGTAAGGAGTTCATTAAAACTATTGTCCAACCATCCAAATTTAGCTTTCACAATCAAAAGATGGAGGATGAAACACAACACTGTCCACTCCTTCCCACAACCCTCATACATACGATCCTTTGTTGCCTTCTTAAGTGTCTCAAAATTTCCTAACCCTTTAGCACTCCCTAGCAACACCTCCGGTTCAATGTGGCGCAACATTTCTTCCATATCAACATCACATTCCTCGTCCACCTGTGGTGCCTATGTTTGATCGCCATTTCGATCTCCACAGTCAAAAGCATCATCCATCATGACATGATCATTTTCATCTTCATCTTCGCCACCTACTTCATCATACCTAGTGTCGGTGCCTGCATTGTTGACAGTAGTTACTGCTTCACCATGGTGGGACCAAGTTATGTATCCTTTCACAAAACCTCGCTTTACCAAATGCATCTTCATGACATTAATATCTTCCCAAACTAGTTTGTTGCAACAGTCAGAACACGGACAACGTATTTGCTTTGTCTTGCAAATTTGGGCATGCTTCTTCGCAACCTCGAGAAACTTTGATAACTCGGACATGAATGTAGATGTATGTCTTTGTGTGCCATACATCCATGCTCTATTATCCATTTTGAACTACCTATAAAATAATTCTACATCTTAGAAACTAATTAATATGTAAAAAATTAAACGATATTAAATTCTATAATTTTAATTTATGAAACGGATAAAAAATGTCAAACATATCCATCTTAAAGAACTTAAAAAATAAATCTACATTTTATAAACTAATTTAATGATGTACATGTAAATATATGAGTCACAACAATTAAAACCTCAATTAAACTCAAATATATAAACTAACTTAAATTCTTGAATTATAATAAATAAAAGAAAACTCAATCTAGATTTTTATTTAATAATGAAAACTAATGATAAAATGACAAACATATCACTACAATGATTATATTAGTCACATATATAATTCTTCTTAAAAAATAAATCATTAATTCGTTTTCTCTCTCTTCACTCCTCTCTCTCCTTGCTAACCCTAGGTCTAGATCTAGATCTCTAGAGATAAGCTAGAAATGATGGATTAAAGGTGAAAAAGAAGGTTGGAATAGCAAAAACTCACCTTATATAGCCACCTCCTCCAAGGAAAACAAGAGCAAAACCTTTCCCCCTTGATTTGGTGTTTTTGGAGCTTTTCCCGAGCTCCACTCGGACAAAGCTCCAATGGAAGGTTGGCTGGGAAGAAGAAGGTGTCGGAACAGTTATGTTGTGCACAGTGCTGGCGGGCGACATTAGACAACCGCCAGCACTGGTGCTTCGATCTGTGCTAGCGGCTGGCTTCCGTCGTCCGCCAGCACTATGAAATTACCGCTGGCGGGCGGCATAAGCAAACCGCCAGCACTGATGATCGATCTGTGCTGGCGGCTGGCTTAAGTCGACCGCAAGCACTGTGTCCTTACCCCTGGCGGTCACAGACCTGGCACCCCCGCGCACCACTGTGCTGGCGGGTGCCAATTGTGCCCGCCAGCACGCTAATTGTCATGTGTCAGCGCAAGTCTTTTCTGGCCTTGTGCAACCAGCTAAAACCCAAGGAAAGAAGCTGATAGTATCATTTGACAGTCCAGCAATGTGCACAAGAAGCAAAATTTGGGCAGACCCGGCTAGTCCTGCTATGAGCACAAGAAGCAAAAGAAGGCTTAGCTTATAATTTGCATCTGTCTTTCTCTTGAATCAAATGTGGTGTATGTGAAACTATTGTAATGTTGGCTTGGTTGTGTGTATCTGTGAACTGAATTGTAAGATATGCCATGTGAACCGTAAGCATTAGTAGGTTCAAATTACTCATGTGGTCATAATGCACTGATTAAAATTATCAGCTTGTTGTGACCATTATTTTGTGCAATGTCCATGCTGAATTTTCTAATTTTGGAATGAGAGGATCAATTTTTATTTGTATTTAATATTTACGAATTGTTCATTTTCAAACATGCAAAAAATGAAAGGCACCATCATTTTTTAGGATACACTTAAACAGATGCGCTACAAATGCAAAAATATGCTTCATTGGTGAGGTGTGGCAGTTTTTATGAGTTGAAGGGCCAAAGTGTCTTTTTAGACTACCTTTAACACCAAAAATGACGGAAGAGCTAAGAAAGGAAGAGAGCAAAATTTTGGATGTCAAATAGGGGCTACAAAATTTTTCAGTGCTATAGAGGGAAGGTTGAGTTTTTTGAGCTGTACAGGTGCAGGTCGTCTGTTTTGGAAGAGTTTTGTGCAGTCACTACAGATGCATCCTCCCATGCATCTCCGTGCGTACCGATCGATCGAGATCCATTACAACAATGCAGGCATGTTCTTTTACCTTTTTATGTTTTGCCACGACATGGGCCTGTTGCCAAGCATTGTATGCATGAGTATTTGCCGTACCACTATGGCTCTGTTTACTTCTATGAAATCTTACCAAAATTCTCACCTAGAGGACCGTATCAGTTCATTTTTTTCTCTATGCACGTAACTTAATGCAAAAAAATTCACTAATTTTACCAAAATTTCAGTCAACTAAACGGCGTCTATGTACAGCAACAACGATCGACGACTCCGAAGTCGTTACAACTTGCAGGCAAGACAAACCCGTACTGTATCTGACGAAGTGACGATCGATCGCGCTCCTCACGCTACTTGATTGCCTACTTCGTGAAAGCTGCGCGGCTGTTGACCACAATGGCCACGTCGCATTATTCGATTCGTTCCGGCTATAAAAAAAGGTAAAGCTATATGTTACCTGTGTGATTTGGAGCAACTCCTCACACGAATTTTTTCTTACCCAAACTCACCTTCTTCTCCAACTCCGGCGAGCTTTCTGGCGAGTTTAGGGTTTGGGGTTAGGAGTTCGGGGTTGCCGGGGGGGGTGGCTGCTGTCCCCGCCGGACCTAGAGGGAGGGCCAGCGGCGGCAGGCCGGCCCGGCGGAGGTGGCGGTTCGCCGGGCGGCGAGGGCGCCGCCGACCCGGGCGGGGGAGGCTGGCGGTTCGGGCCAGGGTCGGGCGGGGGCGCTTCACGACGTCGACCGGAGGTGGTGGTGGCGGCGGTTGGAGTTGGAGGCGGCGACATTGACGGGATTCGAGGAGGGCGCCCGTCCATTGATTCCTCAGCAGTGCCAAATTTCACTTACAATCAAGGGTTGTTAAGGTACAAAGGGAGAATCTGGGTTGGACAAAATGGACCTCTCCAGCTCAAACTACTCCAGGCTTGCCATAGCAGGGCACTTGGGGGGCATTCTGGTATTCCTGTCACCCACATGCGCATGAAGAAGCATTTGCTTGGAAAGGAATGAAATCTGCTATTACTCAATTTGTCAAGAGTTGCATGGTGTGCCAACAGTCCAAGCCGGACAGGATCAAGCTCCCTGGTCTTCTTCAACCGCTGGATGTGCCTTCTAAAGCTTGACAAATGATATCCATGGATTTTGTCGAGGGACTACCTCCTTCCGGTGCTGCAAACTGTATTATGGTGGTGGTGGACTTTCTGACTAAGTATGCACATTTTATCCCCTTGCACCATCCATTTTCAGCTACTATTGCAAAATCATTCCTAGACCAAGTGTACCGTTTGTATGGGTTGCCTAGTGCTATTGTTACTGACCGTGACAGGAAATTCACTAGTCACTTCTAGAAAGAACTATGCCGCATGGCTGAGATATCCCTTCAGATGAGCACATCCTATCACCCACAGTCAGACGGGCAAACAGAGCGGCTGAAGCAAACTATGGAAACATATCTTCGATGTTTTGTTAATGCTTGCCCATCCAAGTGGAGTCAGTGGCTCTCTTTGTCTGAATATTGGTATAACAACTGTCCTCATTCAGCAATTGGGAGATCTCCATTTCAAGCACTATATGGCTATGAACCTCGACATTTCGGTATTGATGCTAGTATAGTGGTGTGTGTGCCTGGTCTGTCCTCTTGGTTACATGGCAGAGAAACTATGAACTCACTTCTCAAGCAGCATCTTTCTAGGTCTTGTTTGAGGATGAAAAAGCAAGCTGATAAGAACAGGACTGAAAGACAGTTCTCTGTGGGTGATAAAGTTTTCCTCAAGTTACAACCATATGTGCAAAGCTCCTTGGCTCCACGGGCAAATTAGAAGTTGGCCTTCAAGTATTTTGGCCCATTCCAGGTGATCAAAAGGGTGGGTCAAGTAGCCTATAAATTGAAGCTGCCAGTCAGGTCAAGCAAGCTATTACTAATGACACTGAAGTAGTTTCTTCCCTGCCTGATGATCTTGAATCACCAAGAGTTCCTGAGAGGATCCTGAAGCGCCGGGTGATCACTAAAGACCTTCATCCAGTTCAACAGGTATTGGTGAAATGGTCGGATTGGCCCTTGGAGCTAGCTACTTGGGAGAATACCATTACTCTGCAACAGATGTTCCCAGATGCGCCTGCTTGGGGTCAAGCGGCGTTTCAACGGAGGGGGAATGTTACTACTCCACATAGGAAACCCGTTGAAGCCCAGCAAGAGAAGTTGGCCCAGAGAATCAGGAAGCCCAACCCGTGTGTTGCCGAGCCAGAGTTGACCGTGTAGTTCTCTATGTCTAGCAAAAAGAAGCAACTGATGGAGTGGGTATTTAGACTAGTCGAGAGCGGTAGAGAGGGGTATCGATTATGATTGTAACAAACTAAGTTTGTTGTTCTTCTTCTCCCTCAAAGCAAGACCTCCCTGGTCTCCTGCCACTGGTGGAGAATAGACCTTTGATCCAGGCCTTTTGTCCCGGTTCAACTTTGGAGCTGGGACAAAAGGCTTTGGGTGGGGAGGTCTCCAACGGCTACTGCAGCTCAATTATTGGCCCCGGCAATTTGTCCCGGGCGGTGTCACCACCCGGGACAAAAGCTTTCGTCCCGGATCGTGTTACGACCCGAGACAAAAGAGTCGCCTTTTGTCTCGAGTGGTAAAACGATCCGGGACGAAAGACCGGCGCCTATAAGTCCCTGTCCCCCCCTTCTTCCACCTCTGCCCGAGCCATTTGCCCATTTCACACCTGAGAGCTAGCTCAAGCTCTCCATATGGCGCCTCTCTCTTAGAGAGGTGCTATCTAATTTTTTCGTCTTCAATTTGTGAAGATTTCGCTCCTCCAAAGTGTTGCCAAGGTTAGATTCTTTATTCTCTTTTCATTTGTTGTGTTTAAATTTTGATTTATGATTTAGAAATGGAGAAAATAGCAATTTTAGTTTCTACGTAGTAGTAGGAGCTAAGAGATGAGGTTTTTTAGATGTTTTAGATTTAGAAACAAGTAGTTATTTAGCTACTAACATTGTATTTTGTTTCACATATTTTTTAAGCATCCTTTAATTTTCTAGTATTTGATATAGAGATAATTGATTTTTACTTTTAGAAATAATTAGAGATGCATTTAAATTTACATTTAGAATTAATTTATTAGAAGTTAGTTTATTAAAAAAATGGTCATTACCAAACGAAAATATACTACCTACCTATTTAATTCATTTTTATTAAATATTTCTTATTTTTATTTAGAATACATTTAGGCATTCTCTTATTTTTTTTCTTTTTTCCATATACAGTCAGTTGGACGTTCTGTACCAGTAGCCTTACATCCTAGCTAGCTACAGTCTTACATCACCAGTGAGCTGGGGCTGTACGTGGCTCGGTGATGTAGGGCTGTAGCTAGGTAGGAGATGCAGGGCTGTAGCTTGGCGATGTAGAGAACTGTAAGTGGGAGAGCGAGGTGCGTGTATATGATAGTGAGGTGAGGTTGTACTTCCTAAATGATCAGGGTGATTAGAAAAGGTATAGTACAGACTTACGTCGCCTCCGGGCTCACTGTACCTGAACGAGCTCTTGCACTTATCTGTTTAGTTATTAGAAAATGAGAAAATAGGTCTTATATATATTTTGTTTTTGTATAGAATAAATTTAAGCATTCTCTTATTTAAGCATTGTTTTATATATATTACAGAGTAGTCCAGAATAACTATGGCAAATTATTCTGGTCGCCGTGGAGGTCGCCGTGGAGGCGGTCGTGGAATCATTTTTGATGACCGGCCACCTTTGGCTCGTCGTCCAGGCATACACTTCACCCATGGTGTGATTGACTTACCTACTGGTGATCGAAGCCAGGGACCTCTTCCCAACATAGTAATATTCTTTCCTTGTATGAATTTGATGTTTACGTACTACACACGGATAATAATATTATTTTCATACAATGCAGGTTCTCAATCATTTGCAGTGGCTCGCACATGTTGTTGAAAATTTAGGTGGTACCCCTCTTGTTACACAATGCGCCATTGTCGGTCCAAATAATTGCATACAATTAAAAATCTCGTTTGACATAGTCGTTCGAGGACAAAATCCATCCTCGCTGTCTTCAGAACCCATCCAAATGGTATCAATTGTTGGGTGGGGTACCCCTGCACTGGTTAAGAGGACTTATGAAAGGACCGCCGTGCAGGCATGCTTACAACAACTAAACGCTAATGGGTACTTTGTGCCAAATTACTCTTATTTTCTAATAAAGTCACTCGAGGAAGGAGAAAGTGTGACCACGACCGCAGAGAGACTTTGTCGACTGAATGAACATGACACGGTATGGAACACCATTTAACTTATTTTAATCTTCTTATTCAACATTTTTAATGCGTCGTAATAACTTTATTCTTAACTGTAGGATATGTTTGGTGAAACCTTTGCGGCAAAGAGCTTTCATGCAATTCTAGAGCAAGTGATGGATGTTGTGGGATTTTCTTACACAGATTCAAATGCTATACAAACAAGAGATTGGAAGTATCAGGCTCATCTTTCATTTTTCAGGCCATATCAGTTTTCCTCGACACTATTTGAAATTTATGGAAGTCCATGTGACCGTAATTGTGAAGCGATAGAGAGTGCACTGATCCATTCTCTAGCATATTTCGATGAAGTTCTCGACTTCAAGATCGGAGACTTCAACTATATGGACTATCTAAGGAAGAATAACAAAGTATGAAATATGTGTCGTGCATTGGTGCACCCCTCTATCTTTGTTAAGACCGTACCTTAAGTATTCATGTATGAACTTTTTATGTTTGTAAGACCTTAATTAAGTATTGATGTATGAACTTTTCTATATTTTTTGTTAAGACCTTAAGTATTGATGTTAGGCCAATGGCTAATTTATTGGAAGCCTTAATATTAGGGTTCTCACCTCCAAAGTATTGATTAAGCCTTAATATTAGCCTTTATCATAAATTTTGGAGACCTTAATATTTATTAAACTAAAAAAACAACAGGGTCATTGGGGGTTGACCCTTTAGTCTCGGTTGGTAAACCAACCCGGGACTAAAGGGCTGCCCTCCACGGCCGCAATGATTGGGGCCAGCCTTTAGTCCCGGGTGGTAAACCAACTCGAGACAAAAGGGTAGAGGGGGCCGGTCTTCAGAGGCCTTTTGTCTCGATTGGTAAAACCAACCGAGACAAAAGGCACCCTTTTGTCTCGGTTGGTTTTACCAACCGGGACAAAAGGCCGTCCCTATACATATTCGACAGCACACACCCTTCTTCCCAGCCCGACCATTCTTCACCGAGAACTCAAGCAAGCTCCTCTCCCATGGCGCCTCAAACCTAGGAAGGTGCTGCCCAAATTTTTCCTCATCAATTTGTGGAGTTTTCAAACCTCCAAGGTGTTGCTAAGGTATTATTCTTCATCCTCCATTCATTTGTTGTGATTAACTTTGGTTTTATGATTTAGAGAAGGAGAAAATAGAAATTTTGAATTAAGAGCTATGTGACGCCCCAGGTTTTTAATTAGCGTCATTAACGCTAACGACCGAATCAGCTGAGTCAAACCTGCTGACATTGGTCAAACCTCGGTCAACCTGAGTCATCACCTCGAAAATCTCGTCAACAAACCCTAATGACCCTCTTGATCAAGTCAACACACACTTGTGGTCAACCCTTGGTCAAAGGCACGGTCAAACCCCAATTAAACCCTGCTGCCTTTGAACGTCCTCCGGAACTTTTGCTGCGTTCTCCAAATTTCACCTAAACACTTCAAAATCTCCCAATATAAAAGTTGTCCAGTTTTTCGAGGGACACAACTTTCATGTTGGATGGCATTTCAAATTTTGAGTGGAAAAGGGTGGAAAGCTTGGTCAACTGCCAGCAGCTACTGTTCACCAGAATAAAGTGGCATTCAAAGTTTGGCAGCAGTTTATGCAAAATCCGTTGAGAAAAACACCTATGAGCCTTTGTAAAAGTTGTAGAGGGTAGTGAGATCTACAACTTTGCTATTCACCACCTAGTGCGCTTCAGTTCAAAAATTGGGAGAAATCGTGGTCAAAGTGGCCTAAGATGAAACGGTCGCGCCGGAACCGAGCGTGCGCCGCGACGTCGCCCACGCCCGCGCGCGGCGCACCCACGCCGCGCCTGTCCTTGGCGTCCGGGCCTACCCGGCCGCATCCTGAGGCCACGCGCCTTCCCGAGGCCCCGCACCCCGAGGCCGGGAGCACTCCAAGGCGCCTTGAAGTCCCGCATGCCACGCGTCGCGTCGCCGTTCGCGCGCGCCGGACCCCTGCCCGCGCTGCCCGCCGGGCATGCCGCCTGCCACGGTCAGGACCCCCACGTCCGCCCATTGCTTCGAGGCTAAGCCTCCGCACCCTGCACGCCCAGCTCGCCTATTTAAGGCCGTCGAGCCGCCATGGACGCCGCCTGGGCGAGCTCCTGTTCTTGCTCACTCCTTCGGCCGCATGACCTTTCCAACACCTTGCCTAGGTCCCATAGGAGCTCAGAGCATCGCGTGTTGCCCCGCAGCCCGCCGAGCTTCGCCGGACATCAGGCCGCCGCGGCCGGCGCCGCCTGCTACCGCCGCACGCCGTCACCAGAGCAACCCCTACCCCAACTCCGGGCGTGAATCGACCGAAGGTGACCCCCTTGACCTTTCCCACCTATTCCCCGGCCGAGGGCGCCGCCGGCCTCGCCGGATTCCGGCCGGCCGCGCCGCCCCGCGGTCCAGGGACCCAATTGCAGAGCATTTATCCTTTCCAGGGACCTTGCTGTAAACCAGGGGCAGATCTGCGAATAGTTTTATGAATCCGAGGGCCTACTTGTAAACTAGATCTTGAATAGTAGTAGATTTTGTGCTGAAACTCGTAAAATGCATAGAAAATTGTATAAAATTCAGAAAAATGCAAACTCAATTTTGTTGGATTCGTTGTGAAACATTCTACAACTTTGTTTAAGCTTATCTATAGTTTTTCCTAGTAGTTTTTGCATGAAAAATAAGAAACTGAAAAACCTAGATCTGTTGTATCTCAAAATCTATAAGTCCTCTGTAGCTAATTTTTGGATATATTGTGTGTTATGTCTTGTCTAGATCTTGTACCAAAAATTGCACAAAGTTATGCTGTAAATCTTTTTTTATGAATTGTTTTCTATTTATGCAGAATCTGCCTAAGTGATTTTTGTAGCTAAAAATAATTAGATTTTTGTGCCTAACTTCTGCATGTTGTCTTTTTATTCCAAAATGCACCTCTGGTGAATTAATCACAATTTTATATATGCCGGAAATATTTATTCTTGAAATATGCTTGATTTTCTTTGTAATTGCATAACTCAAGATCTATAGTGGTTCTAGGTGTATATGTTGCCTGCCTAGCTTAGTTTTGGACCAGAGACCATGTGTGAGAAAGTTGGAATCATTTTGATGCTTATTTATTTTTGTATGGATTTATCTTGTTTTGATAGCTAGCTTTTGTTATTTTCAGTATATTTAATTTCCTAGCTATCCTAAGCATGCATGTGTGTTCAGTGGCTTGGTATAGGTGTTTAGTGCTTAGTAAACCCTTCCACTGAATTTTATTAATTTATTGTATGAATAAAAGCATTAGAGGCAATTGAAAGTCTAATATTAAATTAATTAGGAAAATGTGCCCTTTATCCTTGTGACCCTTTTTAAATGGTTGCATAGCTTACTAGGATCTATAAATACACCCCTTGCTGTTTTAAGAATTTAAATGGAATTATTTACATAGATGTGCACACATTTGCTACTAAAGGAGTAAATAATAAATCTCACATGAAATAACAATAAGGAAAGTAAACATTAATTAATTGTTGGTCAAAGGATAAACCCTGGTCCATAATAACCTTAATGAAAAAGAATTTGTAATTAATTGTTTGTTAAGGTGAATGTGGCCAACTAGGGTTGGATGAAATAATTAATCTATCACTCCACCTGAACCCTGCATTGCATTCCGTGTAGAGCTTCCTGACGGTAACTACGCGCTCGTGCCGGAAGCCGAGGAAGGAGGAGCTGACGCGGAGCTGCAGTACGTGGAGGTGATCGACGACACCGAAGACCCTCAGGCTAACCCTGCTGACGAAGGCAAGCCCCGGTGCATTAACCAAGTGTTTTTGAAACTTTATGCAACTATCTATGGATGATTGTGCATTTACGTTCAGGAGTTGAAATGAAACCCTAGATGCATGATCCCTAGGTACCTATGTCTTTACTAGTATGATAGGTCGGTAGCTGCTATGCTATAGGACCGTTACAAGTCGAGTGATGCTTGTCACTCGCGAGAATAGGTTCTTATGTTGGAATCATAAGATCTCCTTAAATGGATTGCTCATGTGGTAAGAGCATGGGATGTGGGCTCCGGTCCAATGGCTTTCGTGGGTTAAGTGTTTGAACGTACTAAACACTTGTCGGAAATAGGTACGGTAAGCCTAGTACCTAAATGAGGCGGTGCGGGAACTTTGCGCTACTAATCTTAGGGTTGCGGCCCCGGGCTCGCCACCTGAGTACATGTGTGAGGCTAGGTGACCTTGGTGGCGTAGCCTAGCAAGCCTTGTACTTAAGACTGTAACATCTGATCCCAATCTGAAGATTTTTGGGAACCGCCTGGTGGTTGTCCTCGTGGGGGCACCCTACCATGTTTTTAGGCCTACCTTGCAAGGTTTAAATCAATCGATTGTCGGCCTCTCACCGTTATCTGAGACTGCTTAATCAACTGGCCATGATATCCCTTAATGATGGAATTTGATGAAGTTTACTGCTTGAAGTAATTGTTTGTACAATTCTTGATTGAATTAGTTGGCACACTTAGAAATGGTAATCAACTAGAACTTGTGCTAAAATATTGAAAGTAAGGACATACTCTTTGTTGCTTTTCAGCAAAAGAACTCCACCGGCCAAAAAGCCTCTCATGTCTAGAGTTTGGTGATGTAGTTATCACCCGACGGTTAAGTCTTGCTGAGTATTAGTATACTCAGCCTTGCTTTAAAACTGTTGTTGCAGGTGTTGTCGACCGGGTGGATGACGACAAGTGATGACATCACGGATGGCCTCCTGTGATGTCTACCGTTGCGCTAGTTTATTTTTCCGCTGTTTTCGAACTCTGAACCTCTACTTCCTGTCATGAACAATGGTTTGTAATAAATGGGATTTAAATTGTGTGTACTCTGGACTCGCCTTTGCGTGAGTTTTAATGCATATGTTCGATCCTCTGTGTGAATTCCAAGTGATTTACCGGGCGTTAACCCGGCAACTAACGACAGGATGATACTTTATTATTGCTTAATGACCAAAGTGGATTGGTTTAGGCGATAGTACGGTATTTTCCTGGGCGGGTTGTCACAGTATACCGACGGGTGCGAAAGAATCCGCTAGCGCACGGAAATACCGTTGTAGCACTTCCCCAAAGGAGTATTCCAAAGGGTATCGAATCCAAAGAACGATGTGTACTACCTTCTAGACTGGTGATCCAATGACACAACTCTATAGGATGAGATAAAGATGGAAAGGATCTTGTTGGTAGCGTGAGAGTTAAGAACAGTCTCTCGATTAGGGACTTCTCGTTTCGGACACCGGCCCCTCCTGACTATAACAGTTGGTTCACGGCAAATGGTTGCCTACACGCTGTATCCGGACGTGGGGGATTTCAGAGGGTCCAACGGCTGTCACTACCGCGGCCTACCCCAAGACAAACCGTGGGATACAGGGCAAACGAAGGATAACCCGAAGACTAGACACCACGTCTACACCACCGATTACTACTATAGCACGGTTACGTTTGTCGACCCGTAACGACACTATAGCACTCCGTACGAAGACGGAGTGATGAACCCACGAGAGAGACACCCGAACTCACTCAGATATACGCTAACCTATGCAAGGAATCACGGATGAACTTGGTCTAGATTAGGATAAAGAAGCATCCACTAACTCTGATTAGACTAGCAGGCATACAAACAGGTTACAAACTTATATGTTTATAACAGAAGATCAAGGGTCGTGTTCGCGAAGAACACGAGCCTCTAACTTATGAACAAACACAAAAGTATGAGAAACTCGATCGTCAACTAGATCGAGGAAGTGTGTTCGTGAAGAACACGAGCCTCTAAATGTTGAACGAACGAAGAACACAAGAACACAGTATGAATGCCACTTTAGTCTAACTGAGAATGTCGAAATACTCACTTTATTCTAAATGAAGAACAAAAGCATCCGTAGAGGATCGTTCTTGAGGAAATGTGCCAAACACCATGGCATAACCCCAAGACACCACCCCACCTTTCTTCTAATCTCCAAAACACTAGCAAGCCAGCACTAATCCTATGCAAGAGCTCTCCTCTCCTAATGAGAGAAGCTAAAAGTTAAAAGTGAGAAGGAGGAGAAAGAAGTGTGTATCCTATTCTCTACCCCCTCTCCTTCTATTTATAGGCCTGAGCACCAGCGTGGAGGCACCCCAAACACCCCGGGAATGCAGTGAGGGACCAACCAGGATCCACCACGTGGAAGGCCAGGATTGGGCGCTCCAAGGTCGGTTCGGCCGACCTGTGGGTTCGGCCGACCCCTTGTGGGCCCCACCTGCCCTCTGCTTTCTCCTGGTGTCTGATGTGTGGGTCCCCATGGCGGTTCCAGGTGTCCATGTGCTTTGGAGGCGGTTTAGGCGCTCTGGTGGGCCATGGAATCCATGTGATATACGCGTGGCGACCTCTGATTCGTCGAGGCTTTCTCCCTTGGATTGATGACATCATGGATCCAGGGGGTGCTTGCATGGCAGCCCCTCATTGGCTGAGCCTGGATTGCTTGGATTGATGAGGTGGATGGATAAGGTGTGCTTTTACTCTCTTTCTTGCTCTTATTACCTGCAATTGAATATACACCGCAACTTGTGGAAATTGTCAGTATAAGACCCTATTCTATGGTGGATGTATATTTCTTATGTCAAAATGCAGGCGTTGACGGCCACAAATATGGCACTTAACAGCCGTCAACAACTCCCCCACACTTGACCTTTGCTCGTCCCTGAGTGAAGGTGAGAGGTTCAAGGTGGAAGAACTACTCAAGGTGTAGAGCAAACAAAAGATCATTCCAAACTTTTACCTTGGACTTGTGAGCTTGTGGAGTGTCTATCATGCTATCTTGGGTAGTTGAGGAATGGAACGGTCATGAATAGAAATCATCCCTGCTCATCATGTCAAGTAACTTGGGGTTTTGCAATAAATTTTCAGAATAAACCTTGCTTAGCTCCTCATTTGATTCTCTCAGATCGCTCAATGTGTATATGTCCTTACCAAGGCATTAGATTGTCTTTCTTCACCCTACTTCTAATGATGGCTATATGTGGAGCTCAGGGTAGGATAAAAGATAAGGTATACTTGTACCACATATATTGCAAAGTCAAAAACTGGATCCACAGAGAAAATCAAATCACACAATCAGATCAAGATGTGCACGTGTATGAGTATGGTGAGTATGGTAAGGTGGATACTAGGCCCAGAATGGGTGCTAGATATTACCATACATGTATGATGAGAACTGTGGGTTGATGGTAAGGTGGACACTAGCCCCGGAATGGACACTAGTTATTACCATCAAAATCATGGAACTCCTTTTTGCATGACCATCCCTCTCTCTTTTTCTCTTTTATTTTGGATATGGGCTATCCTTTCTCTTTCTCTCTCTCTTCTCTTTTTTTATAGCCCATATCTCTTCTTTGAAGGATACTTTTAGAGAGAGCGGTCACACCACATATGGAGCTTTTACTTTTGTGGAATAAGTGAATGATACAATGCTAACTTCTAGTGTAGAAGCATAGCAAGGGGAAAAATGGTGGTGTGCACATGAATCTTGATCATGAAAGTAATGAAAAGAATTCTCACAAGGGTCACAGAATTTGATAAAGCTCAATGCAAAAACAAGCAGCATATGAGTATAAGGTTTTTCAACTATGAACATCAAATGGCTTTGGTAGGACAGAGGTATATCAAAGAGGAGCCTTGCAAATGGGGTTTTATGGTTTTCAAATAAAATTCCCAAGCACTCAAACATTTAAAGCGGAGATCATTTTATCAAGTCATATCACAAACACCAACCACTTAGATAGGCATGAGTTCCCTAATGATTTTTGCTCATAAGCACCAGGATAAAAAGTAAGGAATGAGCCTAGTTGGCAAGGAGAATAAAAATTCAAAAGCGTAGCCTTTATTCAGTTTAAAGTGCGGGTGGCGTACCTTTGTGTGCGGGTTTCCCCCACATTGGTTTCTTACCTGATATTTTGGAAGGCCATGGTCAGGAGCTTATAGCCCCTTTGTGAGCTTGATGATATCATACTCCTTATCATCTGGCTCCAGAAAGATCTTCAAACAATGGCCGTTTACCTTAAAGGTTTCTCCTTCATCATTTTGTATGGTGATTGCTCCATGTGGTGCAACTTCAATGACAGAGAATGGTCCTTCCCACTTGCTTCGCAGTTTACCATGTCCAAAGAGTTTCACCCTTGAATTATAGAGTAGGACTTTATCTCCAATGGTGAATTCCTTTCTTTTGATCTTCTTGTCATGCCACCTCTTGGTCCTTTCCTTATAGATCTTGGAGTTATGATATGCTTTGTCTCTCCATTCTTCCAACTCCGAAATCTGCTGCTGCCTTTGCCTAGCTGCCTTGGGAAAATTTAGGTTAAACCTCTTAATGGCCCACTGGGCTTTGTGTTCAATCTCCACTGGCAGATGGCATGTTTTTCCATAGACCAGTTGATAGGGTGACATTCCGATCGGCGTCTTGAAAGCAGTCCTATATGCCCATAATGCATCAGGTAGATGTCTCCTCCAACAATTCCCTGCTTCCTTTACTGTCTTCTGCAAGATATTTTTGATTTTCTTGTTCGAAGTTTCAGCCTCACCATTGGTTTGAGGATGGTATGTTGTGGCAACATTGTGATGTATCCCCAATTCTGCTAGGAATTTTCTGAACTTTTTATCGATAAAGTGTGAACCTCCATCACTGATCACCAACCTGGGTGTGCCAAATCCGGGTAGGATAATGTCCTGGAACATCTTTTTGGATTGTTTGGAGTCTGCCGAAGGACAAGCTATTGCTTCTACCCATTTTGACACATAGTCGACTGCCACTAAGATGTACTCATAGCCTTCTAATTTCGGGAATGGTCCCATAAAATCAATTCCCCAAACGTCGAAGAGTTCCACTTGCAGGTTGTCGTGTAGGGGCATGGCATCTCTGGTAGTGATCCCCCATGTTTTTGGCATCTGCGGCATCTTCGAATAAATTCCTTGGTATCATCATACATGGTCGGCCAGAAGAAACCGCTTTGCCAGATTTTTGCATGTGTGCGGAAAACCCCATGATGCCCTCCATAGGGCCCTGCGTGGTATTTCTTAATGATTTGCAGTCCTTCTGGAGAGGGTACACATCTTCATAACAACCCGTCATTACAAACTCTGTATAGGTATGGATCGTCCCACATATGCTTCCTGCTGTCATGTATCAACTTTTTCCTGTCCGCCCCTGGTGGTATATATCATGTAACCATGTAATTAACAATATTTGCACACCAGGGGGTGGAGTCAGTGACCTTTAGCAGCATATCATCCCAGAGGTAGTCATTTATTGGCAGGTCCTGCGAGTTAGTAGCATGCATACGCGACAAATGATCTGCTACAGAATTTTCTACTCCCTTTCTATCTTTGATTTCAATATCAAATTCTTGGAGTAGCAGAATCCATCTAATCAACTGGAGTTTTGCATCTTTCTTAACAAGTAGGTATTTTAAAGCAGCATGATCAGTATAGATGATTATCTTAGACCCTACCAAGTAAGATCTGAATTTATCTAGCGCAAAGACTACTGCCAGGAGCTCCTTCTCAGTTGTGGCATAATTTAGCTGAGCTCCGGTCATAGTCTTACTAGCATACGCAATCGCATGATGCTTCTTATCCTTGGTTTGGCCTAGCACGGCTCCTACGGCGTAATCACTGGCGTCACACATGATCTCAAAAGGAAGTGTCCAATCTGGGGGCTGAATGATCGGGGCTGATATGAGGGCTTTCTTAAGGGTGAGGAAAGCTTTCATGCAATCTCAGTGAACTCGGAAGGAGTGTCTTTGGCCAGCAAGTGCGTGAGGGGTCTAGCTATTTGGGAAAAGTCTTTGATAAAACGACGGTAGAACCCTGCATGGCCTAAGAAACTGGGGATTCCCTTTACATTGGTGGGGGCTTCCATGCTTTCTATAACTTCGATTTTGGCTCGGTCTACCTCTATCCCACGCTCAGAAACTAAGTGACCCAAGACGATGCCTTCGCAGACCATGAAATGACATTTCTCCCAGTTTAGAACTAGGTCCTTATCCTGGCATCGCTGCAAGACTTTATCTAGGTTCTCTAGGCAGTCATCGAAGGTCTTCCCATAGACAGAGAAGTCGTCCATGAAGACCTCCATGATCTGCTCAATCATGTCTGAGAAAATAGACATCATACACCGTTGGAACGATGCGGGTGCATTACACAACCCAAACGACATTCTTCGATAAGCATAGGTTCCATAGGGGCATGTGAAAGTAGTCTTGCTTTGGTCATCTGGATGGATGGGGATTTGATGGTATCCGGAATACCCATCAAGGAAACAAAATAAGGAGTGGTTAGCTAGCCGTTTCAACATCTCATCGATGAAGGGTAGCGGGAAATGGTCCTTCTTTGTGGCCTTATTGAGTTTCCTATAGTCTATGCACATCCTCCATTTGTCGGGGAGACGTTGAGCGATCTCCTCACCTTGATCGTTGGTGATCTTTGTCATCCCTCCTTTCTTTGGCACGACCTGGACAGGGATAACCCATTCGCTATATGACACGGGGTAGATGATCCCGGCGTGCAAAAGTTTTAGCACCTCCTTTTTGACTACCTCCCGCATATGGTTGTTCAACCTTCTCTGAGGCTCTCGAGAGGGTGGAATTTCCGAATCTACGGGGATGCGATGGGTACAGAGAGAGGGACTTATCCCTTTTAGGTCTTGGAGAGAATATCCAAAGACAGCGTGGTGTTTTTCTAAGATGGTCGTAAGTCTTCTAGTTTCCTCTCCTGTGAGTTTGTCGCTAATGATCACGGGGGTTTCGGTATCCCCATGCAGGAAGACATACCGAAGCCCATTTGGCAAAGGTTTTAGCTCGATAGGAGGCTTAGGAGGAGCTTCGCACTCCGAAATATCTATGGGTGCAGCGGGTTCTGCTTCTTCCTCTATGAATTTCCCAGCATTTTCATCGAGGAAAGCTTCCGGGAATTGTCCAGGGATGATGGCTTTCACTTCCTCAATCACTCCGGGATCAGGAGGAGGATCTGTTGCGGCATATTTAGCTCCGGCAATCTTTACTGACAAGACTTCCCCTCCCAGTCGGACACCAACTTTCCCTTGCGCTGGGGCCTCTTTGAGAAATATCTCAAGGGGGAGTCCTATCATAAGATCGAAATCCTCGATGTCGAAGACATGAAAATCTAGGACAGAATGGACACCGTCGCAGATGACGGGTATCTGGTTGAGGATTCCTATCCCTTCCATGGTTTGTCCGTGGGAGTCCATGGCGGAAACGCTAGATGGAACTAAGGGTTCATCTCCCAAAACTTCTATCGCGTAAGCACTTGAGATGATGTTAGCTCCAACCAGAGGGTTGTAGAGGGCGTCTATCTGTCTCCCGCGCATGTTACATGGGAGGGTCGAATGAGATTGGCCAATCTGGAGGGCCTTGGATGAGTTCTCTAGCTCCTCCGACCACTCCCGAGTCATGATAGCGGTTAACTCTCGAACAGTGTCCTTGAAATAAGCTATCTCGTCAGGGTTTGGAGGAATGTTCGGGATCGGCGGTTTCCCTCTACATTGATAGTTTGAGGTGTTTCCATAATCTTCAAAAAGGTCATCCTCAAACATCAATTGTGGCACTAAAGATTGAGAAGTTTCCTCTTCCGATGCCGATGGTTCGGGGGGATCGCCTGCGGCTGGATCTACAGATGTGGGCGGTGTGGTGATGGTCTCAGCTGCTAAGGCATCCCCTACTTCGGGTATACTTTCTTCCGGAGGAGGTATAGATTTGGTTGAAAAGGGGAGATCACATAGGATTTTCTCTAGGATGTTCTTCCCTTTACTTATGGGTGTATGCATGAATGATCCTCCAGAAGATGCATCCAGCAGTGAAGCTGAACTCCTGTTCAGGCCTATGTAAAAGTGTTTGAGCAATATGTGCTCTGGTAGGTGTAGGACTGGACCTAAGTTCACCAGATGTGAGAATCTCTCCCAGGCTGCTCCTAGGGTCTCCTCCTCTCTTTGGCTGAAGTTGAAAATCTCCCTACACAGGGCGGCAACACGAGAGGCAGGGAAATATTTCTCACAAAACATTTTCACCAGGGCATCCCAACTGCCCTTGGCTTTACCTACTTCACGTGTGTACCATTGCTTCGCGTCTCCCACTAGGGAGAAGGAAAACAATTTCCACTTGAGGGTGTCATTCTTCATGCCATCAATGGCGTGGCATGAACAGATCCTGCCAAATTCTTGTAGGCATTCATAAGGATTCTCACTAGCTATCCCAGAAAAGGAACAAGTTCTCCGAACCAAGTCAATCAAGTTAGAGTCGAACCCATAGCTCGTCGTATGAATTTGATGCTCAGAGGGTGGCGGCTCAAATGATTCAGCTCTGGGGGCTGAAAGATCTTGAATAGACCGATCCTCCATGGTAAAGGTAAAGAAAAGAAACAAAAAGGATATCTGATGGGTAACGGGGGTGAAGGTAGAAGAAAAAGGAAAACAAAAGATACGAGGACCACTAGGTTCGAAGATAGATATAGCAACCAGTCCCCGGCAACGGTGCCAGAAATGCTTGTTGGTATTTCTTAACGTCACCACTAGTGCGCACCTAGCGTGAGCGTAAGATCCACCCGGGTATACCGACGGGTGCAAAAGAATCGCAAGCGCACGGAAATACCGCTGTAGCACTTCCCCAAAGGAGTATTCCAAAGGGTATCGAATCCCAAGGAACGATGTGTACTACCTTCTAGACTGGTGATCCAAGGACACAACTCTATAGGATGAGATGAAGATGGAAAGGATCTTGCTGGTAGCGCGAGAGTTAAGAACAGTCTCTCGATTAGGGACTTCTCGTTTCGGACACCGGCCCCTCCAGACTATAACAGTTGGTTCACGGCAAATGGTTGCCTACACACTGTATCCGGACGTGGGGGGTTTCAGAGGGTCCAACGGCTGTCACTACCGCGGCCTACCCCAAGACAAACCGTGGGATACAGGGCAAACGAAGGATAACCCGAAGTCTAGACACCACGTCTACACCACCGATTACTACTATAGCACGGTTACGTTTGTCAACCCGTAACAACACTATAGCACTCTGTACGAAGACGGAGCGACGAACCCATGAGAGATAAACCCGAACTCACTCAGATATACGCTAACCTATGCAAGGAATCACGGATGAACTTGGTCTTGATTAGGATAAAGAAGCATCCACTAACTCTAATTAGACTAGCAGGCATACAAACAGGTTACAAACTTATATGTTTATAACAGAAGATCAAGGGTCGTGTTCGCGAAGAACACGAGCCTCTAACTTATGAACAAACACAAAAGTATGAGAAACTCGATCATCAACTAGATCGAGGAAGCGTGTTCGTGAAGAACACGAGCCTCTAAATGATGAACGAACGAAGAACACAAGAACACAGTATGAATGCCACTTTAGTCTAACTGAGAATGTCGAAATACTCACTTTATTCTAAATGAAGAACAGAAGCATCCGTAGAGGATCGTTCTTGAGGAAATGTGACAAACACCATGGCACAAACGTGCTAAGGATCTTTGAGGGCATTACAGTACTTTCACACCAGTTCGCCCAACTACCATCTTGTGTTCAGCTAAAGTTTCACAAGGTAAATGTGTTCGGCCTCGTCGGTCATGAACGAATTGTGTCCGCCTCGTCGGTCGGGACACAAAAGAAATTTCCGACCTCGTCGGTCACGGAAGAATGACAATAATAAATAATGGATCAAAAATCTTTAGCTAAACATGAGTGTTAGGGAATATCATTTGTATAATTCACTTCCTTCCTCTTTCTTTGTATACCTGCAAATAAAGAATACTACAAATACTATGCCATGACCTAACGTATGGATCAATTTGCGGCAAACACGGCCACCAGATTTATCGCGCATGTTAAGCCTCCTGCAAAAGAAATAAACCTGCAAAATTTCTAACGTCATCATCTTGATGACATACTATTTTATAGATCTACTCCATATACACATGCCATCGGACACGATCTTTCACAATTCTCCTTGCACCTGCAAAAGTATTTGGCACTGCCATTTTAATGGCATGCTAATAATTTATAGATTTATTTATCCAAACACCATCATAGAGAGATGTGATCTCCCCAGTCCTCCGTACACCTGCAAAAAAAAGGAAGCAGCTATGTGCTGCCATAGTGGAGAATGATCTTCTCCCAAGTCCTACAAAAGGCACCAGTGCCGCTGGCATCTCTGCATCTATTTTTATCACTAACACATATGGCCCTTGATTGAACCTCAGGCACCTGTTTCACCAGAAGCCAGTAGAAGATACGAGGGTCCATATCATGGCCTTGCCAGCGCAGGCACATCCCTGCGACTGGGGAGGAGGAAGACAAGATGACAGGCTCCAAGACCATGTCAGACACACTCACCATGAGACGCCATGAGCATGGCGAAGTGGAAGCACAGATGACGACGAGATCAACACCTCCGAGACGACGAGACCCTGCCTCCACTTGCTCGCGGCGGCGAGGCCACTCTGCCAACGAAAGTGCTTCTGGTGGATGGGTAAAGAAACGTGGTGTGGGTGTGTGCGTGCTGGAGATGGTGTGTGTGGCGGCTGTGTGTTTCTCCGAGCTCCCACCTCCTCCCTACCTGCAGCACGGGCGACCATTTATATAGAGGAAGTGTAGGACCTCTAGGTCAAGTGACCTCGGCGCCTAGCCGCCGCCGTGCTGTTGTGGCGTGATCCGAGATGAGAGGAAGCCGTTGATGGCTCGGCGCGTCGCAGGCATGCATATTGAAAATTCAAGCGTACGCGTTCTTATCCTCCAGCTCTTCGTACGGCTTAAACGTGCTAAAAATCCTGGACGCCGTGGCCCAACTCGAGAAGGTTCCATCACCATTGCACTCGACCTGGCCTTTGGCCCAGAAGTTTTCGTATCCGTCGTTGTGCCGGCATGTAAGTAGTTGTATACGTATTTCATACAGTTACTAGTATGCATGGGCCGCAAACTAGCAGAAGTTCCCTGGCAATTGTGGAGTGGGCCTTAAATCACCTGCATTAGGATATTCTTAAAGGCCTTTGTGCAGCAACCAACTTGCACTTGCGTATTCATAGGCCTATCTATACATATTGGTATAAGGGCTGGATGCAAGTGAAGAAGCCTGGTCTCCTCCAAAACTTGTTCTCTCATGTATCTCTTCCAATCAATCCATGTACCAAACAATTGATGCCATTTAAATACATATTTAATATTATTAGCATGCAGGCACCAACCATAGTGCCTCATCAAAATCCAACTTATCAACCGAGCCATATGCTCATCAGTAACCGGAACATGCATATCTGTATCTGAATTAGATGATTTCTTCTCTAATTTTTTACCAGAAAATATGTGCAAATATTGCATCAAAATATATAAAAGGGGAACCTCTTTTTCATATAGGAACATAAAAAACGTCATCTTACAAATGCCCCTCGCCAAGTGGAGTTCGAATGCAAAGCAATTCGTGCTCGACTTGGCGAAAATCTTAAAGGAGTAATGAAGCTTGCTGAAGCCTCCCGAGCAAAAAAAATTGTGCTCAATTCTCTCAAGCTCGATGCCTTGGGCTGTTCTTCCATTATATCAATTTTGATCGACACTCATTATGCAGTTATGCAAAATTGTAAATTAGATTGATCCCCGCGTATATCTGATTTTTTTCTCTTTACTTTCACTGATTCAATATCTGACTAAGAACCATGGGCTTTTTAATTACCTCGTAGCACAGCTAATACTGCCATGGCACAACTGCAACGACTGTTATCAGTACACACGTCACAATATATGTTTGTTGGTTTTCTTTCTTTCTCTCCCCCCCTTTTTTTGTTGAGACTTGAGTTTCAAAGGATAAAAGAGCTCTGTTACCGTCATCCAATTCAAAGTGCTTTCTTTCATGTTCTTCTTCTTGAGACCAATTACTGAGCCAAATACATGATCAGAAGGACCATATTGTTTGTAACCAGCAATATTCTCCTTGAAAGTATGCATCTTTACCCACTACACCCTGCTCTCAATAATAAGATGCTCATTATACTCTTCTCTAAAGATGGTAAGATCATACTTAAGCACCAAAGATGGTAAGATCATGGTGAATAACCATGCCACGTCCATGCTGGTGAAGAACACACTATCACTATTACACAACAACAGCAAAGAACCATGTCGTGTGTGCCAGATAGTATAGCAAATTTTCATGAGAGTGGGCTCACGGAGAATAGCTATGCCGTGGCCCACTTGGAAAAAGATAAATTATATTTTGACGACATAGCAGCGGAGAACCATGCCCTACTGTCTTTTAGTATAGAAAGTTTCATTGCTATTGCTACCATGCTGACGCCAACTAATAGAGTAATTGATTGCGATTCTACTAGTAATATTTCAGCCAATAGCTGAGCTGCTATGGTGTCCTTCAGACTCGTAACCACTTGAATTGCAACGGAAGATCATATCTCAACTCAAGTTTATTCATCAACATTACTTCAACCATGATGGTACTAGCCAATGTATATAACTCATGTTTTCAACCACATTGCGACCATGGAAGGTGCCAACCAATATAGTTGAAAATTTTCATTACTCCATATGTGGAGAGAGTTTTGCTGCTCCCAATATGTTCCTTAAATGTGGTGGAAGACCATACCACATATGAGTCATTTTATCAACTCCACTGTGACCAAAAGGTGCTAGCCAGTGTAGTTGAAGGGTTTCACAGCTCCACATGTACCGCACTGGCATGTTTTACTGCTCGCGATATCTTTCTTAGATGTGGTGAAAGATCGTACCACATCTAAAGTCATTTTATCAACTCCACTGCGACCAAGAGGTGCCAACCAGTGTAATTGAAGGGTTTCACAGCTCCACATGTACCGCATTGGCATGTTTTACTGCTCTCGATATATTTCTTAAATGTGGTGAAGGACCATACCACATCTAAAGTCATTTTATCAACTCCACTGTGACCAAAAGGTGCCAGCCAATGTAGTTGAAGGGTTTCACAGCTCCACATGTACCGCACTGACATGTTTCACTGCTCCCAATATATTTCTTAAATGTGGTGAAGGACCATACCACATCTAAAGTCATTTTATCAACTCCACTGCGACCAAAAGGTGCCAGCCAATGTAGTTGAAGGGTTTCACAGCTCCACATGTACCGCACTGACATGTTTCACTGCTCCCAATATATTTCTTAAATGTGGTGAAGGACCATACCACATCTAAAGTCATTTTATCAACTCCACTGCGACCAAAAGGTGCCAGCCAATGTAGTTGAAGGGTTTCACAGCTCCACATGTACCGCACTGACATGTTTCACTGCTCCCAATACTCCCTAGTCGTGGTGAACGTCCGTACCACAACATTCAGGTACATTATCAACTCTACTGCAACCATGATGGTGCTAGCCAGAAGAGCTGAATGAGATCTTGGTAGTCCCATTTCGATGAATAGAAACCTGAAAAAAGAAGAGAAAAAAAACTCTGCAAATTGCATGTCAATGCGTTGTATAATGCAAAATGAGAAATGAGTGAACAAGATGTTCAACTCCTTGCAAGTGTAGAGTGTGATGTCTTCTGGTAGACAACAAAGTATTCAACTTGTATCTTCTTTGGATGTGTCTACTACTCTGCCATAACATTCCTCGACATAATTTGAGAAAATGTGCATTTGAAGCCCAACTGTGTGCAGTGAGGATGGCACCTTTATGTACAAGCTAGACCACCACCAGCAATTATGAGGGCCAATGTTGTATGGCAGGCTCTGGAGATTTTTGCTAAATGTTTTGACAACTCCACGACATATACATTGTTCTGCAAGTTGCATTACTGCACACTAATTCCACAAATTTAGTCACCTCATGTAGCATGAATGCTAGGCCATTGAAATGAGGGACATTGAAAGGACATAACTGTATTTTGCCTTCTACAGTAGGAGTGCCTTTGATCCATTAATGAAATACCTTGTGTGGTGCTTCGTCCAAAATGAAATGAGATACCCTTGAGCGCAAGGTAAAATTAACAAATACCCCCATGAATCAGTATATATAAGAGGAGATAGTACGCTGTAGTTGTGAAATTGGCAACTGGTGCCCATCACCATATATTTGAAACAATGGACATGTATGGTGGACTTTGAAATAGTTAGTCATGATCTGAGAGATTCATATCAACTAACAAAGCATTGAATCGCTACACCATCATTAGTTGCTCTGTTCATGCATATCTTCATCACCAACCGGAGGTCATGATATCACCTCACCATCACTTCCATGGAACCTTTTGGTTCTCATGTATTATTCAGACAAACCTCAGAGTCCAGTGGTGCCACTGTCAAGATGTGTGGCGCAGGAGACTTAAAATTAATTACGAAAGGATGCCCCTTATGCACTTTTGTGAAATGTGGTCTTTAGGACACCATCGATTGGTGAACACACATTTGGTTTAGCATACCTCTGTTTTTTATGATCCAATCATGCTTGAGCTATACTTAAAAAAGAATCACTTGCATGGTGAATAAAATTGAATACAATTGGGCTTGTTCTCTATACACACCCTTTGAATTTTGGTGACATTAAAGTAGAGGCAAAGAAGATGAAGGTCCTTTCTTTTGACAGACTGAACAGAAGCATTCTTTGCCCCAGTACTTGTGCTGTACCTCTCATTGTCCTAACATAAGCATATACAGCTGCCGAGTATCAATGATATATCCATGTTTAAGATACTAATACCCATGTGCTTTAAATTGAAAGCAACTTTGAAGTATTTATAGCCCATTACTAGCTAGTTGCTATCACTGGTCCTTGATGCCTCTATATTGGGACAGTATGCACTGCTCACTAAAAGTGTGATTAGCTCTCCCATATCTGTAATGGACATCATTATCAAGTTTCCTTGGGTGGTATCACAAAGAAAACTCCAGAAATATGCCTTCATGGGATGCAGACTGATGAATTGCCAAGACCACTAGAATCATTGACATCATAATGCACCTTAGGTATTCTAGGGCAGTGGCAAAAACGTGTTCAAGCTAGAGTCATCTTTTTTTGCAGCTGACTGAATATATGTACTTTTGGCCGTGGACAGATTTTTTTTAATTGCTTGGTAAGTGTAGCTGTTCGGCTGCACAGTACGCCAAAAAAAATTGTATGATTTGTTTCAAAATGCTCTGCTCTAAATGATCTCAAGATGTAAAAGAACTCGTATACTAAAAAAAAACTTCTGTACACTGGTATGATTCGTTGATGCCCCTTTTTTGTGATGATATATCAGTTCTACAATTTATGCTGGTCATATCACATAGGTGTCAAAATATGCTTGTCCCTTTTCCCAGCTATATAAAATCATCATGAGCCATGGCAGGAGTTACATTTATCACCTAACCGATTTTGTGCCAGCACCAAGCTACCAACTGCGAACACAAATCCTCTGTGGCAGGTTCGGAGAGAAAACAAAAGCTGTCAAACAGAGCACTTTCCAAGCCATCTGCGCTGCACATACATGGTCCGAAAGATAATTCCATGCCACCAAAATGCATAACGAACATTGATCTGCCCCATTATGGAGCTTGCCACTCTAGTGAAATTTTACAAACTTGGCTCCAGGCTACAGCCATATGTCAGAGCACTCGGTGAGCATACTGTAGAAGACATATAGTTGAAATCTCAATACTTGAGAGGAAGAATGAACTAGTAAGAAGATAATAAACAGTATGCCTTTGTGCATGGAGTTTGGCGCTCCGCAACCTTTTCTGCAGCATATTTCGCAGAGGTGCAATTATGCAACATTCTTCAGTGAGACCTGTGAATCTGTCATTAGAAGGATAACTCGTTTAAAGACATGAGTCCTTCAAGATCGTACACCGAATTGTGTGTGAGAAAAAAAAAAGCAACCAGATTTCTGCCTTGTCATCCTGTTGATTAAGAGAACTTTTCATTATTTGGTGAACCGCAGTCCCAACCAAATGGGGTCATTATTTCAGTGAAGGAATAGACCCTGTTAATGGTGCTTAATGGATGGATGGAATGCTTTGATTATCATGCCAGCATAGGCAGGCAGTATCTTTATCTCGGTTGTACACCCTTTGCATCTATAAAGCCAACCACCAAGTTGATTTTTAGGATGGTGCCATCAAGTATGAAAAGCCACCTCCTCATGCCAAGTTCATATGGCTACGTCACTTTTAAATTCTAGAGGTCAACTCTCTATCTCTTCGTTTTATTTCATGTCAGCTCTAGAGAGAATGCCGCAAGTAAATTGCAAAAAATATAATCGGCTTGTATAGATTTATATCTCCCACACTGGATGAGATGACTCCACTTACCGTAGCACTATTTGATGTCCAGCACAAGTTCACTGCTGTCTCCAACTAAACATGTACATTATTGGTAATCGTACCATATTTGGGAGGAATTTATCGGGAACACCCTGTTCGTAGTAAGATTCCTGACGACATTGTTGAGTTAATCAACTTTTGTACTGACTTTCTCACATGTTTTGATTCAGTAGAGTGCCTATTTGGAGTTTCTCTTTGACCTGAAAAGTTATATTGTTGTAGCAAATTAAATGGGCACAATGTTGCCCCAGTTAAGGCCTTTTTTGTGGTGGCAATGATATATGAGTTTTTTTTTTAGTGCTGGCATATTTGAATCTAAATGGATCCCTTGGATTTCAACATATGTCTGTTTTAGCACGATACTTCAATTCGTTTTGCAAAAGCCTCAATGATCCGCATCTTGTGTCTTGGTGATTCTCTGCTGCAGTTCCATGACACTGACGCTGGCTTGATGTCACCCATTAGATGATCAGACTACAAAACTTACTTATCATAATGCTTATAATCTGTGTGGTGTGAACAGGCACTTATCCTGAGAGAACAAGTGACCTTTCTCAAGATAGGAAAAAGCATCTGATACAGAGGCATAATATATATGCACACAGAAACTAGCTTGTCCTCACTGCGTAGATTTCAGTTTAGTATATTTTGATCAATGACTGATCTGGATGTGAATGCAAGTATGAGTGCTCTCCATGCCTTCATGCAAGTTCATAGAGCTAGCTAGTGATGAAAGGGTCCACATCTACAACTACAATGAACTGATCTCTTGATTCTACAATCACATATGTGTAGAGACCAATGCTGACCCGAGTACGGTCAAAGACAGCTATGGTGAGGCGAGGATGAGGACGTTATCATGAAGACTTGAACCCTCATTACTCCACTTTTGATAATTCTTGTCCATGCGGAGCGCCTTCTGCATGAGAAAATGGTGACGTGTATACAAATAAGTTGTTGTGCATGTCTCAAGCCTCCTGTACTTGATTAGAGTAGGCTGCAGCTACTACAGCCCGCAGTAAGGAGAGTATTCATAATGTCTCTTCTGCAGAAAAGCTCTGTAAAAAAAAGAACACACACCACACTCGTAAAATGAGAACATACGCTACGCCCGTAGAAGGAGAAAAGCTTTGACATAGACACATGTCTCCTTCTGTGAATGCTGGGTCAATTTGTACCGATTTTGCCCCTGTTCATGGATAATAGCTGCAGCAGAGTATATTAAGATGATAGCTAGGAGATGCATAAGTTTGTGATAAGAGACACCCAACAGAACGACCATGAGAGGAGCGAGGTGTGCTCTTTTGTGCAAGAGCCCTCTATCTGATTAAATCCTATTATCTTGCAATGCTCTACTTATGCTGATAAGGGTATAGCCAGTTAACCACCTTGACTTTGATCTGGTATGGGATTGGTCATCCTGTAGTTCATGCAACGACGCTTCTCAAACTGCTAGGCATATTGATGCAATGCCAATGGCACTTCTGTTGCTCGTTATCCTGCAGGTGGTCTCTGATGCCCTTTGTCACAAAGAGTACTTATAAAGACATGCCCCTGGTTGCATTTTGATGCTGAAGCTACCTCTGTATCTTACAATCTTAGTATTATTGCCAATGAAGTACCTTGGCCCATCTAGAAAAAAAAAACATATCCCTCTGTTCTTGGGGCATATGAGAGCATCTTGCTAAAAAAAATCTGCTAATATATACCCAAGCCTTTTAGCTGCAATGCTTTGTCATATGAGCACCATGGACCTAACATGTACTGTCACATCACTTGAGAAGCGAACTCGAGGAATAGCTGATGTTTGAAGAGAAAGAAAGAAAAAGAAGCAAAAAAAAAAATCTCATGTCATTTTTCATCTTGAAGCCTGGCCATCTTGTGAGATGTGTTTAGCCCAACTGGAAAGTCCTTTTTTAACAACTTGGAATATTTCTTTTGCACTTCATAACTACTCAGTACCTTAATAGGTAAGTAGTATTGCAGATCCACGTATATGAAGCGTTGGAGATCATTTCATGCCCCTGCAGCCGGCACTTTGTACTCATCCTTTTTTTTTTTTGCATAATCACTCTGAATGAACCTCCTCACAAATTGATACCCAACATCCGCTTTACCGGGGATGTAAAAGAAGGACAAATGATGGATCATAATATTCGAAGCCTCTCATTCTCTTTTTTTTTCTCACATTTTTCATGGTGAAAGGCTCTGGGTAATTTGAGCACATGGCTATGACCACAAATCTAGCTGATTCAATTTGGTGCCTCATCCAGCAATAGTTGTGATGAGCATTAAAACTCCAGTTAGTTGCCAAATAAGCTTGAGAAGAGCTGCACTTCAGAGAACACATGATTCTATTAACCGAGTTTAATTTCATTACATAATGCAAGTGGCAGCTTCTCAGGAGACATTATAAAAATGTGAGATAGTGCTATTTTGCTGCTTCCTAAAGGACTTGGAGACCCTTTCGCCTTTTAATCACAGGGCTTTTACAGGGCTGAGTCTAATTGTGTCAATGCTCGGATCCCATCACTTACTCACTTGCCCCTGCAGTATAGGGTTAGCAGCTTAGCACCTTTTGTTTGCAGCCAATGAGCCAAGAAGGGTTCCATGCTCAGTAATTGCCATGAAGCTGCTAATCAAAATCACAACTTGTTGCGGTGAACAAGTTTGATGAGACAGCCAGCTACAGATGAATTGAAATCAACTGATCAAAGTCCTTATTAACTGAAAGGCTCGATTTAACTAAAAGAGCCATGGAATTGGCAACACTGACCAAACACATCTATACAATAGTGTAAAAGGAGGTCAACAGAGGAGATGATGACAAACAACCGATGACCAGCAGCAAAGATGGGAGGGGAATCATGTCCCACTGGGCGTGCCATTTTGTTTTCGCGAGAAATATACTCAAAATTTCTCTGCGTATGGCTTCATGGGGTGAGGGCGTGCCAGTATACAATTTGTATACAAAATATGTATGAGGGTGTGTGGATAAATCAAGCATGTCAAGAACATAAGAGACACCAATTTTACGTGGAAAACCCTTACGGGTAAAAAACCACGGTCGCCCGAAGGCAAACTTCACTATATCAAAATGAGTTACATGGCAGGGGATTAACAACGAGTCACTAACTCATCCCGTGCAATTTACAAAAGATATATGAAGTAAAACATAACTATTGTAGTGCCCGCCTTGTCATCAAGATCTAGAAATCCTATCCTTTTCCTTTCGACACGTATCCATGCACGTACTCAGGCGATCATGTAGCTCATGATTCCTAGAGCCTCAAAAGAACCCTAGTTAATTACATCTGCAATCAACAATTGCAGAAAACCTCCGATTAAGCTGTGTCATACGGTTGTCATCCTCGATCCTCTTTTTCTTTTACTCCATAGGTGTGTGCTGCATAAAAAAGATAAAGAAAGAGAAAGAAGCCAAGTGACTTCATGACATAATCCGTCACATCTCGTGTTCAGCTAAAGTTTCACAAGGTAAATGTGTTCGGCCTCGTCGGTCACGAACGAATTGTGTCCGCCTCGTCGGTCGGGACACAAAAGAAATTTCCGACCTCGTCGGTCACGGAAGAATGACAATAATAAATAATGGATCAAAAATCTTTAGCTAAACATGAGTGTTAGGGAATATCATTTGTATAATTCACTTCCTTCCTCTTTCTTTGTATACCTGCAAATAAAGAATACTACAAATACTATGCCATGACCTAACGTATGGATCAATTTGCGGCAAACACGGCCACCAGATTTATCGCGCATGTTAAGCCTCCTGCAAAAGAAATAAACCTGCAAAATTTCTAACGTCATCATCTTGATGACATACTATTTTATAGATCTACTCCATATACACATGCCATCGGACACGATCTTTCACAATTCTCCTTGCACCTGCAAAAGTATTTGGCACTGCCATTTTAATGGCATGCTAATAATTTATAGATTTATTTATCCAAACACCATCATAGAGAGATGTGATCTCCCCAGTCCTCCGTACACCTGCAAAAAAAAGGAAGCAGCTATGTGCTGCCATAGTGGAGAATGATCTTCTCCCAAGTCCTACAAAAGGCACCAGTGCCGCTGGCATCTCTGCATCTATTTTTATCACTAACACATATGGCCCTTGATTGAACCTCAGGCACCTGTTTCACCAGAAGCCAGTAGAAGATACGAGGGTCCATATCATGGCCTTGCCAGCGCAGGCACATCCCTGCGACTGGGGAGGAGGAAGACAAGATGACAGGCTCCAAGACCATGTCAGACACACTCACCATGAGACGCCATGAGCACGGCGAAGTGGAAGCACAGATGACGACGAGATCAACACCTCCGAGACGACGAGACCCTGCCTCCACTTGCTCGCGGCGGCGAGGCCACTCTGCCAACGAAAGTGCTTCTGGTGGATGGGTAAAGAAACGTGGTGTGGGTGTGTGCGTGCTGGAGATGGTGTGTGTGGCGGCTGTGTGTTTCTCCGAGCTCCCACCTCCTCCCTACCTGCAGCACGGGCGACCATTTATATAGAGGAAGTGTAGGACCTCTAGGTCAAGTGACCTCGGCGCCTAGCCGCCGCCGTGCTGTTGCGGCGTGATCTGAGATGAGAGGAAGCCGTTGATAGCTCGGCGCGTCGCAGACATGCATATTCAAAATTCAAGCGTACGCGTCCTTATCCTCCAGCTCTTCGTACGGCTTAAACGTGCTAAAAATCCTGGACGCCGTGGCCCAACTCGAGAAGGTTCCATCACCATTGCACTCGACTTGGCCTTTGGCCCAGAAGTTTTCGTATCCGTCGTTGTGCCGGCATGTAAGTAGTTGTATACGTATTTCATACAGTTACTAGTATGCATGGGCCGCAAACTAGCAGAAGTTCCCTGGCAATTGTGGAGTGGGCCTTAAATCACCTGCATTAGGATATTTTTAAAGGCCTTTGTGCAGCAACCAACTTGCACTTGCGTATTCATAGGCCTATCTATACATATTGGTATAAGGGCTGGATGCAAGAGAAGAAGCCTAGTCTCCTCCAAAACTTGTTCTCTCATGTATCTCTTCCAATCAATCCATGTACCAAACAATTGATGCCATTTAAATACATATTTAATATTATTAGCATGCAGGCACCAACCATAGTGCCTCATCAAAATCCAACTTATCAACCGAGCCATATGCTCATCAGTAACCGGGACATGCATATCTGTATCTGAATTAGATGATTTCTTCTCTAATTTTTTACCAGAAAATATGTGCAAATATTGCATCAAAATATATAAAAGGGGAACCTCTTTTTCATATAGGAACATAAAAAACGTCATCTTACAGCCATACGACGACTCATGCCTGGACGAGGATAACTTGCATGCGCATGCAGAAATGTTCCGCGGTGTAGAAAAACTCCTCGCGGTACGTTGTTGTCTCTTGTATAGTAGTTGTAGTCACAGATATCTTGTCTCTGACTCTTAAGTTGTTTTCACCCTTGCAGGAAGTAGTCAAACAGTCGAAACGCAAGACTCGCCTGCTTGAGCAACACGCGGCTGACATTGAAGAGGTCTCGCGGCTCAAAGAAGAACTTAAATAGCAGAAAGCTTTGTCTCTGAAGCTGCAAGAGAAGCTTGATGTCAACGCCGCCGAGTACCACAACGAGATCCAGAAGCTGACGACGAAGAAGGATGATGTTGTTAGTAAAAACAAGTCTCTGCGCTTGAAGAATAAAGGTAATCTCCCTTTCTGAAATCATCGTTGAGTACTTTTGTTCTTGCACACCGCATTGATAAGTAGCCTTGATCCTTTGCAGAGCTGACGGAAGAGGTCGACAAGTTCAAGAACAAGGCGCTGGACTGGCAGCTGGCCTTTAACCGCGAAGAATCAGCTCATATGGATCTGAAGGACTATAAGGTGCGGTGCTTCGAACTTGAGCATGAAATGGAGATCCGCCTAGCGGGCTGGAATGACTTGTTGACTTGTATGCAGTCATTGAAGTTCAAGATTGAAGAAGCTGAAGGCCTGCGCTCAGAGTTGAAAGCCTTGACTGAAGCAGCCGAGCCAGTGGTGAATCTTTTCGAGCCTAGAGTCGTTGGAGTTCAGCCTCGACCACTTGTGGAGAGGTTGAAGGACACGCCGAAGAAAATCCTGGAGTACGCCCAGAGGCTGGCTTGCACAATTCCGAATCAAGTCTTGAGCTTCATCAAGTCATTCTATGCCGAGGCAGATCTCATAGTCATCATGAACGGTAGATCTGGAGATTGCATCGATGATCGGCTCAACAAGTTGATGCAACAGACTTCTCCAATCGCGGAAGCAGTCTCCAAGTTTATTGATCTCCGTTAGATGTACCTGTAGAGTAGAAACACTAGGGAAAGACAAGTGTAATCCTGAACAAGTGTTTATGTAATATAATTGAAAACTTTGAGTAAATCAATTATCTGGATCCCTTGAATGCTTATGTGTTGGCCTTGTACTCGAGTTGGTATTGAGTGTGAGGCTGCAAAAAGAGATACGATACACGAGTAGAAGTACTCAAGTGTATAAATGTTCCGAAGAACGTTAACTTAAATCATGACGAGTTGTACACCTTAGCTGTAGCAGCGTAAAAGAAGGTTTTGTCATGAAAAAAGCAAATAGTAGTAACAAGTCGGTGTAGAGTAGCGACTTGAACTAAACACATTGTACAGAGCTTACAATGTCTTAAGTACCTCTGAGGCTTATTAGCCTAGTGAGAGAGTACTCGAATAGAACTTATTCATAATGAGTTGAACACCTTAGCTGTAGCAGCGTAAAGAAGGCTTTGTTATGAACAAGTAAAGGACAATAACAAGTCGGTATAGAGTAGCAACTCTATTACTGAATACATTGTACAATGTTTACAATGTCTTAAGTACCTCTGAGGCTATGAGCCTAGTGAGAGAGTACTCACAAGGATGTTTCGAAGAACGAGTAAGACCGCAGGGGACAGTGTGATGAACTCATCCTTGCTGTAGCAGCAACTTGTATGAGAGTTCCACTGAGACCCTACCATAAGGGTGTTACTCTAGGCCGAAGCCTCTTATTGAAAAGTAGAGACATGGACAGCATGTGCCACTTATTGTTCTACACGATACAGGATCGTCTGGAGAGAGTTATCATGACTCCCTACGAGGTCGCAGAATGAGACTGCCTGGAGAGGGTTGATGAAGCCCCCTGCGGGTGCTCGCAGCTGAAAGCCACGAGAAGATACAGCTGAAACTGTCTGGAGAGGATTATCTTGATCCCCTACGAGTAGTGACAACCGTAGCTGTCTGTTGAGTGGTTGCAACCGAAGCTGCCTGGAAAGGGTTGTTGAAACCCAATACGAGTTGTTTACAGCCGAAGCCGTCTGGAGAGGGTTGTTGAGACCCCCTACGGGTAGAAGCGACAAAGCTGGTCGATGTTCCAAGAGTTGTCGACTTCCTCGCCTTCTAGAGTTTGAAGACGATATGAGCCTGGGCCAGTAACCTTTGCAACAAAGAAAGGACCTTCCCATGGCGAGTTGAGTTTGTGTAGCCCTGTCGTATTCTGGATGTGACGAAGGACTAAGTCACCAACGTTGAAGGAGCGTTCCTTAACGTTGCGGTCATGGTAGCGGCGAATCTTCTCAAGATATCGAGCGGATTGAACAAGTGCATTGCAGCGAGCTTCCTCAAGACTATCGACATCTGTCTATCTTGTTTCTTCAGCTACGCCTTCTTCATACTGATCAACCGTCGGAGAACACCACATGACATCAGCAGGCAAAACAGCTTCAGAGCCGTAGACCAAGAAGTAAGGTGACCGCCCTGTGGGAGTAGTAGGCTGAGTGCGTAGCCCCCAGAGTGCATTGGGTAGTTCCTTGATCCACTTGCCGCCCTTGGTATTTGCTGCATCATACAGCCGCTTTTTGAGAGCATCGAGTATCATCCCATTGGCGCATTCCACTTGGCCGTTGGCACGTGGATGAGCGACGGAGACGTACCGGACGTCAATTCCACTGTTCTCGTAGTACTCCCAGAACTGGTGATTGTTGAAATTTGAACCCAGGTCTGTGATGATGCGATTGGGAAAACCATAGCGATGTACGATTTCATCCAAGAAGTCGAGGACTCTATCAGCCTTAGGGCAGGTAACAGGCTTGACCTCAATCCACTTGGTAAACTTGTCGATAGCCACCAGAACTCTGTTGAATCCCCCTGGTGCATTTGGGAGAGGGCCAATCATATCTAGCCCCCGGCAAGCGAAAGGCCAAGTTGGTGGTATCGTGATGAGTTTGTAGGCAGGAATGTGTTGTTGCTTGGCGAAGAATTGGCATCCTTGGCACTTTTTGACTAGTTCCTCTGCATCAGCAAGAGCTATAGGCCAGTAGAAAGCATGTCTGAACACTTTTCCCACCAAGGTGCGGGAAGAAGCGTGATTGCCACAGATTCCTTTGTGTGTCTCCTCCAAGATTTCCTTGCCTTCTTCGCGAGAAACGCACTTCATGAGTACATCAGAGCTTGCACCTCGCTTGTAGAGTTGATCTCCGACTAGAGCATAAGCCTTGACGCGGCGTGAGATGTGCTCGGCATCTGACTTGTCTTCAGGAATCAACTGGTGTTTAATGTAGTCGATAAAGGGAGTTCTCCAGTCCACGTCAATCATAAGCACTTCGCAATCAGGTTGAACTGAAGTAGTCGCAGGTGCAGATGATTGCTCCAGAATTGATGGTTTGTGGAGTTCATGGACGAAGATTCCAACTGGCACTTGAGCTCGTGTAGATCCCAGCTTCGACAAGACATCCGCAGCAACATTGTTGTCGTGGACCACATGATGGAACTCGAGACCATGGAATTTGTTCTCGAGTTTGCGTACCTCTTGATAGTACGCATCCATATTCTCAGCATTACGATCCTAAGAATCGTTGACTTGATTGATGACCACCAAAGAATCACCATAGACAAGTAGTCGTGTAATGCCAAGAGAGACTGCAAGTCGAAGACCATGCAGTAGAGCCTCATATTCAGCTTCATTCTTTGAGACCTTCCAAAAGATCTGCAAAACATATTTGAGTTGCTCGCCCTTGGGGGAAATCAAAAGTACCCCGGCACCAGCGCCTTCCAACTTGAGGGAACCGTCAAAGTACATGACCCAATGTTCTGGACGCTCAATTGGAGTTGGGACTTGATTTTCCCGCCACTCAGCCATGAAATCAACCAAGGCTTGAGACTTGATAGCAGTACGAGACTTGAACTCGAGCGATAGAGCACCAAGCTCTACAGCCCATTAAGAAATCCTTCCTGTGGAGTCCCGGTTGTGCAATATCTCGCCAAGCGGGTAGCTAGTGACCATAGAAATCTTGTACTCGTCGAAGTAGTGACGGAGCTTCCGTGAAGTAATCAGAACCGCATAGAGTAGCTTCTGTACCGGAGGGTAGTGAGCCTTGGATTCTGAGAGTACTTCACTGACGAAACAGACAGGCATCTGGACAGGATAGCCCTGGCCTTCTTCCTGCCGCTCAACAACAATAGCAGTACTGACGACATTAGTAGTCGCAGCAATATAGAGCAAGAGCTCTTCATTGGGCAGAGGAGCTGTGAGAACTGGAGGCTTGGATAAGAACTCCTTGAGCTGAGAAAGAGCTTGATCAGCTTCAGTTGTCCATGTAAACTTCTCCTGCCGCTTGAGTAAATTGAAGAAAGGTAGACCCCGTTCTCCAAGTCGTGAGATGAAGCAATTAAGTGACGCCATGCAACCAGTAAGCTTCTGGACATCTTTGATAGTAGTCGGAGCTTGCATGTTGGAGATGGCAGTAATCTTCTCAGGGTTTGCTTCGATGCCACGATGGTTGATGATGAACCCGAGTAGTTTTCCAGATGATACGCCAAAGACGCATTTGTTGGGATTGAGCTTCCATTGGTACTCGCATAGCGAAGCGAAAGTTTCCTCAAGATTTGTGATAAGCATATCTGGATCCCTAGTCTTTACAACGACGTCATCCACATATGCTTCCACGTTCTTGTGAAGATGCTTCTTGAAGCACGCTTGGATAGCCCTTTGATATGTAGCACCAGCATTTTTCAACCCGAAGGATATTGTTGTGTAACAATAAGCACCAAACAGGGTGATGAATGCGGTTTTCTCTTGATCAGATTCCTTGATTGCAATTTGATGATATCCAGAGTAGCAATCCAGGAAACAAAGTAGAGCACAGCCCGCCGTAGAGTCAATGACTTGATCAATCCGCGGCAACCCTAAAGGATCCTTGGGGCAATGCTTGTTGAGATCAGTGTAGTCGACACACATCCTCCAATCGTTAGAGTTTTTCTTCCTGACGAGCACAGGGTTAGCAAGCCATTGCGGATGAAAAACTTCCCGGATGAAACCAGCTGCGAGTAGTTTGGCAAGCTCTTTCTTGATAGCAGCCCTGCGATCATCAGCAAAGCGACGAAGGTGTTGTCTCTTGGGGGTAGCATTAGGATTGACGTTGAGTGAGTGCTCGATCAACCTCCTGGGCACACCTGGCATGTCAGATGGCTTCCACACAAAGATATCACGGTTAGCCCGAAGGAAGTTGACGAGCGCATCTTCCTATTTAGGATCAAGCTGTGCACTGATCATGGTCGTCTTGCTGCTGTCGCCAGTACCGAGGTCAATGGCTTTGAGCAGGATGTCACCAGACGGTGTAGGCTTGGTGTTGTTGTCAGTCTTCTCAGGAACCTCCAGCTCACTCGGAGCAAGCTTTTTAGCGGCAGTGAAGACCTCCATCATTGCATTGGGTACTTGAGTAGTCGAGGCAAGTTCTACGGCTTCTGTGTCGCAGTCGTATGAACGCTTCAGATCCCCTTGCAATGAAAGAACTCCTTTGGGGCTCGGCATCTTGAGAACCAAGTACACATAGTGCGGGATAGCCATGAACTTAGCGAGAGCAGGCCTGCTGAGAATGGCATGGTAAGAAGTCTCGAAGTCAGCAACCTCAAACTTGATGTACTCATTGCGGTAGTGATCCTTAGTCCCAAAGGTAACGGGTAGTACAACTGAACCCAAAGGAACAGCTGCGTTGCCCGGGATGATACCATAGAATGGTGAGTTGGTCTTGGTAAGCATATCAGTGATATCCAGGCCCATCTTCTTCAAAGTCTTGGTGAACAGGACGTTGAGACCACTGCCACCATCAATGAGAACCTTGGTAAGCCTGGAGCCTGCTACCACTGGATCCAGAACGAGAGGATATCATCCTGGCTAAGAGAAACTAGTCCATTGATCCGCCCTCGAGAAGGTAATGGGGGTTTCAGACCACTTGAGAAAAGTGGAAGCTGCTGGTTGGATGGACATGATCTCCCTGAGTGCTAGTTTTTGCATGCGCTTGGTTGGAATTCCACTAAATATGACATTGACAGTGTTGGAGGGGTTCTGGAACCCAGTGTCTTTGTCTGTGTTAGCCTTCTTCCCCTTGTGTTTGAGGAATCGCGGGTTTGGGTGCGTTGGTTCGGGTGTATTCTTCAACGCACATCGAAGTTGGTAACACTGCTCTGTAGTATGATCGCCCTCTAGGTGCCATGGGCATTTCTACTTGGTCAAAGTTGCCCAGTGAGGATCATCTTCAGGCTTGGTGGTAGTTTCCATGGCTGCAACAGTGTTCTCAGGCTTGCGCTTGCGGTTGGGATTGCTCGAGTTGTTATTCCCCTGGCGATTGCCCTGCTGTTGCTTGCCACTACTGCTTCCTCCAGCATTGTTGTTGTTGTTCTGGTTGTTGCGAAGATGCTTGAACCGATTCCGAGCCTTGTCTTCCTCGTCTGCCCAGTGAGTAATCATCTCCTTGAGCTTGGTGATGTTGGCTGGGCGAGCATGACCGAAGTCTTGGAAAAGCCTATCGTCATAAAAACCATCTTGGAAGGTATCTATGACTTCTTTCTCGGTGACATCAACAACAGTAGCCCTCTTCTCAAAGAAGCGGCACATGTACTCGCGAAGAGTCTCGCCTTGTTTTTGCTTGATCAGGGCAAGGTCCATCCGGGTACCATGATGGCCCAGAGAACCCGCAAAGTTGCTGGTGAAGCGATGCTTGAGTTGTCCCCAGTTGTCAATGGAACCACGTTTGAGAGACTCAAACCATGTGAGGGGTTCTTGCTCCAAGACAAAAGGGAAATAGATACACTTGGTATCATCATTACCTCCGGCATTGGAGATGGACAGAGCATAACAATGCAGCCACTGCCTTGGATCTTGCTTGCCATCATACTTAGAGATGCCGTAAGGCTTGAATTTCTCCGGAAGAAACAGAGTTTGAAGTTGAGGTGAACAAGTAGGGAAGGAATGAGAATCATTATCCTTTTGCTTCTCACGCTCAGCGCGTCTAGCGTTGATAGTTGTACGAGTGTCATAGCGAGAGTCTCCCGACTTGCTATTGACACTACCATCATCACCTCTGCCCTTGTTGCTAGCCTCCGGACGTGTGTGTTGAGGAGTGGGGGTGGTACAATGAGCACCACCACTGCTGCCATGGTGACTAGGAGCACTGGTATTCTGGTGTAGCATTGTGTAAGCTAGCTCAGCCAGCTTTGTGACTTTAGCAGCTGCCCTATCACGAGGCATAGAGCGACCGAGTAGATTGATCGCGTTGATAGCTTCCTCTGGAGTGCGATATTCACGAGTAGCAACCGCCTCCAAAGCCTCTTGAAGATTACGGGTAGGTAGAGCTTCCGTGAGTTCTCGACGTAGAGTTGCACGATCAGCATTGCATTGGTGACGTGCAGTCTTGGCCTCTGCGGTTTCATCAGCAGGAGCATTGGCAGAGAGTTCATCATCAGATACATCATCCAGGTAACGATAATTGGCACGATACCCTTGCGGAGTAGTTGCATCAACGACAAACACTTCTTGATGCGACGAATAAGTACCCGTACTCTGAATGAGCTCAATATCGGTGTCATAGTCAACAAGCTTGACGCCTTCCTGGAAAGGTAAGTTGTCGAGACAAGCGATAAAGCGCTCCTGATCATCCAAGGTGAGATCAGCAGGCACATGCTCAGGACAGTAGACGAATCTACCCTCAGGTGTCGATGTGATCACCAGTCCTTGAGCAGGGCCAGACAGTTGTTGTACTTCATCAGAATCCGAACTGTAGTCGAACTCGAACTCAAATGAGTCTGAATAGTAGTCGAAGTTGCCATCCGAATCCGAAGAGTACTCGACCATGATCTTTGAGCCAGGGCACATGAGGCGCTTCAATGCGGCTTGATAAGCAACACTGACATGGCGATGACCGAAGAGAGGTGGTGCTGGAATGTTATCCAAGCTGAGCGCAAGCTGTGAAGCTGAAGAAAACGGCTCAGGCTGAATAGGAGGTGAAGTCAAGTTGTACTCGGGCTCCGACTCGAGTTCTCTGAACAGGTCAGAGATCGAAATTTCGCTGAAATTTTCGACGAAATCCTCCATCGAAGCTTGCGTAAGCGTCGAGGACTTAAGCTCTGACTCCGGACTTGGCACTAAGAAACGCAGGAACGATCCGGCGCCATCAGCAACGCAAACCCAAGAGCCGAAAACGAAGGTGTCGCCTTGCTGGAAAGCGACGGTCGGCTTGATGATGACGAGAGCCATCGAGTTCGCCAGTGGATCAACGATGATATCCCCTACCTGGTGCGCCAGCTGCTAGTGTTTTAGACACCGAGCCTACGACGGGGTACCCGAAGTAGTAGTTTGTGCGGTGGGGCTCACCGAGATCAGGAACACGATGGTGAGACACGGGGCACACAATTAGACAAGTTCGGGCCGCAATGTGCGTAATACCCTACGTCCTGTATGCTGCGTGGCTCTGTATTGATTGCGTATATTTTGAGAGGGTCCCTACCTCGCCTTATATGCCACGGGAGGCAAGGTTACAAGTCGGATTGGTACAAGGGTACTATTCGAGTAGGACCCGGAGTAGCCTATACAGGGTATGGAAAGCTATCCTAGTCTTAGTACAAGTCCTTGTCCGTCTTGTCTTGCCTTGTGGTCCACGGTACCAGCACCGTGGCCCACTAGTCGAGTAGTCCAGGTGTACAGGAACTCATCTCCCGGGTATGGCTCACAATGTGTTGGTGGGCCCAGGGATGCCCGGTCGACAATCACCAACCAAATGTATGCACATTGTTTATGACAACAAAGAGGGAAGCTAACCCTATAGCTTGCTCATGATGCAAAGAGATATATATATGAAAACATGCATCATGAAAGAAACAAGTGTAGCTTTCCTACACACTAATCAAACCATGTAGATTGCTCATGGGTTAGCACATGACACAAGCAACCTACCATATGTAAACAACGAGGCATAGCAACAAATGCAACCTAAACAAGGCAATGGAGCTACAATGATACATGAGATGAGTTAGTTTCCATTACCTTAACCGGGGAGCTCGGGCAACACATATCCAAACTTGCAAGCTTGGCTTCTTAGACTTGAATCTTCACTTCTTCTTTGTCCCAAGCCTCCCAAGTTCCTGATCTCATGGCCTTCACGTGGCCTTAGGAACCCAAACCATTTGAGGCCCCTTCATGTTGGTGATGACTTCCTTGGGCACCCAAATGGGTTGGTTCCAACCCCACTCCTTCATCTTCCCAACCTTGTGTGCAACCACCTTGCCATTAGTTTTCTTCTTGATGACATAGGAGTTGCTCTTGGTCTTGTTCTTGCGGTTGGGCTTGGTGTAGATGAGAGAGCTCTTGATGGTGGTGTTCATCTTCTTCTTCTCACCCTTGTCCATCTTCTTGACGAATTGAGGGCATTTGTAGAACTTGTGCCCTTCTTCATGACACTTGTAGCAAGTCACGTGTAACGCCCTGGGTTTTCAAAAATGGAAAACCCAGCATTCTGTCTTGTGATAGTCCCTGGATCAGACGCTATCACGCACAGGCATTCATCACAGATAAATATCACAGTCATACAACGAAATCAGAGTACAAAACAGAGTATTTACATCCAAATACAGCTCGGTATACGGTTTAAATACAAGCCCCTTGGGCTAAATGACAAGTAGAAACTCTACGCAGCAGTAGCTAAGGCTTCAGGGCTTCATCCTCGATCTTCACCACAGGCATCCTTGAGCGAAGCGACGCAACCCTTCCTTCATGGATTCTTCATAAATGGACTTTCGTCCCAAGTCCAATCCTGCACACTCACAAACTATCCCCAAGGATCAGGATAGATTCACGTTACCAACCGTATGCAAGCTTTAAGTGGCCTAAAGCTAAGGGTATAAAAAGGTAACAAGGTAAGTGCTGGTGTTTCCTAAATAGCAGCAGCAGTAGCATCTCATAAAGAATAGATTCTCCAATTCCCATATCACTCATCCACATACGGTTGCACCTGGACACCCAGATCACCGTCTCCAAATCCTATCTCCCTCTAGGGTCGGTGCGAGAACTCCCACTCCTCGCACCTCAATGGTTGCACCCGGATCCGTGAGGCAGAGGGAGCAACTCTCCTCTCCCCGAATACAACCACGGCTCACCATACACTCTCATCCTATAAGGGGGAGGTAGAAATCCCAAAACGTAAGGGTCGGAGAAACAACGGGCATGTCCATAACCGAGGACGCGGCTATACGTATAGATCTAAACTCTGCAGAGCGTGTACACCAGTACCCAACTCGGGATGGAGCTCAGCCGGTAGCGAACCGACTAAACCCACCCTACAAGACGAACACCTAGGAGTTACGATTCCATCCTGCATCCGGGTCTCGCTGCGGTCCTTCGCAAAGGTCCGCCCCAGAACTGTGAAAATGCCCCCGTGTGGCCACACGGGGAGCGCCCAAAGGGAAGGGACTTCACCCTAACCCTCTCACTGATACCCTCTATCCTACTGGCAGGTATGGTATCGCACTTGCTAGGGTCGAACGGCCCTATCCCCACTCTCGGTGAGGTGGTGTGTACGAAAGTCCCGTGTAACAAGCGACCCACTCGGTTTCAGACCGGGGCGAGCTCCTATCCTTCAAGTCATCACAAAAACCCCAACACCTGTGCTCCTAAAACAGTGTACCCGCCATAGGCACCAAACTGGGCAACGTCCGAGAAGACGATCCTTGGCCCCCGATCCCAGATCGGGTTGTCTTGAGCTCACCCCCGCCAAAATATCCCAAAACACCTTCTCCTGCCGGTTTTTCCCCACACACGCCAAGAAACTACCACAATAATCCCAACACATGCATAGCAAGCTCAGCATATCATCTCACAAAAGTAAAGTAGTAGTAGTAGGTCAATCAAGAACAAGTATGTAAAAGAGGCTATCACGGGTTCATCATATCCATCACTATGCAATTAATAAAGCACTAGCAGTTCTAATAGCCATGCCTAATGGGCATTCAAAGAATGGTCGGGTGTGAACACCTGCGTGTGAGTAGTTGTCGTAGTTTCCGTAGCCGTACTGGATCTTCTAGCTTATCTCCTCGACTCCGGGAAATCCTAGATTCAGAAATATAAATAAACAACGAGGATCTATTTGCAAATAAACTCCAAAGAGAAACATTAAAGAACCAAATAAATCCAAACTAGCTACAAGCAGCACTAGCTTAAATTAAGGAAATCAAAGTATTTAGTTTTATATTAAAATAGTTTTAAGCCACTAGCTTTGTCTACTAGAAAACAAGTTAGAGAGAAGGGTTAGTTCAAGGTTGGGTGGCCGATCAAAGGCTAAGGATCTTGGTGATTGCGCCTGCAAGGTATTAGCACAACAGATAGGTGCAACGATGCGAAATCTTAGAGGATGAAGAGAGGAGTAAGGCGAATCGAGTTAGGCAAGGCTTTATCAGAACAAGGTGTGCGGTGGCAGCACTGTGAGAGGGAAAGGATCGACTCGTGGTCGATAAAAGGATGGTGATGCAGTAAGGCGTGCTCGGGAGTACGGTGGAGCAAGTGCTAGCAATACGACGATACCCCGAGTGTAGTAACTAGGTTGCAACACGGTGTTGCCGTGCTTTGAAACAAAGGCCTCTGCTCAAGGCACGACCGTCCATCACACGCGGCCTTCCGAGTTACCAACGCTGGGTACGTCACGTGCTACACGGCTCGATGCAAGGCAAAGAGAGAGCGGGTATGCAGGTTGCGGCACAGGGCGGTGGAAGCGGTGCAAGCAAGGATGGCAGTGCGAACGCTTCTTGGGGAAGTTATCCCTGTCCGTGATAAGCCAGTGGCTAGTTGCGGAGCTCTGGCGTCCCAGACCCACCATAGCGCAGTGGCGGGCAGCGGCCACGAATTCTATACCAAGAGCACATGCAAAAGAGGCTTGGTTCAAGAGCAAGAGCAGGAAAGGATAGGGTAGTAGCGAGCGTCTCGAAATTATGAAACCAACGCAACTGATTTCATAATTTTAGGAGCTCCAGATAATTAGTTATGAATTTTTAAAGAAAAAGGGATTTATAAAACATTTATTAATTCATTTATGAAATCAGAAAATAATTTTATTAAAACCTTGCTAACGTCAGCATGACGTCAGCGGTCAGCTGGTTAGTGGGCCGAAAACGGGCCCGAAGTGTTAGTAGCCCAAAGGGCCGGCCCAGATTGGCCCAAAATTCAGCAGGTCTGGAAAACCTCCCTCAAATCTTCTATGGTCTGGTTGGCTTGATGGGCTGGTTTGTCAGGCCTGCTTGGGCTCCCATGGGCTGAAAGGCCCGAAACTCCCTAAAGTCTAAAACAGGCCCTTGAACAGGCTTGGCTCGGCCTGGTCTTCTATGAGGCTCAGCTGGGCTTTATTGGGCCGAGGCCCACGCTAAGGATTCCCTAACGTCCCTCGCAGAAGTCCGGTCCAGCACCCTGGACTTGACTGGGGCTCACTGGTCCCCCTCGTCGCGGTAGGACGCCGCCGGCGCGGACTGGCGCAGTGCTCCGGCGAGCAGCGACGCACGGCGAGCGGAGGTGAGGCCCTGGGTGACAAGGCGAGGTTAAAGGTGGGTCGGCTAGGTCACAAACGGTAACCAGGCGCGGCCATGGTCCAGGCGGGACCTCTACGGCCGGTGCTTCGCACGACGGACCCGCAAGGCAGGGCAAGGCGGCGCGCAGCGAACTCGGCGGAGTGGCGGCGCACGCGGGGGGAGAAAAGACCCCTCGGTTGCGACTGGTTGGGTTACGGTGCGGAGCAGCGAGAGGCAAGAGCGGCGGTTACACATCTCATCGGCAGCGAGGCGAGGCATGCAGCGGCGACGGCACGGCCTTGGATGATCACGGGTTTTTTGGAATAAGGCCGCAACTTTCCTGTTGCCCTGGCCCTCGTGATTTTCTTGGATCATCACGGGTTTTTTGGAATAAGGCCGCAACTTTCCTGTTGCCCCGGCCCTCGTGATTTTCTTGGATAATCACTTTTTTAGAATATGGCCCTCGGCCTTCATTTGTTTAGATTTTGCAATAATAAAGAAACGAATTCAACATGAATGCAGGAAATTTTTAGGGGAAAACTTCTTTCATTTTGAACAGAAAGGAAATTTACACGAGACCCGCCTCATTAAAAACGTTGCCTCCATGGTGGAGTTCCCCTTGCAAGGAAAAGAGTACGGTCCCTTTAGGTAAAGTAAAAATGCAGAAAAAGTAAATCTATTTTTCTCCCTCGGTACTGTTTATAGATCCACAGACTGAGGTTTTTTACACTTTTCTTTAATTTAAATGCGACCTAGCTAAACTTATAATTCTATCATTTCTTAAGGATAATACCTCTTTAAGCTTTCCACGTTCCATGAATGTGGTAACTCCATTCCCAGTTCGTCAGTTAGGCGGAAAGAACCCGGCCTATTGCTTTCTTTCACTATGTATGGTCCTTCCCAAGTTTCTTGTAGCTTCCCCGGATTTTCCCAATCCTTTTTCTTTTTGATGACCAAGTCTCCGACTCTGATTTCCTTCCTTACAATTTTCTGGTCTTTCCATTTTCTGGTTTCTTGCTGATATTTCTCTAAGTTCTGGGCTGCTTCTAGGATGTCTAGTTCGATCATGTATTTCTCTAATTTTTCTTTTTCTTGAGAATCTTCGGCTTTTCTGCTGGCTCGTAAGCTTCCATTCTTGATTTCTTCTGGTGTCGTGGCTTCAGTACCGTACAGTAGGCAAAAAAGTGTGAACCCCGTAGCTCTTGAAGTAGTTGTATTATGAGACCAGATGACTCTAGGTAACTCATCCACCAATTTGCCCTTTTTTGATCGAATAAGCACTTCTTGACACCCGTGAATATGATTCCATTTGCCCTTTCCACCGCTCCGTTTGATTGAGGGTGATAGACTGAGGAAAACTTGACATGCGTGCCTATGGTTCTGCAGAATTCCTTGAAGGTGTAGCAGTCGAATTGTTTTCCATTGTCCACTGTGAGTTCCCTTGGAACTCCAAATCTGCAGACTATGTTCTGCCAAAAGAACTTCTGAACAGTTGCAGCAGTGATGTTTGCTAGTGGCTTTGCCTCAATCCACTTTGTGAAATAATCAACGGCTACTGCTGCAAATTTGCAATTACCTTGAGCTGTGGGTAGTGGTCCCACTAGGTCCATTCCCCATCTTTGTAGCGGCCATGATGGTGAAATGAGCTGAATTGGGAGCGAAGATGCTTTTTGATGTCTCGCTATTTTTTGGCATGCCTCGCATTCTTGAACTAGTTTTTTCGCATCAATAATCATGGATGGCCAAAAGAATCCTTGTTTTACTGCCTTCGCAGCAAGTGCTCTTGCACCAATATGAGCTCCGCAGAATCCGCTATGAATTTCTGCTAGAAGTTCCTTCCCTTTTTCGGAGGTTATGCACATTAGCCAGGGCTCGGAGATTCCGGATTTATACAATTCTCCATTTACTATGGCATAGCCCCTTGCCCTTTGCTTGAGCCTGTTTAACTCGGTTTCATCCGTAGGTTCACAATGGTCTCTTAGAAATGCCATGATTTGAGCTCTCCAGTCGGCATTTTCTATGACATTCACCATTCTCCCTTCTAGCTCTTTTACCGAGGGAGAAGTGATAATTTCAAAGAAAACATCTGGGGGTAGAGGTTGATTCTGGGCAGCTGCTTTTGCTAGCTTGTCTGCTTCGCCATTTTCAGCCCTTGGGATATGTTGCACGGTATAGCCCTTGAAATATTTTTTCATTTCTCGGACTTTCTTCAGATACTTGATAAGTTCTGGATTTCTTGCCTCAATTTCTTTCTCAATGTGTTCTTGAATCACTTTGGAGTCTGATTTAATGACGAAAGTTTGCTGGCCCAGAGCCTTCATTTTTCTTAGTGCTAGTAGCAGAGCTTCATATTCCGTGGTATTGTTGGTGGAGACTGCTTCATCTGGGAAATCTAGTCTTGCTGCGTACCTTATTTTGATAACCGAAGGTGATGTTACTATTGCTGAAATTCCCACACCTTTTCCACACCAGGCTCCGTCACAATAGATTACCCATGGCACTTGTTCGCAGTTGTTGTTTTCCATGATTGGAGAAGTCCAGTCCACGATGAAGTCAGCCAAAACTTGGGATTTTATGACGTTTCTTCTTTCAAAGTCTACCACGTATCCAGACAATTCCGCAACCCATTTTGCAATTCTTCCAGTTGCATCTTTGTTTGTGAAGAGGTCGTTTAGGGGCTGGTTCGTGATGACACGAATCTGGTGCCCTTCAAAATAATGTCTGAGTTTTCTTGCTGCCATGACAACTGCATAGGCGATTTTCTCTAGCTCTGAATAAAATAGTTTTGATCCTGATAGAGCTTCAGAAGCGAAGTAGACTGGTACTTGCCTTAATTTCCCGTTTTCTTCTTTATCTTGAACAAGGACTGCACTTACGGCTGAGTTGGAAGCTGCTAGGTATAGGAGGAGAGGTGACTTTGGCTCTGGTGGGCATAGCTTTGTCATGTTTGTCAAATATTCTTTGAGTTCCTAGAATGCTTGGCTTTGGGCTTCGCTCCATTGAAAGTTCTTGGAGCCTCGGAGGAGCTGGAAGAATGGTAAACTTCTTTCCGCTGATCTGGGAATGAATCTGTTTAGTGCCGTCACTCTTCCTGTTAGCTTTTGTACATCCTTGACCGAGGTTGGTTCTTGCATTTCTACGATTGCTTTGATTTTGTCAGGATTGGCTTCGATGCCTTTTGTTGACACTAGGCATCCCAAAACCTTTCCCTTTTGAATGCCAAATACGCATTTTTCTGGGTTCAATTTAAGGTTCGCTGCCCTTAGATTTGCAAATGTTTCTGCCAAATCTCTAATGTGATCACATCTTTTGATGCTTTTGACAATGATGTCGTCAACATATGCTAGAATGTTTCTTCGAAGCTGATAATGGAGCACAATTGCTATCATTCTCGAGAATGTGGATCCTGCGTTCTTCAGCCCTTGTGGCATTCTCACGAAACAATACGTTCCGAATGGAGTTATGAAACTAGTTTTCTCCTAGTCTTCTTTTCTCACCATGACTTGATGATATCCAGAAAACATGTCCAGGAGTGACAACATTTCGCTGTTTGCAGCATCGTCTACCACTCTGTCTACTCTTTCTAGTGGGTAATCATCTTTTTTGCAGGCCTTGTTCAAATCTGTGAAATCCACACACATTCTCCATCTTCTGTTTTTTTTCTTGACCGGTACCATGTTGGCCAGCCATACTGGATAGATTACTTTTCGGATGACCTGAGCATCTTGTAATCTTTGGACTTCTGCTTCCATGGCTTTTGCTTTTTTCTTCTGACATTTTCCTGAGTTTTTGCTTCTTCGGATGAATCTTTTCATCTGTGTCAAGCTTGTGCTCAATGATGTCTCGGTCAACACCCTGCAGATCCTTTGCTGACCATGCAAAGACATCCTTGTTTTGATTCAGGAAATAGATTAGTTCTTCTTCTTCTTGAGGGCTTAAGTCTGCCCCGATTGTTACTGCTTTGTCTGGCATGCCATCTAAGAATACCTTCTTTGTTTCTCCATCAGCACTTATTTCAATTTTCTCTTTATCTCTTTTTGCTTCGGAGTATGGCTGTTGCCTTTCCTGATCATCTGCCAGATGATGGATGTTTTGTTGCCCAGGAGTGTTTCCTCGTTCTATTCTTCTTGCTTCATTCTGATCTCCGAAGATAGTGATTACTCCGTGAGGAGCTAGGATTTTCATGCATAGGAAAAGTTGTCTGAATACAGCATCGAATCTATTGATGAATCCTCTTCCGAAGATGGCATTGTATGGATAATACATATCAACAACATCGAACATGATGTGTTCTGTTCTTGCGTTGTCCAAATCTCTGAATGATACTGGTAGGGAGATTTTTCCTCTGGACCTGATTGGTTTTCCTCCGAAACCAACTAATGGCTTCTCTGGTGGTGCTAACATGTGAGGAGTGAGGCCCATGCGTTGAAAGGTGTTGGTGAAGATAATATCTGCTGAACTTCCATTGTCTATCAAGACATTTCCTATGACCCAGCCAGCAACGTTAACTTCGATGACCATTGCGTCATTGTGGGAAACTGATTTCAGCCTGAAATCTTCTTCAGTAAAAGTTATTGGAACCTTCGCCCATTCTGGCCTTGCTGCTGGACCGTCGTCGATGATTACATTGATCTGTCTGTAATAATCGTTTCTTTGCTTCTTGGTGTCAAATTCCATAGATGAGCCTCCGGTTATTGGCAAGATCATGCCGAAGGATGGCAAGGCCCTTGAAGTGTTTTGGGAATTATTTTGCTCAGTCTTCGGGACTTAGGCTGGTGGTGGCAGCAATGTTTCTTTTGCTTGGATTGGCTGAGCTTATTCAATGACTTGTATGGCTTGGGTTTGTGGAAAGGTTTGCTGTGGAGTTTGGTTTTGCGGAATTGAGGTTTGTTGGAAAAATTGTTGCGAAGGTTGTGGTTGTGGAGAATGAGTTTGTGGGTAGAATTGTGGCGAAGGTTGCCAAACCGTTTGATGTGGTTGGATAAAAGGCTGGGTTTGAGGAAAGGATTGTTGTTGCCAGTAAGTGTGTTGCACTTGTTTGGGTTGTGCAGCTGTTATCTGGGCTACGCGTTGTTGATCTTGGATTCTTTGGAAGTTCATCTGAGTTTCTGGGCATGCTTCCGTGCTATGCCCTCTACCATGATATATGCATTGAAAGTGTGGATCTCTGCTATCATGATTTTGGAGCCTTGAAGGTGTTCTTCCTCGACCTCTTCCACTTCCTCTTCCGGAATGGCCACCCCGCTGAGAGCTCTGGTTGTGGTAATCTTGTGCCTGTGACGGATTGTTTGACGAATTGTCTTGCACATTCATGATGGGTTGATTCCCGTTCCAGTTGTTGCTTCTCTGGGATTGCCTTTGTTGGTACCTTTCTGCCACTTTTCTTCTGTGATCTTCATCGGATTTACAATACTTTTCCAATTCTTCGAATAGTTCATCCATTGATTTGGGGTTCAACCTGTTGAAATGGCCAGCCATTTGTCCCGGAGTCAAACCACTTATGAGAGCTGAGATGGTTGCTTTGTCATCTGCCTTCGGAGTTTGAGATTTTAGCTGCATGAATCTTCTCACGAATTCTGCTAGCGGTTCTTTGTCTTTTTGCTTGCACTGATATAAATCTGCTGTTCTTGTGGTTGTATGATGGAAAGCTTGGAAGACTTGGAGGAACATGGATTTCAGATCGAGCCAACTGTACTCCAAGTATGGGGGTAAAAGTGAGTACCAATTAAGCACTGGGCCTTCGCATGCGATAATGAAAGATTTTGCTAAAGCAACGTCATCTCCTCCTGCCGAACCTACTGCGGCTTCGTAACTCATCGGGAACTGTCTGGAATTGCCGAAGCCATTGAACTTTGGGAGTGAAAATGGCTTGTATTTGGACGGCCATGGAGCTGTTTGGAGGCCTACAGAAAGTGGAGAGTTGAGGTCATTGAACTGGACAATCCTGTTGTTTATGTGCTCTGTGTTTTCTGGAGAAATGAGGTTTTGCTTGATTCGCTGGTTCTTAGTTGCAGACTCTGGATCAGGTGTGAATTGCTTGTAAGAATTGTCCTCTCCCTCAGCCAAGTCATCAGTTTCTTTCTGAAGTTGCATTATTTCCCTTTTTGCCTGCTCCAGTCTTTGCAGCTTATCTGTGGCCTGTTTCTTGGCCTTGAGTTGCATGGCTATCTTGTCTTTCTGTCTTTTCAGAGTTTGGATTTGTTTTAGGGCCGCCCGTAACTCTGCATCGGGTATTTCGCGTTCATTATGTTCATTGCTGGCTTCTGGGATTTCTTCCGGCTCTTTGCCTTTCTCATTTCCGTTGTTTTGTGGATCCTGGACTTGTTCTGGATCTTGTGTGGTGTTGGTTTTGGGGTGAAGAACGAGGCCTTGCTCTGTGTTTTCTTGGCTGTCCTCGCTCTTAGGGTCTTGTGCTGTTGGTTTCTTGGTTTTCTTCGGTGGAGCCATCGTGGGTTTCTAACGGCTAAGAACACGGTGGGCGCCAATGTTGGAAATTCGGAAATCTCCAGACAAAAGGTGGAAGTGAACTGACAAAAGCTACTGACTTCTCTCTGAAAAAGCTCATCCCTTTACACGGAGGTCAGGGGGCTCCTTTTATAGTGCCCGAGGGTCACTTTTACATTCCGAAACTACCCTTTGTAAAGTTACGTATACATGGAAATTTTAGGGGTACATAAGTCCGCGGTAATCACGGGAATCCTTTTCAATTTACAAATGTGCCATTGCGTATTCAAGCTTCCTTCTTCTTCCGTAGCCAAGCTTCTCACGTCTCCTTGAATCTTCTTTGATACGCCTTTGATCGGGTCAGCTTCGGTTCCTAAGAATCCCCATGTAATCTTTGGAGATCTTCATTGAGCAGCTTCGGTCAAGTTCTTCTTCTTCGTATCGTTCCTCCATTCTTTCCTGAAATCTTTGCCGCGAGGAAGATATCCCAGAACTCTCAGATTCCTGAATACCACAAAAAATACGGGAAAGCGTGGAACCGTTCTCAGGAAATCCGAGGGTCAGCAATATGTTCATGCATAAAATAATACTTTACCCAACCATTTAATTCTTCATAAAACTTTCTCTAATCATAAGAAAATGACATCTTTAGACTCATTCACGGATCTGAAAAACTTCAGAACCTTCAGGAGATTCCTGAAACCGCCGACGCGTGATTCCTTGGAAGCTTTCGAGAAAGATGTTTTTAGGCCGATCCCCAACAGAGTACATGCATGTCGACATGCATGATCTCGAGCGCGCCGACGACACGACGTATAGCCGTTTTATTTATTTATTTACCGTGTGAGAACAAGATAAGGGGTGGTGCGTGCTGGTGAAAGAGGGGCCTCGCGATCTCGCTGAGACGACGACGCTAAATCTCACCTGGCGTGTTCGTTACAGTTTGTTATCGAATTGTTGATGGCTATGCGGGCGAACCATTTCGATCGGTGTACCGCAAGACACGGCTGGATGAGTAGGCGTGAGGGATATTTTGCCTTGGCACGGGATGGCGCGCGCCATGGTGTCGCGTTCCGCTGAACGCGCGGTGGCCTGCGCCTGGCCTGATGATGGATTTAATTGTAAGTCGTATGCACGCGACCGCGATCGCGTCCATATTCGTAGCATCTATTGTCGAATATTAATTCCACGGTATATTCATATGTTGATTGTCGAATATTAATTCCACGGTATATTCATGTGTTGCTTTCTAGGTAGTGTTACACTGGTGGAAAAACAGCTTTCCGTCCCGGGTGGGAAAGACTTTAAGTCTCTAAAGCCCACCCAGGACGAAAAGGAGAGACAAAAGGCCTCCCCTTTGTCACCGGGTGGTAGCCCTACCCGGGACAAAAGGGGAGGGCACAGCAGCGTCTGTGCACCACCCCTTTAGTCCTGGGTGGTAGCCCCGCCCGGGACAAAAAGGGAGGCACACCAGCGCCTGTGCGCCACCCCTTTAGTCCCGGGTGGTATTACCACCCGGGACTAAAGACCCCGCTGTGAATTTTTTTTTGTTTCATTTCAAATTGTTCTAATAATGTTATACGCGTATATTCTCACGTATTTGGGTGTAATTTACGTATATGTATAAATGTTTGCACTAATTATACGTGTCTACTATACGTACTATATGAAGAGAATAAACTTATAAATAAATATATACACACATTATATTACATCGAAAGCATAGATAATATTTTCTGAAAGTAGTATATATATATACATCAAAATACCGTTTCATACTAATTCTAGTCTAAAGTTCCACTGGAGGTGCTAATTAAAATTTATCAATTCGATAACCGTCATAGTGATTTCTGCCTTGTGGATCAATCACCTGGTCCATTATGAATCCGCAGAGACCTTCTTGAATCGCCAAGAGTCGGTCCTTCTCAATGATTGCGTCCCTAATCATATTGTTCTGCAATGTGCAAATAATTTAATATATTACACACAAGAATTAAATATATAAGCGGTTAGAAAAAGATGTATTATTAATTAGTTTAAAATAATAATTACAGTATAATCTGACGGGTCTGCCTCGCAGAAATTGTGGATAAACTCACACACATAGTATCCACATAAATGTGTCCCTGGTTCCTGTCTCATACACTGAATTGAAGAAGATAATTATAAAAAATTAGTGTTATACATTTTAATTTGCTCAAGCTGAAGTTGTTATTTGGTTTACGTATCGGAAAATTTGTAGAGAAGTTTATTCTAGGTCTCCATTGTCCAGGGTTGACAGCCTTGAATTTTTCCCAAGCTCTGGCAGAAAATAATGAAAGTTAGAGCTAGATAGTGTTAGTAAAAGCACACTACTGCATAAAAGGGAACGTATGGATAGAATTATTACTCTTGAAACATATCTTGAAGGTCCGAGTATTTGTTTGGATCTCTTCTCAACGAATCAAAGACAAGGATGTTGCTTCTGTTGACATCAATTATGAGAAGAATCCAGTGGAAACTGTATATAAAGAAGCTCAAAAGATAATCCAGTGGAGGAGTTGGCGAAGAAGAGGGGTGGTCCGTGGGATATATATCCCCCCCTCTTTAGTCTCGGGTCGTAATCAGACCCGGGAGCAAAGAACCTTTAGTCCCAGGTGGTGATACGACCCGAGACTAAAGGCCCCCCCTTTTGTCCCGGGTCGTATCTCCACCCGGGACTAAAGGCCCCTTTCGCGCGGGAGGGCCGCAAGGGCAAAATTTTGGCCTTTAGTCCCGGGTGGTGTTACCACCCGAGACTAAAGGACGTCCATACGGACACCACTATTTTGGTTTGTGCTTTTGTGATGTTGAGCTCTCGTGTAAAAATTGTAGCCATTCATATCGTAAGCTTGAAATCTTGTAATTGTGCTACAAGGTCCGCTGGCTAACAAAGCTAGTTGTGGATGAATCGTTGAGTTTCCGATTAGTTGTTCACTCAACCATGAGGGAAATGTTTTCAAGTGACGGCGTGCAATCCAGACTGGGGATTTGGTTGGATTTTGAGAAGCAATAATCTGCGCGTGTTCCATCCTATACGGAGTCACCAGTGATGATTGTTGCAGGACTGTTAGGTGTGCTTTATGGAATAAATCAGTATTATTGCTCAAACTTGATTTCCTTCCGATGGTACCCTTTCCCTGTAGCCTCCCCTCATGTCGTGATACTGGAAGCCCAATCGAGTCAATTGTGTCGACAAAATCAACACAAAACTCAATGACCTCCTCAGTTCCATATCCCTTAGCAATGCTTCCTTCCGGACGGGTACGGTTAAGAACATATTTCTTGAGGATCGACATGAACCTCTCAAAAGGACGCATGTTGTGAAGGTATACTGGACCGAGAATAGTAATTTCTTTCACAAGGTGTACCAGGAGGTGCGTCATAACATCGAGGAAGGAAGGTGGAAATGCCAACTCAAAGCCGACAAGACATTGAACCGCATCATTCTGTAGCTTTCCTAACTTGGCTGGATCGATTGCCTTCTGTGAAATTGCATTGAGAAATGCACAAAGTTTTACGACCAGTAATCGTACATTCTCTGATAGAACACCCCTCAATGCAACTGGAAGCAACTGTGTCATCAACATGTGACAGTCGTGGGCCTTTAGATTTGTGAACTTCTTCTCTTTCATATTTATGATCCCCTTTAAATTCGACGAGTAGCCAGACGGAACCTTAATATTGTTCAGGCAATCAAACACGCTTTCCTTCTCTTTCTTGGTGAGAGTGTAACTAGCAGGACCATAGTAATCAACATCATCATCATCCTCTTCTGGATTAGTTTCATCATCACCCTCCCGCGGAACTTTGGGAATCTTATGAAATTCTTTCAGGTCCTCTCGTGCTTCGTTGGTATCCTTCGGGTTACCGTAACAACCCATGAAGCCTAGCACATTCACGCAAAGATTCTTCGTAAGGTGCATCGCGTCAATTGCGTGTCGGACCTCAAGGCTACGCCAATAAGGTAGCTCCCAAAATATAGATTTCTTCTTCCACATTGGTGCACGCCCATTGGCGTCAGTTGGAACAGGTTCACTACCAGCACCCTTTCCAAAGACTACCCTTAGATCATTTACCATCTCAAATACGGCATCTCCATTAAAATGGGGTGCCTTCGTACGATGGTCAGCCTTCCCTTTCCAATGCATCCCTTTCTTCTGTAAGGGGTGATTAGTTGGAAGGAAACAACGGTGACCATTATACACGACCTTCTTACAGTTTTTGAGATGAATACCTTGTGTTCTATGTAAACAGTGCGTGCATGCCTGATATCCCTTGTTTGTCTGCCTAGAAAAGTTACTTAGGGCAGGCCAATCGTTGATGGTTATGAACAACAATGCTCGTAGATCGAATCATAATGAACCAGGAAGTTCCCGCCATAGCAGTAATAGTTCATCGACCAACGGTCTTAGGTACACATCAATGTCGTTGCCGGGTTGTTTTGGACCTTGGATGAGCACCGGCATCATAATGAACTTTCACTTCATGCACATCCAACCAGGAAGGTTGAACATGCATAGGGTCACAGGCCAAGTGCTATGACCACTGCTAAACTCCCCGAATGGATTAAAACCATCCGTACTTAAACCAAACCTTATGTTCCTTTCCCCGTCCTCAGAAAATGTCTTGAATTCTCTATCAATCTTTCTCCACTAAGACCCATCAGCCGGATGTCTCAGCAGGTTGTCTTGCTTACGTTCCTCGGCGTGCCATCTCATCAACTTAGCATGGGCTTTGTTCCGGAACAAACGCTTCAAACGTTGTATTATAGGAAAATACCACATAACCTTCGCCGGAACTTTCTTCGTCTTGTCACGGTGCCCCTGGAGATCACCAGCATCTTCATCTCGCCGAATCTTATAACGTAGCGCTTTGCACACAGGACAAGCATCCAAATTCTCGTAATCATTACCCCGATATAGGATGCAATCATTAGGGCATGCATGAAACTTCTGTACCTCCAACCCAAGAGGGCACACAATCTGTTTTGCTTCATATGTGGTGGACGGTAATTCATTATTCTCCGGAAGCTTGTCCTTCACAATTTTTAGCATCCCTTCAAATGCCTTATCAGACACACCATGTTTTGCCTTCCATTGCAGCATTTCTAGTGTAGTACCAAGCTTTTTGTGACCTGGCTTGCAATCTGGGTATAACGGTTTTCTGTGATCTTTGACCATACGTTGGAACTTTGCCTTTTCTTTTTCGTTTTCACAGTCCCTTTGTGCATCCTGTAGAACCTGGCTGAGATCATCAGCGGACCCGTCAGCATGTGCTGGTAAATCTTCTTCGTCAGCATCTTCCATTAAAGTATCTGCAAAAGCTTGACCTGCGGCCCAGTCCGGAATACCCTCCTCCTCTTCTTCGTCGTCTTCCATCACAACCCCTCTTTCACCGTGCTTGGTCCAAACCACATAGTTCGGCATGAATCCGTATTTCAACAAGTGGAGGTGAAGTGTGCCCGGGTCATGGTAGTCTCTTTCGTTTCTGCAATCGGAGCATGGACCCACTCGCATCCTTGTTTTTTCGCCACTTCGAGAAAACCATGCATGCCGGTAATGTACTCCGCTGACCGTCTGTCGGTGTTGTACATCCATTGCCGGTTCATCTGCGTCATATTAAGTGAAAAATATCCATGTTAATTCTACAACACTATCCCTAGGTATCCTTTTCTAATAACTAAATTAATAAATTCTATTTTCTCTAATATTAAATATAGCTAGCTAAAAGTAAAATTTATATATATATATAAAATCTTAACAAATGATGGCATAAATTTTCTATTTTCTTAATTATGGCATAAATTTTAAGTATAAAAAATATACACTATCCCTAGGTCTCATTTTCTAATAACTAAATTAATAAATTCTATTTTCTCTAATAATAAATAAAGCTAGCTAAAAGTAATATTTTTATAAAAAACAAAAAAATCTTAGTACAAATGAATAATAGAAGATTATCATAACAAATGATAACTACTTATTACTAAATCTAAAGTATACTAAAAACCTCATCTCTTAGCTCTTAAATTAAAATTTCTATTTTCTCCTTCTCTAAATCATAGCACAAAATTTAAACACAACAAATGAATGGAGGATGAAGAATAATACCTTAGCAACACCTTGGAGGTGAGAAAACTCCACAAATTGATGACAAAAAATTTGGGCAGCACCTCCCTAGGTTTGAGGAGCCATGGAGCTGAGAGGAGCTTGCTCTTTGAGCTCTCAGTGAAAAAATGGTCGGGCAGGGAAGAAGAAGGGAATGTGCTGTCGATTTTGTATAGAGAGGCCTTTTGTCCCGGTTGGTAAAACCAACCGGGACAAAAGGGTGCATTTACCAACCGGGACAAAAGGCCTCTGAAGGCCGGCCCCGCCAACCCTTTAGTCCCGGGTTGGTTTACCACCTGGGACTAAAGGTCGGCCCCAATCATTGCGGCCGTGGAGGGCTGGCCTTTAGTCCTGGGTTGGATATATATTAAGGTCTCCAAAATTTGTGATAAAGGCTAATATTAAGGCTTAATCAATACTTTGGAGGTGAGAACCCTAATATTAAGGTTTCCAATAAATTAGTCACTGGCCTAACATCAATACTTAAAGTCTTAACAAAAAATATAAAAAAGTTCGTACATCAATACTTAATTAAGGTCTTACAAACATAAAAAGTTCATACATGAATACTTAAGGTACGGTCTTAACAAAGATAGAGGGGTGCATCAATGCACGACACATATTTCATACTTCATTCTTCTTCCTTAGATAGTCCATATAGTTGAAGTCTCCGATCTTGAAGTCGAGAACTTCAGCGAAATATGCCAGAGAATGGATCAGTGCACTCTCTATCGCTTCACAATTACGGTCACATGGACTTCCATAAATTTCAAACAGTGGCGGCGAGGCAAACTGATATGGCCTGTAAAATGAAAGATGAGCCTGATACTTCCAATTTGTTGTTTGTATAGCATTTGAATCTATGTAAGAAAATCCCACAACATCCATCACTTGCTCTAGAATTGCATGAAAGCTCATTGCCGTAAAAGTTTGATCAAACATATCCTACAATTAAGAATAATGTTATTACGACGCATTAAAAATGCTGAATAAGAGTAAATGGTGCTCCATACCATGTCATGTTCATTTAACCGACAAAGTCTCTCTGCGGTCCTGGTGACACTTTCTCCTTCCTCGAGTGACTTTATTAGAAAATAAGAGTAATCTGGCACAAAATACCCATTAGCGTTTAGTTGTTGTAAGCATGCCTGCACGACGGTCCTTTCATAAGTCCTCTTAACCAGTGCAGGGGCACCCCACCCAACAATCGATACCATTTGGATGGGTTCTGAAGACAGCGAGGAGTGATTTTGTCCTCGAACGGCTATGTCAAACGAGATTTTTAATTGTATGCAATTGTTTGGACCGACAATGGCGCATTGTGTAACAAGTGGGGTACCACCTAAATTTTCAACAACATGTGCGAGCCACTGCAAATGATTGAGAACCTGCAGTGTATGAAAATAATATTATTATCCGTGTGTAGTACGTAAACATGAAATTTATACAACGAAAGAATATTACTATGTTGGGATGAGGTCCCTGGCTTCGATCACCAGTAGGTAACTCAATCACACCATGGGTGAAGCGTATGCCTGGACGACGAGCCAAAGGTGGCCGGTCATCAAAACTGATTCCACGACCGCCGCCATGACTTGCCATAGTTATTCTGGACTACTCTGTAATATATATAAAATAATGCTTAAATAAGAGAATGCTTAAATCTATTCTAAATAAAAACATAATATATAAGACCTATTTTCTCATTTTCTAATAACTAAACAGATAAGTGCAAGAGCTCGTTCAGGTGCAGTGAGCCCGGAGGCGACGTAAGTCTGTACTATACCTTTGCTAATCACCCTGATCATTTAGGAAGTACAAACCTCACCTCACCATCATATACACACACCTCGCTCTCCCACTTACAGTACATCGCCAAACTACAACTCTGCATCTCCTACCTGGCTACAGCCCAACATCACCGAGCCACGTATAGCCCCAGCTCGTAGGTGATGTTGGACTGTAGCTAGGTAGGATGTAAGGCTACTGGTACAGAACGTCCAACCGACTGTATATATGGAAAAAAGAAAAAAAAGAGAATGCCTAAATGTATTCTAAATAAAAACAAGAAATACTTAACAAAAATGAATTAAATAGGAAGGTAGTATATTTTTGTTTGATAATGACCATTTTTTAATAAACTAACTTCTCATAAATTAAGATAAATGTAAAATTAAATGCATCTCTCATCTAAAAGTTAAAATCAATTATCTCTATAGCAAAAACTATAAAATCAGAGAATAAATCCCTATGTGAAACTATGCTTAAAAAATATGTGAAACTAAATACAATGTTAGCTAAATCTAAAACATCTCTTAGCTCCTCCTACCACCTAAAAATCTAAATCCATATTTTCTCCATTTCTAACCATAAAAACGAAATTTAATCATAACAAATGAAGGAAGGATGAAGAATCAAACCTTAGCAACACTTTGGAGGAGAGAAATCTTCACAAATGGATGACAAAAAAATTGGCTAGGAGAAGAACTAGCTAGCTCTTCACAAACTATCTCTTAAGTCTCGGGTGAATATGAGCTCGGGCAGAGGAAGAAGAAGGGAGGCAGGGATTTATAGGCGCCCCCTTTAGTCCCGGGTGGTATTACCACCCTGGACTAAAGATGAGACTTTAGTCCCGGGTGGTAATACCACCCAGGACAAAAACTTTAGTCCCGGGTGGTGTTACGACCTGGGACTAAAGTCTCACCCTTTAGTCTCGGGTCGTAATACCACCCGGGACTAAAGTTTGGTGCCAAACTCCAGGACTTTAGTCCCGGGTGGTATTACCACCCGAGACTAAAGGGGGGCGTCGCAAACAGCCTTCCGAGGCCACGTCGCTCCAAAAGCATTTGTCCCGGTTCCAGGGAACAAAGGTCATTTTTCCACCAGTGGTGGTCTGTCTTCACGAACCAGAAGTCCAATCTATAAGCACCTCTCCTTCTTGTTTTTTAAGAAATAAGCAGCTCTTTTGGCCAGCGACTACCAAATTTACCTCCCGTACCAGCAGAAAACAACATGTAGAAGTGTGGTATTGGCATGGGATCTTGATTTGGTCACAACACGTACACAGCCCACACGACAGCTGCTCACGGACAAAGAAAATAAAAGGAACCCCGCTATTGACGCCTTCTCTGCGAGGAGCCTTCCTGTCGAAGCCTCCTTCCCAACCTCACCTCCTCCGACCCACCCAGTTCGGGCCCCTCCCTTTCCTCCCCTCCAGCATCCTCGCCGGCGGCAAGAAGGGGAAGGGAGCCCCTCATCGTGTAGATCTACTAGTACCTTCTTTTTTTAGCTGTATTTTGTGCTTTTTTTGCAACTACCCCCTGTGGTATGCTCCGCCTGCACGTCGCCGTTGTCTCCATGGTCGTCGGGATCCTCCTCGGCCTCCTTGTCGCCGGTGCTCTCGTTCCTCAGGTGAGTAGTAATAAAATAAATCCCTCCCCGTCGCCGACTCTTGCAGCTTCCTCTCCGCCCCCACCTCCCCCTGCTGCTGGAGCTCTCGCCCCGCCACCTCAGTTCCAGCCAGAGTTGAGGTAGCCTTGAGGCCGCCTCCTACGGATCGCGACCTTGGCTCGGTTTCCGACCGCCTCCGCCTTCCGGATGCGCTCCCCATCTCCCATCCCTGTCGCCTACCCTGCAGCCAAGACTTCTGCAGCGCTGAGCTCCTCCAAGGCACTTCATCTTCTGTTGATGACTCGACAACCTGGCCATCACCTCGGATTCGACTACGAGCTTCTCCTTCTGCATCTGGCGACGACAATCTACCAATAATTCAGTCGCCCGGAATGCTTCTCTACGGCTCTGTCGTTCCACCTTCAATTGATGCGACTTGGCGCGGTCCTTCCGCCTGGATGTATGCACCTCTGGCGCCCCTACAGTCCCCCGCCAGCGAGCTTGTCACCGTCATCACCGCCGGAGTTTCTAGTGTTCTTATCCAGTCTATGGACCTTGATGTAATACGGTCTTCTTTTGAGGACCTTTTTGTAAGTTTGGCTGCTTAATTATAATATATGCAGTTGTAAAAAAAGGCGCACATGACAACTAGGCTACGCATCGGCAGAGGTGGGAGGCACACCGCTGCGACGGACGCCGAGGAAAGCGGCGGCACGTAGTACAACTACAAGTTCCACAAACCCACCGGAGGCGGTGAGGCTAGTTGGATGGTGAGGTCGGCCCTGATGGCTCTGATGAAAGGACCACAGATGCCATGCGGTGCGGTTGCGAGCGTCGACGCCTCAACAAAGCCCACGAAGAACAACAAACCCTCTTCCACCTTTCGATCCGTGTGTTGTGCCTGATGGTCTCCTCACAGAATTTCAACATTTCATACATTAGATTCAACATTTCTGGAAAAACAGTTCAACAATTCAAAGAGTACAATTCAACATTTTCTGAAACAATACTATATTCAACATTTTCTAGTGCTTATTTCAACATTGTATCAAAATGGTTTGAACATTTTTCAACCACAGGTTCAACATTTCCGAGCTGCCAACCATGGCCGGCAGCGCGTGGGCTGGTGAGCTCACGGTCGTGGCCGTGGTTGGCGGCGCGCGGCCGGGGCAGGCGAGCTCGCGGCCATCGCGCCCGAGGCCGGCGCGGCAACAGCGGTGGCGCACAAGGTCCGCGGCAGCGCTCAAGGTCCCCGGTAGCACGCGGGACCACAGCGGTGCTCAAGGTCCACGGCGGCGAACGCGTGGTGCAGGCAGCGATGAGTGGGCGCAGTGCGTGAGGCGGCGTGCAGCCGGGGCAAACAAGCTCGGGGCCGGCGCGGCAACGGTGGTTTGTGCGCGGGACCACAGCGGCGCTCAAGGTCCCCAGCGGCGGACGCGCGGGTGCGGTGTAGGCGGCAGCAGCGCAGAGGTTGGGGGAGCCGAGAGGGTGTGGCTGAGGGGGTTAGGGTTGAGAGAAGAATCAACGGTCTACATCACCCGCACGAACCTTAAAGCGATGGAAGCCAGGTAACAATCCAGCTTCCAGAAGCCTGATAGGATTTCCGGCTCCCCGATCCCCGTCGGACAAATCTGGGGCCTCGTGGGCTGTCCAGGTCATTGTCCATTGGATAGAAGAAATTTGGGGATCGATCCTTCCTATGTATCATCATCTCTTGCCCCGGAAACATGGATGAGAACATATCTAGCGCAAACCAATATGAAGATTTGTGATAAGTGTAAGTATGGAGTGAACATTTAAGTGCAAAATTACCCAATCCTCGCGCATCCTTGATCAACATCATATGGTTCAAATTGAAAGTTTGTGCGATTTGCATGGAGAGGTTGATATGTTGCCAACATGGATATCTATAACTAGCCCAATAGCTGATCCACAACGACCCAGCAAACTTTCTCAACAATTTAAACGAACAACTATAACATTTTTTGTGAATGTAAAAAAGAATGTTAAGCAAAAAAATGTTGATGAATATAAAAAAGTTAAAAAAGAATGGTATATACATAATATTTGTCAATGTCAAGAAATGTTGATAACAATTAAGTCAAATTTTTAAAAAATAATATTGATGAATGTCAACGAATTTTTATAGATGTAAAAAGTTTACATGAGCTTCATATGATATTTAAAGATGAGTTGACCCGAAGATGTATAGAGCCCACAAAAATCCAGCATAAAGCATACGTTGCACCGATACGAATACGATGATACATGAATCTCCAGATCTGCCGGTGTTCAGTTCTTCGGAGGTGCTTATAGGGGTAGAGTTTGCGTACGTGTGTTCATAGAGGTAAGTGTGTGTGCATGTTGTGAACGTATGCATTGTACTGTGTAATTCTTAAAAAAAGTGCATACATAATCTATAGGGTAAGTTAGGAGAGGGCCTCTAGTCTAATGATCAGAGTACGTGAGTAGCACTTCCAAAAAAAAAGAGTACGTGAGTAGCACCCAATAGCCTCAGGTTTGACTCTCCGTGGGAACGAATTAAATGAAGCTAGAATATATATATAAAAATAGATGGGTTAAGATACGTCTAATATATATTAGAAACAAATAACTATAATATTTTATTGTTAATACAAAACTAACAGGCCACATAGCCCAAAAGCCCATCAACAAATAAAGAGCCCGCACCCCACATTCACGCACTGGCTGGATATGGTTGGTGGTCAGTCAGGTGGTGGTGGATCCTGCGGCATAGCCGTATCCGCACCAGATACGTGTCACGACGATACGAGTACGGATGTACGGCACCTCGCCGACGCACACTCGTCGTCGCAAACCCTAGATCATCTTTGTTTGTTCCCTTCCCTCAACCGTAGCCAGCGTCGGCGTGTTCGTCATGGCGGAGGTGGAGGCCTCGGTGAAGCCAAGGAGGCCTACCTGGGCAGAGTATCTGGCGCTGGAGAAGCGCATGTCCTTGATCTCGCAGAAGATCACGGACCTCTACAAAGACGTGAAAATCCTCCCAGGCGAGAGCGAGGCCGACCTCGAGGCGAAGGAGGCCAAGTTCATGGAGCAGCAATTATCCTTGATCTGGGAGTACTTGCGCATCGACAGGGAGAAGGGGGCCCCGGATTTCTCCGGCATGAGCGAGGCAGACCGGGTGGCGGAGGCGGAGAGGCTCAGGGAGGAGGCCCTGGCGGAGGCGCGCCGCCTCCAGATGGCTGGGGACCCTGAAGCTCCGTGGCGGGAAGGCACAGCTCGCGTCCTCGACTTCGATCCAAAGCAGGGGGGTCGCTACCGCAACCGATGCTACTTCGGCGAGCTCCCACCTTTCGACCACGACGAGGAGTGTAAGCCGCCCTTCGATTCTGCTGATGCTTCTGCCTTTGGTGTCCGGTCGCAGTCTGTTGCATCTCCTTCCTCCGGTCCAATCCATTTGATAAATTGATCCAGGCAACTGCATCTAATCTAATTGATAAATTGATCCACGCAACTACTGTTTACACGTGGTCACGATTATTCTCTTCGTTTTCTTCTTTTTATGAAAAACAACTGATTTGATTGTGTTTGCACCTTCAACTACTGATTTAATTAATCTAACCTACCCCTACCACAGCGCCCCTTGGTCCGATGAGATTTGCAGCTACAGTCTACGAGAACAGCACTGTCGAGCTTGACGAGGCGGTGAATATCTTGTCTGTCAAGATACCTTGCTCGGATGTTGGATTTCCTATCCAAGTCTATGGCACTCTCTTTGCGAGAGACTGCATCGACCGCAAGCGTGTTTGTCTCTTCCGCCGCGATAGAGATCATTGCCAATTCATCAACTCGAAGGTACGACTTCTCCCTCTTATACTATGCACCTCTTATACTATGCAGGACACGGTCCTTCCTAATATGCATTATACCTCAGATTACACCTTTTGTTTCGGTATAGAGAAAATGCAAAAATCCATATACCATCGTGTGATTGATTTCTATTGATCCATGAATGTTTGAACTAGTAATTAACTAGATGATCCATGAATATCTGGCTGCTAATTGAGCTTATTTGTGTGGCTGAAATTTCTCCCTGTATATTAGGGAAAATATGCCACTAACCAGTCATGTTTACCTTTCCGCGGGATGAACCAATGATCTTGACTGGCCCAAAACGAGGACTTGTATTGCTGGATGATAATTATGTTGAGATTGATCTAAAGATCAAGGATCATCAAGGACAGGACAGAGAATTCAGTAAAGGAGTCATAACAATCAGGGGCACAGCACATCGATCCCTAGAGAAATGTGAGGTTGAAAGAAAGTCTCTTGCTACCAGGCTCAGTACTGTGGATGTATCGTATGCTGTTGTCATAGGTGCTGTGGAGGCAACTGTTGCAATTAGAGTTCTGAAGGGAAAATTTGATGGAATAATCACTGCCCACAGCACCAGCGTCCAGAAGAGGGTCATGCTGTATGATAGTAAAGTGGCTGGTAGCAAGACTGGTGATGGTGGAGGTATCCGGATGATGCGACGTGTCATGTCTGTTTATATGAAGGATATGCTGATAATAATCGAAGTAAAGACTGGTGATGGTAAATCTGAACAGAGAATTGATTTTGCTCCAAGGGCCAACAGTTTAGATGAAGATACAATCACCGTTGGTGCCACTAAGATGTGCGTGATGGTTGCTTGGTCGCTAATGGACCCCTGATGGAGACGTTGGAACAGTTTGTTGTTAAGCACCATTGGCAGATGTGTATGCTTTGGTGTAGCCACATCTGGTTCAGTGATTCGGTTAAAATTAAGTTATTCGAGACCCTTGTGGACTCGATCCAGAGTCTAGACAAGTAATATTATTGTGTGTAAATATTATCGGTCGATGTTGTTGCGTTGAACTAATTAATGTTTAAGATGCTAGACTTGTCATATGGATGAACTTATTGCAACACTGTGTTAATAACCTTATCCAAGTGCATTATTGTTTGGTGTTGCACTCCCTCCATCTTATGAAAAGTGCAATTTTTTTCGAATGAAAAAAAGTGCAATCCTAACTTTTGAAAAAATCTCACAAAGAGTGCAATTCTAAAAAATAGATCTAATTATCAAGTGGTTAGATATGATTTGTATGTCAAAACTTACTGCATGTGGCCAACAAATAAGGGTATTAGAGTCTTTTTATACCACCACTAATATGTCGTAAAAAAACTAGAATTGCACTCTTCATGGGACGGAGGGAGTATGTTCTTAATTGTTCTGGTTTGTTTGATGACTGCCTTGGGCTGCATGTTTGTATCATTTGTCACGTTGTTTCCTTTGAGTGATGCAATCTGTCAACACCGTTTTTTTTTAAGAAGCTTCAGAATTTACCCAAACAAAATTCACCATTTGTTCCATTTATATGGGAAGTGTCACTATGGGAAAACTTACGTTTACCGTGCGTCAAAATCTTTGTCGTGCGTTTTATTTCGGGCGCACGGCAAAAAGCTTATTTGCCGTGCATTTTTATAGAGCGCACGGCAAAGAAAAAACGCACGGCAAATAAGCTCTTTGCCGTGCATCCGAAAAAATAACGCACGGCAAAGTATTTTCTTCCCCTTCCACACTTCGAACAAATGAAGTATTGTTTTTTTAAAAAAAACTTTGCCGTGCGTTTTATTTCTAACGCACGACAAACTCATGTATTTGCCGTGCATTTTTCCTAGACGCACGGCAAAGTATTTTCCTCCCCTTCCACCCTTTGAACAAATGAAACATCGTTATGTTTAAAAAAAAAACTTTGTCGTGCGTTTTATTTATAACACATGGCAAACTCATGTATTTGTCATGTGTTTTTGCTAGACGCACGGCAAACCCATGAGTTTGTCGTGCGCTTTCTTTCATGCGCACGGTAAAATATTTTTTATCTTAAAGTATTTTTCCCTATGTCCCAAATCCAATTGCTCCTCAAAAAAAATCTCCTCACCTTGAAATCTTTTTCAACTCTATGCATACAACATGTGATACATCATGTTAAAATTTGGTAGATTCTTGTAGTCATTTGCTATATTTAACTAATTAATTGCATTAAATTTTTTTGAGTCAAATTTGAACTACAAGTGATGCAAATAATAGAATAAATTGAGTAGAAAATGATATTCATGTTATTTAGCCGAATTCAAGACCTTTTTAATGAAATCAAAAGAAATTTTGAACATCTTGACCAGGAAACACGACCATGATCGTGTGTCCAAATGATTTGAAAATTCTAAAATATGTAAATACAGTTTAAAAATTATGAGATTTGTCAATATCTCATGATATCATATGCGAAGGCTGTAGTAAAAATATGAATGAGTTTTGAACATTTTGTCATGTACGATGCTTAGAAATCGAAACATCTCCGATGAAGTTTCATAGAGTTACGAAAGATATGGTTAGATTTGTAAGCGACGCGACCATCAAATTGAGTTTTGACTTCAAAACTTGTTTCTATAAGCAATAGACAACATAACTTAATTTGTGTTAATTTTCTATTTTTTCAAATTTGTTTGATAATTTTTATGAATTATATAAAATTGTAGAAAAAAGTTTGTCGTGCGTCGACGCACGGTAAAGATTCTTTGTCGTGCGCCTTTTTTTTGCGCATGACAGAGATCCTAAGTCATTGTGAGCCTGGCCCAACAACCCACCGCGGCCCACCACACTCTGGTCATTGCGAGCCGTAGATCCGACGATCTAACGGCCCAAATTCGATGAGATCTTCTATACAAAAGCCTCCCCTCCCCCATCAAACCCTAACCCTCCCTCTCTCTCTCACCCCCCTGCGCTTCCCTCTCTCCCTCACCCCCTGCGCCGCCACCACCCAGATCCAAGCGGCCCCAACCTCCCGACGGCGGAGACGGCCCTTGACCTCCCGGCGGCGGAGGAGGCCCGCGCGCCGGCGGAGGAGGACGCCCCGGCCACACCGGGAGCGCCGACCGCACCGGTTGGAGGTCCCGCCCGCACCGGAGGCAGTGAGGGAGGCCCCGGCCGCACCGACGCCGGCGGAGGAGGCCATTTCCCCTCCCCCGGCCGCCTATCCCTCTCATCTCCATCTCCTCTCCGAGCTTCTGTCCGCGTTGACGGAGGAGGTCCGAGCTCCTGGCCACCAGCTCCCCCAGTCGTGGGAAGACGACGACCGTCCGGCCGGCTCCCCCAGGCGCGGGAGGACGACCTCCTGGCCGCGTCGGCAGAGGAGGCTCGAGCTCCTGGCCGCCGCCGCCGCCGCCTGCCACCCCTCTCCCAGGTCCACCCGGCGCGGGAGCTGGCATGCAGGGGCACGACGGCGGATCGAGCTGAGGTCGGATCCGGTCACCATGCGCTGGCCGCCCCCTCCCTCTCTCCCCGGCGACGTGCCAGTGGTGGTGGTGCCCGGAGCAACCGCGCGGCGCCAGGCCGGGGATGTGGTGGCGGCGCTGCAAGATGGCCTGTCCTTTTTTTATTTTTTTTCTGAAATGATTGCCGTGTGTCTATTTTGGCGCACAGTAAATTTTTAATGTATTGTGAAAATGTTTGCCGTGCGTCGAATGTAGCTCACGGCAAAGCTTTGCCGTGCGTAAAGATAAAAAGCGCACGGCAAAAGATCTTTGCCATGCAGATCGCTGTGGTGCGGTCTTTGCCGTGTGGAGGCAAAAAAAAACGCACGACAAAGAGTTTACTGTGCGTTTTTTAGGCTTCACCGTGCGCCCCTGGCACACGGCAAATGGTGCATTTCCCGTAGTGTGTTCTCTTGTGTGCACAAAAAATAAAAATGTCGATACGGACATGAGATTTTGATTTCATCGCAAGTACCTTGCTCACTGTGTGGCATCAGAAGTATTTATTATTATTTCATCACACATAGTAATATCGAAGTACAAATAATCTCTACCTAATATTAAAGCAAGGATGCCAAAATTTTCGTCCATCGCATCCTAATCCGGAGAAAAACCGGTGGAAACCGCGCTTCCCGAACTAAAAAAAACCCGAAGTCCGAGCGGTCACGAGAAAACTCGGAGTCCGGACGGACCAAACCATCCGGCTCGCGAGCAAAAACCGGCCGGCCTGCCCACCTGCCTAGGGGCAAGTCCCGCCGCGTGCCCGCGTGTGCACCGAACGGTGCGACCGTGCGTAAAGGCAACAACCAACCGGACGTCCCCACCCGCCTCCGCAGTTCTGCTTGTACGGCGTGCGGAGGAAAATCAAAGTAGTCAATCAACTGCATGGAAAAAACAAATAACCACAAAAAAAAGGTAGATAGGAGAATTAAACATGCAACGTCAAGATTTTTGTAGAGAAGCACACCAGCTAATTCTATTTAGTTCGGAATCGGCTGTCAGTTAGGAAAATATTGTTTATGGCTTGTTTGTTTGTGGTTGTATCTATTTTATATCGTTACCAATCACTTATTTTAAAATAAAAGGGATAATGAGTATTTGAGTACAAAAATTCTGTTAAAAATTTATTATGTGCAATAAAAATGTGGTAGAAAATAAAAAATACATGAGCTTTAGAAAATAAACGAGGCACCAAAATCGGATCAAGAGGATGACGAGGGTCCGCCGAGAAAGTGAGGGTGTGTGCTGCAGGCGAGGGTGGCCGAGGCAGGCGAATCCGGTGAAGAGGAGGTCAGGGCGAGTGGCCAGGAGATGTAGGGGAGGCGCTAGGCGGTGCTACAGGGTGAGGAGCTTCTGCAGTGGGCGAGCTCGATCTCCGCCAGCAACGCAAGGTCCTCTAGCGGCACAATTTTGATTTTTTGGCGAGCTCCTCCTCTGAGCATGCTTGCGACGGTGGGCGGTGGAACCGGAAAGGAAGGCGATGCCGTCTGGATAAGAAGACGAGAAAAGATTATTTTTTTAATGCCACGGATGGACCGACCGATCAAGAGATTAATGCACGAGCTGAAAACAATAAAGATCGACCCAAGTATCAACCGAAAATCTATATATCTAATATTAAAGTATTTTTTTCTTACAACCGTTGTTATGCAAAAAAAATATTTTCTCACCTTTTTCATAATGCATGTTATTAATAGATGGACTGTCAAGCAGTAATAATGAATTAATGTTTGATGTGTCGTGTACCATTTAATATGTGCAGTTTATCTCGTTTGTTTATTATGAGGAAGCGTATGGGTAGTACCGACGACGACATAATCAGGAAAGACGAGGCCGGAGCGAACGACAACACGCGAGCTTCAGAAGACGCAGGTGTGACACGGTGATAGTGAGACCGGGAGGCGAGATGATAGTGCGGCCGGAGCGGGTGATGGCTGGACTGGGAGGTGCAAACCAAAGCGAACGTGGTTAGGATGGCGCATGCGCCATGTGAATGACAGGAGAATACGAGGTTGATGAGTGGATGATGGTGAGGTTTGAGAGGCATGAACAATGCCAGCGAGGTTAGTATGGCACAATCGCAACGGAGACACTCGCATGGCGGACGACGTCACGCGAGGTCGGGGGTGGTTGGGCGTGACAGTGAGACCAAGCAGGGATGATGGCACGACCTGAGCAGATGACGGCGAGGTTGGGGAGGTGCAGATGACGACGTGCGAGATCAGGGTGGCGAGCGCCTCATGGAAACAACGCCCTGCCGCCCTGGTCGGGAAAGGCAAGATAGGGCAAACGATGATGATGTTCATGAGATGCTGACGAAGTTAGGGTGGCGTGAATGCGACTGGAACAATGGCGAGATGAGCGAGCCGTAGAGATGGCAGGGTGACGGCGCGACCGAAGCAAATGATATTTTCTCCCCGTTGCAACGCACGGACATCGTTGCTAGTAAAGAGATAATACTACATAATACTCCGTAGTATGCAATCGATCTTCGTCAAGCTCTGATGATTCATCCCTGGGCCTGTTGTTTGGCTTGGAGCAGAGACTTCTCATGCTCCTCGACACACCTGAAAAGCTCTGAGATGTTGCCCTTGCCGAACCCGCCGCAGGCGCCCTTCTGGTACTCCTGCCCGTGCTCATCCTTCTCCATGCACCCGACCCTTTGGATTATCTCCAAGTAGAGCGTTAACCTGGACCAAACATATAGTAGCCCACTACAAGCTTCAAATTGTTCCTTCGCAATCCAATCCTGCATGCACCATGCAATGCAAAAGCTGGTAAAAAATGGTGAGGTTGTTACGTACCTGTCCCCCACTGGCTTGGTGAAGATTTGGAGCAGCACCCCCTGGTCATCCCTGTCTACCAGCACCCCAAGCTCCTGGCACTCCTTGATCTGCGCCTCCGAGAGCACGTCGCCGAGGCGCCTGACGCTGTCGTAGTAGTTCGGGGGCGGCGGCGCCAGGAACTCGAGCCCGCCCATGGCGGAGCGCGCCCGCATCTAATGAAGCGTCCTGAATATGTCGTCGCTCGCCACCGCGATGTGGTGCACGCCGGGGCCACCGTGGTGGTCCAGGAACGTCTGGATCGGGCTCCGGCGCTTGGTGCCATGCACCGGCTCGACGAACGGGAGCAGCACGGTCTCGGAGTTGTTGGCGACCACCACCCCGTTGAGCCCGCTCTCCGCCGTGCCCACGTCCTTAGCCAGGAACTCGGAGAACTCGTGGAACCCCGTGAACCCGGAGACGTAGGCGGCCACCGGGGCGTGCTCCGGGGCGCTGCTGGCGACGTGGTCGATCCTCCTCAGCCCGTAGTCCAGCGCGGTGCTCGCGGCCACGTCCTCGAAGCCACGGAGGAACCCCGGGCCCGCGGCGTCGTCCGGGTAGCTCACGTAGCGGAGGACGACGTCGCCGTTGAGCTCGACCTCGGCGAGGCGGAACCCGAGGCCGAGCACGACGGGCTCGAACGCCGGGCGCGCGCCGACGGCGACGCTGGCGCGGAAGGCCTCCCCGGCGTCGGCGACGCGGATCGCGACGGCGCGCACCGAGAGGCCGTGGTCGGCCGCGAAGCGCCGCGCGGCGGGCGCGGAGAAGGACGGCAGGGAGGCGGTGCCGGCGTCGGCGACGCCGTGGTCCGGGTAGGGCGCGGTGAAGAGGAACGCGAGGGAGCCCGAGCGGAGCAGGAGGGAGGCGTGCGCCGAGTTCCCCGTGGAGAGGTCGGAGCGCGCGGCGAGCGGCGCGCCGATCGCGAAGGAGAAGCGGCCGGCCGCGGACGCCGCGTCGGCGCCCCAGAGCTCGACGTGGTGGATCCCGAGCGCGTCGAAGCGGTCGGTGCGCGGGTTGTAGCGGGAAGCCGCCGGGGCCATGGCGCTTTTGTTCGTTTGCTGTAGGATGCTGCAAACGCAGTCCGGGGTCTGAGTCTGACTCTCTGTTTGCTGCAGTTGGTGTGCGTTTCTGAAATTTATACTGCGAATGTTAGTGTACTTAGCCCCTTTCATCGTGTTTTACATGCCTCTTTTGTCCCTTTCATCGTAAATGGAACGCTGCAAAAATTAGCATGCGTTGCGGAGAGGAAATAGAGATTTCGACATGTCTAAACTCGATCTAGATCGACAGATAGAACCATTTTGGTGGCATGCCAAACACACGCTTTTCTTAGTTTATATAAACTAGCAAATATGTTGGTTGTGTTGCAATGGGAGAAAAAAAAATTCTACTTCATAAGGTCTTGATTAATCGTTTAGGAATATATCACAAGCTCATGTTTCTATGATCTCAATTTGTATTTACTGGAATGATGCTACGTCTCCATCAAAATGAGTAATTTTGTAATTGCATAAATGTTGAGTGTATATATATATATGTTTGAAAGCTTTTCTTGTTGATTTGATTACGTTTTCTTATAAAAATTTAAATAAATCGCTTAAGTACATACTTGTATCATTACAATTATTGCATCGTGTACCCTTCATTTAGCGCTAGATTTTAATATACACTATAGAATATATGACATACAAATAATGTTAGTTGCAGGCTTGCATCTATAAAATAGTAATAAAAGTATTGAGAAAGACAGGATCGTTTTAAATGTTTATGTATATTTGTATCTACTAGTAAAGTGCACGTGCGACACGCACGTGTTATAAACAAATGATAAATAAGATAATTACATGCTAAGTTACTAATTTAAGTTTACAATCAATAAATGCTCAATGATATCATTACAGAGAGAAACAAAGAATACATCTAACAATATCACTTGTTTTTATATACAATCGCAAAACATGTTATTTAACGTCAGTGGCTAAAGGGAATGTTTTCTTTTTTTATATACATCAATGATAATGGACAGATTTAAGGGAATGCAGAGAAAATTCAACAAGTCAGAATGTTAGCACTGGGAAACCAGTCATATACATGTTTATCATGAATTGGGCAATCAGTCATATACATGTTTATCATGAATTTAGAAGCAGACAATCACTGAGAGCAAGCTTTCATTTTTAATGTTAATTGAATTCCATCATGTTGACAACAACAATCTTCTTAACAGCAAGCTTTCTTTTCAGCCTCAGCTTCTCCCAGGTAGAAGTAGAAGGATTATTAAGTTTGCTTAGATACTCTGGCTGCTTCTTCCCGTTAGGCCTGAAACAGACATTAATTTGGATAAATGTTTAACACATATTTTTATTTTTCCAGTAGAGATTGAGAATGGCTTGTAAGTCAAAAGAACCTCAAGATTAAATGGTTCATCTTTTATAATGTTGAATTATAATGCCGAAACTGGCTACCCAGGTATAACTACATTTTCATGTCTCCTTAGTGATCTGATGGTGAGAAAACTGAAACCTGAATAGTGTTTGGATGGATAGTAAAATGATAACTCTGCAGCTAAAGCAGTGTATTTTTTTTCAAATAATGTCAGGTTTTAAATTTTCATACACTGAATCAAACTACATGTACTTTACTCCATCCAACAACACATCTAAACTTTCAAATTATCTGAAATTTTCATAACATAACAGGTTCGTGCACAAAATTGTTCTAACCAGATAGCGCCACTAACCATTGATCCCATTGAGGAAAACCAGCATCATGTTAGGAAAATATCATCATGGCATATAATTATTGTATCAACAAAATAAGAATTTTTTGACCGACCAATTAGTATTAAGTTTGAAAACAAGATTGCTGCACGAAATTGGTTCTCCGGAAACAATTTTCAACTACGAATCGAGCCATCTAAACCCATCTATTAGCATATGTAGCCTAATTGGAGACTACGTTAGCAGCAAGGACCAATAATTTGTGGTTGAGGGGTAAATTGAGGAGCAAATGTTAGTGAGATAAGCATTTAATAATTATTTGAAATCAGCACATCCTTTGATTAAAAAAAATAGCACATGTTGGCGCCAAGCTGATCACTGCTGATGCGCACTACTTGTTGCTCACTGCTGCTTGGAGCCATAGCCTGCAAAATTGTAATGCAAAAGATTTTTAAACAAGCCTTTTTTTTGTTCCTATTCCAATTGCAATCTCCAACAGCAAACATAAATCTGCAACTATGAAGCATGAACATTTGTAGAGGCAAACAGAAGAACTTGAAGAACGTCCTCGCGCAGCTGGCGCCGTCGGTCTGGTCAATGCAGGCGTACCCGTCGACGAGCAGCGACGGCATGAACGAGCTGATGAGTGAAACCCTCTAGGTGGCGTTGTACACCTGCGGTCTGCCAGTCTGATCTGGTGCATCTTGCGCATCTGCGGCCCCGTGAAGCGCTGGTGCGCGTGGCACTCGTGACTCTGTAGCGCGGCGAGCCGCAGCGCCGTGAAGAAAGTGGTCGAGGTTGTCACTGCCGGCAGGCGCAGCGAGGGAGACGGGCGGCCGTCGGGGGCGCGCACAGGGAGGCCGAGCTCCGGCGGCAAGCGGGCGTGCGGTCTCGCGGCTACCGAGCACTCTCGCGCTCTCCTCATCCCGAGCTCCCCGCCCCTCATCTCGTCCCCTACTCCTCGACGGCCTCGACAGATTCGTCGGCATCTCCAGCGGCACGACTTCAGCGCGAAGGGCGGAGGTCCTTCGCGGCGTGCAACGACGGCGGCTCCCTCCTGGATCCATGAGCTCGCGGGTGCGGATCCAGAAGCTCAAGCACGAGTGCGGGTCCTCCAGGAGCGACGACAGCCACCATCTTCGGTGACCTCGAGCTTGGGCAGCCTCATCTAATCCCCTGCCCGCCCTCTCTCTTGGTGCTCAGCTTCTCCCTCGATTCGGCGGTGGAGCTCCAGCAGGAGGACAGCCGCAGGGGACTCTTGCGGGGATCCAAATCCGGTGTCGGCGAGCCTCCCTCCTGCAGGGCGCGGACGCAGCGGCGGCATAGGCATCCTCGTGCTCGCCGACAGTGAAGCTCGGTGCGCAGGCCGCCCTGCTGGATCTCCAGCGAGCTCCGCGGGCCACGAAGAAGAAGCAAGGGAGGAGAGGGACGGGACGGAGGCAATGCTCGGTCCGGCGGCGGCGAGGTGATCCGCGGCTGCTCGATCCGGCCGCTTCTCTCTGACGCCGGTAGTATTGCTCCCCGCGGCACTCGCGGATCTCCGCCGCCCCTTCCCTTGCTCCGCCGCCCATCCTTCTCTCTCCCTTCGTCATCGGGGTGCGGACGAACAACAGTTCCGTGGGCTCCATGCCACGTCGGCGTCGTGATAGGACTGGTAGGCGGGCGGGCGGGTGGGTGAGGGTGGGCCCATCACGGGTACGGGAGGGCGGGTATGCGCGGGTGGGGTGAGAAAAGAATTTCGTTTTTGGCAGAAACACTCCCCAAATTGCGATTTTTATGGTCGTTCCACCTTTTTGGTCATCACGCAACCTAACGGGTGGGTCCGGCATGAGGGGTAAGGCGGGCCCAAATTGGGTGAGAAAAGTTTTCAATTGTCTTCGCTCCTTATAGTATAGATAAGGTTGGCAGTTCATTTTATATAAACTATTAAGGGCTGCTATGTAAAGCTACAATCTTTATCCACCCACCTATGCACCCTTGCACGGACCACAAGTTCATCTCATACGAGTCCGACAACTACGAGCTTCGACTCAACGCTCTTGCCTTGCTTGTGTCGCTAAGCACCATCGCAACTATAGCGGTAGCAGCGATGAGCCAGTAGCAAGGTGCTTGTCGGCAGAGGCCAAACCGATTGCAACTAACATTTGCAACTATTGGGGTATATTTTGAGTCTTATCCTTGACACGTTCCCAGGACTCCATCTGCTCCTGGAGAATCGGTCTTCAACGGCCTCAACGGCCCTCAACAGCATGCGTCGGTGGACGCCACTTCTCCGTGATTGTAGGCTCCATAGCTAGCGGATCACCGCTCCTGTAATTCTCCTGTAACTAACACATGTTGTAGGTACTGTCTATATATAGGCCATAGTGATTGCAGTACAATTGAGGGCGAATTGTCTTTCTTCATGGTATCAGAGCGAGATGATGAATTGGTTTGGAAGGGCGGCGGTTTAAGAGATAGGTGGATGTATGTAGGGTCTCAACCCAATATGGTGAAGGCATGTGGGCTTGTAAAAGGAGGGTGCGAATGATATCATTGGTGGTGCGTGTGGCACGTTCAACTTTGCCATTTTGGGATGAAGTGTAGGGGCAAGAAAGACGATACGTGATGCCGTGCTGCAAAAGGAAATCACGAAGATCGTTGTTAACAAATTCACTACCATTATCACACTGAAGGCACTATAATGAAAAATGGAATTGGTTGAGGATATAGGCATGAAAAATTTTGATTGTGGATGTGGCATCAGATTTGCAACGCAATGGAAAAGTTCACATGTAATGACTATAGTCATCAACAAGAACAAGATAATACTTGTATCCAGTAAAACTCACAACGGTGCCACATGGACAAATCTCTTTATGATCTCAAACAAGCACCCTGAACCTGGTTCCTCCGCTTTAAGGCTTTCCTTTTGTCCATCGGTTATCACGCATCTAGGGCTGATTCATCCCTCTTATTTTGCACACGCCCACAGCCACATCATATATTCTTCTTTATGTCGATGACATTATTCTCACAGCTAGCTCCATGAGCCTTTTAAATTCTGTCATCCAGAAGTTGCATAGTGAATTTGCAATGAAAGATCTTGGCCATTTGAGCCATTTCCTTGGGATTCATGTTACACCCAGCCCTTCCAGGTGGAATTTTTTCAAAATGGCCCTTCCCGAAAACTATTTCTGCGGATAGACTCCTGGCAAAACTAATTCCAAAAATGGACCCTAACCTCGGCGTGAGGGGCAGGAGCGCCGAGGTTAGTTACTCGGCGCTTGAGGCTCTAGCGCCGAGCCCCTGCCACGTCAGAGCCCAGCTGGCCCCTCCTACCTACGTGGTAGGGACCTCGGCGCTAGAGCCTTTAGCGCCGAGCCACTGACCTCGGCGCGACCGCCTCTAGCACTGAGGTCTGGGCACTTATACCCCGCGGAGCCTTCTTCCTCCTCCTCCCTCCCATTCTTTTCAACCCGATAGTTCTCTGTTCTCTCCCTCTTCGGCGGCGGGGCAACCCTTAGACCTTGGAGACGAGTGTAGAGGTGGTTCCCTTTGGATTCAAGTCGGCCCCAAGGTAATGTGGCTCCCCTCTTTCAATTTGTCCAAGTAGTTTTGTTTGAACCGGTGGTTAGGTTAGGGTTTGAGGGTTTTTTAGGGTTTGCATTTAGGGTTAGGAATGGTTAGTGTCTAGGGTTTTAATTCTTGTTTTCTTGCTATTTTTGAAGGAATAACCATGGCATCTCGCCCTACGGAGATAACATTGGCGGGTAAGAGGAGCTCAACAACCATTCCTAAAGGGGTGGAGGTGCCCATGTGCTTTTGTGGTGATCGGTGCAAGCTTGTGAAGTCGGAGTTGTTAGGTAGCTGCTACGGCGTGAGGTGGTTCATGTACGCCAACTACGAATATGACCCACCGAAGGCTGTCGGATATGAGATACACGAGGTTGTGCATCAATCCATGTCGAGCTTGTTTTTGTTTTTGTTGTGTTTGTTAACATTGTATCTGACTCTGAGGGTTGCAGACTCCTCCTCCTCTATGTGGTTTTGCGCAGTGGCTTGACACGGAGCAGTCCGAGACGGACAAGTGGTGGGTCGAGAAACAATTTGAATGGAGCGAGCAAAGCAAGAGGCAGTTGCAGTATGAGAAAGCATAGGAGGAGAAGCGCAAGAAGTTTCAAGAGGAGTTTCGCGCAAGATGCGAGCGCGTTGACCGTGAGGCGAAGGAGAAAAGGGAGGCCGAAAGGGAGCGCAAGAGAGCACGTGCACGCCGTGCGGAGGAAGCAGTGGAGCAGAATCCAGATGCATTGAGGAAAGGGAAGTGGCCTCGCTGCACTCAGTAGTTTGGTCTTGGTAGTGGCACTAGTGTGTTAGAGAAGAGGATTTTAGTATGTTGTGTGATGTTGCATGTTATGAACTTGTATCGGTTGTTATGGCAAAACTCATGTCGACTTTATTTTTATCGTGAAATTTGAAACAAACTCTGATTCTGTGTGAATTGCCTGGTATTTTTCTGTTATGAACATGTTGTGTGAAGGGGAAGTGAGACTTGAGAAAGTTTCTGTTTTTGGACAGGCTACAGTGCTCGGCGCTAAAGCATTTAGCGCCGAGGGTCCATAGCTCGGCGCTAATGGCTTTAGCGCCGAGGTGCGGGGCTTCCAACTGAGTTTTGGGGCCTCGGCGCTAAAGCCTTTAGCGCTGAGCTTTGGTACCTCAGCGCTAAAGGCATTAGCGCCGAGCCCTGCTCCCTGTCCTGAAATAGAAATTTGATAAGTCATCACATTTCAGATTTTCATCACATTCATAACAGAAATCATCACATCCACAACAGAAATAGATAATCATCACATCCATACCAAGTCCACATACATAGAGATAAGTCATCCAAGTTCATAACATACACATAGTTCATAAATGTTGACACACAGCTGAGTACCAAGTCGACACACATAACATGAGGTCCATACATAGAGATAGTGCACAAGTCACTGCTTCTTCACCTTGGCCTTAGCCTTCCCCTTACCCAACGCATCTGTACCTGGTGTGAGTGGGTCCCGAGCTCTCTTGGGACTGCTGTTGCGATGAGGCTGAGTCGGCTGCGTGACTGGTGGTGCATCGGCCATCTGAGACAGGCCAATCTCCTCCTGCTCGTCCTCCTCCTCCTGGTCCTCCTCCTGCTCCTCCTCCTGCTCCTCGGACCCCGTCTTGCTGCTCCATGTGGGAGCTCGGGAGGAAGAAGGCCCAGGCACGGACGCAGAAGCTATGGCGGCTCCACGGGACACCTGTGAAGTCCTTGTTGGCGTTTCTTAATGTCACCACTAGTTGTACACTTAGAGGGAGCGTATAAGAACAACCGGGTACCCCGCAAGCGCACAGAAATACCGCTGTAGCACTTCCCCAAGGAAGGAGAGTATTCCAAGGGTACCGAATCCAAGGAACAATGTGCACTATCCTGTACTCTAGTATAGATGGTCTAAGGACACAACACTAATTGATAGGATAGGTAGAAAGGATCTGCTTGGACCGAGCGCAGAGTCTAGTACGATCGCTCAGGTATAACACTCGCTTTGGGCGCCAACCCACCCTAGCTGTTTAAGGCTAGGCAATATGTTCTGGCAACGGGGCCCTACCCGGTACACAGGCGCAGAGGGTTCCAAAAGGGTCCAACAGGCTGTCACCACTGCAGCCTACCTCTATTGTTACGCGAATGTACTTGATATTCACAGGATAACCTATGGTCCAGACACCACGTCTACACCACTGACTACTACTATAGTCGGACACCGTCTGACGTCCCGATAGCCCGACTATAGCACTCCGTATAAATACGGTACTACGAATTCGCGAGGGAGATACTGGCACTAGCTCAAGGTATGCTCTATCACTCATGCAAGATCACGAATGCACTTTGATCTAACTAAAGATATACAGGAGCATCAACTTTACTCTAATAGACAAGCTGGCAAACTAGATGCAAACTTATGATCTAAGTCTACTAGATCGAAAGGGTTGTGTTCGAAGAACACAAGCCTCTAAATCAAGAACAAATGAAGAACACAAGAACAAAGCAACTAAGCATGCATACGACTTTAGTCTAAATAGAAAATGTCGAAATACTCACTTTAGTCTAGATGAAGAACAAAGGCACCACTGAGGATCGTTCTTGAGGAAGATGTCATGAACATGACATGGCCCCAAGCGTCCTACCTCACTTCCTAGCACTAATCCTATACAAAGAGCTCTCCTCTCCTAAAGAGAGAGGCTCCAAGCCAAAATGAAGAGGAGGAGGAGAAGTGTGTGTCTCGAATGGGAGCCCCTCCCCTCCTATTTATAGAGGAGGGGGTGGCTTGCTTTTGGCACCAATTGCCTCCACTTTTGCAGCTTCCCTGAGTGGAGCGAATCATGTAGTGACATGTGGCAGCAAGAACCAGGCAAAAACCGAAGAATCCTATGCAGAACCGGAGCATCCGAGGGTGTCTGGGCGCTGAACCGGCGCTAAAAAGAGATTAATCGGGCCGAACCGGGGGCGAAACAGCGATCTGCACGGCTCCCAACACCGCCTCCCACCCGCACCAATGCCCACGCGGCACGTGTCCCAGGCCGCAACTCCTTCTCCCGCACAGTTCCAAACCGTCATCGCCCGCGCCTGTCTCCGCTCGACAGCTGTCCCGGCCTGCATGTCCTTGCGCACGCACGTGAACGGGCGGAGCGGGATCCATGTGCTGGCCTGCGGAGCAATCAGAGCCGGCAACGTAGCCCTGCCTGGTGAATCTCGTGCTCCTCTGCAGCGATCCGCGGCAGCGGCTGCACACCAACCGGCGCATGCCACGTGGCTCCGCCTGCCGCCGCTGCTCGCAGTGCATGTGCGTCTGTACGCGGGATTCGTGGGAGAAGTCGAATGCCCAACCAGGGCCTGCTGCGTGGCAGCTCTGCGCTGAACCGCATGCAGATAGGGTACGGTGGAAAAGCTGTGGGTCCCAGCTGACGTCATCACTCCTTTGTTTATTTGCCTATTTCATATCTTTTGCATTCGAGCTCCAAAGTAGGCGAATAATATGTCCATTTTGATCGTCTCGACGAGCCCGTCGCAATGGTGCAGTCCAAATTAGCATTTGAGGGTGTTTATGATGACGTCCTTTAATAGCCATTGGACTACTTGCTCTCAACTGTACCATTTGGCACGTATTTCGGTGCATCCTGCAACAAAAGCTAGAAACACTAACACTTGTGGAAATCATTAGTATCAAGCCCTATTCTAGTGTTTATGATCCTTTTACCATTATATTACGCAGGTATTGACGGTGTAAAAGTAGCACTTAACAGCCGTCAACAACACCCCCACACTTGACCTTTGCTCGTCCCGAGTAAAGGGAGTCAGATCAAGGTGAGACATGATATCCAAAGGTATGAAGCAAGCATAAGAGATATTCCAGACCATACCTTGTACTTGTGAACTCTGAAGTGTCTATCATGCTATCTTGGGTAGTTGAGGAATGGAACGGTCATGAATCAAATCACTCTTGCTCATCATGTCAAGTAACTTGGGGTTTTGCAATAAATTTTCAAAACAAACCTTGCTTAGCTCCTCATTTGATTCTCTCAGATCGCTCAATGTGTATATGTCCTCACCAAGGCATTAGATTGTCATTCTTCATCCTACTTCTAATGATGGCTATATGTGGAGCTCAGGGTAGGATAAAGGGTAAAGCATACTTGCATCACATATATTGCAAAGTCAAAGACTGGATCCACAGAGAAAATCAAATCATACTATTAGATCAAGATGTGCACCAGTATGACTATGGGAGTATGGTAAGGTGGATACTAGGCCCGGAATGGGTGCTAGATATTACCATACTTTTATGATGAGAATTATGGGTTGATGGTAAGGTGGACACTAGCTCCGGATTGGACACTAGTTATTACCATCAAGGTTATGGAACTCCTTTTTGCATGACCATATCTCTCGTTTTTCTCCTTTATTTTGGACATGGGCTATTCTTTCTTTCCTTTTTTTTCATCATGCTTTTTTAGCATATCTTTTCTATTTTCTTTTTTTTTCTTTTATAGCCCATGTCTCTTTTTGAAGGACACTTTTTGGAGAGAGATGTCACACCACTATGGAGTTTTATTTTCACGGAATGGATGAATGGTACAATGCTAACTTCTAGTGTAGAAGCATAGCAAGGGTAAATAGGTGGTGTGCACATGAATCTTGATCATGAGAGTAATGAAAAGAATTCTCACAAGGGTCACAGAATTTGACAAAGCTCAAATGCAATAATAAGCAGCATATGATTGTAAGGTTTTCAACTAAAAACATCATATGGCTCTAGTAGGACGGTGGCATATCAAAGAGGAGCTTTGCAAAGGATTTTCAGATTTTCAAAATAAATTTCCCAAGCACTCAGACATAAAGAGCGAAGATCATATCATCAAACCATATCACAAACACCAACTACTTAGATAAGCATGAGTTCCCTAATGATATTGGTTCACAAGCATCAAGATGATAAGTAAGGAATAAAACATATGCAAGCCAACCACAAGAATCATGTAGAGCAAGAGAAGCACAAATTGCTGAGTTTGATGTAAAGGATATGAATTGAAATTCATTCAAACTCATGGATAGCGGAGAGTGAGATAGAGGGTGCACATACCATCGCTTCTGAAGGATAAGAGATTAAGGGAGACTAGTGGTGATTCGGCTGACCATAAGGCAGCCAACTCACTCTAGTTTACCTTGCTCTTGTCATGAAGGTGTACTCGATGTTGTGCAGCGCCTGTGTGGGAGTTCTCGAGTGGATATGTCCATGATGAGCTTGAGAGAACTCCCCCACACTAGTGGTTGAACCTGGTGTTGTTCTTCAAATGACAAATGAAAACAAAAGATGGACTCTACTGGTTCGAGAACCATAGAGCCTTTATTCAAATTCAAATATTTTTGTGGTTTTTTATTATTGTCACCATGTCATTTGCTCGAAAGGGTTAGACCAAGATTACACTTCATACACAAAGGGGAATATACTTACCTTGGACCCTTGAGAGGTCATATGTACCACCCTTGCATGTTGTGCAACATGAATCTGACACCTCAACTTACCTTCCCATTTGAATTTAGCTCAATGACTTACCCATTCAAATTTGACAATTTTCTACAGGGGTTAGTCAGCATATATGCAACCAAGATCTATGAAAATATAACTCTAAGATTCATCAATCAAAACTTGACACCATGTCTTGTTTTGATTGAAGAAGACAGATTTTAACCTAAGCACCATGCTTAATTTAAAACAGCCTATTAAGGTATGTTGCAACATACATTCAAACCAGAGCATATGAACCAAGATAAAGGAAGCATGAAAGCATGATCAAGCTATTATCAAAAAGGAACATAAGCATGAGCATAAGACGGTGAACCTCGGGCAACCTCCCGGAAGGGCTTTGTTTAATGTCAAAAGCAGGACTTACCTAGCTAGTGGGCAAGATGCAAGAGCTAACATCAATGCCACACCAGGATAAGATTTGGTAGAGGAGGAACTTTACTCAAGATGCTCACATACCTCCCCCACACTTGAAGTTTGCATTGCTAAGCAACAAAACTCAAGTGTGTGGTGATCAAGCTTCCTTTTGTAAATGTTCCCTCACCAAAGCTTATCTAGGTGGTGTAGGTGATGTACCTCTCATGCATTTAGGTGTCACATGTCCATCGTTCTCTTCAATCTCCAACTGAAAGGTTAGTGACAAAAAATACCCGAAGGACGACTTATCCTAAAAACATGTTCTTGCTTTTATTCGAAAAGAGAAATAAAACCTATGCTAATCCAGGCTTTCTCCTGGTAGTGCTTTGTTTATTTAAGGTCATAAGCTCGACCATGAGAACTTCATCTTGCAGCTATCGTTGGTGGTGTCATTCCCATCTCACCACCAATCCTTGATGTATCAGTGAAGCTTTAGCTGTAAGGTTAGTACCACAGTGCACACACAAAATCTGATATGCTTATGATAGACATATGCATCTATAATCAACCTTCTAAATGTTTTGCAAAAGAGGACCAAAAGGTGGTTGTAGCCCTCGTATGTGCTCAGCGCACTAAGCATGGCTGACTCTAGAGAGGCACGATGCGAGCATGGTTTATGTGGTAGATCAAGGATGAAACTACCATGCTCGTCAATGAAGTCTTTTCCTCCAAACTCCGGAGTCAGTGCCTCACAAGGTTCCATGGCCCATGAATTCTCCATCTCAAGAGAGTCATCGTGGAAGCTCGATGTTGACTTTCGATCATGATCGAAAGCAACATGATACGGGCCAGCAGGAAGAGGCTGGAACTCGGTCGAGGGTGATGACGATCGTTCTCCTTCACAAAGGTGAGGAGGGTCTTCCGAGTCGTACTCAGGAGGAGTAGAAAGTTCTACAGCCTCAATGAGAATAGGCACGGATGACGTGAATGGAGGTATACGCGTCGTCTTCTCGAGCGGGTTTTTTCTGGGGAAGAGGCTTCGCCATAGGGTGTCCCAAACAAGGGGTAGCAGTGGCGGAAGTGGCTTCCCCAAGATTACCATCTAGGCTCCCTATGGATTCATCAAAGAATTTCTCTAGTAGAGAGCCTAGGAGTAGATTAGGATCGAGGACATCGAAGATGTGAAAGTCTAAGCCAGCCTCAATCCCGTCTATGATGAGTGGCACGACACTTGCAATCCCCCGACATTCAAGAACATGCCCAAAGGGACAAGTCTCGAGGAGCATGTCGGATGGTGCTAGCGGAACTTTGCCTAAAAGAGTTTCCGTTAAGTGCCATGGTATGATGTTAACCTCCATGATGGGGTCACAATGGGCCTCTATGGCAATCCCTCTCACAGAACAAGGAATAACCAGAGAGGGAGTACTATCCCAAAATGCTTCGGAAAAGCATATCGCTCCATCTGGCCATTCCTTCTTCATGGCCTCCTCAGGAAATGCTTCGTCAGGAGGATCGGGAGGCGAAGGAGATACCGTAGGTCTAGGGAAAGGCTCTGTCAGAGGATGTCTAGATGGCTCAGCATGGACAGGAACGGTTTCCCTAAGCTCTTCTTCTGGGTTTCCTTGGGATTTATCAAGAAGTTTTTCTAATGGGAAACCTAGGAGAAGATCAAAATCCATGATGTCATAGATGTGGAAATCTAATCGCACCTCTATGTTATCAATGGTGATTGGAACGTCCTTAGCCACCCCCCCCCCCGACATGGAAAAATGCAACACCACCTGGGACTATGGAAAAGTCTATCAGTCGGGGTCAACGGCATGTTACCCACCAGAGTATCCAAAAGGTACTCTGATATGATACAAGCCCCAACAGTAGGGTCATGGACAGCACCTACGGTGTTTCCTCTCATGGAACAGTGGATGATCGTGGAAGTCGAGTGTTGGAAATTCCGAAATCTCCAGACAAAAGGTGGAAGTAAACTGACAAAAGCCTCTGTTCTCTCTCTGAAAAAGCTGACCCCTTTACACGGAGGCATGGGGGCTCCTTTTATAGTGCCCGAGGGTCACTTTTACATTCCGAAACTACCCTTTGTAAAGTTACATATACATGGAAATGTTGAGGGTACATATGTCCGCGGCAATCACGGAGATCTCATCTAAATTACAAACAAGCCATTACGTCTTTCAGCTTCTCTCTTCTTCCGTAGCCAAGCTTCTCATGTCTCTTCGTATTTTCCTTGATACGCTGTTGATTGAGTCAGCTTTAGTTTTTCGGAATGCCTTCGTGAGCTTCGGGAATCCTCAATCTGTAGCCTCCGTCTGGTCCTTTCCCTTTTCGCGTCGTTCCGTTGTTCTTTCTCGATACTCTCGGTATAGAGAAGTTTCCTCAGAATTTCCTGTCTCCTGAATATCACAAAATGCATGGAAAAGAAAGGAATATTGGTTTCTCCGGAATCCCGAAGGTCAGCAATATATTCTCGTATAAAATAACATTTCATCAATCCTCTTTATCCACCAGAAAGCTTTCTCTAATCATAAGAAGCGACGACTTTAGATGTATTTCATAGATCTGAAGAATTCCGGAACCCTTGGGGATTTCCCAAATCCACCGACGCGTGTCTTCTTGGAAGATTCCGAGGGAGACGATTTTAGCTGATCCCCAACAGTAGCCCCTCGGGGAAGCGGGTTGACTCCGACGACTCATTTCCACGAAAAAGTTTCTTAGGATTGGTTAAAAACGTCACCCTCGGGTGTCGAAGGAGACACGCGTCGACACTTTATAGGGTGCCGGTTCATTTCTCGAGGCGCCTTCTCGATAGATCCCTTCGTTCCTATAAATAGGGGGCCTGTGGTGGCTTTCGCTTTCACCGTTTCCCTGCTTTCGAATCTTCTCGGAATTTTTCTCAAATTCTTGAAGACTCTTTCGCGCCCTGTTTCCTGAGTTCTGCTCCTCTTCTTCTCTAAAGGTAATTTTGAATTCCTTGTTTCTTTTTGTTTTTCGGTGTAGGAGACTGATTTTTTGATTTGGTACTTTTCTTGCTTTCTTGCTTTTTTGGTTTTTAGGTGGCTCGTGTGAAACATACTGCTAAGCCAATGATGGAAGAAGAAATTGCTCAGGCTGCCGCCACCTCTGTGTTGGCGTTTCTCAACGTCACCACTAGTTGTACACTTAGAGGGAGCGTATAAGAACGACTGGGTATACCGCAAGCGCACGGAAATACCGCTGTAGCACTTCCCCAAGGAAGTAGAGTATTCCAAGGGTATCGAATCCAAGGAACGGTGTGCACTATCTCCTACTTCTAGTATAGATGATCCAAGGACACAACTCTGATGGATAGGATAGGTAGAAAGGATCTGCTCGGACCGAGCGAAGAGTCTAGTAACGTTCTCTCAGGTATAACACTCACTTCGGGCACCAGGCACACGGCCTTTATGCTGGCTCGAGCCCAACTCGGTACGCGATGTAAGAGGGTTGACAAAGGGTCCAACAGGCTGTCACCACTGCAGCCTACTTCTACGCTACGATCATACGTGGCCTTCGAAGGGTAGCTTATGGTCCAGACACCTCGTCTACACCACTCACTATTCCTACGAATCCGCGAGGGAAATACTGGCACTAGCTCAAGGTATGCTCTATCACTCATGCAAGATCACGAATGCACTTTGATCTAACTAGAAACATGCAGGAGCTTCACTTTACTCTAAGTAGACAGGCAGGCAAACTAGATGCAAACTTATGATCTAAGTCTACTGGATCGAAAGGGTTGTGTTCGAAGAACACAAGTCTCTAAACCAAGAACAAATGAAGAACACAAGAACAAAGCAACTAAGCATGCATACGACTTTAGTCTAAATAGGAAATATCGAAATACTCACTTTAGTCTAGTTGAAGAACAAAGGCACCGCTGAGGATCGTTCTTGAGGAAGATGTCATGAACATGACATGGCCTCAAGCCTCCCACCTCACTTCCTAGCACTAATCCTATACAAAGAGCTCTCCTCTCCTAAAGAGAGAGGCTCCAAGCCAAAATGAAGAGGAGGAGGAGAAGAGTGTGTTCCAAATGAGAGCCCCTCCCCTCCTATTTATATAGGAGGGAGAGGCTTGCTTCGGGGCTCCAAGTGCCCCTAAATGCCCGGAGCTGCAACCAGGAGCCAATCAGGAGGTGACACATGGAGGGCCTAGATCAGCCGAACCAAGGTCGGTTCGGCCGATCTAGGGTTCGGCCGAAGCCAAGGGGCCACGTGGCACCCTGTGCTTCCTCGTGGTGGCTGACTGGTGGGCCCTGATGCCTGTCCTCCGTGCATGCCAAGTTTCCCGACGATTTTGGGGGATAAGTGGGCCCTTCAATCCATGTGATGTCCATGTGGCGCTTCGTGATTCGTCGGGCTTGCTTCTCTTGGATTGATGACGTCAGTGATCCAGGGGAATCCTAGGTGGCATCCCCTCATTGGCTGGACTTGAAGTGCTTGGATCAAAGACTTGTGCTTTTGCTCCTCTTTCTAGTGCTATTTACCTGTATTTGCATAATCACCAACACTTGTGGAAATGATTAGTTTAAGCCCTATTCTAGTGTTGATGATTATTTTCCATGCCAAAAGGTACATGTTTGACAGGTAAGAAGTGAGTGAAAATCAGCCGTCAACACTCTGGTTCTGAAATTCCGTGGTCTTCTGAAGTGCCTTCCTCAAGTGCCACTCCTTTGTTCCCAAATCCTGAGGATACAACCGTTGAAGAGGGAGAGTTGCACTCAGGCGAAGATTCTGGAACCGAGGAAGATATTTCTCAGGTTGAAGTTGAAGTGGAAGAACTTATGCCCCCGAAGGTGGCGTACCCTCCCACTTTCATTTTTGGGAAATCACTAGTGACCCCTGATCTGATCAATGATTTCGAAGATGCGAGCTTTTTCCCTTCTGGCTGTGGTCGTGCGCCAACCAGCGAAGAAGTTCCTCAGCCGCAACCTGATGAGGTGGTTGTCTTCAGGGATTTTTTCACTGCTGGTCTCAGATTTCCGTGCGATGAGCGTCTTCTGTCAATCTTAGATCGGTTTCAAGTAAAGATCCATCAGCTTACACCCAATTCATTTCTGGAACTATCTAAATTTTTCTGGATTCAAAAAACTTTCGAGGGTCATATAAGCGCAGATGTCTTCGCTCGTCTTTTTGAACTTCATATTCAGCGGAAGATCATCAAACTTGATGATGATAAATTGTACGAAGCTCACTATGGCTGCAGTACTTTTAACACTCGTCGGAAGAATGCAAGTCATAAAATCGAAAGGATTCAGCTTGCTCCTTGCAGCAATGACAAATGGGCTGATGATTGGCAGCGGTTTTGGTTTTACGTCAAAGTTGATATGTCCAAAGAGAAAGGTCTCGTCGGCCCTCTGAATCCTTTTTATGCACCTATTGGACCAATGACGGTCGTGTCCACTGCTTCTTTCAGTAGGAAGTCTCAAGACTTCAAGAAGGGTGAGGATATGTTCTACTTCGCTTGCACCATCCTTGGTGGACGAGATGTGATCGAAGAGTATGTTGCTGCCAGCATATGGCCGTTGTCTTTCGGGTGGCAACCCAAGAAGATTGTGTACCTTTCTGTGGATTGGGCGTCGTGCAAAGTTCCTTTTCCAAGATTCGATCTTCGCCTTTCCGAGGGCCAAACTTTAGAAGATTTTATCTATCTTGTGGAGGAATTGGTGGTTGACATGGTTGGAAAATGTTACTTGAGCGAGTACAAACAGTTTAAGAATATTGTGAAGCATAAGCGTCGAGTGAATCGTGTCTTCTCGGAACTTGGTGCGGACCCAGCTTTACGTCCGAGGCCTCCTGGCCCTAAGAAGTTAATGCAGGCGCCAGGAGTTACTGGGTCGATTGCTATTGGTGCTCCCGCGAAGTCTCGGAAGAGGAAAAGCCCTAAAGTCTTGGTGATTTCTGAGAAACCTTCTGCACCCAACAAAATATCTGGAAAGACCAAAACCCTAGAAATGTCCAAGAAGAGGAAACCGACTTCCGGGAGCTCTTCCTCGCCTCCTCGCGATTCTGAAGCTGAAAAAACTGCCGCGGCCGCCTTGGCCGATTTGAAGAAGAAGAAAGGAAGCAAAAAGGTTATCTCTTCCAAGCTTCGTGCACGCGTTGCGTCTGCTATATCGGATGAGGATGACGATGACAACCAGAAATCAGGTGATTCCTTATTCTGTTGTGAGGTGGTTCCGGGCCGCGTAGCGTGTTCTCCTTCTTCGGAGAATACTTTTGTTGATATTGAATCTCTTTCAGATAAGGAACCTGCTGCTGCTGAGAAACCTGAGGCGTCCAAGATCTCTGAAGTTTCCTCATCCTTGGAAAAAGGGATTGTTCTTTTGGAAGATAAGACAAACGACGGTGATGCCTCTCTTAAATTCATGGCTGATCTTGAAAAAACCGTGCAGCGAGGTCTTCCTTCTCACTTTTTGCTTCTTATTCAAGGTCGGTAAGATGTTCCTGAGAGTAGGGGTGTTTCGACCGAGACCTATGGGTACAACCAGACCTTTGGAACAAATCTGAAGGGTAAGTTATTGTTTGTTGGCGGTGCTGGGATTGGGCGGGATGATGATCCTTATAGCTTTGATATGCTATGGAATGATCCAGGATCGCTTGCCGCCTTCGCGAGCTCATCCAGAGGCGAAGCTTTGAAGAGGCCCTCTTTTCTATCAAGACTTAGAAAAAATTCCAGAATCTCGAATAGAGACGGTTCAAGATGAAGCTCATGCGATTGTGAAATTTGCGCATGAAGATGTTGGTAACTACTTTGATCCTGCGGGTATGTTGATTTTGACTTGTGTTTATTTTTCCTTTACTTAGTTTTTTGGTTTTGCTTATTGTGCCTTTTGCTGTGTGTAGTTTTTGAAGATGCTCTGCGGAAACTTCCTGCTAGAGATTTGTCAATGATCAGCACTACCCTCGGTCTGAAATCTGTGATTGCTGGAAAAATCTCTTCTAAGAAAACCCATGCTGATGAGAACCATGCTCTTTCGCTACAAGGCAAGATTCTTAACCTCGAGCAGGAGCTATCTTCTTCCAAGAAGCTTTCTCAGGAACTCGAAGTTCATAACAAGACTTTGAAGGAGATGGTGGAACTTGCTAAGGAGGGAAGAAAACATGCCGATGACGCCTATAAGAGTTTGGAAATTGAACTTGCAAAGCTTCAGAAATCTCATGAGGATGACTTGAAAATTATTGAAGAGTTGCGGGGAACAATTGAACGCGATGCAAACCAAATTTCGGATCTTAAGACTAAGAATGCCGAGGCTGCGAAGCAGAATGCAGATCTTGCAAAAGCTAATAGTGAGAAGGATCTTAGGATTATTTCTCTGGAAAAAGATCTTGCTGACCACCTGAAGGTTATGAGGGATGGTGAAAAGAAAATTAAAAATAACTTTGAATTTTTGTTTGAGAAATATAGCGAAGCTCTTGGAGAGTACGGAGCTAGGCCAAATCCTTTTCCTGATGCTGAGGATCCAGAAGCAATTATTGGTTGGCTTGTTGAGGAATTCGAAAGTCTTCCCGAACTTATTGGTTCTGCCAGCGATTTTGCTGCTGCGTTCTGCTCCGAGAGTCTTCTAAAGCTGTTAGAGATTAAAGATTGTGCTGATCTCAGAAAGTTTTGCTCTTCTGGACTTGAGTTTCCTTCAGCATCTAGTGTATCCATGATTCGTGCAAACGAGGATGTGAAGAATATTAAGAAGAATTTTGTTAAGAAGTTTTGGATGGTTGGTGGCAAGGAATTTGCCAAGGAAATTGCCCGTGCGAAGCTTGCCAAGGTATTTTCTTATTCTTGATATACCTGTAAGTGGCTTGGTTCTTTTTATTTGTCTATGCCATATATTGCTTATGAATACTTTTGTTTGTGTCTTTCAGATTTTGGAAGATGAGGCGCAAGAAGAGCTTCGAGCGGCGTTGGAGATGAATCTTGATGATGGTGCTACTGAAGAAGCTGGTGAGAAAGGTGCTGAGGGCGAGAACGTTGCTGATCCTGACGCGGCTCCAGCTAAAACATAGCAGGTTTAGGATTTAGGATGCTCCTTAGGCTACCTTCGAAGACTTTGAGATGTTTGTAAAAGATTTGTAACATACTATTCCTGCGCAGGTCCTTGAAGGGGGGCCTGCGCAGGACGTTATCCCATTCGGATGTATCGTGAACGTGTCATGGCCAGCGGGGCCTCCTGGCGCTTGTATAAAGAAGCTTATCCTGAAAACTCCTTTAGAGATTTTTGGATGTTCTGCTGTGAATATTTCTCGATGCATAGATTCCCTCTGGGTTGGTTCTTTACCTCTCGAGATGATTTTGCTGTTACGAAGTTGGAAGAAGACGCTGTGAGCTTTGTGAAGACGGAGCCCCTTAGCCGTGGATGATGACTTTGCGTATGTTTGCGATATTGCCGAACAGCGGGGTTCAAAGCCTGGCCATGTACTAGAACTTCCTTTGTAATCATTCTTTTGATCTTTGTACTGTAAGAACTTATTGTAATGAAATGCTGTCCATTGTGGTGCGAAAAAGCAGTTTGAAAAAAAAGTTTTTGCAAAAAACATCACCCTCCCTACCTTGCGTTTCGTAGCATGAGGGCGTGCCATTTCATTAGAAGATGTGAAGTCCCGACATTTACTTCAGAAGTTTTAAAAGGGGTTTTCTAAAGATAAGTCGATAAAACCTTGCAAACAGTTTTATGGACTTAAGATGGAAACCGTGTTGATATGACAACTCTAGGTTGTGTTCAACACGCCTTGAGAACTTTGTTTTTGATGAAAAATAAGTCTTTGCGAATCTTTATCTACATGGCACCATGCCTTTGTATACTCTTGATGAAAGGTGGAATATAGTCCGTACCCTTTGCAAAAAATTGAATAATCACTTAGCCATACTTTCTTTTGGGATTTGGCTGCAACCTTCTGTTGCCCTCGGTCCTTGTGATTTTCGTGGGGAATCACATTTTTTGGAACACGGCCGCAACCTTCCGTTGCCTCAGCCCTAGTGATTTTCTTGGACAATCACACTTTTTGGAATATGGCCGCAACCTTCTGTTGCCTCGGCCTTCGTGATTTTCTTGGATAATCACACTTTTTGGAATATGGCCGCAACCTTCCGTTGCCTCGGCCTTCGTGATTTTCTTGGATAATCATTCTTTTTGGAATATGGCCGCAACCTTCCATTGCCTCGGCCTTCGTGATTTTCTTGGATAATCACTCTTTTTGGATTATGGCCGCAACCTTCTGTTGCCTCGGCCTTCGTTTATTTGAATTTTGCGAGAATAAAGAAACGATATGAACATAAATGCAGGAAATTTTGGGGAAGACTTCTTTCATTAATGATAGAAAGGAAATTTACACGAGACCCGTCTCATTAAAAACCTTGCCTCCATGGTGGAGTTCCCTTGCAAGGAAAAGAGTGCGGTCCCCTTAGGTAAAGTAAAAATGCAGGAAAAGTAATTTTTTTCCTCGGCACTATTTATAGATCCACGGGCCGAGGTTTTTTACAATTTTTCTTAATTAAATTGTGAGCTAACTAAACGTATAGTTCTACCTTTTCTTAAGGATAATACCTCTTTAAGCTTTCCACGTTCCATGAATGCGGTAGCTCCATTCCCAGTTCATCAGTTAGGCGGAAAGAACCCGGCCTGTTGCTTTCTTTCACTATGTATGGCCCCTCCCAGGTTTCTTGTAGCTTTCCCGGATTTTCCCAATCCTTTTTCTTTTTGATGACCAGGTCCCAGACTCTGATTTCCTTCCTTACAATTTTCTTGTCTTTCCACTTTCTGGTTTCTTGCTGGTATTTTTCCAAATTCTGGGCAGCTTCTAGAATATCTAGCTCGATCCTGTCTTTCTCTAACTTTTCTGTTTCTTGTGAATCTTCGGTTTTTCTGCTGGCTCTTAGGCTTCCGTTCTTGATTTCTTCTGGTGTCATGGCTTTAGTACCGTATAATAGGCGAAAAGGTGTGAACCGCGTGGCTCTTGAAGTAGTTGTATTATGAGACCAGATGACTCTAGGTAACTCATCCACCCATTTGCCCTTTTTTTGATCGAATAAGCACTTCTTGACACCTGTGAATATGATTCCATTTGCCCTTTCCACCGCTCCGTTTGATTGAGGGTGATATACTGAGGAAAACTTGACATGAGTACTTATAGTTCTACAGAATTCCTTGAAGGTGTAGCAGTCAAATTGCTTATCCAAATCTACAGATTATGTTTTGCCAAAAGAACTTCTGAACAGTTGCAGCAGTGATGTTTGCTAATGGCTTTGCCTCAATCCATTTTGTGAAATAGTCAACAGCTACCGCTGCAAATTTGCAATTGCCCTGAGCTGTGGGTAATGGTCCCACTAGATCCATTCCCCATCTTTGTAATGGCCATAATGGTGAAATGAGTTGAATCGGGAGCGAAGATGCTTTCTGATGTCTTGCTATTTTTTGACATGCCTCGCATTCTTGAACTAGTTTTTTCGCATCAATAATCATGGATGGCCAAAAGAATCCTTGTTTTACTGCTTTCCCTGCAAGCGCCCTTGTACCAATGTGGGATCCGCAGAATTCGCTGTGAATTTCTAGTAGAAGTTCCTTCCCCTTTTCAGAAGTGATACACCTTAGCCAAGGCTCAGAAATTCACAGCGGTTTGTCTACTATGGCATAGCCCCTTTCCCTTTGTCTGAGTCTGTTTAACTCTGTTTCATCCGTGGGTTCGTAATGGTCTCTTAGGAATGCCATGATTTGAGCTCTCCAGTCTACATTTTCTATGACATTCACCATTCTCTCCTCTTGCTCTTTTACTGAAGGAGAAGTGATAATTTCAAAGAAAACGTCTGGGGGTAAAGGCTGATTCTGAGCTGCTGCTTTTGCTAGCTCGTCTGCTTCGCCATTTTCAGCCCTTGGGATATGTTGCACAGTGTAGCCTTTGAAATATTTTTCCATTTCTCAAACTTTCTTCAGATACTTAATAAGTTCCGGATTTCTTGCCTCGCTCTCTTTCTCAACATGTTCTTGAATCACTTTTGAATCTGATTTGATGACAAAAGTTTGTTGGCCCAAGGCCTTCATTTTTCTTAGTGTTAGTAACAAGGCTTCGTATTCCGTGGTATTGTTGGTGGAGACTGCTTCATCTGGGAAGTCTAGCCTTGCTGCATACCTTATCTTGATACCCGAGGGTGATGTAACTATTGCTGAAATTCCCACACCTTTTCCGCACCAGGCTCCGTCACAATAAATTATCCATGGCACATGTTTGCAGCTGTTGCTTTCCATGACTGGTGAAGTCCAGTCCACGACGAAGTCAGCCAAGACTTGGGATTTTATAGCGTTCCTTCTTTCAAAGTCAACTACGTATCCGGACAATTCCGCAGCCCATTTTGCAATTCTTCCAGTTGCATCTTTGTTTGTGAAAAGATCGTTTAATGGCTGGTTCGTGATAACACGAATATGATGTCCTTCAAAATAGTGTCTGAGTTTTCTTGCTGCCATGACAACTGCATAGGCAATCTTCTCTAGCTCTGAATAAAATAGTTTTGATCCTGACAGAACTTCGGAGGCGAAATAAACTGGTACTTGCCTCAGTTTCCCATTTTCTTCCTTCTCTTGAACAAGAACCGTACTTACGGCTGAGGTGGAAGCTGCGAGATATAGAAGGAGAGGTGACTTTGGCTCTGGTGGGCATAGCTTTGTCATATTTGCCAGATATTCCTTGAGTTCCTTGAATGCTTGGCTTTGGACTTCACTCCATTGGAAGTTCTTGGAGCTTCGGAGAAGCTGGAAGAATGGTAAACTTCTTTCCGCTGCTCTGGGAATGAACCTGTTTAGCGCCGCCACTCTTCCTATTAATATTTGTATATCCTTGACCGAGGCTGGTTCTTGCATTTCTATGATTGCTTTGATTTTGTCAAGATTGGCTTCAATGCCTTTTGTTGACACTAGGCATCCCAAAACATTTCCTTTCTGAATGCCAAATACACATTTCTCTAGGTTCAATTTGAGATTTGCTGCCCTTAAATGTGCGAATGTTTCTGCCAAATCTCTGATGTGATCGCATCTTTTGATGCTTTTGACGATGATGTCGTCGACATATGCTAGGATGTTTCTCTGAAGCTGATAATGTAGCACGATTGCTATCATTCTTGAGAATGTGGATCCTGCGTTCTTCAGCCCCTCTGGCATTCTCACGAAATAATATATTCCGAAAGGATTTATGAAACTAGTTTTTTCCTCGTCTTCTTTTCTCACCCTGACTTGATGATATCCGGAAAACATATCCAGAAGTGACAACATCTCGCTGTTTGCAGCATCGTCCACTACTCTGTCCACTCTTTCTAGCGGGTAGTCATCTTTTTTGCATGCCTTGTTCAAATCTGTGAAATCTACACACATTCTCCATCTTCCGTTCTTTTTCATGACTGGAACTGTGTTGGCCAGCCATACTGGGTAGATTACTTCTCGGATGACCTGAGCATCTTGTAGTCTTTGGACTTCTGCTTCCACGGCCTTTGCTTTTTCTTCTGACATTTGCCTGAGTTTTTGCTTCTTCGGATGGATTTTGTCATCTGTGTCAAGCTTGTGTTCAATGATGTCTCGATCAACACCCTGCAAATCCTTTGCTGACCAGGCGAAGACATCCTTGTTTTGATTCAGGAAATAGATTAGTTCTTCTTCTTCTTGAGGGCTTAGGTCTGCTCCAATTGTTACTGCTCTGTCCGGTATGCCATCTAAGAATACCCTCTTTGTTTCTCCATCTACACTTATTTCGATTTTCTCTTTATCTCCTTTTGCTTCAGAGTATGGCTGTTGCCTTTCTTGGTCATCTGCCAGATGGTGGATGTTTTGTTGCCCAGGTGTATTTCCTCGTTCTATTCTTCTTGCTTCATTCTGATCTCTGAAGATTGTGATTACTCCGTGAGGAGCTGGGATTTTCATGCATAGGAAAAGTTGTCTGAATACAGCATCGAACCTATTGATGCATCCTCTTCCGAAGATAGCATTGTACGGATAATACATGTCAACAACGTCGAACATGATAAGTTCTGTTCTTGCGTTGTCCAAATCTCCAAATGACACTGGTAAAGAGATTTTTCCGCTGGACCTGATTGGTTTTCCTCCGAAACCAACCAGTGGCTTCTCTGTCGGTGCCAACATGTGAGGAGCGAGGCCCATGCGCTGAAAGGTACTAGTGAAAATGATATCTGCTGAACTTCCATTGTCTATCAAGACATTTCCTATGATCCACCCAGCAACGTTAGCTTCGACGACCATTGCGTCATTGTGGGAAACTGAGTTCAGCTTGAAGTCTTCCTCGGTGAAAGTTATTGGAACCTTTGCCCATTCTGGCCTTGCTGTTGGACCGTCGTCGATGATTACATTGATTTACCTGTAGTAGTTATTTCTTTGCTTCTTGGTGTCGAATTCCATGGATGAGCTTCCAGTTATTGGCAAGATCATGCCAAAGGATGGCAAGGCTCTTGAAGTGTTCTGGGAATTGTTTTGCTCAGTCTTTGGAATTTGGGCTGGTGGTGGTGGCAGAGTTCCTTTTGCTTGGATTGGCTGAGCTTGTTCAATGACTTGTATAGCTTGAGTTTGTGGGAAGGTTTGCTGTGGAGTTTGGTTCTAGGGAATTTGTTGTTGATGGAAAAATTGTTGCGTGGGTTGTGGTTGTGAAAAATGAGTTTGTGGGAAGAATTGCGGCGAAGTTTGCCAAGTTGTTTGGTGTGGTTGGATGAAAGGTTGGGTTTGAGGGAAGGATTGGTGTTGCCAATAGGTGTGCTGCACTGGTTTGGGTTGCGTGGCTGTTATCTGAGCTACGCGTTGTTGATCCTGGATTCTCTGGAAATTCTTCTAGGTTTCTGGGCATGCTTCAGTGCTATGTCCCCTACCATGATATATGCACTGAAAGTGTGGATCTCTGCTGTCATGGTTCTGAAGCTTCGAGGGTGCTCTACCTCGTCCTCTTCCTCTTCCTCTTCCGGAATGGCCTCCTCGCGTACTGTTTTGATTGTGGTAATCCTGAGTTTGAGTTGGGTTGCTTGGTGGGTTGCCTTGTACATTCATGATGGGTTGATGTCCCATCCAGTTATTTCCTTTCTGGGATTGTCTTTGCTGATATCTTTCTGCCACTCTTCTTCGATGATCTTCATCAGATTTGCAATATTTTTCTAATTCTTCGAACAGCTCATCTATTGATTTAGGATCCAATCTGTTAAAGTGATCGGCCATTTGCCCTGGAGTCAAACCACTTATGAGAGCAGATATTGTTGCCTTGTCATCCGCATCTGGGGTTTGAGATTTTAGCTGCATGAATCTTCTCACGAATTCCGCTAGTGGTTCCTTGTCTCTTTGCTTGCACTGGTACAAATCCGCTGTTCTTGTGGTTGTGTGATGGAAAGCTTGGAAGACTTGGAGGAATTTGGCTTTTAGATCGAGCCAACTGTACACTGAGTGTGGTGGTAAAAGTGAGTACCAATTGAGCACTGGACCTTTGAATGCAATGATGAAGGATTTTGCCAGAGTGATGTCATCTCCGCCTGCCGAGGCCACTGTAGCTTCATAACTCATTAGGAACTGCCTGGAATTACCGAAACCATTGAACTTTGGGAGAGATACTGGTTTGTATTTGGATGGCCACGGAGCTGTTTGAAGGCCTACAGAAAGTGGGGAGTTTAGGTCATTGAACTGGGCGATTCCGTTGTTTGTGTGCTCTTGATTTTCTAGGGGAATGAAGTTTTGCTTGATTCGTTGGTTCTTGGTTGTAGAATCTGGGTCTGGTGTGAATTGTTTGAAGGAATTGTTCTCTGTCTCGGCCATGCCATCAATTTCTTTCTGTAGTTGCATTATCTCCTTCTTTGCTTGCTCCAGTCTTTGCAGCTTATCCGTGGCTTGCTTCTTGGCCTGGAGTTGCATGGCTATCTTGTCTTTCTGCCTTTTTAAAGTTTGGACTTGTTTCAATGATGCATGTAACTCTTCATCAGGTACTTCGTGCTCGTTGTGTTCATTGCTGGCTTCTGGGATTTCTTCTGGCTCTTTATCTTTCTCATTTCTATTGCTTTGCAGGTCCTGAACTTGCTCAGGATCTTGTGTGGTGTTGGTTTTGGGATGGAGAACGAGGCCTTGCTCTGTGTTGTCTTGGTTGTCCTCGCTCTCAAGGTCTTGTGGGGTGGATTTCTTGGTTTTCTTAGGTGGAGCCATCGTGGGTTTTTAATCGGCTAAGACCACAGTGGGCGCCAATGTTGGAAATTCCGAAATCTCCAGACAAAAGGTGGAAGTAAACTGACAAAAGCCTCTGTTCTCTCTCTGAAAAAGCTGACCCCTTTACACGGAGGCATGGGGGCTCCTTTTATAGTGCCCGAGGGTCACTTTTACATTCCGAAACTACCCTTTGTAAAGTTACATATACATGGAAATGTTGAGGGTACATATGTCCGCGGCAATCACGGAGATCTCATCTAAATTACAAACAAGCCATTACGTCTTCCAGCTTCTCTCTTCTTCCGTAGCCAAGCTTCTCACGTCTCTTCGTATCTTCCTTGATACGCTGTTGACTGAGTCAGCTTCAGTTTTTCGGAATGCCTTCGTGAGCTTCAGGAATCCTCAATCTGTAGCCTACGTCTGGTCCTTCCCCTTTTCGCGTCGTTCCGTTGTTCTTTCTCGATACTCTCGGTATAGAGAAGTTTCCTCAGAATTTCCTGTCTCCTGAATATCACAAAATGCATGGAAAAGAAAGGAATCTTGGTTTCTCCGGAATCCCGAAGGTCAGCAATATATTCTCGTATAAAATAACATTTCATCAATCCTCTTTATTCACCAGAAAGTTTTCTCTAATCATAAGAAGCGACGACTTTAGATGTATTTCATAGATCTGAAGAATTCCGGAACCCTCGGGGATTTCCCAAATCCACCGACACGTGTCTTCTTGGAAGATTCCGAGGGAGACGATTTTAGCTGATCCCCAACATCGAGCTAACCCGAATTGCTTTGGATGTGTGCTTCTGAGGTGACCAATCCACTATCGTCCTATGATTCCAAACTTCATTGAGGACCTCATAAAGGTCCAACGATGTCGTAGGCTTCTAATGCCAAGAGTGATCTGAGGTATTTCTGATGTTTTGAGAAGGATCATCCTCAAATCGGGAAGAGAACTCCGAAGGTTGAATTTCTTCTTCCTTCGATGTTCGTGGTTCGGGAGAGGGCTCAACAGAGGAATCAAGGAATTCAGAGAATGAAAGCTCAGATTCGGCTATTGAGAGACTCTCATGGACCATCTCAGACTCCAGATGGGGTTCGTTGTAAACGATATGGGAAGAAGAGGTTTCTAAGAAGAATTCTAGGATCTCTCTTCTTTCCACTAGAGTTTGGTTTTCGAACGAACCTCCAGCTAAAAGGTTGAGCTCTTGTGCAAATTCCATGTCTATACGAGTATAAAAGGTATACGTCGCTATATCACCGGGTATAGACATGTCTGGGCTAGATGTCATAAGACGTAGGAACCTAGCCCAAGCTGCACCTATGGATTCACCCTCTAATTGTTCAAAGTTAAGGAGTTCACAAGGCAAGAGCTCTATGCGTTCATAAAGAGACAACGAGTCACAAAAATTTTCACGTAGTTCTCCCCAATTATTCACATGCTCTGCTGTGTGGGTGTACCATTGCTCCGCTCTATCTACGAGAGAGAAAGGGAACAATTTTCACCTCAAAATTTCCTGTGTCATGCTTGGAATTACCAAGCACGAACACAAGTCCTCAAACTCCTCTAAATGAACATTAGGATCATCACTGATCGCTCCAGAGAAAGGTCGATTCCGAACCATGGCTATAAAGCCGGGACGAAGCTCGCAGCAAGATGAGGAAGTTGATGGTTGCTCTAAGACGAACTCACCCCTAGGGGTAGAGAGACTTTGACAGGAAGGCATCTCAAAAAGGGTAACAGGGGTAAAGGTAGAACAAAAAGGGAAAGATAAAAAGATACGGAGATCACTAGGCTCGAAGATAGAAACAGCAACCATCCCCGACAACGGTGCCAGAAATGCTAGTTGGCATTTCTTAACGTCACCACTAGTTGTACACCTAGAGGGAGCGTATAAGAACAACCGGGTACCCCGCAAGCGTACGAAAATACCACTGTAGCACTTCCCCAAGGAAGGAGAGTATTCCAAGGGTATCGAATCCAAGGAACGATGTGCACTATCCTCTACTCTAGTATAGATGGTCTAAGGACACAACACTAATTGATAGGATAGGTAGAAAGGATCTGCTTGGACCGAGCGCAGAGTCTAGCACGGTCTCTCAGGTATAACACTCACTTTGGGCGCCAACCCACCCAAGTTGTTTAAGGCTAGGCAATATGTTCTGGCAACGGGGCCCTACCCGGTACACAGGCGCGGAGGGTTCCAAAAGGGTCCAACAGGCTGTCACCACTGCGGCCTACCTCTATCATTACGCGAATGTACTTGATATTCGCAGGATAACCTATGGTCCAGACACCACGTCCACACCACTGACTACTACTATAGCTGGACACCGTCTGACGTCCCGATAGCCCGACTATAGCACTCCGTATAAATACGAAACTACGAATCTGCGAGGGAGATACTGGCCCTAGCTCAAGGTATGCTCTATCACTCATGCAAGATCACGAATGCACTTTGATCTAACTAAAGATATACAGGAGCATCAACTTTACTCTAATAGACAAGCTGGCAAACTAGATGCAAACTTATGATCTAAGTCTACTAGATCGAAAGGGTTGTGTTCGAAGAACACAAGCCTCTAAATCAAGAACAAACGAAGAACACAAGAACAAAGCAACTAAGCATGCATACGACTTTAGTATAAATAGGAAATGTCAAAATACTCACTTTAGTCTAGATGAAGAACAAAGGCACCGCTGAGGATCGTTCTTGAGGAAGATGTCATGAACATGACATGGCCCCAAGCCTCCCACCTCACTTCCTAGCACTAATCCTATACAAAGAGCTCTCCTCTCCTAAAGAGAGAGGCTCCAAGCCAAAATGAAGAGGAGGAGGAGAAGTGTGTGTCTCAAATGGGAGCCCCTCCCCTCCTATTTGTAGAGGTGGGGGTGGCTTGCTTTTGGCACCAATTGCCTCCACTTTTGGCGCTTCCCTGGGCGCAGTGATTCATGTAGTGACATGTGGCAGCAAGAACCGGGCGAAAACCGAAGAATCCTATGCAGAACCGGAGCATCCGAGGGTGTCTGGGCGCTGATCCGGCGCAAAAAAGAGATTAACCGGGCCGAACCAGGGGCGAACCAGCGAACCGCGCGGCTCCCAGCACCGCCTTCCACCTGCGCCAATGCCCGCGTGGCACGTGTCCCAGGCCGCAGCTCCTTCTCCCGCACGGTTCCAAACCGTCGTCGCCCGCGCCTGTCTCCGCTCGACAGCTGTCCCGGCCTGCATGTCCTCGCGCGCGCACGTGAACGGGCGGAGCGGGATCCATGTGCTGGCCTGTGGAGCAATCAGAGCCGGCCACGTAGCCCTGCCTGGTGAATCTCATGCTCCTCTGCAGCGATCCGCGGCAGCGGCTGAACACCAACCGGCGCGTGCCATGTGGCTCCGCCTGCCGCCGCTGCTCGCAGTGCATGTGCGTCTGTACGCGGGATTCGTGGGAGAAGTCAAATGCCCAACCAGGGCCTGCCGCGTGGCAGCTCTGCGCTGAACCGCATGCGGATAGGGTACGGTGGAAAAGCTGTGGGTCCCAGCTGACATCATCACTCCTTTGTTTATTTGCCTATTTCATATCTTTTGCATTCGAGCTCCAAAGTAGGCGAATAATATGTCCATTTTGATCGTCTCGACGAGCCCGTCGCAATGGTGCAGTCCAAATTAGCATTTGAGATTGTTTATGATGATGACCTTTAATAGCCATTGGACTACTTGCTCTCAACTGGACCATTTGGCACGTATTTCGGTGCATCCTGCAACAAAAGGTAGAAACACCAACACTTGTGGAAATCATTAGTATCAAGCCCTATTCTAGTGTTGATGATCCTTTTACCATTATATTATGCAGGTATTGACAGTGTAAAAGTAGCAATTAACAGTCGTCAACAGTCCTGGACGCAGACCTGGAGGCAGGGGCCACGTCAACCGCCCCTCGTGTGCGACAACCGAAGCGAGCAGCTAGCTTCCACAGTCGAGTGTTGCAACACTGCGTGCAAAGAGGAGGAATGTTAGCTGCTAGTTGCAAGATATAAGATCGTTAGCACAAGAAGGGGTAGTACCTCAATGCAACGCCTCAGGATGTTGCTCTCATCCGCGTGGCCAACCGGTGTCATCAGAGCAACATTCTGCTCGTTGACCGTCCTCATGAGCTCGTCAGCCTAATGAAAGAGTGGATTAGTGATTTTGAACAAACTTGTACTGCAATAAATGTGTTCGTGAATCGAAATTACCGCACGAGCGAAGACTGGAGCAGGCTCCACCTGGTGCCCCTCACGAGTTTGCCGGTCGTACTCGTTGTCGCCCTCGTCGGAGGAAAAAACCTCCGCGTAGTCCTGCTGCGTCCACGCCGGCCTCTGACGGAGCCACGCGCGCTCCTAGAACCACCTCAGGTACCAGTCGTAGGCAGCGGCATTATGGACGCCGGGCAACTACGCGACGTTGCCCTCGTACTGGTACCACCTCTCGATATGCGTCATGTGCTCATGGGCGAAGTCGGTGATCTTCTTCTGCCTCCGACGGTCAATGCTGCAAGGCACAACCAAAGAATATATATAGTGAGACTAACTCCAAGTTTCGATAAACGAATTGATTAAGTATTTCAAAAACTCACTTGTGCAGCTCCCAGCTGGTGGAGATAGACCGCGGAGGGCAAGGTTGCTCCCTACCGAACTGCCTGGCAACCCTGTGCGGCAAATGGTACTCCACTACATAGAAGCAAATCAGGGGACACCTCATGAGCCACAAGCCCTCATCGACTCTACACATCGTGCTCAGCTGTAGGTCCTCGACCTCGTCACACTCATATGGTTGCCACCTCACCTGCATTAACAATTTACATGAATATCAACAAGACTTAAGCAATTTTCAATTAATGAAACGAGACAAGACTTACATGTTGCGGTGTAAGGAGGTCAAGCTCGTTCGTGTACTGAATGTACGAGCTGCGCGTGATAGCGTAGGTGCCCGCCGCTCTCTCGTACAAATGCCCAACTGTGGGGGCAACGACCTCGTCGTTAAGTGGAAACTAGGCCGGCGGCTCACGTACAACGTAGGGCCTCCCCACCGGAAGCCTCTCCCACATCCAGACCTGGAGGAGGTACGTGCAGCCCGACTGTGTGGCGTACGTCCCTCTCGTACGCCGGCAAGCCTCGTAGAGCTGCTGGTACAAGAAGGCGAGCACAACCGAGCCCCAACTGTACTCGCCAGTGTCGTCCCAGTCCTGAAGGCAAGGCAAGTACATCCACGACGCCGTGTCCCCGGTGCCGTCAGGGAAAAGGACCAAACCGAACATGTGCAGCACCCACGCCCTGAAAATGACCATATGCAAAAAAAACCTAAGTTAGAAAATTATTAGTGATAAGTAAGAGAAATGAAAAACAGGTAAAAGGACCAAAACTGTTAACGTACCTGCAGTAAAAGTTTACAGTAGCCTCATCGACGTCGGTTGGGCACTGCGCAAACTGCCCTCGCAGCCACCTCAAAGGGACGCCACTGGAGCGTCGTCTCGAACCCGATGCCACCTCCGGCAAAGGCCTACCAAGAAACTCCTGCACTCGAGCCTCCCAACCTACCGACACCACGTCTCCAGTCATCGGCTGTCCTCTGATCTGAAGCCCCATGATCATGCCGACATCCTGAAGGGTGATCGTCACCTCACCATAGGACAGGTGGAAGCTGTGGGTCTCCGGTCGCCAGAGGTCGATCAACACCGTGAGAGTAGCAGGGTTGAACGGTGGTATGCCACGGCTGACAAGCCTCGCAACCGTGGCAAGTCCCGCGCGGCGCAGCAAGGGGGTGTAGCGCTCGTCGTACCGCAAAACGGTACTGCCATCGTGAGTCATCGGTCGGAGCGTGTGCAGAACCTGAAACAAAAACAATTTGTGTGAACAGAAGATATCAAAATTGAGAAATGAACCCTGGCAAAACAAACAATCAGTACCTCACCCTGCTCGGTCAGCCTAGCCTGGTGCTTGGCATCGTACCGGTCATCAAGAAGCTTGTACCTGCCCGCCATCCTGCAACACAAAGATAAGTAGGGTTAGTACATGAAATTTAAATTAATATAAAGTAGGACGGTAAAAACAAATTAGTAAGTAAGAAATATCAATTACACTAGTGCACAAATTACTATCTATCTGCGCTTCCTCTCGTAAGGGGCAACGTCGTATATTATGCCCTGATTGGTGACATTTTGAGCATAGTGACAGTTGTGTGTCCTCCACAAAGAGTGTACCCACCGACTTTTTCGTGGACCTTCCCTTCACTGCTTGGTCCATGTCCATCTGGTACCTCTTCCTTTTTCTAGTTTCACACCCTGTAACCCTCAATCCCTTGTCAGCGATATACTTTGGTCCCTCATAAACCAGCCACTTGTCCTCATCACGGAATGGGTGAAATAACGGTGTCCAAGTGTTAATCAATGCTTGCAATGAGAACTCCACTCCAACTCTGGAAGGGGCTTCCACGTCCAACCTTTGCACTCTGCAAGCAGTCACCATGTGGGAACAAGGCAAGTGGAAGCTAGAAGGCCTACCACACGTGCACGTGTTCTCGCTAAGCACCACTATGTGTTTCCTTGCCTCACGATCCTCACCTCCAATGTTGGTCCCCCTGCCTCAGTCACTTCATATGTGTGTGTGGCGCGGTCAAAACAAACTGCCTTTTGCCCCTTAGAAATTAGCTTTGCCTTTCTTATTCTGCGTACAACCTTTTCAGGATATGTGTGGTGGTTGTCTCAAAGTTACATAGCAAGGTTGCGTCGCTTCACAAACCAAGCATTGCACTTGTAGAAGGTGAACGAAAGAATAGCAGTCTTTTTTTTGCGACTTGGACGAAAGAATAGCAGTCACAGGAAGGCAACGACATCCTCTAAGCAAACTGTTAAATATTTCTGTCATGTTGCTTGTCATAAAACCATACCGAGCACCACCTTCGTCAAATGCTTGAGTCCACTTCTCTGAGATCATCAACTCATCAAGAAATTGTCTTCCACGATCGTCAGTCTTTTCTCTAAGTGCTGCTAACTTCTCCTCAAACTTCTGTGGCTCTGTCTGCCTACAAACCTTCTCAAACAACTCAAAATTATCCTTAATACCGTCATGCTTGATAAGGTTCTGTGCTAGGTGCCTTGTGCACCAACGATGATGCAAACGCCCATGTCCCGGAATGATGTTTTGCACAACATTAAGTATCCCAGCATGCCGGTCCAAATCACACAAATATCGTGGCCGGGCCCAACAACAACTCGTCGAACACGATCCAAGAACCAAGACCAAGTAGAAGTTTCCTCCTTGTTCACCAAGGCAAAGGCAAAGGGGAAGAGCCTGTTCTCCGAATCATTTGCAATGGCAATCAACAATGTACCCTTGTATTTACCTGTGAGGAAGGTACCATCAATGGAGAATACGGGCCTACAATGCTTGAAGCCTTCAATGTACTGTGGAAATGTCCAGAAAGCCCGAGAGAACACCTCTCGCCCATTAACCCAAACATTGTCTTTTGGCACATACTCATAATACATGCCAAGATTTGTAGCTTTCATTGCGTTCAATATTACCGGAAGCCTCTCATAAGCTTCTTCCCAATCTCCAAATACTTGCTTTAGAGCCCGTTGCTTTGCCCTCCAGGCTTTGCCATACTTGATCTCATAATTGTACATCTTCAAAACCATCTGCTGAAGTGCAACAACTGAGATGTTTGGGCTATGCTTCACCACACCGCACAACTACTTCGCAATGTATTTTGAATTCAATTGGAGGTGTTTCTCTTCTGCCTCTGTTGTACCACAAGTATGAGGCTCAATCATAGTCGTTATCTTCCACTGAGCTGTCTTGGTCAGCCTGCAACAAACCCTCCAAGCGCAACTCTCTTGTTCGCACTTAACTTTGTACCGTCTCTTACGGTACGAATGCACCACCTTGAAAGGACGGTGGTGCATCACTGAGTATCCCTGCAACTAAGTCTTCAAGTCATCCATATTCAGAAATACCATACCCTTCCGAATGATACTATCTCGATGCAACTCAGTACCATCATCATCACTACTACCCCCATCGGCAACTGCCCAGTGGCTCTGCCCAAGGTCTACACACTTCGGAACCAATGGGTCACGGTCCAGAAAGATAGACTGCAAGATTTTTTTCTCCTGTTCAGACAACCAAGGATTGGGCCGATCATCCTCCGAGCCACAAGCTTTGTCATCTTCATACTTGTCATCGTCCCCGCTTACCTCCACATCCACACTGTTAGATGCTTTGGCATCACCGTCAAATGAAGCAAATGTGTCTACATAATCACCCAAATCAGCATGATATGTATCAACTCCATCATCATCTGAGTACCTAGGCTCAGCCTTTATGTCATCTACTGGTGATCGGGACACACTCTTAGGCTCACCAAACTTTGCTTCCTCAACAGGTGGCTTGTTCAGGTCGAACCCGACATTGCAGTCGAGCAAAGGAACCTTAGACACCACTATAAAGAGAGAATGCACTTCTGACTCCATAACAATATCACTGTAAATCTCCCATTCTGTCTGTAGATCCAAAGGTACAAGTGTCTTTGTACGAGGACCTTTCGATGAGCCAACATCAACTACACCATCCATATGCATACGCAGACAACTATCAGACCAATTCAATTTCCCCTTCACTCTATCAACCAATTCAGCCAACGAGGGGAAACTAGAAAACACCAAGACCATCTCTACCATATTCTGAAACTCCACTGTGTCAACTTTGTTCTTCTTAACAATCCCACCATGAATAATCCTCACTAAACGATCCATCTACATCAAAAGTTCCATTAAGCCAAATACATGAGAAAAATGCATTGCCACTGATGCCTCAAACTTACAATATGCTATGTTCTCTAACTAACATAAATTCCAATGTTTTCTAACTCCCAATCATCATCATACTCATCACATTCAAATACATAAAGTTACATTTTATGAATAAGTGACTATTTATCCTTGCAGATTAAATTCTTAGGAAAAAAATAGCACCAAGCACCAGGCAGAAAAAATATAGCACCAAGCTCTTCCTTGCAGTGACTATTTATGAATAAGTTGATTGTGTTCAAATAGAGTACAAGCACCACTACTAGGAATATTATCATCTGTGACGTTTTACTCGTGACGCTGCTAACTTTCGTCACAGAATATGGTCTTATCTGTGACGAAATGTCTATTTTCATCACACCTTGTGTTTGACGAAGTGTCAGCATAGATATTAGTGACGAAAATGATAGTAATGTCATAAAACTCACGAGTAGATCGTCACAGAATGCTTTGTCGGTGACTTGGTTTCTAGTGATGAAACATATTGGTCACTGATTAGGTTAGATATCGTCATCGATAATTTGAATCATTTGGCCCAGCTTGTGATGAAACATTTTGGTCACATATCAGTTTTTTTAGTCGTCATAGATATCGTATGTTGTTTGCCCCACCTGTATGTCTTGACGGCGTCAGATTCGTGGCCCAAGGCGCCTGCTCAATTTTTTTTTCTCAAACTGCGCTGGCCCCACCTAAAGACGTGGCCAGCGTAGCGGGTCCCACGTGATGACGTGGTGACGAGGTCCCACATGCGGGCCCCCTAATGACATGGACACAGCGGCTGTAATTCTGTTTTATTGGCAAAAAACATCTCCGCGTGGGCCTTCGAACCCGCGACCACTCGCTAGCCATGTAAGAGCGCTACCAGTGGACTACTCACGTTGTTTGTTACATGTATGAAAGTTTTTTATTTATTAGGTTCTAACAGGATAACTGAATGGTGGGTCCCTTAACTGACATATTTAGCAAACTTGCCATCATGAACTGGTGACGAACACGAACGATTCCTGATGAACAAGCGATTTCTCTTTTTAATCTCAGATTAAAACTTGTAACTAGTTTTTCTCCCTCATACTAACTCCGAATTTGTTGATTTTTTTTTCTAAATTTCTCTAAAATCATGCTCTATCACTTTATGGTGTTGACTTCGGTCATATCTTCATGTTCAAACATTTGAACAATTCGAATTTTAAATTTCAAAAAAGTGACAACTAAAAGCGAGATTTTTATAGCACTAAATGACGTCGAACGAAAAAGTGTTGAATACCAAAGTTTCATAACTCATCAAGATCTAAAATTTTTATTTAGGTTATTTTTTCATTTGACAAAGTTATAAATTTGACAAACCCCTAAAGTGGCAAGATTAGATGATTTCGACATTTATTCTTTATTAAATCAACAAATAATTACAATATTATGCAAACTTGGTCTGAAAATTCTGAAATTTCATACAACATCATAGTTTGGATCCATAAGCATCTCAAAAAAGTTTCAAATGATTTTGAGTAACTGGTACTATACATCGCACATAGGGATGAACATCTCTCGCTAAGTGACAATAACATGTGTGAGACATGTATGCTTTAGTGGTGATGTGCATCATCACTTTCTCAGAATCACTTGAAACTTTTTTGACAACATAATACACCAAAAGGAGGAGCTCATGCAAATTTTCAAGTTTTTTAAACAAGATTAGATGTTTTTAACATTTATTCTTTATTAAATTAACAAATAATTACAATGTTATCCAAACTTGGTCTGAAATTTCCGAAATTTCACACAACATCATAGTTTGGATCCATAAATATCGCAAAATAATTTTAAATGATTTCGAGCAACAGGTACTATACATCTCACATAGGGATGAACATCTCTCGCTAAGTGACAATGTCATGTGTGAGACATGTATGCTTTAGTGAGGATGTGCATCATCACTTTCTAAGAATCTTGAAACTTTTTTGACAACTTGATACACCAAAAGTAGGATCTCATGCAAGTTTTCAGATTTTTTTAGCAAGATTTGATGATTTTAACATTTATTATTTGTTAAATAAACAAATAATTACAATAATAGGTAAATTTGGTCTGAAAATTCTAAAAATTCACACAACATCATTGTTTGAATCCACAATCATCCCAAAAAAGTTTCAAATGATTTCGAGTAACTGGTACTATATATCCCACATAGGGATGAACATCTCTCGCTAAGTGACAATGACATGTGTGAGACATGTATGCTTTAGTGGGGATGTGCATCATCACTTTATCAGAATCACTTGAAACTTTTTTGGCAACATAATACACCAAAAGGTGGTGCTTGTGCAAGTTTTCAGAATTTTTAAGCAAGCTTAGATGATTTCGACATTTATTCTTTATTAAATCAACAAATAATTACAATATTATGCAAACTTGGTATGAAATTTCCGAAATTTCACACAACATCATAGTTTGGATCCATAAATATCCCAAAAAAGTTTCAAATGATTTCGAGCAACAGGTACTATATATCTCACATAGGGATGAACATCTCTCGCTAAGTGACAATGACATGTGTGAGACATGTATGCTTTAGTGAGGATGTGCATCATCACTTTCTAAGAATCACTTGAAATTTTTTTGACAACATGATACACCAAAAGTAGGATCTCATGCAAGTTTTCAGATTTTTTTAGCAAGATTTGATGATTTTAACATTTATTATTTGTTAAATAAATAAATAATTACAATAATAGGTAAATTTGGTCTGAAAATTCTAAAAATTCACGCAACATCATTGTTTGAATCCACAATCATCCCAAAACAAGTTTCAAATGATTTCGAGGAACTGGTACTATAGATCCCACATAGGGATGAACATCTCTCGCTAAGTGACAATGACATGTGTGAGACATGTATGCTTTAGTGGGGATGTGCATCATCACTTTCTCAGAATCACTTGAAACTTTTTTGGCAACATAATACACCAAAAGATGGTGCTTGTGCAAGTTTTCAGAATTTTTAAGCAAGCTTAGATGATTTCGACATTTATTCTTTACTAAATCAACAAATAATTACAATATTATGCAAACTTGGTCTGAAATTTCACACAACATCATAGTTTGGATCCATAAATATCCCAAAAAAGTTTCAAATGATTTTGAGCAACAGGTACTATATATCTCACATACTCCCTCCGGTTTGGTAAAAGAAGTCGTTTTGGATAAGGTTTGGGTCAAACATTGGGAATATCAACGATGAATAACTTATAAACCGTTGAGTTTAGAAATGTGAAATCATATCAATAGATTTTTCTTGAAAAACATTTTTATAAAAATATACATATATAATTTTTCAATAAATATTTTTATAGAAAAGAGAAGTCAAAGTTGTGTTTTGAAGACCGTGTCGCTGTCCTAAACGACTTCTTTTACCAAACCGGAGGGAGTAGGGATGAACATCTCTCGCTAAGTGACAATGACATGTGTGAGACATGTATGCTTTAGTGAGGATGTGCATCATCACTTTTTAAGAATCACTTGAAATTTTTTTGACAACATGATACACCAAAAGTAGGATCTCACTTGGTATTGATGACTTTTCCATTTAAAACCACCTAGGGGTTCAAAAAGAAGCGCGAAGGTGTCTTTATTTAAAAATTCCAAAATTTGACTTAGTCAAACCTGGTCAAACGACTCACTAAATGACCTCGGATGAAAAACTTTTGAATACAAAGGTGTTAGAACTCATCAAGATCTACAATCTTTACATAGGACATTTTAGCATTTGAGAAAGTTCTAGTAAACACTACGCACAAAATCTAGAATCTCACATAGAGTTTATGAAACTATGTGAGAGACTTGTCCATTTAGAAGTACACTTTCCTAACAGTTTCTTAATTGCGAAAATGACCTAAATAACAATTGTAGATCTTGATGAGTTATGAATTTTGGGTATTCATGACTTTTCAATTCGAGACCGTATAGGGCTTCGAAAACTCATTCGGAGCCGTAAAAAATTCAAAATTCAAGGCGTCAAAACTTCGAAAAATGAAAAGTTGACCCTAATACCAAATGTACATCTTGAAGAGTTTAATAATATTTGTATTCATGACTTTTCGATTTGAAACCATCTAGAGTTTCAAAAACTAGCGCGAAGGTGTCATTTTATAAAAAAAATCAATATTTGACTTGGTCAAACATGGTCAAACGAAGCACTAAATGACATCAGATGAATTTTTTTAAATACAAAGGTGTTAGAACTTTTCGATTTGTGAAATTTTATTGTTACTCACTTTTTCATTTGAAATCATTTGCTGCTCAAAAAAATGTCTAAATCAATAGAAAATAAAAATTATAATAAATAATGAAAACTATTGAGGAAACTAGCTCTGCTCAACATAAGGCCCAAGGCCCAGCAAGCTCGTCTCCATCTCAACCGTTGGATGGATTCAATTGATGATGGAGATGAAACCTAGCTGAAACCCTAAATCCCCTGACTACTTTGACCCTCTCATCCGAGTCACCACTACCGCCGCTCCCTCTCAATCCCACCAGATTCGCATGGCCTCCCTCGGGGAATCCGCCTCTCGCCCTCTCCTCGCCCGCCGACGTCCCTGCTCTACGCCGCCATCGCTCCGCTCGCTACTCCGCAGCCGTCGGCGCTCTCCTCTCCTCTGCACCACCGCTGGACTCCCTCGTGGTGATGCAGGCCGCCGGTGGTGCCTCTGCTCGCTACTCCGCAGTTCTTGATTCAGTTTGTTGCCGGACTCTATTTTGGATTGGCTCTTGCTTCTTGTTGCCTACACTTAATCTGATTCCTCTGCCACTAATTCCAGCAATTTCGATCTACTCTTGCAGGTGACAGCTGTTGTTAGGGTATCTTGGACGGTTTTTTATTGAAAGCTCTGATGGAAGGTGCTAGTTCAGCTCCGATTTTTCCAATTCAGGAACTGGCGTTGCTAGTTCGATCTCTATCCTGCACATATACTTGCTTCGATGTTTTTTTGCAGTCCTGGTATTTCTGGAGCAAGATTTGATTCTTGTAGCAGTATACCTTGTATCTAGGAAAAAGTTGCACGTATTCAATACTGATAGCACTAGGCTGATTATCACAACATTGATTGCACTAGGCTGATTAAGTTGTACTGCTTCACTGCCTGATTATCACTACATTGATTGCATCGTCATGATACCAATTCTTAAACTCGATTTATTATAATGTTTTCTTGCATTTGCATTACAGTATCAGCTAGTAACCTTTTCTAGCCCTCTTCTTGCTAGATGCCTGTTTGTGACACTGAACTGCATTATGCCGATGGGACTAAATAAAGATCAACACATTGCACATAAGTTATTCTTGTTCACAATTAATTTCATTGTAATTGTGTGGGTACTGAATTGCCAACTTATTTTAAAAAAATATGAGTAGTGCTTTATCTGTGAATCTAGGGATTTTGTGCCATTGTTTGACAGTTTTCATTATCTTAATTCAATATCTAGGGATTTTATTTGAGACTGGTAAACACTTTATTTTGTTTGGATGAACCAGCGAATGTTGCTATGGCTTATTCTAACTCCTGATCTTGTCATTGTTATATTCTATTATGTTTGAAGAAATCACATATCAAGTGTTATGCATCATAGTTGAGATATAACCATTCAAGACACGCCGACAGACATCTTAGAAGATTAAATTATGCTCCATCTTCGAGAGCCATGGTAGTATACTGACAGAACACATGCGCGATTGCTTGTTTTTGAATTCTAAACTGAGCATGCCTGCTGTGGTGGTTGGAACTGCATGTTTTCTGACTCATCAATCGAATTAATCAATTGCTTGTCACACCAAATTATTTTACATTATGTCATGGAGCCCTATGCATAAAGAGAATAAATAAAACAAGATTGAATTAACATAACACTTTTGGATTAGTTTTAGAAAAAAAAATGACGTGCTCAAAAAACATTTTAGTTTTGTTGACAGACCATAGATGTAGATTGGTAGTACGAGCAGGTCTCCAATTGTAGTTAATTTATTGCTCATCTCTTGATTTACTTGTCTCTTTTTTTTTGCATTGAAATTAAAGCTGACCACTGAACCTTTATTGCTTTATTTTTCACAGGGATAAGGGTCCGCATCTACCCTCTGATGGTCATAGTCACTTTATCACAGTAGTCAAGGAGTGTCACGATACAAGTTGCTATCGATCGAAGCCCATAATTCTTAGTGTATGCATGGAAATGGTTTTTCATCCCCATGAACACAACTGCTGCTCAGATCTGCTGTGAACTTGGTTTGGTCGTGTTTGAAACTTTTAGTTATGTTTGGTCTTGATTTCTGAAATGTGATGTCAAGTGGTGTTGGCCACTCAGTTGTATGCACACTTGAATACTACTTTTAATCTTATGGAATGGTGTTCCCATTCTAGTATCATCTGCAAATTACAATTCCATTATAAACTGCAATTTATCTGTGACCAAAGTGATGTCACATCTGTGACCAAAGTTATGTTATATCTGTGACCAAATCAAGTCCAATCTGCGACCATTTATATGGTAAATTTGTGACCAAATTACTTCAAAGTGTGATGATGGGAAATAGTATTTTGTGACGATGCGAACATGTATTCAATGACGATTAGAAAATGATGACGTCAGCAATGACGTCAGCTGTCAGCGTGGCATACGTCGTCGCCGCTCCCAAACGGCAGGTTATGACGAAACAAAATGAAGTTCCATGACCAAACTGATCGTCACAAAAAAATAAACGCCGTTAACGGTGCCGTTAGCACGTCAGGCAGACGACCGATTGTGACGAAAATCGGGATTCATCTGTGACCAAAAGCTTTCGTCATAGATTGAAATCAGTTCTATGACGACAGAAAAATCGTCACAGAATGGAAACACATCTATGACGAAAAATTGTGTTTTGTCACGGATGACCAAATGTGACGCGATCTTTTTGACGAAACCCAAATCATCACAAAATCGTCACAAATGAACATCAGTGACGATTATGACATCTTCAGTGACGTTATGTCAACGTCATGGATGACAACATCCCTACTAGTGCACCAAGCAGAAAAAATATACAAGACCACATGTTTTGATTTTCTAGACAAAGGTAATTAGGTAAGTATAGCAATCCAATCATTCATGTCAATTTGCAGGTCAATATAGCACCAATCATTCATATCACTACATTGCATACAGTCTAACCATCCAAGCAAAAGAAGAAAAAAAAAGGAAGAGCATTACCTTGCCCCCCACCGAAATGGACTGTCCCCCGCCGGCCGGAAAGAACTGCCCCCCGCCGGCCACCGGCCAGGGGCACAAGCGCCTGTCCGGCAGCACCTCACGCCCGCCCCACCGCACAAAAGTGCAGGGCCGGCACACCTCGCCGCCGGGCCCCCGATCCGCCGCCTGGGACGGCCGAGCCGCCGGTCCGCTCCCCCACCTAGCCGCCGCCGCCGCCCGTCTCCCCGCCGCACGTCTCCTCGCCGCCGGAGCAGGTCGCCGCCGCCGCCTAGGGTTTGCTATGAGGAAGAGCAGGGAGGAAAAGGAATGGGAGGGAGGAGGAAGAAGGGCTCGCGCGGGGTTAAGTGCTCAGACCTCGGTGCTAGATGCGTGAGCGCCGAGGTCTGAAGCCTCGGCGTTAAAGGGAAGTGCGCCGAGGTCCCTGCCACGCAGGCAGGAGGGGCCAGCTGGGCTCTGACGTGGCAGGGGCTCGACGCTAGAGCCCCTAGCGCCGAGTTACTAACCTCGGCGCTCCTGCCCCTTACGCCGAGGTTAGGGTCCATTTTTGGAATTAGTTTTGCCAGGGGTCTATCCGCCGAAATAGTTTTCGGGAAGGGCCATTTTGAAAAAAATCCACGCCCTTCCAGTCTCTTTTTGTCTCAAGAACAATACATACATGACCTCCTCGACCGTGCTCATATGCTCAATTGTAATCCTTGTACTACTCCCGTTGACACCAAACCCAAACTATCATCTGCCATTGGCACCTCGGTCAGCAATGCAACCAAGTTTCGAAGCTTAGCTGGTGCCCTTCAGTACCTTAATATTACCAGACCCGACATTTCCTACGTCGTGCAGCAAATTTGCCTGTTTATGCATGATCCAAAGGAACCACACCTTCAGCTTCTTAAGCAGGTTTTGAGATATCTAAAGGGTACTATGTCTTATGGGCTTCACATTGCACGGTCCTCTTCATTTGATATTGTTGCTTATTCGGATGCCGATTGGGCGGGTTGCCCAGATACACGTCGCTCCACTTCTGGTTATTGTGTTTACCTTGGAGATAATTTGGTGGCTTGGTCATCTAAACAGCAAGCAATTGTGTCTCGTCCAAGTGCGGAAGCAGAGTATCTGAGACATGTTGGCTTCTGCAATTGTTATAGGAGTTGCATCGGCCTACAAGGAGGGCTACCCTGGTGTTTTGTGACAACATAAGTGCGCAGTACCTTGCGAGTAATCCGGTTCAGCATCAACGGACCAAACACATCGAAATTGATCTACATTTCGTCCGGGACAAGGTTGCTCTTGGTGAAGTCAAGGTCCTGCATGTTCCCTCACACTTACAGTTTGCAGATATCTTTACTAAAGGCCTTCCAAGGGTGTTACATGAGGAATTTCGTAGCAGCCTTCACGTTGTGCCACGTCCAGGCTAAGGGGGGCTAATGGAGTATATTTTAGGTCTTATCCTTGACACGTTCCCAGGACTCCATCTGCTTCTGGAGAATCGGTCCTCAATGGCCTCAATGGCCCTCAACAGCATGCGTCAATGGACTCCACTTCTCTGTGATTGTAGGCTCCATAGCTAGAGGATCACCGCTCCTGTAATTCTCCTATAACTAACACATGTTGTATGTACTGCCTATATATAGATCATAGTGATTGCAATACAATTAAGAGTGAATCGCCATTCTTCAGCAACACCCTTCCACCACTCGTAGTGTTCTGGTGGCGAGCCTGCTGTGTGGTTTCCCTGTGTGCTGATATGCTTCACTGTCCATTTCTGCTCGAGTTGCATGCCATTGCTCGATGAAGAGCAGCGACCTTTGAATTCTGCAGCTCAGGCAGAGATTAGGCTGGTTTGGTTTGTCTTCAGAAGACAAAACTCCAACGTACGGACAACTCTTTGGCCTTAGATTCCCTGGCAGATTCTTTTTCCATACCAGCAGAAAAGAGCACGCGGAGAGGTGTACCTGCTACTGGCATGGGAGTTTGAAACGTCGCAACTGCTGATCTTTCCCTCAAATGAATTTTCCTTGACGTTGATCTTTTTTTGAAATTAAAGGCAGGAGCACTGCCATATCATTTAAGAAGAAGAAACAATTGTACATCACAAGCCAAGTGAACACCACCACCACCAATACAACGCACGCAAACAACACACGCGACAAAACTCTACACTACCTCAACCTGGGAAAGAAGCCAAAAGTAAGTCGCCGAGAACTGCACCGTCGTCACCAATGCTGCATCGCGCCTAAAGTCGCGACCCGCTGCAAGCCAAAGCGACAACTCAAACTCCTCCACCATGGGCCAATCATCCTCAAGCCACACACACCTGACCGTCGATCCCCCTGCTCCAACAAGGCGTCAGCAGTAAACTCCCGCCGCAGCACTAATGCAAACCACTGATCTCGGCCACTCTCCGTGGGGGTCTCACCTCATCCACTGCCTCACACTCCTCTGCTAGGACTCAGATATCTGAAGCCGGTATGAGAGCATCGCACCCGCCCAGCCATCACCGAGGTCACCGCCGCACCAAGCGTGCCAACTCAAGACCTTCAGCACTCATGAGTCCTCTGCACCTCCCTGCCAACGCGGACCAAGCGCACCTCCTTACTGTTGCGCACGAGCAACGCCACCAACCAACCACTGCCACTACCTGACCAAGACGGGCCTCAGATATGCCGCCTTCAAGAAGGGCACGACACCAATGGCGCCGCCGTCGCACATCCAGAGATGGACAGGATTCCCACCCTCGAGAGCCCCATGCGGTAGAGGATATGATGCCTCGCAATGGTACCCCAGCAGGTAATGCGACACCACAAGAGCGCCGCCACCATCGCCACTGACAGAGACGTCAGTGAAGACTTACGCCCGACTCAGCACCATGACTACCACATGTTCTTGACCAGGCCAGTAGCCCGCTCCTCCTCGCCTCCGCATCGCCTCCACCGGGAGAAACCCGGCACCACCCGAAGCACCACCACGGCGCCACTAGCAAGCACCAGCTAGCATCCAGCCCCACCACCAAGGCGGCACCGGACCAACATTAGCGTCGAGAAGCACCAGCCGTCTCACCTCAGAGCCCATCACCCATGCGCTGCCTTCAGCCAGCCGCGGCCAGCCACAGGCAGCCCTGGCCGCTGGCCGGCCACGACCCGCGCCCAGGCCAGCTCACCACGGCACCACCGCGCCGGTGTGGCCACTGGCCAGCCACGGTCCGCGCCTGTCACATCCCGAATTTCCAAATCCTTAAAAATCACTCCAAATTAAAACTTTTTTAAAAAAAGAAATTAAAACTCTAAATAAACCTTTAATGAAATTAAATCCTAAATAAGACTTTTAAAGAAATACAAACCTTAAAACCCCTCCCAAATAAAATTTGTTAAATTTCACAGCCATGCATCATATGTTTGTGCATTTGAGTGCTTTAGAATCTAGGAAAAAGTCCAAATCCCCAAATCTAGCTCAAATTTGAAACTATTTCAAATTTGAATTCAAAATCTATTCAAAATCCTCTTCAAACAATTCTCAAAGCTCCCTATGCACTAGTGGGCCAGCAGCCTCATATCTAGCCCAGCACCGAAAGCAGCCCGACCCTCCTTCCCCTCTCCTTCTCTTTTTCCACCGCGAGGCCACAGCCCATCTGGCCCAGCTAGCCCACGTTGTCGTCGTCGTCTTCCTCCTCCGTCATCCCATCTCCGCGATGCGTCACACGCCACTCTACCCTGTTGTGCCCATGCCGCGCCGTAATCCCCCGCCTCGCCGCCTCTTTTGACTCGTGCGTGCGCGCCCTAGAAAGCGGCAGCCTTTCGCCGCCCCAACCCTTAGTCGGCGCATGCCCTCCTCCTCTCTAGACCGCACGGCGTCCCCGCCATGCACTGCACCAGAACTCCGCCGCGCTGCGCCGTACAGCCCCACCGCACGCTCCCTCATTGCCACCATACCCTGCTCCTGCACGCGTGCACCAGGCCGGCCAAAACCCCTCACCCCTTCACCCAAAAGGCGGAAAAGCCAATAGCTTTTCCCGCGCCGCCGCCGCGCACTCGCTCTGCCCCGGCGCGCCGCCATTGGCACGCGCCGCCAAAGTCACCTTCCCGCCCCTCCTCTCACCCCACTGGCGCGAGCCCCATGACCACTTGCACCACCCAAACATCCCACGGCCGCTTGAACTCATCCACGGGCCTTCATCGCCGCGCTGCGCCCGCGCCACGCGTACACGCCGAGAGTGCCGCCGTACCCCGCGCCAGCCAGATCCGCCGTCCCCGGCCATCCCTCCTCCGCGCCAAGATGCGCGCCGCGCTCACCTCGACCACCTGCACCTCTCTGCGCCCCGCACCCTGCCACACGCGCCCTGGCAGGCCCTCTGCCACGCCGTGGCAGCGCTCTGCGCACCGCGCAGAGCTCTGCCAGCCATCACTGGCCGGCGAGCTTATCCGCTCGCCCGAGCTCATTTGGAGAGCTTGAGCGAACTCGCCTCGACCTCCCGAGGCTATAAATAGCACCCCGGGGCACGGCCACACACCACACCGCCACCACTGCCCCTCCGCCATCCCAGCGCACCGCCGCCGTAGTCGGCAGCCTCACTGCCGCGTTGATAGAGCTCCAGCCATCGAGCAGCCCACCGGAGGTGCTCAGGTACCTCCCTTGCGCTGCTCTTTCTCCTCCTTTCCTCGCCATGGCTCGTAGCTTCTTCTCCCCTGTCCCCTGTTTCTGCCAAGCTCCGGCGAGCTAACGTCGCCGCACCGGCAAAGCTCCGACCACCACAAGCCCGCGTAGAACTCCATCGTGAACCTACTGTCACGCTGCCCAAATTTCCCGGGCCACCGTCAAGACCCCAGCCCTTTTCCTCATCCGCCCGAGCGCCGCCGCACTCCGACGACTCGCCGCCGCCGCTCTGGCCCCTCCCTCTCTTGCCCGAGCACACCGGAGTGCTCTATGTCACCCCACGAGCACTTTGCTCACACACATTCAGCCCCAGATCGAGCATAGGCAAAACGCCCTTTTGGGCTGCGCCGCCGCTAGAACTCCGGCGAGCTATCCCGGCCGCCGTAGTCCACTCCTCACCCCCACACGTACCCTCATAGCTCAGCCTTTTCCCGCTGAACACATTGGTGCACTCGCCGTCGCCGTAGCTGCTCCGTAGCCGCCGCCGACGAGCACGCCGGTGAGCCACCCCTGCTCCCCCGCCACGCGTCTACCCATCTTGGGCGGCGCAGTGACGTGGCACCCACATGGCTGCCACGCCAGCGCTGACCCCGCGCGTCAGCCACACACGCGCGCCGCGCCAACCGCCGCGTCACCTCCCCTCCTCTCCGTGCACGTGGTCCACTGGACCGTAGACTCAGCCGCGCCTCGGTCCACGAAGTCCACGGCTCCGGTCCACAGCACAGTGCCGAGCCCCACGCGTGCCAGCGTCAACCCCCTTCTTTTTGCTAAGTACACCCGGTATGTGCACACACAAGTTTAGTTAGGTCACTTAGAATTTTCCAAGAATTCCAAAAAAAATTTCAAAAATACTAGAGGGTCCCACAAACCCATAGGTGCACTCCCAATCTTTTTATCACTTCATTAGAGCCCTTAACCATTTTGGGTTAGTTTAACCCTATTTTAAGACACATGAAATGTACACCAAAATATGCATTTCATTATCTAGAGCTCCAAAATTCCCAATAATTTTCCAAAATTATTGGGATATATCCTAAGGGTATTCATCAACTCACATCTTAATTTCCACACTTAGAACCTCTAGATTTAGTTAACACCACTTTATATACCTGATAGACAATCGTTAGCCACATAAAATCACGAGCCCCTGAAGCCGATCCCAAATCTTCGATCCCCGATCAATTCTTTCCTTATTCCCAAGGACATTCTAGAAATCTTCATTATCAAAGTATTTGGACTTATTGTTTGATGATTGATGAATTGTTAATTTATTATTTGTGCTTAGTCTCTCTCTTCTAACCTGGTGATTGCGCTCTCATCAACCGGGATACGCATTATAGGGACTGAACTCTTCATTCATCAAGTGAGGCAAGTATCTCAACAACACCCCCTTGGTCATGCCTATTCTATGTTTTATATTAAAAATTACCAAGATAATAACTTTGTACCGCATTTACATCATATACGATAACTTGGGTTTAGGCATAATACCCCGGAGAAACTCATTTCTCCTTCCCCTCTAAAACCCTAGGGCAGGCCTTATACCCAAGGCTTGCAACCTTTTAAACATGTTTATCTTATGTTATCACCTAGAATGGATAGTTAGGTGTGAGTTTGAAATATAAAACTTGCCTTAGAAACATCCTAGAGAGGATGTAAGGAAAGTTGGGTATCCTTGGGGAGAGGCTCCACCCAACGATTTCCTTAGTCCGTATAAGGACCGGATCAAGGAGAAAGTCTTTCCCGTGTTTAGTACGACCATGCGTAGCCAAAAAGGTACAACCTGTCGGGAGTACCTACTCATGTGAGGCCTTGAATCAAACCCCACTACTGAACCTAGTAAACCATCCCAAGGGGTCGTGGTGGGCAACGGATGCACTAGAGTAGGACCTTCGCATAGTCCCAGGTCTGGCCGGTACGGGTCATCGAGAAAGTCTTGGCGTCTTGGTGACGCGGTGGTACATGTGCCACACTTTATATGCATATGCTTTTGTCCCGTGACGTGGACCCGCAAGGCGGGTGGTGGTGGAATGACCCCTACTTAGGCCCAGTGTAGACGTGGATGGAGCTAGGGAATATTGTCTAGGAGTGGATGATAATGTAATCCACGAGTAGACGCCGGTGGGTATGGTTCTCGCGGCCAGTACCGCCTATACGTAGGGTATGGGCTGGTCGGACGTATGGGGACAGTGTTCGTCTCTGCGCAGAGTATGATTTATCCGGATAGCCGTGGATCTCGGTTATGAACCCCTTGGTTAAAGCTCTCTTTGACTAGTCACATCATTAGAGATAAGGTGAATAAATTGGTGGGAAGAAGCCCAATAGTTGATGCAATGGGGAAGGGATAAGCAGGATCCTGTCGATCGCTGCATTTAAAATTGGGAACTGGTAGGAGAGGCTTCGTGTTCCTCCTCCAAGGCCACCACTCCTTTTTATACTTGAGTTAAGAGTCCGGTAGTAGTCATACTGTGTTACACTTGCATAAGTTTACTTTTATGCATTGATGCTAGCCCCACTATATCTCTTACTTTCATATCATTAAATCCTTATAGTTGGGGTACTTGCTGAGTACTTCTGACAAAAGTACTCAAACTTGCTTCTTGCCCAGGTTATGGCCTTTTCTACACCTACCGCTGCATAATGATTGTTGTGTACTACTATGGTAAAGGTGACTATATATTCATCAGAATAACCTTCTTCTTAAATTCTTTCTCTTTCTACTCTGATTATCATACCTATATGAGCTGGTGTCATTTACTCGGTCCAGGGTGTGGCACTGTATTGCTTAAGTCGGGTCATCCGGAGGGTGGTCTCCACAGCGCCCAGGCTAGCTCGCAACATCGCCATCCTTGCGCCCCTCCACGTACAGGCCGCCGCTTCCACGCCGGCCACAGCCGCCGCCGGAACCGTCCGCGCCAGCCGCAGCCGCTGTCACCGAGCCCAACGCCAGCCACCGCCCCTCCCACGCACCAGAAGCGCGCCCCTGTCGCGCATCCGCCGGATCCAGCCAGGGCATCGCTAGATCCGGGGCCTCCTGCCACGCCGCCGAGGAGGGCCTCCCGCGCCGGCGAGCCACCTCAGGGGAACCACGATGGCCGCGCCCACCTCGATCTATCAGAGGTGAGGGAACAAAGGCCCTGCCACCACCTTCACCGCGAGCCTCACGAGTTGTCGGCGGCTCGCTCGAGCGGCGGCGCAGCGAGAAGGACCGCGGGGAGAAGCGGCGGCGGCTAGGGTTTGGTGTCGCCCCGCGTCGCCCGCACGGGGACGACGGGAGCGGCGTGTTTTTCTTTTTTCCCGTGACGTTGACCTTGCTAGTAAATTTTTTGAGTTCCCTTTCTAAGTGTATTCGGAATATTAAACATAGATTAATTACAAAATTAATTATATGAATGGACTGTGTGAGATGAATCCATTAAGTCTAATTAATTTGTCATTAGATTGATTAATGTAGCATGACATTGTCTATTCATGACATAATTAGGCTTGTTAGATTCGTCTCCAAAATTAAGATAGAGGTTGTGTAATAGATTTTATCATTAATCCACATTTAATATCCATAATTAATGTCTGAAGATTGATGTACCGGTAAATATTTCGTTTCTTGGATCAACCGTACCTGCCTGTATGGTATCAGAGAGTTTTTTTTGGCAATTTATGTATTCCGCAGAGCGTCTCGAGATCCTATTTTCTTTAAAAAAATTCACTAACTAATCGTCACATCGAACGAACGAACATTAATTAGAAACATTAAGGTCCTGTTTAGTTCCAAAAATTTTCCCAACTACCCATCACATCAATCTTCGGACTCTGACTAGGAGTATTAAATGTGAACACTACAAGAAACTATTTAATCTGTGACGTACTTTTCACGACGTTCTCAGAAAACATCACGAAGAGCACTGCGTCTACGACGTATTCCTGTTTTTCGTCACGGATGTGCATTGATGGATATTGAAGCCCAAAACATTGTGACGATTTGTTAAATTCGTCGCGATTCTACGACGTATTCTCTTTTTTCGTCACGGATGTGTATTGATGGATATTAAAGCCCAAAACATTGCGACGATTTCTTAAATTCGTCACAATTCGGCCCACAACGCTGCGACGTTTTAGCAGATTCGTCGCGGTCAACAAATAATAAATAGTCATGTTAGGAATGAAAAAATTGATAAATTTTAAGAAAATCTAAAAAAAGATTAACAAATAGTCATGTTATGAATGGAAAAATTGATAAATTAAAAAAATCTAAAAAGATAAACAAGTAACAAATAGTCATGTTATGAATAGTAAAATTAAAAAAAACTAAAAAAAGAAAAGGAGGGAGATGCAGGAATCGAACCTGGGACATCATGGACGGATAGAACCACACAAACCATTGAGCTATAGACTTTCTTGTCATTGTTGTGGTCTTCAACGTTTTTATTTTGTTATTACAGCCCTGGACGCCACATCAGACCAACCGCAAGTGCCACCTCACGTGACCGCAGACGCCACATCAGACCAGCCGACACACCACCTCACCACCTTGTCATCAATTAAAAATAAACCCAAAACAAAAGAGGGGGAGCAAGGGTTCGAACCCGCGCCCTTTGTCTACGGAAGACAGCACCTTACCACTGGGGCACTTCACAGTTTATGGTTCAGACAAGCATTTGGACTCTTTTGTACCGAAACTAACCCCTTTTTTCGAAAATGTTAGGAAAAAATGTTGGGCTAAATGAGGGACGAGCCGGGGGTTCGAACCCAGGACCAACCTGAAGAGCATGTGTAGTACATACCACTGCACCACTTCTCTATTAGTGTACATGTCTTGCAATTTCTTTACTTATTTATAAAGATAAGGGGCAACAGGTGGCAGCGCGGGATTGGCTTGGCTACTCTGGAACGAAGAACACATGAATAGTTGGTATTTATCCTTTTAATCTGGAATTAAATTTTGTAACTAGTATTTCTCTGTCATACATAATCCGAATTTGATGTTTTTTCTTCATGATTTTTTCTAAAATCATGCTCTTTTCTTTAATGATGTTTTTTAGTACAATCAGGTTGTCCCACATCACTGATTTAAGATGAAGAAAACATAGAAAGTTCATATTTTTCTTTTTAATCTAAATTTTAAATTTCTAACTGGTATTTCTCCTTCATGGTAACTCCAAATTCGATGGGATTTTTTCCTACTTTCTTCTAAAATCACGCTCCTTCGTTTAAGCCATTTTTTCTACGTTAATTGCAATTTCATGTTCCTTTTACATACGCCTTGATTTGTTCCTCCTAAGTAGAAAATGGAAAACCATTTTTTTGCATAACAAATGGTAAAGTAAAAACACAATATGAATTGGAAGATCAATGTAAGGTTGAGTTCAAATTTGAGCTCATTTGAGTTCAAAAATGTCGTAAGGTATTCAAATCCCAAAGTTTTGACTTGAGTTGTATGAAACAATTTAATGGACTATCTAGTTTATGAACAATGTATACTCCAATTTTCACAAAATCTTATGAAATTTTTTTGTCAAGCTTTTACATCTATAAAATGATTATATGCCAATTTACATAATTTTAGGAGAAGTTTTAGATATTATTATCATTATTTTATAACAAGATGACTAGTAGAAGTTCAAGTTTTCCCTATAAGTCAATTGAATTTTTTGTCAATCTCCTAGATGTGGCCTAGAATGGACCATAAACACTTAAATATAAATTTTTTGAATTTCTTTGAATCTTATTATAGGTACATATAAGTCAATTTGGAATTACTTTCGGTAAACATCTAGAAATTCATTTAAATGATAGAAAGTAGAAAATCTACTTTAAAATTCTTGAAACTCCTCGGTGACAACTTATATATTGTATTTTACATTAGAAAAATGTTTTGAGAGTATGTAAGATAATATGTTTGCAAGTTACTTCACAAGGGTGTCTTAATTAGGTTTTAAAAATAGGAAACCAATTTTTTTAAAGAAAAAATGGTAATGTAACTTCATATTTGCTAATGTTATGGTCAACATAAGGTTGTGTCCAAAATTTATATGCATACGAGTCTAAAATTGTTATGAGGTATTGAAATCTCAAAGTTTGACTTTGAGTTTTAGAAAACTATAAGAGGGATGTATCCTTTTGTGAACAATATATCGTCCTACTTTCTTGAAACCACTTGAGTTTTTTATGGCAACCTTTTACATCCATAAAATGATTCCATACCAAATTATATAATTTTTTGGAGGAGTTTAAGGTATTATTATCATTATTTTATAATGATGTTGCTAGTTGAAGTTTGAATGGTCCATATAAATATTTGAACTTTTCATCTATTTTCAGTATATGAGCTACAATGGAACAGATGTACTTGAAATATATTTTTGATTATTTTTTTGAATTTTATTAGAGGTACATATATGTCAATTTAGAATTACTTTCGGTAAACATGTAGAAATTCATTTATATGATAGAAAATAGTAAATATACCTGAAAATTCTCGAAACTCCTAGGTGATAAATTATATGTAGTCTACTGTATATAAAAAATATGTTGGTGCATATAAGATGGTTATTTGTATGTGTTACTTCATAATGGTACAATAAAATAAAAAAGAAAAATGTTACAGTGAAGGAATCGGTCAAGGTCCGTTTCGGCTCAAAATGGCCCAACTTTTGCTGACCGTTCATCGCAGAATCGGCGGCTCTGATCACGTTCCTACCTTATATAATGCGATGAAGCCCCAAGCCAAACCCTAGCTTCCTCACCCCCGCCTCCCCTCGCCTCCCAACCGCTCTCCCCTCGCCTCCCCCGCCCTCTCCCTCCTTCCTCGCCTTCCCCGCGCGCCGTTCCCAACTCCTCCCTGCGCGCACAGGGCGACGAGCACTCCGCCTAGATCCAGATTCCAGTCCACTTACTAGTCCGGCAGCCAAAGCATCATCGGCGATGGCGTCTCCGCCCATCTCCGCGTGGCTCCGGATCCCCTCCGTCGATGCGCCGCCGCCCACCGAAGCTCTCCTCTCCCGCTCCACCTCCCTGCCGTCTCCGCCGTCACCACCGCGCGGCCGCTCTCCAAGCTCCAGAAGCCCGTGGTGCTGCTCATATCGTCAGACGACTTCCGCTTCGGGTACCAGTTCAAGGCTCCCCTCCCGCACATCCGCCGCCTCTTCGCCAATGGCACCTCCGCGCTGCAGACGTGGAAGCGGCAGGCCACCTTCTCTGACCCCAAGAACCTCACCGCCGACTGGGTGGGCCCGGACGTCTGCAACTACACCGGGGCCGACCTCAACCACGGCGACATCGCGGGGTTCCGCCCGCTGCTCCTTGTGGCCGATGCGGTACGAACCCACCCCCCCCCCCTTCTGTTTTCCTTTACTCTTCACTACCCTCGCAATTTACTCATCAGCAAATGGGATTTACAGAAAAGTAGTAACATCTTGGCATGCGTGTGCTAGGGAAATGCACCTTGATTATAGATCTGTCGAAGAAGTGATCAAATTAGTCAAGATCTTAGTTAATTCTACTTTACTTGAGAGGGAACCAGTGGCAAACTGGTGTGTGGATCTTCCAAATTGGGATTGGATGTAACATAGACTTCATCTGTTGTGCCGATTCATTGTTCCTGCAGCTATGAAATAATGTTTGAAAGGCACAATCAGTTGTAGTCAGGTTAATTAATAAGCCTTTTTCTTTGCAGGTAGTTTACAGATAGTTTTCTTGCTTGCTGGGTAACTGTAGCTTTAGTAATTTGCACTTGGACAACTTTATTTACAGATTGGTGCCTGGTAGGCCATATTGGCTAATATTTTTGATTTCCTACACTTCAAAATTAATTTAGACTTTAGACAATGTAGTAGTATGGTGTTCATTCTTCTGCAATATATCTGTCATCTCTGTTATTCTACTATGCTCTTAGCTATTTGAATAGCAATTAAGCCCCTAACCATCCTGCTCTACTAAAAATAGGATGAAATGGCATCTGTTTAAAAGCTTGCAAGTCACAGTGATGTCACTGCTTGTTGTTGTACATAGCTCGTGTCTGTTTGACTATTTGTAGGAATCAATATCAATGTACAGTCATAGCTTCAATCATACCTGTTTATATGCATTTGGTGCCAGATTCCTTGCTACACCTGTTTATAATTTCAATCATACCTGTTTATGTTCAATCATACCTGTTCTTGTTACACTAGACTCAATATTTGGTGCCAGAACTGGTTGCATGCATTTGCAGACTAATGCTTATCTCAGTAACGTGAAATAATATGTGCTGTATCTAAAATTCATGTACTACTCTAGCTGAAATGATTCCTTGCTATATTGCTCTTGATGATGGCACATATGCATTCTGCACTGCTCTGTAAAAAAATAAGTCTCATGCATTGGGATTGACACTACCAATAATTTTGTTATGTGTGTGCCTTTGGCCTGCAGATCTCTTTGTATGATGCTTAATATGCCTCTAACTTGTAGCAAACTATAATATATTTCTCTTTCTTGGACAGTATATTGTGCCACTTCTGTATTGCTCCTTTTTTCTGCATAACCAATAGCTAAATGTTATATTGCCTATCTTTCCCTCAACATGGCATGGGTACCAGAATTGTATTGGTAAATTGTTAATTAAATAATGTTTGATTTCTAGTAAGTTTCTTTCAGTTCCTAGTATCTTGTTAATTTCTCTCACACATTTTATCGAAGACTAGTGTGCTAGTTGCAGGATTTGATTGGGGAAATCTTAAGAGATGAACAATATTCATTTTTCTTACGCTCACTGCCTAACTGATTCTTATCTTTCTTATGTTCTTGATATGTGCATATGCACTTGATGGCGGGATCTGAATCCTGGAGCTGCATCTACTGGAAGCTGTTGCGGGGTTGCCATCTTGCTTGAGTGTCGATCCTAGGCACTCAAACCCCAAATAATTTCTGCTAGGTTGCATTACCAAGACTGTTGATGCTGACGAACACAAGTGTCATTTCGTCCTGTTTTGTTCCTGTGTAAACGGGTTTAAGAATGCAGCGCGTTCCTGTTTCTTCAAGAAATATGATGATGCTATAGTGCTGGCAGTGCCAAAAGTAGGTTTGTTATGATGATGAGATGTGGAAAAGGAAATTGATCAGAAGGATAATAATGGCCCATTATGTTTTGTTAGTACTGGACGGCTTGAAAAAGAAAGAGAAATTAAGTATGTTCCTGATTTAGGAGATTGTTCAAATATCCTAATTCCTATTTGTTAAATTTATCAACATGAATTTATCCTGGATCCCAGACAAGCTGGATTGTGTAATTGCTCACAATTGTCAATGGTAATCTGATTGTACTCTTCTTAGTTCTTACTGCTTAGCTGCTCACCATTTCAGGATTATAATTAAAGTGCAAACATATTCTCTCCAGGGGTTAGGACGACAAGCTCATCTTCAACCATCTACAACCTTCTCAGGGTAAGGACGCCCCCAATTTATCATATAGTTAGATTGTTTGGCTGTGCACAACAATTTATCATATGAAGTTGTCTCCTTTGAATTGAACTGGTCCTTAGTGGTTCATAGCCTAAAAATTCTAGCATTTGCATTCTGTTACATTTTTTCCCTTCTAGACTACTTGTGCCATGTAATGATGCTCTGAAAGTCTTTAGTGCAACCCCTGAAAAATGAAGGTATAAGTTCCTGAAAATGTTTTCCTAGCTTTGCAACCCCTCTGTTCAGCACATGCTTAAAGAAGCTTGTTTTATGCCTCTGTTCTTATACATGTGAAGTGAACATTTCAGATGCTTCATTATCTATATTTTGGATATTAATATGGCCGTTAGATTCTCCTCTCTTTATTTTGAGATTTATATTAGGATTATGATCATGCATACTCCTTTGTTTGAACTGTTGTTGATCTGGTCGTGCTCTTTCTTTATTCATAATTCAGTATTTTTGCAATTCTAATGCATGCTTTCTCCTTTTGATTTTCAGCTTCTTTCTGTTGTTTTTAGAAAGTGTGGCAGGTGTTTCTGGAACCAAAGTGTTGGCAGGTGGTTTCTGGAACCAAAGATGAAACATGAATGCAATTTGACAAATTGTTTCTATTATCATGAATGTAAACCAGAGATTGTATTTGTGATCCCTTTTATGATCTATTCAGTTTGTTGTAAACCAAAGATTGTATTTGTGATGCCTTTTCTGCTCTAGTAAAGAGATGCTTAATCTTATTTGATTACATGGGTTGGTTTTTGTTTTGATTTGGACTGAAATGTAAATGGATTGATTTAATGGGCTGAAATAAAAATGGATTAATTTAAATCAAATTTCACGTGCAAAAAAAAATCCACGTCAGCATGCCACGTCAGTGTACTCGTCACTGTCCACGTCATCAGCTATCAGCCACGTCAGTAGCCACGTCAGCAGCCACGTCAGCAGCCAAATCAGCAGCCACGACACATCCAAGTTAGCAGCAACATCACATCCAAGTCAGCAGCAATCGTGACGATTTGTTTCGTCGCGGATAGTGGGCTTTGGGTTGGGCTGCATGGGCCTCGGGCTACTCCGTGATGATCCAGATACGTCACAGACCGTGACGTTTATTAAGAAACGTCAACCGATTTAATCAATGACGCCCATTCCATCACAAAAATTTAAATCGTCACGGACACTGATTTGCGACGAATTTTCAGCGATCCGTGACAGAATGATTGTGTCACAGATTAAATAGTTTCTTGTAGTGGAATTAATGACAAAACTCATTCCATAACCCCTACCTAATTTTTCGATACGAATCTAACGAGCCTAATTATGCCATGATTAGACAACGTCGTGCTACAGTAAACAATCTCTAATTTTGGATTAATTAGGCTTAATGGATTTGTCTCGCGATTTTCCGTCCATTCGTGTAATTAGTTTTGTAATTAGTCTACATTTTTACCTCTAATAGACCTTCGAAGGGGCTGCCAAATTTTTTTTCCAAAAACTTTTGGCAACTAAACAGGCTCTAAATGTGAGTTAATGATAAAACTCATTTCATAACTCTTATTTTAATTTTCAATATGAATCTAGCGAGTCTATTTATACCATGATTAGACAATGTCGTGCTACAGTAAACAATTCTAATGATTGATTAACATGGCTTAATGTATTCGTCCCGGGATTTCCTCTTCATCATAATTAGTTTTGTAAGTAGTTTACGTTTAATACGTCTAATAAACTTGAAAGAGACCCCAAATTTTTTTCTCCCGAATGTTTAATACGTCATCAAGATGTGTTGCACGCCCCCGGACCACCGTGGTGGTCCGGCTTGATGATCGGGAGCAGCACGGTCTCTGAGTTAGAGCATCTCCAAGAGTTTACCAAATTTTACTTGGCAAATCTAGTGTTTTGCCAACTTCTAAAAAGATATGCTAAGTAAAAAAAAGTTCATCTCCAACAGTTTGGCATAATTCACTTGTCAAATCTAGATTTAACTTACATCAGGAATCCTGAGAGAGAAACAAAAATATGTTTCTACCCTTCCACCTCTTAAAACTTAAATCAGGAACCCTGAGAAAAAAAACAAAATTATTTTTATACCCTCCCACCTCTTCTGTTACGGAAGGATGCACCGCAGATAGCTGCGCGCATATATACGCGCGGCGAGGGGAGGGATGCCAAGTTGTTATTGATGTCAAGTTGCTTTACCAAACTGTTGGAGGCTAATTTTTCATGTTTTGCCAAAATTAGATATATACCAAACTAAGATAACAAACAGTTGGAGTTGCTCTTAGGCTATCCGCAACAATACTCTCTAAATGATCTTGTATCCTAAATATAAGAGATATTGGATCCAAAACGATCCCTAAATTTCCAGAGCTCCCTCTCCTCCTCCAAACCTGGGGAAGACCATCCCCCAAACCTACCAAACCCAGTGCACGTGCGCCTGCACCTCCTCCTCCGGTAGTCCTGTCTACTCCACGTCGCCGCCTCCTCTGCTTCTTCCCTCCCTCCCCATCCGTCTCTTCCCCCTCTCTCCGTCCCCGGCGAGGCAACCCGGTGATGCGCGCGGCGAGGCTCGGTGGCCCGACGAGGCGTAGAAGCTGCTCCAGCCGATGGCAAACGACTCGCCCTGCTCCGGTGGCCATCCCCTCAGGAACTCCGCGGTGGCCGGCGTCGGCACCCGCGGCCAGCCTCCCCCGTGCGGCCGTGCGCCATCGTGCTCATCGACCTCGCACGTCAGAGCTTGGCTGGCAGCCACGCCGGCGAACGGGGCCATGCGGATCCGCTGCGGTCGGGGCCGCGCCGCCTACGCCTGGCCTCCGCACAGGCCGGCCAAGATGGCCCGCGCCCTGTCGCTCGGCACGACACGGGAGGGGCCGAACTCCTCCACGCGCCCGTGCCGGCGGAGGTGGAGCTTCGGGGCGGCGGGGAAGAGAGGCAGGGGAAGGACCTGTAGGATGCGAGCCGCCGGCGTGGAGGGAGGAGCCGCGCTGAGGGAGATCGGCGAGTGCGGCTCGGCATTGATCTTGAAGATGACCTTGTCGCAACACCACGCTGAGCGAGACCGGCGAGTGCGGCTCCTGCGTCGGTCGTGGAGGACGGCCGCGCCACTCACCGCCGGAGCTGCGCCTCCTCGTTGGGCACGGTCGCCAAGAAGCAGCAGCTCCCCTCCTCGAGGCCCGCTGTCGCCGATTGCAGGCAGGGGCAACGTTGTTGCTCACCGCGCCCGCACCTCTGTAGATCCATCCGTCGAGCCCGCGTCCCTCGTGTCGCAGCGCTCCCCGCCTGCAACAAAATGAAATTTGGGGGGCTAAATTTTTTATGGTATCCTCAAATTTTTCATTTAGGGGGTGAATTTTAAGGTGTATTGCTGCGGATAGTCTTATCGGCGAGCACCACCACATTCAGCCTGCTCTCCGCCGCGGAACCGCGTGAACCCAGCGACGTACGAGGCTACCGGGGCCAACTCCGGGACGCTGGTGACGACGTGGTCGATGCTCCTCAGCCTGTAGTGCAGCGCCCCGACTCGTGGCGTCTTGGAAGCCCAGGAGGAAGGGCGCGTCATTGGCATCCGCCGTCCAGATGTGGTAACAGTGGTGGAAAAGAGACATAGAGTCCCGGTTGGTAAGAGCCATAGGTCTCTAAAGACCAACCGAGACTAATGTCTAGAGACAAAAGGCCCTCCCCTTTTATCCCGGGTGAGCAACCGGGACAAAAGGGAACCTTTAGTCTCGGGTGGTATTACCACCTTTAGTCTCGGGTGGTATTACCACCCGAGACTAAAGGGATTTCGTAAAAAAAAAGGCGCACGTCGGAGCCCGAGCTGGTTCTAGGCACCAGCTCCAGCTCCAAAGCAGCCAACTCCAACTCCAACTTCAACTCCACCAAAAACACAATTCCATGATTCCATCACAAGAACAAGTTCGATTTGATTCATAACACATTTACCATCACAAATTCAATTCCACCACAAGCACACGATTCGATTCACAACACATTCATCATATCAATTTTGATTTCACCACAAACAAACTCAATTTGATTCACAACACATTCACGGACACAAATTATAGATTACAAATCAAACTCACCCAGAGGCACTGGTAGGCACCGACCGTCGAGGGCAGCGAATGCTCCACGCCGGCCAGGCCAGGAGACCCTCGCCGCACTGGTGGTCCAGGGGCACCGGGAGCAGCTCCCACCCGACGCCGCCCCGGAAGATACCGTCGAGATCCGCGTCGCCTTCGCCAAAGTCGAAGGGCGGCTCGTCGGAGAAGATCGAGTCGTCGTCTCCGCTGTCGACCCCCTCCATCACGCCCAGCATCTCCCGCTCGTCGACGAACCCGAACATAGGCGGCCGTCGCGCCCGCCGCCGGGGGCTCCCGCGCCCGCTGTAGCCGACCCGGCTGTCGCGCGACCGCCGCCGGGGGCTCCCGCGCCTGCCGCCGCCGGCGCCTGTCTCCTCGCCCTGCCAACCAGATCGAGATAAGATAAAGAAGAGAGAGGAGAGGAAGTCTGGATGGAAGTGTGTGGCTGCGGTGATCCAGAAACAAAAGGATAAACAAGAAAGAGAGAGGGGGGCGTCGGGTGGGGGAGATTTAGTCTCGGGTGGAAACACCACCCGGGATTAAATCTTTTGTCTGGGGTGGTGTTTTCACCTGAGACTAAAAGGGGATCCTTTAGTCTAGGGTGGAAACACCACCCGAGACTAAAGGATCGGTTGCTGCTCTAGCTGTTGGATGCCCCCTTTTGTCTCGGTTGGTAATACCAACCGAGACAAAAGGGTAGAGGGTGTTCACAGCCATTTCAGGCCACGTCGATGCAAGACCTTTTGTCTCGGCTACAAATTTTAACCGGGACAAAAGGGTTGGATCAAAAGTTGTTTTTCTACCAGTGTAAGTGTGTTTGAATTCATATGAAGATTGATGTTTGAAGGCTTAAGCATCAGTAATAACTAGATGATCCATGCATCTGCTAATTGAGCTTTGCGGGTGACTATATGATGTATATTTGGAAAAAATATGTCACTAATAACCAGTCATGTTTACCTTTCTGCAGGATGAACCATTGATCTTGACTGGCCCAAAATGAGGACTTGTATTGCTGGATGATAATTATGTTGAGACTGATCTGAAGATCAAGGATCATCAAGGGCAGGACAGAGAATTCAGCAAAGGAGTCATAACAATCAGGGGCACAACACATCGATCCCTAGAAAAATGTGAGGTTGAAAGAAAGTCTCTTGCTACCAGGCTCAGTACGGTGGATGTATTGTATGTTGTTGTCATAGGTTCTGTGGAGGCAACTGTTGCAATTAGAGTTTTAAAGGGAAAATTTGATGGAACAATCACTGCCCACACCACCAGCATCCAGAATAGGGTTGTGCTTTATGATAGCAAAGTGGCTGGTACCAGGACTGCTGATGTAGGACTGTTCGCACCCAAAATTGGCAGGTCTAGTCTGACCGGTCTGACCTGTGGGTCCCACCGGTCAGACCGGTGTGGTCAAAGTCCACAAAATACAATTTGGACTTCACCATTGGATAGGTCTCGTCGAGTAGATCAAGATTCATATGTGGAACGTCCAAATCGAAGTCCGGATGAGGGAGATATGACTTCTGCAAGATCTGCACGCCGGGTGCAACGGTCTGACCGGTGCCCATGACCGATCTGACCGGTGCCCCCCGATTCCGAGCCAAATTGAGGAGTCCTGATAGATTAGGCTTGTAAAAGGATTTCCTTGCGGGGCAAGACCTCCCCACCCTATAAATATAAAGGGCCACGGCCGATTGAGGAAAATCACAATCGAATCTATTAAATTTATCTTTTATCTTTCTTTCCCTTTACTTTTCCAATCTACAATGCTGTTCTTCCTTCATCTCCGCGATGTTTGAAGACGTCCTAGCTGGCCTGCCGAGCCTAGGACAACCCTGCGTGCGCCGCCCCGACGGGATCCTGCCCGGGCGACGTTCGTTGGTCTCTCGCCGCATCTTCCCGGCGACACCGGTCTGACCGGTGACCCGCACCGGTCTGACCGGTACGGCGTAGAGGTGCTGCAAGGAGCTCCTCCGCGTGCTTGTTGGCCCTGAAAAGGTGCCAACAAATTGGCGACTCCGCTGGGGAACGAGAATCAGGTCGTCATGGCCGATCTGTCAAACCCTAGCACTATGATGGCACTCGAAGGCTTACCTGAAGATCTACGCAAGGGCATCCATAAAGAAATACTTCCTCACTGTTATCCAGTAGCAGAACAAGGCATTATCATGATGAATATAGATGTCATCAACGAGTTGAGGATGTATGATCTACCAAAGCATCGTAAGTCCTTTGCAAATCTTATAAGTTGTTTACTTTCATTTGTGGACGACTTACTTAAGAAGAAAAATAGTGTAGATCTGATTCCTTTTAATCGAGAGTCGGTTATTGAAAAGCCGACCAATGATATTATTGATCCTTGCATATTTTTGCCAACTTGTGATGTTGTTGGTCAAGAAACAAGTCGGCCGTATCTAGCCGATATTGTTGACCCAAAATCCCCTAGCAAGAGCAAAGAGGCTACATCTAGTACTTCGATGCTCGGGGGGCAACAAAACAAAGGCAACGGTGCCGGTTGCGCTGTGACCGGTCTGACCGGTGCTCGAACCGGTCTGACCGGTGCCCACACCGGTCTAACCGCTTCATCTAGGGTTTCGCAAAATAAATCTAAACCAAAAAAGGTTAAGCCTAAAAAACCCGAGATTGGTGTTTGGAAAACCATTGAATCTAAAGGCCGTAAGCATCAAAGAGAAAAGCCGAAGCTCAATGAACTTCCGGCTAAGTCTCAAAGACAAAATGATGTCAATGGTGCTAATCGGTCTAAAAATTCTAAACGCCCAAAAACTTCTCCTAGAGAGAAGTTCCATAATGAGAATCGGCAATGGAGTAACTCTCACAAATCAATGTCGTTTCCTCCATATGGATCATCAATGCCTATGCCATGGGAACCTTACTTTAATATGCATTATTTTTGTCCTCCATGGTATTATAATTCATATATGCCGTCTCCTAGTTATTTTTGTCAAAATTATATTACCCATAGGGAGCCGGTAATTAATGAGCCATCACCTATGCGTAATGACCGTTTTGATCATAAGAATCGGTCAACACAGAAAAATAAGCGCAAGGTGATCAAACAAGTCTATCGTGTCAAAAAGGACGGTAGATTAAATAAAAATTCAGATTTGACACTAGACATAGAAAAGCTGACTATTGAAAAGTCATCGGCCAGTTCTCCTGATCAAATTGTCCCTAATAATGAGCATGTCACAAATAATATAGCTGAACAACAATCATGTTCGGCTGGGGGGCAACATGATCTTAAAGCGGCTGGTTCTCAAGGCACCGGTCTAACCGGTGTCTCAACCGGTCTGACCGGTCTCACCAGAAATTCTGGTAGAGCCGAGAGTATCCCGCCAAACAGCAAGGTGGTGAAGAAGAAGCCAAGTTTTGCTAAGTTATTGTATAAATATCAGAGGATAGCCGAACAAAAACAAAACAATCGGTTAGGAGAGCAAAGGTGGAATTCTTCATCACCAAAAGCAAAGGAGCATCAACGGTCATCACATTGGTCTTCATCATTTATTCCATCGATGCATGTGCCATGGACTGCATATTCAGGTATAAATAATTATAGTCCATGCTTTTGGTATAATCCTTGGTTTTCTTTTTATAACTATCAATATGCTTGTGGTACACCAAGGAGTTACAATTGGCCGTCATGGCCAAATCAGAGCTTCAATTGTTAGATTTGTTGTTCGGAAAGCCGAAATATTAGTTTTATACATATTGCAATTACTAGGATTTAATTTCGGTTACAATAGCATCCATATATAGTTTACATATAGGCGATGCATTGTTGATCATCGTCTTCAGCCAATTTTGATCTTTGTGAATGTTTTCTGGCACGCAAGCTTTACCAGAAAACAGGGGGGCATATGTTCGCACCCAAAATTGGCAGGTCTAGTCTGACCGGTCTGACCTGTGGGTCCCACCGGTCAGACCGGTGTGGTCAAAGTCCACAAAATACAATTTGGACTTCACCATTGGATAGGTCTCGTCGAGTAGATCAAGATTCATATGTGGAACGTCCAAATCGAAGTCCGGATGAGGGAGATATGACTTCTGCAAGATCTGCACGCTGGGTGCACTGGTCTAACCGGTTCCCATGACCGGTCTGACCGGTGCCCCCCGATTCCGAGCCAAATTGAGGAGTCCTGATAGATTAGGCTTGTAAAAGGATTTCCTTGCGGGGCAAGACCTCCCCACCCTATAAATATAAAGGGTCACGGCCGATTGAGGAAAATCACAATCGAATCTATTAAATTTATCTTTTATCTTTCTTTCCCTTTACTTTTCCAATCTACAATGCTGTTCTTCCTTCATCTCCGCGATGTTTGAAGACGTCCTAGCTGGCATGCCGAGCCTAGGACAACCCTGCGTGCGCCGCCCCGACGGGATCCTGCCCGGGCGACGTTCGTTGGTCTCTCGCCGCATCTTCCCGGCGACACCGGTCTGACCGGTGACCCGCACCGGTCTGACCGGTACGGCGTAGAGGTGCTGCAAGGAGCTCCTCCGCGTGCTTGTTGGCCCTGAAAAGGTGCCAACAAGGACTTACCCGGCTCACTCGACGTGTTGTATCTGTGTATCTCAAGGATACGCTGATAATCGAAGTGAAGACTGGTGATTGTAAATATGAACGGAGAATTGATTTTGCTCCAAGGGGAAACAGTATAGATGAAGATATGATCTCGGTTGGTGCCACTAAGATGCGTGTGATGGTTGCTTGGTCGCTAATGGACCCCTGACCGAGGTGTTGGAACAGGTTTGTTGTCAAGCACCATTGGCACATGTGTATGCTATGGTGTAGTCACATCTGGTTATGTAATGTGGTTACAATTAAGTTACGCGAGACCCTTGTGGACTCCATAGTCAAGACAAGTAATAGTGTGTAAATTATCGGTCGATTTTGTTGCGTTGAACTAATTAATGTCATGCTAGACTTGTTATGGTTGAACTTATCGCAATACCATGTTAACCTTATCCAGTGAATTATCGTTTGGTGTTGTATGTTCTTAACTGTTCTGGTTTGTTTGATGACTGCCTTATTAGGCTGTTTGTATCATTTGTCACACTGTTTCCTTTGAGTGATATCCAATCTGTCAACACGGTTTGTTTTCTCTTTCTGTTTTTGTGGAAGAAGCTTTAGAATTTACCCAAACAAGATTCACCATATATTTGTTCCATTGTATGGGAAGGGTGTTCTTGTGTGCACAGAAAATACATTTGGAACGAGAAATTTCTGCCGTGTGGGAAGTGTATTCTCCGATGCAGAGCGGCAACCTTTGAATTATGCAGCTCGGCGTGAGTAGAATGTGAGCTTATTCGGCCAACGACTGGCAGATTTTGCTTCCATTATTCCATACCAGCAGAAAGAAAACAAAAATGTCGAGGTGTGCTACTGGAATGTGATTTTGATTTCGTCGCAATTACTTTGCTCACTGTGTGGCATCGGATGTCTTTTTTGCCCCCTAATTTATTTATTTATTATTATTCCATCTCACGTGGTAATATCCAAGTACAAATACCGAAATACGTGTATATCGAGACAATAATAACAATCCCGCAAAGAAAAAGACAATAATAACAATACATAATACTCCATAGTATGCAATCGGCGGTCTTCGACTCTTCGTCAAGCTCTGATGATTCATCCTAGGCTTCCTGGGCCTGTTGTTTGGCTTGGAGCAGAGACTTCTCATGCTCCTCAACACACCTGAAAAGCTCCGAGATGTTGCCCTTGCCGAACCCACCGCAGGCGCCCTTCTGGTACTCCTGCCCGTGCTCGTCCTTCTCCATGCACCCGACCCTTTGGATTATCTCCAAGTAGAGCGTTAACCTGAACCAAACAAAGCTTCAAATTGTTGCGTCGCAGTCGGCAATCCTGCATGCACCATGCAATGCAAAAGCTCGCGAAACGGTGGTGACGTTTTTACCTATCCCCCACTGGCTTGGTGAAGATTTGGAGCAGCATCCCCTGGTCATCCCTGTCCACCAGCACCCCCAGCTCCTGGCACTCCTTGATCTGCGCCTCCGAGAGCACGTCGCCGGCGAGGCGCCTGACGCTGTCGTAGTAGTTGGGCGGCGGCGGCGCCAGGAACTCGAGCCCGCCCATGGCGGAGCGTGCCCGCATCTCATGAAGCGTCTTGAATATGTCGTCGCTCGCCACCGCGATGTGGTGCACGCCGGGGCCACCGTGGTGGTCCAGGAACGTCTGTATCGGGCTCCGGCGCTTGGTGCCATGCACCGGCTCGACGAACGGGAGCAGCACGGTCTCGGAGTTGTTGGCGACCACCACCCCGTTGAGCCCGCTCTCCGCCGTGCCCACGTCCTTCGCCAGGAACTCGGAGAACTCGTGGAACCCCGTGAACCCGGAGACGTAGGCGGCCACCGGGGCGTGCTCCGGGGCGCTGCTGGCGACGTGGTCGATCCTCCTCAGCCCGTAGTCCAGTGCGGTGCTCGCGGCCACGTCCTCGAAGCCAGGGAGGAACCCCGGGCCCGCGGCGTCGTCTGGGTAGCTCACGTACCGGAGGACGACGTCGCCGTTGAGCTCGACCTCGGCGAGGCGGAACCCGTGGCCGAGATCGACGGGCTCGAACGCCGGGCGCGCGCCGGCGGCGACGCTGGCGCGGAAGGCGTCCCCGGCGTCGGCGACGCGGATCGCGACGGCGCGCACCGAGAGGCCGTGGTCGGCCGCGAAGCGCCGCGCGGCGGGCGCGGAGAAGGAAGGCAGGGAGGCGGTGCCGGCGTCGGCGTCGGCGCCGGCGTGGTCCGGGTAGGGCGCGGTGAAGAGGAACGCGAGGGAGCCCGAGCGGAGCAGGAGGGAGGCGTGCGCCGAGTTCCCCGTGGAGAGGTCGGAACGCGCGGCGAGCGGGGCGCCGATCGCGAAGGAGAAGCGGCCGGCCGCGGACGCCGCGTCGTCGCCCCAGAGCTCGACGTGGTGGAACCCGAGCGCGTCGAAGCGGTCGGTGCGCGGGTTGCAGCGGACGAAGGGGCGGTGCCCGACGCTGTTGAAGGCCGCCGGCGCTGCACCCAGGGTGGCTACCGGGGTCATGGCGCTTTGGTTCATTTGCTGTATAGGATGCAGACTCAGCAGTTACGTCGTCCGGGGTCTCTCACTCTCAGTTGCCTGGCTGGAGTTGGTGTGCGTTCCCGAAATTTATAGGCTAAATCCGATTTTTCTTTTATTTTTTCTTTTTATTTAGGACATTGGCAACAATATAATATAGAGAGCATGCTCTCTATGATGCAGTCCACGTCGTCTATAGTGAGCTTAAGCAGACTAATCTTCCAATAGTCCAAGCCTATCCTCCAAAATTTCATGTTGATGTGTTTTTAATCACATCTTTTCTCTCTCGCTCCATCCTAGCATCCATCGTCGTTCGACCGACGGCTCGGGCCTTGTTAAGTTCGCTAAAATTTTCACCAACTACCCGTCACATCAATCTCCGGACACTAATTACGAGTACTAAATGAGATTAATGACAAAATCCATTCCACAACTCCTACCTTAATTTTCGAGACGAATCTAACGAGTCTAATTATGTCATGATTAGACAACGGCGTGCTACAGTAATCAATCTTTAATGACGGATTAATTAGACTTAATGGATTCATCTCGCAATTTCTAATTCATTCGTGTAATTATTTTTTATAATTAGTCTACGTTTAATACTTCTAATAAACCTTAAGAGAACTCAAACTTTTCACCTCTGGTGTACCAACAACCAACGATTTCCTTCACTCTCCTCTCATCTTTCTCACTTGTGTGTTTCACACTTTTTCTCTCTCGCCACCGTCCATTTCGTCGTTCCCGGCGGCTTGGCATGGCAAACCATGTTGGTGAGACCCGCTGGTGTGATTTTGCATGCCAGCGAGCAGTGGCGAAGCCAGCTTGCCAGTTTAGGGGGGCTGCTGCTGCATTGCTCCTCCTCCAGCCCTCTTTTTCACTTCGTCTTCAACCTCCATCCTAGGGGGGCTTGGGGGGCTTACATGGTGGTGCTGGCAATAGGGGGGCTCCAGCCCCGGCCGCCCCCCTGCTAGCTTCGCTACTACCAGCGAGAGTCGTTGGGTGTAGCCACCATTTTCTTCTCTCTCCGCTCCTCTCGCCTACAGGACATGCTTTCAGCAGCTCCTAATAGCCCCGTTAGTCACCACGACGGTTGTCGACACTTCCTCCTGCTCTAGCCTCTTCTTTCTCCAGTCCATCGGTCGGATTCGCTTCCGTCGTTGCCCCTGCGTTGCCCTCCAGCCGGTCTCCGACAGCTCCCGATGTCAGATTCATTCCGACCGCCGCAACCCTAACTCGACTCCGTCAGGAGCTCATGTCACTCTCCCGCCTCCTCCTCTGCCCACCGGCTGTCCTCTGCCACCCGTGGCTGGCAGCATACGTCGCCTTGACGCCCCGCCCACACAACCCGTCACGGCCACCGGTCCGTCGCTGGTCAATGTCCTCCCTCTATAACAGGAGGTCATTAGATACTTCAACCGTGGCAACCCGAACCTCGAAACTCCGAACCCTAACCCTATGGCGCGGCAAACTTTTTTCTTCATCAGCCTCAATTATTTCATCTACTCGAGCCATTCATGTTTTTTAGGGTATTGGTGTTCTTCCTCCTGTTTTCATTACAAATGGTGATTTTGCTCCTATTTTCTTAACTTTGTGAATTTACCCTTGTTTCTTCAAAATGAAACTTCCGTTTGCCCCTGTTCCGCTATAACCAGTTAACTGTGTTAAATTTGTAGTAAAAAGAAAATTATGCCCTTGGTGATTTTGCCACTATTCCCTCCGCGCCTGCCAACCCCACAGGTGACCACCACCGTGCATCGGACGCTACCGCCACTACCAACGCCGTCGCTCAACCTCGTGCGCTGCTGCTATACTCCTATTGCACCTTCCGTGCAGGCCCGACCGCACGTGACGTCGCAGCTCCCCAGCCCCGCGCAATGCCGCCCTACCCTAGCATCCCGCAGTCGGGCCAGCAGAAGCAGAATCGAGTGCCTCCCCGATGCCGACCAAATCCTCAAGCTCTTCAAATCCCTCAGCTGTCGGCGGCCGTGTGCACACTGGAGCTCCCTTCTTCCCTGTGTCGCTAGTCGCGCGCCTTCTCCCGACGCCGCTGGTCGTGCCCCTCCCCCCTCAAACGGGCGGTCGCGTCCCTCCTCCCTCACGCGGGCAGCGCGGTGGCGGGAGAACAAGGACGGCCGCGGGAACTCTGATTCTCGGCATCAGCACTTGTCGCGCGCGGACGAGGCCGCTAGCCTTGATCCGCATCCAAAGCAGGGGCCCTCCTCCTTCATTACATCCAGCCATAGCCCGCAGCTCCGCCCAGCTCCGCGCACCGTCACCCTGCTCCTATCGTAGCCCGCAACGTCGTTGCAGCTCCGCGTGCGGAGGAGGCAACGAGACACTGAGCCTCGCGGTCGCCGGAGCGTGCGGAAGAACCTTACACTCGCTGCCCCACATCCACGTAGTCCCAGTTCCATGCTGCGGCGGCGCGCGCGCCGTGCCTCCGACCCAGCTGTCGGCTTCCTCTTCCACTCCACTGCCGCCACCGGCCTCCTCCCCGTCGATGCGCCGCCATTCACGTCGTCACCGCCGACCTTCTCACCGTCGAAGCGCCGTCAGTCACGTCGTCGCCGCCGGCCAACTCCCCGCCAGGCGTAGGCAGGAACGTGCGTGTCGCGGCTACTGATGATGAGCTTGACGGGCCGGAGCAGGCGCGGCAGGAGGAACAGAGCGAAGCAGGATTGGATAAGACCAACGCCAGCGGTTGCTGCATCCCTCTCTGCATCTGGAAAATGTAGACGGGGGCGCCAATGTAGCCGGTCCAGCGGTCGCCGCAACAGGTGCTGCAAAATGCAGCGACCCCCTCCAGCACGTGCATTCCTAGGGCATCCGTCACTTTCTCTCTCTTCTCTTCATCCACCCATCCAACTGCCTTGCCCGCATCGCCTCGTCCTCGCTGCCTCACCCACGCCGCAGATCTGATGGAGGCGGATCGGTGGTGCAGCCCCATCGACCCAGGCGGCGCCAGACCCTCCGTGGGCGGGGCCGAATCGAGCTCTCCGACCCCACGGCCGTCTCCTTCCCCAGCGGACGATGAGCGGATCCAGCGACCCGCGGCGGTGTGGCTCGACAGAGATGATGAGGCGGAGGAGACAGAGGCCTCGGGGCCCGGAGCTCGGTGGAGTGGCTCGACGGAGACGACGAGCTGCTCGAGCTCCCGGGAGGATGCGCGGGCGAATGGAGCTAACGGGTGTGCAGCTGTTGGTGGAGGCGCTCCCGCCCGTCACGCGGATGGCGGCAGAGCTGTCGGTCGTCGTGGCGGCCGTCGCGATGGCGGGGGCGGTGGTGCTCGGGGCAGTCATCGTGGCGGGCGCGGGCTCGCTCATCCCCTCCTCCCTCCTTGTAACACCCCGTGTTTTTAATCAAGTGTCAATAAGTGCTAATTACCTTCATAAACACATCTTGATCATTAGTGCTTAAGCACTTCCTCAAAGTTAAGGTCAAACCCTAGGTCAAACCTCTTGAGCCCTAAACCCTATCTAGAACTTTTGGCGCGTTCTCCAAAATTCACCTAAACACTTCAAAATCGGCCAATACCAAAGTTGTGCAGTTTTTCGAGACCAACAACTTTGCTGTTGAGTGGCAGATCAAATTCGAAGTGTAAATGTGTGAAAAATCCCAGTCAACGCGTGCAGTTCCTGTTCATAAGCACCGAGAAAATCAGCAATTTCACCTACTGTTTATGCTCGATTCTTTGAGTAAAACACCTATCGGCCTTTGTAGAAGTTGTAGAGGGATGACAGATCTACAACTTTGTCGATTGGAGCTTAGTTCACTTCTATAGCAATTTTTTGAGTTTGCAGCAGTCAAATAGGTGCACATCGAAACAAAATGCGTCGGAACGCCACCCCGCATGACGCCGTTGCGCGAGCCCACGCGCCACGTCGGTTCGCCGCTGAGCGACCGGGCACAGACGTCGATGCACCCGAGGGTCCGCCGGTCCATAGGAGTCGCCGTAAAGCACTGGCTGCGAGGGCTGGTGACACGGCTAGGCCGTAGGCCGGTGCCACGCGGCGAGTCCTCACGACCCAGAGCGCGCACACCGAGGGCCACCATTGGCCAGCTGCGCTACCCCACGTCGCCGTCGCTGTAGCCATACCGCGACCGCGACCTATGAGGAGACTTGGGCGGTTACCGCCTCTCCACGCCGCGGTCGCTATAAAAACCCTGCTCCTCCTCCCCTGCGTAACCTCACAGCGCCGCCACCATCCGCCATTACCGCCGTCGGTGAGCTCTGTCCTCCACTCGCGCCCGTGACCAACAAGTACCCCAAACCTCCTCTCTAGGACTCACTCAAGCCTCTCCGAACACACATTGCCAAGCTCGACCCCAGCACTCGCCGGAGTTCGAGCTGAGGCGGCCGCGCCGCCACTGCATCGCCGCTGCCGCTCACCGGAGACTTCCCCGACCTAGCCATCACCTCCAATCCATCCGTGGTGAGCTGAATCGCAACCTCGTGCCGCTTATTCATCACCTCCGGCCATCCTTCGCCGCCGGCAAGCTCGCTCCGCCGCGGGAGGGTATGGTTGTGAAGGGGAAAATTCTGTAGGGTTCGGGATGTAAAAGCCAGGGACCTATCCGTGATCTTTTGAAACTTCCTAGGGTCTGTGCTAAAAGAAGATTCTTCTTCTTTTTCCTTTAAGTCCAGCATCTTGTAAAAATCATAGTCAATCGTAGAAAAATTCTAAAAATGCAAAACCAATTTTGTTGGTTTCCTTGTGAACAGATCTACATATTCTAGAAAGGCTGTATATACTTTTGATGTATAGTTTTTGAATGAAAATTCAAACTCAGTTTGCATAAGGTTGTTCATAACTTTAGTTGTACTCATGTGCTAGGCTTGATCTTTGGATATGGTGGTAGTCAGTACTAGTATAGGCTATGCCTAATTTTTTGTACATAGTTACTGAGTGGATATCTAGTTATGATTTATTTTGTATTATTACTAGATCTGTGTACATGTTTTGTATAGCTTCATATATATGCTTTCTGTGGGTCATCTTGTGGATATCATCTTATTAGGCTAAGATGTGTTGCTAGTAATTTTATCATGGATTTAGGAGCTGTCCATGTATCTGTTTCTGAATTATGCTTGTTTATGAAGTTAAATTTATAGTTCAGTTTAGTGCTCCAGTGATGCTTATCTTTGGGACAGCTGATGTTTATATCATGTTTATGTTGTGGTAGAAAGTTGGGCTACAGTTGAGTTATATATCCTCTGTATAAATACTTTGTGAATAAATAGGCTGAAAATGGTTATTATTGTGTAGCATGAATGAAATAGATTCTGAAGCTAATTTTTGGTGTGTAGCCTAGTTTTAGTCTATAGTAGCTCTGTGTAAAAATTGAGCACCAGTGCATGAGTAGTTTTCTCTATATTAAATATTCTTGCTTTTGCTATGAATAACTTGTCGTATTTTTCATGCTCTGTATATAGCTTTGCTTGCCTTGAAATTTTACCAGTAGCTCTGTTGTAGTACTACGTGCTCATACAAAAATTCTCACTGTAAGATATTACATGGTTTAACCAGAATAATTTTTGGAAGAAACTAAATATATTAAAAAGAGAAATAAAGAAATCTCCTCTTTTTAATCTTACGTGTGTTTAATCTTTGGACAATGCTCCTAATGAACCCCTGAAACTTAACTTGGCTGCTGGTGTGATAATTCTAATTTAATTTAATAAATGTGCACACAATCACTATTAAAATAATAGACCAATAAATGGTTGCTGGACTTAATCTTTAAGGAAGAGTATGCTGGATATATTCTTGTCTAAGTGAATGTGATCCACATAACACCCTAGACTTAATGTGTGCTGTTGTATTGTTTACACTATCATCAACTATTAACTCCTGCATATGCATTTCCCCCGTATAGAAGTCCCTGGCGGTAGCTACACGCTCGTGCTGGCTGACGAGAATGAGGGAGCAGGAGGGGATGTACACTTTGTGACGGTTGATCAAGACCCGGACCAAAGTCCGGAAGACTGTCTAACTACTAGAGCTGCGAAGGAAAGCCCCGGTTTAACATTTACCTATGTGTTCCTTTTTAAATTCTGAATTTATGCTTGATTATCTATGTGCATTTACGTTCAGGAGTTGAATGGAAACCCTAGATGCATGATCCATAAGTACCTATGATCTTTTACTAGTATGCTAGGTCGCTAGTTGCTATGCACTAAGGACCCGGTACAAGTCGAGTGATGTACTTCGCTCGCGAGAATAGGTTCTTATGTTGGAATCTTAAGATCGTTAAATGGAATTGCTCACGTGGTAAGAGCATGGGATTTGGGCTCCGGTCCAGTGGTTAAGAGATTAAGTGTTTGAACGTACTAAACATTTGTCGGACATAGGTACGGTAAGCCTAGTACCTGAATGATACGGTGCGGGAACTTTGCGCTACTAATCTTGGGTTGCGGCCCTAGTCTTGCAAACTGTAGTGCATGTGTGACGCCGGATGCTAGTGTGAGGCATGCCGGCTAGCCTTGTACTTAGGACTGTGGCATCCGATCCCAATCCGAGGAATGACGAGAACCGCCTGGTGGAATGAACTCTTTGTGAGGGTTTTCTCCCGTATGTTTAGGTCCACCTTGCAAGGTTATTAATCGATCGATCGTCGGCCTCTCACCGTTATCTGAGATTGCTTAACTCTCTAGCCATGACAATCCCTCTATGATGAAATATTGATAAACTTGATATTTGATTAATTATTTGCACAATTATGCTTGAATTAGTTGCTTATCTAGTAATGATTCTATCTACTAGAACTTGAGCTAAAATGTTGAAAGTAAGGATTAACTCCTTAGTCGCTCTTTGGCAAAACAAACCCACTAGCCAAAAGTCAAGCATGATTAGAAGGTTAAGTCTTTATTTTAGACGGGTAAGCCTTGCTGAGTATTAGTATACTCAGCCTTGCTATAAATGTTGATTTCAGGTGATAATGTTTGGCCTGGTGAAATCCCACCCGGCTGGGAGCTGGAATGGGTGGATGACGATGAGTAATGGCGTTATGGGTGGCCTCCCATGATGCCGAGTTATCAATTAGTTTAATTTCTGCTGTCTTCAAAACTCTGAACCATTTACCTTTGATGCAAGGACAATATTTGTAATAATTAACCTTACGGGGAATTGGATTAATTTGTAAGGTACTCTGGACTCTCCTTCGTGGGAGTTTTAATGTATGCATGTTCGATCCTTTGTGTGTTGATTCAAGTGATTTACCAGGCTATGACCCGGCAACACTCAACGGGATGATTCTATATTATCGATTAATGACCAAATGGGATTGGCTTAAGTGATAGTACGGACTTATCTCAGGTGGGGTTGTCACAGTTGGTACCAGAGCATCTGTATACACCGGAGTAATTAGTTTAATAACTAATCACAGTATTTACAATTAAAACTGGCCTAGATTGATTAGATTTTGAAAATACGTTGGATCGTTAAGGAATGATTAGACCAAAAGGCCCTAGAAGGAATTTTTGGGTTCTTTTAAGGTGGCTAAGTATTTATAATTTATTTATGCTAACTTCCAGCACTTATTAAGCCACGTGTTTCATACGTGTGTGATACCGCATCACGAGTATGCGAGGGTCGATAGGGCAATCCATTTCACGGATCATATCTTCTCGATTGGATGTGCACGTGTTTTATACGTGTGCTACCGTATGCAAGTCATATGAAGGATGTCATGTTCTATTCAAGATGAACATGTCATGAGTTGTGATGTCGCCATGTTTTGCTATACGTGTGCATGATTCCACATTACGAACATGCGAAGGGGGGCACCCTCCATTCAAAAGGGGCGTGTCTCAGGTTGGACGCTGTCCATGCGGTGCTAAATGCATGGATACCATTTCTATAGTGAATGGTAATGTTTGTGGATGCTCCCGTGACGTGCTAGAATGGAAGGTTCTTTTCTGCAGGTACACTAACCACGTTAATATGATCGTTATGAACGACGTGTAGCTCCGACTAGTTATTATAGGGAGAGTCGATTATAAGCCTTGCCACCGGCATTAACTTCGTCTTTTAGATCCATAAGTGTGAGGTCGTTTAAGACGTGTGCATGCATCATAAAAATTTGTTGAACCTAAAAACTTGCTGTTCCACACTTGTGTTATGCCTTGAAATTGTGTTTGAGCTTAGAAAGGGTTTTCCTCTCTTTTTGATCCTAGTAGTTTCCTGTCAATCTTAGATGTTGTCTGTTCATGAATTTTTAGAGCCATATCTAAGATGTTTCTGACTAGGCGACTTTCATGAAAGTTGTTCCTCATCAAGTTAAGCGTCTGCTGTGAATTTTTCACAATTTTAGGATTCCTCAGTCTAGAGTTATGATCAAATTAGTGAACCTCTGTTCTGCTGTTTTTCCTGCCGATCTTCCTCTGGAAATAGATTTTTCGAGCATGTTCCTATCAGATTCAGATCTACCCTTGAATACTAAAAATGTGCACATTTATATCACTGTTTTGCTGTAAAAAATTTGGGAATTTTTGGGGTTCTGGTTATCGAGTTATGAATTTTTGTTCATACTACCAGATTTTTGTACCCTATGCATGTTATACTCCTTTTGAGTTTTAACGTGTTGTACCCATTTTTGTACAGATGGAATACACGGAGTTTTTTGAGATTGACGTGGATGGTACCTTGCGTACCAACGGTCTTCACTGGGAGGGTTTCCCCTGTGTTCTGTGGGACACCCTACGTGAGGTGGGCTACACCGCCCCACCGATGTACGAGGTGCTCCACTTCTGGGACCAGGGTGTGCCCTACGCGCGTACCGTCGCGACAGTGCCTCAGCACCCTGAGCACCCCGAGTGGCACGACTTGAGCATGGTGTTCTGTGGACACTGTGGAGTCGAGTCACTTGAGTCTGCAGCTCTGAGGGTTCTCCACACCTTCTGCGAGCAGCACCCGGAGGAGGTGATGCTCACCGCTCTGGGGTTGTTCCCAGCACTGGACCCCTAGGACGAGGCTTGGCGTGAGCGCGTGTCACTCACCGACGTGTTGCTTACTACCGATCCTCCTGAGGTCACTGTACAGCAGCTTCTGAGGCTACTCGAGGTGTTGTACAACGTGCAGGTCTTCCGCCTCGCCACCGAGGCTATGTTTGCGGGTGTGATCCGCGAGACGTCCACGCTGACCGACGTCATCTACCGCGACTTGCAGCAGAAGCGCCAGACTTCTGCTCACTTGCAGCAGGAGGTGGTGTTCTTCCAGGACCAGCGTGCTCAGTGGGACCAGGAGCGCGCTCAGTACGTTGAGCAGTTGTACGCCCGCGACGATGACATTGATAGGTTGCATGAGGAGTACGACAGGCTACGGGTAGACTACGTCCACGCCGAGACTCAGCGTTTGGTGTTAGTACAGAATGTGGCAGAGATGCAGAACCAGGTTATTGACATGGAGGTCGAGGTGGAGGTGTGGCAGGCGATGGCACACCAGCTACAGCAGCCACCAGTTGTTCCTCCAGCAGCACGTGCCACTCCGGACGAGTTGCAGGGAGCCTCAGGTTTGGACGAGGATAGCGTTGACGGACCACCCCCAGCTTCCCCTCAGTCCAGCGCTGGCTCCGTTGTGAGCAACTAGATTGCCTAGATGTTGTTGTAGGGAGCTACCACATACTCTTAGCTTAGCCTTTTCAGCTAGATTTTGTGGAGGGATTAGGCTGCCCAGAGAGTATGTGGGATGTGTTTCATTTCCATGTATTTCATGTTGTTTTAAGGTGATCCACGAACAATGCATCATGTAATGCTATTGGATGAGCACCTTGTGATGTATGTTCATGAATTAATTCGGGTTGTCGTGATCAAAATTGGATCTTGCGCTGAATACCAAAGTTGTGTGAAATGTTCTCAAGATCATGCTCACCAAAATTCATTATGTTTGCATAAGCGTACCGAGAGTTATGGCAATTTTTGCGCAGCTCGGCCTCCTGTGAAAACAGCTAGGCAGAAGCTCGGTTACGGAATTTTTCAGGTATTATAACATTAGAATTCGCCCCTGAGTTGAATACCAATGTTGGAGCTTACAAAATTCTACACTTACTGACCAAAAATAAAAAAAAATTCATGTATGGGCAGAGAGTTATGAATTTTTCACTAAAAACAGCTGCGCTGTCCAGTTCCTAAATTATGGATGTTTACGAGTTTTCGTCTTACATATTCTTCTTGTGAATTGATGTAAGCAAGCCTGCGAATATGTGGCTAATGAAAACCCTATGAATTTCAGATGGTGGGACCGACACGTACCTCCCCTAACGGTTTCGGTGCAAGTGGGAGTGAGGTTCCACCCCCTCCTCCCAACATGACGATCCAAGAGCAGTTTATAGCCACCCAAACTGAGGTGATGCGTCAGCTACTGCAGACGCAGCAGCAAATCGCTCAGCAACTGCAGCAAGCTCCGCATGGGGGAAATCAAGATGGCCTACCTTTGGTCAGCAAGTATGAGCACTTCTATGGCATGAAACCCCGGACGTTCGAGGAGGCCAAGGAGCCTCTAGCTGCTGAAGCATGGATCAGGGCCATTGAGGCCAAGTTCCCAGTGTTCACCCTACCGTGCTCAGAAGAGCATAAGGCTAGCTTCGCCGCCTTGCAGCTTCGTGGTGCCTCACTGATGTGGTGGGAGCACTACAAATCCATGGTTCCAGCTGGACATCAGGTCACATGGGACGAGTTCAAGCGAGTCTTCAAGGAACATCACATTCCTAAGGGTCTCATGGACCGGAAGATGAAGGAGTTGCTCGCGCTGAAGCAGGGAACTGACACGGTGTACGAGTATGCCAAGAAATTTAACTCCTTGTGCCAGTACGGTGGGCATCATGTTGACAATGATGCTAAGAAGATAGAGCGCTTCCGTGATGGGTTGGACAGAGAGCTCTATGAGAGGCTCAATCTCTGTGAGCCAAACAACTATCAGGACCTTGTGAACAAGGCCATATCTCAAGAGGATGCCATGAGAAGGGCCCAGAAAGACAAGAAGAGGCAGGCCAGATTCACCACTTCCGGTGGGTTAGGCAAGAAGTTTCGCTTCGTCAAGAAGAGTAACCAGGGGCATTCCCAGTCATCATCATCTGGACACTGGAGAGTGACCCACTCTCAGAACAAGCCTCCTGGAAATTTCTAGTACCGTAAGGCACAACAGCAGCCTTACAAACCAAATGCACCCCCGGCCAATAATAATGTTATCAAAGACCGTTGCTGCTACAATTGTGGGCAGCCAGAGCACTATGCTAATGGGTGTCCCAAGCCGAAGCAAATCAAGACCAACCAGCAAGGTGAAGGGTCAGGAACCAAGCAGGGCAATCAGGGCAAGAAGCCCACTGTGCAAGTGAAGCAGGGCAGGCAGAACTTCACGTCCCTGATGGATATGCCCGAGGGAGCACCAGTGCTGACGGGTACCTTTTCTATCCGAAGCTATTCAGTTAAAGTGTTGTTTGATTCTGGTGCTGCACAAATTGGGGTTGGGTAGTTGTCACACAAACCGACCTTATCAGATAACAACACCTGGTGGGAGAGTTACCACTAGAGACCTAGCTCTGAGAGTGCCACTCGAGCTCGGTAACAAAGTCTTTCCAACAAGCCTCATTGCCTTGGACCTAGAAGGTATTGATGTGATCCTAGGGATGGATTGGTTGACCCAACATAAAGTCATCTTGGACCTTGCTACAAGAATGATAGAAATCAATTCACCTACTGTAGGCACATCTACTCTATACTTACCTCCCAATGGCAGTGGAAATTCTTATGCTTTCGCAGCCATCACTTCTCTACTTGAAGACATTCTGGTAGTCTGTGAATACCCAGATGTATTTCCCGATGACTTGCCTGGCATGCCACCAGACAGAGACATCGAGTTTGTGATAGAACTTCAACCGGGCACTACACCTATCTCCAAAAGACCTTACCATATGCCACCTAAGGAGTTAGCCGAGTTGAAGGACCAACTACAAGAGTTGCTTGATAAAGGGTACATTCGCCCAAGTTCATCTCCTTGGGGAAGTCCTGCACTTTTTGTGAAGAAGAAAGATGGTAGTCTGCGGATGTGTGTGGATTACCGTCCTCTCAATGCGGTGACAATCAAGAACAAATACCCCTTGCCCCGCATTGATGTTCTCATCGATCAATTGGCTGGTGCCAAAGTCTTTTCCAAGATCGATCTTCGATCCGGCTATCATCAAATTAAGATTCGATCGAGTGACATTCCAAAAATAGTTTTCTCCACCAGATATGGTCTTTATGAATTTCTGGTGTTGTCCTTTGGTCTCACAAATGCACCTGCCTATTTCATGTACCTTATGAACTCTGTCTTCATGAATGAACTGGACAAGTTCGTAGTGGTCTTCATTGATGATATCCTCATTTATTCCAAGAACGAAGAAGAACATGAGAAACATCTTCGGATTGTTTTACAACGTTTGAGAGATCATAAGCTTTATGCTAAATTCTCTAAATGTGAATTCTGGTTGGATAGTGTGAAATTCTTGGGTCACACTATTACTAAGGATGGTATCTCCGTGGATCCTAGCAAAGTGCAGGAGGTCATGGATTGGAAGCCACCCAAGTCTTTGCATCAGATTCGCAGTTTTCTGGGTCTAGCGGGCTATTATCGTCGATTCATTTCGGACTTCTCCAGAATAGCTAAACCTATGACCAAACTGTTGAAGAAAGGTGTCAAGTACGTGTGGGATGAAGCTTGTGACAAGGCTTTCCATACCCTGAGGGAACACCTCACATCAGCCCCAGTACTAGCACAGCCAGATATGACGAAACCGTTCGACGTGTATTGTGACACTTCTGGCACTGGCCTTGGTTGTGTACTTATGCAAGACAACCGGGTTATTGCCTATGCCTCGCGAGCACTTCGACCTCATGAGAAGAATTATCCTACCCATGACCTGGAGCTAGGAGCAGTTGTGCATGCCTTAAAGATTTGGCGGCATTATCTGATGGGAAATCACTGAAATATTTTCACCGATCACAAGAGTCTTAAGTATATTTTCACCCAATCGGATTTGAATATGAGGCAAAGAAGGTGGTTGGAGTTGATTAAGGATTATGATCTAGAAGTCCAATATCACCCCGGCAAAGCCAACGTGGTTGCGGATGCGCTCAGCCGCAAGTATTGCAACTACGCAACGGTAGAGCCGTACAATGAAGAGTTATGTGAAGAGATGAGGAAGCTCAACCTAGAGGTGGTCGAGCATGGAAATTTAAATGCCATCTCCGTTGAATCCCCTCTCCATGAGAGAATTGCCTTAGTTGAGCTCACTAACGAAGGTATCCAGTTAATCAACCAGAAATTGTCTGAAGGAGACCCCAAGTACGCTTGTTTCCAAAAGGATGAGAAGGGAGTAATATAGTTCGATCAGAGATTAGTCATTCCCAGGATCCAGAAATAAGAAAGGAGATTTTAGATGAGCCTCATCTCTCTAAATTCACCATTCACCTTGGTAGTACCAAGATGTACAGAGACCTTAGGGAAAACTTCTGGTGGTCAAACATGAAGGGTGAAATAGCCAAATATGTGTCCGGTTGTGACACATGTCAAAGGATCAAGGCTAGTCACCTAAAGACCGCAGGCCAAATGCAACCTTTGACTACACCCGCATGGAAGTGGGATGACATCAGTATGGATTTCATCATAGGTTTACCCCTCACTCCCAAGAAACACGATTCCATCTGGGTTATCGTGGACCGACTTACGGAAACCACTCACTTCATCGCTGTCCACACTACCTATTCAGCTGAACATTATGCCGAGATTTATGTTGATCTCATTGTGAGTTTGCACGGTGTTCCGAAGACTATCCTATCTGATAGAGGCACTCAGTTTCTTGCTCGATTTTGGGCACAAGTGCATGAATCCTTGGGTACCAAGTTAATCCATAGCTCTAGCTATCACCCTCAGACCGATGGTCAGACAGAAAGAGTAAATCAGATAGTGGAAGATATGTTGAGAGCATGTGTCATTCATTTTGACAAAACATGGGACAAGTGCTTAGCCTTGGCAGAGTTTGCTTACAACAATAGTTATCAAGCTAATTTGAAGATGGCTCCCTTTGAAGCCTTGTATGGATGAAGATGTCGCACCCCCTTGAATTGGTCACAAGCGGGTGAAAGGACACTTTTTGGTCCTAAACTAGTACAAGAAGCCGAAGAGAGAGTAGAAGTAATCAGAGAAAACTTGAGAGCCACGCAAATGAGGCAGAAGAGTTATCATGACAAGGCTAAAGCACCCCGAGAGTTTGAAGTTGGTGATTATGTATACCAGAAGGTATCACCAACCAAAGGTGTACAAAGATTCGGAGTAAAAGGAAAGTTAGCGCGATGCTATATCAGTCCTTATGAAGTCACTGAGAAGTTTGGTACGGTCGCATATCGTATCAAACTCCCAGACAGACTCTCCGCAGCACATGACGTGTTTCACGTCTCACAATTGAAGAAGTGTGACCAGATACCAGAAGCAAAGATAATCGACGAGACCAATGCAGAAGTAGAACCTGACCTATCACTAGCAGAATATCCTATGAGAGTGCTAGACCAGAAAGAAAGACAGACAAGAAGGCAAACGATGAAGATGTACAAGATACAATGGAGCCACCACACGGAAGAAGAAGCCACATGGGAAACCAAACAGTTTCTCAATACCAAGTATCCGGGTTTTCTTCAAAGCCAACATCGTACGTAACCTTTCCCAGCTATCTTTTAAATTCGAATCTCGGGACGAGATTCCTTTTAAGGGGGGTAGGCTGTAACACCTCGTGTTTTTAATCAAGTGTCAATGAGTGCTAATTACCTTCATAAACACATCTTGATCATTAGTGCTTAAGCACTTCCTCAAAGTTAAGGTCAAACCCTAGATCAAACCCCTTGAGCCCTAAACCCTATCTAGAACTTTTGGCGCATTCTCCAAAATTCACCTAAACACTTCAAAATCAGCCAACACCAAAGTTGTGCAGTTTTTCGAGACCAACAACTTTGTTGTTGAGTGGCAGATCAAATTCGAAGTGTAAATGTGTGAAAAATCTCGATCAACGTGTGTAGTACCTGTTCATAAGCGCCAAGAAAATCAGCAATTTCACCTGCTGTTTATGCTCGATTCTTTGAGTAAAACACCTACCGGCCTTTGTAGAAGTTGTAGAGGGATCACTGATCTACAACTTTGTCAATTGGAGCTTAGTTCACTTCTATAGCAAATTTTTTAGTTTGCAGCGGTCAAACAGGTGCACATCGAAACAAAATGCACCGGAACGCCACCCCGCACGACACCGTCGCGCGTGCACACGCGCCACGTCGGTTCGCCGCCGAGCGACCGGGCACGGACGTCGATGCACCCGGGGGTCCGACGGTCCATAGGAGTCGCCGTAAAGCACTGGCTGCGAGGGCCGGTGACACGGCTAGGCTATAGGCCGATGCCACATGGCGAGTCCGCACGCGCCGGAGCGCGCACGCCGAGACCGCCATTGGCCGGCTGCGCCACCCCACGTCGCCGTCGCCACGCCACGACCGCGACCTATGAGGAGACTTGGGCGGTTACCGCCTCTCCACGCCGTGACCGCTATAAAAACCCTGCTCCTTTTCCCCTGCGCAAGCTCACAGCACCGCCGCCGTCCGCCATTGCCGCCGCCGGTAAGCTCTGTCCTCCGCTCGCGCCCGTGACCAACAAGCACCCCAAACCTCCTCTCTAGGACTCACTCGAGCCTCTCTGAACACACATTACCAAGCTCGACCCCAGCACTCACCGAAGTTCGAGCTGAGGCGGTCGCGCCACCACTGCATCGCCGCTGCCGCTCGCCAGAGACTTCCCCGACCCAGCCAGAACCTCCAATCCATCCATGGTGAGCTGAATCGCAATCCCGTGCTGCTTATTCATCACCTCCGGCCATCCTTCGCCGCCGGCAAGCTCGCTCCGCCGCGGGAGGGTATGGTTGTGAAGGGGAAAATTCTGTAGGGTTCGGGATGTAAAAGCCAGGGACCTATCTGTGATCTTTTGAAACTTCCTAGGGTCTGTGCTAAAAGAATATTCTTCTTATTTTTCCTTTAAGTACAGCATCTTGTAAAAATCGTAGTAAATTGTAGAAAAATCCTAAAAATGCAAAACTAATTTTGTTGGTTTCCTTGTGAACAGATATACATCTTCTAGAAAGGCTGTATATTCTTTTGATGTATAGTTTTTGAATGAAAATTCAAACTCAGTTTGCATAAGGTTGTTCATAAGTTGAGTTGTACTCATGTGCTAGGCTTGATCTTTGGATATATTGGTAGTCAGTACTAGGATAGGTTATGCCTAAGTTTTTGCACATAGTTACTGAGTGCATATCCAGTTATGATTTATTTTGTATTATTGCTAGATCTGTGTACATGTTTTGTATAGCTTCATATATTTGCTTTCTGTGGTTCATATTGTGGATATCATCTTATTAGGCTAAGATGTGTTGCTAGTAATTTTATCATGCATTTAGGAGTTGTCCATATATCTGTTTCTGAATGTTGTTTGTTTATGAAGTTAAATTTATAGTTCAGTTTTTAGTGCTCCAGTGATGCTTATTTTTGGGATAGCTGATGTTTATATCATGTTTATGCTGTTGTAGAAAGTTGGGCTACAGTTGAGTTATACATTCCTCTGTATAAATGCTTTGTGAATAAATAGGCTGAAAATGATTATTTTTGTGTAGCATGAATGAAATAGGTTCTGAAGCTAATTTTTGGTGTGTAGCCTAGTTTTAGTCTGTAGTAGCTCTGTGTAAAAATTGAGCACCAGTGCATGAGTAGTTTTCTCTATATTAAATATTCTTGCTTTTGCTATGAATAACTTGTCGTATTTTTCATGATCTGTATATAGCTTTCCTTCTCCTGAAATTTTATCAGTAGCTCTGTTGTAGTACTGCGTGCTTATACAAAAATTCTCACTATAAGATATTACATGGTTTAACCAGAATAATTTTTGGAAGAAACTAAGTATATTAAAAAGAGAAATAAAGAAATCTTCTCTTTTTAATCTTAAGTGTGTTTAATCTTTGGACAATGCTCCTAATGAACCCCTGAAACTTAAACTTGGCTGCTGGTGTGATAATTCTGATTTAATTTAATAAATGTGCACACAATCACTATTAAAATAATAAACCAATAAATGGTTGCTGAAATTAATCTTTGAGGAAAAGTATGCTGGATATATTCTTGTCTCGGTGAATGTGATCCACATAACACCCTAGACTTAATGTGTGCTGTTGTATTATTTACATCATCATCAACTATTAACTCCTGCATATGCATTGTATAGAAGTCCCTGACGGTAGCTACACGCTCGTGCCGGCTGACGAGAACGAGGGAGCAAGAGGGGACGTACACTTCGTGACGGTTGATCAAGACCCGGACCAAAGTCCGGAAGACTGTCTGACTGCTGGAGCTGCCGAAGGCAAGCCCCAGTTTAACATTTACATATGTGTTTCCTTTTTAAATTCTGAATTTATGCTTGATTATCTATGTGCATTTACGTTCAGGAGTTGAATGGAAACCCTAGATGCATGATCCATAAGTGCCTATGATCTTTTACTAGTATGCTAGGTCGCTAGTTGCTATGCACTAAGGACCCGGTACAAGTCGAGTGATGTACTTCGCTCGCGAGAATAGGTTCTTATGTTGGAATCATAAGATCATTAAATGGAATTGCTCACGTGGTAAGAGCATGGGATTTGGGCTCCGGTCCAGTGGTTAAGAGATTAAGTGTTTGAACGTACTAAATATTTGTCGGACATGGGTACGGTAAGCCTAGTACCTGAATGATACGGTGCGGGAACTTTGTGCTACTAATTTTGGGTTGCGGCCTCAGTCTTGCAAACTGTAGTGCATGTGTGACGCCAGATGCTAGTGTGAGGCAAGCCGGCTAGCCTTGTACTTAGGACTGTGGCATCCGATCCCAATCCGAGGAATGACGGGAACCGCCTGGTGGAATGAACTCTTTGTGAGGGCTTTCTCCCGTATGTTTAGGTCCACCTTGCAAGGTTATTAATCGATCGATCGTCGGCCTCTCACCGTTATCTGAGATTGCTTAACCCTCTAGCCATGACAATCCCTCTATGATGAAATGTTGATAAACTTGATGTTTGATTAATTGTTTGCACAATTATGCTTGAATTAGTTGCTTATCTAGTAATAACTCTATCTACTAGAACTTGAGCTAAAATATTGAAAGTAAGGATTAACTCCTTAGTCGCTCTTTGGCAAAACAAACCCACTAGCCAAAAGTCAAGCATGATTAGAAGGTTAAGTCTTTATTTTAGACGGGTAAGCCTTGCTGAGTATTAGTATACTCAGCCTTGCTATAAATGTTGATTTCAGGTGATAATGTTTGACCTGGTGAAATCCCACCCGGCTGGGAGCTGGAATGGGTGGATGACGAGGAGTAATGGCATTATGGGTCGCCTCTCATGATGCCGAGTTATCGATTAGTTTAATTTCTGTTGTCTTCAAAACTCTGAACCATTTACCTTTGATGCAAGGACAATATTTGTAACAATTAACCCTACGGGGAATTGGATTAATTTGTAAGGTACTCTGGACTCTCCTTCGTGGGAGTTTTAACGTATGTGTGTTCCATCCTCTGTGTGTTGATTCAAGTGATTTATCGGGCTATGACCCAGTAACACTCAACGGGATGATTCTTTATTATCGCTTAATGACCAAATGTTATTGGCTTAAGTGATAGTACAGACTTATCTCGAGTGGGGTTGTCACACTCCTGCTCCCCGGCGATGGCCTGCGACGGCGGCTGTAACATCCCGGAGTTTTCTGGAATGTTAGTTTTTGTAAAAATGTGGATTTCAAAATTTTTGGATGAAATTGAGTGCATGATTAAAATATTAAGGATGTCTTCTTTGAATCCTTCCCTAAATTCCTAGATTTATTTTGAGCTAAATAATAAATTTTAAGAAATATAAATGCTAATGTGATAATTTTGGAGTTTATGACTTTTATTTTGGATTTTATTTGTGTGGAATTCAAATCTGAATTTGAATTCAGATTTGAATTATATTTGAAAGTTTATGTGTTGGTGTTTAGAAAATAGGACAAACACCTATCCTAGCTGGGCCTACACTCTTCCTTAACCCAGGATGCTAAGTCCACAGGAGACCCCTGCACTCACCACTGAAGTTCGCCGGACCTCCCTAAGCTCCCACCGGCCCACCTAGTTCCGGCCCATTTAGGCTTGCTTCCACCAAACCGTCGCCTGTGTCGCTGACATAGGGACCCCGCCTATAAGCGCCACCCCTGTACACCTTTCCCCTTCCCCCGGGTGACGCAAGCCGTGGGGACGGCGCACCCGCGAGCTCGGGGGGACCGGCCATGGCCGCCACCTCCTGCCGCGCTAGCGCGCGCGGATGGCCGCCACGCCACCTAGCGCCGCATCCCAGCCACCCGCTCACACGCCCACGAACCCTAGCCTCGGGTATAAAACCCCTCCGCGTAGCAGTGCCCTCGATCCGCTGCCGCTCCTGGGGTTTTCCCCCTGTCCTCCACCAGAGAAGAAGGGAAGAAGGGAGAGGAGAAGGAAGGGGGGAGAGGAAGCCGACGCCGCCCGCACGAGGACCTCGAAGCCGTCACCGGAGGGCGTCGCCGTCTCGAAGCCATCGGGACTCCGCCCAGGAGCTGAAGCCGCCGTGGACCTCTGCTTCCTCTACTCTTCTTCCCCGGCTTCGACACCGCCGCACCTCCGCCCTGCGCTGACCCGCTCCGCCTCCACACCGCACCGCCGCACCGTCCTTCGCAACCACCAAGTAAGCTTCGGTCCCTTGCCTCATGGGTGAACCGGTGCAAATCCCCTGCTCTGGCCTGCTCTGCTCCGCGCCACCGCGTAAACACCGTCGCCCTCTGTGAGCCAGCCATCGAGCTGTGCATCTTCGATTGCAGGTGCCGCCATCATCGTCACCGCGCGCCGCTTATCCCGCTGGACCTCACCGCCCTCTTTTCTTTCCTTGAACCTCGCCGTCCGCCTGTTGCCGCGCCGTGCTCGCACCCGCTCGCTGCCGCGTAGCCTGTCCAGGCCGGCGTGCCCGCTCGATGCCCGCACGCGTGCGTGTCAAGCCGCAGCTCAGCGAACTCGCCTCGCCGCTGCCTTGAACCGGCCAAGAGCCGAGTTTTCCCTCAACCGCGCACGCCTCCGCCTGTTATCCACCTTCTCGGCCGTGCCCCGCCTTCCTGCTCTCGCGCACCCAAGGCCCGCCGCCGTGCGATTCACGTCGCGCGCGGGCATAGCCAAGTCGCGATCGCGGGGAGCTGCGAGCTCGCCCATGCTCGCACAACCACACCAGGAGGCAAAAGCCCCGCCTTTGCCCCATCCTAGCACCGTGCCAACCCCGTGCGCATGCCCGACGCGCACACGCGCGCTCGACGTGCCGTCGATCCCTTTCGATCTCGCCGCCAAGCGAGCCTCCGCCAAGGCCGGGCAAAGGTCGAGTTCTTCCTCGCCTGTGCAAGACCTTTTCTTCCCCTAGCAAGCCGCCCTGTTTCTCTGGCCGTTCGCCGTCGAACCACTGCCGGCCAGCCACCTTGCCGCACCACCTGGACCAGGAGCGCCGGGACGCCGCGCCCGTCACAACCGCGCGGCAGCCGTGGCCCAACCTCTGGGTAATGCACCTGTGTGTTCAAGCCAAGGCCCTGCCTTGGGCCAACTGAGCGCCCGGCACCCCGTGCACGAACCCGAGCGCTCACACGAGCAGGAACTCGCCGTCGGCGCCTGCTCATGCGCCAATCCGCACCGCCACACCGCCGCTCCACCTCTCACCGATGTGCGTGTCCTTGCCAAGGCAGAGCTTTGCAACCGCGCGCGCACACCTGATGCACCTGCGCACAGGAGCAGATGCGACGGAGCCGCGATGCCGCCGCGCCACCGCTCTGTTTCTCGCCGCCGCGTGTGCCCCGCCGGGGTCGGGAACTCCCGAGCCTCCTTCCATGCTAGCCTCATCCCTAAGACCTCCCAGACCACGCCGCCGCCTCCTCTCGTCAGCCGCTGTGGAAACTCGCCGCCGGCGGAGCCGTCGCCGCCGCGGTGTGCCTCTGGGGCGCCGCGTCGAGCACCTGGTGGGCGCAAAGGTCCCAAACCTGGAGTTTGTTGTGCATGGGCTCCCACACCGCCGTAGACCACACCGGATCACCTGGATCGAGTGCGGCCGACCAATCCCCTGCTGCGCCACAACACCGTCCGCACACATGCGAGCCACACCGGATCCCTCCAGATCCTTTGCACCCTGCCACGCCTGCGGCCTCGTCAGCAGCCACGTGGGCAGCTGTTGGCTTAAAGACAGCCGCGTGGCCGCCACCTCAGCGGCTAGAGCCGGCCTGTAGCTAGCCTGTAGTTAGTTTAGAGCCGGCTAGAGTTAGCTAGTAGCTAACCTAAAGTCGGTGCTATTGTGTATGCGCAATTTAATTTCAGAAATGGTTTTAACCTTCAAAAATTCATAACTAATTCTTACGAGCTCTGAAAATTATGAAACCACTTTCATAATCTTTCTAAAATCATGACGCACCCGTTAGTTAGGTGTTTGCTCTCTTTTGGCCCTTATTGCTTCTTCTTTTGGTGTTATTTGCATTTAGCACCGGTATTTATTTATATTCGCGAATCTAGGAGCTACCGGAGCCGGAGAGTCGACCCAGGACTACAACGACGACTTTGCCTTCGACAACTACCCTCACGCAGGTTCACGCCCGACCTACTTTGAATGCCCATTAGGCATTGCTATTAGAACTGCTAGCGCTTTACTTATGCATGATGATGATGATATGATGAAACCTTGCACTGCCCCTTTTAAATACCTTGTCCTTGATTGACCTCCTACTACTATATTTATGCGTGATTATACGTTGAGCTTCGCTGTGCATGTGTTGGGATTATGTGGTAGTATTCTTGGCGTGTGTGGGGAAAAACTGGTAGGAGAAGGTGTTTTTGGGTGACTTGGCGGGGGTGAGCTCGAGACAACCCAATCCGGGATCGGGGGCCAGGGTTCGTCTTCTCGGGCGATTCCCATTTGGTACCTATGGCGGATACACAGTTTTAGGAGCACTGGTGTTGGGGTTTTTGTGATGACTTGGAGGATAGGAGCTCGCCCCGGTCTGAAACCGAGTGGGTCGCTTTGTTTTCACAGGACTTTCGTACACACCACCTCGCCGAGAGTGGGGATAGGGCCAGGTCGACCCTGGCAAGTGCGATTCCATACCTGTTAGTAGGATAGAGTGTATCAGTGGGAGGGAAGTGGGTGAGGACCCTTTCCCTTTGCAGTCGCTCCTCGTTTGGCCACACGGGGGCATGTTCACAGTTCTTGGACGGTCCTCTGCAGGGGACTGCATCGAGACCCGGATGCAGGGTGGAATCGTAACTCCTAAGTGTTCGTCCGGTAGGATGGGCTTGGTTGGCTGATCACCGCCGGGTGCCATTCCGAGTTGGGTACAGGTGTACATGCTCTGCAGAGTTTAGATCTATACGTATAGTCGCGTCCTCAGTTATGGACATGCCCGTTGTTTACTCCGACTCTTACGTTTTGGCATTTCTACCTTCCCCTATAGGTTTTGAGTGTGTGGTGAGCCGTGGTTGCATTCGGGGAGAGGGGAGTTGCTCCCTCTGCCTCGCGGATCCGGGTGCAATCATTGAGGTGCGAGGAGTGGGAGTTCTCGCACCGACCCTAGATGGAGATAGGACTTGGTGACGGTGATCTGGGTGTCCAGGTGTAACCGTTTGTGGATGAGAGACTTGGGAAATGGTGGGATTTGGAGATGTTACTCTTTATATGTTGCTGCCGCTGCTTAGGAAAACACTAGCCTTTTCCTTGAACCTTTTTATACCTCTAGAAGTAGGACACTTAAAGCTTGCATACGGTTGGTGACGTGGACCTATCCCGATCCTTGGGGATAGCCCCTGAGCTTGCAGGATACGAGTCAGACTTCGACAACAACGCCGACGGATGGTACGATTGAAGGGCGCGACGCTACGCTCAAGGATGCCTGTGGGAGAGAAGAATGAAGCGGAGGACATCTTCTGGAAGCTAGCTACCGCTGCGTAGGCTCTTATTCATGTTATTCCGCCAAGAGGCATGTAATGATGTACTCCTTTAATGAATTTGTAATAAAATTAATACTTTTGGGTGCTTATTTCCGCCATATGGTTGTGTTATTTATCTGTGATGGAAATCTGTACGTGATAGCGTCTGATCCAGGGGCTATCGCAAGGTACAGGGTGACGGGTTTTCCCCTCCGAAAACCCGGGTCGTTACAGCAGCCTCCAGGGAGCGTGCTACCCCGGTGTAGATCCGGCTGGTGGCAACCTCCGTCACCCCTCTCCAGCCCTGGATCCGGCGAGTCGTCAAGTCCGAGGTCCGAGGTCGAGCTGGGACGCGGCAACCTCCCGGCGAGGGTCCCTCCGCCTCCGCCTCCGCCTACTCCGCCCGCCGTCTGTTCCCTCCGCGCGTGGGAGCCAACGGCCCGGGAGGATGCAACAGGAGAAGCACGATGACTGCTGGAGGCCCTCTCGCCCGGATCCTCTCTCTCCTTTGCTCAAGTGCCGAGTTTGCAGATGGGGAAGCGCGGCACTGCTGGAGTCGGTCTAAGGGATTAGATGAGAGAGGGGTAGTTAGGTCCTTCCCTATCCTGTAAACATGTTTCTTTTCTTTAATGCCTTTAATCGGGTTTCATTTGGCGCGCCTCCAAACCAGGGTAAACGGCTGCTTCATAAAGTGAGGGTAAGTAAATACCGTCGCGTCTGCCGCCGTACATCACTGACATTTGAGCCCGCCCCGACCATGACAGACGGCTATCTGTTTCTGACATGGTGTTTTGAACGTGCCCTAGTCCCTTTCATCGTGTTAGACGTGCCATTCTCCCTTTCATCGTGTTAGACGAATAGACGTGACGTGCCCTTAGTCCCTTTCATCGTACATTCGTACGACACCGCCGTTCTGTTTCATTGTGAATGGGGAGACGTTTCTGGGACAGATTAGTAGGAACAATTTCGTGCTTGAGGTGACATGGTGTGGACGTGTTGCCGTGTTGGTCTGTCCACGAGGTACACCACGATAGAACCATTTTGGCGGCATGCGAAATGCACGCCCGGGCCACCGTGGTGGTCCAGGTACGTCTGTATCGGGTTGCGGCGCTTGGTGCCGTGCACCGGCTCTCGACCATCGGGAGCAGCACGGTCTCGGAGTCCAGCGCCCCTCGCGGCGTCCTCGAAGCCCGGCAGGAACCCCGCGGCGTCGTCCGGGTAGCTCACGTAGCGGCAGAGCACGACGTCGCTGTAGAGCTCGACCTCGGCAAGGCAGAACCCGAGGCCGAGATCGACGGGTTCGAACTGTGGGCGCGCGCCAGCGGCGACACTGTCACGGAAGGCGTCGCCGACGCGCCCGTGCGCGAGGCCGTGGTCGGCCGCGAAGCGCCGCGCGGCAGGCGCGGTGAAGAGGAACGCCAGGAGGGAGCCCGAGCGGAGCAGAAGAGAGGTGTGCGCGGAGTTCCCCGTGGAGGAGTCGGGGCGAGCGGCGTCGGCGCCCCAGAGCTCGACGTGGTGGAACCTGAGGGTGTTGAAGCGGTCGGTGCGCAGGTTGCAGCGCACGAAGCGGCGGCGGCCGCCGGGTCACGGTGCACCACGATAGAACCATTTTCATGTCCTTCAAAACGCACGCTACGGGCCTACGGCACTTTCCTATATTACCGTCTCTACATAAGCCATCCACTCATACATACGGAGTACTCCTTGAGTCCCAGATTAGCTACTCCCTCGGTTCAAAAAAAAAAGACGTTGACTTTGCTCTTGATCCATTTTTCTTAAATTGTGATCAAGATTACTGAAAAAACTACCTACGTTTATGATATTAAATAAGTGCTATTAGATTTATCATAAGATCTATTTTTATACCTATTTGATGTTGTAAACAATAATATTTTCCATAAATTTGGTGAAAGTTGAGAAAATTTGACTTAATTAGCATAAAGCTAAATCAACATGTTTTTTTTGGATGGAGGGAATATTCGTTTTGACTCTTCTAGATGCATATTATAACTTTACTTATGTACTAGGAAAGTGCTCGTGCGTTGCTACGGACAACAAAAAGATTTATACCGAAATACATTGGATTAACGTGGCAATAATAATATAAAAACTTGAAATATCCAAGATTGCATGATAGCACGACACATTTTCCAATGTATTATAACACAGATCATAATACAATATAATAATTACTACCAAATATCCAATACACTGAATGTCTATAAGGTCATGAACTCAAGATGTAAAAGCTAGCTCAAAATTTACATGAGTTCTCGGTCCTGAATGATTGTGCATGGTCCAAGCTCAAAATCTGCTGCTGGAATGGAACACAATACCAAAACTGTCAACCTGAATTACCATAGTGGGATCCCTGAATGCTAGCACACTGCAGTAAGTAAAAAATGATGACACACCATCCAGTTGATAGCATCTCTTCTTGATCAGACAGACCTACTTGCCTTGAAGGGACCAAACACATTGATACCATTCATCCAAGTCCGGAACTCCAACGAGCTAACAGAAGACTTGACCAATGTGCTCCTAGTTGAAGACTCATATAAGATTTCCAACATGAGGCGTGGTTAATACGCAGCACCGTTATTAATCATATTACACAAAAGGGCACCGTTATTAATCATATTACACAAAAGGGCACTGTTATTTATGATATTACACAAAGGGCACAGTAATTTTATGATATGACACAAAGGGAGCTTGCAATGACACAGCTATATCTGAACCAGCTCCTTATTCTGCAGGTCTATTCACGCTTCAGGCAACAATTGGACGTGCAAGTGGAGAGAGATCCTGCAATTTGTAGATACAGTATTGATCAAATAATCCTGTCATAAGATAAACTCTTGGATGAATGGAACACACATGATTCAGCGGCCAACAGTACAGACGGCGAATAGAAAATTAAGCATACAAACTAAGCAACAAATGGGTTCCATGGCAACTATTTGCAGAATTCATATGGTTGCACACAAAATTGTCCATTACGGTAAGAACTGTTCAGTGTTATCACTGAGGATGGATAATAAGCACAGTTATCTACAGCCTACTCAATTTGACCACAAGGAACAGAGGTGATACTTTGCTTTATGAAGGAGATGAAATTTCTTGGGATGAAATCCGTGTAAATCATGCATAAATCCACCTTAAGCGCTGCTCTCCTCAACAGGCTTGAATTCCTGCAGCTCCTTAAAGTTCTCCCATGTCTTCTCCCAGACCTTAGCTTCATAGAGCTTCTTGGATTCCCCATCCTTTACCTGAATAGTGAGATAGTACATGGTACCAGCAACCACTTGCGTCTTGGCCTTCACAAGATTATCGTAAGCTAGAAGAGCATTCTGCAGAGGGCATTAGGGAAACACAGAGGTTAGTTGCAATCCGAAATTTCATTTGTGCGGACGTAAACATTAGAGTATCCATGTAAAGGGCTATAAGATGACTACTCGTCTACTACTCTGTTGCGGTAATCATGCCCCTCAGAATCAGATTGCCTGGTGACAGATGCATAGAAACGGAGGCCATTACAAACACATAATCACATATACACATGTCAATTCATGCAGTTTCAGTTCAGTGCATCAAAAATTTCATCTAAATCAGATTAAACAGATGAATTTCCCAAGTAAATGTCTAAATGTGTAGTGGTTTTTACCTGGATCCATTGTTGGGAAAGTTTATCTGTACTGGTGCACATCCATACTTTATTGCCTTCACCAGCCCACAAAGAGACTTTATTGAGAGGCATAACAGTTGGGCAGAAACTAATCACAGTAGATAGTTTTTTCATGTGTCCTGAAATATAATTGAAGTAATTAATGATGTTGCTAAATTCAACACAGTTGAACAGAAATATTTATCAGCAAGGTCTGTTAATAAAATTATGTATATATATATATACAACAGCATGCTGAATAAAATCATTGTAACAAATAAAAGTTGGTGTCTTTATTTGAAAGGAAAATGATGTGTACTAAAATTATTGTTTTTATTTCAGAAAGAAAACTACACATACATGCTTTCTGGCATAAACTATAAGGAAAAAAATTATGTGTGTACCCCTGCTAATTTGGGGAGGGGGCGGTGGAAACTGTAGTCGATAGATAATGTGTTTGTAACTGAAGCATACATGACATGCAAAAAGAATGTGTCGCTACTCGCTATAAGGAACTGTGTGATCATGGTCCTCAGTAGTCATTCTTTCGTAATAGTATGTGGAAATGAATTTTCACCGGTTCTGGGGCAAGGGGGGCTAATTTCATTATTTCACCCTCAATTCAATGATTTCACACCTACAATCAACCATATTCTGGAAACCCCCTTCCATAAAATTAAATGACACTTAGTTTTGTTAGCTACAAGCATCCTTATACATTGAGCCTTAGTTTACTAAGAGGAAATAGAAAAGTGCTTGAAAGGACCTTGTGATGCCTAGAGGGGGGTGAATAGGATTACTTCGAATTTCTGAAATAAATGCAGCGGTTAAATACAGGTCGGTACTACCGGTACTGTGTCGGTTCTACCGAGGGGCTCGGTACTACCGGCACAGGGGCGGTACTACCGACCTAGCAGAGATGGTTAAGACGAAATTCAAAAACGATAACGATTCTAGCAATTCTATTTGAACCAAGAGTTGAGTTTAGATACTAAGAACCTCCTGCAACCAAAGATACAAGTTGTAACACAACAAATATGTAGATCGGGCCGAATCACACTTCTAGGGTTAGAGAAATAGAGAGAACTCAAACAAGCAATTGACAAGAGGTTTAGTCCGAAGTTCACTTCCACAAAGGAAGCTATGTCTCTGTTGAGGATCCCACAAAGGGAGGGCTATCACCAAGAGCCTCTTGCTTCACCCAATCCCCACAAAGGAAGATTGGTGCTCACTAAGAATTCTCCACAAAGGAGGGGTAATACAAACGTTCCCGGGTGCATCACACGGAGAGGGCACTCAACGGGCGACGCCTAACCATCTAGAAGCAAGCTTCAAGAGTGACAAACGCGAATCGATACCCGGAGATGCTTCAAGTACTCTTGAGGTGAAGGAGATGGATGGGTCACTCAAAGCTTCTCAATCTCACACCAAGAATCTCTTCCTCACTCAAGCCCTAGCTCAAAGGATCAAAGGAATAGCTCTAGGGAGGAGTGGAGAAGGGGAGTGAATGCTCTTGGGTGTGTTTGTCTCGGGTTAGGTCAGCAGCAAAAGAAGGGATTGAAGAGGGGGTATAAATACCCACCCTCCAAAACTAGTCGTTACTGTGCTGAGAACGCAGGTTATCGGTACTACCGACCTCAGGTCGGTACTACCGAGGGGCTCAGAAAAAGGAGACAAACGCTTTATCGGTAGTACCGACCTGGGGTCGAAACTACCGAGGAACCTCGGATACGAAACAAAAGGTCTTTATCGGTAGTACCGGCATGGGGTCGGTACTACCGAGGGTTTCGAGAAAACCAGACAGAAACCCTTTTTTGGTACTACCGACCTAGGGCCGGTACTACCGACAAAAGCCAGACAAGGAGTAAAAACAAGGTATGTGTACGTGTAGGCTTTGTGACTCTCTAGGTTTTCTTGATTCACCTTTCTAAGCACTTTTAGCATCCCTAGACGGTCAAATCGCATCCCTCTTAACAGTACGGTGTTTCCTATACTCAAATTCGAAATATAAATCACTTTAAACCTCCAATTGAGCTTCAACACCGAATAGAAGGTATGAGGGGCTTCTTTTGATTAAATACGAAATTTATCCCTTTAATCCCTGCACACATCTCATTGAAAAGCATTAAATCATCCAAATTGTATTGTCATTATCACCAAAATAATTAGGAGCTTAGATGCCCTTTCAGTACTGCTTTCACATACTGCTATTTGAAGAGATGGGTCTTCAAAGGAAGAGCAAAGAATGATATCAGAGCCTGCATATATTAAATGTGCAAGTGTCTCGTTGTATTCCTCAACGAATGCTATGTCATCATCCATATTGATAAACTGAACAAATGGTAAATAAATGGAATTAGATTAAACATGCAGTGTGCCATGACATGGAATGCTTAAACAAGTTACGTAGACATGGAGTAGCGATACCTTTACCTCTTTTTTTAATGCCTCCACAGTTGAGTTCACGACAGATCATAACTTTTCCATGAAGATGACCTGCATGGTACAAAATCTTGCAACTATACTAAGCAAAAAAAAAAAGATTCTTTAAGTTGAAGGGAAGGTAACTAATGGCTACAGAAACCTGAGCACTTTTGCGCAAAGCAACATGAACTGCTTCCTTGAGATTATGAATATCTGAATAACCATCACAGATGCATCCTACCTAACAAATGGCACTTAACTCATGATATGCTCAATGTACAACTAAGCAAACAGAAGTACTATGTTCAAAACAATGGGGTACATACTATAATGGATGGACCACTGGTGAACCCAAGTCGTCGCTTAAGTGCTTCTCTGCAAATGGACTTCCCCTCAATATCATTGGCAGAATACCGCCGAGGAAGATAAATGTCTTTTGATGGATCCCAAACTTCACCATCCAATCCATGAGAAGCAACCAATACCTTCTCCCTTAAAGGAAATTAAGTGACTCAGAAAATCTCAGCAAAGCAATTACCAATTGCAACCAGCATTTTCATATGTCCCATGGAAGAAAAATTATGGGATATAAAAAAACAGATAATTACTTATGTGCAGTTAATGTTGCTTCCAATCCATGTCTTGAACCCCGTATAAGAACGTCTCTCGAATGGATTGAGGACATTAAAGCAACTTTATTTGAGTAAACGATTCCTCCCTGCACATAAATATACATGAGCAGAAGTTAGTAGAAAGATTGAGTAAACGATTCCTCCCTGCACATAAATATACATGAGCAGAAGTTAGTAGAAAGATATAGGTTTAGTCGGGGTATGTCAAGGGTATTTGAAACAACGCCTCCGCCTGCACAACAATAACCGTGACTGCTTATCAATATGTCAACAAGGCCATCTGGGCTTTCTTAAAGCTTAACTTAGTAAATGCGAGTGAATAAAAATATCAGCAAAGAAATTAGCTACACCATCCAACTATTTATGTAAAAAACTACAGGACTATACATGATTTGGCAATGAAAATTTTAATTTTGTTAATGGAAAATACCATATTCTTGTAGAGGGAAACCACAAACCAGATTATCTTATTCTTGTAGCATGATAGAAGCATGTCAAGGTCTTGCTCCTAAACCAAGAAGCAACAAATTCAATAGATTAATAGCACATTTAAAAAATAAACCATGTGCTTAAGAAAATCTTACACTGACGTGTTTCTACCTTGCCACATGCTAACTTGGAGCCGCCCTTGTCCCACCATGTTCCTCACAACTAACACCACACAACACCATCATCCATGACTAATAAGATCTGAGACCCCATGGCGCCCCTAAAACACCATTTTAGCATCCTAGTTTGGGAGATCTCAACTGCGAGACCTGAAGCCACTTGAGAAGCCACGCCGACGAGCAAGAGCAGCAGCACCACGCGCGCTGCGGCGTCGATCTCGGCGAAGGGGACGAGCTCGAGGAGGCACACGGCAACGGTGTCGATGCCGCCACCGGCGACCGCGACCCACGCGGCGGCGGAGCCCGGGAGGAGCCCGGCGAGGTCATGCGAGCGGAGGCTGACCCGCGGAGAGGGAGAAGGGCGGCAGGGAGAGGGCGGCAGGGAGAGGGCGGCAGGGGAGGGGAGTGAGAGAGGTAGACCGCCAACGGAGGCATGGCGGAGCGGGGAGGCGGCGGCGGAGATCCGGAGGGAGGGTGGCGGCACAGGGAGAGATCGGTCGGGGGGGGCAACATCGCGAGGGGGGGACACGGATCGCGGGGGCTGACCAGGACGCGAGATCGCGGGTGGCGGCAGGGAGAGATCGGTCGGGGGGGGGCGGAAGGCAGATTCACGGAGCGGCAGACTCACGTACCAAAAAATTATCTTCTTTTCATTCTTTTTAGTAGTCTAGAGATCTAGACATAGTATATATATCTAGCTATAATAAATCAGATTAATACCAAAATACAGTGATACTTTACTTCATGTTGTTTGTCTTTACCAAAAATACAGCGACACTTTACTTCCACCAGGGCAAAACTGGACGCAGAGTACAGAGGAGGAAGCATTGATCGAAAGAACAGGTCATCAAGATATCTTTATGGTTATTGGTGACCCTAGAGTGGCACGTCAATTCCCTATCTGCTCTGTGCCACTCTAGACATCGGTTGGATGTCTCACATGTCCTTCTTGTTCTCTGTGACCTTGAATTGACCATGGATACCACTCATCTGAAGCTTTTCCCCACTCAATTGCTTCGCATTAGTTAAATGAATTCATCAGACCAATACCAAAGCACTACTGGTTCACTTTAACATAAAACTGATCCATATCGTGCCCATGTTTGAAGATCATTTACATCACGTAAAAAGGAAGAGAAAGAGAGAAAACGGTAGCACACCTCACTGTCAAGAGCAAAACAGCCTGGAGAACATGTAAGCATGGCAGCCCTGCAAAGCATCAAGCAGAGGGGCAGTCTGTGATGCCTCAGTGACATCACGGTCCTTCCATTTCTGCACCATCCTTTCAGCATCCGGTGCAACATGGTGCTGCAGCACCGAAGCAGCCAGCGGCCCGATCAGATTGAGCCTTGTTGCAGCCGAGAACACATCCCTCATCGTCACGAACATGTAAGCACGCTGCGCCGTCTCGCTGTCGAGTCCGACCAGCCCACAAATCAACCCAAATATAGGTGCATGGTGAAATGACACGCTCTTAGAACCGAGGAATGTCCGCCGGAGATCCTGCAGCGCTTGAATCTCGGTGAAGACAGACGCAGCCACTCTCAGCAGAGCTGAGCCTTGAGATGCTGACGCCTTCCTGCCAACTTCGTTCGTCAATGTTGCTTCCAGCAACTGATCAAGCTTGACCCATGCCGCTGCATCAGGGGACTTGCTAGCACAGTACACGAACGGAAGCAGAAGGCTGCCAGTGTTCTCCAGGACCTGGATGACGAATGATCTCAAGTCTTCCTGGTCGCTCACCATGCGAGACTGCATAGCAGCTTCAAGACCGTAGGAGTGTGCGAATCCGCCAGTGGGGAGAATGGAGTCCAGTATCTGCCACTGGGTCCAATGCAGACTCTGATTCACACCCACTGCATTGGAAGGTGCTTCCTCCATTTCACAATCCACTGATTGGACCAATCTTGATTTCTTCAGAACTGGGCTGTCCGACTCCATTAGCACCAACAGAGGCGATGGGCCAATCTTCAGTACTGAAAGAAGCAAAATCGCCATGATTAGGTCACAGCGAGAAAACAACAGCACTATATTTTTGTCAAGGAGTCGTCCAATCAAGAGTGAGCTCGCAGCCGGGCATTCCATCGAACACCCTGGGGGCGTCAGTCATATAGCACAATAATATGCACCAACATGATCTAGAAATTGGGTCGCCCGTACGCAAGTTTGGGAGCACAGATAGAACCTTTGGAACCAGATGGCAGATGAACAAGAATTGGCGAGTACCTTAGTTGTTTGGACAGGGATTATTTGCTCCAAGACGTCGAAGGTCGCCGGCAAACGGTTGCGAGTGCGAGGGCTAGTTCGCCTTAGCGGCCTCCGAGGAGGTGAGGAAGCAAGAAGTCGCAGCGTCGATCCACTCATCCACAGGAAGTCCCTCAAGGTCGAGGTCGACGACGGGGGTTGACCCTCCCGCAGAGGTAGAGGGAGGGAGCTCGGAGAGGAGCGGCTTGCGCGGAGACGCACGCAAGAGAATTACTAGGTTTTCAGAGGACGCATGGGCTCTACCAGCCCATTAAAGCATCATGACCCGATCCAACCCATCACAGCCCACTCGGCCGGGCTCATTTAGCCCACGGCTCTGACCCATTTAGCCCACGGCTCACCACCTTCCGAGGCTCCTCTTAAGCCCAGACCCTAGGCTTCCCCGAATCCCCAGTAGTGTAGCCGAGCACACACCGCCGCCGGCATCTCCCCTGCCTCGCTCGGCCGTCTCGCCGCGCGCCGGTGCCGGATCCTCGCTCCACCCTCCTCACCTCTCTCCGCCGTGAGCCCGCTCAACCCTCGCTCCAGTGGGGGTGGAGCTGAGCGGAGCGGAGATCCGTTCGCACGTGCACTGAATTCGTCGTTCGCCGGTGAGTAACCCTAGCTCCCTCTGGCTCGCTTGGTTGGGCGCCCTTGTTCTACGAGGGTGCCCATCTGCTCTCCTCAGTGGAATCTACATCTCGCCGCATGCAGCTTGTTGTGGATTTGAGCGCGGCGTGACGCCGTTCACTGCTAGTGTAGTTCAATCCAATCTATCAGCGTTTCGATCGGGCGTTCTTCACCCGTGCGCGAGATCGGCATTAGATTCTACGCATAGTAGAACACCTGTTGGCACCCTAGATTCAGTTGCAGTTTACTTTGCAATCAGGGCTGTTTGCAATAATTATTTTGGTGGTGAACCCCTACATTCAGTTTGTACCTGCTGTAGTTTGTATTTATTTTGCTGCGTGTTAGGGTGGCCATGCTGTAGTTTGTATTTATTTCTCCTGTAGATTATTTGCGTGACCACTAGGAATCCCTCCCGCTTACTCCCATGTGGTAACGTAAGGCGTTACGGACAACTGGCAGTAATGTGAGGTGTTACGGGCGCCTAGCAGTAACGTAACGTAACGCGGTACGGGCTCCTGGCAGTAACGTAACGCGTTACCAACTTACCATGATAAACTTACAATGATTGCATACTTGTGCTATATTAAGCCATGCTGTAGTTTGTATTTATTTCTCCTGTAGATTATTTACGTGGCCGCTAGGAATCCACCCCGCCTACTCCCATGTGGTAACGTAAGGCGTTACGGATGCCTGGCAGTAATGTGAGGCGTTACGGGCGCCTAGCAGTAACGTAAGGCGTTATGAGCACCTGGCAGTAACGTAACGCGTTACCAACTTACCATGATTGCATACATGCACTATATTAATTTTGGTTGGTTACCCATTGGCTTATCTACAAAAAGACAATTGTCACTGTCTTGTCGCTTCTGCTTCATGCATAGTATAAGTACCTTCTTTGGCGATCTCTACTAATAATATCATCATAGCTGATTTTGTTTCAATTATCGAAGGTTAGGTTGCCACTGTAATGATATTGCGTGTACAAGTAACAGTGCTCTGTGGCTAAAATGAGCATAGTGTTGCAAATTTGCAATGAAATATTTTTCTCTCTGCACCGCGCATGACTGTGGAGTGAAATTATTGTTACCCCCATTAGGATTTCTTATACCAAAAGAGGTTATTCCCATATAATTAATTTAAACATTGTTCAATATCCCCTGCCACTACCAAGTGCTATATGTATACCAGCAGATGAACATTCAACAATGAAGATATGTTCTTTTAGGCTGTCTGCTTACCCAATTTGTTTTCCAGCAGGACATTTGTCTATACTCTGAAGAGCGCTTTGGACAGACTTTCAAAAATGGCAAATTTAAACATAACCAACATCTTGGAGAAGGTAACCACTAAACTAATTTGCATGAAGGAGGGTCAGACTGGATATCCGTTGGCTTCTAATATACTTTGTTTAATGCTTTTTCAGATGACAGGGAAGGATAAAGACTACAGATATATGGCAACATCAGATCTGCTTAGCGAATTGAATAAAGAGAGCTTCAAAGCTGAGCAAGACCTTGAGCCGAAGTTGACGAGTACTGTTCTTCAACAACTGGAAGATGCTTCAGGAGATGTTTCTGGTTTAGCTGTTAAATGGTATGCCTTCTGCAGTTATTTACTCCACCCCTCAACTTCCTGGCCACAATATATTATCTCAGTAGATGTACTTTTTAATGGAGGTCATAGTGGGCCACGTCGCCCTTGCCAAACACATTTTTCTACATATACAGTAGCAATACTGTTCATTAGTATTTATAGCTTAATTACTTAGGCTGGCCTCTCCTGTTGCTTTGCTCAAGCGCTGCCACTGCTCTTTAATTCTAGAATTTGGTGGCATTTTGATGTTGCTACGCAGTGTCTCAGCTTCTGTATTAAGGCATCCTTTTCAATGAAAGAGCATACATTTGCTGTACTTCTGCCCTGCCTCTGTAATTGCATTTTGTACGCGCTTCGATGCATAGAAATTTGCTTTAAATTATTTTTGGTTATTTTCCCACAGTTCTTTTGTTATCTGCATTGTGGTGTTTGTTGATATATCCTGTAATGTCATCTCTGTAGCTTGGCTCCGCTTGTCAAGAAGGTTGGTGAGGACAAGGTAGTGGAGATGACCAACAAACTTTGTGATAAATTGATCAATGGAAAGGAGCAGCATCGAGATACTGCTAGTATAGCCCTGAAGACAATCATTGCAGAAGTTACTACACCATCACTTGCTGAAAAGATTTTGCTTTCTCTTGCCCCACAGCTCATAAAGGGTGTCAATTCTGTAAGCTTTCTACTTTGCTTCTTAGTATCAAAATTGTGCATTGTCAGGTCTCTATTTTCTCATTCATTTGTTCTGCGTTCTACTTTGCTTCTTAGTATCAATTCTGTGTTCATTGTGCTGTTTAAGCTTTGATTTCTGACCTTTCTAAGTATGGGTTGTATGCATGGCTTTCCAGTTCATTCATTTGTTCTGCATCTTTTGAAATGAAATTTTACTATCTGGATTTTTCATTTCGACAGCAACATAAGTATTGCAACACAATGTTGAAGCATAGTAGTTATCTTCCAGTTAGGAATCTGAATCAGCATTGTTAACAGCAGTGCTACCTAATGGGTGTGCCTTTTCAAATCTTTATTTTAAGTTGATTTTCTAAAAAAATATTATTTATTTCAAGTTGAGCACAGCCTGTAAGGCTTTATAATTTGATCATCATGGCGAAACTACAGACATTTTCAAATTCTACCTGTTTAATTCAGTAATACCAGATTTTCTTGATTTTAGAAATTAGATTTTAGCCGCTACAATGAATGTTGTATTTGACCATTTCTTGGGTTTACAACGTATAAATGTACTTCTTTGTTTGTTGGCAGGCAAAAGGTGCTGAAATTAAATGTGAATGCCTTGATATATTGGGGGATGTGCTTCATAGATTTGGCAACTTGATCACAAAAGATCATGAGTATATGCTCACCGCACTTTTATCCCAGTTGGGTTCCACCCAAGCAAGTGTCAGAAAAAAGTCTGTTTCTTGTATTGGTAAGTCAACTCACTTCTGAATTTTGCTGTATTTATTATTCTTTTCATCTTCTGCAAGTGCTTTCGGTATATAAAATCACCAGTAACACTCCACTCTGTTTTGCAGCGTCGCTTGCACCAAGTTTATCTGATGATTTGTTAGCGAAGGCAACTTTGCAAGTTGTCCAATTGCTTAAAAATAGAAGTGCAAAATCTGAAATCACCCGAACAAATATCCAAATGATTGGTTCTCTAAGGTACATGTTTTATCTTGAAACCTTTGTAGGCAAGGAATTCTTAATAATTTTAATTTTAGGGAATATATTATGATCATTTGTTCAGGTTTGCTTTGGAGGAAAATATTTGGTTAACTTTGAATGTTAGTGGATTATATGCTATTACATTACTATTTTGCTAATCTTATCTCTCTTCAAACCCTGTGCATTGTTTACTTGCAGCCGTTCTGTCGGATACCGTTTTGGACCACATCTTGGTGAAACTGTTCCTTTGCTTATAAGCTATTGTACAACTGCATCTGAAAATGATGAAGAGCTCCGTGAATACAGCTTGCAGGTGGGAAGCTTTTTTACTTTCTGACATTTGTTTTGTACGAGTGTCTTCCAGTTATATCTGATCCCCCCCCCCCCCTGCCGTACAGGCTCTCGAGAGCTTTATGCTCAGGTGCCCGAGGGATATATCACCATATTGTGAGGCCATTCTGAATCTTGCATTAGAATATGTCAGCTATGATCCTAATTTCACTGATACCATGGAGGAGGATACCGATGAGGAAGGCCTGGAAGAGGATGATGATGAGTACGTCACTAGCATGCTTAGTTGCTTGTAGAACCACCCTATAGATCAATCGGCTCAAGTTCTCATAAGTAATGCTGTTTTAACATGTTTATCCAGTGAGAGTGCGAATGAGTACACAGATGATGAGGATGCGAGTTGGAAAGTCCGTAGGGCATCAGCAAAGTGCCTATCTGCAATTATAGTATCTCGTCCTGAAATGTTGTCGAAGATGTATCAGGAGGTTGGTTGGCATCATATATTAAACCAACATTTGATTATCTGATTTTTTCTATGAAGCATCTTTCCATATATGACCTGTTGTTTACAATGTTTTTGAGATACTGTTTACTAGTTACTGCCGCAAAATGACTGATAATCTGTCTTCAATACTATCAAATTTGCCTTCATTTAATTTGGCAAGTATATTTTGTTTTCTGCAGGCTTGCCCAAAGTTAATTGAACGGTTTAGGGAAAGAGAGGAGAATGTAAAGGTAAACACAAGGCATTTAATTTGTATATAAAATCTGAGCTGTCTTAATTGCCAATTCTTATGAAGCTTCCATCTGATTCTAGATGGACATATTCAACACCTTCATTGAGTTGTTACGCCAAACTGGTAATGTAACAAAAGGACAAGGTGACATCGATGAGTCGAGGTGAGGCTGTCTTGTCTGTGTTGCTTAGCAGAAAAGTACTCCATTTAGACTGCATGCTCCATGTTCTGTCCCCATGCATCAATCTGTTTTGCTTTGCAGTCCTCGATGGTTGCTGAAACAAGAGGTGCCAAAAGTTGTCAAGTCTATCAACAGGCAGTTACGTGAAAAATCGATCAAGACAAAGGTTTGTTTTTCAACTGTCCTGTGACTCATAATTCTGGGGTAATTTATCTGATTCTGATCTTATTACCAACATTTCAGGTTGGCGCCTTTTCTGTATTGAAGGAGCTTGTTGTTGTACTACCAGACTGTCTTGCTGATCATTTTGGATCACTTGTTCCTGGGATTGAGAAGGCTTTGACTGTTAGTGTCTTTCATTCGCTTAGATTTTTTGTGAGAACATACCATTATGATTTTTTTGTGAAAATGTTAGTTAACTTATAATTAATTTGACAGGATAAATCTTCTACCTCCAACCTGAAGATTGAAGCTCTTGTATTCACAAGGCTTGTTATGGCTTCACATTCTCCATCCGTATTTCATCCATATATCCAGGTACCGTAGCTTTTATCACTATACAATGATCTTTGAAGATAGTCGGAGCAGTTGCTGATTTCAAATCAAATTATCAGGCACTTTCTGCCCCTATATTATCTGCTATTGGAGATAGATATTATAAAGTCACTGCTGAGGCTTTGCGGGTGTGTGGAGAACTAGTCCGTGTCCTTCGTCCGAATCTCGAGGTCAATCTTGTAATCTTCGCTTTGCAGACATGAAGTACCCTGTTTTTTTTTTTTTAACTTCGTCATTTTGTGATGCAGGCAAGCGCTGTGGATTTCAGGCCATACATTGGCCCGATCTATAAAGCTATACTGGGACGTTTGGCTAATCAAGATCAAGATCAGGTTTGGCCAAATTCCCTGCCTCTCTCGTATGTTTGTGGTGCTCATGCATCCCACTTATTCAAATTTTATATGTTCCCACAGGAGGTTAAAGAATCTGCCATATCATGTATGAGTCTTGTGGTCTCCACTTTTGGTGATGGTCTTCAAAGAGAATTACCAGCATGCCTTCCCATACTCGTTGATAGGATGGGTAATGAAATAACAAGACTTACAGCTGTCAAGGTAAGCTTATAAAATTCAGATTTAACATTGTGTAATGCTAGTTTATGATGTTTTTATTTAATGCTGAAACACCGTTTTGAGGATTGTATAGTACAACAACGACGACATATCCTTATCGATAATTTAGTTACAATCCTCGTCGATAAAGAATCAATGTTTTCTGGTCAATGCAAGAATAAATGCAAATGTTCTGATCAGTCCTCGAGTCTCACATCTGCCTGGAAGAGAAATGGTTCCACAGTGGCTTTGTTTCTTTACTCAATCATTTCTGGAGAAAAGTTAATTTAGTTATTTTTGCTTAACACACTTTATCTTTTGTATCTTATATTGCTTTATGCCTATGCGTGGGAATTTACTGTTAATTATTTATCTGTTACCTATTTTTGTCCATTTCACATTTCATTCATACCACTTGTAGTATACTCAAAATATTTTTCACTTTACAGGCATTTTCGGTTATTGCAAATTCACCCCTCCGTATTGATCTCTCATGTGTCCTGGACCATGTTGTTTCTGAGCTCACAGCTTTCCTTCGTAAGGTGACGATATACATACACGGACCTTTACTGACTTTGTTTGATTTATTTTCGCCCTCGAACATTAGTTTTGGCAGTGAAATGCGAGACTACACCTTAGTCATTTTCTGTCTAAACAACAGGCCAACAGAGCTCTTAGGCAGGCAACACTGGGAACACTTAATTCTTTGGTTGTCACATATGGTGGTCAAATTGGCTCTTCGTCCTATGAGACAATAATTGCTGAACTTTCTACCCTCATAAGGTTTGTTTTATTCAACCTGTATATGCCCTTCCATTACAACCTTCATTCATTGACTTATTTTTAATTGTGGCAGTGACATGGATTTGCATATGACTGCTCTTGCACTGGAACTTTGCTGCACAATAATGGTTGACAGGAAATCAATTCAAAATGTTGGTTTAGCTGTGAGGAACAAGGTTTTACCTCAGGCACTTGTTTTGATTAGGAGTGCCCTTTTGCAAGGGCAAGCACTGCAGGTAACCCACCCCCAGCCACCAACACTACCGTGGCCACCACCACCAGCAGCAGCTTTGAAATTTACATGTGATGTTTTTTACAGGCTCTTCAAAGGTTTTTTGCTTCGCTAGTCCAATCTGCAAATACTAGCTTCGATGCTTTGTTGGATTCCCTTATTTCTGTTGCTAAGCCGTCACAGTCAGGTGGTCTTGCCAAGCAAGCACTGTCTTCCATTGCTAAGTGTGTTGCTGTTCTATGCTTAGCAGCTGGTGACCAGAAGTGTGCAGCTACAATTGAAATGCTCAAAGGCATTTTAAAAGATGACAGCTCTTCTAACTCTGTAAGTGGTACTTGCTCCTGATAAAGGGGGTATATTCCTTTTCAGCAGATTTACTTGTTTTCACCCGTGTCATGCATGTGCCCTTTGGTGTAATTTGTAAAGATGTGTTTGTCTTCATTCTCAGTTGCTGCCCTGAGGGATTTTTTTGTGAGGTCAATAACCATCTTTATTACATAATATATAAGCAAATTCTTGATGATAATCTACTGTCTGTGTCAATCTTACACTTTTATTTGGTAATTGGGAAATTCATAAAAAATTGGGTAGTATTGCATTAGCTGTTATGAACCTTACTAAATTATAGACATCATAATTATTAGTTGCATAGGTTGATTGCATGGTTTTGTGGATGTAAATAATAATAATTCTCATATGCTAATTTTGCATGATCTTGATCTTCAGGCTAAACAACACATGGCCTTGTTATGTTTGGGTGAAATTGGAAGGAGGAAGGACCTCAGCAATCATCTTCAGATTGAGAACATTGTCATTGAATCATTTCAATCACCTTTTGAGGAGATTAAATCTGCAGCATCCTATGCACTTGGGAACATTGCTGTTGGCAACCTGTCCAAGTATTTACCATTTATTTTGGATCAGATTGACAATCAACAGAAGAAGCAATATTTGTTGCTTCACTCGCTTAAAGAGGTCAGTTGCTATTGGAATTTGGATTGTAAGATGTGTTCCCCATCTAACTGCTGCTTAACCTGCGTCCTCATATTTAAAACATTTCAGGTAATTGTGCGGCAAACCGTTGATCATAATGGCCAAAGCGAGCTCCAGGATTCAAACATCGAGAAGATATTGGCATTGCTCTTCAATCACTGTGAAAGTGAAGAGGAGGGAGTTCGGAATGTTGTTGCAGAGTGTTTAGGAAAAATTGCACTGATCGAACCGAAAAAATTAATCCCTGCTTTGAAGGTGTGACATGCATAGCAATGCTATTATCCATTTAGAAGTTACTTTACTTTGAGTTTCTAATGGATTCTCTTTTTGTTTATTGGGTGCTTAGGTGCGCACGTCTAGCCCTGCAGCAAACACAAGGGCTACAGTTGCAATTGCTATCAAATACTCAATTGTTGAACGGCCTGAAAAAATAGATGAAATCATGTACTCTGAGATATCTACTTTCCTGATGTTGATTAAAGACAATGATAGGGTAATGATACTTATTTACATAATTAAATAGCATTATATCGAGATGGTGGCAATGCATCATTTGCAACTCATTTTCTTTTTTGATCTTCTGTTTGCCTTTCACAGCATGTGAGACGAGCAGCGGTTCTGGCCTTGAGCACAGCTGCCCACAACAAGCCAAATTTGATTAAAGGTCTTCTTCCAGAATTATTACCTCTTCTGTATGACCAAACTGTTATAAAGGTATTTTCTCGTCTGATAGTTGTATTATATTGTTTAAGCTCTTCGTAATAGAGCAAATTACATCTTGATATGCGTTCTACTTCATGTTGCACTATATCATCTATCCGAAAGTAATGATGTCCTTTCTTTTTGCAGCAAGAATTGATCAGGACAGTTGATCTTGGGCCTTTCAAACATGTTGTAGATGATGGTCTTGAACTTAGGAAAGCTGCCTTTGAATGTGTGGACACATTGCTGGACAGTTGTCTTGATCAAGTGAATCCATCATCCTTTATTGTACCGTTCCTTCTATCTGGCTTAGGGGGTAAGTACGGTTTTGTCACTTTACACAATCTGTAACTGCATTTTGAATTCAAGTCAACTGGGTGCAGTCCCCAATTAAGACATGCCTTGTCAGGTGGTACCATTGTTGGCCTTTCAGATTTTATGCATCACAAGCAAGTAGTGTTTGTCTTTTGTTACTTTTACCAGCATGATAATAGTAGGAAGAACTTGACTGTTATATGTTTAAACATATAACCTGCATGTATATTGGGATTATTCTTCACTGAACCTATCCAAAATTCCAAACTTGCATTTGTTTCATTTTTTTCACCCCTTTCCTGAATAATTCTTTGGCTAACTGCAGATCACTATGATGTAAAGATGCCTTGCCATTTGATTCTCTCAAAGCTAGCAGACAAGTGCCCTTCTGCTGTTCTTGCAGGTCTGTTGTAATCTATATAACCTTCAAGTGTCGTTTCACATGTCACAGCTGCTCCTCTAATGCTGGTGCTTTGTTGTTTCAGTTTTGGACTCCATAGTGGAACCTATTGAGAAAACTATTAGCCACAAACCCAAGGGTGATGCAGTGAAGCAGGAGGTTGATCGGAATGAAGACATGATTCGCAGTGCTCTTCGAGCCATATCTTCTTTGAGCCGTATAAGGTCGAGTCTTGATTTGATCCCTATCATCCTATCTTAGCTTTTAATACTTGATTTAACTACAGCATTCCATAACCATTATCATATTTCTCTAAAAAAAATCTACATTATGTTGTGCAGTGGCAGCGACTACAGCATACGGTTCAAGAATCTGATGAACAAGATCGTGTCTACTCCTGCACTCGCTGACAAGTACAACTCGGTGCGCAGCGAATAAAAAACTGGATTTTGTACATGTTAGAAAGTAGGTTAAACTCAGAGTGGTACATGCTCGTCGGTCCTGCCTTGCTCCTTCCCTTGAAACTCGTCCTGGAATAGCCCGGGATGCAAGATAGGAGGTTTATACATTCCTTTGCCCCTTTTCCGCATGAATTGTGAGGAATTCTGATAACGGTGGTTGGTCTTTGAATGCTGGGCATTGTTTCTGTACAAAATCTGGTGGTAATTTAGTAGACTTTGACATTTGCTTGTGTTTTGAGGCCTTGCATGTGCAAGTTGTGTTGCCCTACGCGTAATGTGAAACTTGCAACGGCACATATGTTGCATTGACATATCTGGTGGAGTCGAGTCTGGTGTAGCATAAGAATGTAATATGGTCGACTCTCCCCTACGGAACGCCGGAGACACATCTTCCGTCTGGACTCTGGAGCCGTACACTAACCACATGAACACTTTTCCCTCGCTCCGCTGCTGCCACAACAAAAGATATTTCATGTGATTGCATCTCCGGCCGCGGCGTCCCTTCGCCGCCCACGGCGATTCACGCCGTTGATCGGAATGAAGACATGATTCGCAGTGCTCTTCGAGCCATATAAGGTCGTGATTCGATCCCTATCATACTATATCGTAGCTTTTAACACTTGATTTAACTACAGAACCCATTATCATTTTTTAAAAAAAATGTGCAGTGGTAGCGACTACAGCATACGGTTAAGAATTTGATGAACAAGATCGTGTCTACTCCTCTTCACTCGCTGACAAGTACAACTCGTGCGCAGTGATTAAAAAACATGGATTTTGTACATGTAGAAAATAGGTTAAAGTCGAGTGGTACATGCTCGTCGGTCCTGCCTTCCTTCTCATCAACTCCGCCTGGGATAGCCCGGGATGCAAGCTTTATAGTACATTCCTTTTCCGCGTGAATTGCAAATCTGGTGGTAATTTAGTACAGGTAAGGCTAGACATTTTCTTTTGTGTTTTGAGGCCTTTCACGTGCAAGTTCACGTAAAGAGAAACATGTAACCGCACAATAGGATGGCAATTTCTCCCGCTGGGACGAATCTGAGACCCTACCCAAACAGAGCAGAAAGGAGACATTTTCATCTGGCAGTGCTCATAGCATCTCTTTAGAGATTAAAGTTGGCATGCAAACTTGGTACAACACAAGCAAGTTCAAGGACCAAGTGAGACATACACACGATAACATAATTTAAGATTGTACTTAAAAGTTCGACACACCACAACCTTTTTTAGCAATCTACCTGGACACACCATAAACTTATAGAACTTAGTATCCAGCCTCCATACAGCATATTACTAGAACAGAAGATCCTTCGTAGGCCACGACTAGGAAATTGCTCACCCAGTTTCTTGACCAACACGACAGAAGCCTTTCTTGTGGACAGGGCTCATTCTATATACTCCCTCCGATTTGGTAAAAGAAGTCGTTTTGGACAAGGTTTGAGTCAAACATTAGGAATATAAATGGTGAATAACTTTTAAGTCGTTGAGTTTAGAAATGTGATAATTATATCAATAGATTTGTTTTGAAAATCCTTTTCATAAAAGTATACATATATAACTTTTCAATAAATATTTTTGTAGAAAAGAGAAGTCAAAGTTGTACTTTGGAGACCGTGTCGCTGTCTTAAACGACTTCTTTTACCAAACCGGAGGGAGTATTCCGCTCCTGCAATAGGTAAATACTGTGACAAAAATGATCTAGATAGATGATGTTCAAATCAAGGTTGCTTCTAAAGGTAAGAGAAAGTAGTAGTGCTGTATTTACTTAGGCAAGAATTGCCAAAAACAGGCACCGGAGGTAATAAGTAGTATGCTTCAGTTCCAACTGGTAATAATCTCAAAATTCCAACTGGTTTTAACAACTCTATGGTTCATAAGCCTATTGCTTATCTTTGACTAAGTAGCCTGAAGGATACATTACTGTTCTGGTTGGATAAATAAGCCGGTGGTGAAATGCTAACAAGATTAAAGTGAAAAACAACTTGCATGTATGCAGCAATATGTGTGCAACCAGCAAAAAAATCTATTAAGTAAAACTAGGTGATAGATAAAAGCCAGCAGCAATATTACCTTCAAAGAGGTACTTGGGCAACTCACAGGGGAGGAAGGGCATGGGACAGCTGGACCTTACATTAGTCAAGTACGCGGCCTCAGTTCCAAGGACAGCGTCCCTCCCATGGGTATACTGAGAAAAATTCCTCATCCTCTTGGTGCTCATGTCAATGGTGACCAGCCACATCTTCTTCCTCACATATCCAAACTCACTGATGAGGAAGTGCACTACATGTGGCATGTTTATGTCGACTTGGGGGAACATGAGAATGTCGTTTGGGAGGCTCTCGGGGTTGGCAGACCAGAGCTCGTTGGAGGTGACCGTGTACTCCTTTTCCCACTCCCTGACCGTGCTGCTGCTGCCTGTGCCTAACTTGAGGGTTTGGCAGGTGATGGTGAAGCCAGCACCGGGCTTAAGTGCCCCATAGCCAATGTCATCATCACGGGCAACATCGATGAACATGAGCACATTGCCATCATCGATGGCTGACACACTGCGGTACAACCACCTACACGCCTTGCTGCGAGTCTGAGTATCAGGGAACTTGTCCAGAGGGAACCTGCGGAAGAAGACAGTAGGGGCGGGCTCCCCAAACACATCGTAGAGAAGGATGCCTCGTTCGTAGTCAACCCAGCAAAGATAGCGGTCAGCCGGGATGACTGTGTCGGTCTCCCATAAGCAAACTTGTAAACCTCTAGCTGTGCCACCACGAACTCTTCTTCGCCTCGGCGCAGGAGGCCCATGGATTTGACAGCAAGCAGGCGCCGCACTCCCTGAGAAGTCCGTCCAGGGGGGAGGCTGCCGTCACGGCGGCTGTAATCCATGTCAGGCTCGGCACAAGGCGGGACCTCTATCAGCGACTGGGACGAGGTATCGGAGGCGTTGTAGATGAAGAAATCCTGAAATAGAGAAGAAGACATCATGGTACCGACGCGAAGCAGGAGGAGATGTCGGTGGGTCGCCACGATGGCTAATGGAAACTCTTTCTTGGGAAAGCTCAGCAGCTGCGCGTAGAGGTGGGTGATCCTCGGGGGCTGAGCGAGACCGAAGGCGATTGTGAACCGGGCGTTCCAGGTGGTGATGCCGGTCGCCCTGATGGGGGCCTTGCTTTCGTCCGGGAAGGAATCGTCGTCCCTGCGGAAGACCACGCGCTCCAACATCACCCAGTTGAGGAGAGGCATGGCGACCTTGAAACAGATTGTGAGATTAGGGGTGCCACGGGGGATCTCTGTGAAGAAAAAAATCAGGGGATTTGTAAGGTGATGACGTGCCTTACCGACGAAGGAGGAGGCCGCGGCCGGAAAAGCGGAGGACGGAGGCGGCGTGCGGACTGCGGAGGCGGCGGATCCCGCGGATTCCACAGACCAAAGCGGATTTAGGGTTAAGATAGGAGGTTAGTACGTACTCCCTCCAGATTTCAGTCAAACATTAGGAACATAATATTATAAAATGATGACAAATAATCGACGAAAGGAAATCAAACTGCAAGAGACACGAGATTTAATGTGAAAACCCTCCCAACACGAAAGGGAAAAACCACGTGCGCCAACCAGTAAGAACTTCACTATGATCGGAGTCCGGTTACTGTAACATCCCGGAGTTTTCCGGAATGTTAGTTTATGAAAAATGTGGATTTCAAAATTTTTGGTGGAATTGAGTGCATGATTAAAAATTATAGGATGTCTTCTTTGAATTCTTCTCTAATTCCTAGATTTATTTATGTCAAAATATAAATTTAGAAATTATAAAATGCTAGTGTGATAATTTTGGAGTTTATTGGCTTTTATTTGGAGCTTATTTGTGCGTGATTTAAATTTGAATTGTAGTTGTTTAAGGAATAGGATTAAAGAAAATAGAAAAGCACCAAACCCTCCGCTGGGTCTTAACCTCGCCGGTGCAAGTCTGCCAGCCGCCCTTGGGCTTGTTACAGAGTTCGCCAAACCCCCTAACCTCTCCGGCCCAACTAGCCCTCCGGCCCATCCGGTTCGTCTAGGCCTGCCCTTCCTTCACCACCGCTTGTGTCACCGCTATGCGGGCCCCGCTTGCCAGCCATCCTGTGCAGCTTTCCCCTTCCTCGCTGACGCACGCGAGCCGTGCGTGGGGGCGACCGAGCGCGCCCATGGCGCCGCCTGCTGCCGCGCTGGAGCACCCGGATGCGCGCCGCGTGGCCAAGGCCTGGACGCCGAGGATCCCAGCCACCCGCTCACGCGCCCACGAACCCTAGCCTCGGGTATAAAATCCCTCTGCGCCGTGATGCCCCTCGATCTGCCGCCGCCCTTGGGGTTTTCCCCTGTCCACCACCAGAGAAGAAGAGAAGAAGGGGGGCGGAGAAGGAAGGGAGGAGTGGAAGCTGGAGCCGCTCGTGCTGTGGACCATCGACACCGCCACACACCTACCCTGCCTTTGCTCCGACCCGCGACGCTGTCGTCGCCGCCGTGGACACCCTAAGGACCGGAGGGGAACGTGTCGTCGACCTTCGTGAAGACTTGAAGCTGCTGTAGCCGGAGCGCGTCGAGGGCGCTGTCGCTACCGTGCACCACGACGCCGTCCCTGAGCGCCGCAAGCCTCTTCTTCCTCTGTTCTACCCCGCTCCGCCTCCACACTGCGTCGCCACACCGTCCTTCGCCACCACCAGGTAAGCTTCGGCCCCCCCTTGCCTGATGGATGTGGAAGCCGACCTTCGCGCCGCGTTGATGCCCATGGCCGGGAATCGGGTTCTTGCCCGTGCGCTTGCTCTGCTCTGCTCTGCTTCGCGCCGCCGCGCTCGCCACCGTCGCCTTTGTGTGCCAGCCATCGAGCTGTGCGTTTCGCGTTGCAGGTGCCGCTGCCTTCCTCACCGCGCGCTGCTCGCCTAGCCGCCTTGTTTGCATGCCGTTCGCTGCTCCTAACCGGCAGCCGCGCCGCCACGGCCCTGTAGTTCCAGAGCGCCACACGCAGGCACGGCCATGTCGCGGCCACGAGGTACCTCAGGCACGCACACCCCTAGGACCTCCCAAGCCGATGCCCGGCACAACTCGAACGATCCTAGGGCGCCCAGCTCGTGCACCAGCGTGCGCGCATGCACAGTTCGCGCGGCCGCCCAACCTTGTCTCGCCGCCGTTGAGCCGGTATCCGGCCAAAGGCCGAGCCTTTTTGTGCCCAAGATGAAAACCCTGTGTGCCCGCGACCCTCGCTGTCCGGTGCTCTTGCTTGCCGCCATGAAAGCTCACCGCCGGCACTTGTGCCCGTCGCGCCGCCGCCCTCTGTTTCCGCCGGCATGAGGTCCTCCGTGCCCTGTAGCCGGCCAAGCTCGAGCCTTTAGCCACCCTAGATGCTTCCCTAGACCGCCCCAAGCCTCGCCATCATCCTCTCTTTGCTAGCCGCTGCAGGACCTTGCCGTCGGCCGAGGTCCGCCGCCGTGGAGAGCCTCTGGTGCATTTCGCCGAGCACCTGGCGGCTACCCAACTCCCAGCCTGGGGATTTGTTTCACACCCCGGGCCACACCACTACAGCCACACCAAATCCTCAGGATCCTTTGTGCCCTGCCAATCCCTGCTGAGCAACACCACCGGCCACACATACCCCAACCGCACCGAATCCCTCCGGATCCCGTGCACCCGCCACACCAGCAGCCACGCATGTAGCTACCTGGCCTACAGCTGGCTTATAGCCTGCTGCGTGGCTGCCACATGGCCTGCTGCCGCCAACCAATAGCTAGCCTTTAGCTAGTTTAGAGCCAGCTAGTAGCTAGCGTAAAGTCAGTGCTATTGTGTATGCGTAATTAAATTTCAGAAATGGTTTTAACCTTCTAAAATTCATAATTAATTCATATGAGCTTCGAAAAATATGAAACCACTTTCATAATCTTTCCAAAACCATGACGCACCGTTAGTTAGGTGTTTGCTCTCTTTTGGCTCTTATTGCTTCTTCTTTTGGTCTTATTTGCAACTAGAGAGCCGACCCAGGACTACGACGACGACTTCGCCTTTGACAACTACCCGCTCGCAGGTTCACGCTCGACCAACTTTGAACTCCCATTAGTCATTGCTAAGTAGAACTGCTAGCACTTTACTTATTGCATGATGATTAGGGGTGGAAATATGGAAATGAATCCGAATTATATGATATCCGTATCCGCTAAAACGCAAATATGGATATCTGTATCCGTATTCGAATTCAAATGTGGTAGGAAAGTGGATACATCCGAATTCGTTTTTGTCGATTTTTTCTCTATCCGATTCCATGCGTATTCGGCAATATCCAGCACTATCCGTATTCGACTATATAAAACTGTAACTTATCTCTATAACTAATGGCAAATTAGATTCAATAAAATACTAATAATGATAGTGTATAATTGAAAAATTATATCCATAACTAATGATTATGACATTAGTCTTAATATTAAAAATATTGCATCCATAAAACAATTTAAAAGTTATATTTAAATTTAATGACCAATATCATTAATTCTAATGATAAAAATACATTAATATAAACTTTAATTTTAATTACCCTAGTTTATTTATGTATTGATGAAAATATTTTTCATGTATTTTTTATTATTTGTTTGATAAATATATATTAAAAATATGTTTTTATTAATAGTTTTATTTATTATATGATTAATTATTAAAATAAATATGGATGATTGTGATTATTCTTAATAAGCGATCTCTCTTATGTACTAATACGTTAGCCTTTACATGTTTGTAATTGTAAATTATCAATAAAGAAAATTGGTAAATGTTGTCTTCCGAATTGAGTAAATATCCGATCTGTTTCCGAATTCGAGACATCCGTTTTGTATTCGTATTCGAGAACATTCGAATCCGTATTCGTATTCGAGTAAAAATGTGGTAAAAGGTGCTATCTGAATCTGATTCCATGCGAATCCGATCCGTTTCCATTCCTAATGATGGATATGATAAACCTTGCACTGCCTTCTTTATTTACCTTGTCCTTGATTGCCTACTACTACTACTATGAATATATGCGTGTATATACGTTGAGCTTCGCTATGCATGTGTATGGGAAATGTGGTTAGATTCTTGGCATGTGTGGAGGAAAACTAGCAGGAGCTGGTGTTTTTGGGTGACTTGGCGGGGGTGAGCTCAAGACAACCCGATCCGGGATCGGGGGCCGGGGGTTCGTCTTCTCGGGCGTTCCCCATTTCGTGCCTATGGCGGGTACAATGTTTTCGGAGCACAAGTGTTGGGGTTTGTGACTACTTTGGAGGACAGGAGCTCGCCCCGGTCTGAAACCGAGTGGGTCGCTTTGTTTTCACGGGACTTTCGTACACACCACCTCGCCGAGAGTGGGTATAGAGCCGGGTCGACCCTGGCAAGTGCGATTCCATACCTGCTAGTAGGATAGAGGGTATCAGTGAAAGGGGAGCGGGCAAGAGCCCCTTCCCTTTGCAGACGCTCCCCGTGTGACCACACAAGGGCATGTTCACAGTTCCGGGGTGGTCTTCTGTGGGGGACTGCGTCGAGACCCGGATGCAAGGTGGAATCGTAACTCCTAGGTGTTCGTCTGGTAGGATGGGCTTGGTCGGCTGATCACCGTCGGGTGCCATCCCGAGCTAGGTACAGGTGTACACGCTCTGCAGAGTTAGATCTATACGTATAGCCGCGTCCTCGGTTATGAACATGCCCGATGTTTACTCCGACTCTCATGTTTTGGGATTTCTACCTCCCCTTATAGGATTCGAGTGTGGTGAGCCGTGGTTGCAATCGGGAAGAGGAGAGTTGCTCCCTCTGCCTCACGGATCCAGGTGCAATCATTGAGGTGCGAGGAGTGGGAGTTCTCGCACCGACCCTAGATGGAGATAGGACTTGGTGACGGTGATCTGGGTGACCAGGTGTAACCGTTTGTGGATGAGAGACTTGGGAAATGGTGGGATACGGAGTTTTTATTCTTTTTATGTTGCTGCTGTTGCTTAGGAAACCCCAGCCTTTACCTTGTATTTTTTTATACCTTTAGAGATAGGCCACTTAAAGCTTGCATACGGTTGGTGACGTGGACCAATCCCAATCCTTGGGATAGCCCCTGAGCTTGCAGGGTACGAGTCCGACTTCGACAACAACGCCGATGGATGGTACGACTGAAGGGTGCGACGCTACGCTCAAGGATGCCTGTGGGAGAGAAGAATAAGCTGGAGACATCTTCTGGAAGATAGCTACCGCTGCATAGGCTCTTAATCATGTTATTCAGCCAAGAGGCTTATATTGATGTACTCCTTTGATGGATATGTAATAAAATTAATATTTTTGTTGCTTATTTCCGTTGTATGGTTGTGATATTACTCTGTGATGGAAACTGTACGTGATAGCGTCTGATCTAGGGACTATCACTAAGGTACAGGATGTCGGGATTTTCTCTCCGAAAACCCGGGTCGTTACAGTTACAAACGCCAATGGCGGCGGCTTACAAGAAGATGAGAGAATCTATCTCCAATGGAAAAACAATACGAGGTTATATGACCTGTACCGTGAGAGAATCTATCTCTAATGGAAAAACAAGTCGCTCCGACCCAAGCCTCTGGCGACGGGCCTCCACTCCGCTCCGTCAGAAGTAGGTGGCCTTCTCTCTTGATATAATTTGCATCATCATTCAACACATAAATCATGAACTTTTTAAGTTGTTGAGTTTGAAAATGTGAAAACTATATGAATAGATTTGTCTTGCAAAATATTTTCATAAAATTATATATATGTCAGTTTTTAATAAGTATTTTTATAAAAAAAGTCAAAATTATACTTTGGAGACCGTGTTGTTGTCATAAACGACTTGTTTTATGAGTATGGAGGGAGTACATTCCTTTGCCCCTTTTCCAGAGACCAAAGCGAATTCCAGAGGCCATAGCGGATCCAGCGGATTCCAGAGACCATAGCCCGCCAGCCCGGGATGCAAGATAGGAGGTTTATACATTCCTTTGCCCCTTCTCCGCATGAACTGCGAGGAATTCTGATAACGGTGGTTGGTCTTTGAATGCCGGGCATTGTTTCTGTACAAAATCTGGTGGGGTGTGTTTAGAAGCCCAACTTCTCCCAAAATTCACTATGCAAAAAGAAGATTCTCCATCACATCAAAAATACCGGCACATGCATGGAGTACTAAATGTAGATGAAATCAAAAACTAATTACACGGTTTGGATGTACTTTGCGAGACGAATCTTTTGAGCCTAGTTAGGCCATGGTAGGACAATATTTACCACAAACAAACGAAAAGTGCTACAATGCTTTTCAGTTCGGAACATTGCTTTTCAGCCCAAAATCCGTGCAAAATCCAGAATTTTGCATCCCAATTCAGGGATCTAAACACACCCGTGGTAATTTAGTAGAGATAAAGACTTTGACATTTGCTCTTGTCTTTTGTGGCCTTGCACTTGCAACCTCTGTTGCCCCTACCCATAATGCGAATCTGTTAGCAACCAGCAGGGGGACAGGAGAGGGAAGCACAAGAATTTGAGGTAGAGAGCAAGGAACAAGCAACAAGGGCAGGAAGAACATAGGAACACGGCAGAGTGCCGGTGGCTAGAGGAAGGAGACGATACACATTTGTTTACTCATTCATCGATGATCCTTTCCCAAGTGCGAAATTTTTTTCTCTATTTTGCAAAAATAAATGGTCCGCCATAAATTTAGCAGAACTATACATCTGCCGCCCGTGCGGCACGGCGGCAGGAGCCGTGGCCCACAACCAGGCGTGGGCCCGTAGCGTCCGACAGACATACCGCCGTACCCCACGGCGGTAGGGACATACCGCCGTCGGGTACGACGGCAGGTCCTAGCGCCGTAGGGCACGGCAGCAGCAGGCCTGGTACCGCCGTGCCCCACGGCGCTAGAATCTGCTGCCTATATAAGGTCGAAATTCAGCCGAAAATGTCATAATAATTCGAAAAAAAGAAAGAGAGGGGGGAGAAGAGAAGGGAGTGAGGAGGAGGTGGCGAAGGTGCGAAGCTCTGCCGGTTTTTCGTCTCGTTAGAGGTAAATACTCTGGTACTTAATATAACAGTGATAATTCATATTTTGAAGTATTGTTTTAGTGTAGATCTGCTTAGTAAAAATATAGTTTTAGTGTAGATCTGCTTAGTAAAAATATAGTTTTAGTGTAGACCTGCATAGTAAAATTATAGTTTTAGTGTAGATCGATTAGTAAAATTATAGTTTTAGTGTAGCTCTGAGTAGATATATTTTGAAGTTACAGATCCATTTGTTAATAGCGATTTTTTTTCATGCTATCAGACATGTCGGATGCAGTTAATGTCAAGTTGTATTTCGGTAATGGGCAGATTAGATATGGTGAACATGGAGTTGACTTGTTAGAATTTGATTCGGTTGACCATGTGATTAGAAGAGCAGCCGAAAGAACTTGGGGGTCCATAACCAACTTTTTTATAAGGTATTCCATGTAGATGCAGAGCAACATGACTTGTCCATTATGGCTCTAATCAACAGGAGTGAGGCAGTATATTGGGAGCTTATGCCACTTCAAGGCACTGAACATTGGAGGAGTTATATCAAAACAGCATGTCAAATTGGTTTGCCTGTGATGTTGTTTATCCAAGTTGTTCATAAGGCTGGGTCTAGTAGTCAAGTGCATGAGGAGGGTAGTGCTGCTCACCAGGGTGAGGCTGAACTACAAGCAGGAGATGGTCCTGCAACTGAGCCAGAAGAAGGAGATGGTGCTGCCACTGAGGCAGAAGAAGGAGATGGTGACACACCCTTTGAGGCCCGTGGTGAAATTGACGAGGGGGAAGTTAATGAAGAAGTACTCAGGCAGTACGAAATGGAGGCCGGTGACGATGAACGTGGGTTGCAAGAGGACTCCTCAGATGATGATGGCTCCAGTGTCACTTCACAACACAACAAGCACTAATGAGTTCCTGGACTGGGGATGATGATGGCTCCCTCGGTCCGGCACTATGGAGCCAGCAAGATCCAGAGTTCAACAATAATTTTCCAGTCTTAGATAAAAGAGATTTCAAATCCATGCGTGATGTTAGAAATTACGCACCAAATCAAACGGTGAACTGGCCAAGGTGTGCACACGGTGAGTTCTGTGTGATGCAGGTTTACCAGGGATGGAACAACTCTGGTCGACGCTTCTGGCATTGCTCACGAGCATGGGTAAGCAAAACTCCTTGACCTTTGTCCTTCATCATTTTATGGTTTACTAATGTAATCACGGTTTCTGCAGTACTCCGACCAACCAGATAACTGCGGTTTCGTGCAATGGGTGGATCCCCCAGCTATTGACCCGTATCAACAGTACATCAACTACCTCGAGGATGTTGTCATCTTCAACCTGAGGCAAGAGCTCGCGTCGGCATTGGCTTCTCTAGATCCGACATCTACCAACGACGACGACGGACCGGTGACCGGACCAATGGTGGTGAAGACGAACACCGGCTGTGAGGACGAGTTCTGCTGCTGTCCATGCCACGAGAAGAAGGACAACACTCCACCAGCAACTCCACCCCCGCCATCGTCTGATCCAACTTCACCCCCGCCGGGGTACAAGTACTACATGCCCTCCCAGCACTCCGGCGGGTGTATGATGTCTGGGTTCTCCGGGTACTACTCGTACAACTAGACTACAAATGTTGTAATCTTTTATCTAAATTCCCTAAGGCACGTTAGGACTAGCAGCGGCACAAAGTTAGGGTATTTGTGTCGTACGTGCCATTGTTTGTTTCTGTGATTTGACGTTAAGTATCAATGGTTCGTCGTTAAGTATCAATGCTTCAAAAAAATGAAACTTACCAGCAAAAAAAAACCTACCGCCGTAGGGTACGGCGGTAGGTCCTTACCTACCGCCGTGGCCTACGGCGATTGCTGGAGGCCACGCTGCCGCCTGGCGGTAGCCGCCTACCGCCGTGCCGCACGGCGGTATGTGCCCTTGCCAGTGGGCCACGGCCCCTGCCGCCGTGCCCCACGGCGGTAGGAACCCTACCGCCGTGGGATACGGCGGCAGATGTATAGTTCTGCTAAATTTCTGGCGGACCATTTATTTTTGCAAAATAGAGAAAAAACTATAAAAAAATTCCCCAAGTGCTACCTGGTGGATACATATAGCCAGCAGGCCCGACTTGAGATACATGGGCTCATCGGCCCAAGACGGCACACAGGCCCGTTTCCTATTATCAGCCCAATAAGATGTAGCCCACTAACAGGGACCCTAACATTCCCCTTTTTAAAGAGCAACTTGCCCCAAGCTGCTTGATCAATTGATCACCAGTTGCAGAGAATTGACTCAAGTAGCTTCCATCTTGCAAAGTCTCATGGATCATCTGCAACTTGATCGTAAAAATGAACCAGGCAGAGAGAAAACCTTGAGAAGTTGATGATCATGAAAAACTCTTGATTGATCTTTACTGATGAATTCGTGAAACTCACCGGCTTGTTCTGACCAAAGCGGATTTAGGGTTATACAAGATAGGAGGTTTATACATTCCTTTGCCCCTTTTCCGCATGAATTGCGAGGAATTCTGGTAACGGTGGTTGATCTTTGAATGCTGGGCATTGTTTCTATACAAAATCTGGTGGTAATTTAGGGCCCGTTCTTTTGGGTGAAAAGGAACAGTGAAGTTGCAAATGAATAGTGCTGAAATAGTATTTCTTGTGAGAGAAGATGTGATAGATGTGACAAGTGAATAGTGTTTTTCACTGTTCGTTTTTTATGTAAAGAACAGGACCTTAGTAGAGACAAAGACTTCGACATTTGCTTTCGTGTTTTGTGGCCTTGCACTTGCAACCTTTGTTGCCCTACGCGTGATGCGAATCTTGCAACGCCGCATATGTTGAATCGACATATCTGGTCGAGGAGTATATAGTGTAATAGGGTCCTGTCGTCAAGTTTTGCCTGTCCACACGCTTTTCCCTAGAGAGCCATACGCTTCCTGAACACTTTGCCGCCGTGTTCTGCTGTGCTACCTGCCCTTCGATGCGACGCGTCCGTCCCTTCGCCGCCCACGGCGATCCGTCGCAGGCGAAGCCACGCCGCGTGCTCACTCCACCATGTGCTCTGGCTGCGCCGCTTGCTGCCGGCTAGGGCTGTAAACAAGCCGAGCTCGAGCGAGCTCATCCATTCAAGCTTGAGTTTGATAAAGCATCGAGCCGAGTTCGAGTGGAGCCTCAAAACCATCCGAGCTTCAAGTTAGGCTCAAGCTTGGCTCGTTAAGATTCGTGTAGAGCTTGCAACGAGTTAACTACGAGTAATTCACGAGCTTTAAGATTTATATCATCCATAAATATAATTTAGAAAGTCTACATAATAATTAAATCAGTGTCATTGCGTTACTTGTAGGCATCGAGTTTTGTGCAGTACAATTAAGTAAAAAATTAGAGTATATGTGTGTATGAATCTCATAGAGTCATGACTAATCATAGTACACTAGCTTACTAGTTTTTCGATCTCGAGCTCGAAAATCTCACGAGCTTTGAGTCAGGTTTGAGCTTATCTCGTTTAGAAATCGAGCCGATCTCGAATCAAGTTTAAACCGAGTCGAACACGATCGATTCACGAGCCTTGAGTTTTTTTTTTTTTGACAGCCCTACCGGCTTGGAACGGCTTCTCTGGATCCGAGCCCATCATGTCTCGCTGCCTATGTCGCTTTGACCGGGTCGCTCTGCACACCATCCATCCATGGAGGTTCACTGCGCTGCGCTTGCACGTGACCTGAAGGTGCCCAGAGCCTACGTGCTAGTAGAACGCAGTGGCTGCAGCAGTTAGCTTGCTACTACTCTCCCCCTCACGCGTGCCATTGAGGTTTGCCCCGTCGCCTTCGAATTTCCCTTCTCATCAGTCCTTGGGCCCTGCCCATACCTCCATTTCTGCTCCTGTGCAAGCGCAGCAAGGGAGGTAACGGAGGGAGGAAACTTCCTGGCGCGCGCCTTGTGACAACGGAGGGAGGAAGAAACCAGCGGTGTACTAGTCCAGCAATCAGAGAGCATTTGTCATTTGTCAACATCAAGTTGTAGAACAGCTTTTAGTTCAAAAAAAAAAGTTGAAGAAGGTGTTTAGACGTTGGCGTGGCTGATGCCTTTCAGTTTCAGAGCAGGTGTGAGCTCAGGCGGATGAGCCTTGTAATGAACTCAAAAGCCTTTTTATGTATCGTGTGATGCATATAGACTGGGACGGTTATCTTGGAACTATATAAAAAAAAAGTTGTACTAGAACATTTGGTTGGTGCTAAAAATTTCATTTTGTATTAAAAAAAACTCATCTGTTCGTACCTGAGGAAATGAAAGAAAACAGCGAGTGCTTCTGTGCGCAGGTGCTTATCTACATGATGGCGTACGGCAGCAGCATGATTAGTTTAATCCAGGCAGGGAGATTCAGGAGCAGGTTGGTTGACGCCGCTGGTGGCCTCTGCTTCCCCCCTCTGGCACAATGATTCGGAACGGATCGGTTGCTTTGGCCGCAAGTACTAGAACGAAGCTATGCTGAATCCTTCGTTTTTTTCTAAATAAAAAAAGAAGAAGATCAAGCTATGCAGCAGTTGTTAGTTGCCATTGCCAACCGTATGCTGGTCAATAACTTGCTCTGCTGCACATGGGGCTGCTTGTGCGAGGAAGGCAAAATGCTGCCTTGTTCATTTCCTCCCGTCTTCTTGATGCAAATGCCTGACGCAGACACGTTTTCCACTGTTCCCGTGACGGTGCAACGCTCCTGGTTCTGGGCCCCTCAAATCTCATCGAAAATCCTTCCGATCCCGTGGCAAATTTGGAGCACACAACTGATCGATCTTCTGTTTATTTTCTACCACCTGATAGAGATTAAAAGCATTGTTACTCTTAAGCTCGTCTGGAAATCGAAGGGCTCTCCCCAGGTTCCTCAGCATTTGGCAGTGAGGGGTGCCATCTTGGATTATCTGAGGTACCGTAAGGGAGCATTGACACCGATAGTCCCGTGGCTTGATGCGGGGAGTAAGACAAGTGATCAGCAAGGTAAAACCACTAACCAGGGAGTGCCTTTTGTGTTTCAGTTGCGCCGAAACAAAGCCGTCCCTGTCGATGCTGTTGTCATGACAGCCTGACGCTCAAGTTCAATGCCGTGCCAAGAAGGGACTACGGCTCGGCCGGACGATCGCTCGCTCTCTGCTGTCTGCTCCCTGCCTGGGCCATCCACATCTTCTGGTACCAAGTATTTCCAGGATGTCATTCTTGTGAAAGCGCTTCCTGGTCGGTTTGTTCTTTTCTGAAAGCGCATCAGTTACTGTATCAAACTGAAGAACGTGCCTTTGTTTTTTGTTGAATTTTCTAAAGTTCACTAAAAAAAGTTGTTGGAGTTTCTTCGGTGTAGAATTCAGAATTTCGATCTGTCCACCTGAATTTTCAACCTCCATGGAAGTTTCGAGCTGAGCCTTGTCAAATATCTCGCGGAACGGAACGGAACGGCTGAGACGCGCTTGTCTTGACGCAATGAAATTGCGGTTTTGTACTGTTTGCCCGGGGAGGCCTGTGTGGACCGATGCGGCAACGCAACAGTGCGCGGCTTTCTTTGGAAATCTTTGCTCGGATCGGTAGGTTTTTGCTACCTTTGCCCCGATACCTTTCTTGGTGTACCAGCTTTAATACTCACGGGTAGTAACCATTTATGCAAAAAAAATATAAAAAAAATGCATGAGTGTGGATGGTTAATTTCTCTCCTAAAATTCGTGTGAAATTCGAGCGTTCCGAAATTCATATCGACGAGATCTCAGACGGAACAAAGTGGGTTGTTGTAAAGAAAAAGGAATGGTTTCGAATGGTATGTAGTGCTAAAACCAAAAAATTACTACTACCTCCATAACATCACATGAAACTAGCCTCAATCTGAGGGTATACATGTATGGTCAATGCTGAAATTCACCGAATTCCCTAGCACAACACATCACTGCGAAAGCCCTAGAACTAGAAGGGGGGGTAAAAAAAGGACACCCGTAGTTCTACCATCAAGCAGCTACTGCTACTAGTACCAGCTGCTAGCTAGTGGTAAGAAAAAAAATCAAGAGCACCAGCAGCAGCAGGGAAATCCCCTCGACCCTGCAGCCTCGGCTTCTGTAGTCTGTACATTCTACCACGGGGGTAAACCCGTAAAAACGGACATGGCAGAGCCGTAATATCCCGCGGCGGCGGCGGCGGGAGGCGGGGTCGGGGCGGCGCGGCCGCGGCGGGAGCCTCCTAGCAGGTGGGGACGGCGGCAGAGGAGGAGGGGTGGGCGTCGTCGGAGAGGCTGAGCAGGAGGCGGCGGAACTCGGCGGCGGGGCAGGGGATGCGGAGCGCGCCGGGGTGGGCGTAGCCGTACTCCTGCGCGGCGCGGCGGAGGAGCGCGGCGAAGGCCGGCTCGCCCAGCAGCTCGGCGCGCACGGCGAAGCGCTCCACGGGGCCGCCCTCCTCGCCGACGCACACCGGGACGTGGCCCTCCGGCACCACCGCCGCCGCCGACGCGGATGCCGCCGCAGGCGCACCCTTGCCCTTCTTCCGCCGGAGATGGCCGCGCCCCGCCGCCGCCGCTGGGCCGGCGCCGTCCTCCTCCGCCGCCGCGACGGTGCGGGAGAGCCGCCTCAGGAGCCGCTTCATGGCCGCCTGGCCGGTGGAGCTGGAGCTGGAAGGAGAAAAGCGGTTTCTTGTTGGAGGTTGAGGGGGGAGAGGCTCGAGGACCGAGGGCGTGTGGCTGCGGCTTGGACTGGGCGAGTGAGGGAGCGGTGGAGCTCCGGGCTGCGCGCTTTATAAAAAGAAGCCGTGGAGGGACCGATGGAGAGGAAGAGGAGGGGTATCGTACAAGGTGGTGGTACCGGTTGTACCCGGCGGGGTACGGGGGGGCCGCGCCGGGGCGGGCGGCAGAAAGCCGGTGGGCCGGGCCCAACTTGTCGCTCTGACCCTTTTCGGCCGGCCCTTTAACCGAGCCACCCACCACCGGCGGCTGCCCTTCCTTGTCAGCGGTCTGGTCCCCCATGCCATGCCACCAGCGAGCATGGGCGCGTGGCCCAGCCGGCAGCCGGAGCCCGACCGGCGATGAATTCCGGTGCAGTCAGCGAGCCCGCCCGCCACCGCCACCAGCGGCCGTGCCGCGTCCGTGGTCCGGCGCGTACGGCCGGTGAAGCTGGCTACGGCGGCCGACCGGGACGTGCCGCGCGACGCGACCGTGACAGCCGAGGCAAGACCGCAAGACCACAAGAGCAAGAGGCAGCAAGGCGGCCAAGGGCCTACTCCTAGCTGGAAACGAGATCGGAGAAGAGGGGAGTGGCACCGGCGGGGCCCACCTGGAAAAGTCAAATGCTGCTGTACCGCGCATGCTGTAGAAAGTTTTTTCTCTCCCTCCGTTGCGATTTTTTTTCTACGGCGACGTACATACGTGTCCGGCCGTTTACTGCTTGTTCGCACGTATACGGTATACATCGACATCGTTACAGTACAGCGTGGCCAGTGGTGGATGGTAGAATGGTCATACGGACCGGTTGAAGAGCGGCGAGATCCTGCGCGTTGGATTCGTCCACTACGCAACGACTTTTTCAGGCCAGGCATGAGGCATCACGATCGGTGAATTGAAGCTGCTGTCTGTTCAGAACCGGAAGGGCTTCATGTGGGACAACGACCAGTCGCCTGATACTATTAGCTTGCAAGAACATGGAAGATATATCGTGATTAAAGCTGATGTAGAGATTGTTCAAATGTTAGGCTGTCCCTTGGACTAGATATACGGAGTATGTCTTTTCTGATAAGAAGATATGCATATATATGTCTTTTTTGTTCAATCAATGAATGCAACCCGGCCGCGTCATCAGAGGATTTTGGTCCATCTTGTGTTTGTGTACTCGTTCCAATTTCTTCGCAGTCAAACCTTTTTAAGTTTGCCATTGTTGAAAAGGTCATATTTTCATCGAAATTATTTGCAAAAAAATGCATCGTTGTTGTCGCATTGTAGAAAGTGTCGGTATCGCAAATAAACAACACGTAGGTTTTTCATTTTTCAGTCAGAGATAGTACTTCTGCTCCCTGTTTAGATCAACACTAGGAAGACTTAGACTAGTGATTGGTATGAAGGTCCGGAATGTTTTTGCAAAATTTTAAACTATGGATTAATTTGTAGAAACGTTAGGGTATTTTTAGTTAGAATGCAGGGGTTGTGCATTAATTACCATGAACCTGGGGATTTTTATGTAAAATCTTGGAATGTGGATACATGTTCAGAAATTTTAGGGTCTTTTCGTAACAGCCTATGGACCGTGGTTAATTTCTGTAGAGCTCAGGTTTGTAAAAAAAGAAAGGATTGCACGTTGTTTGTCGTAAACTTACCTGAGAGGTGGCTGGATCCAGGGAGGTGTCCTAAAATTGTTGGAGAGGTGACTTAAATAAATGATATTTATGAAAAAAAGTCGAGGGCGTTTCATTAAGTTTTCGGATCAGTGGTTGGACTACAGTTTGATTTTGATGAAGTTTGTGGAGGGGGTTTGCAAAATTGATAGCCCTCTTAGCAACTCTAAGAGCCTCTCTAAAAATCACTAGCTAAAATCCTGATTTAGCTAGTATGTAAAATGAAATAGATAGCAAAAAGTTGTTAAAATCCAACAGCCTCTCTAAACTGAATTCTCTATATGTTCCACCTCCAGTGGGTCCCGCCAGTCATACTCATGAAAATCAGGATAGCTAGTCACTAGTCACTAGCCAAAGATAGCTAGCGGGGCAACGAATTTAGCTAGTCAGGATCGCTAGTTGGGCAGATAGCTAATATGTTGGAATAGTGTTTTTGAGTTTTTTTTTTCCAAAATTTAGCTAGCCAAGTCATTTTAGCTAGTCTATTGGAGTTGCTCCATGTATCTCTTCGAGGCGCAAGGTGGTCTCCATAAAACTTACTAAGAGGTGGCTGGAATAAAATTGTATTTTTATGAAGCTCGATGGGGTTATCGTAAAACTGCCTAAGAGGGGGTTTGAACAAATGGTATTTCTGCAAAGTTTGAGGGGGTTTCCATAAACTTATCTGTGTGTGGGCTGGACTACATATTAAATACGATAAGTTTGAGGTGGATTTTGTAAAGTTGACAGTCCTCTTGGCACTACTGCAAAGCTCGAGGTGGTTTCCATAAAACCGCCTGAGAGGTAGCTTGGGCAAAAAATGCTATTTCTGTAAAGTTCGAGGGTGTTTCCATAAAATTACTTGGTGTGGGCTGGACTACATATCAATTTCGATAAAGTGTGAGGACTTTGTTGTAAATTTGCCGAGCCTCATGGATGGACCCGCGCCGTCCACACGCGATACGACGGCCGAGATTTTCGTGCTGATGTGGCTCAATGGGGGGGGGGGGCAAAATCCCCCCTCCCCCTGTTTAGGTCTTTTAAAGATAGTGCCCCTAGCATGGTCGTCCGAGATCCAATGAGAATGGAATTGAAGGCGAAGCGTTGCGTGTGTCCCAACAGGTCAGCACACATGCATGAATATCGCGCGCATCACCATCCATAGTCTAACGACAAATGCAAGTGGGCATGCAGTAGCCACAACAAGAAGTCAGTGCATTAATTAGGTCCTGTTTAGTTTCCTGAAATCTCACCAAAATTCTCACTTAGAGGACCATGTTAGTTCATTTTTTCTCTCTGTGCACGCAACCTAATGAAAAAAAACTTCACCTATTTCATCAAAATTTCAACCAACTAAACAAATCAGTACATTAATTAGGCCCTGTTTAGTATCCAGGTGAAACCACTATTTCCTTTTTTTACCTCACCAATATTAACGTGGTGAAAACATTTTCAGTGGTGAAATCGATCGAGCAGAAAAAAAAGTACAGTACGTACGTAGCGAACACTGACCGTCTCCGACACGTAACGTAACGCGGCTAGTGTCGGGACAGAGCCCCGAGGCCGGCCGGCGGGAGGGCCTGTAGTGGTAGTGCACACGGCGCGGCGACCCAGTCGCGCGCGCCCCGACACATGGGCCCTCCCCACGCCCTTCCCTACCTCGATTGATCTGATCTGACGCACAGCTAGCGGCCCCCGGCCGGGGCCTCCGTACGCGCATCAGCGCACTGCTCACGTACGTGCTCGCGCGTGGACGTCGAGCTGGATCAGTGGATCACCGCCGCGCGGCGCATTCATGCTCATCCATTACGTGCTGGCCCGGCCAGCGGCCAGTATACTTGTACTCCATGCGGTAGTAGAGTTCTCTACTCCAAGCTGAAAGATCGAACCGAGCCAGGCGCGCGGTTAGTACCCATTCATGCACGGCACGTACGTTTACGTCCCGATGCCATGGGGATGGAGCTTTCCCCTGACCGTACTTTAAAAATTCACACAAACTTAAGAAAAAAGTTATATCTCATATGTGTCAACTATAGATAGTCTTTACATTTTATCTTCATTCTCCTCCTCACGGGTACGTATACACACGCGCGTCTTTTATAAGACCGCGTTTAATTAGCTGAAATTTTGATGAAATTATTTACATTAAATTGCGTGCACAAAGAGAAAAAAATGAGTAAAATTTTGGTGAAATAGGTGAAATTTTTGGAATTTTACGAAACTAAACGAGACTTTAAGTAAAATATATGCTCTCGATCTGAACCAAGAAAACGCATGGTGGATCGCGGTTATACGCTGCAGAATTTTATACGTATTGTACTTCTATACGTACGAATGCTTATACTGAGGTGGCAGTGACACGATTCTAAGTCTGAGCGTGACAAGCGGCGACGACTTGTATACTGCAGACACCCGGGGCCCGCCCCCACCTAGCCTTGGCGAGCAGCAGCAGGACCACGCACGGCACGGCCTCAGCGAGTCAGCGACGGTGGTGCGTCGTCTCTGCCTGCGCCCAAGACCATGCGGGCTCATACCGCCCCGTACTGTCCGGAATCACGTACGGACGAGAGGACCCTCGGGAGCACAGCACGGCACGGCACGGCAGTGCACGATCTTCCATGCACGCATGCGTACGTGTCCCGTGGCCGAACCTAGGAACAAAAACCGGCGTGCCGGTACCGGCTTTTCATGACGGTGTGCTTGTTAATGGTCCTCGACCCGTACACGTTCACCTTTCTCCATTCTCGACGCCCCGTCGTCATGGAAACTTTGGCTTCGTTTGCTTGATTAAACAAGGTTACCACTTAGGGACTCTTTAGCAGGACTTTTCCAAGTGCTTCTTCACCAGTTTCTACAGAAACTCTGTCAAACACCTAACAAAAAACAGCTTCCAACTTGAAGTTATGGAGAAGCCATTTTGCAATTTGTACTAGGGAGGTGAAGCTAAAAATAGTAGCTCCTCGCGACTTCTTTCCCACATGTGACATTAAGGGCCCCTTTGGTAGGGCTGCGGCTGTGACAAAAACAGCTTCGGCTGTGACTGTGTTGGTGAAGCAGCTTTTTCTGGCTGTAGTTGTGTCAGTTAGAAAAACGTTTGGCAAAACAGCTTTTATGACTGTGCAACATAGATAAAAGGACAAAATATCTATACTACCATTTATTTTTATTTTTCTATTTCCTTACTATTTTTCTCTTTCTTTGTTTTTCCTCAACTCTCTTATCCATTCACCCGCAAGCGGCAAGCCTAGTACTCCCTTATCCATTCACGGGGCTCTTCTCCTTTGCCGTTGGTCCGGCCTCCAGTCCCCACGCCGCCAGCTCCCACGCCGTTGGTCCGGCCCCCAGCCTCCCACGCCGCCAGCTCCCACACCGTTGCACCTGCCGCCGGCCGCCTCCTCTCCGTTGGCTTGCGCCTGCTCCCCGCGACCCACGCTCGTCACCGGAGGCCGGAGGCGGAGGGCCCGCATCGACGGCTGCCTCTTCCCAACACTGCTCGAGCACCCATCGCCGGCCACCATGGGCCCCGCCAAGGTAAGGAGAAGCCGCGGGGAGCCTCTTTTTTTGGCTTTCGCGGCGTCGATCTGCTGTGTGAGCGCGATTCGCGGAGCTTTTTCCCGGCTTCGCTATCGAAGCCCTTTCTTGCAGAACCATTTGGCAGGGCTTCTGCTTCTGCTGGGGAAGAAGCCGCAGCCGAAGCCCTGCCAAAGGGGCTCTAAAAATACAGAGAAGTCACAACCACAGCTATTTTACCAAACACTTTATAAAATGGCTTCAGCTTCACCAAAGAAGTCATTTTACCATAGCAGCCACAGCCACAACTGTTTCAGCCACAGCCACAGCTCTGCCAAAAAGGCCCTTAGTATCAACAAAATGACCTTTTAAGTCGAAAGCGTGCGCGATCCTCGATTATTCTTATCTTTGTCGATGCATTTTTAGACCGTCGTTTGTGTGTAGCCAACGACTTTGAAATTGTGCATGCCCTAGTCGATCCCTTCCTTCCTGGGAATCGTTTAATTTACAACACTACGAGTAGCTTTTTCGATCATTTGGTTCCCGCCAGGAATTTTTTTATTTTTTAACTTTTTTAATCTAATTTTTTAATAATAACTTATCTCCAACTAAATTTTCAAGAAGTAACCCTTTTGGTCGCGCCAAGTTTCGTGACGTGACTAATATACACGTTAGTAGTAGAAAAAGTCGCTACTGACATGGTAAACATAGTCGCGCCAAACCTCTTGGCGCGCCACGGACGGTGGCATGACCGATCCGTTCCCGTGCCTGAGCCAGGAGTTTCAGGTCTCATTTAGCCGTGTTTCATTCATCATTTTAATTAGTAAATGAACTCCTAAATTAGTGAAATTCAAGGTGTATGATCTATAGAGTGTATACGTTCTATTTTAACTATTTACATTCCAAATCATGATGGATAAAATGAGAAATCTATTTTCGAAATAGGCTAAGTGTTATTGGATTAACGCATCAAATGTGCTAAGTCCAAAAACAGAGCCAACTAGTCAACTTTAGACCTACTTTTTGAGAAATTTTACACTAAGATCTTGAATATTTTTGGACTACAAGTGAATTTTGATGTTCATAGAGAATTTTGGATAAGTTGTTGTTCAAGAAAAACAAAGAATTCAAAATTTAAAGAAGTTCTAAAGTTGGAAAGTTGTGTTGTTTTTCTACACTTGTGAAACAGCACAACTTTCCAACTTTAAGCCTCCCTTGAACTATGAATTCTTTACTTTTGTTGACAAACAACTTATCCAAAATTCTTTATGAACATCAAAATTCACTTGTAGTCCAAAAATATTCAAGGTCTTAGTGTAAAATTTCTCAAAAAAAATAGGTCTAAAGTTGACTAGTTGGCTCTGTTTTCGGACTCGTTAATCCAATAACACTTAGCCTATTTCGAAAATAGATTTCTCATTTTATTCACCATGATTTGGAGTACAAATAGTTAAAATGAAACATATACACTCTATAGATCATACACCTTGAATTTCACAAATTTAGAAGTTCATTTGCTAATTCAAATAATGAATGAAACACGGTTAAATGAGACTTGAAACTCCTAGGTCAGGCAGCGGAACGGATCGGTCACGCCATGCTCTATGGCGTGACTCGTGGTGAGTCACCCCAAGACGTCTGGCGCGACTACTTTTGTCACGTCAATTGTGACTTTTTCTACTGCCAACGTGTACATTAGTCGTGACACCGCATGTGGCGTGACTCAACTATTAGTCGCGTCACGACGCTTAGCGCGACCAAAAAGGCTACTTCTTAGAAATTTAGTTGGGAAGAGATTATTATTAAAAAATTAGATTAAAAAGGATTAAAAAATAAAAAAATTTCTCCCGCCAGCCACGCATGCTTCTTTCTTCCCTGATTTCGCTTTCGGCTTTCCGTACCAGTGCAGCACGACTTGTGTACGAGCGAGTGAGATTTTATTGGAAGATGCTTGGCACACACAACTACCGTTGCGCCGTTGCTTGCTGCTCGATCTCGCCACGTACGCATGGCGGAATAACGTTGGAAAAAAAACGCTCCTGATAGGTGTCTCGATCGACCGATCACTCGTCGATCGATCTCATTGACCAGTAGTGGATTCGCGCGGCGTCTTTTTGACTCGTGTGTGGTCCAGCCACCCGGGAGAGCGAGAGTGACCGACCGCTGGGAGCCACCCTGGAATGTTGCCATGTCGGCATGCATGCATGGTGTTGCGTTAATTGCGTTCTTCGGATGGCCGATATATATAGGTGCCTTGGTCGATCCGTTGGTGGATGAGCGGATCCGGCCGTATCAGATTCGCGGCGAACTTCGTCTCTTTTGACCGGTGCCTTCTCGTCCTCCAGCCTCGCGCTCCATCAGACGTACGCGTGGAAACCGATGGCGTTAGGACAGTCGAGAGGGTGATCGCACAGTTACCAAAACTGAAATCTTAAGAACTGTGTCAACGGAGGGTCATGGTGATGAACTTGGGGTCATGGTGATGACCCTCCTCTCTCATTCTACGACACTTTTCATCATCTCTCCTCATAAATTTGCTGATGTGGCAGAAAATTTAATGCTCATGACCCTCTCATGACACTTCCCACTGAGACTGGCCTTTGGAAAAAGTCGTTGCGCCTCTACATGTGTTAATTGTGAGAGACCGAGAAGCAACAGATGAGCATAATGCTAAAATGAAAAATTACATAATGCTAAGGGTTCAAGTGAAAGATGTGCTAGGACATAAATGTGAAGAGTGAGTTATTTGTAAAGGGGTTTTTGCTTAACATGGACTCAGGGTTTTTTTAACCGATCGTAAGGGCCAAACCGCCGCCCAGCGGTAACGGTTTACCGCAGCGGTTTGAGCGGTTACCGATTAAAACCGTTCAAATTCAAATTTTCAAACCAAACCCCCCGTTCAACCGGTTTGAAATGGTTTACCGGACGGTAAACCGCAGCGATTTGAATAGTTACCGGCCTCTGGGTCAAAAAACCGGCGCAGTGAAGAATTTGGTGTGTTTTCAAATTTCAATTAAAAAATTGGAAAATATAAGAAAAAATTATATAAATATTTAAAGGTGCATAGAATCTAATGATGTCAAAAATTTTCAAATATTAGTGCATTTAGTATTTTTTGCGAGCATTAGAAGTTCAACCAGTTCCTTTTTCTTTTTTGGTTGAACTTCTAATGTCCGCAAAGTATACTAAACGAACGAATATTTGAAAATTTTTGACATCATTAGATTCGTGACAATTTGAACTATTTTGAAGATTTTTTTGAGATTTTTTCATTTTTTAATTCAAATTTGAAATTTTGAATTTGGACGGTTACCAACCGATGGGTACCGTTACCATTCTGCAACGGTAACCGCCTCGGTAACTGTCGGTAAAAAAAATACACGGACTGCGGAGAGATCCTTGTCAGCCAGCGGTCTGGCCCCCAGCCGGAGCCGGACCCCGACCTGGCAGACGGCGACGGGCCCCGCCGCCCCGATGAATTCCGGTGCCGTCCGCCCGCCACCGCCAGCGGCCGTGCCTCGTCCGTGGTCCGGCGCGTACGGCCGGTGAAGCGGCGGCCGAGCGGGACGTGCCGCCGCGACCGTGACAGGAGAGGCAACAAGCAGCAGGTCCAAGCAGGAGTCCGGAGCTGGACACGGAGAGTGAAGCCGGTAGGGCCCACCTGGACTGCATGCATGGGTCCAGTTGGTCCAAATTAAATTGCAATCCCGTTCTCCCTTTCCTTTTTTTAAATAATCTTTCTTTTGCCAAATCTCCCTCGCGTGATTTTTGCTGTCGGTCGGAAAGTAAACGTGAAATGCTGTACCAAGTGCATGCTGTGGAAAGTTTTTTTTCCCCTCTCCGTTGCGATCTTTTTTTTTTCCATCGGCGACGTACAAACGTACATACGTGTCCGTTTACTTGTTCGCATGGAGTATATACATACGTCGGCATCGTTACAGTACAGCGTGGACAGTGGTGGTTGCTGGCAGAATGGTCAATGTGCATACGGACAGGTTTGGAGACCGACGATCCTGCGCGTTGGATTCGTCTCGTCTCTGCCCCGACTTTTTCAGGGCCAGGCATGAGGCATCTCGCTCTCCGTCGGTGATCAATTCTGCTGTCTGTGCATCAGCTCGACTCTAACATGCATATATGGATATCGCGCGCCATCATATCCAAAACCTGATCTTAGAATTCAGGCGAAAACCACTATTTTTTTTTGTTTACTTCACAAACTTTTAACTTGAGTGGTGTGACGATCGTTTGGGAAGGCTCCCTGCTGTGTATTGCAACACCACCCGATCGATCGAGCAGAAAAGGTAGCCAACACCTGACCGTCCCCGAGGCATAGCTAGCTGTCCGGACAAAGCCACGACGCCGGCCGAGGAGGCGAGGAGTAGTGTGCACGGCGCGGCGACCCAGTCGCGCGCGCCCCGGCCGACACCTGGCCCCCACGCCCTTCCCAGCTGATCTGGCGCCGTACGTACAGGTACCCGGGGGCATCCGTACGCGCACCCGCCCGCGCACTGTTCACGTACGTGCGCGCGTGGACGTCGAGCTGGAGACCGTGCGCTGGATCAGTGGACCGTCGCGCGCGGTGCATTCATGATCGACCATTCATTGCGTGCTGCCCCGCGGCCAGCAGTGTGCTTCTATGGAGTTCGATCTCTATCAACTCCGAGCTGAGATCGAGCCGTGCCGGTAGGCATGCACGGCACGTACGTCTCGATGGCATGGAGGTCTCCCTGACCCGTGTCCGAAAATTAATTCCGACAGCACATTGCTGCGTCATCAGATCAGAACACCTAGATTTATCTTCTCCCCCTCACGTACGCGTATACGCACCTTTTATAGTTAAATAAATAAAATGTACTCTCGATCTGAACCAAGAAAACGTGGTGGATTGGCTAATATATGCTGGAGTAAAATGCACCAGAGGTCCATCAACTTGTATGGATGTGTCACTTAGGTCCATCAACTTCGAAAACGCATTTCTGGGTCAATAAACTTGTTGAGTCGTTCACCACAGGTCCATAACTATCACATATGCTTCTACTGCTGACATGACATGGTGAATTGGCTCGAAGAAGCATATCCTAACTCAGACATTTCATCGAGCAGCTTATGAGTGACACACGATTGACATTTTTGGAGCTGAACGGCAGCAACCTCCTCCCGTGCCGTCATTCAGCTCATGGAATGTCGAGTCTCTGTCGTCCGTATGTAACCTACTTGTTGAAATGCCTTAGCTAGGAGATGCTTCTTGAGCCAAATCATCATGTTATGTCACCAGTAGAAGCATGTATGGACAATTATGGACCTGCGATGAATGACTTAACAAGTTTATGAACCCAAAAATGCATTTTCAGAGTTGATGGACCTAAGTGACACGCCCTTACAAGTTGATGGATCTCCGGTGCATTTTACTCTATATGCTGCTGCAGAGACTTTTGCTATACATTGGAGTACTTCTATACGTATTGTGTGTGAAAGCTTTACTGAAGTGACACGATTCAAGGCTGAGCGCGTGACGTGCGGCGACTTGTTGACAAGAATAGATAGAGGATGTGAAGTTGGGACCCCACAAGCACGGGCCCTTCCTCACCGGCAGACACACGGGGCCCACCCACCCATATTGCCATGCGGGCTCATACCGTACCGTCCGGAACCATCACGTACGGACGAGTACCCTCGGAGCACGGCAGAGCATGAGCATGTAGCTTTCCCTGCCCGGTCGAGCAGCAGTGCAGAGTGCACGACATTCCACGCATGCATATATGCGTGTCCCGTGGCCGAACCTAGGACAAAAACCGGCGTGCAGCAGGTTCCGGCTTTTCATGACGGCGTGCTAGCTCGATGGTCTTGGACCGGTACGGTTCACCTTTCTCCATTCTCAACGCCCCGGCCCGTCATGGAAAGTTTGGCTTGGTGGTGTACGTGCTCCGGGCCTCCGGCCACGCGCTTAATTAAACAAGGTTATCACTTATATCAACAAAATGCCCTTTAATTAAGTTGAAAGCGTGTGCGATCCTGGATTGTTCTTATCTTTCTCTAAGCAACCGTTTGTGTAGCCAACTTTGAAATTGCGCACGTCGAACCTTCCTGGGAATCGTTTACATCCCTGCTTTTTCGACCATTTTGGTTCCCGCCAGCCATGCGTGCTTTTTTTTTTCTTCCTGATTTCTCTTTTCGGCTTTCCGTACCAGTGCAGCACGACTTGTGTGTACGAGCGAGAGTGAGATTTTACTGGAAAATGCGTGCACCACAACGACCGTTGCGGCCGGCGTGCTTGCTGCTCGATCGCCACGCGTGGCATAGCGTACGTTGAAAAAAAAAACGCTCCTGGACGCGCTTACTTGTCTTTTCTAGCGCCGTGATAGGTGCCTCCATTGATCACTCGTGTCTCGTAGCGGATTCGCCACGTCTTTTTGACTCGTGGGCAGAGCCGGTCCTAACGATGGGCGACTATGTGCGACCGTCGAGGGCCCAAGTCGTAAGGGGGTTCAAGTCCGTGTATATGTATTGTACATGTACAAATTTTGTATAGACACATAGGGAAGGAAACGATCCAAAAAAGTTGTCGCAAAACAGCAGAAAGGTCGCGCGCGTCGCGGCGCCTCCTCGTGAGTCAAAGCGACGGTGTCATCTTCCACAAAAACGAAACAACAACAACATCTTTCAAGATTTTATATAAAACCTAGACTTTAGAAAAGCCAGTCGCAATGAGTTTGTCAGAAAACCCTCGAAATTGTAGGACTGACACTGCTCGTGCGTGGTCGTACCCCGGGGAGAGTGACCGCTGGGGCCACCACCCTGGAACATTGCCATGTCGGCATGCATGCATCGCGTTGCGAGGTTCTTTCCGATGACCGGTAGCTAGGTGCCATCATGCATGGGCCTCGCCTAGATATCCCGACCGGCTTTTCACGAATCGCAAGTGTTCACAACCGTGATCCTGTTTGCTTACTCTTTATCAGCAGTAGCCATCATCAGCCTTAACATGTACTTCCTCTGTTCCAAATTTAGTTCGTTTAACTTTTTTCTTCTTCAAATTTGACCACTTATCGTACTTGAAAATTATGTAAATTATCCTTTTTTATGACTTATTTTATTGACGAAAGTTCTCCAAAAAATGACCTAAATTTAGATATAGTTGCACATTTTTTAATAAGGCAATCAGTAAAAAATCAAACGACTTGTAATTAGGAACGGAGCATGTACATGTGTTAGGCAGGGCTTGAACTAGCTTAGCTTGTTTGCTTATGTTATGTCAACCTCGCTGGCTTGCTTGTCATCGTACTTTTTGGAACTCCATCATATCCCTGCCGAACTTTCGAGCCAAAAGTTCCCGACGAGGTGACAGGACCGGAGAGAAGGCCCATGCATTTTGGGGTCTCTTTGGAGGCTTATTAAGAGGATTAAATATAGACTAATTACAAAACTAATTACATGAATGGACGGGAAATCGCGAGACGAATCCATTAAGCCTAATTAATCCATCATTAGAGATTGTTTACTGTAGCATCGTGTTGTCTAATCATGGCATAATTGGGCTCGTTAGATTCGTATCGAAAAATTAGGTAGGGGTTATGGAATGGGTTTTATCATTAATCCACATTTAATACTACTAATCAGTGTCCGAAAATTGATGTGACGGATAGTTGGGAAAAAATTTGGGAATTAAACAGGCCCTAGTTTCTCCGTACCACCGCGCGCGGCACTGCGTGTACGAAATTCAAGTCGCGCTAGCTAGTCCTCTCCCTTGAAAATGACGCACAACGCGACTTTCCGGAGCTCAAAGCCGCCTGGCCTAAACGTGTCGAAACCACACACTTTCGATGGCTCTCGTGTTCTTCTTCTTGACCGGCCGGGAAGACGAGGGAGACGAACCAGACGTACGATCAAAGTCGCAGCAGTGTGCAGTGGTTTCTCCACCGATCCCCGGTCGGTGCCCATTCTGTACGTATCTGATTCGTGGGTGGTCGTCCCTGCAGATTCGTGCGGCGAAAACGAAGATCGCCGGAGGCGCCTTCGTGCCCTCGTCGTTTTTTTGACCGGTGCGGTGTATGCATGCTTGGCCCTCCGGGCTCTGCGGCGGCCTCCCGACGGGCCGACCGACGCGACCCATCTCTTTCTGCGTTTATTAGGACTTTTGCTGGAGAAGGAACTGGAGGATGGCTCCGCTCCTACCCCAGCCCCCTCCCCTACCTCCGTCCTCGGCCCCCTCGCCGGTGGCGACCCCAACCCACCACCCTCACGGCACCCCCAGCCCTCACGGCAGCCAGCCCCCCTCCTCGCCCACCTTTCAGGCTGGGGAGGAAGCTTTAAACCTCTTCTATGATGGCAGCCCGGTGGCCGTTGCCTCTGGGAGCTCCTCTGCTCCCGGATGTGACGGGTCACCGAAGGATTCCTCTGCGCCACGACTTGACGAGACCTCCATTGATTCCAGGGGGAAAGGTGTGCCTCGGCTGGATTCCTTCAAGGAGGCTCTCCTTCGCCCGCCTCGGACTTTCAAGCCCCGTTTCCCGGCCGGTGCGCCGCGCGAGGCGCAGGTATGGTATGATGAGAGGAGCATGGGCCGGCCGTCGGTCTGGTCCAGGCTTCAGCACAGTGGTCCTGGGGGGCGCCTGGGCGACCGCATTCATGGTGGTCAGCCGGATTCCGGTTCGTCGCTTGAGCATCTGCGTGCTAAGGCGGGCACTAAATGTTTCAACTGTCTCTCAGCGGGCCACCGCATTGCTTTCTGCCGCGACCCGCCCCGGTGCTTGCTCTGCTCGCGTTTCGGTCACAAAGCTCGCTTCTGCCCATCCACACACTCCCTTCCGCCGCCTGCCCACACCGCCTCGCCTGCTCTCGCTGCTGCCGCTCCGCCGCTTCCTGCTTCATCGGACCCGATCTCCGTCTACCCTGCGTCGGCTGTTCCCGGAGCTATTCCCGGGGATGTCGCGAACATGGAGGTCGATGGCTACGACCGCGCCACCATGGCTCGGGGGGCGCCGGATCTTCGACCGGCGCATGTTCGGGCGGCGGCACCGCGCACCGACGCTGTCCGTGACGAGGAGCGTCGACTGGAGACCCTCACGCTGATCACTGTCCAGCGGGACGGCCGCGTTCGGCTGGATGCTGTGCCGGTCCAGCGGGAGGCGGCGCGTCAGCTGCGTGTTCCACCCTTCGCTCTGGGAGTCTCTCGGCTCTCGGGGGCGTCCTTCCTGCTCCAGTTCGGCACCCAGCAGCAGCGCAATGCTACTAGGATTCATGGCTCCGTGCGCATTGGGCACACAGGTTTGCAGCTCCTCCCCTGGACGCGTCATGTTGGCGCCTCTGTAGATCTAGCTACTTTCAACTTTCGTGTTCGACTGTGCATTGAGGGGGTGCCTTCCCATGCTCGCTTTGCTCAATCTATTGCATCATTACTGCCGCCTGCATCGTTCATTGATGATGAGTATTGTGATGTTGAGAAACCTGAGGAGGAGGAGTGCCTTCGGCTCTGGCTTTGGACCATGACACCGGATGATATTGCCTTGTCGGGATCCCTGGACATTGAGGAACCAGTGACCATGCCGCAAGAGGGATATGCGGAGAACTTGTATGAGCTTGGGATGCCCATGGGGGCGATGCGGCTCAGGCGCTCACCTACGAGGTCATTATTCATGTGGATCGTGTGTTGGATTACTCACCCCTTCCGGCGAGCCCTTCTCACCAGGCTTCCGACAGCCCGATCAGCGGGCTACCTGATGACTCCTTGGAGGAGCAGTGGCCGGTGAGCCAGTCTTTTCTGTGGAGGCTGGGAATGCCGGATGGTACTGGTCGTCGATCGCCGGTGCGCCGAGTCTCGGTTCATGACAGACTTGGGGATCGAGGCAGGGACAGGTCGCCGCCGCGGGATGGTGGTGGCGGCGCTGGGTCGGGGCTTCCGCAGGGGTTCCATCAGTTCCCGCCGTCGGGGCCGCATGATCTCCCGGGACTGCGCGGAGGTGGAAGGGGGTCTCATGCTTCTAGCAGCCACCATGGAGGTTGTCAGCATTACAGAAGGGCTCCGGCTAATGTGTTCAGTCGGCTTGGTCCGGTCGGCGGTGCGGCTCCGGCGCCGCCGCTGCCTGTTGCTCGCAAGATGGTTTGGCGTACGAAGCAAGGAGGCCAGTTCAGGGTTGGTCTTGAGCATGGGGATGAGGTCCTGGTTGACAGTTACCCTGTTCGTGATAGTTTCTCTTGGGAGTGGAGAGAGGTGGACCCGATGGAAGAGGAAGCAGCTGGGGCTTTGCGCCCAATGGAGAGTCGGTCTGCACGATCGCAGTGCTCGGTGGAGCCACCTGCGATCCTCGCGGACTTGGCTGTGCCGTCTGCCCAAGCTGCGCTGGGGTCCAGTTCCAAGGAGGCTGAGGGCCTAGAGCACGGTCTAGACGAGCTGCTACCCGTTCAGGACCGGAGGGAGGCTGATGGTGTACACATGCCTAGGGAGGATGGTGTGCAGGGTCTCTTGACCTTGCTTCTGAGCACGCGTGCCTGCCATCTCTGGCCGCTCAAGATTTGGAGATCGGTGTATTGATGAAGTCTACTGTCAGTTTGTGTGTGGAAGGGAGTCAGGGGATGGCGACAATTTTTTCTGATCTTAGGAAGGACGGCCTGGGGGCCGGTTTCCGGAGGATTTGGGCCAATCTGGGCCTATTACGATGAGGGGTCATCACAACTCTCTTGATGGGCCTACAGTACAGCTTCCGGCCTGGGAGCAGGACCTGTTTGACTTGAATGTCCCCTGCACTCAGATGGAAGAGGAACGGGGTGATAAGGTGGTACTGGAGGAACCGCTGGCTCAGCCGGCAGGCATTCTGGGGTTGGCTGATTGTCGTCTCAACAAGGAGCCTCGCGATCAGGCGTGTAGCAAACTGGGTACTAGAGGTATGGCACGCTTCGCTGCCCCCCTGAAAAAAGCTCTGTTATGCAACCTGCCTACCAGATCGAAGAATGTTCAGAGCAAGAAAGGGGCGGCGGGGGAGACTGTGCATGGGGAGAAACGCAAGATCAAAACTGCAGTGAAAGACCATCTGGGATCATCTATTGACGACCAGGCGACCTCTCTGGCACTGAAGGCAGTGGGTATCCCGGGGGATGTGCGGCTCAAGTCTGATTCAGCAGCACAACTTCTTGGTGAGGCCCTCTGTCGCCTTCTACTGAAGGACGCTGCTGACAACGCCAGGTCTGTACTGGGCCTCCCTGCTGATGGTGTGCCTGATCGGCTCTCGGCCCTGGTTGGTGAGCTGGGCGAGGGAATCCTGGTCTAATGCATTGCACAAGCTCACTGGAACTGGCTGCTCAGGAGACATGTCTCTTGCGCAGATGTATCTTTTCTTTTGCCTTTTGCATTCTGGTCAGGTTCTTCTTGGTTTGTGGTTGGTCTGGTGGTTTGTGGGAGAAGGATGGTTGGTGGTGTGCTTGTTCTATTTGTTTAGTTTGCTGCTTCTCTGGTTGGGTCTGTGGTCGGCTTTGGTGGGCATTGGGAGGTGGCTGGCTGGTGGAATGTGTGTACTTTTGTTTTTATGGCTGATCAAAACCTTATCATCCTAAATTGGAATGTGCGTGGCCTTAATAACTTGGTGAGACGCAAGGTGGTGCGTGATCTGGTAGGAGAAACAAGAGTGACTATTGTTACACTTCAAGAAACCAAGCTGGACAGTATTGACAGGGAGGTGGTGATTCAAACATTGGGTGATCGGTTTGCTAGTAATTTTGCTTATCTGCCGGCAGCTGACACTAGAGGGGGAATCTTAATTGCAGTTGATGACTCTCATTTCAAACTTCTTCATTCAGAAAGGGGCTTGCACTCAGTTACAGCTAAAATCTCAGGTGCTTCTGGGACTCTGGAGTGGTTCTTAACAGCAGTATATGGCCCGCAGGGAGACCAAGATAAATTGCTTTTCCTAGGGGAACTAAGGTGGATGCAACAGATTGTGTCTGACAATTGGCTGGTTATAGGTGATTTCAACCTCATACTTCAGGCTAGTGATAAGAGCAACAACAATCTGAATAGAAGGTTAATGGGCGCCTTCCGGGATGTGGTGCAAGATTTGGAGTTGAAAGAACTGAGCCTACGTGGGAGAAAGTTCACATGGTCAAATGATCGTACCCAAACTAGAATTGATCGCGCTTTTTGCACTACAGCTTGGGATCTGATGCTTCATGGGGTTTCATTGCAAGCTCTGTCCTCCAAGACCTCTGATCACTGCCCCCTCCTGATCACTGAATCTGATAGAGTGAAGAAATACCGTGGTTTTCGTTTTGAAGCTTTTTGGCCTGTGCTGCCAGGATATGCTGAGGTGGTTTCCACTGCGTGGGCAAAGAACCTTACTGTGACCAATCCAATTCTTCGCCTGCACATCAAATTGCAGAGGACTGGGGCTGCACTCAGGAGATGGGCCAAATCTTTGCTGGGCCACAACAAAGTCTTACTGAAAGCAGTTAGCCAACTCATCGGAGCACTAGATGTGGTGCAGGATTATAGGCTGCTCTCTGAAGTGGAAATACGGTTAAAGCGTGATCTTAAAGCAAGATTTCTGGGCCTGACAACTGTTGAGAGGCTGCGTGCTAGGCAGTCATCGCGTCTACTGTCCATCAAAGCATCGGAGGCTAATACCAAGCTCTTCTACATCCAGGCAAACGGTCGAAGGCGTAAGAATTATATCCACTCTCTAAATTTGCCTGACGAAGAGGTGTTCTCTCACAATGCGAAGGCAACAAAGCTGTTTGAGCACTACAGTGACCTTTTTGGAAGGCCTCAACCTCGGGAGTATTCTCTGGATTGGCAAGCTCTGGGTTTGACACCTCATGATCTATCACACCTTGAAGCCAACTTCACTGAGGTGGAACTGCTCACTGTCATACAGGAGATTGCAGCTGAAAGAGCGCCGGGTCCGGACGGCTTTATAGGTGTCTTCTTCAAGAAAAGCTGGAACTTAATCAAGCAAGATGTGTGGCGAGCTGTTGATTATTTCTCCCAGCTGCATGATCAGCAACTCATGAGGCTAAATTCTGCTCACATAGTTTTGCTACCGAAAAAAGTAGATGCAAAAGAAATTGGGGACTTCAGGCCCATTAGTCTTACTCACTCGGTGGCAAAGATCTTTTCAAAATTTTTAGCAAACAGATTGGCTGGTGAACTGAATGGGATGGTGTCTCGGGCTCAAAGTGCCTTCATCAAGAAGCGTAGCATCCAAGACAATTTCTTATACACCCAGAATTTAGTGAGAAGCTTACATAGAGCCAAACAGCCTGCAGTGTTCTTGAAGTTGGACATTGCCAAAGCCTTTGACAGCGTTCGATGGGATTACTTGTTGGAAGTCCTTGAGCATTTAGGGTTTGGGCAAAGATGGAGAGGTTGGATCTCTGCACTGTTATCATCAGCTTCTACCTCCATCATACTTAATGGGGTGCCAGGCCATTGGTACAAACACTTCAGAGGACTCCGGCAAGGGGACCCACTATCGCCCATGCTTTTCATTCTTGCCATGGAGCCATTACATCGCCTACTTGAGAAAGCAACAGCTGAGGGCCTACTTTCACCTCTAAATAGCAGAATGGCTACTTTGCGGACTAGTATGTATGCCGATGATGCTGCGATTTTTGTGAACCCAGTTAAGGAGGAAATTCAGGTTGTGGCTGACACTTTGCACATATTTGGGAACGCTTCTGGGCTTATAATCAATAGAGGCAAGTGTGCTGCTTTCCCCATCAGGTGTGACAGTCTCAACTTTGAGGACATCATGGAGGGTTTCCAGTGCCCAGTCAAAGAATTCCCATGCACTTACTTGGGCCTGCCGTTGCATTTCAGGCAATTACACAAAGTGGAAATCCAGCCAATCATTGATAAGGTTTCCAATAGATTGCCTACATGGAAAGGAAGATTTCTCAACAAAGGGGGAAGGTTGCGACTTCTAAACTCTGTACTTTCGTCAATTCCAACCTATTTCCTAACTGCTTTTGCACCAAAAAAGTGGGCTGTCAAAAGAATAGATAAAATAAGAAGAGGGTTCCTATGGAAAGGAGATGAGAATGCTACAGGAGGTCACTGTCTGGTCAGATGGACAAATGTGATGAAGCCGAAGAACCTTGGGGGCCTGGGAGTGTTGGATTTAGAGATGTTCAGTCGCGCTTTGCGTTTGAGATGGCTTTGGTTCAGCTGGTCAGACCCAGATCGACCGGGGGTAGGCTCGGATGTGCCTTGCAGTGATGTGGATAGGCAACTCTTTCGGGCAAGTACAGTTGTCACAGTTGGCAATGGTCGGAGAGCTGAGTTCTGGGATTCATCGTGGTTACAGGGGCGGGCGCCGCGTGACATCGCTCCTAATCTGTATAAGCTGGCCTGGCGAAAGCACCAGACTGTTTATGATGACCTACAAAACAATAATTGGACGAGGGGTATCTGGAGAATGACCACCGCAGTAGAAATGGCTGAGCTGGTATACCTTTGGAGTCTGGTGGACAGTGTGGTCCTCAATGATCAGGAAGACGTAATTAGATGGAAATGGACTGCTGAGGGCTGCTACTCTGCTAAGTCTGCATACAGGGTACAATTTTTTGGGTCATACAGCTCCTTTGATAACAAAGCCATTTGGGCGGCCAAGGTGGAAGACAAACATCGTTTCTTTGCATGGCTTCTGGTGCAGTGTAAGCTTCTGACTGCTGATAAACTCACAATACGAAATTGGCCTTGCAATCCAACTTGCCAGCTCTGCGATCAGGAGCTAGAGACGGCTGAGCATATGGTGCTGCGCTGCGTGTTTGCCCAGGAAGTCTGGGTGCTTGTTTCCAACTGGTCAGCAGGGTTGGTGAAAGTTCCTTCAACTCTGGTATCGATGGCTCAGTGGTGGAATCAGTCGCTACGAGGCTTACCTAAGAAGATGAAGCAAAAAGTGGCATCCTTGTTAATCTACACGGCCTGGAACATTTGGAAAGAGCGCAATAGAAGGGTCTTTGAAGGAGTTTTGGTCACGCCATCTAGAGTGTTAGTGTTGATCAAGGAGGAAGTTCAGTTGCGAGCATTGGCCTGTGGGGGTGAGGAGCGTACTTCGTTTTCTTAATGTTAGTTTTTCCTAGAGTAATGAGTCCTTTGGTTATTTATGTAATCACACTATGTAACATCACGCTTGCTTCTCCTCCTTATATGATATAGCAGTGCTCCTGCTGGTTTGTTCAAAAAAAAACTTTTGCTGCGCCTATACTTTAAAGTTTAAACTTTTCTTTTTGAAATGGTTAAAGTTTAACTGTCTGTGAGGGATTTCACTGGCTACATACCTACGTAATACCTATATATTGGCACGCATGTAGTGCAGTTAACTTTTTCCCCCATCTTTTCTCCAAGCTGGTTCCGAGCAACTAACCACCAGTGTGCACGTAATCCTTGCCTGTACTTGCAGCGAGATGAGATGCATGTATTTGTTTTTCTGCCTCAGATGAGATGCATGTATCGACTGCACAAAACTTGGAGAAAATGAGAAGTGGGCTTAAATCAGGACGAGAGCTGGTCCAAGATTGTATAGGGCATAAGGGGGCTGATGGGCCCAAAGACGTGTTTGGGACGTTTTTTTAATATTTTTTCCTTCGATTTTCTAAAAATAAATGCTCCAAACAAAATTTAGCGGATCTATACACCTAGTTGGCGGTAGGGGAACCCTACCGCCGTTCCACATGGCGGTAGGGTGTGCTGCCAACGGTCGGGTGGCGCGGGGTGCCCTGCCAGTGGGCCAGAGCACCTACCGCCGTGCCACATGGCGCTTGGATCCCTACCGTCGTGTGGCACGGCGGTAGGAGCAGCCGCCGTGCCACACGACGGCAGCCTCGGCCCTATATAAGGAGGCCGAGGCTGCCGCCGTCGGCCTCTTCTCTGCCTCCTCTTCGATCGTATTTGAAGTTTTCGGAGCACTTCACGCCTAGGTATGTTTCTAACTACACCTAGTTTAGTTAGTTTAATTAGTTTAGTTTAATTTGTTAGTTTAGTTTAGTTTAATAATTAGTTTAGAAATAGTTTAGAAATTGTAGAAATTAGAAATAGTTTAGAAATAGTTTAGAAATTGTAGAAATAGTTTACAAATGTTAGAAATTAGTTTAGAAATTGTAGAGATAGTTTAGAAATATTAGAAATTAGTTTAGAAATATTAGAAATTAGTTTATAAATTGTAGAAATTAGTTTACAAATGTTAGAAATTAGTTTAGAAATTGTAGAAATAGTTTAGAAATATTAGAAATTAGTTTAGAAATTGTAGAAATTAGTTTAGAAATTGTAGAAATAGTTTACAAATGTTAGAAATTTGTTTAGAAATGTTAAAATTAGTTTAGAAATACTAGAAAATTTTGTAAATTCGTCCGAATTGATATAAATTCTTAGGAAGTGTTTAGAGCGATGAGGCCGAAGCGGCACAGATGGATTTAGATTTACTTGTGTTTTTTATGCCAGCAGTACTTTATCGTGATGTTGTATAAAGATTTTTTTTCATTTACTCGTAGAACTATTTTATTTTCTTTTTTTATATGAAACTAGTTGCTCATTTTTAAAATTTTCTTTTTATATGTTGTTCTATTTTAATTTATAAAAATATGGAAATAAAAAAACTCGTAACACCGTATGGTAGGACGTTTGGCTCTAACCGCAGTACCATACGACGGTTGGCTCTAACCGCCGTATGGTGCGGCGGTTAGAGCCAAATGCCACGCACCCCCCTTGCCGCCGTAGATGGAGGTTGCTGCCGTACCACACGGCAGTAGGAGCCTACCGCTGTGTGCCACGGCGTCGGGTTCCCTGTCGCACAGCGACTGGCTCCTGCCGCCGTGGTGTATAGTTCCGCTAAATTTTGTTTGTAGTATTTATTTTTAGAAAATCAAAGAAAAAATAAAAAATTTTATACTAGCTAGGGTTGTCCTGCTACACTATTTTGTATTTTGTTTAAACATCATGTGTATACGCGCGCTTAAGATAATTTGATTTCCTACTATCGAGCTTATATATTTGTTGCATATACTCCTTCCATTCTTAAATATATGACGTTTAGGACAAGAAATTTAGTTCATTTTGAACTAAATTATTTGTTCTAAACGTCATTTATTTAAGAACGGAGGTAGTACAAGATACACGTATAATGTTGTATGAGCAATGGAAACCCTGGGGAACATGAGGGACGAGAGACGGGCGACCGGCGGCGATCGGGCGATTCGTGAGCTCCACTAGCGCGTGCTGGTGCTGACCGGCGGCGAAAGCGTGATGGCGCTTCAGTGCCCCCTGCGGGTGGCAGCCGGTATAGGCCGCGCACAGATGTGCGTGGCGATCAACGGTGGCGGCGCCATGGGCGCCTCTGGTTGGGCGGCAAACCCATCGAGGGTTCGGGCTGCATGCAGGCCACGGACGGAGGGGGTCCCCCCCTTGGTCGCGTGATTGGCCCACTCTCCGGCGCTTCAGCGAGGTGGCCGACGTGTGTGGATCACCGGTGTCGGTGATGGTGGGTGTTGAGGGCGACATGGATGCCCACAGATTGTTTACGCTCCCTCCTGGGGTCCTGTTTGTTCATGGTTCAGAGGCAACTGTTGTGCTCCATCGTCTGAGACCGCTGGGCTCGCCCTGGGTCGCCTGGCGCACGGCGGCTGGCTTGCGCCGTCGCGGCGCGGGAGGACCGTGGTGGACGCCAATCCTGGTGGACGGGGCTCTACGACGTTTCCTCCTAGGGTTTCGGTTGGCTGCTGGGCCCATGGTGGCGACTGGCCCCACTATGCTTCCGACGTGGCACTGAACGGCCAGGATGACTCTTGGACGTCAGGATTTGACCCATGTGGGTGCACTAAAACCCTTATTTGGGCGCAGGTCGTGGCGCTAGGGTTCTGGTGTCGTCCCCCGCCATCTAATCATCGCTGGTTGCCTTCCTTTGCTCCTCTCTCCCGATCTTGGTCCGGCGGTGGGGGTGACAAGGGATCTCCATTGAGGAGGTTGCCCACCCGAAGCCAAAGGGCTGCGATTTGGTTGGAGGTTTGCCTTGGATTGCTAGCGACGTTGTTGGCGGTGCTCCGCGGGATGGATCACGCTGTTGCAAAGCCGACGGAGGAAAGGAAGAGGGATGCTGCTGATGGCGATGCTGCTACAACCAAGGCTGGGGCTGTTCAGGAGGAGCTGCGTGGAGATGAGGACAATGGTGATAGGCGGATGGTGATCCACAACGATGTTGGTCCTGATGGTCAAGAGAAGGATTTCGTTTTCGATGAAGAAGCTACCGACGAGGGCTTAAGGGTGGGATGGTTTGCAGTGGCTAGATATTACTCCGGCCATAGCTTCCCAACCCGAGTTTTGTCGCTGATTTGTTCCAGCTTTGGGGCGATGGGATAGCAAGGGATCTTGGCAACAATCGGTTTCTGGTGGAGTTCAACACGGAACGTACCCTCAACTTTGTTCTGCGTGGAGGTCCATGGACTTTCAAGGGGGATGCTATCATCATGGTGAAGTATGATGGTCTGGATAGGATTTCTAAAGTAGCCATCGAGTCCATCCCTTTATGGATTCGTATCTATGACATTCCGGTTGCTATGCTTACCCCGACGTTCGTGTCTGCCCTAGGCGCGAGGGTTGGTCGTGTGTTGGAAGTTGGGGAGGCAGCCAGGGACTTTCAGAGGGTCCGCGTTGATTTCGCGTTGGGCGATGCTTTGGTGCCTACTGTCAAGATCAGGGTACGATCGAAGGGGCTTATGGAGTTCATAGTGAAATATGAAAGTGTCCCATACTTCTGTTTCACCTGTGGCCGCATTGGGCATGCGGAAAGGGAATGCCCGGACGAGGACCTAGCAGAGGAGGGAGCACGTTTTGGTAGAGAGCTACGCACATCCCCTTTTAAGAGGAGCGCAGCTAGGGCCTTGACCTTCAAGGCACCCACAGCGCCGGCGAAGAGGGCTCTTAATTTCAGTGGCCCCCAAAAGGAACGAGCTGCTTCTTTCTCGGGATCGTCGACGCGAAACAGTAACCATGACAGCGGCTTGAATCAGAAACAAAAGGATGCCACTGAGGCCTCTGCTGCAGCGTCAAAGGGTGGGGAATCCCCTCGATCGGCTCCTATGGACCCTGATGGGTTGGTGCAAGGGGTCAAGCGGATGGCGGTGGGCTCTCCACCGGCCGCTGCCAACCCTTCTTCTGGTAGTGCGAAGGTGGCCAGTAGGAGTGCGTAGAAGGTCTCCGGGCTCGACTCATACAACGGGTCTAGTGAAACCTCGAGGGATACAGACCATAGCGACCGGCTCAGCGTCCAGGAACGTCTTCGCGTTGCAAAAGCGAAGCATGGGGGGGTGTCCCTGGCCATCAAGAGTCCAGGAGAAAAGAAGAACAAGAAGGTCTTGAAGTCGGTGGCGATTGCCCAATCTTTTGTGGCCTTCCAGTCCGAGACCGATGCTGGAGTGCAAGAAGCGACTGATGGCGCGCAAAGCCAGACCAGGAGATGATGGCAGCCACAACTGAAGACCCAAGTGCTGATGTAAACAACCTTGCGGGAGCTCAAGGCGAGCCCCACCAGGAGCCATGAATGCATTGTGCTGGAACTGCCGAGGAACTGGGCTACCTCGGACAGTTCAAGAAATAATGGCTCTTGTTCGAGCCAAGTGCCCGAGTTTACTGTTCTTGTGTGAAACTCATACGTCGGAGTCTAGGGTTTTAAATTTGAGATGGAGATTAGGTCTTAAAAATTGTATCGGGGTCGATATTGATGGTAGGAGTGGAGGTCTAGCCCTCTTTTGGCATGAATTAGTTGAGGTCAATTTAATTGAGAAGAACTTTCGCTATATTGATGTGTCGACCCGCTTGAGTGCTTCTGATCCTTGGTTCCGGATCACTTTTGTGTATGGTGAGCCGAGAGTTGAAAATCGTCACCTGATGTGGGAGGCACTCCGGCGTCTGCGGGGTGTCTCGGATATGCCTTGGTTAGTCATGGGGGATTTTAATGAAACCTTATGGGGTTTTGAACATTTTTCTACTTCTCCTAGGCCTGAAAGGCAAATGGCCCTCTTCAGAGAGGCTCTCACCGACTGTGATTTATCTGACATAGGTTTTGTGGGCCTACCGTACACCTATGATAATGGCAGAGAAGGGGATGCAAATGTGAAAGTCAGATTAGATAGGGCGGTAGCAGACTCAAATTGGTGTGATTTATTTGCTGATGCCACCTTACATCATCTTGTTTCATCTTGATCTGACCACTGCCCCTTGTTTTTGGAAATCAGGAAGGAGAGCTGGGAGCGCCACATGGTCCGTGTCTTCCGCTATGAGATCATGTGGGAACGCCTAGAATCTCTGGCAGAGGAGATCAAGGAGGCATGGTGCTCTGCACCGGACAGGGAGGGGCTGGGCGGCGTGGCTAATGCCCTGAAAAGGGTGCAATCTGCGTTACGGTCCTGGAGCAAGGAAAACTTCGGCAAGGTGACAACTGAGTTGGAGGGTCTGAGGAATAAACTGGAGATGCTAAAGACGGATCCTAATACTGAGCGACATGATATCAGATGTGTTACTGACAGAATGGATGAGCTATTATATAGGGAGGAGATGATGTGGCTCCAACGCTCGCGCATTGCATGGTTGCGGGAAGGAGACAGGAACACAAAATATTTCCATCGACAAGCAGTTTGGAGAGCCCGAAAGAATCGCATAAAGAAGCTTAAGGACGCTAATGGTGTGGTGCATGAATCCAAGCCGGCAATGGAGGGGATGGCGGCGGAATTCTTTCGAGGGTTGTACGAGGCAGATCCGGGGGTGGCGCCGTGTGAGCTGCTGGACTTAACCGAGCCAAAAATGTCAGAGGAAATGAACTCAGATCTTTGCAAAGAATTTTTGGAGCAAGAGATTTCAGATGCACTGTTTCAGATGGGCCCCCTAAAGGTGCCAGGGCCGGATGGGTTCCCGGCGTGATTTTTTCAGAGACATTGGGACACGCTCAAGGATGATGTGGTACATGCGGTTTAGAAATTTTTCATGGATGGGGTAATGCCATCTGGTATCAATGATACAGCTATTGTGCTCATTCCGAAGGGGGAGAGACCGGAGGAGTTGAAGGACTATCGACCTATTAGCCTGTGCAATGTCATCTATAAAGTTATCTCCAAGTGCTTAGTGAACAGGCTACGGCCTATCTTGGGAGAGATCGATCCGGAGCAGAGTGCCTTTGTGCCGGGCCGGTTGATAACTGATAACGCTATCATCGCCTTTGAGTGCATCCATGCAATTCAGAGAGGATCAGGCGACAGTGAAGAGTTTTGTGCGTACAAGTTGGATCTATCCAAGGCTTACGACCGTGTGGATTGGGGTTTTCTAAAAAGGTTATTGCTAAAGCTGGGCTTTCATAGTCAATGGGTGCAGTGGGTTATGACATGTGTGACCACTGTTCGCTACTCAATTCACTTCAATGGGGTGCCCCTGGCGCCCTTCTCCCCTTCACGAGGTCTACGCCAAGGTGACCCGCTTTCGCCATATCTCTTCTTACTGGTTGCTGATGGTTTATCTGTCTTGCTGAAGCATCATGAACAGTTGGGCTTGTTGGAAGGGATTAAGGTGTGTAGAAGAGCCTCGAGTGTCTCGCACTTGTTGTTTGCAGATGACAGCTTGCTCTTCTTTAGAGCAAATGTGACCCAAGAAACCGTTGTCAAACATGTGCTCTCTATCTTTGAGAGAAATACCGGACAGCTCCTTAGCCCAAGCAAATGCTCACTAATGGTAAGAGAAGGCCGGGGAGGAGACGTGTTGAGCCAGGTCCGGGCAATTTTGGGCATGGAGAGAATCGATTTTGAGGAGAAATACCTGGGCCTCCCCACCCCTCTAGGCAGGGTGAAATGCAGTATGTTCCAACCTCTGGAGGCGAGATTCCTGAAGCGAATGACTTCCTGGAAGGAAAAGCATCTATCGGCAGCCGGGAAAGAGATCCTAATTAAAGCTATTGCGCAGGCGCTACCAAATTACATTATGAGTGTCTTCAAGCTCACTAATGGCCTCTGCGAGGATCTGATGAAAGCCATCAGGGCGTACTGGTGGGGGGCAGAGAAGGGTCGATGCAAGACTCAGTGGATACCATGGAAGACTATGATCCTCCCAAAAGCACTAGGTGGAATGGGATTTAAGGATCTTATGCTGTTCAACCAAGCTCTGCTAGCAAGGCATGCATGGCGCTTAATCATATTCCCTGATAGTTTGTGTGCCAGGGTGCTGCGTGCTAAGTATTTCCCACAAGGTGCCCTGCTAGATACTCTGACGGCATCCGATGCCTCGTCAACTTGGAGAGCGATCGAATTCGGCCTGGAACTGCTCAAAAATGGGATGGTGTGGCGCATTGGAGATGGGAAATCTGTGCGGATATGGAGGGACAACTGGCTTCCTCGACCCTTTGGCATGAAACCTATTGGTCCCACCCGGCTATGTAGGCTGCGTCGTGTGGAACACCTGATTGACCACAGATCCAATGTGTGGGACGAGGCTACACTCAGGCGATACTTCTTCCAATGCGATGTTGAAGAGATACTGAAGATCAAACTACCTTGGTCCCATGAGGGTGACTGGCTTGCTTGGAACTTCGAGAAATCCGGTGTCTTCTCTGTTAGAAGTGCCTACAGATTGGCTATGCGAGATGGTCATAACATGGGATCTACTGGCAGTAGTGTCAGTTCAGAGGGCGAGCGTGCAATATGGAAGAAGCTGTGGAAGGTGCCAGCGCTATCGAAAGTGAAGGTTTTTGCATGGAAATTAGTTAAGAATGGATTGCCAACTAGAGCCAATAGGTTCTTCCGTCACCTAGAGAGGCTGAGCATGTGTGAACTCTGCGGACAGCAGGAGGAGGATGGCTATCACGCAGTGATCAATTGCCCACATGCAAAAGCCTTGCGCTCTGAACTTCGGGAGAGGGTGTTGCTCCCTGCTGAAGAAGACCTGTCATATACAGGCCCGGAATGGCTCCTTGCCAGCGGCGGATCCAGCACCGGGTCAGCCAGGGCTAGAGCCCCTCCTATCGCGAAGAACACCATGAGAGCCCCACCGAAGCCTCTCCAATAAAATTGAGAAGGAAGAAGAGAGAAGGAGAGGCTAGAGGAGGAAGAAGAGGAAAGAGCCCCTCCTACCGGCCATTCCTAGCTTCGCCACTGCTCCTTGCTGTTGTGGACAGGTATGATCTTGAGACTGTCTCTAATTTCTTCATGCTAATCTGGAGGTGTTGGGATGTTCGAAATAAGGTGCTACAGGCTGGCGGGTCTGTGATTTTTCTGACGCGATATATCGAAGCACTGTTGAATATCCGACAACAGGCAATGGTGCCGGACGCAAAGGGGAAGCAGAAGGTTTTGGCCTCTCGCACTGCTCCGAAGCGCGCAAGGAACAGACCAATATCAAACGCCGGGTGATCGTTGGATGCGCCGTTGGTCGTATCGTTGGATACGTGGGGGACGGGACCACTTGCTCCCGGAACGGAGTGAATCCCTGGGACTTTAGCGTCCAGGTCCACGCCCCCTGGCAAACGGGCATCTTTCTTGGCCGGCGACATCAAAATGCTGCTTATCCGAAATTACTACACAAAATACTACCTATCCGAACAGAATTATGTTAGTCGCAAAAAAAAAACATTTTAGTTTGGAGTATGGTTTTCGCTTTTCAGGTATTATTTTTAAAATTCTTTAAAAAATCAGGCTGCTACGAGATTAATTCAAGAGATGTTTACCTATTTTATACATACAATGTAACCATTTTTAGTAAAGGTTAATTAGATATGTGCCATTATAATTCTCACGTTTTTGAAGCACATCATTACTATTCGACAAACCACACCAGTACCATTACAATTCTGTTGTTATTTGAGATATACCATTATCTACGTCCAACACCGACTTAGGCCCACCTGCAGGTGTACAGACGGGGTCGTATTCCGTATGTATCATTTTGCCCTCCCTTCACCTCCCTCCTACCTCTGACACGTGGGGCCCAGCTGTAAGTATCATCTTCAACCTCTCTCATCCTTCTTCCTCAATGCAACTCCTTGAGGGAGGGGCTACATGACCAGGAGGTCGCCAACGGGCAGTAGAGCCATTAAGCACGGGGCCGTTGGTGTGATATTTTATCACTGTGGGTCGTTGCGACCTAGGAGGCAGCAGGGCCTTAGCCACCTCAAGGAGGAGCTACATGGCCAGGAGGCCGCCAACGGGCAGTAGAGCCATTAAGCACGGGGCCGTTGGTGTGATATTTTATCACTGTGGGTCGTTGCGACCTAGGAGGCAGCGGGGCCTTATCGACCTCGTGGAGGTGATACGATAGACCCGGAGGTCGTTACTCGGTCAGGAGACCTTGAAGCAGATATCCGTCGTAGTATGGGGGCTTGAAGTAGGGCATAACAAGTCTATGGATGCCAGGCCGTTGAGCAGAGAGCCAACGGGCATAAATTCCAGCACGGCGCGAGCCGTTACTGCTTGTGACAGAGCCGCCGGGAGAGTCGTTGGGTGATAAATCCATTGGGTCACCGAGAACCTTGAAGAAGAGGACGACGGAGCCGCCGGGAGGTCTGGCGACCTTGAAGAAGGTGACCAGCCCCCGAGCGTGGAAGCCGGACAAGTCGCAGAATCGCTGAGTCGCATCCCATCGTGAGCCACAAATATTGTTGGGACACATACCAGGTCGTCGTAGAGCTGGGCCTGTGAAACAAGATAAACACCAGGTCGGTGTATTAATCTGTAAATATAATAAAAATTTAGCCTGAGCTTAAGACATGCTTGCAATATTTTTTGTTTGAGAAAACATTCCCCTCATCGTGCCAGGCACAAATTATGCGAACTCAAAGACTATGAATCTGCAAAACGTGTCCCCTCCGCTAACCCAACTCAGTGGAGGAACGGCTTACCGACTGCACGGCTCAGCGTGGAGGCTTAGGTGCAGCCGGCGCGCGGAGGGGGGCCTTGGACCCCAGGTCTCGCAACCACACGATTTAAGAATGTGCATAATAAGTAAAAGACATTTAAAGGGAGAACACACAGAAATTAATTAAGTCCCTCAGATCTGGCGACCTTTAGATTGGCATTGCCAAGCCCCCGAGCGTATCGAGGTCGGCTATACCAAACCCCCGAGCGTGTCGAAGGGGGAGGGAAAATAAGGCAGGAAAAAGCACGTAAAGTAGGTCGGCGAAAGAAATTGAAGCCGTAAAATATTTAATTAAAATAGCACTTAGCTTGTGCGCCGCTGTGGCCGAGGTCGACGTGGCGAGCTCGAGACGCCGAAGAGGTCGGCGATGAGTCGTTGAAGGTCGGAAGAGCCGAAGGTGCGCCGAGGTGTGAAGACGTCGAAGAGGTCAACGGCGCACGCGTGATGACGTAGCAGGTCGCCGTGGTCGGCGGCCGCGAGCTAAAGCCGTGCCGAGATCGGAACGTCGACGAGGGCGGCGGTTCCATGCGCGTCGATGCAACAGGTCGCCGGAGCGAGCTGAAGCCGCATCAAGTTGTTGAAGCAGTCGGAGAGGCCGATGATGAGCCACCTGAGCCGGAACAGTACCGAACGGCTGCAGGAGCAGCGGGTCAGGCTACTAGGTCCGCTTGGTGTGGTTGCCGTATGGAAGTCCATGTACGTAGGAAAACTAGTAGATTAGTGTAAACTTGTCAAACAGACTCACGAAATCGAGTTATAGAAACAAATAAAATTGCTATGGAAAGAGAAGAGGAGAAAATATATTTCCCTGATACCGTATCAATCTTGTAGATCGATTCTTTTTTCTTGGCTTCGAGTAGACGTACTACACGAACAAAGGTACGATCGATCGACCGGCTGCCTCTATCGTGTCCTCGTCGAACCGGCGAACGCGACCACTTGTGCGGGTGACACGCCATCTATTATGTGCAGGCCTCGCGAAAAGATCGGAGATGCAGGTGGAAGGGTGGGCGCTGGAACCTGCGCGTCATCCAAAGAACGAAGATGCCGACCTCGCGACTAGATCGGAGGGCGGCGGCGAGGAGGTCGCCGTCGAGCGAGTTCTTCGTGCCGTTGCCGAAGATGACGCTGGGTCTGGCCACCATGCTGCACAGCGAGCTCCCGATCACCCCTACCTGGCGCGCCAACTGTCAGGGGGTGAGACCTGGACAGATCCGCTAGGGGGTTACCCTAGAGGTTTGCAGGTTAATGGAGGATTGAGACCTAAGAGCGTAGGTGGTAGTCCACGTGGTGAACTCGGAACTAGGCGAGTATGGCGATGAACACGGGGAGACAAAGGGTTTAGACTGGTTCAGGCCTTCGGAGAGTAAAACCCTACGTCCAGTTGTGGTGGATTATGCGAGATGATGAAGATGTAGATGTCCCCTGAGGAGGGCGCCCCAGGCCGCCTTATATTGGCTGACGACCTTGGGCTACAAGTCGGTTTCCATCTATCCTAGTCAGTTACAATATGAAAAGCTTATCCGAGCTGGACTGTCTTGTCTTGTACATCAAGTATCTTTACGTTCTTGGGCCCGCATGTCAGGTCGGCGAGTCGTCTGGTAGGTCAGACCCACCTGTCGGGGACGGCTGAGACCCTGGTCGGTGAGGACCCGTGGGTACCCATGTCTCTCATATACCTTTTCCTTGAGCTCTTCTTCATTCCATGGCACACATGCCTTCCCCATTTTAACCACCATGAGCTCAACATTTCTCCAGATTAACCTATTCTTATATCTCAATAAAAATGTTAGTCCATAATGATCGTCATTAATTACCAAAACACGAATTAAGGGCCTAGATGCCTTCATAAGTATCATCTTCAACCTCTCTCCAACTTCTTCCTCAATGCAACTCTGCTCCCCCACAGGATTCAGGCTAGAGTCGGATGCGGGGCCGGCAGTGGCAGCCCAGCCAGCTGCAGGGGCACGCGGTAGCAGTGGCGGCAGACCGGTCATCTGCGCCTGCAGGAGCACGTGGCGGAACTCCGCCCCTGAGGGACCAAGCGGCGACGGCGGCAGCCTGCTCCTTCCTCCGCCGGCGAGCTGCGTCGAGGTCGCGCCGCCTTGGGATACGACACCAACGCGAGGAGCCGGCCGCGCGTCCGAGCTCCGTCGCGAGGGCCGTCGCCGGTCGCTTGTGCAAGATATCTCCGGCCACGAGTGCGCGTGCGAGCTCTGCAGTGGGGGTCGTCGGCGGAGAAGGACCGGCGTGAGGAGCCCCACCACAAGGTTGCCGGTGCGAGGAGCCCTGCCTCTTCCGGCTCCGGCTCTGCCTCCACCTTAGCTCGTAGTCGGGGTCGCACCCTCCACCGGCCGCCGGAGCCGAGGATCCCGGGAGCTCCATCGATCCGGGCGGGTCGCCGCCAACGACCCTGCAACCGCTCTAGCCTGATTCCTGTGGGGGGGGCAAAGGAGTTGCATTGAGGAAGAAGGATGAGAGAGGTTGAAGATGATACTTACAGCTGGGCCCCACGTGTCAGAGGTAGGAGGGAGGTGAAGGGAGGGCAAAATGGTACATACGGAATACGACACCCGTCTGTACGCCTGCAGGTGGGCCTAAGACGGTGTTGGACGTAGATAATGGCATACTCTAACAACAACATAATTGTAATGGCACTGGTGTAGCTTGTCGAATAGTAATGGTGTGCTTCAAAAACGCGAGAATTATAATTGCACAGATCTAATTAACCCTTTTAGTAATCAGTTGAAGCTAAAACTATCAACGGACCTAAACATTTGCTTATAGTTTATGAGGGCAAGATGGCAACAATTTTCTACTAGCTAGTTACCTATGGTTAAATTATCAAGTTGCAGTTATAAATTGGGATGGGCAAATGACAAATTGCACCACCTTTAAATCTTGATATTGCACGGTTGAATTTCAAGATGGCTAATTTTGACTATGATGTACTCCCTCCGTCTCCAAATAAATGTCCCTCAGAAAATGTATTTGATCAACACGACTACTATTTTCTGCATAAGAATTAGAAATAAAATAAAATTTATAATTTACTTGATTGGAGTGAATTCAAACTAACCACAAAAGGGCTATAAACACCCCCTCCCCACCCAAATGAAAGAAGTAAAAGGTTCTTAAGCACTAGTTACATACATATCCGAATTACCATGAATTGGAGTATCATGTTGCTCAATCTAAATCATTCTGGAATGAAAATGAATTGGTTTTGCAAAAGTGTAATTATCTCTTATTATGACAAGGAGCTATTTTTTTACATTTTTTTTTGGAAAACACAGCTTTCATTCATTGATCACCAGGATTACAATCACGTTGAAGTGAGGGTAAAAGAAAGCTAGGTGGCTCATGCCACATAGAACTAGAACTAGGCGATCAATGTAAAGAAAGCTAATTTTTTACATTGAACATACCAACCAGGGGCTTCCATTGACAATTTCATAAAAGCGCAACAAGTATGCCCTCCATCAACTAGTAAATATAATTTTTTAGAAAATCAGTTGTAGGCTCCCAGGCCATTCAAATAGAGAATAGTCAAATCCAACATCGTATATGTTCTGTCATAATACAATTTGAAGTTGTAACTATGTTATTAGATGTTGAGTACAAGATGTTGTATGAAATGGTCGTACGAAGCTGCGTGCCGTGCTGCGGGTGAAGATCAATGATGCTATAGCGGCCCAGAGGAGCTCCCGCTACGATATCCTCTTTTCACTGCTAATGGAGCTAGCGGTGCTAATCGAGGTAATTAGCGGCACTAAGTGTTGCAGCGGGTAGAGTAGTTTAGCGCCGCTATGTGGGAGATCTGTTTGTGAGGAACCGCCCAAGTTAATCCCGTTTAATCGAGTCATCACCACTGATCAACCCAATTAAAAAGGAATAACCCCGGTAGTCCTTGAGATGTGTCATGAGAATTGCCCAGGATTTATACACACCTCACAAAGCACAACAAAAGCATCATAACCAATAGCAATACAAACACAGTCCATCACTTTACATAAATAGATTCAAGTTAAATTACGGCAAGTTCAGAGATTTTACAGCGGAAAAGTTTTTGCATGGCTCTCCGATCACCTAAACAGAAGGCTGACACTATATGAAGATAGTGCCATCCTCCAAGCTTAAGCTTCACTCTCGACCACGGAAAAGCTGCTGGCCACCTGCAACAACTTAACGGCAGCACCGTGAGTACAAAAGGTACTCAGCAGGTCTTATCCAACACTATGGGTATATACTTGCCCGACTCTCAAGGAGAATGCATTTGGTTTAGTAGCAAGGAAGGTAATAGGTAATTCATTTGCATAAAAGCATCTAAAACAACTTATGATGATATAAACAAGTAAAGACCTAGCAACCTGCATCTCTAAGCCAATCATCAAGCAAATACAGTAAGGTAAAGGTGATCAAAGTATATGAGCTCAATCTTCCATGAACTCCCAAAACGGTAACTCTACTTTGAGACTCTAAACTCAAGAGCGTGCTCCGTGACCTGGAGCGAGGCTATTGCAATAGATTATAACCCTGCAGGGGTGTACAGCTGTACCCACACGAAAGGCAAGACCAACGACCATACCCTGGTACCTAGGATAAGTGTTGATTCATGCCCCCAACCTTTCACATACCCGCACCCAGCTATGAACGAAGAGCCGGAAGTGTATAGGTGCACCGGACGCAGCCTGATCACACCTCATCCCACCCCGCGCTTAATCCGGTCAAGGCTCGGTGCGACTTATGCTACTTGGCTTACCTACCCATTATCAGCATGTGGTCTGTACGAAAAGTGCTCAAGAGCCCAGCTACAAAGTTAGTCCTTAATCAACTCAACAAGTCTAACCAAGAGAGCTCCAATCTCAACTTGGCCTAGCACACTTGTTCAAGTCTCGCATCCATATTCATACTTGCTCATATTTTTAAACCATTCATATCTATCCAAGTAAATTAAATCAAGCATAAACTATAACTCGCGAGTGGTGGTGACCTTGCCACCTCTCGACTTCTACCGAAGCTAAGCATGGATAAGCAATAATTTAAGCGTGACTCCTAAAACAAGCATACTCATCTAGGAGAGGTTATTCTATATCAAGGAAGGATCATGCATAAAGATAGGAGCTAAGCAAACATATACACAAATATTGACTTATGCACATACAAGACACATATACAAATTTTGATCCAAAATAGGTTTCAAAGGATGCTTAGGTGCCTGCCTGGGGTGCCAACGAGAGCGTTGTCGACGATGGGGTCTTGCTGGGACTCGCCGACCTCTTGCTCCGGCGCTTCGGTCTCTACACGAGTGCAATGATACATAGTAAATAAACATGCCATGAATGAGTGCAATGACATGAGAAAAGATATGCTCAAACATGATCTAACAAAATTGGTTTCATGATTTTTGGAATAAAAGAGAATTAACTATGCAATTAACAAGGTTAACAATTATATAATTAATTCAGAAAATCACTTAATTATTTTGAGAGCAAACTCATTTTTAAAAGGTTTCTGACATAATTATAAAACCAACAAAATTTGTTTCACAATTTTCCGAGTTGTATGCAATTTTATATGAATTTTGCAAGATTGGGTGACAGGCTGAAAAGGGGGGTTTCGGGTCATCCGGACATTGGTGCCGGGTCACCCGGGAATGCACTGAGCTCGCCGACGGCAGTTTTGGCGATGATTTTGGGTGGAGTTTTTGGTTCTAGGAGGTTTATAGGAGTGTATAGAGGTGATTCCAAGTGATGGATTCAAGAGGAAACAAGATTTAGGAGCTTGAACTCATCAAAAGTGCTTGGAACCCTAGGTTTCCTTGATCCAAAATCAAAAGAGGTTTGAGAGAGATTCAAGGGAGGAGATAGCTCACCGGTGATGGGTTGAACTCCGGTGAGGTGCTAGAAGTTGATGGAAAGCAACCACGGAGTAGATCGACTTGATCCCTTGACTTGGAGCCTTAGATATGAAGGGGAAACCTTGAGAGGAGCTCAAACTTCGATTCCAAAGGGAGGAGATGAAGGGGAGAAGCTTGGGGTGACCTTCTCCTTGGTTCCCGGCGAGGAAGAAGTGGAGAAGATGGTGGAGAAGCTTGCCGGTGACGTCCTCCGGCGATCCTCCGGCCAACTCCGACGAGGTGGTGGTGGATTTGGTGGGGAGAAGGATTTCTCCTCCATGGGAGAGTAGAGGAAGAGAGAGGGAGGAAAGAAATGAGTGAGAGAGAGAGGAGAGAAAGGATAGGAGGGGGTATTATGGGGAGGGGGTATTTTCTTTTCTCTTTTTTTTGGTCTGTTACAACTCTCCCCCCCTTAAGGAATCTCGTCCCCGAGATTCAAGTAAGGGCGGAAGAAGAAGATAAAGAGATGATAACAGGAATGACGATGAAGCAACAGAGAGATAGGATTTCTCAGATAAGAACATCCCATAAACAACAAGATAAATTAGAAAAGTTTATACTTGATAGAGTCATAACCCCCAAAGCACAAGGAGTTATTGATAAGAAAATTGATTTTTATGAGCCTGCAGAGATCTTTTTGTAGGAAGAAGAAAGAGATAAAGAATAATCCTCGTAGTCACGGAATTTAGAATCCAAATATTCTTATAACCTTCATCCAAGAAATTAAGGAAACATTCTAGGTAGATAGAGAGACAGGTTCTTGATCAAGATATAGAAGATCTTGGCTAGATAGGATGATGCACACACTTTTGCATGAGAGCAAGATGTTAGGATCAAGATAATTACAAAGAGAAGTATATTGGTCCTGCAAAGAGCTGATTTTGAGTGAGGTTTATGGGTGGTCACTACCATCATCAGAAAGGGTGATTAAGGCCCTACAAAGAACTTTAGGATATGCTTGTATGTGGAGAAGAAGAGCACTGGATTTATCCAAGATTAAGGTAGAGTATCGGTAGACTTTTGTAGCATGTCATGTCACATGTCCAAGCACCAACGCGCGCCCAGTGACACAACCATGTGACTGCAGCCACGTACACATGGGGTCCTAGGTTCCGTCGCGGCACTATGGATCACATGGCATGGCATTACCACAACAACCCACCAAGGACAACCAAAAAACACAAGTTATCAAGGAAGGGATTGATCCAATACTTTGGATAACAAGGAAATGATTGATTCAGTGAAAAGAGATTTGTTGATAACATGAGATGGCTAGAGTAGCTCATGAGGAAAGACTTGGGCCACAAGTAGATTAGAGAATTTCTATAGATTTTTTTGACAAGGCAAGATAAGATAGTTGAAGGTATTGATGTACTCATGCACTGAATAGTTCCCTTGCTTGAGTCTTCTGAATTCATCCCTCTTCATCTTCATAACACTCTTGGGAATGTGATACTCCCGAAAAGTCTTTTGGAATTCCAACTAACCACTTGATGACCTACAACCACTTGGGCCTTATATCCTCTCCACCAAACGCCCGCAACATCCTCAAGTTGATAGGCTATGAAAGCCACCTTCTCCGCATCATCATTTGGGAAGATCCCAACTTTTCAGTAATGCTAGAGAGCCAGAAATCTGCATCCAATGAGTCATTGGATCCCTGAAAGATAGGAGGATGGATGGCAAGGAAACAGAGTGACCATGGTGTGGATTCTCACCGCAACCACCTTGACCTTGGCCAGCTAGATTTTTGACAAGAGTTTGAAGGATTTGGATAAGAGCTTGACGGCTTTCTTTCGACCTTCTATGAAGTTCCAAAAGGTAGAGTTTATATTGGGAGGAGGAGGTAGATTATTCTCAGCCATCCCGCCACCAACTAGAACTGAGATTAACAACCGGAAGGAAATTAATACAATACAATTGTACAACAAAAATTGCACAAGTATAATATCAACCACAAATGTGTGAGAATAGATTATTAAAGATAGATGATAAGGATTATGAGATAGATTATTATGAGATAAAAGGTAAGAATCATAAGGTAGATCAAAAGGGATATTGCAAAAATAAAACAAGATAGATAAACAGATAAGGATATGCATACACAACAATGCAAGAGCATGAACCTAACAAGTCTAGGAAATGCATGCATAGCAATAATTAAACATGATGATAAACAAACATGATGATATGCCGCAACGTACGCATCTCACAACGACACACACCTATTACTAACGAGCCTCACATCAAATTTTTAGGTGATTAACCATGTTTAAACTGCTAACCAGCTCTGATACCAGCTGTGAGGAACCGCCCAAGTTAATCCCGTTTAATCGAGTCATCACCACTGATCAACCCAATTAAAAAGGAATAACCCCGGTAGTCCTTGAGATGTGTCATGAGAATTGCCCAGGATTTATACACACCTCACAAAGCACAACAAAAGCATCATAACCAATAGCAATACAAACACAGTCCATCACTTTACATAAATAGATTCAAGTTAAATTACGGCAAGTTCAGAGATTTTACAGCGGAAAAGTTTTTGCATGGCTCTCCGATCACCTAAACAGAAGGCTGACACTATATGAAGATAGTGCCATCCTCCAAGCTTAAGCTTCACTCTCGACCACGGAAAAGCTGCTGGCCACCTGCAACAACTTAACGGCAGCACCGTGAGTACAAAAGGTACTCAGCAGGTCTTATCCAACACTATGGGTATATACTTGCCCGACTCTCAAGGAGAATGCATTTGGTTTAGTAGCAAGGAAGGTAATAGGTAATTCATTTGCATAAAAGCATCTAAAACAACTTATGATGATATAAACAAGTAAAGACCTAGCAACCTGCATCTCTAAGCCAATCATCAAGCAAATACAGTAAGGTAAAGGTGATCAAAGTATATGAGCTCAATCTTCCATGAACTCCCAAAACGGTAACTCTACTTTGAGACTCTAAACTCAAGAGCGTGCTCCGTGACCTGGAGCGAGGCTATTGCAATAGATTATAACCCTGCAGGGGTGTACAGCTGTACCCACACGAAAGGCAAGACCAACGACCATACCCTGGTACCTAGGATAAGTGTTGATTCATGCCCCCAACCTTTCACATACCCGCACCCAGCTATGAACGAAGAGCCGGAAGTGTATAGGTGCACCGGACGCAGCCTGATCACACCTCATCCCACCCCGCGCTTAATCCGGTCAAGGCTCGGTGCGACTTATGCTACTTGGCTTACCTACCCATTATCAGCATGTGGTCTGTACGAAAAGTGCTCAAGAGCCCAGCTACAAAGTTAGTCCTTAATCAACTCAACAAGTCTAACCAAGAGAGCTCCAATCTCAACTTGGCCTAGCACACTTGTTCAAGTCTCGCATCCATATTCATACTTGCTCATATTTTTAAACCATTCATATCTATCCAAGTAAATTAAATCAAGCATAAACTATAACTCGCGAGTGGTGGTGACCTTGCCACCTCTCGACTTCTACCGAAGCTAAGCATGGATAAGCAATAATTTAAGCGTGACTCCTAAAACAAGCATACTCATCTAGGAGAGGTTATTCTATATCAAGGAAGGATCATGCATAAAGATAGGAGCTAAGCAAACATATACACAAATATTGACTTATGCACATACAAGACACATATACAAATTTTGATCCAAAATAGGTTTCAAAGGATGCTTAGGTGCCTGCCTGGGGTGCCAACGAGAGCGTTGTCGACGATGGGGTCTTGCTGGGACTCGCCGACCTCTTGCTCCGGCGCTTCGGTCTCTACACGAGTGCAATGATACATAGTAAATAAACATGCCATGAATGAGTGCAATGACATGAGAAAAGATATGCTCAAACATGATCTAACAAAATTGGTTTCATGATTTTTGGAATAAAAGAGAATTAACTATGCAATTAACAAGGTTAACAATTATATAATTAATTCAGAAAATCACTTAATTATTTTGAGAGCAAACTCATTTTTAAAAGGTTTCTGACATAATTATAAAACCAACAAAATTTGTTTCACAATTTTCCGAGTTGTATGCAATTTTATATGAATTTTGCAAGATTGGGTGACAGGCTGAAAAGGGGGGTTTCGGGTCATCCGGACATTGGTGCCGGGTCACCCGGGAATGCACTGAGCTCGCCGACGGCAGTTTTGGCGATGATTTTGGGTGGAGTTTTTGGTTCTAGGAGGTTTATAGGAGTGTATAGAGGTGATTCCAAGTGATGGATTCAAGAGGAAACAAGATTTAGGAGCTTGAACTCATCAAAAGTGCTTGGAACCCTAGGTTTCCTTGATCCAAAATCAAAAGAGGTTTGAGAGAGATTCAAGGGAGGAGATAGCTCACCGGTGATGGGTTGAACTCCGGTGAGGTGCTAGAAGTTGATGGAAAGCAACCACGGAGTAGATCGACTTGATCCCTTGACTTGGAGCCTTAGATATGAAGGGGAAACCTTGAGAGGAGCTCAAACTTCGATTCCAAAGGGAGGAGATGAAGGGGAGAAGCTTGGGGTGACCTTCTCCTTGGTTCCCGGCGAGGAAGAAGTGGAGAAGATGGTGGAGAAGCTTGCCGGTGACGTCCTCCGGCGATCCTCCGGCCAACTCCGACGAGGTGGTGGTGGATTTGGTGGGGAGAAGGATTTCTCCTCCATGGGAGAGTAGAGGAAGAGAGAGGGAGGAAAGAAATGAGTGAGAGAGAGAGGAGAGAAAGGATAGGAGGGGGTATTATGGGGAGGGGGTATTTTCTTTTCTCTTTTTTTTGGTCTGTTACAACTCTCCCCCCCTTAAGGAATCTCGTCCCCGAGATTCAAGTAAGGGCGGAAGAAGAAGATAAAGAGATGATAACAGGAATGACGATGAAGCAACAGAGAGATAGGATTTCTCAGATAAGAACATCCCATAAACAACAAGATAAATTAGAAAAGTTTATACTTGATAGAGTCATAACCCCCAAAGCACAAGGAGTTATTGATAAGAAAATTGATTTTTATGAGCCTGCAGAGATCTTTTTGTAGGAAGAAGAAAGAGATAAAGAATAATCCTCGTAGTCACGGAATTTAGAATCCAAATATTCTTATAACCTTCATCCAAGAAATTAAGGAAACATTCTAGGTAGATAGAGAGACAGGTTCTTGATCAAGATATAGAAGATCTTGGCTAGATAGGATGATGCACACACTTTTGCATGAGAGCAAGATGTTAGGATCAAGATAATTACAAAGAGAAGTATATTGGTCCTGCAAAGAGCTGATTTTGAGTGAGGTTTATGGGTGGTCACTACCATCATCAGAAAGGGTGATTAAGGCCCTACAAAGAACTTTAGGATATGCTTGTATGTGGAGAAGAAGAGCACTGGATTTATCCAAGATTAAGGTAGAGTATCGGTAGACTTTTGTAGCATGTCATGTCACATGTCCAAGCACCAACGCGCGCCCAGTGACACAACCATGTGACTGCAGCCACGTACACATGGGGTCCTAGGTTCCGTCGCGGCACTATGGATCACATGGCATGGCATTACCACAACAACCCACCAAGGACAACCAAAAAACACAAGTTATCAAGGAAGGGATTGATCCAATACTTTGGATAACAAGGAAATGATTGATTCAGTGAAAAGAGATTTGTTGATAACATGAGATGGCTAGAGTAGCTCATGAGGAAAGACTTGGGCCACAAGTAGATTAGAGAATTTCTATAGATTTTTTTGACAAGGCAAGATAAGATAGTTGAAGGTATTGATGTACTCATGCACTGAATAGTTCCCTTGCTTGAGTCTTCTGAATTCATCCCTCTTCATCTTCATAACACTCTTGGGAATGTGATACTCCCGAAAAGTCTTTTGGAATTCCAACTAACCACTTGATGACCTACAACCACTTGGGCCTTATATCCTCTCCACCAAACGCCCGCAACATCCTCAAGTTGATAGGCTATGAAAGCCACCTTCTCCGCATCATCATTTGGGAAGATCCCAACTTTTCAGTAATGCTAGAGAGCCAGAAATCTGCATCCAATGAGTCATTGGATCCCTGAAAGATAGGAGGATGGATGGCAAGGAAACAGAGTGACCATGGTGTGGATTCTCACCGCAACCACCTTGACCTTGGCCAGCTAGATTTTTGACAAGAGTTTGAAGGATTTGGATAAGAGCTTGACGGCTTTCTTTCGACCTTCTATGAAGTTCCAAAAGGTAGAGTTTATATTGGGAGGAGGAGGTAGATTATTCTCAGCCATCCCGCCACCAACTAGAACTGAGATTAACAACCGGAAGGAAATTAATACAATACAATTGTACAACAAAAATTGCACAAGTATAATATCAACCACAAATGTGTGAGAATAGATTATTAAAGATAGATGATAAGGATTATGAGATAGATTATTATGAGATAAAAGGTAAGAATCATAAGGTAGATCAAAAGGGATATTGCAAAAATAAAACAAGATAGATAAACAGATAAGGATATGCATACACAACAATGCAAGAGCATGAACCTAACAAGTCTAGGAAATGCATGCATAGCAATAATTAAACATGATGATAAACAAACATGATGATATGCCGCAACGTACGCATCTCACAACGACACACACCTATTACTAACGAGCCTCACATCAAATTTTTAGGTGATTAACCATGTTTAAACTGCTAACCAGCTCTGATACCAGCTGTGAGGAACCGCCCAAGTTAATCCCGTTTAATCGAGTCATCACCACTGATCAACCCAATTAAAAAGGAATAACCCCGGTAGTCCTTGAGATGTGTCATGAGAATTGCCCAGGATTTATACACACCTCACAAAGCACAACAAAAGCATCATAACCAATAGCAATACAAACACAGTCCATCACTTTACATAAATAGATTCAAGTTAAATTACGGCAAGTTCAGAGATTTTACAGCGGAAAAGTTTTTGCATGGCTCTCCGATCACCTAAACAGAAGGCTGACACTATATGAAGATAGTGCCATCCTCCAAGCTTAAGCTTCACTCTCGACCACGGAAAAGCTGCTGGCCACCTGCAACAACTTAACGGCAGCACCGTGAGTACAAAAGGTACTCAGCAGGTCTTATCCAACACTATGGGTATATACTTGCCCGACTCTCAAGGAGAATGCATTTGGTTTAGTAGCAAGGAAGGTAATAGGTAATTCATTTGCATAAAAGCATCTAAAACAACTTATGATGATATAAACAAGTAAAGACCTAGCAACCTGCATCTCTAAGCCAATCATCAAGCAAATACAGTAAGGTAAAGGTGATCAAAGTATATGAGCTCAATCTTCCATGAACTCCCAAAACGGTAACTCTACTTTGAGACTCTAAACTCAAGAGCGTGCTCCGTGACCTGGAGCGAGGCTATTGCAATAGATTATAACCCTGCAGGGGTGTACAGCTGTACCCACACGAAAGGCAAGACCAACGACCATACCCTGGTACCTAGGATAAGTGTTGATTCATGCCCCCAACCTTTCACATACCCGCACCCAGCTATGAACGAAGAGCCGGAAGTGTATAGGTGCACCGGACGCAGCCTGATCACACCTCATCCCACCCCGCGCTTAATCCGGTCAAGGCTCGGTGCGACTTATGCTACTTGGCTTACCTACCCATTATCAGCATGTGGTCTGTACGAAAAGTGCTCAAGAGCCCAGCTACAAAGTTAGTCCTTAATCAACTCAACAAGTCTAACCAAGAGAGCTCCAATCTCAACTTGGCCTAGCACACTTGTTCAAGTCTCGCATCCATATTCATACTTGCTCATATTTTTAAACCATTCATATCTATCCAAGTAAATTAAATCAAGCATAAACTATAACTCGCGAGTGGTGGTGACCTTGCCACCTCTCGACTTCTACCGAAGCTAAGCATGGATAAGCAATAATTTAAGCGTGACTCCTAAAACAAGCATACTCATCTAGGAGAGGTTATTCTATATCAAGGAAGGATCATGCATAAAGATAGGAGCTAAGCAAACATATACACAAATATTGACTTATGCACATACAAGACACATATACAAATTTTGATCCAAAATAGGTTTCAAAGGATGCTTAGGTGCCTGCCTGGGGTGCCAACGAGAGCGTTGTCGACGATGGGGTCTTGCTGGGACTCGCCGACCTCTTGCTCCGGCGCTTCGGTCTCTACACGAGTGCAATGATACATAGTAAATAAACATGCCATGAATGAGTGCAATGACATGAGAAAAGATATGCTCAAACATGATCTAACAAAATTGGTTTCATGATTTTTGGAATAAAAGAGAATTAACTATGCAATTAACAAGGTTAACAATTATATAATTAATTCAGAAAATCACTTAATTATTTTGAGAGCAAACTCATTTTTAAAAGGTTTCTGACATAATTATAAAACCAACAAAATTTGTTTCACAATTTTCCGAGTTGTATGCAATTTTATATGAATTTTGCAAGATTGGGTGACAGGCTGAAAAGGGGGGTTTCGGGTCATCCGGACATTGGTGCCGGGTCACCCGGGAATGCACTGAGCTCGCCGACGGCAGTTTTGGCGATGATTTTGGGTGGAGTTTTTGGTTCTAGGAGGTTTATAGGAGTGTATAGAGGTGATTCCAAGTGATGGATTCAAGAGGAAACAAGATTTAGGAGCTTGAACTCATCAAAAGTGCTTGGAACCCTAGGTTTCCTTGATCCAAAATCAAAAGAGGTTTGAGAGAGATTCAAGGGAGGAGATAGCTCACCGGTGATGGGTTGAACTCCGGTGAGGTGCTAGAAGTTGATGGAAAGCAACCACGGAGTAGATCGACTTGATCCCTTGACTTGGAGCCTTAGATATGAAGGGGAAACCTTGAGAGGAGCTCAAACTTCGATTCCAAAGGGAGGAGATGAAGGGGAGAAGCTTGGGGTGACCTTCTCCTTGGTTCCCGGCGAGGAAGAAGTGGAGAAGATGGTGGAGAAGCTTGCCGGTGACGTCCTCCGGCGATCCTCCGGCCAACTCCGACGAGGTGGTGGTGGATTTGGTGGGGAGAAGGATTTCTCCTCCATGGGAGAGTAGAGGAAGAGAGAGGGAGGAAAGAAATGAGTGAGAGAGAGAGGAGAGAAAGGATAGGAGGGGGTATTATGGGGAGGGGGTATTTTCTTTTCTCTTTTTTTTTGGTCTGTTACAACTCTCCCCCCCTTAAGGAATCTCGTCCCCGAGATTCAAGTAAGGGCGGAAGAAGAAGATAAAGAGATGATAACAGGAATGACGATGAAGCAACAGAGAGATAGGATTTCTCAGATAAGAACATCCCATAAACAACAAGATAAATTAGAAAAGTTTATACTTGATAGAGTCATAACCCCCAAAGCACAAGGAGTTATTGATAAGAAAATTGATTTTTATGAGCCTGCAGAGATCTTTTTGTAGGAAGAAGAAAGAGATAAAGAATAATCCTCGTAGTCACGGAATTTAGAATCCAAATATTCTTATAACCTTCATCCAAGAAATTAAGGAAACATTCTAGGTAGATAGAGAGACAGGTTCTTGATCAAGATATAGAAGATCTTGGCTAGATAGGATGATGCACACACTTTTGCATGAGAGCAAGATGTTAGGATCAAGATAATTACAAAGAGAAGTATATTGGTCCTGCAAAGAGCTGATTTTGAGTGAGGTTTATGGGTGGTCACTACCATCATCAGAAAGGGTGATTAAGGCCCTACAAAGAACTTTAGGATATGCTTGTATGTGGAGAAGAAGAGCACTGGATTTATCCAAGATTAAGGTAGAGTATCGGTAGACTTTTGTAGCATGTCATGTCACATGTCCAAGCACCAACGCGCGCCCAGTGACACAACCATGTGACTGCAGCCACGTACACATGGGGTCCTAGGTTCCGTCGCGGCACTATGGATCACATGGCATGGCATTACCACAACAACCCACCAAGGACAACCAAAAAACACAAGTTATCAAGGAAGGGATTGATCCAATACTTTGGATAACAAGGAAATGATTGATTCAGTGAAAAGAGATTTGTTGATAACATGAGATGGCTAGAGTAGCTCATGAGGAAAGACTTGGGCCACAAGTAGATTAGAGAATTTCTATAGATTTTTTTGACAAGGCAAGATAAGATAGTTGAAGGTATTGATGTACTCATGCACTGAATAGTTCCCTTGCTTGAGTCTTCTGAATTCATCCCTCTTCATCTTCATAACACTCTTGGGAATGTGATACTCCCGAAAAGTCTTTTGGAATTCCAACTAACCACTTGATGACCTACAACCACTTGGGCCTTATATCCTCTCCACCAAACGCCCGCAACATCCTCAAGTTGATAGGCTATGAAAGCCACCTTCTCCGCATCATCATTTGGGAAGATCCCAACTTTTCAGTAATGCTAGAGAGCCAGAAATCTGCATCCAATGAGTCATTGGATCCCTGAAAGATAGGAGGATGGATGGCAAGGAAACAGAGTGACCATGGTGTGGATTCTCACCGCAACCACCTTGACCTTGGCCAGCTAGATTTTTGACAAGAGTTTGAAGGATTTGGATAAGAGCTTGACGGCTTTCTTTCGACCTTCTATGAAGTTCCAAAAGGTAGAGTTTATATTGGGAGGAGGAGGTAGATTATTCTCAGCCATCCCGCCACCAACTAGAACTGAGATTAACAACCGGAAGGAAATTAATACAATACAATTGTACAACAAAAATTGCACAAGTATAATATCAACCACAAATGTGTGAGAATAGATTATTAAAGATAGATGATAAGGATTATGAGATAGATTATTATGAGATAAAAGGTAAGAATCATAAGGTAGATCAAAAGGGATATTGCAAAAATAAAACAAGATAGATAAACAGATAAGGATATGCATACACAACAATGCAAGAGCATGAACCTAACAAGTCTAGGAAATGCATGCATAGCAATAATTAAACATGATGATAAACAAACATGATGATATGCCGCAACGTACGCATCTCACAACGACACACACCTATTACTAACGAGCCTCACATCAAATTTTTAGGTGATTAACCATGTTTAAACTGCTAACCAGCTCTGATACCAGCTGTGAGGAACCGCCCAAGTTAATCCCGTTTAATCGAGTCATCACCACTGATCAACCCAATTAAAAAGGAATAACCCCGGTAGTCCTTGAGATGTGTCATGAGAATTGCCCAGGATTTATACACACCTCACAAAGCACAACAAAAGCATCATAACCAATAGCAATACAAACACAGTCCATCACTTTACATAAATAGATTCAAGTTAAATTACGGCAAGTTCAGAGATTTTACAGCGGAAAAGTTTTTGCATGGCTCTCCGATCACCTAAACAGAAGGCTGACACTATATGAAGATAGTGCCATCCTCCAAGCTTAAGCTTCACTCTCGACCACGGAAAAGCTGCTGGCCACCTGCAACAACTTAACGGCAGCACCGTGAGTACAAAAGGTACTCAGCAGGTCTTATCCAACACTATGGGTATATACTTGCCCGACTCTCAAGGAGAATGCATTTGGTTTAGTAGCAAGGAAGGTAATAGGTAATTCATTTGCATAAAAGCATCTAAAACAACTTATGATGATATAAACAAGTAAAGACCTAGCAACCTGCATCTCTAAGCCAATCATCAAGCAAATACAGTAAGGTAAAGGTGATCAAAGTATATGAGCTCAATCTTCCATGAACTCCCAAAACGGTAACTCTACTTTGAGACTCTAAACTCAAGAGCGTGCTCCGTGACCTGGAGCGAGGCTATTGCAATAGATTATAACCCTGCAGGGGTGTACAGCTGTACCCACACGAAAGGCAAGACCAACGACCATACCCTGGTACCTAGGATAAGTGTTGATTCATGCCCCCAACCTTTCACATACCCGCACCCAGCTATGAACGAAGAGCCGGAAGTGTATAGGTGCACCGGACGCAGCCTGATCACACCTCATCCCACCCCGCGCTTAATCCGGTCAAGGCTCGGTGCGACTTATGCTACTTGGCTTACCTACCCATTATCAGCATGTGGTCTGTACGAAAAGTGCTCAAGAGCCCAGCTACAAAGTTAGTCCTTAATCAACTCAACAAGTCTAACCAAGAGAGCTCCAATCTCAACTTGGCCTAGCACACTTGTTCAAGTCTCGCATCCATATTCATACTTGCTCATATTTTTAAACCATTCATATCTATCCAAGTAAATTAAATCAAGCATAAACTATAACTCGCGAGTGGTGGTGACCTTGCCACCTCTCGACTTCTACCGAAGCTAAGCATGGATAAGCAATAATTTAAGCGTGACTCCTAAAACAAGCATACTCATCTAGGAGAGGTTATTCTATATCAAGGAAGGATCATGCATAAAGATAGGAGCTAAGCAAACATATACACAAATATTGACTTATGCACATACAAGACACATATACAAATTTTGATCCAAAATAGGTTTCAAAGGATGCTTAGGTGCCTGCCTGGGGTGCCAACGAGAGCGTTGTCGACGATGGGGTCTTGCTGGGACTCGCCGACCTCTTGCTCCGGCGCTTCGGTCTCTACACGAGTGCAATGATACATAGTAAATAAACATGCCATGAATGAGTGCAATGACATGAGAAAAGATATGCTCAAACATGATCTAACAAAATTGGTTTCATGATTTTTGGAATAAAAGAGAATTAACTATGCAATTAACAAGGTTAACAATTATATAATTAATTCAGAAAATCACTTAATTATTTTGAGAGCAAACTCATTTTTAAAAGGTTTCTGACATAATTATAAAACCAACAAAATTTGTTTCACAATTTTCCGAGTTGTATGCAATTTTATATGAATTTTGCAAGATTGGGTGACAGGCTGAAAAGGGGGGTTTCGGGTCATCCGGACATTGGTGCCGGGTCACCCGGGAATGCACTGAGCTCGCCGACGGCAGTTTTGGCGATGATTTTGGGTGGAGTTTTTGGTTCTAGGAGGTTTATAGGAGTGTATAGAGGTGATTCCAAGTGATGGATTCAAGAGGAAACAAGATTTAGGAGCTTGAACTCATCAAAAGTGCTTGGAACCCTAGGTTTCCTTGATCCAAAATCAAAAGAGGTTTGAGAGAGATTCAAGGGAGGAGATAGCTCACCGGTGATGGGTTGAACTCCGGTGAGGTGCTAGAAGTTGATGGAAAGCAACCACGGAGTAGATCGACTTGATCCCTTGACTTGGAGCCTTAGATATGAAGGGGAAACCTTGAGAGGAGCTCAAACTTCGATTCCAAAGGGAGGAGATGAAGGGGAGAAGCTTGGGGTGACCTTCTCCTTGGTTCCCGGCGAGGAAGAAGTGGAGAAGATGGTGGAGAAGCTTGCCGGTGACGTCCTCCGGCGATCCTCCGGCCAACTCCGACGAGGTGGTGGTGGATTTGGTGGGGAGAAGGATTTCTCCTCCATGGGAGAGTAGAGGAAGAGAGAGGGAGGAAAGAAATGAGTGAGAGAGAGAGGAGAGAAAGGATAGGAGGGGGTATTATGGGGAGGGGGTATTTTCTTTTCTCTTTTTTTTTGGTCTGTTACAACTCTCCCCCCCTTAAGGAATCTCGTCCCCGAGATTCAAGTAAGGGCGGAAGAAGAAGATAAAGAGATGATAACAGGAATGACGATGAAGCAACAGAGAGATAGGATTTCTCAGATAAGAACATCCCATAAACAACAAGATAAATTAGAAAAGTTTATACTTGATAGAGTCATAACCCCCAAAGCACAAGGAGTTATTGATAAGAAAATTGATTTTTATGAGCCTGCAGAGATCTTTTTGTAGGAAGAAGAAAGAGATAAAGAATAATCCTCGTAGTCACGGAATTTAGAATCCAAATATTCTTATAACCTTCATCCAAGAAATTAAGGAAACATTCTAGGTAGATAGAGAGACAGGTTCTTGATCAAGATATAGAAGATCTTGGCTAGATAGGATGATGCACACACTTTTGCATGAGAGCAAGATGTTAGGATCAAGATAATTACAAAGAGAAGTATATTGGTCCTGCAAAGAGCTGATTTTGAGTGAGGTTTATGGGTGGTCACTACCATCATCAGAAAGGGTGATTAAGGCCCTACAAAGAACTTTAGGATATGCTTGTATGTGGAGAAGAAGAGCACTGGATTTATCCAAGATTAAGGTAGAGTATCGGTAGACTTTTGTAGCATGTCATGTCACATGTCCAAGCACCAACGCGCGCCCAGTGACACAACCATGTGACTGCAGCCACGTACACATGGGGTCCTAGGTTCCGTCGCGGCACTATGGATCACATGGCATGGCATTACCACAACAACCCACCAAGGACAACCAAAAAACACAAGTTATCAAGGAAGGGATTGATCCAATACTTTGGATAACAAGGAAATGATTGATTCAGTGAAAAGAGATTTGTTGATAACATGAGATGGCTAGAGTAGCTCATGAGGAAAGACTTGGGCCACAAGTAGATTAGAGAATTTCTATAGATTTTTTTGACAAGGCAAGATAAGATAGTTGAAGGTATTGATGTACTCATGCACTGAATAGTTCCCTTGCTTGAGTCTTCTGAATTCATCCCTCTTCATCTTCATAACACTCTTGGGAATGTGATACTCCCGAAAAGTCTTTTGGAATTCCAACTAACCACTTGATGACCTACAACCACTTGGGCCTTATATCCTCTCCACCAAACGCCCGCAACATCCTCAAGTTGATAGGCTATGAAAGCCACCTTCTCCGCATCATCATTTGGGAAGATCCCAACTTTTCAGTAATGCTAGAGAGCCAGAAATCTGCATCCAATGAGTCATTGGATCCCTGAAAGATAGGAGGATGGATGGCAAGGAAACAGAGTGACCATGGTGTGGATTCTCACCGCAACCACCTTGACCTTGGCCAGCTAGATTTTTGACAAGAGTTTGAAGGATTTGGATAAGAGCTTGACGGCTTTCTTTCGACCTTCTATGAAGTTCCAAAAGGTAGAGTTTATATTGGGAGGAGGAGGTAGATTATTCTCAGCCATCCCGCCACCAACTAGAACTGAGATTAACAACCGGAAGGAAATTAATACAATACAATTGTACAACAAAAATTGCACAAGTATAATATCAACCACAAATGTGTGAGAATAGATTATTAAAGATAGATGATAAGGATTATGAGATAGATTATTATGAGATAAAAGGTAAGAATCATAAGGTAGATCAAAAGGGATATTGCAAAAATAAAACAAGATAGATAAACAGATAAGGATATGCATACACAACAATGCAAGAGCATGAACCTAACAAGTCTAGGAAATGCATGCATAGCAATAATTAAACATGATGATAAACAAACATGATGATATGCCGCAACGTACGCATCTCACAACGACACACACCTATTACTAACGAGCCTCACATCAAATTTTTAGGTGATTAACCATGTTTAAACTGCTAACCAGCTCTGATACCAGCTGTGAGGAACCGCCCAAGTTAATCCCGTTTAATCGAGTCATCACCACTGATCAACCCAATTAAAAAGGAATAACCCCGGTAGTCCTTGAGATGTGTCATGAGAATTGCCCAGGATTTATACACACCTCACAAAGCACAACAAAAGCATCATAACCAATAGCAATACAAACACAGTCCATCACTTTACATAAATAGATTCAAGTTAAATTACGGCAAGTTCAGAGATTTTACAGCGGAAAAGTTTTTGCATGGCTCTCCGATCACCTAAACAGAAGGCTGACACTATATGAAGATAGTGCCATCCTCCAAGCTTAAGCTTCACTCTCGACCACGGAAAAGCTGCTGGCCACCTGCAACAACTTAACGGCAGCACCGTGAGTACAAAAGGTACTCAGCAGGTCTTATCCAACACTATGGGTATATACTTGCCCGACTCTCAAGGAGAATGCATTTGGTTTAGTAGCAAGGAAGGTAATAGGTAATTCATTTGCATAAAAGCATCTAAAACAACTTATGATGATATAAACAAGTAAAGACCTAGCAACCTGCATCTCTAAGCCAATCATCAAGCAAATACAGTAAGGTAAAGGTGATCAAAGTATATGAGCTCAATCTTCCATGAACTCCCAAAACGGTAACTCTACTTTGAGACTCTAAACTCAAGAGCATGCTCCGTGACCTGGAGCGAGGCTATTGCAATAGATTATAACCCTGCAGGGGTGTACAGCTGTACCCACACGAAAGGCAAGACCAACGACCATACCCTGGTACCTAGGATAAGTGTTGATTCATGCCCCCAACCTTTCACATACCCGCACCCAGCTATGAACGAAGAGCCGGAAGTGTATAGGTGCACCGGACGCAGCCTGATCACACCTCATCCCACCCCGCGCTTAATCCGGTCAAGGCTCGGTGCGACTTATGCTACTTGGCTTACCTACCCATTATCAGCATGTGGTCTGTACGAAAAGTGCTCAAGAGCCCAGCTACAAAGTTAGTCCTTAATCAACTCAACAAGTCTAACCAAGAGAGCTCCAATCTCAACTTGGCCTAGCACACTTGTTCAAGTCTCGCATCCATATTCATACTTGCTCATATTTTTAAACCATTCATATCTATCCAAGTAAATTAAATCAAGCATAAACTATAACTCGCGAGTGGTGGTGACCTTGCCACCTCTCGACTTCTACCGAAGCTAAGCATGGATAAGCAATAATTTAAGCGTGACTCCTAAAACAAGCATACTCATCTAGGAGAGGTTATTCTATATCAAGGAAGGATCATGCATAAAGATAGGAGCTAAGCAAACATATACACAAATATTGACTTATGCACATACAAGACACATATACAAATTTTGATCCAAAATAGGTTTCAAAGGATGCTTAGGTGCCTGCCTGGGGTGCCAACGAGAGCGTTGTCGGCGATGGGGTCTTGCTGGGACTCGCCGACCACTTGCTCCGGTGCTTCGGTCTCTACATGAGTGCAATGATACATAATAAATAAACATGCCATGAATGAGTGCAATGACATGAGAAAAGATATGCTCAAACATGATCTAACAAAATTGGTTTCATGATTTTTGGAATAAAAGAGAATTAACTATGCAATTAACAAGGTTAACAATTATATAATTAATTCAGAAAATCACTTAATTATTTTGAGAGCAAACTCATTTTTAAAAGGTTTCTGACATAATTATAAAACCAACAAAATTTGTTTCACAATTTTCCGAGTTGTATGCAATTTTATATGAATTTTGCAAGATTGGGTGACAGGCTGAAAAGGGGGGTTTCGGGTCATCCGGACATTGGTGCCGGGTCACCCGGGAATGCACTGAGCTCGCCGACGGCAGTTTTGGCGATGATTTTGGGTGGAGTTTTTGGTTCTAGGAGGTTTATAGGAGTGTATAGAGGTGATTCCAAGTGATGGATTCAAGAGGAAACAAGATTTAGGAGCTTGAACTCATCAAAAGTGCTTGGAACCCTAGGTTTCCTTGATCCAAAATCAAAAGAGGTTTGAGAGAGATTCAAGGGAGGAGATAGCTCACCGGTGATGGGTTGAACTCCGGTGAGGTGCTAGAAGTTGATGGAAAGCAACCACGGAGTAGATCGACTTGATCCCTTGACTTGGAGCCTTAGATATGAAGGGGAAACCTTGAGAGGAGCTCAAACTTCGATTCCAAAGGGAGGAGATGAAGGGGAGAAGCTTGGGGTGACCTTCTCCTTGGTTCCCGGCGAGGAAGAAGTGGAGAAGATGGTGGAGAAGCTTGCCGGTGACGTCCTCCGGCGATCCTCCGGCCAACTCCGACGAGGTGGTGGTGGATTTGGTGGGGAGAAGGATTTCTCCTCCATGGGAGAGTAGAGGAAGAGAGAGGGAGGAAAGAAATGAGTGAGAGAGAGAGGAGAGAAAGGATAGGAGGGGGTATTATGGGGAGGGGGTATTTTCTTTTCTCTTTTTTTTTGGTCTGTTACACTGTTGCTCACCTTCATCTGCACCAAATCCATGCAACTGCTATGCCCCTACAATTCCGCTAGTCAGCGGACAAAGGGGGATCTTGCCTCCAGCCAGCAGATGCGCTCCTTCTCATCAAATCCACGCAATCACACTGTTCCCCTACAATTTACACCGCCACGAAGCCACGGATGAGGGAGCGCCATTCCCTTGCGTCAGGCTCTGGCCTCCTCCCTTGGATCATTCTGATGCCAATGTGAACCGAGAGGGAGGTGCGAGCATAAGAGATGGAGAGGAGCTTGCGCCCATGGCTGATTTGGGGACACACGCAGGGAATTTGTCGGTGGATGCATGTGATTTGGACGGCAGACCATACAACAGAGATGGACCAGACGGGAGGAGATTTTGGGGGAGGACGAGAGACACGAGAAAACACAAGAGAAAATTGCAAATTTAGGACTCCAAACATTGCGCTTCGCGGTTTTGCCATTTCTAACATGGACTTCGCAAAAATAGGTCTCGAAACGTTGTCCTCTTGCAAACCATGCCATTAGGTGTATTTCCCCTCTTTTATAATCAAAATACATGTATTTGCCACCTAAAAGGACCGTTTTACCCTCTTCTCTTTTTCCCCTCACGTTCCGGTCCAGACGTCCGTCGCTTGCCTGCCTGCCGGCGCTCCTTTTAGGCCTCCTGGCCGTGGCCTGTTCGCAGGCTGGCTGCCAACCGTGGCTGGCTGCCTGGCTACCGCCCGTGGCTGGTTGCCTGGCTGCCGGCCGTGGCTGGTTGGCCTCCGGCGGCTGCCATAGGTTCCTTCACATGAGCATGACAAATAAATATATATATATAAATAGACACAAATGAACAGAAATAAATTAATCTCCAACCACAAATGATTTCATGTGTAAGCACAAATAAAGAACATCTCACAAAAATGAGTTAAGCTCACAAATCCACAAATTTAGCCTAACCAACTTTATCTCACAACCATAATTTTGCTCTAAATGAGTTCCATCTCACAAATAAAAAATGAGTTCACATCTCATCACAAATACAACTATTCATCTGATGTTTAGCTTTCTCTTTGGTGTCATCTTTTTTGGTGCAGTCACAGTAGCCATCCTCACAGGACTAGTGGTGTTGGTGTTGGTATTGGTGTTGGTGTTGGTTTGTGAAGAGGTGGCCTCTCCTAGAAGGAACGCGAGCCGACTGCACAAAATGTTGGGTCCACAATTAGATGCATAAAAAAAATATTGTAGTGCAAATGTGTTAATATTTCTTACCTTCTAGTGACCCTTCCTGGACTATCCCGTAGTATTTCTTCTCTAGTCTGTCTTTGTGAGGTGCTAGGTTCTCCTCGTGTAGCTTTTGTAACACTCTTTTTAGGTTGCCTCCGCTTCCTACAAGGAAATTAGATAAATTAAAAAGAAAATGTGTTGTCCAAAATTTTAGACGAAAACAATTCAACAATTACCTCTTTTTTGCTGTCCCATTAAGTCTGCACTTCGAACTAGCTTGCCTATGTCCTAATTCACCACATCTTGCGCAAGTCATAGGTCCTCTTATCATTTTTTCCCCTTTGCATTGACAGGAACAGTACCATTTTCCCCTCTAGTGACACCTGCACCATCGTTGTCACCTTCTATAGATTTAGCACGTTTCTTCTTATGTCCACCCTCAAGACACCCTTTAATTCTAAGTTTTCTTCGTCTTCCCACTTCCCCTTTAGGTAGAGGTGCACCAACAACAAATGGCAGCTCCACTTGTGGCCACTGTGTTTTGTCCGTCAGTGGCTCAATCTCTCTAGCGTAGGCAGCTCTGAACCTGTTCACTGAGTAATAATCATGCACAAATTGCTCAATACGACCTTCGTCATCATGTGTCTCCACAATCCGTAAACTATCCCAATCCACTAATTCTAAATTTTCCAAGTGATCTACTTGTGACCTAAAGAAGCAAAATCATTTTTTTAATAAAATTGACTGAAGTGTTGTACGTACAAGTAACATAATAGAGATGATTGAAGTCATTACCTTTGCACATCAACAACAGGAACATCGTACTCTACCGCCGGAGGAGGAGCGGTAGGCAGCAAAGTTCTCGCCAAGACAATGGCGTCGTGCGCGGCCAGACCCTCGGCGTCCATCACGGCCAGACTCTCGGCGTCCGGCGCGGCCAAGCCATCCGTGGCCTGCACGGCCACGCTCTGGGCGGCCGGCGCGACTACTTCCTGGCCGGCGAGCGCGGCCACGCTCTGGGCGCTCGGCGCGACTACTTCCTGGCCGGTGAGCGCGGCCACGCTCTGGGCGGCCGGTGCTACCACGCCATGGCCGGCCGGCGCGGCCAGGCCCTGGCCGGCGAGCGCAGACACGCTCTGGGCGGCCGGCGCAGCCACGCCCTGGGCGGCGAGCGCGGCCAGGACGACCTCGGCTGTCAGTCCCTGGGCGGCGAGCGCGGCCAAGACTTGCTCGGCAGTCAGTCCCTGGTTGGGCGGCGCGGCACCGGGGACGATCAGAGATTCGCCGGGTAGCGCGGCGTCGGGTGCAGCGGCGCCGTGCGGAGCGACGCCGGGCGGCGCTGTGCCTTGCGAAACGGCGGCGTGCGGAGCAACGCTGAGCGGCGCGGTGCCGGGCGGCGAGGCGTCGGACGAAACGGCGCTGGGCGGAGAGGCATCGGGGGGCGCAGCGCCGTGCGGCGCGGTGGCGGGCAGAGCTGCGCGCGGCGCGGTCTCGAGCGGAGGGGCGCCGGGCGGAGGGGTGCCGGCCTCCATTGCTGCGGCGAGCGCTCGTCTTAGGGTTCGACGACCGCGAGATACGAACCGTTCGTGCGCTGCAGCAAACGTTTCGTCTGGACTCGTGAGGAAATTGTCTGGACTCGTGAGGAGGTCTGGACTCCTGAGGAAAAAAAATAGAAGAGGACAAAATAGTCTTTTCAATTACCAAATACATGTATTTTGATTATAAAAGAAGGAAAATACAGCTAATGGCATGATTTGCAATAGAACAACGTTTCGAGACCCATTTCTGCGAAGTCGATATTAGCGATGGCAAAACCGCGAAGCGCAACGTTTGGAGTCCCAAATTTGCAATTTTCTCAAAACACAAACAGGATAAAATATCTGGATGAGTGGCATGATGCATCAAGTCGATAATGCCCGCTATAGTGGCAGTAGCATTTATGCAAAGGTTTCGCTAAAACCTATAGCCCGCTACTCGAAACATTGGTGAAGAGGAATAAGGTTTTCTCATGAAATAGAGCTATCAAATGGTTCAAAGGCATCTCAGCCTCGGTTCAATGATCATGCAAGGTAATAAGACAGAAAGCATGCATTTAGGGAAGACCCAAGGCCTAGCGACTCTAGGCGCCTGTCGGGGCTCCGACGCACTCATTGCAAGATTGATTCATTCGTTGTGCCCCCCCTTATTGGATTTGTAATACGAAGATGAGTATTGAATCAATAGCCATAACACGCAACTAGTAATGGAGATAGAAGGTGCACAGCAAGCCCGAAGGAGTGCAGGCATTGTAAGTAGAAACATTGAGAAAAAAGTATATGCCATTGAAATATCAATGACCTTTGTGCTGCCATAGATTCCATGAACATAAGGAAAGGGCATCACGAGCAAAAATAAATAAATAAATCAGATTGATCTTAACGGGTCTACCAATGCAGTTCCTTATTTCGAACCAGAACCAAAACCAAGCTAATTTCATCAGTTCCTTTCAGGGAAGATAAATCCCTTCATCATAGGTACAAAGTTCCATGTCCCAAATATAGCTTAGAGGTAGTGGTAGGCATGAAATTCGATATTTTTTGGCCAACTTCTCTGTGTGTTAAACTTTAACACGTTGTTGTCTAAACACATGGGACGGAATATACACATGTTTGTGAGTCATTTTTATCTTAGAGTCGTATACACTCACCAGAATACACTTTTTTTACAAGGTTGAGAATATAGGATGAGAACAAATAAACTCAGTGAAGGAAGAGATAGAAGTGGTTGTGAGAGAAGGGCTGTTGTCACCACTACACTCAAGAGCAGCCACACTCAGAACTAGTTTTTACACGGATGATGCAGCAATTTTCCTCAACCCAGTGAAGGAAGAGGTAGAAGTGGTGGCTGAAATTCTTCAGATATTTGGGTCAGAAACATCCAGTGTGACTCTATGTGTGCAATGTGTGATCAAGAGTTTGAATCGGCAGCCCATATATGTTTGCACTGTGTGTTTGCATGGGAAGTGTGGGCTTTAGTGGCGGCTTGGTCAGGGCTCCTGGTGTCAGCTCCGACAGTGGAGGTGGAGTTGGAGGAGTGGTGGAACTCGTCTACTAGAATACTAGCAAAGGAACAAAGAAGCTAGGTGATTAAACTGATCATATATACAACTTGGAACTTATGGAAGGAGCGTAACCGGCGTATCTTTGATGCTAAACATAGCTCGCCGACTCAAGTTCTTACTTTCATTAGAGAGGAGATGCAAATTAGAGATTTTGCTTGTGGGGTTCTTAAGATGCCCGGGAGTTCAAGTTAGTTTCTATGTTAGGTTGTTTAGAGTGTGCAAGAGAGTTATTGTTTTAAGTTATTGTTTTTCTTATGCCCGGGAGTTCAAGTTAGTTTCTATGTTAGGTTCTTTAGAGTGTGCAAGAGAGTTATTGTTTTAATTCCCAACTTGCTTCTCCTTCTTAAATGACTTGGTAGTGCTCCTGCTCTTTACTTAAAAAACAAATAAACTCCACCAACAGGGCCCACGTGTGCAAGCAAGAGAATCTCAGGCCACTCCACGACCACTGACTAAGGATGGATTCAGATGTCTCGATATCGGAATTATCCGAATTCGTATTCGATAAAAATATCAATATGGATATTCATATTCGTTTTTAATAAGTATGTTAAATGGATGTATTTGTATTCGATTTTTCATATTTTCTCTATCCGGTTCTATATTCATATTCGACAAAAATGTGGACTATCCGACACTATTCGACACTATCCATATTCGTGTAGAATAAAGTAGTGATAAAGCCATCTAAAACTTATTTTGATGACTAATTAATAATTACAAATTGATGTTAATTCAATATTGTTACCTAAAAATGATGTACATCATCTAAACTATTAAAAATATCTAATAAATAATTATGTTATTCTAATACCACTAGTGATATATAATAATAAATTTTAATATGACTAATATTATATTATATTTAATGAATAAATTATATTTACTCACAAGTAGTAACATATTTTTTAATTCATCGATAAAACAAATCTATCCGTTTTGTATTCGTATCCGATAATATTCGTACTCGAATCTATTTGACAAGATTTGTATTCGAATTCGAATTCAAATGTGGTATTTTTTTTGAAAGAGAGAGCTTTATTGATTAGAGGGACTCCGCCCGTACAAAAAGTTCGATACAAGTAGAAGCAGGAACTACTGAAGAAATTTCACGGCACCCACTAAGATTGTAAAGCTAAAAGGGCCAGCTCATGGGCTACTTTAATAAGCATCCGAATCCGAATTCGAAAGTATCAAATCCGAATTCATTCCTACTACTGACTTTTGCGAACGTTGCTCCGGACGCGCTTCCCTCCCACGTGCCGCCACCCCATTGGCTGGCACACGCGTCCCATTCACCGCTCCGCTTTGTTTGAGCCCCGAACGGTCGAATGAGGCACGCGTGTAATACGCTGGTCGCCGTCCCCCTCAGGATTCTTTACGTTAATTAATCCACCGACCGCACGAAAAAAATCTCCGAGCCCCTCGCTTTGCCGGGGAACTGCGAGCCGGACACGTCCGGGTCGAGTCAGGGCGGCAAGTGAGCTGACGCTGTGAAGCTTTCTGTTGAAATCATTGAGCGTCGTGCCTAACCACTTCGTTTCCGGTGGAATCTAATCATCCGTGTACGGGTGGTTCCTTAAACTTCGTTTTCCCGAGGACTGATGGATGGATTTTTGTTATCTTTTGCTAAAGGAAAAAATATATTTTCATCCTCAAATATTGCAAAAATATGATATTCATTTAGTGCAAATCAAATCTTTAACTAATTAAAATATTTATCATCCTCATCCTGTAGTTGAACAATGGTTTAGTGCAATCTGCTGACAGTGTATGTGTAATCATTTGATTAATCATTAATCATTGCATGACGATGTAATATGCTGAGTCCAAAATATAAAGCTCACAAAATATCAGTAAATACTCTAAATTAGATAATTCGAAAAAATAATGAAACCGATTCACACACAACTATTAGATAATTCGAAAAAATAAAGAAATAAAACATAGAGAAGGGTTTCTGATGCAAATGTATAAGAGATAAATAATAGTTTGACAAGTTAAAGATAGCAAATTTTGGAGATGAATTGATTTTTTTAGCTTGGCAAAATCTTTTAGAAGTTGACAAATCACAAGATTTGTCAAGTTAAAAATAACAAACTCTTGAAGATGCTCTAAGTAATGGTTAGCAACGTGATTGCATGATCTAAACTGTTATTTTATGATATGAAAACAATTGATAAACTAAGATGGAATAATAAATGCACCATTTTAGATAGTTAAGAACTTGATTTGTACCAAATAAATCACACTTGGAGAATACTTTAGGATGAAAAATAATTTTTTTTCTTTGCTAAATAATAAGATACCTGCCTCACCTGACTCAATCCATGTGCCTCCCAGTTGCGGTGTTGATGCTGTCGGACAACACCAATAATTCGGTATTGTGATATAATTTGTGCACAAGGGACCCCCTCTGCAATAAGTATACTGATTTTTATAAAAGGCCAATTTTCATTTGGCGGGCCGCTGGAGTGGTGCCCAAAATTCAACAGAACCTTCTGTCCTGTTTGGCAGACTTCGAACCTGATGATTGGTTCTCCACCAAAGTTTTGGCAAAGCTAAAATTTGGACAAGAAATTATCAACATTTTGGTAAGGTAAATGGGTGAAGTTGCCAAGTTTTGATAAACCAATCAATCAGTGGTCAAAAACTTGACTTGTTAAAATATTGGTATGCCAAAATTTTAGCAGCCAACCAATTAATTAATCCCGCCTTCATTTATCTATTTGTTTGTTCTTTGGACTCGGAATTCGGGAGCTATATTTTTGAAGAGATTGGACGCAAACTCAAAATTTAGCCATTCTTTTAACCGAAAGTTTTTCTTTTAGATCCTTTTAACCGAAGGTTGTGTTTGCTAGCTCATCACAGTCCAGTGCGATTTTGACAAACTGAAGCCTCAGATTGACTCCAGCGGCATGTGCATCTCCACCCCCATCTGCAAAATGAGCTAAAAAAATCCTACTGTAGCGTCTTCAGCAGTGTGTGCATCTGCAAAATGCGATTCTCCCCTCGTCCAACCGCATTTCTGAGTTTCTCTCACCTCGCTGCATCGCTCCACCTCCAACCGCTTTTCTCTCGTGCCATCTCCCTCTCGTCCGTCTCCCTCGCCGGCGCCGGAGGCCCGGGCGGAGGCGCTCGCGGACGCGCTCCTCGTCGAGAGGCGCGCGGAGGCGCTCCACGGTGGCGGCCCCCTACGGAGGCGAGGCGCGCGACGGCAGCGGCTCGGCGCAGGCCCGCGGCGGCGGCCTCCTCGGCGCAGGGCCGCATGGCCGCGACCCCTTTGTCTCCTCCGCGATGGCTTGCGCGCTCGCCGCGCCGGGGCTGGGCCCTCCCCTGCGTCGGCCGCCGGCCCCGCCGCCCGCACCATCACGGTGTAGATCCGGTGGCGGGAGCGGCTCGACCTCAATCTGGAAGGAGCGAAGAGAGGGACGAAGCTCCCTACAGAAGATTCTTGAGACAGAGCTCTCCTTTCCCATATCAGCTAGCAACATCTTAATCTCTCTCTGAACTCTTCCATCGAGCTGCAACAGAGCAAGCCACAACCCTGCTCTTCCTCCTCCACCGCAGCAATCAGCAAGCAGGAGCCTTGCTCTCTTTTTCCCCAACGCAAGATCAACCACCAGCAGCCACAAAGCCATCCCCTGCTCTTTTCCCTTGCGCCACCAGAGGATTGCTCCATCCGCTTTCCACTGCTGTAGTGCAGCAAAGAGCAAAGAAGAGGGAGGGAGCAGAGAAGAGGTAGAGATGGAGAAGAACGGCGACACCACGGCCACCAAGCTGAGGGCGCTGCTGCAGGGAATCACGACTACGCCGCCGCCCACCTGCTCCTCTCCATGGGTCACGTCAACCATGTCGCCCGCTGCTACATCAAGGCCACAGTTGCAGAGACGCCTCTGACGTGTTCGACGAATTGCTTCGCCGACGTCGGACTTCGCCGCCGCAAGACTGGAGCCGCCCGTGCCGTGGACCGCGAGCTCCTGGCCACCGAAGCCGTCGTCACCGTCCAGAAGCCGCCGGGAACCGTCGACGCCGAGGAGTCCGAGCGAGCAGGGGAGGGAGGCAGGAGGCGGAAGGAGACGACGCGGGAGGCAACCGTCTCAGATGATGCGCGAAGTGATGCAGATCCTCCGCTGGAAGGCCTCCTCCTTTGCGAGACTGTTACCTTCTCTCTTTTGCTCATATGGGAAGTTTGCAGATGCAGATTGAAAACAATGCTTGAGTTAATCTCACTAACCAAGACGAGCTTCCAAGCTAAGGCATTTTCAGACGTGCGTGTGCAGTTCTGACCTCTGGTGTACAAGCTTTGGCAGCACTCGCCACTTCCAGAGGCTTTTAAATTATCGTCTTTCCATTAAATTATTGTCCTTCCATTTTTCGGATTCCTTTGGTACAGCTCCAGCAGCAGCTTCGGGAGTTATTTTCGGAGAAGCTGTGCCAAAGGGCTCAAAATAACAGCTCCCGGGGAGAATACTCCGCTATTCGCGCTCTCTGGAGCCAAAAGGCAGAGAGGGAGAGCCGAAAAACGTAGCTCTCCCCAACTCCGCCCGCAGACCTCCCCACTGCTTCCCAAAATGCCCCTGCACTTCACGGTATTAGCACCGAAATTGCCACTACCCACCTGGAGGAGAACGCCGCGGCCAGCCCGCCGGCGGAGGACCGCAGGACGCCGGAGCTGGACGGCGCATGGAGATAGCCGGCGACGCGGAAAAAGTTGGGGGCGGGGCTCGACGGCGGCGCCCGCGCGAGCTCGACGGCGGCGCCCGCGCGAGCTCAACAGCGCGGAAGACAGCTGCACGACGTAGATGGCGGCGCGGTGCCGAGGGGCGCGGCACGGTGGAGGCGGAGGAGGCCGGCCGACGCGGTGGAGCTGGAGGCCGAGGAGCTGGACGACGCAGAGCCGGCATGGGGTCGGTCCGGGCACCGCGCCCTGCTCGCTGGCCGTGGCCGACGCCCGCCGGGCCGCTGGCTACGCGTGCCTCCTGGCCTCAGAGGGGAGAATGCTGCAGGGGAAGGTCGCAGGCCGCAGGGAGGTGGGTAGGAGATGGCCCGGCTCGCCTGGAGGACGGGAGAAATCTCCAGAAAGAGATCGCCAGAGAAAAGAGATGTGCGTGTCGTTGGGGATAGAGAGACGAACGTGTGGATGAGAAAAAAAAATGGACGGTGCTTTGCTGGGTGGAACGTGTGGACGAGAAACAAACGGAGAAAAAAATGAGAAGGAAAATTAGAAAAAAATAGGAGGAAAAAAGGGGAAACGAAAAAAATTGAGAAGAAAATGAAAATAGAAAATAAAAGAAGGAAATAGAAAATAAAAAACAAAAAAGAAAAGGGAAGGGCATTATGGACTTTTCACTATCTTATCCACCACACACAGCCAGGAGGAACTGTTTTGCCAAATGTTTTTCCAAAACGGATTCAGCTCCACTACAGAATCCGTTCCACCAGCACAACCACAGTAGGAGCCGAAGCCGTGCCAAACACACCCTTCATGTATCCCAATTCCATCTTGAAAGTTGGAACTCCGTTTGGAAAAAAAAATCCATCTTGGAACGTTCCTGGTCAGACTGATCGCCTAGGGAAGCACCTCAATAACTTTGATTGGTTTGCATATGGCTTGAACCAGGATGTCGGCCTGCTAATGGGGACAGACCCGCCCTAAACCCACCCCTCCTCATAATTAATAATGTCAACCCAACCCGTTCCGTCTCATTTAACTGTCTACCCACCACGCTCCGCCCCATTGTGTGTGGGTGTAAATAGGTTGTAGTTATCTACTCCTATTGTTTGTAGCATCTACATTAAGAGTCAGATCTTAAAACTAAAACATTTCATTCACTCCTTATAATTTTAGAGAAATTGACTGAAATTTATGCAGATGACTTAATTTGATGGCCCGCTACTCTGTGCAAAGTGGTGAAGCTGAACTTACACGTGCTACTCTGTGCGAAGTGGTGCGTCTGAACTTATACGTGAGCTTCGTGTCAAGAACCAGACCTTAAAAACCTACTTCCAACTCACCTCAACCCGCATTTGCCTATACCCAACCTACCGTAACTCATTAGATATTAAAATTCATTTCCACCCATCCAAACACACCTCATGAAACAACCCGCACCATAAAATCCATTACAACTCGCCCATTAACAGGTCTACCAGGATGGAGAGGGTTGTTGATTAGTTCGGTGCGCGACATGATTTTTTGTGTGACTGCAAGTGGAGTCCCCCATCTTGCCTGTATCATCTCATCCAGGCTCGTGAGGGAAGGTCAAGTTTTGCGTACCGTGCGAGCCGGAATGGAGGAGGGAATCTGTACGAGACCATACCACCAAAGCATGCAGCCATAGCAACCAATCAAGACGAACCTGCACAAAACGGTGCTGGATGGTGCGTAGGAAGGATGATGGGATTCGAGCAACCAATCACCCCCGTAAAGAATCAACAGGAACAGAGCGAGGTGCACGTGAAGCCTGACGAGGTCCGACGGGATTGACAAAGCTGGTTTGAACGTAAAAAATCAACACTGCGGACCTGAAGCGGCGTCGTTTTTTTCGAGGGTCGGCGGCGTCCCAGCTCCCAGGGCGGCGGCGGCAGCGTCCGAGGGCTCCGTCCGCGCCCGAGGGCCGGCAGCGTCCGAGGCCGACGGCGTCGGCGACACGGCCTGACGAACCTAGCGGCTGGCGGCGAGCGGAACGCGATGCGTCGCGAGGTGCACAGCCGTCAAATCCTCCGTCTTCTGCTGGGAGGGGTTTTTTTTTATAAGTTTTCATCAGCAAAGAGTAGAGGTGGAGGGTTTAAGTGCTAAAAATGTCTATCTCTCAATCTGGTTATCGGATTAGAGATCCAACATCTACTATGGGAGTTTGCATAGTTTGCACACGAATCTGATTTGCATAGGATATGTTGTCATTTCGGTATCTTCAAACCAAATACTCCCTCCGTATCGAAATACTTGTCGCCATTTACTTTTTTCACAACTTTGATCATTCGTCTTATTCAAAAAATTATATAAGTATCATATATTTTCTATACTACATGCTTTAGTATTGTAGGTATTTTAAGCTTGATTTAGCTGTTTGCATATTTGTAATAATTTTTTGAATAAGACGAATGATCAAAGTTGTAAGAAAAAATCAACGGCGATAAATATTTTGGTACAGAGGGAGTACTACTAGTAGAGCGGTAATGTACTAATGTACTGTTGTGCACCACCCATTACCCACTCGTGTGGTTCAAAGAAAAATCCAACACTCAGAGCCCAAAATTGGCACAGCTCAACTCAGAGAAGATGAGAAATATAGCATAATGTTCCTCTCAATTCTCAAAAGGTCACAAAGGCAAGAAAAGGTCCATCAGTCATGGACAATGCAGTCCCTTCTCCAGTTCTCTTGCCTGGCATTTTCCATTGTGCTCAAGCTCAACAGTTTAGTTCAGTTACTATAAGAAAATGAACACTTGCAACTTTTACAAAGGAATAAGCTATGATGTAACTTTCTAATATGGTATACAGTGCAGTGTTCCACGAATTTTTGTACAACTGCACCATAAAAAAGTCAAACGAAGAAAACCTGGATTACACCTTTAACTGTGCAATGCTGCAGACATTTCTCTGCACAGTAAAAAAATCTATGTTTTACCTTCTGTGGAGGTATACAGATGAACTAGTTCTAAACCGCCCAAAAAGGGCAACAAAATTTTCTGCAGATCTCACAGGTTCCTATCTAAAAATTTCCTAACACTCTCCTCCATGTAAAGGCGGTCACATTTCCCACGCAGCAGTGTCGTGCATCTGGGAAGATGAGAATGTCATAGGGCTTTCTCGCTGCAATAAGCGAGTTGATGAGCCTTGAGGTATGCCTAAAATGTACGTTCTCGTCGGCAATGCCGTGAACAAGGAGCAGCTTCCCCTTGAGATTGTTCACATGATGCATGATCGATGCAAATTCATGCATAATGAACTAAAGGGATCTGGACTCTCGTCCTACCCCGATTATCCTCTCTCGATCTCGTTGTGTAGTTGCTCACGTCGTTGGTAGATCGCCGGCGTCCAAGGGTTATCACAGCTGGTATCAGAGACTCGTGATCCTCGGCGTGGAATTGATGGTAGCGGCTCACCCGTGTAAAATCCCAGTTTCCGCGGCCAATTTATCGGTTCTTCTTCGAATTATCGACGGATTCATCTAGGCGAGGGTTGCTCGGCGTTGTTCGAGTGTAAAATTACGGGAGCTGAAGTGAATTGCGTCGAGGAGGCGATGGCGGGGGATTGGATTCGATTCGGGTTGTGCAGCACGTCTGCGCGTAAAATCCCTTGATTGATCGCCAATCTCAGGCGGCGGTGAGTGATCTATCCTGAGCTGTATTATCTGAATCGGGTGGCGAGGAGGCGGCGGAGGAACAGGAGCAAGTGGGATTCAGTCAATTACCACCACGGCTCCCCCAAAACCGTCAGTTCAGTCCCAGTTTGTGCTGGACGCAATGGCGGAGAACTACGCGAAGACGGATGAGAAGCTGGATAAGATGATGGATTCGATAGATCTGTTGTTCTCCAAGATCGAGAATGTGCAGTTCACTCGGCAGCAGATGCAGGTGAAGCTCGACATCAACACGAAAGAGTAGATCAAACTATGAAGGACCAACAGGTGTTGGCTCAGCAGATCGATGCCACGGGCAAGGCAGTGGCCAAATTGACCCTGGATCGCATGAATGGGGGATATACAGATCAAGAAGAGAATTCTAGGTCGGCGTCTCATCATGAGAACCAGTACACCCACAGCAAGCATCGCCAAGCCTTCGAGGAAAATCCTTTCTGTCGTCAGCATCAGGGTCTTCGTCAGGGTGATAGTCACAGTGCTGTAAGTAAACACTTTTTGCCCAAGATGCACTTTCCCAACTTCGAAGGCCAGGATCCTATTGTGTGGCGTGATAAGTGTGAGAATTATTTCCAAATCTATGACATACCTGATCATATGAAAGTCATGACAGCATCTATGCATCTAGATGAAAATGCCTCCAGGTGGTTCAGAGTGTATAGGAGGAAACATGTGGTGGACAAATGGGAGCAATTCATTCTGGCTGTGCAGGCCAAATTTGGGGCATACACCTACCAACATCCAGTGGATGAGTTATTGGACTTGAAGCAAACTGGTTATGTGGAAGAATATGCCACTCAGTTCGAGTCACTTCAATTTCAGGTGGATATGCATAGTGGAGGGATGCCTGACACTTACTTTGTCTCCCAGTTTATTCGAGGTTTGAAACCTGAGATACGCTATCCAGTGCAAGGTCAGGTGCCTGAAACAATGGAAAGAGCTGTTATGTTGGCAAAGATACAGCAGCAGATCCAGGAGACAAATAGTAGGAAGAATATGAAGACCCCAACTAACCCCAGATGGACTCCTTCAAACCAATCTGGTAAAGTGGAGAGTGGTAAGGCCACCTTGGGGGTACAGCCATCAAAAGAAAGATAATTAAGAGATTACTGCAGAGCACATAATCTGTGTTTCTACTGTAGAGAGCCCTATGATGCTTTTCATGCCAGCAAATGCACAAAAAGGCCTAAATCTCAGATCAATGCCTTAACCATTAATGACCTGGATATCAATTTGACAGAGGAGGTGCTACAACAGTTGGACATGGAAGATGCATTAGCTGCTGAGTTTGGCACTCTATCCTTGAATGCTATAGCAGGTACTGACAATGGAGAAGTGCTCAAGCTAAGATCTCTAGCGAAGAACAAAGTGATGTTGATGCTAGTAGACAGTGGGAGCTCAAATTGTTTTGTCAGTTCACATTTTCTGAAAATGGTAGGCATTCAGGCTTTACCTGCCTCAGCAAAGGTAGTTAAAGTGGCTAATGGGGAAATCCTGATCTCAGACAAGTATGTACCTAAGTTGGAGTGGTGGATCCAAGGACATACTTTCACATGTGACATGAGGGTGTTGGATTTGGGGGCCTATGACTGCATACTAGGGTATGATTGGCTGGCTCAGCATAGTCCCATTAATCATCATTGGGAGCAAAAAACCATGGATTTCAGATACAAAGGGGAACTAATTCAGTTGCAGGGGGGTCAGCCAAGTCCTCCAACTCTTCAGGAGATATCCAATGAACAGTTAGTCAAATGGGCTGCAGGAAATGACATTGGAGCTTTTGCTATTGTGGCATGGGATTTTCCACATGAAGAACCAAGTGACATTCCTACAGAAATCCAAGATGTGATTCAGGAATTCCAGGATATCTTTGAAGCACCTAAAGGATTACCTCCTGAAAGGGCATATGACCACCCCATTCCTACATTACTAGGTGTTGTTCCTGTAAACTCCAAACCCTATAGATATTCCCCTTTACACAAGATGAGATTGAGAAGCAAGTTAGAGAGCTTTTAGCTGCTGGCTTAATTGTTCCCAGTACTAGTCCTTATGCATCTCCAGTCTTGTTGGTACAAAAGAAGGATGGAACTTGGCGGTTTTGTGTAGACTATAGAAGGCTTAATGACATCACTGTAAAAAATAGGTTTCCTATGCCTATCAGTAATGAAATCCTAGATGAGTTAGCAGGCACTAAGTACTTCACAAAACTTGATATGAGGGCTGGTTACCACCAAGTGCGCATGAAATTGGCTGATGAACACAAAACTGCATTTAAGACTCATCATGGTCACTATCAGTTCAGAGTAATGCCTTTTGGTCTAACAAATGCACCTGCCACATTTCAATGCATCATGAATGATATTTTGGAGCCATTTCTAAGGAAGTTTGTCTTGGTGTTTTTGGATGACATCCTTATTTATAGTCCATCTCTTGAGAGTCATGCACAACATCTTAAACTGGTTCTCAACAAACTAAAGGAGCACCAATTTTACATGAAAAGCTCCAAATGCTCTTTTGCTCAGAGGAAGCTTGATTACTTGGGCCATGTCATTTCTTCTGAGGGAGTGTCCACTGATCCTAGCAAAACAGAATCAATGCTGAAATGGCCAGTTCCTTCCTCTGTGACAGAGCTCAGGGGATTTCTAGGCTTGACTGGATATTATAGGAAGTTTGTCAAGCATTATGGCTTGTTGGCTAAACCACTCACTACACTATCAAAGAAAAAGCAATTTGAGTGGTCACCAGCAGCTCAGCAGGCATTTGATCACTTGAAGCAAGCCATGACATCTACACCTGTACTAGCACTGCCAGACTTCAATTAGCCATTTATAGCGGAGACAGATGCTTCTGATGTGGGTGTAGGAGTTGTGCTTTTGCAAGGGGATCAACTAGTGGCCTTTATGAGCAAAGCTTTGGGACCTTCTCATCAAAAATTGTCCATTTATGAAAAAGAATTCCTAGCTCTAATCATGACTGTGGAGAAGTGGATGCCATATCTTCAGAGGCAAGAATTCATTATCAGGACAGATCACAAAAGCCTCTCTTACTTGAGTGAGCAAAAACCTGCACTCAGAAATGCAAAGGAAAGCTATGACCAGACTTATGGGCCTGCAATTCAAGGTGGTATATAGAAGAGGCGAGGAGAATCTGGCTGCTGATGCTTTGTCCAGATGTAATCACCTAATGGCTATTCAAGCTGTCTCTGAAGCTCAACCTGTCTGGGTCCAGGAAGTGCTAAATTCTTGTGTGACTGATCCTAAAGCTCAGGAGCTGCTCACTACATTAGCTATACACAGTCTTGATGAGCAGGGTTATTCCCTACAGCAAGGCCTGATCAAGTACAAAGGCAAAGTGTGGATTGCTGCCAATTCAGCTCTACAAACCAGGCTTATCAATGCTTTACACTCCAGTGCAATAGGAGGACACTCAGGCTCCAAGGCCACCTATCATAGGGTGAAGCAATTGTTCTACTGGAAGGGACTTAAGGCTGATGTGCAAGATTTTGTCAAGCAGTGTGCTATATGTCAACAGGCTAAACATGAGCACATTCACCATTCTGGCCTCTTACAGCCACTTCCTATACCTCATGGTGCTTGGCAAGACCTGTCTATGGACTTTATAGAAGGACTTCCCTTGTCTGAAGGAAGTAACACTATTTTGGTGGTGGTGGATCGTTTTACCAAATATAGCCATTTCATCCCTCTTCGGCATCCATACACCACACAGACAGTAGCAAGAGTGTTTCTGGATAATGTGGTTAAGTTACATGGGATGCCTCAAACCATTGTATCTAATAGGGACAAGATTTTCACAAGCACCTTTTGGAAAACTCTGTTCAGGTTGGTTAATACAACACTGTTGTGAAGCTCTTCTTACCACCCACAGACCGATGGGCAGACAGAGCGAGTCAACCAATGTTTGGAAATGTACTTAAGGTGTGCCGTGCATGATTCTCCCAAACAATGGAAGGCATGGCTGTCCCTGGCTGAGATCTGGTATAACTCCAATTTTCACACTTCTCTGGGCTGCTCACCATTTAAGGCCTTGTATGGCTATGATACTACACTGGGCACCTTGCTACCTCTTGCAAAGCAAGATCCCAACCCATCCCAACCCAGTAGTGGACTTTATTCAGGAAAGGGAACTACAAGTGGCTGCCCTGAAGCAACACCTGGCTGCAGCTCAGAATAGAATCAAGTTACAGGCCGACAAGAACAGAACTGACAGAACCTTCCAAGTGAGGGAGCAAGTATTACTCAAGCTACAACCATATGTGCAGAATTTAGTGGTTAATAGACCTTATCCTAAACTGGCTTTCAAGTTTTTCGGGCCTTATCCTGTGGAGGAGAAGATTGGAGCAGCAACTTACAAACTCACACTACCCCCTGGAAGCCTGATTCATCCGGTGTTTCATGTCTCACAACTGAAGCCGTTCACTCCTAATTACACTTTTGTATTCTCAGATTTGCCCAGCTTGACGGATTTGTCGGCTCAGGAGACGACGCCTGAAGACATTCTTGATCGCCGTCTGGTCAAGAAGGGACCTCGTGCAGTACCTCAAGTGCTGATTAAGTGGAGTGGATTGCCGGCCACTTCAGCGACGTGGGAGGACTTCTACGTGATCAAGCAGCGCTTTCCTCAGGCAATTGCTTGGGGGCAAGCAATTTCTGAAGCCGGGGGAGATGTAAGGGCCCAAGAGGGTGTGTTCCCAGAAGTGGAAGCTTAAAGCGTGAAGACGTATTCGATAGCTGGAATGTGCGAGTGGTAGCTGTGTGTGACGTGTGGGCCCAGGTGGCCAGTGGAGTGTTTGCTATATGTGCTGTAGCGCATCCTGTAACGAACCGTGAACTATTTTGATTCTGAAACAATGAACTAAAGGGATCTGGACTCGTCGTCCTGCCCCGGTTATCCTCTCTCGATCTCGTTGTGTAGTTGCTCACGTCGTTGGTAGATCGCCGGCGGCCAAGGGTCCCTTTCGGAAAAAAAACGTATAATGTTGTATATTCGCAAAAAATGCGTAAAATAATTTCGAGCTTGAGGCTCAAGCATGTCGGGCCCACGAAAACTCAATGCCCTCCAACTCGTGTTCGCAAGGACATCGTCTCCACTCTCCAGGGTCCAGGCACGCACGCGACACAGAAAGGGGAAAAAACCCTGCCCCAATCCACCGTGCTCTTCCTCGTCACTCGTCAGCGCCCTCGCCGCCGCCAAACCGCGCCACCCGCTCGCTCTTGCCACCGAAGCGCCCCGCCACACGCCCACACCCCCTACCAACTCTCCCCCACGCCGCTGCTGCCACAATCCTCTTCCCCCCACCTCCGCCCCTCCCTCGCGCCGGTATTCGATTGGCCGCGCGTACATCGAAGCGGAGATCCATTCGGATTTGAATCGATTTGTCCCGTCGGTAAGGAATCCTAGCTAGCTTGCTCCGTTGGAATTTTCTCGATCGGTTTAGGTCGGGGAGATCTCTCTCCCAGCTGCGAGGAATCGAATTCGAATTGCTGTCTGTCCGCTGCACGCGGAGCAGCATGCATATCTAGTCCACGCCGCGGTGCTGTTTCGGTTCGATTAGGTCGTTACACTGAAGGTCGATCGATTGCACCTTACGGGCTTGCAACCCCGAGGTGCGAGCGCAGTTTATTTTTTGCGGAGTCCTACCCCTGGTAATTTTGCTTTATTCCTCTTGCTAGGGTTTCATGATGCGCTTGCGGGATTGCTTTTGCTCGTCAGTTTTGCAGCATTTACTGGTTTATTAGATTATCAGTGCACGTGCTGTTTCTATGGATTACGTTATTGAACGACCATGACCGTGCTAGTTGCTATGTTTCATGAGCTAACATGTTAGCTTTGCATATGTGAATTGATTTAAGTCGTTTTAAGACCTGCTGTGAAACAGGATGGGCGTTTATTCAATTTGCATTGTTTATCTTCGCGCCATTGCCCAACTTGAAATTGAACTGTCAGGATATGTTTATTATCAAGGAAATTACTGTATTCATTCCTGAGATTATATTATTTAGCTATCAGTGGATTGCTAGCACTTAGCTGAATCCACTTATTCCTTATATTTTGTGCAGTAGGAGGAAATAATAACCCCAAAGACATATAGTTATAACCTTTGTGTTGAAGCCAGCCATATGCTTGCATATTTTTATTCTTTATTTCTGAATAGTTGTTGTATTACTACTCTATCAACTAATACTAATAATACCATAAAGTTCCATTACTGATAAGATTGCTCTTGCTTTAGTGATGATGTTGTACTTCCGGTTCTGTTCTGTGCTCTGTAGCAACTAATGCTAGCATTTTATAACAATGCTTAGCCCAGTCTAAATTAAGAATTTTCATGAGAATTTTTATTATTTCTTTTATTTCCATTGAAAATATTTCATTCCAAGGCCCAAATATCTCATAGCTAATAATTTTATGCCAGAATTCATAATTTTAAAAATTAACAGTTGCTTTTAGTGATCTTGGGTAACTTAGATCAATGATATTTGCAATGGATTAAGCAGCTCAAACTTAAGACTATTATTGGTGGCCATATATTGGGTTCCTTTTGGTTATGTGCTTAACTCTATATGTCATGCATTTCTTTACAGGCTGCTGAAAAAGTCTGCACCCAAAAGTTTAAAAGGTCACCTAGAACCTGCAGGATAACACAAGTGCTGAATTTTGGAAATGGATCATGGGCGCTATGCTCCACATCATGGATGGGAGAACAACAGTGTAATTGCAGCCTTTTCCTTTACTAAGTACCAAGGATGATGAAAATAGCAGATTTATGGCCATGTGGTTGGCCTCTGTGTATCCAGTGTTAGATGTAAAGGAGTTCAAGAAGAGGCCGTTGCTTAAATGGAATGGATTTACCTGCCTGTTCTGTAGGATTTCTTGCTGACTCAACTTATTCTGTTGAATCTACAGGCACCGGATGGGTATGGTGTAATCAATGAGCCAGATTATAGGTAAGCCTAGTCATCCTAATGCTGTGTTAGCTGTGGTATTCATGTCCTTTGTTCCTGTAAAACTGTGTAGTCGTAACCCTCTGTATCCAATTTCTCTATTGAGCTTGGATACGTTCCTCGACATTATTTTGCTTCCCTGTTGTGATTTATGGGCATGCATTTTATATCTTTAGTCCTTTTCCATATCACCCTATCTTTCTATTAAATTTGCAGGGCTGGTGGGTCCTACAATGGTAGGAGGCCTGTGGATGAAGGCTTTTCTAGAGATTCATATGGAAAGGGTGCATTCTATCAGGATGTACACGACAGAAATATGTATCCGCCACCAGCCTCTGTTGGTGCTATGTGGTCTCAGCCTCGGAGGAATCATGACGAGGAATATGCAACTGCCAGAGATCACAGAAGGCATGGCACTGATTATCGCAGTGATGGAAAACATCATGAGTTTGATTCATACAAAGGAGTTGACAAACTCCGTGATAACTATCATGCTACTGACAACTACTATGAATCTGGCAGTCACCGTGATTTTGGTGTTGATAGGAGCAAAAGGATTGGAAGCAGAGAACGTGCGGAGTTTCATGGTGAGTTTGAAGACCGCTACCGCAGCTCTCACCAAAGCAGAGAGGACAGCTATGAGAGAGATCATGAGTATGGGCGCCACAGCTACGATTCGGACTATGAGAGAGGCAGGAGAGATAGTAACTGGAGAAGGCTTGACGAGGGTGAACGTGAAAGAAGAGATTTAAGCCGTGAAAGGGACGAAAGTCCATACATGCGCCACAGCCGTTCTCGGTCACATGGCCGTGATGACCGATCAAGATCACGGTCTAGATCAAGATCTCCTCGTGCAAGAAGTCGTGGTCGGAACCAAAGAGATGGTTTTTATGATGATAACCGCTCTGACAGAAGAAGGGAATATGACTGGGATGAAAGGAGGCGTGGTGATTCAGTGGTATGTCTATATGAAAGGAGTACTAGTTAGTAGTACATACAATTGTAGAATTATGTGTCTTTGACTTTACAAAGCCATGATTTTTTGCATTCATGCTTGCAGGCCCCATCTGCCACTGTTGTTGTCAAGGGATTGTCCCTGAAGACTAATGATGATGACCTATATCAGATTCTTGTACACCTCTTCATAAATTGTTACAATGGTTGAAAGTGTATTGTCTGGTTCGTTTTAATCATTCGGGTCTGATCTCTTATAGGCTCAGTGGGGCCCTCTACGCAGTGTGCGTGTGATCAAGGAGCGGAATTCTGGCATGTCTAGGGGATTTGCTTTTATTGACTTCCCTACTGTGGTACTAACCAAACGAGTGTTATTTACATTACTCATTCAGAGTTCCATGTACTGTTAACAAAGCTGCATCCTCTCCACAGGAAGCTGCTCGTAGAATGATGGAAGGTACTGCAGAGAATGGTCTTGAAATCGATGGTAGGAATGTGTTCTTTGAGTATAGGTATGTGTGCTTTTCTATTTTGAAACATTGCAAGTTCCTCCTTATATAAAATTGTTTACTGTCAATAAATGAGTATGCAAAGCACAGCTGCAGTAATATATGTTACCATTGTCTCTTAAACAGTTGTGCTTGTAGAATTGCTGTCTTTTCTGGTATCCTTTGTAACCATACTTTTTAATAAACTTATAACTATACTAGTTATATTTCTTGTGGGTGGGGTTAATGAAATTGAATAAAACAATTTCCTGTGCACGAGTGAATCCTCTTGAGCAGTTTTAGTCTCATTCCATTTGCTTATTTGTATATAACCTGGTCATGTATTTATAAATATTGCTTCCGGTTTGATTAATTCTAACACTGTTGACTGCAGTAGTAAACCAACTGGGGGGCCTTCTCCTGGACAAGAAAATTTTTCAAGGCCTACATATGGGCACAGGACTGTTGCTGCACCATGTGACTGGATTTGCACTATATGTGGATGTATGAATTTTGCCCGCCGGACCTCCTGTTTTCAGGTTGTGTAGGGTGCTATTTTTCATACCACGCTTCTATCCCCCCCCCCCCTTCTGCCTGTTTGTATTTAATCTGGCTACTAATTGCATGTTCGTTTGTATTTTCTCAGTGCAATGAGCCTCGGACTGAGGATGCTCTACCAGCTGATGCGACAGGTTCCACTCCACAGTTTGGGAGAAGGGGATCTGAACTAGGCAAGTTCTGTGCTTCTAATATGGAATTATGTGAAACATGTATTGTGCTGCTTTATTGAGATGCTGTTATTTGCAGGTCCGACTCATGTTTTAGTTGTCCGTGGCCTTGAAGAAAATGCTGATGAAGAAATGCTTCGCTATGAATTTGCTAAGCACGCACCAATAAAGGTGGGGAATAATCTAATTTCTTGATTAGATTTCTCTCATTTTTTCTCGACATAATTTCATGCTATTTCTCTGCAGGATATCCGCCTTGTTCGTGATAAGTTTACTCATGTGTCTAGAGGTTTTGCCTTCGTTCATTTCCATTCAGTAAGTGGTGGTGTTTTAGTGGATACATGAGTTGAGTTTCTCTTTCTGATGTATACCTGACAATTTTCAACATCCTGTTGTCACAGGTGGAAGATGCTACTAAGGCTCTTGAAGCTACAAATGGGATTACACTGGAGAAAAATGGTCAGGTTTTGCGTGTAGCGTACGCTAAAAGTACACATGGACCTGTATCAGGGGGTTCACAGTCAAACAGCCTTGCAGCAGCTGCCATTGAGGCTGCATCATTTGCTCAGCAGGTATTAGCTCCTGTCACAATGATAGTCTCCATGATTAAGCATATATAGATTAGATATTAGTTCATTCTTTCTGATTTGGTTCTTAGCAAGTTGCACTGTCAAATTTCAAAGATTGGCATTTCTGAAAGTATGGAGAATTGGGCATATGACAATATCACTAGATTTGTTTTATAATGCTATATGGTATCATTTCTTCATTATAGAAAAAACAAACCGGACTTGAAAATGGCAAGATATCAACTGTTCATCATGTTCTTACGTTAACAAAGGCCTAAAATTTAGGCATGTTGTTTACTGTTTTATTTCCTTTGATTTTTGGACCAGTATGATGCCATAGGTTGGGCTCCAAAAGAGTACAATCCTGATGAAAAACAGAATAGCAACTCGGATTCTCAAAGAGATGGTTCTGCAGCACAGTCAGGATTTGTTTGGGATGAAAAATCTGGTTACTACTATGATTCTTCCTCTGGATTCTATTACGATGGAAATACTGGTAAGTATGCAAATCTGCTGTCAATTTTGCTAAACTGTGACTACTTTTTGTGAATAAGCTAGAATCTACTTTGGCGAAGAGCTCTTACAAATCCTCTGCTGTTGTGGAATTTTTCTTCTTCCATTAATATTGTGTTTGTTACAGGCCTTTACTACGATAGTAACTCTGGAGTTTGGTATTCCTATGATCAACAAACTCAACAATATGTCCCTTGCAATGACCAAAACAATACTAAAGCAGCTGGGGTTGCGGCCAATGAAAACACAAAGACCTCAGATAGTAGTACTGGCAAAAAGGTTGTGATTTCTGCACCTGCTGCCACAGTTAAACAGAGTGAGAAAACGTCACTTCCTGATGCTGTTCAAGCCGCTGCAAATGCAGCACTGGCTGCAGAAAAGAGAGAGAAGGAGAAGGCGAAAGAGATCAAGTTGGCCTCAAAAACTAGTCTGATAGCTAATAAGAAGAAGATGAACAATGTCCTGGCTATGTGGAAGCAAAGGAATCAAGAAGGGCAGGCTGCAAGAATTGTCGGTGGTGACAAAGAACCATCACGTTCTGATGATAGATCTAACCATTCACACAGCGGAACTGGATTCTCTCTGAAAAGTAAGCCGAGTTCTGACTCTGGAAATGTTATGAACTCGTCTGCAAGTTATAATTCCTTTGGCCAAGGAACTTCATCGACCCAAATGCTGGATTCAGATGTAATGCCTAGACCTGTCAGTAACAGTTTAGGAACTACAGTTATGGGTGTTATAAGGAGTTCCACAAGAGGAGTGATCAAGTCGGATACTTCATTTCATGCATTATCTGATACTGGGAGTGCCGAGCCCCACACCACTGCAACCACAAGCACAAAGGGCTTAATGACTACTCCTGAGGCACTTGCAACTCCTGCACCCTACAAAACAGATATATCTGCCTTAGTCTCAAATACTTCATCTGGAGTTTCTGGGACTGGTAAACGTCGGTTTTCTGAGGCACCAGGGCAATCCCAGTACAGAGACCGTGCAGCAGAAAGACGAACTCTGTATGGATCATCGCTTGGCAATGATACTGTTGGACTGGATTCAAGTAAGAACACACTTTCTTAACTTTTCATCATGTACACTCACTGTCATTTTCCCATCATCATTTCTTAAGCACGAGGTTCTACCAATAGCAACATTCGGTCGGTCCAGAAATGTATTTTTTTTCGTTATTTTCATTCTCATTTTTCTGAAGCTGTATTGACTGTACGTGCAGTTTTATGGTAGTATATATTGCTGGGAGCTTTTATATTGTCATGCTGATAGTACTGTATTAATTATGAATTCGTTGACCCCACAAACATAATAGGGATGCTATTTAGATTTTACTTGTTCAAGGTTTGTATTAATTTTCTGGAAATTACTTGTTGTCAAGCTGGTGACTATCCGTCCCGAAAGGGTTCAAGTGAGATAGGGTCGATGCCGTTTCCTCCTGGTGTGGGTGAACGCTCTAGTGGTGAAATTAGCAACACTGAAAACTACGAAGTTATCACTGCGGATAGAGCAATCGACGAAAGCAATGTGGGCAACCGTATTCTACGCAACATGGGGTGGCAGGAGGGTCTGGTAAGTTCATCCCTCGCATATTTCTCATTTTGTTGATGCTCTTAGATTGCTTGACTGCAATCTTTTCCATTAGCATCTAATATCTCCTGTATCAAAGAGTTTTCCCCCTTTTATGTTTCTTGTTGGTATTGCAAAATGCACTGTAGAGATCAAATGGTTTACAACTTTTATTATAACTTTCAAATAATTTGCACTTCACAGATATTGGTGTTAGTATTGGGTTTCTTTTGAACTGGAAGTTACTATCAGTTCTCAAAGCTTGAGTTCTTGTAGATCCTTTTCAGAATATTAAGTTAGCAAATGATATCCATGGGTCTTCACTAGCACATTCAGAGCGTGCTAATGTGCTTCTTTTGTGTTTATACTATCTAATCTACTTTAAAAGGCTTAGGACCACCTGCTGAACTTAATGATTTTAGCTGAAGAGAAGAATGCATAGTTTCTTGGCAAAAGAAGTTACTTTTTAAATCCAGGGGGAATCAGTATGCCGGTATTTCCACGAAAACTGTTGTATCTTACTCCTTCTGACGTGAGTGTGCATTGGTATTGTTTTTGTTTCTTGCAACTACTTTGCAAATATCCAGGGTTTGGGAAAGGATGGTAGTGGTATCAAGGAACCAGTCCAGGCAAAATCCGTCGACGTCAGGGCTGGACTCGGAAGTCAGCAGCGGAAAGCTGATCCGTCCCTGGAGGCCCATGCCGGGGACAGCTACAAAACCATCATCCAGAAGAAGGCTATTGCAAGATTCAGGGAGATGTCCTAGGCTGTTTTTCTCTATTCTGTGTTTGTGTTGTCGCATTTTTTTTTGTAGTCAGTTTACTTGTAATTTTTTTGTTGTCCGTGGACTGGCATTTTGTCAGAAACTTAGAATTATGAGTGTTTATTAATCCTCCATAGGTGCACATTCTGTATCTTAATATGTGATAGCGTGATTGATCAATTGAAGTGCTATGGTTGTTAAACTTGTTAAACCAACATATCTCGCAAGATGTTCCAGTTCATAAAAGTTTCACAAGTTTTTAAGTTTTGTGAGGATGGTTGTTAAAGTATTTTGCACTGAGGCCTGTTTCATACATACTACTCCGTAATCTGTAGTTTAAGAGTTAATATTACTGCAAGGACCACAAGTTGGTTTCTAAATCCTGCAACTGATTAGCGCGTACGTAGTTCTCTATGGCCACCGAAGTTTCGCTCTGGCATTTTATCCGTCGTCCGACGACAGTTGTGATGTGACCCTTTTCCTAGTCGGAAACTCGGAAAAAAATTAGAAGTGCAAAACAAAAATGCGCCGTTGCCGGGGATCGAACCCGGGTCACCCGCGTGACAGGCGGGAATACTCACCACTATACTACAACGACTTCGATGCTACAATCTTTCATGCCATTTATAAAACAGTAAACATCCGCAGCAAATCAATTAAAAAGAAACTCTCCTTCCGCGGCACTCGAAAGTCGAAACGCTATCGGACCCGGCTCTTCTTCCGCGGTTTCATCATGTAATCTGAGTCGGTTGGCTAAAAAAAAAAAAGTAATCTGAGTCGGTTCCGTTCCGACCGACAAGCGCCTATAAATACACGGCGACGGCAAGGAGGGGCAAAACGATCGGAAGCACGGCGAGCGATCGAACGACATGGAACACCCTCGGGCTCGATGCGACGGCTGCGGCGGCAACCTGGAGCCATGGGAGCAGGATCCCGTCATCTTCGACTGCTTCCACGCCCTGCACGCCGCGTGCGCCGCCAGCGGGAGCGTCGGTTGCCCGCTCTGCCGCAGCGCGGGGGAGGAGGACCCGCCGGCGACCCGGTGCGAAGTCTGCGGCGACCCGCTCTGCAGCTTAGGGGAAGACAAGTGCGTGAACTACTGCAGCTCGCCCTGCTCCACCTGCGCGCCCCGGCGGACGCCGTCGCCCTACTACTACGACGTCGACGAGGTTGAGCAGGCAAAGCCACCGACGGCGACGACGGCCATCCCCACCGCCCCATCGCAGTACGGCGGCACGGTGCCGCTGTTTGGACAGCAACCTCCGGCGCCGGCGAACCCCTTCCAGCCGCCGGCCCAGTTTGCACCCCCGCCATCCGTATTCCAGCAGTACCCCCACCAGGACCAGTTTCGACCGCCGCCATGCTTCTACGGACCACCGTTGCCGCCGCCGCCGCAGCAGCAGCAGCAGCATTACCAATTCCAGACAAGAACGTTTGAGTACCAGCAGCAGCCGCCGCCGCCGCCACAGGCTCCACCGGCTCCGGCGTGTTTCACGTACGCGCCGCCACCGGCTGTGCCGCCATACTGCGTGGCCTGCGGCGGCGCCGTGGTCCGCGGGCAGACGACCGTCACGTCCCAGTGCAACCACACGTTCCACTTCCGCTGCTTCGCCGGCGGCGCGTACGCGTGCCCCGCCTGCGGTGCGCAGTGGAGCGACGTGGGGCCCGCGATCCCGCCGCCGTCGTATCGATACTGACAGCCGGCGAAGCCGCACCTCCGATGATCCTCCGATAGGCGATATAGTATTGATGCACTTGAACATGGTAGTAGACTAGTAGTAGTGTACGTCGTCGCCGTGTACAAGTGCTGTCGTGTTCCTATGTTTGTGCCATTGGAGCGTGGCACGTGTTCATGTTTTTTTTTTCAAAGAAGTTTCGCTCTCGCTGGCATTCTCCGTCACCCTACGACGGGTGTGATGTGTCCCGTGTCCGAGTCGGAAACTCGCCAAAAAAATGTATATAAAAAATCAGTGTCCCGTCCCATGTCCGAGTCGGAAACTCAAAAAAATTGTTAAAATTCGCCGTTGCCGGGGATCGAACCCGGGTCACCCGCGTGACAGGCGGGAATACTCACCACTATACTACAACGACTTTGTTGCAAAAGTACTGCATTCCCTTTATTATAACATAAAATAAGTACTACGTGGAATTCGAATCGAGCCAGCAGGTACGACCACACGGCCTGCGGCGCGCAGTGGAGCGACGTGGGGCCCACGATGCCGCCGCCGTCGTATCGATACTGACAGACAGAAGGGAGCCGGCACCTCCGATGAGCCTCCGAGAGCGTATAGAGGTACTTGAACGTGTGCTGCACAAGTGCTGGCGTGTTCCTATTGCGCATCGAGTACTCCGTTCTGGAGTTTGATACCCGTGTGTTTTTTCGTGTATTATCCTTTGTTCTCTCCATAAAAACAATATTCCATTCAGTCGGTGCTGTCGGAACGATCAATGTTTTACATGACCAAGCGAGTTGTGTCATTCAAGCGTGGCACTTGTTCATATTTTGAACTTTTGATGAGCCTTACTAGCTGCTTCGCCGCTGGCAATCATCACCTGACGAATATCGTGAGGGCGAAGTTTAGTCTAGCTCATCAGTTTAACCATGGCTTTTTTCTCTCCAGATGTATGTGCTTCTACGGACAACAGGAGTTAACTGAAAAAGAACTTTGCAAATTGACAGGTTCCAATCCAAATTCTGCTGCTTCATGTACCCATCAAAAGCAACACTAAACAAGCACATCAAAAGGTACTAAAATATAGAATCCAGCTACTATTAAATTACACTTGCATGATCTAATAGTAATTAGGTCCACGGTTAAAACTAATCTCACAGTTTTGCTGCAGCAGCAGCAGCATCACACCCATCAACACAAGCAATCTAAAGGCACCGCAACTCTGCAAGCACCAGATTAACATCAACAATAATAGAAACACAATCCAACATGGGCCCCCCCCCAGCCGGTGGCTTAGGCAGTCACGTCCTCTTCCTCCTCATCCTCGTACTCTTCCTCCTCTTCCGCCGTCGCATCCTGGTACTGCTGGTACTCAGCCACCAGGTCGTTCATGTTGCTTTCAGCCTCAGTGAACTCCATCTCGTCCATGCCCTCCCCGGTGTACCAGTGCAAGAAGGCCTTGCGCCGGAACATGGCCGTGAACTGCTCACTCACGCGGCGGAACATCTCCTGGATCGACGTGGAGTTGCCGATGAACGTGGATGCCATCTTCAAGCCCCTAGGGGGGATGTCACACACGCTCGACTTCACATTGTTCGGGATCCACTCCACAAAGTAGGACGAGTTCTTGTTCTGCACGTTCAGCATCTGCTCATCCACCTCCTTGGTACTCATCTTCCCACGGAACATGGCTGAGGCCGTCAGGTAGCGCCCGTGCCGTGGGTCAGCAGCGCACATCATGTTCTTGGAGTCCCACATCTGCTGGGTCAGCTCTGGTACAGTGAGGGCGCGGTACTGCTGGGAGCCCCTTGAGGTCAGCGGCGCAAAGCCAACCATGAAGAAATGGAGGCGAGGGAAGGGTATCAAGTTGACTGCAAGCTTCCGGAGGTCAGAGTTCAGCTGGCCTGGGAACCGCAGGCAGCAAGTAACACCGCTCATGGTTGCAGAGATGAGATGGTTCAGATCACCAACTGGAACAGCAGAAAGAGGCAAGAGTCAGATTCATATCTAAATGGCAGAAACAACTGTGCGAAACAAGGCAGGAAAGCATGAAACAATCATCTCAGGGTATATTAGTGTATTCTGTACTACATGCAAAATTTTGAACAGATCAAGGTGTCAAAATGCTAGTGAAATGCATGTGCCCGACATTCACATTAATTCAACAAGTAGTGCATGATTGCAATAAATATGCAGCAATGGCAAGCAAGGACCAGTAATTCATTACAGCATCACAAGAGATAGATTTGTATCACAGCGTTTCACATGGAGATGGCGGCTGCAATCCACTCTTCCATAGCATGAGACATCAATGAGCAATAAATACTGAATCTGAGTACAGGGCAGGAACTGAGCAAAGTAGAAATGCAAACTTACAGGTGGGCGTAGCAAGCTTCAGAGTGCGGAAGCAGATGTCGTAAAGAGCTTCATTGTCAAGGACCATGCACTCATCAGCATTCTCAACAAGTTGATGAACGGAGAGTGTAGCATTGTAAGGTTCTACCACAGTATCAGACACCTTCGGTGATGGGAAAACTGAGAATGTCAACATCATCCTATCTGGGTACTCCTCCCTGATTTTTGAGATGAGCAGCGTGCCCATACCAGAGCCAGTACCTCCACCCAATGAGTGGCAAACCTGAAATCCTGCAGAAAAAAACAAAAGGATTATTTCAGATACAATTTCATAGCTGGAGCACATATAAATGAAAAAGGATAGGATAGCAACAACAGATAGGATAATGGAGATCCTAGTTGCAACAACCTAACATGAATCCCAAGCACATATCCTCCAGTAACCACTAGCCAAGATGAGTTGAAAACCAATTTACTGGCCTGACAAATAGATTCTCACAGGCACAGCATTTGCATCATTTTCATGCATAATGAAATACGAGTATCAGATAAGCCCAACAGAACCAACCTAAAGAAAATAAGTTAACAGTTGATTTGAAAACCTTACACAGCCAGGAAACAGCAACAGAATTTGAATAGAGTGCAAGGAAAACTTTTACAATTACTCATCAGTTATATGAGTTCACATCAATAAAGCATTGTCAGTAGCACACAAGAGCCACCGAGCAGAACAAGCAGTGGCCAAATTTGTGGTTGACAGGTTGAGGATCATGCTAATAAAATCTAACCGTGGGATCATGGCAATAAAGTCTAACCATACGAGCAGAGATGTCACATTAAATGCCCTGAACACAACAAGCTACCAGAACCACTCGAGCAATTACAAAATCACTGGATCTCGGTACCTTCAACCGCATAACATTGCACGGCAAACACTAATCCGTGGAAACCGAGCCAAGTATTTCATCCAAGCCCGGGAATAAACTGAATGCATTCGCAAAAATAATGGGGAAAACGCCCAGATCTGTAGGTTCGGATGAAAACCAAACAATTGGCTAGATCTACAAGCCGTGAACCACGACGTCTTAACCTATCACTCTTAAAAATGCACTAGATCTGCACGCTTACAACCCCCAAATCGCGACGAATTTACGAGCATTTCCAACGGAACGGACAGATCTACGAGGAGGAGGGCAGCGGACGTTACCTTGGAGGCAGTCGCAGTTCTCGGCCTCCTTGCGGACGACGTCGAGGACGGAGTCGATGAGCTCGGCGCCCTCGGTGTAGTGTCCCTTGGCCCAGTTGTTCCCGGCCCCGGACTGGCCGAAGACGAAGTTGTCGGGGCGGAAGATCTGGCCGTAGGGTCCCGAGCGGACGGAGTCCATGGTGCCGGGCTCGAGGTCCATGAGCACGGCGCGCGGGACGAACCGCCCCCCGCTGGCCTCGTTGTAGTAGACGTTGATGCGCTCGAGCTGGAGGTCGGAGTCGCCGGCGTACTTGCCCGTGTGGTCGATGCCGTGCTCATCGCAGATCACCTCCCAGAACTTGGCCCCGATCTGGTTCCCGCACTGCCCGCCCTGGATGTGCAGGATCTCCCTCATGGCTGCGGCGGCTGAGGTCGGGGACGGCAGCGCCGAGGTGGTGCGGGCGCTAGGGTTGCGGCGAGGGCGGAGGCGGAGGCGGAGGAGGAGCGCGGTTGGGGGAAAATGGGGAGCGGGTGGGAGGGGTGTTTTATTGGGGAGGCGTGAGGTGTGGGGTGAGGCCGGCTGAGAAGTTTGAAATTTGCTTGGAGATGACAGCCGAGTTATTTTTTATTTCAAAAACTTACTCCGTATTTGTTACGTATTCATTTTTGTTCAAAGAACCGTTTTTTTTTTCAAATTGCTTTCGGAAACAAGGGTAGGTACATTCAAGACGATCGTGGTTTGAGTGCCTCCATTTCAAATGAACTATTTCTACGCTACACAATACTAAATTATACTAGTGTTCGAAAAAGATTAATATGGATATCTGACGGTCAAGATTAATTGTTTATTAATATAATCTTCATTTGTGGTACCACCACAAGTAGTATACATAAGTAGTATACATAGTATACATGTATTATGAAAAAAGGAATACAAATAGCATATACATAATATATTTTCCTTGTTTATTAAGTATATTTATCATTTTATAAGGTTACAATGCGATCAATATTCGGTAATAATTACTATACCACCTAGTGGTAGTATTATGTATCATAAAATAACTCTTAAAAATATGATGTAATTAATTTTTTTATTTAAAACTATGATGTATTTAATTTCTCCAAAATCGAACTTCGGACCGCTTGGTTGCTATGACAGGCTTGCCTCACCTCGCTTTTGACCGTCAAACTTACCTTGCCAGCAGCGGAGAGCCGGTTCAGCTCGCTTGCGGCAGCAAGCACAAACTTGAGCCTCGAAGCAACGCAACAAGGAAAGCAAAATGTTGTACCTTGCCTAACGAGGCAAAGCAAGCGGCGGCAATTCGCTTCCAAGTCGCCGTGACTATATATTTTTCCTATACACTTAACTAAAGTTATAGAAATTTAAGCAAACCAAAAGTACTTACATTTTGAACCATCAACATGCTATTAATATATGTGCCTCAGAAGAAAGAAATGAAAGGCTCAGGCAAAGGTATAATCTGTAGGATACATGACATATGGTAAATAAGATATGTCGATCTTAAGCGAAATATGCTATGCACTTTACTCTAAAAAAAAAGATGACTCCAAGTGACATATGTAAGTGAAATATGCTATGCACTGGATAAGTTCAAAGACAATTATATACGATATGGCAATGGTTACCTTGGTTAGAACAGTGGATGGTACTAATGCTTACTAGGTGAAATGACAACTTTCGCGTCTATTTGGTTCAGTACCAATTGATGGCGTGCCAATCTGAACCGAGGTCGGTGGGTTAGCAATATTTAAGCGCAACGACTCATAAAAAATTACAAATTTGGTTGCATATCTATGTATTCTTGATAATTAAATTAAAAAAAGATGCCATTCGACTATATTTTTAATAAAAAAATATAATGATATGCGGGACCACATATATCATACTAAAAAGTTGAATTTGGCTTGGCTGATTCGGCACAGCTGCAAACCAAACACAACTTTGCCAATATTTTAGTGTTTTCAATTTTTTGTCATGAGTAATATTTGGTAAGGCTAGATTTTTTTTTCTGCATGCAAGCCCAACTCTATTTTTTTCTCGACAGTAAAACCTTATCGCCCAAGAGCGGCACGGCATGATTGTGTTTTGCTTCTCACGAGATTGATACGCAACGGACGTCCTGCGGTAATCATGGCTGGTGGCATGCATGGATGGGATGAACCTGGACCGCACGCGTGCAGAGGCTGACTACCTGTCGCGGGGCTGTCAAATTTACGGGCGCCCGCACGAAGCCGTTCCTGCGGTCGATCCGACAGGCTGTGGGTCCCTCACTGCCCACGTGCGTCTCGAAGGTGGCTTCCGTCCGAACGGTTTTTCCCGTTCCCGTTCCTCTCCATCTGTTTCACAAAAAAAAAATACATGAGCAAAAGATTTTGAATACAAAACTTGTGTACAAGAAAATTTTCATACAAAATCTCTTCGGATCCAAAAATTTTTGTGTATAAACTTTTATAAAAAATAGAGGGAAATGTTTTGAAGACCATTCTGTGGGAAACTTTTGAAGGAAATTTTATGGAAAGAATTTTAAACAAAAAAATTTTGTGAGAAAAACTTTATAGACAAAAGATTTGTTGAAAAATTTTATTGGGATCAAAAAGTTTGTGAGCAAACTTTCGTAAAAAAAATAGAGGAAAATATTTTGGGAAACTTTTGAAGGAATTTTTTTGAAAGAATTTCTGAACAAAATTTGTGAGAAAAACTTATAGACAAAAAATTTGTAAACAAAATCTAAAAGAAAAGTTTATAGACTTTTTGTAAAAAAATTACCTGCACGGCCGCCGCCAGCAGCGCCGGCGTCCCTGTCGTGGGAGCCCCTCGCGGCCGTCGGTGGGTCAGCGGGACCTCGCTGCCGCACCCCGACGAAGGAGCTCGCCACCGTCCACCGCCCTTGCGCGCCGCTCCCTGTCGTGGAACCTCGCCGCCGCACCTCAGTGGGGGGAGCTCGCCCGTCAGTCGCTCCACGAGCGCAGGCTCTGCAGCCGGCAGCTTGCCGGGGAGCGGGTCCTGCGAGTCCCGACGGCGAGCGCAGTCTGGATCTCGGAGAGAGCGGTGGAAAAAAGAAAAAGAGAAAGGAAGGAGAGGATAATGGTGACTGGTGAATGGAGTGGATGGCGGAGTGAATGAACGGGGCCCACCACGTGAGAGTAGTAGAGAGGAGAGAGAGAGGCACTGGGGATTGACCGCACCGAAAGAAAGTGCCAGCCGGCAGTAGATTCAACATCGTGGCCTCGTGGCCCGCTATCTCGACGCAAAGATTAACCACCACTCATCAGTGAGTCCGTGGTAGCAGCAGCAGATGGTACTCGGCTTTCAAGAGCAAAGCAAACCAGCCTGTGCCGTGGTGTTCACAACAACGTACCACCGGCGACGGCGTCAATTGACATGGCACGGCCTGTTCTTATCCTCGAAGACGACCGATATCGATGGGTCCAGGAGAATGAAACGAATAATATGATATCTAATCTCCACATCACACGGTGGTTGCAGCCGGCCCGGCTTAGCAGTGTAGTGTGTCACTGTGCCCCGACCGTGACACCGCGGCTGATGATTGACTGATCGGCTGCGGTATCCGACCTTTTGCGAGCCTCAAAATCAGGTGCAGCGGTGGCGAGAAACGCTTCTTAAATGAATTGTGTAAAATGAAAAAAAAACGTTTCTAGCAGTAGGATTCGATTTCTACGTTTCAGTATAAATGGGATCGGTGGGAAGAAGCGCAACTAGAAGAAGCTGAAGAAAAAAAACCCGGCTTACTCACCAGCCTTCCTAGTAACTCGTAATCATCTATGGGAGAACTGCATGAACTGACGATGGAGGGCCTGATCTGCCGCGCGTGCTCGTCGGAGCCCCCTGCCTGCTGGATGTTGGCCACATGAAGCGAGCGAGCCACGCTGGCCCAGACGAGAGGACCAACGGGCCCATTCCCATGCGACAGCCGAGATTCCACGTGCCTGCCATGCGAGCTGTCGTCCAGTGCTTATCCTCGGATCTTGAAGATCAGATTCTTCAGAATTTGCGCCAGCAGCAGTATACCATCGGTGTTTCTGTTGTCAAAGCAGCAGCTTCGCTACCGTTAACACGGGGTGAGGCAGACGAAACTAAAGCCCACTTGTTTGCTGTTTCAGGCTTTCAGCCTGTCCCCAACACTCCCTGGCCCAAACCATTTCAACTTTGAAGAGCGTCGATGATAATAAACTCAGAATCTCACATTGCATTGGAGGAATTGCATATAAAAATACAATATGTTTATAGTATCGGTGGATACGCGAACAAAAAGGAAGCGCGGGAAATATTTTATCAAATAATATTCAAAGAAGATGACAACTTTTGACGTGGGAAATGAATTCTCTGCGCACAGGAAAAATAAAATTAAAACGAATCAGAATTCTATACGATACGATTATTAAATATTCTGACACCCGGGCCACGTATGCAATAATATAGGGAGACCATTGTACGTATATCACTTCGGTCTCCTTTACTTGTTGGCGGCGAACCGCGCCTTGATCTTCTGCACGGTGGCGGCGTCGACCCTGAAGGCCTTGGCGAGCACGCCGTCGTCGACGGCGGGGTTGGCGCCGAACAGCGAGTCGGCGACGCGGACGAGCCCTGGGTTCTGGCTGCCGAGCCCGGCGATCCCCACGGCGGGGCGGTCGCCGCAGTTGAACTCGAAGTGGACGAGCCCCTTGGGGAACACGAACACGTCGCCCGCGGACAGCACCTTGGCGAAGAGCGTCCCGTCGGCGGCGAGGAACCCCACGCGCATCTCGCCCTCGACGACGGTCAGCACCTCGGTGGCGCGCGGGTGCGTGTGCGGCGGGTTGATCCCGCCCGGTGCAAGGTCGAGGCGCGCCATCGAGACGCCCAGCGAGTTGAGACCCGCCACCGCGCGCGCGTCCACCAGGGTCACCTTGGAGCCGAACGCGTTGGAGGTGTCGCCGGCGACGTGGAGGCCGCCCAAGGTGAAGTCGGCGGCCGTCACCTGCGACGGGTCCTTGCACACGTGCCCATTCACAAACACGTCAGAAGAGGTGTCGGCGACGCAGAAGTCCTGGAGAGGGCTCGGGTCGTAGGCGAGAGCAAGAGGAGACGCCATTGCTGCGACGAGAAGAGCCGCAAGGACGAGCTCGTAGGACCTTGCCATGGCTGCCTGCTGAGATCGATCGCGGGACCAAAGACTCCTGAGAGAAGCTTCGAATTATCAGTGTGCTGCAGCTGCAGTGAAGAGAAGCAGAGGCATGGAGGACGTGAACATATAGCCTTGAGTGCTGAGGCTGCATGCTGGCACAGCGCGTGTTTGACTGCAAGCTCTGTGGTGGACGAGCTGATGCTCGGCCTGCAGGACGCGATTGGACGGACGCGCGGGACGAGATCAAGCTCTGCGTGTGTGTGCATGCGACCGGGCTCTTGCCCTCCGGCCAACGAGGCGCCAATCATCCGGCAGTTTGGCGCACGGTGGATAACAACGACTCAACGAGGACAAGTTCACGTGTTTAACAATTAGCGCGGCCGCAAACCGACGGGAATCACTCGTGATGTGACAGACCGACCCAGTCTCTCGTGCGTGCTGGACAGCAATTTGCGAGACAATGTGACGCAAACCAGGCGGCGATTGGTTGTGATTATTGAGCTGATCAAGATTGTGCAGGCCCCAATTCAAAAAACAACAACAACAACAAAAAAAAAAGATGGTGCAGGCCGGCACCCGTCCTGCTCTATCATCATCATCCTACTATGCTCACACACGGCCCCAGCCAGCCATGTTTCCATATTCTAAGACAATCTTGTTTATGAGACAAGAAAAAAGACAATCTTGTTTTGCCGTTTTGGGATGTTATATTTGAGCTGTCCGCACAGTCATCATGGTTTAGGGCTGTCTTTAGTAATACTCGAGTGTTGGTTGGGTCTTCCCACACTCAAATCTTTTGGACCATTAGATTGGACTTGAATAGCTGGATCTTCTTCCCCGGACAAATGATGCCCCCAGCCCTCGACGCGCAGGGCCCATGCCCCCACCGCCCTCGAGCCCACTATATGGGTCTCACAAGTTACACCGCCTGGCTCCAGCGGAGCTCTCACCGTCTCCGCTCCCTACCATCTCTCCCACTTCCACCGGCGGTCGTTGAGCCGCCCCAGACTCACTCGAGGCCCACAGACACAAGTAAGTCCCAACCCCAACCCCTAAAAGCTTGCTGGAGCCCTCCATTACCAATGGAGGAGAAGAATGAGAGCAACGTGTTGTCGATGAATGGGTTCAAAAATCGAGTGTGAGAGATGTTCAAACACTCGAGTGTGATTTAGATTTCCTCTTATTTTTCCTATGCAGCTTTAAAAGTATTCTTCTTGACGGACAACTTAGTTTCTTCTTCCATACCCCTCCTGTACTTCTGGCTCATCACACCCAAAAGTGTCCACCCCTCATAGGATTGATCTTCCAACACGACAGACATAGGATGAACCGTTTGTCCCACAAGTTCTTTTCATTAAATGGAAATGAACTCTAAATTGTAATTTGTAGGGTGATTTATTATTTTCATCTAACCAATAATCAAATTACACATATACTCATAGCGGGGCATATGTCCCCTTCCCACAATATCGTGTGCGCTCACACTTGCTTTAACTTTTTTTAGAACCGTGCGCTCTCACTTGCTGACAAACAAAAAGGAAAATGAAGAACACGACCGCTGGGCATTTTGGCCCTACCTTTTTTAGAGGAAGGTGAGCTCTTGTTAATTTATAATGTTTTGAGATACATGTAACATTTTTAGACACCGTAGGAGCCATACATATCTCCATGGTGCCATATTACAAATACTTTTAGCAAGAACATTTGCCTCATTATTAGAGCCTCTACCTTCATGCTTGGAATGGACTTCTTGCAACAAAACACTCCTTGCTTTAATCTCATTTAGAATTGAAGAGTATACACACAAGTTCTGCTTATGAAGGTTCATAATCACTTGCGGGCAATCTGAAGCTATCACACACTTGTGCACACCCATGTCCAACGCCAAGGAAATTGCTCCATTGCAAGCAATAGCTTCCAGAGAAGGTGGATCAACTAAGCCATTAATGACAATGGCACTAGCAACAACATAATTCCCAGTGCTATCTCTACACATAACACCTGATCGTGCCACAACACCATCAACGTTGAATTTTAAAAAGCCATTAGGAGGAACAATCCATTTAGGAATAGATTGTTTGCTTTTAATTAGCGATGCTGCTTCATTTCCTCCACCAACCCAGCTAGTTCTATATCATTGAGAAACTTTGAAAGAAAACCAAAAGTCCATAGAGGGCTTTAATTTGGAAGATATCTTCATGTAAAGCCTTTCGTCGAGCCCCCCAAATAGCCCAGCATATAACAAGAAGTTTTTGAAAGTCCTTTGCATATAAAGTTTCTCGCATAAAGGATAACCACAACCACATATTTTTAATCTCTGCTGCAGCAACATGTTCAGTGAGATCCTCATCTACTAGTGCCCATACACATCTTGCCATTGTACAATTGAAAAGAGCATGTTTCTAGGAATCAACATCCACACCACATAATTTACATCCATCACATTCTTTCATAGTCTTTCTTTAAGCACTTCCCCAATTGGCAAGGAATTATGAGCTAACCTCCAGGAAAAAGTATTTTTTATGGTATTTTGTTCTTCCAAAATAACTTCCATCTGCTTCTGACTCTATCATTGTCCAAAGCCTCGGCTCTAGAATCTAGCCAATCTTGTCGTTGGTTCCTGGTATGAATAAGCATTCTATAAGCAGATTTAACAGAAAATATGCCACATCGTTCTTAGTGCCATGTCCCAAAATCATCTTGTTGATTATAGCAAGGGAATATTTTTTATTACCTGGACATCCATAAGAAGTATTTGTGTATAACATCATCCTTCCATTGGCTTGATGTATGATCTATTAATTCACTAACTTACCTAGGAAGATTTGGTGCTTTAGTTGCAATTGGCCGCAGAACAACATCCCTTGGAAGATAGTTATGTTCCCATATATATGTATCTTCACCATTCCCAATTCTTCTAATCAAGCCTTGTTCGAGCACCTCCCGCCCATCAAGAATAGCTCTCCATATCTGTGATGGTCTACTTCCTAGTGCATCACTTAAAAAATGTTCAGTAGGGATATATATTGATTTCAACAATCTAGCACTTAATGACTCAGGGTTTTGCATAACTCTCCATGCCTATCGGGCAAGCAAGTTCAAATTGAACAGCTCAATATCTCAGAATCCAAGCCCGCCAAGGTATTTAGGTTGAGTCATCTTTTCTCATGACACCCAACAAGTTTTTCTCTTCCCCTCCTTACTGCCCCACTAGAATTTTCAGATTTTGATAGCTTGACAAAAGCCTCTCGGTAGTCAGAAACAACTCATTGAATACGTAGGAATTGCCTGAGCTACAGCTTTCATCAGCACTTCCTTTCCACCAGCGGAAAGGCTTTGTTCCATCCAGCCCAGCACCCTCTTCCATATTTGATCTTTCAAATATTTGAAGGCACCACCTTTTGATCTGCCCACATCAGTAGGTAATCCTAGGTATCTTTCAGTAAGGGCCTCATTAAGCAGGTGCACCTTTTCTTTGATCACCCCTTTTAAGTTTTCACCACACTTTTTACTGGAAAAATTGATGACTTGTCATAATTGATCCGTTGTCCTGCGCATTACAATAAGCATTTAACATCAAATCAATTTCTCTAGTAGCACTTGCACTCGCCTAGAAAAAAAAAGATGATGACATCTGCAAACAACAAATGACTGATTTTAGGATCATTTTCAGCAACAGCAATTCCCATCTCTTGTTGAATGACTGTCAACAGCGGTTGGAACCCAAGATCGGCGGTTGGCCGACAGGCTCCATCCGTCGTTGTCAAAAGGCGGCTGACCAGGCCTAAACGCCGATTGAAACGGCAGTTGCACGACTAATTTTTTTAATTATTTTTTTAGATTTTTGATCCATTTTTTATCCGGCAAAATATAGTAAACTCAGTGAAACAAGATAATACGAATATTGATATGGCAGAAGTAGTTTATACAACAATAAAATTATTTTCAACAAACAAAACTAAATATGGTCGTGCTTCAATGGGTGCGGCGCCCCCCTCACCGCCTTCCTGGCTGCCTGCTTTGCGGCTCTCGTGTAGAGGGTGGGGTACATGAGGGGGTCCGACCCCGTCGTGCGGCGTCTAGATCCGGGGGCGGTGTCGCTACGCCTGGTCCCGGTCCAGCAGTGCACAGACGAACCCGAACGTGTGTGGCGGTCCTACGAACGAAGAGCGCCCCGCATCAGGTCCCCCTCGACCAACCGCACTAGCGGAAGAAGTCTTGCTACGCGTAGCCTGCTCCAGAGAATGTAATAGGTGTTAATTCATATCTACATTATCAAGTAATCGTACTACATACTTGGGAATTCAACACGGGTGCAACAACATGTAGTGGATCGAAGCTCGAGGACGTATAGTGCATAGTGTCGTACCGCGAACAACAGCCATGTACGACCGGTGCTCCCAGTCGATCCTCTCGTCGAAGAGCTCAAGAAGCACGTGCAATGGTGCAGGAGGCTGTTGTGCCATAGCTGCGAAATATAAATTCCAAAGTTACAATACATAATTCAAAAATTTCTATAATTTCTAAACAAAATGTAGCGTTTATAAAATATTTTATAGAGTTTCTAAACATAATCTAGCGTTTATAAACTGTTTTCTATAATTTCTAAATAGAATCTAGCATTTCTAAACTAATTTCTAAAAAAATAGCATTTCTAAACTATTTTCCAGAACTTCTAAAGTAAGTGTAGCATTTCTAAATTATTTTCTAATATTTCTAAACAAAATGTAGCATTTATCAAATATTTTATTATCTAGTATTTATAAACTAATTTCCATAGTTTCTAAACAAAACATAGCATTTCTAAACTATTTTTTCAGAATTTCCAAACAAAATGTAGCATTTCTAAACTATTTTACAGAATTTATAAAAAATTGTAGCATTTCTAAACTATTTTATAACATTTCTAAATAATATGTAGCATTTCTAAACTAATTTCCTAAATTTCTAAACAAAATGTAGCATTTGTAAATTATTTTCCAGAATTTCTAAACAAAATCTAGCATTTCTAAACTATTTTTCAGAATTTCTAAACAAAATCTAGCATTTCTAAACTAATTTTCAAAATTTCTAAACAAAATATAACATTTCTAAACTATTTTCTAATATTTCTAGTTTCTAAACTAATTTCTACAATTTCTAATAATTCCAAACTAATATCTGAGAAGAAAGCGCATATGCAGCAGAGCTTCGCTTCTTCGAAGTACTCCTGAGAGGGAGGAGTGAGGGAGGGGGCACCGGTGGTAGGGGGCAACCGCCGTTTTATAGGCGCGCCCCCTCAACAGCCGTTTGGATGGCACACACGCAACACTCAGCCGTCGTTTCTACCGTCTGCAGGAGGTTTAGACCACCTACCGCCGACCGTGATCCAACCGTCGTTTGCCACGGCGGTTTCTTCTTCTCCTTACCGTAACAGCGGTTAGACTTGGACCCAACCGCCGTTATCAACGACGATAGTATTATAGTTTTGAATTTTTTGATTCCGTCATTTATTTTTTGAAAATCATGAAAAAGTATAAAAGAAATTCACTTGGGCCCTACCTAACCACCCAGAAGTTGTCGATGATGGGGGCTCCTATATGGCTACCAGAAGGTGGATAAGAGTTGGAACTTTCCAGCCCACCAAAGTCCACCTAAGATTGCTAGTTTGTAGTTCCAGCCCACCAAAATGTACGGCTATTCAATAAAAAATGTTGCGATATTTTTCAAAAATGTTACAACATTTTTCCAAAATTTTTAATTATTTTTCGTCAACATTTTGCAAAAATGGTGCAACATTTTTTTGAACAATATTTTGTAGATCTAACATTTTTCCTCCAACATTTTTCAGAAATGTTACAACATTTTTTTCCAAAATTTTTAGTTATTTTTGTCAGTATTTTACAAAATGTTGCAACATTTTTTTAAATGTTGAAAATTTTTTCAACGTTCTTCCCCGGGCCCGGCGGCGCACCGGCGCGTGACGGCCGCCCTGGAGCCGCGACAGCCGGCCAGCAGCGCCCGACGCCCGTGCACCCTGAAGTCGCGACGGCGCGCCGACGAGCTCGCGTCGAGTGCGCGCAGGGTCGCGGCGGCGGCGGAGGTCGGCGAGGGCGCGGAGGAGGCCGGCCATGGCGGGTGAGCGGCGCGGGGAGCCGGCCATGGCGTGCAGTGGCGGGTGGCGGCCGCGCAAGAGGTGGGCTGGCTAGAGTTGATTTGTTGGGCTAGGAGGGTTGTTATTTGAGCTTTAGGTGAGTTATTATAGATTCATAAAGAAAAAATCTTACGAAAGCTATATAGGATTTCCGGTCGACGACTGTCGTCGAGAGGAGGCCCAAATTGAATTTTCGTTCTACGGCCCAGGTAGGACCAGTATAAAAACGACCAAATCACCCACCCACACTACTTCCCGTTCCCGCCAAGATGGCGAACTTAGCGGCCCAGCTCGCGGCCGTGCTCCAAGCTTGCATCAAGCGTAGCGGCGGCCGCAAGCCCAGCCGCGCTCACGCGAAGGCCGCGCACGCGCGCGTCCTCGCCGCCGGCCTCGCCGCCGACACCTTCCTCATCAACCGCCTCGTCGAGCTCTACTCCCTCTCCGGCCTGCCATGCCACGCGCTCCGCGCCTTCCGCGCGCTGCCCCACCCCAACGTCTACTCCCACAACGCCGCGATCTCGGCGGCCTGCCGCGCGGGGGACCTCGCCGCCGCCCGGGACCTGCTCGCCGGAATGCCCGACCGGAACGCCGTCTCCTGGAACACCGTCATCTCCGCCGTCGCGCGGTCGGGCTCCCCCGGGGACGCGCTGGGGATGTACGAGGGGATGCTCCAGGAGGGCCTCGCGCCGACGCACTTCACGCTCGCCAGCGTGCTCAGCGCGTGCGGCGCCGTGGCCGCGCTCGACGTCGGGAGGCGCTGCCACGGGCTCGCCGTCAAGGTCGGGCTCGACGGGAACCAGTTCGTTGAGAACGCGCTCCTCGGCATGCACACCAAGTGCGGGAGCGTCGCTGATGCCGTCAGGCTGTTCGACGGGATGGCTAGCCCGAACGAGGTGTCTTTCACGGCGATGATGGGCGGGTTGGCACAGAATGGGGCCGTCGATGATGCTCTCAGGTTGTTTGCGCGGATGAGCAGGTGTGGAGTCCGTGTCGATCCGGTGGCTGTCTCTAGTGTTCTCGGCGCGTGTGCGCAAGCTTGCACTGGTGAGTACAGCATTGTTCGTGCAATCAGGCTTGGACAGTCCATTCATGCATTGATTGTCAGAAAAGGGTTTGGATCGGACCTACACGTTGGAAATTCGTTGATGGATATGTATGCGAAGTGCATGGAGTTGGATGAGGCCAGGAAAGTCTTCGGGTCAATGCCCAGCGTCAGTATCGTTTCCTGGAACATCCTTATAACTGGATATGGCCAGGTGGGTCTCTATGCGAAGGCCATGAAAGTGCTGGACCTCATGCAAGAGTCAGGTTTTGAGCCCAATGAGGTCACTTACAGTAACATGCTTGCCTCTTGTATTAAAGCGAGGGATGTTCCGTCTGCTCGTGTAATGTTTGACAAGATACCAAAGCCAAGTGTAACTACTTGGAACACTCTGTTATCTGGTTACTGCCAGGAGGAACTACATCAAGACACAATTGAGTTGTTCAGGAGGATGCAGCATCAAAATGCGGAGCCTGACAGGACAACTTTAGCTGTGATCCTTAGCTCATGCTCTAGATTAGGAATTTTGGAACTGGGTAAGCAAGTGCATTCTGCTTCATTAAGACTTTTGCTTCACGAGGACATGTTTGTTGCAAATGGTCTGGTGGATATGTATTCAAAATGTGGTCAGGTTGGTGTTGCTCAGATCATTTTCAGTAAGATGACAGAGAGAGATGTGGTATGTTGGAATTCCATGATCTCAGGTTTGGCTATCCATTCTTTGAATGACGAGGCCTTCGATTTCTTCAAACAGATGCGAGAAAATGGAATGTTCCCCACAGAATCGACCTATGCTAGTATGATCAACTCATGTGCTAGATTGTCATCCATACCTCAAGGTAGGCAGATACATGCACAGGCTCTAAAAGATGGTTATGATCAGAATGTCTATGTTGGCAGTGCCTTGATCGACATGTATGCTAAATGTGGCGACATGGATGATGCACGCCTTTTCTTTGACTACATGAGTGCGAAGAACATAGTGGCATGGAATGAGATGATACATGGGTATGCTCAGAATGGTTTTGGAGAGAAAGCCATAGAATTGTTTGAGTATATGTTAACCACAAAAGAGCAGCCAGACAGTGTGACTTTCATTGCTGTTTTGACAGGATGCAGTCACGCAGGCCAGGTCGATGAGGCCATTGCATTCTTTAATTCTATGGAGAGCAATTATGGGATTACACCGTTAGTTGAGCATTACACTTGCCTCATAGATGCACTTGGGCGGGCTGGTCGTTTTGTTGAAGTTGAGGCTGTAATAGATAAAATGCCATACAAGGATGATCCTATAGTATGGGAAGTTCTACTAGCTGCTTGTGTGGTACATCACAATGCTGAATTGGGAGAATGTGCAGCAAAGCATCTGTTCCGCCTTGACCCAAAGAATCCATCACCTTATGTGCTTCTATCAAACATATATGCTTCCTTGGGCAGACATGGCGACGCATCAGCTGTTAGGGCACTAATGAGTAGTCGTGGTGTTGTGAAAGGCCGTGGATACAGTTGGATAGATCAGAAGGATGGTGCTCGTGCCTTTATGGTGGCTGATGATCTTGGAACAAATGTTGGAGAATTGACAATGTTTAGTGATGATGAAGACACTTCTGGGATTACAGAAGTGCACCGTGACGAAACATGTGCCGGCTGATTCGAAATCTGATGCTGCTGCCAATATTTCACCAGCATATTATGCCAATTTTAGCTGAATCCAGCAGTCTCACTATGGTGCAATTCTCTTGTGAGCCTCACTCTTGTTTTAGCTTCACGCAGTACTGCAAATTGTGCATGATCTGAACGTTTTGAAGCAAAATATAGAAATGCAAAGCAGGAATTGCGCACTGCCGATTTGGTGTGAAGATGACTACATGCTCAATTGCTCAGTTCATTTTGTAATATGCTGCAAAAGGGTGTCCATGGAATATGGATGTTCAAACGAATTCCTGGCTTCATGTCCCATTGTGATACTAAGCTTCTAACTTTTCTATCTAGATGGGTCAATGGACAAAAATGAGATAGTTTGTTCTTTTACATGTAGAACAGGCGATAGGTATAAGCACAAATTGTACCATATGTTGATTACTGGAGAACAGACAAACAGTTCTCTTTTCTGTTTCAGATACTCACTTTTTCTTGTATCAATTGCTCATTTAGATCTCAGAAGAAAACAATTTCCATATTTGATTTCGTCGTGCTTGACTCATTCAACAACAACATTGCGAGCACGTTTATCTGTTATATGTATGGTAGCAATGTTTATTTTTCTCGAAAATGCAGAAGATCTGCATACAGATACAGTGTTTACAATGATGTATAAAATCAGTTTGGACTGTCAGCATTGTCTTAAAGCTTATTCCTTAATGATAACATTAGTTGATGTCAACCATAAAATTTGATGTTGACAATAAGGTCACAAGAATTGGCAAGGGTGCACTTTCTGTTCCTGCTTTACATGTTCTATTATCTCTTTTGATCACAGGACAGCATTGCACTATGCATTTCTTGCACCATATAAGCTTCACCTTTGTTTAAGTGCAGAGCTTGTCACAGGGAAATGTCATCTCTTTACTGAGAATCTAAACTGAATGCTCCAGGACGGATAGATGCACTGTATCTCGCCTTTTCAGAGTTGGGGTTTGGTGGTAGCTTTTGGGTAATCAGAATCTGACTGTGCTTCCCATTCTGTCCATGATCCATCATAAACTGGAACATTGTGCTTCCCAATTCTATAGAGCCCCTGTAGAAAAAAAAAGGATATCATTAGGGATTGCTTTGCAGATATAAGGCAAAATCCATGACAAGGAGGGAAGATTTCAGACCAGAGCAAGTATGCAGGCAGTTACACCAGATCCGCAACTGACAACAATGGGGTGGTCAAGGGAAATTCCTGAAACAAACATAAAATGCAGTTCCATGCTTGTCAGACTATGCAGACATAAAGTGCAGAACATGAAGTGCAGTTCCCTGTAAACAAACATGAAGTGCATTTCCCTGTAAACAAGCATGAAGTGCAGTGCCCTGTAAACAAACATAACATGAACCTAAAATGTCTGGCAAACTTTTCAGACTTCTGTACATGCGTGATATCCCTGAAAAAGTAACTTCTTAATCTGACCTAATAGTTCAATTGTCAATGTTATTGGTCTGCTTCTGTGTCCTTTTTGTACTCTGGAGAAGGTTGGTTTCTTCCTTACCAAAGAACATGGGAAAATTACAGGTTTCAGACTAGAATCCAAACCTGCTAGCTGAAACTTTTGATTCAGCTCATCTGTGGAGAGAAGCCCTGGTGCACCATCAAACATCTGGGACAAGTCCAGCAGCACCATTTCTTAGCAATTCATGGTTATCCAGATATTATGTGCTGTACTGAACCCACCTCTGGGAATGGAACACATTTGCTTCCTGGTATGTGTCCACTCCTTACTCCTTCCCGTGGTTCTGGCGCTACACCATCAAATCTGAGAATTCAAAAGTCAAAAAAGTAATTCAAAATAAGAAGAAACTGCAGCAGCTCAGGAAGAGGATCAATAGCAAAAAAAAAAAAAAAGAAGGTATGATGCGTCCATGCAGTGAATGTATATATTAACAGTTAGTTTGAGAACTAACAGATTCACAAAGGTGAAATTTCTTTTCATATCTACAGATAACAGTTTAATGTAATCCCTTTGGACTCATACTTGCTTGAAATTGCAATGTTACCTGTCCTTTGATCTGGCATCTACTTGCTGGTAACTCTTAGCAGCGACATTGTGTGCGACCTGTCACATCCATATTATTGGGGAGTTAAATTAAGAATATATTTCAGGGAGTTCCAGCAAACATTGAGTAAAGAAGCAATGCAAATATTAAAGACAGTGCAAGGGTTCATGATCAGATTAATGCTATACATATAGTGTATGCATGCAAGACTCGTTTTAAGGTGAAAGAAGGCACTAACCTTTTCCAGTGTCCAAAATAGGTGAGGCTGAAATTCAGTCTGAAATGTGATTATATTTGCCTGTACAGGAAAAAAGTAATTACCCAATAAGCAAAAAGAATTTCCAGTAATCATATATATAACATTGTTATAACTAACTCACCGGTTCACTGTTATAAACTCTTTCAACAGCCTTACTGGCAGCCTTTGATTTCAGTACTGCATCGGGACTGGCACTTCCCAGATCAAACCCTGAAGCTCGCCACTGAGGTAAACCTCCATCTAGCACCCAAACTTTATTGTGCCCAAAAACTCTAAACATCCTATTAATTGATAATCATAAATGTTGTCATCTTGTGCACAAGCAGCAAAGAATGTTAATTGAGTAAAACAATGAGTGGCCACTCTAATTTGGAAAAGAAACCAGCACACCGACGAGAACGAGGTCGATTATTCACGAACAGAAGATGATGTAATGCTAGACAATGTCAACATCTTTAGCTACTTTTTATTCACAAACAGAAGACAATGGAGTAAATAGCAAAGTTCAGTTAGGTTCGTCATTTATGATTACGTGAATCCAAACATTCTTCTTACCACCAAACACGAGGCGCACTAAAGAATCCTTTTCCATCATAAACAATAACTTTATCCTGGTTTTTTATATCCAGCGCGGTAACTGCTGCTGCAAAAGCCTCTTCTGATGGCAACATGTGTGGTAACTGAAATAATGACATGGGGGTAAACATAAAGCCTATATGTATTCTTACAGTTATGCTTCAGGATAAATAATATAAAACTTTTATATAGCCATCTTGCAGTAACTAATTGAAACAATAAGCTTCCAGTTGGTTCAATATAGGGCTATATCCATCATCAAAAGTTCAGTTGCTTATTTACTTCAACTAAACTTTTTTTAGACCTATTTACTTCAACTAAACTAAAGATTGATAGTATATCCAGGAAGACTTCTCACATCAGTTGTCCGATCGACTATGCCATCTATGTCGAAGAACACCGCACCAGGGATATGTGCCACCTGAGGATATCAGAACACTTTAGCTCCGAGAATTATCTCGAAAAGGGAGATGAAACACGTCACAGCTGATGCTAAAAACCTGGTATTCTTCCCATGGATTCCTGTTCTCTACCGGCATGTACCATGAAGCATCCAAAACCTAAAACATTGTAGACAACCATTGCATGACGCATTATTCAGTAACTCTCTAATTCTCTATGGGCACAATAATAATACAGGACATTCAAGAATGTAAAACAAAATTGACAGACTATCAGTCTATCACAAGTCCATAGCTGGATGATAAACCAAGAAAAGATATATTGTTTCTAAAATTCTATTCGGTATCTGAAAGAAGCAAGCACATCTCTGAACTGAAGAGGAACGTGCAGACACAGCAGAGTAGATGAATTAAAATTTTATAGTTACCTAATTACCTTAACATCAGGCGCTTCTAGATGCTGGTGCAGCCACTCAGCAGTAACAACCGGATCATCCTGCGCCATTGCCGACCTGCGGTGCTGCGGGCGAGCAGAGGAATCGAGGCCGCCGGACTGGATTAGCTAGAAAAGGAAGCTCGCGTTGAGATTCCTTCCCAAGCTAGCCTCCCAAGAAGATGAACCGGGAGAGGAGAATAATTAAAAAAAACAAAAGCAATCAGCTTCTCAGCCGCCGCCCGCCGGCAGCCAGCCATTAAGGCAAGACTAGTAGAGGTTAAGCTGACCTTGTTGATTCAGATTCAGGCAGGAGGGAAGGGGCAGAGAGCAGGGCTCGAGACGGCGAGGAAGGGGACGCCGGGACGATGAGCGGAGATGAGCCGATTTGGACTCGTGAGGCAGCCACGTCAAGGAATTTATAAACAAGGGTCAAATAAGTTGTCTGATTCGGATCGTTCTTGCGAGCTCAAACTGTGTGTCCAGGTTTGTGCCCATAGATGTGCGATTGTGAAAGTTATCGAAAATCAACACACGCTATGCTTATGCGTGTACAGTTATGCATAGGATAGTACTCCAAGCGAACATCGAAAATCAACAACGATGGGATCTCCTTTCATCACATGGTTAAAAGTCCAAATAAGTTAAGATTCCGTGCAAATACAGTTTACAAAGGACAACCAGTATAATCTTTACAGCCCCTCCAACTCAATTCGCGAAGAACAAAGGAGTAAGGACTATTGCTAGAGTGTTACAGTTATAGCAGATGCTGATGCATATACCTAGTCCAAGAAGCTATGTGCCCAGCAGCAAAGCAGAGGCGCTTCATAGTTTTCCTGCCCTCTTGGTTCTTGCTATGGCTCTTCAGAGTGAAGGGTCTTGAGCTACTGCGGCTTTACCCTCCTGACATCTGAAAACACATGCCTGTAGTTCAATCTTTGTTGCTCATCTCATTATTTGCGTCTGGAGAGTCTGCTGGAAGACTGGAGCCGTTCTTAATGCTGGAGAGAGAGGATCTCAAAGCAGCTGTGCGGAACTTCCACAACAATATTTCTTCTATTTCTTCCAAGAACAAGCTTTGAGGCACATGAAGGGATGCAGGTGGAGTGCTGATGCTTGCATGTTTTCATTCCATTTTAAACATCTTCTATCATTTGTACAAATTTGTTGAACCTATCTATCTATGTATTGTATTGGTGCCCTAAGCTTCCATCTTTCTCCTCACCAATCCAGTAAAGAAATCAAAGCTGCAAACACACAGTACTGCATCAAATGATTGACAAAAACAAGAATGTGCGTGATAGTCTGATAGATAGACTACTAAATATTACATGTTGGGACATATATGGGATGAGATGCATACAGAACACGGTACAGACACTGAATAATGATATATATAGGATAAATATCTTATCGATACGATGAGCAAAATGGGGCTGATGGACAGTACCTGTTGCCATCTGGGTGCAACTCATAGCTTTTGCCATCCTCACCAATAGCATACAAGTACCCAGTTGGTGTTAAACCCTGAAAAGGATTTTAGTATTGTTAGAGAAGTGGAAATTGATATTCAGCCATCATACGTACTTCTGTTTGTTCTAACCTGGATAGTGACGACACTGTCTACAGACTGGCCTTCATTTGCATCTTGGACGACAACTCTCTGGCCACTGCATAACAATGAAAAGTTCAAATCTCATTCAGACGAAGTGGCAAATACGAAAGATACATAATACTAACTAGCACTGTGTATGATGCTTACAATCAACACTTAAAAGCACGCTTAAATTTCAAGGTGCTCCTGCCCCTACTATTCCATAATAAGGTAAGGTCCAAGGGACAGGTATTGAGATTATAGTCCATACCTATGAAGCCATGAGTTGTAATATTGCTCCTCAAGAGCCTGAAATCCTGCAGTGGAATTTGAGAGTGCTAAGTATACAACTTTACCAAGAGAAAAAAATTACAGTCAAGTTTAAAAATGTTTTGCCAGCACCTAAATGAGTCATGGAAAACAATCAATCTCTGGCAAAAACCCGTTTATCATTGAATCCGTTGTGATAAGAAAAAGAACCATCTATGCATACACATTGACGACCACGGTTCTAATAAGCACATGGTCATGTACTGCAAAAGTGGGGAAAAATGAAACACAAATTACCTTGAGTTGTGAAGATCTCAAAAATATTTTCGAATTTATTGAAGAAGTATGCAAGTATGTCTTCTCGTTTCAATCTGGGTGATATAACATTTGCTTCTTGAAGTGCAGCATTCAAGCATGTGGTAGGCTTCTCATTGTCAACATTTAAACCAATACCTGATTAAGATAAAAGGAATTTCATGCTTGCAAAAATATATCTTAAATTCTTAGAACCAGCTCAGAAATGCATGTTTACCAGTACAGATATTGTAGACTTTTGGTTCGTAAGACGAGGTGCATAGTATGCCGCCAACTTTTAATCCTTTCAGATAGAGATCATTAGGCCACTTTATCCTTACATCAAGTGCTGGCAGTCCCTGAGTTTTATCACAAATACAGCGTCAGGTCCCAACAGAAGTAGTTAGCCTAAATAAAATGATTGAAATCAATGAGCAGCAAACACAACTTGCACTGAATTAAAAATTAACCTTAGCACGGCATAGTTCCTTGATGGCTTCGGTCATGGAAAGGCAGACAACATATTGCATAAGGGGCAACTTCCGTGCATCCTGCATCTGTGATGTGAAAGAGAACATGAGACAACCTGGTGGTGATTCCCACACATTCTTCGAACGGCCTGCACAATTCGTTAGGGAAGATTAAATTCTTTACTTCACAATGCCACTTGGTAACTAGAAAGATAGAAAACATCGAAATGGCTATGCCTTCACTTGTTCAGTGTTGGATACATATAGCCCAACAACTTTCAATAATCGCAAGAGGAATCAATCTACAATCAGATTCAATGTTTTCACAAAAAGAGGTGTCAAGCTACAATGAGGTTCTACATTTGTTCACCAGGACTGATTTTCTTTTCCTAGCAAGTAATCCTAGAGATTACGCAGCAGACAACAGCTAGTTTCGTCAATCTAACCAATCATATCAGATGCAGAATCAAAAAGCGCCAATCAGCTTACAACTCAAGAGCTTGCTAACCAAAGCTGCAAATTCATCACTAACAGAACAATAACGGGAATAACAACTAGTAATTGCACTGTCACACGCACCTCTCCCTTTGAACTGCACGTCAGCAACGCAGACGACGCCCACCGGCAGCTTCGCAAAGTTCCTGCAAACACGAGCAGACGCCGAGGCAAAGTTCAATAAGAACACAGGAAAGCCGAATCCCTATTCCCCGGGCCGCGAAACCAAAATTTCGAACTTACTGGGCGATGAGGTCCTGCGTGGAGCCAATCCTCGGCGACCAGAGCATCCACCTCCCGAACCGCCGCGCCCGGAGCGCCCCCATGTACGCGGCCGCGTCGAGCCCCGCGCCCTCATAGGACAGCGCGACGGCGAACACCCCGGCCGAATCGCCCTCCCCCAGGGCGACGGAACCAACCGCAGAGGCCAGGAGCTCCTGGTCCTGCGGAGACTTGCCGTACGCCACGAGCGTGGTGGCGGCTCCGGCGGCGCTGCTGCTGCTGCTGAGCGCGGACATGGTCACCGAGGCGGATGGCCGAGGGCGGGAAGTGGACAGGTAGCGGCGGAGCGCGACGGCGGCGAGCACGGCCCCGACGGCGGCTGCGGCCGCGGCGGCGCCGGTTGACGGCGGCGTGAGGCGCACGGGGAATGGCATTACAGAGCCTCCTGAGTCGTGACGGCTCACGGCCGGCGACCGCGGGCGGGCGGCGCCTGTCGTAGTAGTTGGGTTTGGTTGGTTCGCTTCGTCGTTACCTCCGTTTTTATATATATATATTTAATTTTCAACGATTTTTCGAAAATAAATAGGCGTTTCAAACTTTGTCAAAAGTAGTCTCGAACCGCCGGTTGAATTGGCGGCGGGAACCTGCCGCCTTTTCAAACGGCGGCAAGCCCTGTAACCGCCGTTTGAAACGGCGGTAAGGACTTGCCGCCAGTTCAAGTGGCGGCAACTGTAACCGCCAAACAACGAGGTGGTTCCTCTTAAGGTAGCGGGCGGCAGGTCGGCTGGGGCTGGCGGCTGGGGTTGGCAGTCAACCGCCATGTCACCCGGTGGTAGGTCAGGGCCTACCGCCGTGCAAAACGGCGGTAGGTTTTTTTTTATGAAATGGAAATGACATCATCTAAATTAAAGATAAATCACCGACAAAATTGCAATGGCATGCACGACACAACTCTAATCCTAAATTACACTACTAGTTAAAAAATGAGGATGTTAGCACATGAGGAAATCCAAATATTGTAACGAAATTAAAAAAATACAGTAAAGAAATATCAAAAGAAATTAAGGAATACTAGTTCAATTATTACAACACAATTAAAATAAGATCCAGTTCGTACAGAACAATTACACTATTATTACAACACCATGATTCAAACGACTCAGCGAAATAAGACAACTAAACTCATTGCATTCCTTCATTGCGGCGGCTACGACGTCCACGTCCACGTCCAGAAGGTGCAGTTCTACTAGCCGAAGGTTGGGCAGCATCATCCGCGTTTGACGAACTAAGTGCATTGCAAACGTACATTGTTGCAGTGCATTTCTTGTAGGTGTGTCCTGGGTTGTTGCACTTTGAACAGAGCGCCACTGAACGACCAGCTTCAGCTTCATCCATGTTGTTCCTGATCTTCTTCTTCTTCCGTCGACCAACGCCTTGGCACAATTCAGGATTTGGATCGGGTATGTATGTTGTATTTCCTTTGGGATCTTCAATGAACGAACTGATGAAAAGATGGCCCTCCAGAGTGTGGTTCCAAGTGTCCAGGATGGTTTGCTTCAAGTAGTACCTAGACACGTACCGACTCAGTGCCAACCTTTAGTTCTAAAACATGCAGCGAGCACATGACTGCAAGGCTTGTGTAGTAGCTGTGGTTTGTGGCAGGAGCATGAGCACGTCGTGTTACCTAGAACCACAATTTGCCTCCTTCTCTCATTGTCTGTTTTCTGTGATTTGGCTTTGCATTCGACCAGATACTTCCACCTAGTATCAGAGGCACTTGCACGGTGTATAGGCTCAGGCTCTGCTCGGTGACTCAGAGCCTTCTTTTGTTTTATGTCCAGGTACTCAGTCATTGCTGTGGAGTACAACTTCTGACTATCAGCCATTGCTGTGTGTGCTTTATTTGCACGCTCATAAAAGTACTTCATTGAGCGGTACAGGAAGAACTCAATGATGTCAACTAAAGGATAACACCTGGCCCCACGCAAGACTGCGTTGTATACCTCAGCAAAATTAGTCGTCTTGATCCCAAACCTTACACCTCCTGTGTCGTGCAAGAGACACCATTTCTCCTTCGGCTTGTTCTCAATCCACTGGCTGAAGGTCTTGACTGCACGTCCCCTTCTTCTTCTCACATTAGGAGCATCTAACCCAACGTCCTCAAGATAAATTGGCTCTTGCCCCGGTTCAGGATTGACTGGTTTCTTTGCTATTTCTTCTGATGCTTTCTTTGTGAGTTCATCTAGTTTTTTCCATATCTCATTGAATTTCCTCTCCTGATTCTGCGAGCATAACCGTTTGAACAGTTCAGTCAGTTGCTTGTTCTTGAATTGGCTGTGGAAGTTTGCTCCCATATGCCTAATGCATCATCTGCTATGAACATCGGGCCACTGGGCTGCTCTGTTTCTTTCTTCGCTACCCTCTTTGATGTCATTCATCGCCTGTAAAATTCCTTTGTGCCTATCGTGTATGACACACACGTTTGGCACCTCCTTCACCACCATCTGCTTCAGCCTCTCCAGAAACCAGTACCAACTATCACCATTCTCTCCCTCCGCAAATGCAATAGCCAATGGCAACAACTGATTGTTGCCGTCTGCTGCCACCGCTGTCAAGATTGTGCCCTTGTATTTCCCTGTCAAGAATGTGCCATCTATGCAAATTACGGGTCTACAATGTCTGAATGCCTCAATGCAGGGCCCCAATGCTAAGAATGACCGCTGAAGAACAAGCTTGTCTGGTCTAACTACCAAAAGATATGTCTTGATGTCATAGTAGGTGCCAGGATTTAACACAGTTATTGTGTTCAGCAAGGCTGGTAAATTGTTGTAGGATGCTTCGTAAGTACCCCACCTCATCTCCATAACCTTCTTCTTCGCCCTATATGCTTTGCCATAGCTGATCCTGTACCTAAATTTCTCCTCAATGGCACAGATAATGGACTTGGGCTCATAAACTGGATTCTCCACAATCTGGGAGTACATGTGGTTAGCAACAAATCCGGCAGTCAAATTCTGGTGACTTGCATCTAACTGGTCAAGTGTACATGTGTGATCCACAACTATACTGATCTTCCAGTAATCTTTCCACTTGCCCTTGTAAGCATGCACTCTAAAAGGACAGTCGGGCTTCACACAACGAACATCATACACTGCTGGAGAACTCTTCAATACCCTAAACTCCCTATTCAAGGTCAAGGTGGACCACCTCTTCACTGCATCCTTAAGCTCTCCTGAATTTGCATACAGAGCTCCTTCGCACACCTCATTCTCCCGGTACTCCCAAGCCACATTCACACCAGGATTTACAGTCAGCTGTGAGAAATCATAGCTCTCCCAGTCACTTGGCATAATGGATTCATCCTCATCATCTGAGGAGTCATCTTCCAATGCACGTTCATAGTCATCGATCTCTGCATTGAACTGCCTCATTACTTTAGGGTCTTCTTCTCCCCCATCAACCACACCAATTGCTTCATCCCCCTCTTGTTCTTCCTCTGCACCACCATCTTCCTCCCCACCCTCTTCCTCCTGTCCTCCCTCTTCCTCCTCTCCACCATCTTCCCCCTCTCCCCCATGATGGCTACTCTGGCCTTGACCTTTTGCTTCCTCATTCAGTTGTACATTCGGTACAAACTGGACAAGCAAAACCAATGAAGCACCAATTGTGCATGCACTCCTGACATAACGCCTCCAATTTTCAGTACCTTCTAAGTGCATAAGCTCCCAAAACACTGGTTGACTTCTGTTGAACACAGCCATCACCGACAGTTTCCATTGCTCTTCATCTTTCCTGAATGCCTTGTACAGCCAGTTGGTTATGACCCCCCAAGGTCTTTCTTCAGCTCTTGTAAGATCTCTTGTCACTGTTTTAAACACTGACAGATCAACTCCTTCGGGACCATATCTAATTTCCCCAGATCCATAAAATAATTGAATCTGGACTGTCTGTGACATCCCTGATATCATATAGTGTACAAATACTTGGATTAACTACTAATAGTACTATGCAAGTAATTAAAGTAGTTTTCAGCAATAAGGTGTTTCTAAATTAACTACTAATACTACTATGCAAGTAATTAAGGCATTTCCTGAATATCTACGCTAATTAAAGAATTGCTAAACTATTTTCTAAATTTCTAAACTATTTTCTGAATTTCTACGCTAATTACAGAATTTCTACGCTATTTTCTGAATTTCTACGCTAATTATACTATTTGTAAACTATTTTCTGATTTTCTACACTAATTCGACTATTTGTAAACTATTTTCTGAATTTCTAAACTATTTTCTAAATTTCTACGCTAATTCTACTATTTCTAAACTATTTTCTAAATTTCTACACTAATTCAACTATTTCTAAACTATTTTCTGAATTTCTACACTATTTTCTGAATTTCTACGCTAATTCTAGTATTTCTAAACTATTTTCTAAATTTATAATATATTTCTAGTATTTCTAACTATTTTCTAAATTTCTAATATATTTTTAGAAGTTCTAGAAATATTACCAGTGGAACGGAAGAGCTTCTCTGCCAGATGCTCCTTTCTCTTCCGTCGAATGACGAATGGGCTGAGGAGTGAGCTGGGAGGAGGTGCAGCTGCTATTCGACGGAATGGGCTGAGGAGTGAGCTGGGAGGAGGTGCAGCTGCTTTTATAGGTGGAGGGGCACCTACCGCCTTCTGATTTGGCGGTAGGCCGTCGCTACCGCCGAATGAACTGGCGGTTGGACCTGCCGCCCGTTCACACGGCGGTTGATCGGTCAACCGCCATTTCCTTTGGCGGCTGCTCCAACCGCCGAACCATCTGGCGGCTGGTTCACACGCTCTACGGCCACGTCACTACCGCCATTTCAAACGGCGGTTACAAGGCTTGCCGCCGTTTGAAACGGCGGTAGGTTTCTGCCGCCAGTTCAACCGGCGGTTCGAGGATACTTTTGACAAAGTTTTAAACGGCTATTTATTTTCGGAAAATCGTCAAAAATTAAATATATAAAAAAAATTCCACCAACCACACTACCAATTGGGCTTCTTCTTCTTTTTCTACAAGTGGGCTACAAATAGTGGGCTGGATCGAGTCAGTTGAGCCTGGTGGCTGGCTGGGCTGGTGGGTGGGAATGGCAGGCAAACAGATAGATAGATAGATAGTGACCTGGTGGCTCGCTGCGGGGATCCTATCTATCTTCCGGAAGTTAGGAAGCCCAACGGCCTTCCGATGTTTGAGATTCGTGCGGCTCTCCTTCTTCCCCACGAGTCCGGCCATGGGGTTAGGGTTCGCGCGCGCGCCGCCGCCATGGTTGTCTCCGTCGGCGAGTAGGGGCGGGAGGTGGGGGGAGCGACCGGCGGCGAGGTCGCGCGGGCTGGGGTGGTGGTCGAGGCGGCGGCCTTTAGGGTTCGGGTTCCGGGGGTTGGTGTTCGGGGGTCCGAGGCCTCATGTCCGGCGGACCTAGAATGAAGGAGGAGGTGGGGGAGCCGGAGGACCGGCGGCGGCGGCGGCGGATTTGCCGGCGGCGGATTTGCCGGCGGCGGAGGCGAGGTGGCGCGGTAGCGCCGCCGGCCGGGCGGGGTCGAACCGGCGGTGGGTCGGTGACCGGCGGCGGGGGCGGCGAGTCGTGCCAGGTTAGGAAGGGCGGGCTCGTCGGCGGCGGTGGGTCACGGGCGGGCGGCGCGGCGGCGGGGAGCCGCCGGCCGGGGTGGAGGACGAGGTGGCGGGGATGGCGGCGGCGGGTGTCGTCGTGGAGAAGAAGGGGGTGAGGAAGAAGAAGGTGGGAGAAGTTAGGCCGACGGTGGGCTGGAAGTTTCTCTTCTTATCCATCTTCCGGTAGGGAGATAGGAGCCCCCGGCTGGCTGGGCTGGTACGTGACGACGAGTGAGAGTCGGGGTAAAAATCAAAGGCAACGTGATTTTTACCGCAGACGTGGTTACATTACATGTATGCACGCGTTATACTCCTGGTGATGATGTAAATGTTACAAAATTAACATGGTTTAAGATTAATTTGATTCTCGAAATACTACTAGCAATAAGAAACAAATACGCTAGTACTTCAAAAAACATAAGAGGGATCAACAAACTCTACACATGCTAGGAAAACAATAAAGGAACAGATCCAAATATCCACCACGGTATGTGCAGGAAATACTACTAGCAATAAGAAGCAAATACGCTAGTACTCAAAAAACACAAGAGGGATCAACAAACTCTACACATGCTAGGAAAACAATAAAGGAACAGATCCAAATATCCATCACGACATGTGCAGGAAGAGATGCAGTCGATATACTTACAGTGCAACCCACGCGAAGTTGATGACGGCTCGAAGTCGAAGACGATGTAGACGTGGACGAAGTCGGAGTAGAGGAAGCAATGACGAGCGGTCGCGAGTACGCTTCCCAGAAACCTGATCATCGGCACCCGTGTAGGCCTTCAGATGACTGGTGTTGGTTTGGAGACACTGCTCTCCCTCGATCCGTTGCACGGCGGACGGAGGAATGGCAGTAGCTCGGACGGCGGCGCGCGCAGCGGAGTAGACGAGAAAAGCGAGTTGTAGCGTGAGTCCTCCCCGTCAACAGGACGTCTCCTCTTATAGGAGAGGGACGCAACCACCCTTGTTTCGATCTGCCAGATATCCAGGAACCACCCCCTGGTATCTCTCGACGTAAACCGACGAAGTCGCCGCACGTGCTTATCCCGCTCCGAGGGCAAACGTGGCAGTCTAGGTGTTGGCTATGTGGACCAAACAAAACAGCAACAAAAAGAGAATTCCCAGATAAACACGTCACAAGTCACACGTAAAATACACTATACGTCTGCGCATGCGTGTTCTCTTTTCCATTGCCAATCACTTGGAGTACTTTACAAGAGCCTTCCTTATAAGTTGGTCCTCACCTCCATAGAATAGCAAGGTGGCACTAAGACCATCTCCAGTAATAAACCGGTTCCCCATCTGCAAATAGGCCTTTTGAGCAAAAGTGAGAGAAGAAATCCAACTGCAAAAGAGCCCAGCCTTCCAGCAGCACGCCTTCCCGCCGCGCATCCTCCCAACGGCCGTTGGCTCACGCCAGGAGGGAGAAGGCCGCGGCCGGCCAACGGCGAGCTCCGCCCCTAAGGCCGCACGCCAGATCCGCCACCTCGGGCAAGCCCCGGCGTCGGCGCCCTCTCCGCGCGGACGCTCCTCTGCCTCTCTGGCACGTGCGAGCCCCGACGGCGGCGGGAGCAAGACGGAGGCAGGGGGCCACATCTTCCGGCGGCGTGGAGGCTTGATTCTACGGCGGAAGAGCTCGCCTGAGTGTCCATGGAGGTCCCAGCGGATGCAGGAGCACGAGGTCGTTCCCCGCGTCCGTCGGCCGCTAGCGCTGCTCCCCACCTCCGTCGGCCGCTCGCGCAGCTCCCAGCCACGCCGGCAGCTCGCGTTGCTCCCCACCCCTTCTTCCTCCTCCATCCTTTCTCCAGCGCCACCATGCCGCCGCGGCCTCCGCGCCACCGCGCCCAAATCCCCACCCGGTCATGGCTACCACGGCCTCCACGCCGCTCGCTGCTGGGAGCTCCACGCCCCCTGGTGACATCCGTCGGGAGCTCCGCGCCGCCGAGATCCACCGCGGCCTCCACACCGCCGAGATCCACCGCGGCCTCCGCGCGCTCCTCCGTGAGCTCCAGGCCCTGCTCCTGAGCTACTCCGTGGCCTCCGCACTCCGTGGTGACCGGAGCCCTTGCCCGGCCAAGGCGCTCCGCCGTCTTAGGGAGGAAGCAGGGGCGCGAGGAGGGAGGGTGGAAGGGTGTGTGGAGGCGACAGTTGCCTAGGACCGATGCGCAAACGAGGGAGAATACCTCAGGAATGCGGTAGGCGGAGGGGACATCTTCATTTTGCAGATCCGGTTGAAGCACCTGCTGGAGGGGGAAACAGTGCCCTCTGTTGCTCATTTTGAAGATGCAGATCCGGTTGAAACACCTGCTGGAGACAGTCTAAACCCCTATGCATTCTCTCCACACCACATTGACTTTCCTAGATGAAATAGAAATTCGGTGAAATTTTGGAGAAAATAGTGAAAATTTTGCATTAGAAAACGTGTTCTGTGAGAGGTGACACGGTCTACAATGCGAAAATTTTTGAGACTTTTAGGGAACTAAACAGGATCTAATGAATTGCAGCCAATGGGGTCTAATGAATTGCAGCCAATGGCTGTCACAATAAGTTGTTGGGCCATAAATAAGAGCTCGGTCGACATGAATCGATCACGAGGCTCTGTCCGACCGTTTGATCGAGCGGATGCATGGGTGGACGACGACGATGGATCGAAAAGGCTCCTTCCTTCCAAGGTCACATCAGCCCGTGGCCGTGGCCGTGCGAGTAGTGATCATCACAGTATCGATGCCCATGGCGCGTGTCCCGTCGTCGACGAGACTGCACGCACGGCGCGTCTTGTGCTACTCCCTCCGTAGCTGACTTTCTGCCCATGCGCCGAGCGCTCGACGACGGCCGAGGGTTGCATGCAGACATGAGACATGCACGCATGCGGCATGCAGTTGACCGCGACGAGAACATTGTACTGTTACGACTCGTACGTGGCAGGCCCATATATGCGTGCCATCTTGCGAATGTGAAGCAGTAACGTTGGGAGTGTACGTCGTCGATCGTGTGTGTTGCGCTTGCATAATTCAAGCCGGCCGGCCGGGGCGTCCAAGATCCGGGAAACGCGCGCGTGTGATCGAGCTGCCAGCCTGCCACTGCCATAGTAGTATATGCTAGCCCATGCACGAGGGTACGGTGCTCCCCTGCCGCGTGGGGCCCGTGATTGGACGGCACCGCGCACGCAGAAGAGCTCATCTCGACGCGACGCCGCCGCCGCCTCCTCGTGCACGTCAGCACGTACTCCCTCGGTCCCAAAATAAATGCAATTCTAAGATTCGAAATTTGTCCCACAAAGAATGCAATTTTGACTAACCAACCACAAAAGACAAGAGACTCTAGAAGCTTCTCACGTAAAAGACAAGCCAATTGCTAGATCTTTCTCATAAAAGACAAATGGTATTTTGGTCATTTTACACCTTGCATTAGTTTGCGTGTTCAGTCTTAGAATTGTATTTATTTTAAGACGGAGGGAGTACGTAGTACTCCGCTTCGTCCTTCCGCTCCCCAGCTCCCGTACGACCAGACCAGAGACCAGCCTCTCTCATGTCTGAAATCACTCACGGCCGGTCGCCTCTGCTTCGATCGCGGGGTCGGCACGTCCGAAAGTTTGTGTACTCCCTCCGTCAATAAACAATGCAACTTTCATTTTTCGAAAAGTCAAACTATTTGAACTTTGACTAATAATATAGACAATGAAACAAAATAAATACCATTAGATTAGTTATAAAATATACTATCATAATAAATTTATTTGAAGATATAAATATTATTTATTATAACGTTACTTCCTCCGTCCCAAAATAAATGCAATTATAGAATTCAAATTTTGTCTCACAAAAATGCAACTTTGACTAGCTAACTACAAAAGACAAGTGACTCTAGAACCTTCTCGCACAAAAGACAAACTAATATCTAGTACTTTCTCATAAAAGACAAGAGGTAATTTGGTCATTTTATATCTCATATTGATTTGCGTGCTCAGTCCTAGATTTGCATTTATTTTGAGACAGAGGGAGTATCAAATTTGAACTAGTTTGAACAGCACGGATCTCATAGTTACATTTTATTGAAAGTAAAGAGCAATACTGCTATGTCATTGAAGCTATGCCATTTAAGAAGAGAAAACAAACGGTTTGTTACATAATTTGTATTACATAAAACAAAGAAAATGTGAGAACTCATGAATACTAGGTTTAACATTAAGGAACTACTTGTTGCGCTGCAACCTCACAGGCGCTAATAGACCTCAGGGGTCAGGGCCATTTCATCCTTTATATCAGCATCCTTTTCCACCCAGGGCAATGCCCGAATTTCATTACTGAGCGCAACGAAATTACAAATATCCGAGGTTCCAACTACCAGAAAGTTAAACATTACTGCTACTGACTACATGCCACTAGGGGTGGGCATTCGGGTTACCCGAAAAATTCGGGTCGGGTTTTTCGGGTTTTCAAGAATTCGAGTTTCTGAAATTACAACCCGATGTTTGCCTGACGAAATGGAAACCCGACATTTCGGACACCCGAAAATTCGGGTTCGGATTCGGGTAATCCCGAACTACCCGAGCAGTCTGCACTTTTCAAGAACTTGCAAGAAATTTCCAAGGTCATCCATCGATTAACAGAATCCACACAGCACAAGCTTACAAAACAAGACAACTTCACATCCATTGAAGAACGAAGAGGACAAAAAGGCATGCAAATTGGAGAAGAGAAGCAGATCGTACAAGCATTCACTGATCTTGCTTGCTAGATGCGTCGATTTGAACAGGAAGCTAACGTTGCTCTGTTGCAGCTGCCCCAACTTCTTTGGGGAACGGAGAGGGGGAGGTGGTGGAACCTGCAAGCGGCCAGCCGCTGCACCGCGTAGCACACACGAGGTGGCGTCGGAAGCAGCAGGACCCAAGCGGCGGTGCAGCTGTTGCCGCGCACGCTGCGGGGCGACGAGCGGCCGCGGCCGGCGGCTCGACGCTCGTAGTGCGGGGGTGGCGGCTGCTGGGGGGACTAGGGGGTCAAACTATACAGATAGGGTTTTATCCCTTGTGCGGCAGTATGGGCTGGGCTGAGTTAAAACTCTGGTGGGCTGCAAGCAGTGGTGGGCTACTACGCAGATGGCATCGGTAGAAGTTCGGGTTAATTCGGGTGTTCGGGTACCGGAGGATAGAACCCGAGTTACCCGATATAATTTCGGGTTTCTGCACATACTACTCGAGCATGTGTTTCGGGTATCGTGTTTCGGGCAATACGGGTTCGGGTTTGGGGTTTTCGGGTTCGGGGTTCGGGTCTCGGGTTTTCTGCCCACCCCTACATGCCACCCCAGCAAGCAGGTGCCCAGGACCTCTTCCTGGGGGCTAACTGGGATCACGCCCAAAAGAACTAACATAGAAACCAGGCAAGACCACAGGGCCTAAAACCAAAAGTTGGAACTACCACTTTGAGAAAACTCTAGTCTTGAAGATTACTGGAGAAGCACCATTCCCGAATCATCTTGCCCTGAAGGCTGACAGTGTTGATGAAAGTGTAGCGCAGCATCTCTCATTGCTGCAGCACCTTCCTCCAGATCTTGATGTTCTCTCTGTTTGTGTAAACCTGCCCAATATGAAACAAAAGATGAGGCTAAACACACAATCTCAGAAGGAGATTTGACAATTTTCTTATCAAAGCAAATATAGTTTCTTGTTCTCCAAATAGGCCAACAAATTGCTGCTAACCCAACAAAATGAATTTTCTTCTACTGTGGCATATAAAGATTTGTCCATTCCCAAAATTGAGAGAAGGAAGTGGGTCTGCAAGGAGCCCCGATGATCATCGAGATTAAACTCCAAATATATCTAGCAGTTGTGCATTCGAAGAAGATACGAGGGATGTTTTCATCCAAGTTACAAAAGTAACAGCGTTTATCTCCTTGCCCATTGCGCTTAAACATGTTATCTTTAGTTGGGATGGCATTCTATTCCACCAACCACATAAAGATTTTAATTTTCAGAGGTACTTTAGCCTTCCAAATTTTCTTATTGGGATTATTTCTTTCAGCCCTGCATAAGTGAGAATATAAAGATTTCACAGTGAATCTTCCTGATTTCTCCCACACCCATTTGAAGTTATCCCCTTCAGTGGACAAAGCACATGCTGTCAGTAGATCTCTCAGTTGCCTTAACTGGTTTTGAGCTCTTTCATCAAGCCATCTACGGAATCTCAATTGCCAACCTCTAGCAGCCATCCATGCCACACTCTTATTCTGGTCCACACATATCTCAAAAAGTTCATTAAATTTCCCTTTCAAGGATGTTGATCCACACCAGGCATCTTCCCAGAAATATGTTCTCTCTCCATTCCCAATGCTTACTATCCTTCCCTTTACATAAAAATCTCTTAGTTTGATCAGGTCATTCCACATAGGGGAATTGGTGGGTCTCTATTTTAATAATCTCATGCTACCATCCAATTTATACTTTTTCTTCACAATCTCCTGCCAGATCCCTTCTTCTTTTTCTAGTTTCCACCACCACTTACAGAGTAAGTTGATATTCATCTTTCTTAAGTCTTTAACTCCCAAACCATCTTTCTGTTTGGGTCTGGTAATAACAGCCCATTTCACCAGGTGGTACTTCTTTTTGTTACCACCACCTTGCCAGAAAAATCTTTTCCTTATACAATCCATTTTATCAGAATCGTCTTTGGTAGAAAAAACATGGACATACAATAGGTTGGTATACTACTTAGACAAGAGTTGATCAGAGTAAGTCTCCCACCATACGAAAGAGTACTCCCCTGCCAACCATTTAATCTTTTCAACAATTTCTCTACCACATGAACCCACTCAATCACATGTATCCTGCATCCTGAGACAGGAACACCCAGGTATTTAATTGGTCAGGAACCAGTGTTGCAATTCATTATATCTGCAAAAACAATTGCCTTCTGTTCATCATGAGATATCATAATCGCTTCACTTTTCTCAAAATTTATTTCCAGACCTGACATTTTTTCATATATGCACAATAGCAGTTTCATATTTTGCACTGTTTCATAATCGCTTCACTTTTCTCAAAGTATGGTGTCATCCGCATATTGTAACATGGCTACTCCCTGAGGGATGTAATCTACAGCAAGTCCTTTAATCAACCCATTTTCTTGAGCTTTATGTATCATTTTTGCCAGACTGTCCGCAGCTAGGTTAAACAGTAAAGGGGATAAAGGGTCTCCTTGCCTGACCCCCTTGCCGCTTTTAAAATAACCTCCTGCCACACCATTAACTTTTACACTGAGTGTCCCACTTGAAGTTACTTCTTGTATCCATTTACACCATGTCTCACAGAAGTCTCTTTGTCTGAGAATTTCAAAAAGGAAATCCCAGGTAATTTTATCATATGCCTTCTCGAAGTCTAACTTGATAATCACACCATCTTTTTTCCTAATTCTGGTATCATGCACAATCTCATGCAAAGTTAACACACCATCCATGATATTTCTTCCTTTGATAAAGGCTGACTGACACTTGTGTATAATTCTGCTCATGCACTTCTCAAAACGAAGCATCAAAATCTTAGTAATTATTTTAAATCTCACATTTAACAAACAGATTGGCCTATATTGTTTTATATTGCTAGCTTCCTTAGTTTTTGGTAATAGGGTAATTACCCCGTAATTGAGTCTCCCTATATCCAGCTTGTGTTCACCAAATTCTGTCAACATATCCAGCAGGTCATTTTTAATCACTTCCCATCCTGATTGATAAAATTCCACCGGCATTTGATCTGGACCTGGAGCTGTATTCTTTTCCATGAAAAAACAGCTTTCTTTAGCTCCTCTAAAGAGAAAGAGCTAGATAGAAGTTCATTTTCCTCAGTTGTCACTTTTTCATGAGCCTCCCAGCAATTTGCATCTAAATTAAAGATTGGATTTTCAGAGGGTCCAAACAAGTTCTTGTAATACTTAGTAGCATGTCCCAAGATCTCCTCATCCTTTTCCAGGGTCCTACCCTCATGTTCTAGATGAAAAATCATATTTTTCCTTTTTTTTCTATTTGCAATTCTATGAAAAAATTATGTGTTATTATCACCCTTCAGCAGCTAGTTGAGATTGGATCTTTTATGCCAATACTACAATTCTTCTTCTTCCAGTAAAACATGATCTTTTATGCCTTTATCAGCATCCTGATATGGACAGTTACGTGCAATCGCCGGATGGTCAAAGGACGGGACGCAGGTGACGACGAGCCCGGCGGCGCGGGTCAGCCGACACGTGTGCTGCGCGACCGGTCACATCAGCTGCTCCTCTGCAGCGTCTGTTTGTCCTGTCTGTCTTTGTGATGGGCCGACGGCCCGACGCCGTAAAAAGGCACCGAGCGCTGTGGCAGGCTTCTGTATCACCGTAATTTCCCAGTGACCGTAAAGTGAGTACGGAGTACGGAGTATGGAGTACACATACGGAGTCAAATGACCGTAATTTCACAGTGCCCGTCGCTCGCTCAGATTGATGAGGCACGGTTTAGTTTCGTAAAATTTTGGTGAAAGTGATAAAATTTTTGCATAAGTAAACGTGTTATGTGAGAGATGGTACGGTTTGCGATGTGAAAATTTTTAAGATTTTTCTAGAAGTAAATTTTTGCGAATGCGCAGTCAAATGGACAGCGTGTGTGTGAGTGACGGGCACCGGCCGGGTGATTATTCGTAGCCGGGTGAAAAGACATGGCTGCGACTGCGATGGGATTTGCCGTGCTACGCTACGCCCCTGCACTACCACTACCGCGAGCACAGATTTGCCATTTTTACTGCGCTCGTACAAATCCGCGACGCAGCCTGCCGCTGCGTTCTTGCCAATTGAAGGCGACACCACCTACTCCTCCTACTCTCCTTCAGATCAGATCAGATCACTTGGCTTGTTTGACACGCCTGGGCAGCATAGAGGGAGGAGGCTTGGCAGACGACGTGCGTGACGGGAGAGGCGAATCCGCGTGACAAGACATGGGATATCAGGCGTCGACGACGACGACGTCGTCGCTACTCGATCGGCTCTGCAGCGTCCTCAGGGCTTCCTGAATGCATGCCATTTGCAGACAGACATGGGTGCTCGCTCCGTTCCGACACCCACGCAACAACGCAGGCTAGCAGTAGCAGCAGCGGCGAAATGAGCAAAATGAGGATTCTGAATTCTAAAATATAATCCTCTGAATAAATTCATCCGGATTTGGCAGAATCCAGATTTTGGAAAGCCAATCAAAATTCAGTTTTTCAAATTCTGACTTTGGGCTTTCCAAAATTGTTTGTGCCGTAATCTCGAGGGCTTCCAAAAATTGTCCAAGTCTGATTATCACAAGTTTCATCTGATTAAACTTACAGAAAAGAACATCTTCCAAGCCGGACACACATGTGGGGACGTCTATCCGGCCTGGAAGATTGTTTAAGGCTTTAAGCCCTGTGATTTTCAGATTTGGCCTCCAAGGACCACAAATCACTGAGGAAATCAGAACTCTTTGTTCGTTAAGACTATCTCCAGCAGCAAACCGCACCCTCATCTGCAAAATTTAGTTTTGAGAGAAGGAGAGAGAGCAAAACAGTAGCTAGTCCTCCAACAGCATGCGGATCCCCTTCTGCATCACCTCCGGCAGTTGCCTCCCCGCGCCGGATGAGATCCTCTGCAGTCCCGCTCCCAGCTACCAGCGGCGAGGCGAGCGGTGCGGCGAGGGATCTTGCCGCCGCCGCCCAAGCTCTCCCCACACCGCGTCCTCTCCGGCGACGTCCGCCACCATCCTCCCTCTCTCCCTCGAGCACCGTCCGCCGCACCGGGTGAAGAAGGAGGCGGAGGGGCCGCATGCGGGGGTGAAGAAGGAGGCGAACCGAGGCGTGACGCCGCCGCGGGCGCGTCTCCTCCTCCGCTGCCGTGGGGGTGAGGCCGCAGTGGTCGACGCCGCCGCGGGCGCATCTCCTCCTCCGCCGTGGGGGTGAAGCCGCCGTGGTCGAGCCCGCCTGCACTCGATCTACCGTGATGGAGGCCGCCGGTGCCCGATTCGCCTACGGGAACGGTGGGAGGAGGGGTCCTGCCGCCGGATCCGCCGTCGGTGTCCGCTCTCCGCCGAGCTCCGCCGAGATCCGCGGCGGGATTGGGCCGGCGGACGTAGGGAGAGCAGGGCGGCACGGTCCGTCTGCGGCGCACGCGGCCCAGTAGCAGCAGCGAGGGTGGACGAGGAGGCCGTCGAGGTGGGCAAGGTGGAGGAGAGAGAGACAACGCAGTTGAGGTGAGAAGCGCGAGTTGGGAGGAAGCAGGAGCGCCGGACACGAGAAGAGGGAGAGTGCGGTAGTTGGGAGAAGCCGGCTAGGGAAAGGAGAGAGATTCTCCAGAGATGCGCACACGCGAGGGGCGAACTGCATTTTGTAGCAGCCGCTGCGGTACCTGCTGGAGGTGATACAGGTACAGTGCTAACTCCTTCATTTTGAAGATACGGGAGAGAATGCAGCACTTGCTGGAGTCTAAGGACCACTTCTCTGGTTTGGAAGAACACATGGAGATGATCCACGGTGCGATCTGCTGTGAAGTGGAATGTCTTGTCAGTGGCTTGACCGGTCGAGACAACGCAGAAGCAGAGACGGCGCACGCATGGACAGTTGGATATCATGCATGCACTGTCGGGTCCACCATTCTCGAAATGGTACTGGAAAGCACTTTGCTTGGGTCAAGTGTAGCTCATCCTTGGAAAAAGACCGGATGACCAAAGAAGATACTCTATCATTTTCACCAAAAATTATCTATGCTTAGGTTCCAAATTCATAATTATTATTTCATGTAAGATTCTGTTTAGTTGGTGAGAATTTCACTAAAATTTTTACTTAGAGAACCGTGTCAGTTCATTTCTTTTCTCTGCGCAAGTGGCTTAATTTAAAATTTTTCACCCACTCCTCATCAACAAAACAGGGCCTTATCGGTTCAGTTCTCCAAAAAAATTTGGAAATTTTTTTAAGGCTGTTTTGAAGTCCATTAGAGATAATAATAGCGGACTATACAAAACTAAATACATGGATGGATGAATTGAAAATCCTGAGACAAATCTATTAAGGCTAATTAATCTATCATTAAAGATTGTAGCACGACATTATCCAATCATAGTATAATTAGGCTCGTTAGAATCGTCTCGCGATTTGAGGGGTTATGAAATGGATTTTATCATTAATCACTATTTAGGGAGATTGGTGATCTTGCCCCTGCTATGCAGTCTAATGATGATTTTACCCCTATTTTTCAAACTTTGCGATTTTGCCCCTGCTTTTCGCGGACGAAGGCTCCGTCTACCCCTGCTTGTGACTCCGTTAGGTGATGACCATGTGACAAAAATAAAAGAAATAGGGAAAAAACTAAATACCATGGGAAATGACATCACTACCCCTCCTAACCTTTCCCTATCCATCCAGCGACCCAGTCCGGCACCGCAAGCACCCTCCCTCGCGCGCACGGCTCACCACGCGAAACCCTAGGGCGGCGGCGGCGGCGACTGAAGGCCATCCAAGCGGGTCGGGCGGACCTGCGCGGCTACGAGCCTGGTCTGGGCGCGGCTCCAGCCGTGTGGGTTGAAGGCCCAACGCCGGGCACGCGGCCCCAACGCCGGGCGCACGGGAGGCCGGGCGCGCGGCCTCGACTCCTGGCGCACGGGGGGCGCGGCCTCCAGCAGCCCCGACGCCGGGCGCGGGGGAGGCCGGGTGCACGGCTTCGACACCGGGCGCGGGGGAGGTCGGGCGCACGGCTCTGACGCCGGGCGCGCGGGATGTTGGGCGCGCGGCCCCAACGCCTGGCGCGCGGGAGGCGCGGCCTGCAGCAGCCCCGACACCTTGCGTGGCGCCATCGCAGGGGGTGCGGATTCCAACCCCGACGAACACCATGGAAGAGGCTAGTTAATTGTCTGATCTTGAATGTTGCTGTGTGCTGTAGATTTCAATTGAAATGAGTCTATTGGGCGAATTAGATGCGGTCTGTAGAGCGATTTAGCTAACTTTAAATTCGGTGTTGTGATTTGTAGGCCAAATCACAGGAATTTGGAACTTCTTGTTAGAGTTCGTTCATTTTTCAGCTTGCCTGATGGGAGTCCAAAGTCATGGCTGCAGGGTAGAACCTTACCATCACAAGCAATTGACATGCATAACTATGGGCTGATGCAGTTAGTTGACTTCATAGCTGAACATTACATGTGGGGTTCAAAGCAATATGTGTCTTTGTGGCGTGATTTGGACAATAACTCTGTTGAGATAAAATTTGATGAACATTTGATGGAATGGTTTAAACTCAATATAGAGAGTGGAGTAGTCTGCATCGTCGCCCAAATAAATGATTTTGAGGGCACATTGCAATTTTCACTAACAAAACGTAGGTGTCACCCTTCTCTAAGGAATAGAGTACCCACAAATGAGACAGTCACAAGTCAGACAGCCACAAACCTCAGAGCCACAAGTAAGACAGGCACAAATATTAAAGTGAAATCCACATCTAAAAAGAGGAGAGCCACATATGAGAGTGTAGGAGTTTATGAGGAGGGCACGTACTTGAAAGTGCATCTAGGACCCCTATTTGTTTTGGTGATAAATGACAATCACAATTTGGAGGATTTAATTGTTTAATTGAGATGTGTGCAGGTTGAAATATGAAAGAACACAATTTGGATGAAAAGGAGACCCCCCCAATACAAGTTATGAGGTGTTAGCCGCTCAATGGAGGTTTAAAATTCGTTTTCTAATTTTGAATTTGAGTATAGGAAACACCGTACTATAAAGGGGGATGCGTATGGTCGAATTGAAGTTTGCCACATGTGTTTTGCTTGAGATACTAACATTCACTCGAGAGACAAAATTCACTCACGAACATAGTTTGGAAAAAGTTCCAGGAATCTCGGATGATCCGGCACCTTACCGGATGATCCGGCGGGCAGGTCACCCGGCCGCAGGTCCCGAAATTCTCTGGGAGTGTCCCGGATGAACCCGGGTGATCTAGCATGATGCCGGGTCATCCGGTGAGTCGTCCAGCTGCACAGTAACGACTAGTTTTTGGGGGTTGGGTATTTATACTCCTTCACCCCTCCTTCATTAGTTGCTGACCTAACCCGGGACAAACACCTGCACAAGCATTTATTCCTCTCTCCCAAATCCTCCTAGAGCTAATCCACTCCAAGAATTCATCTAGGGTGTGGGATTGAGAGTTGACAAGGTGTGAGGTTGAGCCCCTTGAGTGAGTTCATCACTTGTTCATCTCAAGAAGCACTTGTGGCGGCTTTGGTTCTTCGATTCGCGTTTGTTACTCTTGAAGCTTGCTTCTAGACGGTTAGGCGTCGCCCGTTGAGTGCCCTCTCCGTGTGGAGCACCCGGCATCGTTTGTATTACCCCTACTTGGTGGAGAATTCTTAGTGAGCACCAATCTTCTTTTGTGGGGATTGGGTGAGGCAAGAGGCTCTTGGTGATAGCCCTCCCTTTGTGGGATCCTCAACTGAGACGTAGCTTCCTTTGTGGGAGTGAACTTCGGATTAAACCTCTTGTCAATTGCTTGTTTGAGTTCTTCTCATCTCTCTAACCCTAGAAGTGTGTTTTGCCCCGATCTATATATTTGTTGTGCTTCAACTCAAATCTTTGGTTGCAGGAGGTTCTTAGCATCTAAACTAAACTTTTGATTCATATAGAATTGCTAGGAGTGTCGGTGTTTTAGACACCGAGCCTACGACGGGGTACCCGAAGTAGTAGATTGTGCAGTGGGGCTCGCCGAGATCAGGAACACGATGGTGAGACACGGGGCACACAATTAGACAGGTTCGGGCCGCAATGTGCGTAATACCCTACGTCCTGTATGCTGCGTGGCTCTGTATTGATTGTGTATGTTTTGAGAGGGGTCCCTGCCTCGCCTTATATGCCACGGGAGGCAGGGTTACAAGTCGGATTGGTACAAGGATACTATTCGAGTAGGACCCGGAGTAGCCTATACAAGGTATGGAAAGCTATCCTAGTCTTAGTACAAGTCCTTATCCGCCTTGTCTTGCCTTGTGGTTCACGGTACCAGCACCGTGGCCCACTAGTCGAGTAGTCCAGACATACAGGAATTCATCTCCCGGGTATGGCCCACAATGTGTTGGTGGGCCCAGGGATGCCCGGTCGACAAGGAGTTCATCTTTATTTCCTGATTTCATAATCCTCTCTGGTTGCCGGGTCATCCGACACAATACCGGAAGATCCGCCCGTCGGATCATCCGGCATTATACCGGATAACCTGGTAGGTATTTAATTTCCGCTGTAAGTTTTTCAAGAATTTTGAAGTGAGCCTATTCACCCCCCTCTAGGCATCACAAAGTCCTTTCAATTGGTATCAGAGCCTAATCCCTTGATTTAGGCTTAACTGCTAAGGGATCAAGATGTCGGGGAGTGGTGGAGACCTCTCCGCTCAAGAAATCGCTGCTCAAGAACTCACCGCCAAGGAAGCTCAAGAGAGAGAGCTAAAGACCGCTCAAGACCAAGCTAAAGCTCTAGAGCTAATGGGGAAGGCCCCAAGCCGTACACCATCCAACGTCGCAAGCTCCGACGATTCCGACTCCGACTCGGACTCCGATTCAAGCGATGAAGATGTCAAGGATGGTGACGATGATGCAAAGAAAGCGGCGAAGAAAAGAAGAAAAACCAAAAAGAAGAAGAAGGCAAAGAAGATGGCCAAGAAGCTCAAGAAGATGATCAAGAAGGAGCAAGCAAAGCACACTCATTCCGGCTACTATGAAGTGCCATTCCACTACGGACACATATCGGGCAACAATCCTAACGAAAAATTCTATTCCGTACATTTAGGAAAGCCTCCCCACTTCGATGGGAAAGACTATCCCAAATGGGCTTATGATATGCAAATGCACCTTTACGGGCTTCACCCTTCTCTTCGAAAGATTGTGTGTGTAGGTGTGACAATACCCGCCGAAGGTGAAGCCATGACAATCGAGTATGAACAAGACCTCCACCGCAATGTTCAAGCAACAAGAGTCATCACATCATCCTTGTGTGTTCAAGAGTTCAACAAAGTCCGGAACATCCAAATTGCCAAGGTGATTTGGGATACACTCAAGGAGGCACATGAGGGTACCGATCATGTGAGAAGAGGTAAGATTGACTTGATTCATGGAGAGCTTGAGCTTTTCGTCATGAAGGATGGAGAGACCGTGAGGGAAATGTATGATAGGTTAATACTCCTTGTCTCGGACATCAAAGCACTAGGAAGCAATGATTGGGATGATGAGAAGGTCACAAAGAAGTTGCTAAGAGCCTTCACACCGAAGAACCCAAACCTAGCAACTATGATAAGAAGAGACCCAAACTACCACAACATGACTCCCAATCAACTTCTTGGTGAGATCTTGCATCAAGAGCTAGTTGATCAAGATGTGGAGAAGTCACTTACATTGAAAGTGAACAAGAGTCTAGCCCTCAATGCTAGCTCTAGTGAAGTGGTGGAAGTAAAGCCCAAGACTTCCAAGACTAAAAATGAAGATTCAAGTGAAGAAGGAAGCACTGATGAAGAAACCGCCTTTGCCATAAGGAAGTACAAGAAGTTCTTGAAGTTCAAGGCATCAAGTAAAGGTGGTGATGATAGAAAGAAGAAGTCACAAAGAAAGTGCTATGAGTGTGGAGAGTATGGACACTTCATTACCGAGTGTCCCAAGAACAAGAACAAGGACAAGAATGAGGAAGAGAAGAAGTAAAGGAGATGAGCAAAGAGTACAAGAACAAGTACTAAGGGCGTGCTCATGTGGGTCAACAATGGGACTCAAGTGATGAAGATGAAGCACCAAAGAAGAAAGGCATGGCAACACTTGCCATGGCACAAGGAGCATCTTCACCACGTCTCTTCAACAACTTCTCTGATGATGAGGACAACTCTCACTTTTGCCTCATGGAAAGAGGGAGCAAGGTACAAGAGTCAACCACCTCATCCTCTCTCACCTCATCATCCACACCTAGTGATGACATAGACAACCTAGATGAGGAAAAAGAAATGGAGGCAAACATGATAAAGCAATTTGGTAAAAAAGACCATAAAGAAATTAAAAAGCTCTTGGACAAATTAGAGGAAAAGAAGGAGATTCTCCATGAGCAAGAAGATTTACTTATCCGTGAAAAGGAAAGGAACCTTGCTCTACAGAAGACCCTTGCTGAGGAGAAAGCTAAGGTAGAGAAGTTGACTGTAGGCTTGTCCTTGGCCAACGACTCTAACAAGAGGATGCTAAAGTATTACTCTTTGGCAAATGAATCTTTAGCTTCCCTAAAGGTCACTTATAGTGAGCTTCAAACAAGCTTCTCATGCTTGACGGATAAGTACAAAAATCTTGAAGCAAACTATAGTGCTCTTTGGGAAAGCACCAAGGCCAACCCGAAAGCAAACTTTGACTCTAATGCCTCCACTAGTAAAGGTTGTTCTATATGCTCTAATGTTGATATAAATGCTCTTAAGACTAACCTTGCAAGGCTAGAAGAAACAACAAAGAGCAAAGATAAGGAGATTGCTCGGTTGAACATGTTGATCAACCAAGGTAAGTTGGGTGCCAAGTCCATACCAAAGGCAATTGACACAAGAGGACTTGGGCACTACAAGGACAACAAGGTCAATGGTAGAAGGGTGGTGAAAGGGTATGAGATCCCCTCGTGGAACAAGGGTGGCTACCTCAACACTATTATGGATATTGCCCATGGAGTAACCACCTCTACCACAACAAAAGAGAAGCCAAAGGTTGTGAACACCATAAAAGGAAATGGTGGGGGTTAATTCTCCATCAAAGGCACCGAAGAATGTGGTGGAATACAAGCCTTCTCCAAACTACACGTGTGACTATGTTGTGACCTTGGACCACAATGGTAAAATGGTGGTCAAGTATGTTGGAGCCTATGCCAAGAAGGCTATGAGGAAGAGTGTGTGGGTTCCAAAAGTTTATGCTTCTAACCTCCAAGGACCCAAATCATTTTGGGTACCTAAACCAAAAGCTTAAACTTGTTTTGTAGGCCTACTCCTCCGGTGGAACCGCATGGTTGATTGATAGTGGTTCCACTAATCATATGACCGGAGATGAAGGCTTGTTTGCATCTCTTGAGCATTATGACACCCCTACGGAAACTATCATATATTGAGGTAATGGTCAAGGAGATGTGATTGGTTTAGTTAAAATTGCTATCTCAACAACAAATTCAATTGAAGATGTTTTTCATGTTCAAGGTTTAGGGTACAACTTGTTGTCGGTTTCACAACTTTGTGAGAAAGGCTACAATTGTCTCTTTACCAAAGAGGGTGTGACCGTCTCTAGAAGTGAGGATTCCTCTATTATCTTTGTGGGTCACCTAAGGGGAAAGCTTTACTATGTGGACTTAACAAAAGTAAAGGTGGACCCTAAGGCTTGCTTAGTGGCAAAATCCGACATGGGTTGGTTATGGCATCGCCGACTAGCTCATGTTGGCATGAGGAACTTGGCCAAACTTTAAAAGGACGAGCACATCCTAGGACTAACAAATGTTGTTTTTGAGAAAGATAGATTATGTAGTGCATGTCAAGCGGGAAAGCAAGTTGGAGCGCATCATCCCGCCAAGAACATCCTTTCAACATCAAGACCGTTGAAGCTTCTACACATGGACTTGTTTGGACCAATTGCCTACATAAGCATCGGTGCTAACAAATATGGTTTAATAATTGTTGATGACTTTTCCCGTTTCACTTGGGTATTCTTTTTGCAAGATAAAAGTGAAGCAAAGGGAGTGGTCAAGAAGTTCATAAGAAGGGTTCAAAATGAGTTCGAGCTAAAGGTCAAGAACATAAGAAGCGACAATGGCTCGGAGTTTAGGAACACTCAAGTTGAGGAATTCCTTGATGAAGAAGGCATCAAGCATGAACTCTCCGCTCCATACACTCAACAAAATGGCGTTGTTGAGAGGAAGAACCGTACGTTGATTGAAGCGGCAAGAACAATGCTTGATGAGTACAAGACTCCGGACTCATTTTGGGCGGATGCCATCAACACCGCGTGCCATGCCGCCAACCGCCTCTACCTCCACAAGTACTTGAACAAGACTCCCTACGAGATCATCACCAGTAAGAAACCTAGTGTGCACTACTTTAGGGTCTTTGGGTGTAAGTGTTTCATACTTAACAAGAAACCCAAAGTCTCAAAGTTTGCATCCAAGGTTGATGAAGGTTTTCTCATTGGTTATGGAACTAACGAACATGCCTATCGTGTTTTCAACAAGACCACCGGTTGTGTTGAGACCACGGTAGACGTGAAATTTGATGAATCCAACGGCTCTCAAGGAGAGCAAGTTAGTGAAAACCTTGTAGATGATGAAGAACCTCCAAGTATATCCATCTTTAGAATGGGCACCAGTGAAGTGATGCCAAGAGAAGTTCAAATTCAAGCTCCGGTTGACACAAGCAATCAAGATCTATCATCATCAACAAGAGTTGAACCACCTAGTTCTCAAGTTCATCAAGATGAAGGTCAAGCTCATGGTGACGATCATGGGAGTGGCTTTGATCAAAGGGAAGAACAAGGTGGTGAAGCTCATGAACAAGCACCTCAAGTTGAAGATGATGATGATGGACCCATTCAACGTCAATCTCAAGCAACACATCCAAGAGTTCATCAAATGGTTCAACGGGATCACCCCGTTGACAACATCCTTGGAAGTATCCAAAGAGGGGTAACAACTCGCTCAAGATTATCAAACTTTTGTGTGTTTTACTCGTTCGTTTCTTCTTTGGAACCTCTTAGTGTGGAACAAGCTCTTGAGGATCCGGATTGGATTATTGCTATGGAGGAAGAGTTGAACAACTTCAAGAGAAATGAAGTTTGGGAGTTGGTGCCAAGACCCAAGCAAAATGTGAACGGCACCAAATGGGTTTATCGGAACAAGCAAGATGAATTTGGTGTCGTCACAAAGAACAAGGCAAGGCTCGTGGGCAAAGGCTATACTCAAGTTGAAGGCTTGGATTTTGGAGAGATTTATACTCCGGTAGCAAAGATTGAGTCAATTCATATACTCTTGGCCTATGCTACTCATCATGACTTCAAGTTTCATCAAATGGATGTGAAGAGCGCATTCTTGAATGGACCTCTCCAAGAAGAAGTTTATGTTGAACAACCACCGGGTTTTGAAGATCCAAACTTCCCCAACCATATGTACAAGCTCCATAAGGCGCTCTATGGGCTCAAGCAAGCTCCTAGAGCATGGTATGAATGCCTTAAGGATTTTCTTCTCAAGAATGGCTTTGAGATAGGCAAAACCGATTCTACTCTCTTCATTCAAAGAACGGGAAAAGATATCTTTGTATGCCAAATTTATGTTGATGACATTATCTTTGGGTCTACTAATGATAAATTTTGTGAAGAGTTTAGTAGGATTATGACCAAGAGATTCGAGATGTCTATGATGGGTGAATTGAAATTCTTCCTTGGGTTTCAAATCAAGCAATTGAAGGAAGGAACTTTCTTATGTCAAACCAAGTATGTGAAGGATATGCTCAAGAGGTTTGACATGGCCGATTCTAAGCCCATCAAGACCCCTATGGCATTAAATGGACATCTTGATCTCAATGAAGAAGGGAAGTCGGTCGACCAAAAGGTATTTCGCTCCATGATTGGCTCCCTCCTTTACCTTTGTGCATCTAGGCCCGGCTTAGTGTGTGCATGTGTGCAAGATTTCAAGCTAATCCTAAGGAGTGTCATCTAATGGCTGTTAAGAGAATCTTTAGATATTTGGTTCACACTCCTAACCTAGGCTTATGGTATCCCAAGGACTCCACTTTTGATTTACTTGGCTATTCCCGATTCGGACTATGTCAGTTGCAAGGTAGATCGAAAGAGTACAACAGGGACTTACCAATTCCTTGGTAGGTCTTTGGTGTCATAGAGTTCTAAGAAACAAAATTCGATTGCTTTATCCACGGTCGAAGCCGAGTATGTTGCGGTCGGTGCTTGTTGTGCACAACTTTTGTGGATGAAGCAAACGTTGAGTGATTACGGTTGTATGTTTAGTAAGATTTCACTCTTGTGTGACAATGAGAGTGCCATCAAGCTAGCAAACAATCCGGTTCAACACTCTAGAACAAAGCACATAGATATTCGACATCATTTCTTAAGGGATCATGAGGCTAAGGGAGATATTGCTCTACGTCATGTAAGCACAGAGAGGCAACTTGCCGATATCTTCACTAAGCCTCTAGATGAGCAAAGGTTTTGTGCTTTGAGGAGTGAGCTAAATATCTTAGATTCTCGTAACTTGGCTTGACTTATTGCACATACTTGATTGTTTGCCTAGATAGGATGAAAACTTTGCTTTTATGGTTATTTTGTGTGAGTTTTCAAAAGATTTGGATTTTAAGATCCTTGGATCTTTGCTTGAGGAAAGGTGACTATGGTTATGCTTGTTGAATGTGGCTAGTCACTTTTAGTCAAGTGTCATTATATGTCCATTGACTAGAACTATCTTAATCTATCTCCAAATCTCAAGGAAAAATCTCTAAGACAGTTGCTGAAAAATTCATTGACACCGGGTCATCCGGCACTACACCGGGTCATCCGGTCCTCGGATCTCCCGATCACAATTCCCGGAATTCTCTGTCTATCTCCCGAAAGAACCCGGGTCATCCGGCGTAGTGCCGGGTCACCCGGCGACTGCCCAGAAGTATATAAACCCGTGGCCGGCGGCCTTGAACCCTAGCTCCTCTTTTCTTCTTCCACCAACCGGCCACCACACTCTCTCCGCCCCCCATGGCAATTTGAAGGTCCCCCCATCGATTCAAGGTGCTCTAGGACTTCAAAGACTCATCTAAGGCCCTAGAACAACTTCATCCATCGGGTTACCCGGCGTTTGCGCGGGAAATCGAAGAAGGTAAAGATTCAAATCCATTCAAAATCCTTTTTCTCGATCTCTCAATGTCGGATGTTCTAGATGATTTCCTTGGGTAGGATGCTTCATACTAGTCCCTAGAACATCTCTAGATGATCTCATGGAGTTTCGTTGGTTGAATCCCGAGATCCATGGACTTCATGTCCCGGTCTCGACCCTGCCGGGTCATCCGGCATCACGCCGGGTCATCCGGTAGGGGCTGGATTTTTCCGATGTTACATCTTTCAAGCATCCTCTCTAATCCATCAATCATATCTCTTGTCCAGATACCTCGACAGAAGACCATGACTCACAGGAACCTTGGGGGAGGCCCTCAAGGTGGGGATTCTCCCTCCGACGATGAAGGGCAAGCGGACCGTGGCAAAAGGACTCAACCACAAGCCGTTCTAGAACGTGCTCATGGCCGTGGACGTATCCATCAGCAGTACTCACGTGCTCTCGGTACTCGTGGCCCTAGGAGAGGTGCTCTTGGTGATGTTGAGGGGATTGAAGCCAACGACAACATTGATCTCACCCCACTCTCCTATGTGGTACTCTCTTTGACTCGTCCCGTTCGCTCTCCTCATGATCCACCCTTGGTTAATTACATGAAGAAGGGCACATCTGTGAGTGAACTTAGATTTGAGGATCACTTTAGCAAACCTAGAGCATTCTTTGGAGATCCTAGATTTTGGTCACCTCATCATGCGGATTGGTATGAGTCAACTATTTTCAACAAAAAGAAACCTTCCACTCCCATGAAATGGATTGATTGGACTTATTTGAACAATCGTGCTCCCTTACTTGAGGTGATTGATCCGGTTATCACTAGGTGTGAGGAGATGGGATTGACCGAGATTATGGCTTTTCAGTGTGATTGGAATGAGGAGGTAGTAGCACAATTTTATGCCACTTTATCAGTTGACGACACCACCTCCACTTTCACTTGGTCTCTCCAAGGCAAGAGATTGTCTATTCGCTTGGATGCTTTTGCTGAGATGTTTGGTCTTCGCCATGAGCTGAGAGAGAGGGGTACTTCTTTTGTGGTAAATGAGGGTTATGCTGATTTACATGTTGGAGATGAGCTCTCAGATCACCGGTTGGCTTTCATGTATGATAGAGCTTATGGGGACATTCAGATTGGGAAGATTTCAGGACTCTCACCTTACTATAAGTTGTTTCATCACCTCTTCAGACAGACTCTTACTCCTAGAGGTGGAGACTCAGACAATATCTCTCACAGGGCAAATAACTTGCTATATCAGATGGTGCCAGGGTTGCCAAGTTTTCAGTGGCTATGTTCATTTGGGATGAGATTACTTTGGTTTCTCAGGAGGCTATCAGTGGTTGTCACTATGCAGCATATATCTTTCACATGATCAAGCAAGTGACCGACATCAATATCAGGCCCGACAAGACTCATGATCCATTCCACACCTCTACGGGCAAGTTGGAGCAGCTCTTGAAGATCCGTAGCCACCGCACCCCTCATGAGCCTAAGGGACCCTTTCCAGGCATTTATCTTCCTAGGAGCATGGGTGGTGGAAATTTTCAGGGTTCACAAGGTCAATCTTCTTCACAGGCACCTCCTCCACCTATAGGTCCTTCATCCTCTCATGGTCCTTCCTCCTCTCATGGACCATCTTCCTCTCAAGGCCCTATCCACATTGGGCGTCGTAGCAAGAAGAGCAAGCTTGAGCTCATGGCACAAGGACTATTTGCTTGCTTCAAGTCTTGCAAGCGCAATGAAGAGGAAATTCAAGCTACTAGAAGGTGGATGGCCGAGGAAGCTCATAGGAGTGAGACAAGGGAAAAGCAAATGATGGCACATATGCACCTACCTCACTCACCCGTCCGTCCCGCTAGAGAGTGGCCCGACTTTGCACCTATTGAAAATCCATGGGATCACCAAGGCACTTGGCAAATGGGTGGAGATGATGATGAAGATGATGAGGAAGAAGACCTTCATGGCCAAGAGCAAGGCGAAGAGCAAGGAGAAGATGATGATGGTGACGATGGTGATGATGGTGAGGACGAGGACGGCGACGACGACGATGATGATGCTTAGCTCTCCTTTTTTGGTGCTTGTTGCCAAAGGAGGAGTGAATTTGGTCGTTTGGTGCTTTGGAGACCCCTTATCTATCTTTTTTATCCTATGTATCTTTGCTAGTTAATGGACATGTAATGAACTATGTGTGATGGTGTGAACTATGTGATGGTGTGCCAAGTGAGAACTTTTATTTGTGTAAGACCTATTTGTGGTACTCTATTATGCTAGTGTGATGTAATGAACCTTAATTATCGTGTGATGCATGTGTTGGTTGATGAATTATTATTTCTCACTTTATTGTTGTAATATATCTTGTCATATGCATCACGGATTATTTTGTATCACACTTATGCACCATGTTGTTGTATGCAAAGATTTAGGGGGAGTTCTTGCTAAATGTGGCATGGGCATATGAGGCCTCTCTTATTGATAAATGCTCACATTTAGGGGGAGCTTCTCACTATTTAGTTGGATACACTCATCTCTCTTATTAAACCAAATTGTGTTGTCATCAATCACCAAAAAGGGGGAGATTGAAAGTGCATCTAGGACCCCTATTTGTTTTGGTGATAAATGACAATCACAATTTGGAGGATTTAATTATTTAATTGAGATGTGTGCAGGTTGAAATATGAAAGAACACAATTTGGATGAAAAGGAGACCCCCAATACAAGTTATGAGGTGTTAGCCGCTCAATGGAGGTTTAAAATTCGTTTTCTAATTTTGAATTTGAGTATAGGAAACACCGTACTATAAAGGGGGATGCGTATGGTCGAATTGAAGTTTGCCACATGTGTTTTGCTTGAGATACTAACATTCACTCGAGAGACAAAATTCACTCACGAACACAGTTTGGAAAAAGTTCCAGGAATCTCGGATGATCCGGCACCTTACCGGATGATCCGGCGAGCAGGTCACCCAGCCGCAGGTCCCGAAATTCTCTGGGAGTGTCCCAGATGAACCCGGGTGATCCGGCATGATGCCGGGTCATCCGGTGAGTCGTCCAGCTGCACAGTAACGACTAGTTTTTGGGGGTTGGGTATTTATACCCCTTCACCCCCTCCTTCATTAGTTGCTGACCTAACCCGGGACAAACACCTCCACAAGCATTTACTCCTCTCTCCCAAATCCTCCTAGAGCTAATCCACTCCAAGAATTCATCTAGGGTGTGGGATTGAGAGTTGACAAGGTGTGAGGTTGAGCCCCTTGAGTGAGTTCATCACTTGTTCATCTCAAGAAGCACTTGTGGCGGCTTTGGTTCTTCGATTCGCGTTTGTTACTCTTGAAGCTTGCTTCTAGACGGTTAGGCGTCGCCCGTTGAGTGCCCTCTCCGTGTGGAGCACCCGAGATCGTTTGTATTACCCCTCCTTGGTGGAGAATTCTTAGTGAGCACCAATCTTCCTTTGTGGGGATTAGGTGAGGCAAGAGGCTCTTGGTGATAGCCCTCCCTTTGTGGGATCCTCAACGGAGACGTAGCTTCCTTTGTGGGAGTGAACTTTGGATTAAACCTCTTGTGAATTGCTTGTTTGAGTTCTTCTCCTCTCTCTAACCCTAGAAGTGTGTTTTGCCCCGATCTATATAATTATTGTGCTTCAACTCAAATCTTTGGTTGCAGGAGGTTCTTAGCATCTAAACTAAACTTTTGATTCATATAGAATTGCTAGGAGTTCATCTTTATTTCCTGATTTCGTAATCCTCTCTGGTTGCCGGGTCATCCGACACAATACCGGAAGATCCGCCCGTCGGATCATCCGGCATTGTACAGGATAACCCGGTAGGTATTTAATTTCCGCTGTAAGTTTTTCAGGAATTTCGAAGTGAGCCTATTCACCCCCCTCTAGGCATCACAAGGTCCTTTAAGTACTCTGACACAGATTCACTTGTGGCGCCAAGTGATAGCAGCTACGACTCTGATTTGGCTGCAAGTTCCTGATCTAATGATTCTGACCTTGAGTTTGATCCAGATGGGGAAATAATTGACAATGATGATGAGTTTGATCCTCCTCCATTTTCTTATGATGTTGATGATCCATGTATTGATGTCAATGTGGTCTTTCCAGATGTTGATCAATGCAAATCAGATGTAACCCATCATGCTATATTGAATGATCATGCCTTTGAGACTGTGAAAAAGGATAAGACCAGATTTAGAGCCATTTGCTTGAGAGCTGATCAGGACTGCAATTGGCAGTTTTTTGCATCTACAAACAAAAAGTACATTGGCTGCAAGGTAAACAACATTTTGTTGTTGTTTGTACTCAGAAAATTCAATATTTTGTTGTTGTTTTTACTCAGAAAATTGAATATTTTGTTTCTGTTTTAGCTCAAAAAAATTGAATATTTTTTTGCAGGTTCAGACAAGTGGACCAATGCATACTTGCGGTTCAGTCAACAATTACGGTGACACAATGGCCGAGTGGTTGACTGGTTGCGGGAAAAACCTGAAATTGGACATGTTGAGTTGCAGGACCGGTTAAAGAAGAAGTACTCTGTTGATGTCCCATATTACAGAGTTGTTCAAGGAATGTTGAGGGCATTGGACATGATATATGGAAAGTGGGAAGATAGTTATGATTTGTTCCCAACATATCAAGCTGAATTGCTGAGATCAGTACCTGATAGTATTGTAGAGCTAGAAACTGAAGACCACAATGGTGATGTGTGTTTCGTGAGGTCTTTTGTTGCTCTTAAACCATGCATTGATGGATTTCTGCAAGGTTGCAGGTCGTACATTGCCATAGATGCCACTCATCTTACTGGAAGGTCTAGAGGCCAGTTGGCAGCAGCTGTGGCGGTGGATGGTCATAACTGGCTATTTCCAGTGGCATATGGAGTGATCGAGTCAGAATCTAAGGAAAGTTGGACTTGGTGGATCAAAAACTTGAAGGAGGCAATTGGTCATCCTCCTGGTTTGGTCATTAGTACAGATGCAGGCAAAGGGATAGAGGTGGCTGTAGAAGATGTATACCCAGGAGTGGAACATAGAGAGTGCATGAGGCATTTGTGGAAGAACATGAAGAAGAATGGGTTCAATGGTGAGCTTTATGGTAAGAATATGTGGTGTGCTGCCAAGAGTTTCACAAGTGACAAATTCAACTATTTCATGAAAAAAATAGAGGAGAAGGATCCTAGTGTGCTTGCTTGGTTAGATGAGAACCATCTATATGTGTGGAGCAGAAGCAAGTTTAGCGAAGATTGCAAGGTAGATTACATCAACAACAACCTCTCTGAATGTTTCAATAGTTGGGTGTCTAAATGCAAAGATTTTCAAGTTGTGGACATGCATGATAGGATAAGACAAATGATCATTGAAAAATGTGTTTTGAGAGATAAAATTGGTATGAAAATGACAGGTACAATCATCCCTTCCATTACCAATGCTCTAAATGCTAAATCTGAGATTATCAAGGACCATGAGGTACTAATATGTGGGTCTGGAATAGCTGAAGTAACTGTGAACAGATTTAGGCATGCTGTTAACTTAGGACAAAAGACATGTTCTTGTAGGGCTTGGCAAGTAACTCGACAACCATGCAACCATGCATTAGCTTTCATTGCTAAACTAAGTAGGCATGTGCAGATGGATGACTTTGTCCATGAATACTTCTCTATTGAGAGGTTCAGAAAGGCATATGTAGGCAAATTCAGTCCAATGACATCCAAGGACAGCTGGCCACGTGTTGATTTAGGCGACAAAATTAAGAAGGCCAAGCTGAGAAGGAAACCAGGGAGACCAAGAAAATCTAGAATGAAGGCATATGATGAGGCCGGCACTAGCAAGAAACAAAGACCATGTCCTGAATGTCATGAGCTAGGCCATACAGCCAAGCATTGCCAAGGAGGTCCTACTGCCAGTCAACAGAAAAAGAGAAAGCTATCAGCTTCCTAAAATGGATCAGGAGAGGGGTGAGTCGTGAGTCATGTATTTTGCTCATCAGTTTTTTTGTAACATCAACTTGCTTACTAATATATTTCTAATCTTTTGTCATATGAAGTGCAAGTGAAATTGGAAGTCAAGGTGAAGGTGCAGGTGTAGGTGCAAATACAACAGGAAGGGGAAGGGGAAGAGGAAGGGGAGGAGGAAGAGCAAGTGCACCAGGAAGAGGAAGGGGAAGGGGAAGAGGAGAAAATTCAAGAAGCTTGGCCACTTTGTTAGGCATAAATGCTTCACTGTGATGTGATATGTACTAACTCTCTAGTTCTCTAGTGCTTTTGTTGGGATGTGTTATGTAATCTGGAGCTTTTGTGCCCATTTGTGAACTGGTGGTTTGCGTTGGGATGTGTTATGGTGCAATCTGGAGGTTTTGTGCCCTATTTGTGAACTGGTGGTTTGTGTTGGGATGTGTTATGGTGCAATCTGGAGGTTTTGTACCCTATTTGTGGACTGGTGGTTTATGTTGAAGCTTTTATGGTCAGTGTATGTCAATATGGTGTGATCTGGTAGCATGTGAATATATATGTCAAAATGTGTTTTTGTGCTTGATGCAATATATGTCAAAATATAAAAAAATGTAACAAAGTGCTGCCCATTTTTTTAATACCAAAAACAGGGGTAAAATTGCAAAGAACTCAAAATAGTAAGGGCAATTTCGCAAGGGTAGTTTTGTCTTTTCATAGCAATTTTGACACCGTTAACAGCTCTTCACAGAACAGGGGAATGCTCTCTTCGTTTTGAAAAAGCAGGGATAAAATCACAAAGTTCAAAAAATAGTGGCAAAATCACCATTACACTGCATAGCAGGAGCAAGATCACCCATCTCCCTATTTAATACTCATAATTAGTGTCCGAAGTTAGATGTGACGGGTGGTTGGAGAAATTTTAAGAACTAAACAGGGCTACTCTCTACACCCATAAATATTACAACACATTATTTGAGTTTATCAAGTCAAATTGCTTCTAAGTTTAATTAAGTTCGTAGAAAAATAACACCAATATATGATTTCAAATGAGCACCATTGATCCATTACAAGACATTATAGTCTTTCTATCTACGTACATCTTAATGCTCATTAAATTTTATAAATTATACCAAATCAAATTTATCATCTGCCAGACTCGAAATATTATTTCAATTCAAAATATTACCTTAGAACAATATCAAAATCCACAATTTGACGGAAAAAGTGGATATACCAAATCAAATTTATCATCTACCAGGCTCGAAATATTTCAATTCAAAATATTACCTTAGAACAATCTCAAAATCCACTACTGGACGGAAAAGGTGGATGATTTTTCTTAGAAGAAACTAAGCCCCAAAATTCACTTAAATCCATGCATGGATAGCATTATATGTCGCCATGACCATGACAGGGATGATGAATGGTCGATCAATGTGCCTGTTGCTTTGCATTTTCAACATGACCATTGACTCAACCCTTCGATCCTTTCAGCAAGATAAGATCCGTGCTTGCGCTTGCATTCCACTTCCACCACCATACGTCCACGATCAATCCTGCTCCGGCCGTACTCCATTTTTTTTAAGAGAAGAACACCCAACCTTTTTGAAGGATCAATGCTATCGAAACATGGGAGCACAGAGCACTTGTTTGTCCAGTCATGAGGATGGCTGGCAAGTAAACATCACATCCTCAAAGCAGGTGTTTCCATCTCAAAACTTTACAACACCTTTCCCATAGAATATTTGAATACATGCATGCCATATTAAACGTAGACTAAAAATTATTGCACAAATTGCTTGTAAATGGTGAGATGAATATCTTAAAACTAATCTGTCGACAGATTAATTAAGTTTAAGAAATTCATCTTTACAAACGAATTTTGAAATTAAGTTTTTAATTAGTATCCGAACACCCTTCCGACACCACATGAAACATCCAATGTGACACCAAAAACTTTACGGTCATGAAACTAAATAATATTTCACTAAAAGAATATCGATGTGCATATGCATATCCAGAAAGGATGAATAGAATGAATGCACATATATCAACATGTTTAACCGAGATCCAAGATTTTTTTCCCCAAGGAAAATGCCATCTTTATATTTGCCAAATAAGTGTACAACTTTTGACTGTCCATCTTATTCAAAATTGTATTTGCAAATATAACAAAAAAAGATGAGTCAAACTTAAAATACCTGTCATGGTAAAACTAAATTACAAACAAAATAAATATTGCTTATATAATTTTTTTAATAAGACGAACGGTCAATTGCCTTGAGCCCTTGACCAAAGTAAGCAACATAAGACTTATGGTCAATTGTTATGACCAAAAGTTAACAACCACAAATATTTTTATATGAAGTTAATATATCAAATACCGTAAAGACAAATGAATGTCGAATAGTTAAATGAAGCAACTCAAATATGACCAAGCTTCATTAATAAAGTTCCAGCAAATGCAGTTAGTTTTTTTTTACAGACACCAATTCTAATTAGTAATAAGTGTAGAGAATTTATAGACAGTTCTGCACATAGTATTTACAGACACCAATTTATAACGTTTACTAGTATCAAATTTAGGTCGTTTTGATGTTTTAACAAACTATATATTTAGATGCTCCCAAATTCATAATTATTACTTGGTATATTCGAAGTATTGGACATAGTATATATATGGATGCATATAAAAATTATGTATCTTGAGAAGTTAAAACGACTTACAATTTCAAACAAATAAGGTGAGGTAATAATTAGTTTATTTTGACCTAAATTAGCATCCAAAGAGTAGGTTTATTTTGATCCAAATTAGCATCCAGAGAAGAGTAGGAGTATATGACAATCAACATGGAAGTAACAAGCACCATCAGGGCAAGGCTGAGCGTAAATTCAAGTCGATTGATGAGCCGCAGCACATGAAATCCACCCAAAGAACACAGTCAAGGATAATAAACAAGCCATCGAGAAACTAGCCATTTCATCCTTGCCTACACCATCCAAAATACAACCAAGAGGCTGGAGGCAGCACTGGTTCAAGCATGTGGCACTGACAATATCACACGGAGCACGCGTGCGCATACAAGCAAATCAAGCCGCATGGATGACCAAACACCGCGGCGAGACCGAACCTATCGCCATTAGCAGAGCCTGTGCATGCTTAACCACGCCTAAGTACCTAGCCAGCCTGCCAAGCCCATGGACAATGGAGCTACCGAGACACTACCGAAGTAGAGATTGGACCTAGCTTAGGAGGCTACTAGTAGCTTGTAGCTAGTGGAACACAGACAACGGCATCAGGAACCCGGCCGCGGCCGCGTGCGCCTCGGCGGCGGCCGCCATTGCCATTACCAGGTCATCTCCGGCGCCACCGCCGCCAACGACGACGCCAGCGGCGGGGTCGGCCGGCTCGGTGACCGGCGCCAGGAAGTGGCCGTGGAAGAAGTGCGCGTGCGGGATCATGAAGTGCGGCGCCGGCTGGTCTGCCACGTCGGCCGGGGCGCGCCTCTCGGTCACCGCCAGCGCGGTGTGCGCCGTCGCGTGGTGGTGGTGGTGCGTGGCGGCGGCGGCGGAGGTGTCGTGCTGCTGCTTGGCCTGCCTGTGCGCCGGCGGGTGGCGCTTGCGGCGCTTCTTCTCGTAGGCGATGCCGCGCGCCTTGGCCTGGCTGTCGCGGACCTCGCGGAGGTAGAGCCGGACGGCGCGGGCGCCGAAGGGGTTGGCCTCGGGCATGCCGCCGTGCTCCTCGAAGGCGGCGCGGAGGCGTCCGACAAGCGCGTCGAGGCTGCCCCATGCCTGCCGGAGAGGGCACGGGCACGGCGCCGGCGGCGACGGGTGGCCGAAGAAGGGGCACGCCGGCGCGTGCACCTTGGTCTTGCCGAACTGGTCCAGATAGCGCAGGAACTCCAGCACGTGCGCGCCGCTGCACCGGCCAAGCTCCAGCGGCGGCCGGTGGTTCCGCAAGTACTGCCCGAACGTCTGCCAGTCCCGCCGCTTCTGCGACTCGTACCGGCTCGGCCGCGCCGCCGCCGCGCCCGGGCTGTCCGCCGCGGCCGCGACGCCGGCCAGCTCCATGGCTCCTTCGCCTGAGCTAGCTCCTTCTCAGATCTGCTGCACCTGCAGGAAGCGCCATGCCATGCCATGCCTTGTATTAGTCCAAAGCTTTGACCAATGGTCAGAATACAAGAAACAATAATGAACGGAACATATGCAAAGGGCAGGATCGGAGCTGCAGCCGCTTCATCGGTTCTTGGTTGGTCACAAGAACTAGGGTTTGAGGCTGGAGCTACTAACTGCGAGCTACCCTATCTACCGGTGACTAGCACAGTTGGATTTCACGTCTAGACCATCTGATGCATGATGCAGGCATGCAACTGATCTGTGGCAGACATGCAAAAACTGACGCAGACTGAAATTTTCAGAAACGCACCAGGGGAAAAAGGCACAAACGGAACCGAGCGGAACAATTAAAACAGCGAAAAAGACAACAGAAAATAAGGTTTGTGCTTCAATTAGCCTGCGCTACTGACGGCGATCAAGAAAATTTCAGTTTCTTGGTTGTCGATATGATTGTCGCCTTTGGGTAATGGCTCGGTAGGGCAGCTGCAACAGGGTTTGCAGGGCCCTTGATCCATGTGTGGGAGCACTGTGCGCGCGCCTGCCTACCACCACCACCACTCGTCTATGCGTGCGGGAGTGCACTATCGATCGACGAGAGGAACAGAAGATGGGCAGTTTAACAATGAGTTGGGTGCCGCTGTGCCATGTACTGCAGCTCGATCGATCTCCACACAAAAGAATTGCAAAGCGACGAACCAAGTAGAGGAGTACTTGGCATCGGTCGCACATATGGTGACATGGATCGGGTGGTGCAAACGAAGAACAGCGCAAGATCAATCGTACAGCTTCGAAAACACGCGTGCAAATTAAACGAATTGCAAAGCAACGAGTAATCAAAGCCATGATAGCAAGATAGACCACTTACCAGCTGCAGCTGGTACTAGGTGAAGGAGATCGATCGGTGAAAAGGCACTGGGCTAGTGGGCTGGACTATGCTATGCTATGCTGGAGAGATCGAGGAGAGTGAGAGGGAAGAAGGCAGCAGCGGTGGAGAAGAAGACGTCGCCAAGTCTGGAGAGACCTCGAGGAGCGGCAATATATGAAGGAGGCTGCTGGCCGGGGAAGAAGAGAGGCGGAGGTGATGAGGTTGAGCAAGGAACGAGGGGCGCGGGACCCGCACGCAGCGCGGCGCAGATATCAACCTCGTGGGTCAGAGTAGGGAGGGGGACAGAGCAGAGGAGAGAGATGATCAGAGGACAGACGACGACGCGATTCTCTTTCCCCATTATCAAAAGGTTGTCACCTCAGTTGTCACCTCAAGCCTTCTCTCTCTCGCAGCCCACCCCACCCTACCCATCCCCCGTCTTTTCGCCATGGCCGGTCTCTTGTCTACAGGGCCCGACCACCGCGTTAATGCGAGCAGAGTGGCCGGGACTCCCGATCTTCCCCCCACGCTCCGGAGAAGTCACCTCACCTCACAAGACAACAAACCAAACGGAGCTGACCCGTCGGGGACGAGGAGGCGCCCGTGCCCGCGGAGACGGAGGAGCTCCTGGCGACTTGCGTTCTCGTGCTCGCGTCGCGCGCTGGGGGTCCTTGGCCATGTGCCGCGAGGTACGTGCATATTTCACGTGTGTGTGTTGGTCGAGTGGAGCACTACCACAGCAACAGCGCCACACGTACTTCAACAGTGTCACCTTAGAGATTCTGCTCGGGTCGTCCTTCAATTCCAGCGTGGTTTTCTCAAGTGATTGGGCGTGGCTCGCGACGTGATGAGAACGACGAGAGAACAAGGGCACACGAGGTGCGAGTAACGAGAGGTATTTTTAGAATACCACCTAGATGGTAGTATAACTGTTTCTTGTTATCCGTAAAATAATCATTTGTTCAAAATATAAAATAGTAATTTGCTACGTGAGATAAGTTTACATATTTCATATGTTTGACTTCATATATTACAACAATATTATTTTTTATAGTTCTAATCATACCTCTGTACCACTCATATTACCGCTAAAAAAACCAATAGTATAGAATTAATTTCCACAGTCCGATTCTTCAAAATAGGTCATTTTTATTACATACCCCCTCCGGTTTGGTAAAATAAGTCATTTAGGACAGCGACACGGTCTCTAAACACAACTTTGACTACTCTTTCCTATAAATTAATGAAAAATTGTATATGTATATTTTTATGAAAATGATTTTCAAGAAAAATCTATTGATATAATTTTCACATTTCCAAACTCAACGACTTAAAAGTTATTCATCATTTATATTTCCAATGTTTGACCTAAACCCAACGTCTTCTTTTACCAAATCAGAGGGAGTACGAGTCTTTTTCAAACGGTAGTATAGAGTAGAATTGTATACCGTAAAAGATCTCAACAAGAAAGCATCTAAGGATTTGTGTTTCACTAGTAGGCAGGCAGTCCCAATAGAAGAAACTGATACGATTTTCATAGTATAAACAATCTTCTACAATAAAAGTGTTTTCGAGTAATAGTTGTTTTCTCGTTTTCTATCCCGACTCTATCTTCTTATTCCAACAGAAGCGTGACACAAGTCTCATAGGAACATGTGGTTCCACCTCAATGGCGATTTCATGATCTTTTTTATGTATTAGGTGAAGAGAAGACCTCATTTTTCATGAGGAAACTATTTTCATAATTTTACATCTCTTTCCTCATTAATTAGGCTGCCACGTCAACATTTTACTTAGTTGGCAAGTTATTTAACAAAGGTAGAAACTACCACTAATATTTCATTAGAAGCGCCCTAAAAGCCATGTCCAGAAAACTGTCTCAGTATAATCTGTGGTCTTAATTATGTATGGTTTTTTTAGGTGGATCATACCACCTTATACCATTATTGAAAAAGGACCAATATGAAATGATCCGACGGTTGAGATTAATTATATATTATCACAACTCGCACATGTGCTATATATGGTATGCATAGGTGGTATAAAGATATTATATGAAGTTTTATCCGCTTCTGTCGCCGGTACTGGGAAGTCCAGCACACCGTGCCCCTCTTCGGTCGCCACCCTAATCTGTTTTGGAATATCGTTACCTATCTATTTTGGTAGATTGTTACTCTAGCTTGTCGAATATATATAGAAGATTTACAGATATAGATTTGGTTGATTTGAACAACTTTTCGTGGCTGATTTGATGAATTAATGTTTCGTGGGTGAATTGAACTCTGAATCGCATCTGATTTGAACTCTGGTTACATATTTCCCTGATTACTCCATACAAATCTATTCGACACTGTGAGATTGAATAGGTTGTCAAAATCAGTAAATTTGTAACAATTATCTAGTTATTTTTACTAAAAATAGGTCCATAGAACTCCATACCGCATAGTGTGGTGGGATCTACCGTAAAAGAGCCCATCCATTATCCAAGCACCATAAATTCTCATGTACTAGATTATACTTCCTCCAATCCCAAATTATTATTATTTTAACTTTTCTACCTACAATATACTATATTATATCTAGGTTCATAAAAAATATGTGTAATATAAAATCAAACAAGTAATAATTTAAGATGGAGGGAGTATTATTTTCCAACTGTTTGCAGCGTGAGTGTCAGGTTGCATTATAACGTCAAATAACCATTTTTGCAAATAATGATATGCATATTTGATGCGAGGAAAAAGAATACAATTTTCTTAGAAACCAAATTATTTTTTCTTGATCAACTAAAAAAGTTCACAATTCTTCAGATTTTACTCTATGTAAGGCACCGTTTGGTCCCAAAAATCCTAAAAATTTTCGCATCACAGACCGTGGCACCTCTTACAGAACACGCTTTCCAATACAAAATTTTCACCATTTTTTCCAAAATTTCACCGAACTAAACGGTGACTAAATCCAAGAAAAACACGTACTCAGTTCATGCACGCGCACGTGTGCTTGCTGCAGGATATGGCAGGGGTGCCCGGCCGCGCCGCTCCTCGACTGGTGCTGCGACGAAAAGTCGAGTGAGCCGCAGACGTGGCGCTGCTCACACTGCAATGCGTGTCACGAGTACGATACGCCGCGCGCTGCTCCCCCTTCCCGGAGCTGTCCTCTCCTCTCTCTCTCTCTCTCGATCTGCCTGCGTTAAGTTCGTGCTTTGCCATGCACGAGCACGATACGTCCTAGCTGAGCTTGTACACAGTGCCGGACTTGAATGAGATTTGCCGAGACATTTGTTCGTCAGCTCTGGATGCAAATAGTATAGCTTGTGGACGTGAGAGTGTACAGAATTATGTGTCTCTAGCTATTACTGATGACAACATGCGTGCTGCTTCGATCGATCTTGGGCTGTTTGGCCGGGATGATGAAAATGGGGAACCACACGCGCACACACTCCCCGGCATGAATGCATGTTTCTTGCATTGTTTTAATTCTTCGGCTCAAACAATGAGTATTTAACGCTAATTTGGTTAGTATTCTTGAATCACATGGGGAATTCATCTGATTTATGTGAAACACGCGTGCATATTCTCAGGTTGCTCAAGGTACCCAAATGGTTTGTGTCGTCTGTGTACATATATAGCATACGCGGGTTCTAGCCCGTTTACTTCCTAAAGTTTCACCAACTACCTGTCACATCAATCTTACGAAGATTATTAGGAGTACTAAATGTGAATTAATGACAAAACTCATTTCACAACCTTCCTAATTTTTCGAGACGAATCTAACTAGTCTAATTATGTCATGATTACACAACATTGTGCTACAGTAAACAATCTCTAATGGCGAATTAATTAGTCTTCATGGATCCATCTCGCGATTTCCCGTCCATTTGTGTAATTAGTTTTGTAATTAGTCTATGTTTAATACTCCTAATAGATCTTGAAAGGGGATTCCAAATTTTTTTCCAAAAATTCCCACGGAACTAAACAGGGCAGGATCGATATTGAAGTGTAGGTGAATTTCCATTATTCCTTACCTTTTACTTCTTTTTTACATGAACAGTTAGATGGCATGGATATAGTATTTTTTCCATCTTTCCAATTGTGTACACAAAAAGTACATGATCATGATCCTTTTTTGTTTTGACAACAAATATTTCATTGATAATTAACAACATGAAGCTGTTAGAACCATTACAGAGGGAATGGTTACAACTTGGAGTGCACTCAGAAGTGGACACCCATGATAATGACTAGGATTGGAACATAAACCTAGGGTGGAGGGCTGGTTAGACAGTAATCAAGTCCTTGTCTGGCTAGCGAATCAGCCATCTGGTTATGGTGTCTTGAGATCTTGTACATCGTAAATGAACCTGTCAAAGAGTTAAAAACCAACTGGGTGAACGGTGTAATCCGCCAGTTCGGGGGGGGGGGGGTGTCTGGGTGAGTTCCATTGATGAAGTTCACCAGCAACTGATTATCAGTGAAGAAAGACACATCATGGAAGTCCATGGTCACTACGTGGTTTTCCCCCTATTGCCACAAAACGTTTAGGCAACACCACTAATTTGATTGCAATAGGGGGTACTATGGCACCGAAACAGTGATTTGGTTGTAATATGCGTGTCTATTACTACACAAAATTTGAGTTGCAATATTTATTTTTTTTTGTTGCAACAGGTTGATGCTAATGCACCCATTTTGAGGATTTGTGTTGCAATTAGTTGGAAATACTGCTACACCATTTCTGTGTTGCATTAGCATTTTTTGTGTTGCAATAGAAAGTTGCTATGGCGACCATACTAGGGTTGGTTGCTTCTAAATGGCTATATAGCAACGTCTGATTTAGGTTGCAAATTTCTTGGTGCGTTGTTGCAATACATAGAGGGCTATTGCTTCCTTTCTAGCCTCAAGATGCAATAGTGTGTATGTATTGCCACGAAATTTAGTGGTTGCACTAGTTATCGTTGTCGTTGCAACTGTATCAGACTTATTGCAACGAGGTCTTCCTTGGTTGCACTTAAACTTGTCTATTTCCATGCTTTTTGTTCCTACTATGCAGGAGAGGAACGATCAGATCAGGACTCATCCTTGATCGGGACCCGATCTAATTCCTATGTGAAAACACCACAAAAAAATTCATATAAGCTAGAGTTATATCCATCTTGATTAGGATGAAGAACACTTGAAATAACTTATCCAAAAATCATATTACGTGACATCTATAATAAATTAAATTTTTTGAAAAGTATGTCAATGGCTGGAATCGAACCCGGAACCTTACATTCAACAAAGGCAACATATACCATTGAGCTACAACACCTTTGTGAAAATGAAAAGCAAAGTATGTTTTATATAAGCTCGATTTATAACCATCTGGATTTGGATGGAGAACATGAATGGTTCAAATTGGAATTAAATTTTATAAACATAGGTAAATTCATTTAAACTATGGAAAATAGTAAATTATTTTCAAATTTAGAAGTCCTACGTAGTGCAATTGCTCCTATTGCTTCCATTTAGGGTCTATTGCAACATATTTTGGGCGTAGCAACAAACAAAACTGTGTAAAATTTGCACAACACTTGAAAACATAAAAAAAACCACAACAATAGCCGTCTGCACGCCCGGCCACACCCCAGCCACAGCCGGCTGCGCCCAGCCATGTCCTCCGACCGCACCCCAACCATGCCCTGCCGCGCCCCAGCCACGCAGCGGCCCCAACCTGGCCCCCGAATTTTGAAATATTCAAACTTTTCACATTTAAAATAGTAAATGAGTTCAAAAATTAACAAAATTTGTATAAAAATTATATGTAGTATATTATATTTATCAAATATATTAGTGTATATAAGATAATAATATTTAGATGTTATTCACAGTGGTGCAATTGAAAATAGAAAAAGAAAAGGAAAAACCCACAACATGAGAAAACTAGGGATTCGAACCCAAATCCTTTAGTTTCAAGAGTTGAGCACCACTACAATACACATCATGTTGTGATGGAATAAGTTATTGTTTTGTATACATACTAGTAAATAATGCAATTTTTGAATTTCAACAAATGTCAACTAAAAGTAAGATTTTTTTATACCAAATGATGTCAAATGGAAAAGTGAAGAATACCAAAGTTTCATGTCTCACCAAGATCTACAATGTTTATTTATGTCATTTTGTCATTTTCAAAAGTGGTAATAACATGTAGTACAAATTTGACAAGTCTATGACATAGTTTCTTATACCGTGTGAGTGAATCTAGGATGAATGACCAAAGTATGCTACCACTTTCTCAAATGCAAAAATGACCTAAATAGAGATTGTAGATCTTGATGAGTTATGAAACTTTGGTAGTCATTACTTTATGAGCTGAAATCATTTAGTGTTCCAAAATGTTGCTTGTATTTTTCAATTTTTGAAATTTAAAATTTTGATTATTCAAACTTTGTCACATGGATTAATGACTTGAATAAAGTTTGTAGATCTTGATGAGTTACACGGTTTTGTTGCTGATTTCTTTTTTATTTGAAATTACTTAGTACCTCAAAATTCTCTTCGAAGTTTTAAAATTTTGAAATCCACAATTAGTACTAACCAAAAAAGACATATAAAAAATGACCAAAACAAAAGTGATAGATCTTAATGACTTCTACAACTTTTATATTTGTGATTTTTTCAGATGAAATCATTTCGAGTATCAAATCTGGCTTGAACTTGTATTTTCAGAAGAGTAAAATACACCGGAGGTCCATCAACTTGTAAGGAGTTGTCACTTAGGTCCATCAACTCTCAAAATGCATTTCTGGGTCCATGAACTTATTGAGTAATTCACCGCAGGTCCATAACTGCCAGATATACTTGTACTGGTGACATGACATCATGACTTGGCTCAAGAAGCATCTTCTAGCTGAGGCATTTCAATTAGTAGGTTACAAATGGGCGACACATATACTTAGACATTCCTTGGGTTGAATAACGGTAGCCTCATCGCGTGTACGACAGGAGTAGGCTGCTGTCGTTTAGCTCCGGAAATATCAAGCACGTGTCACTCATAAGTTGCTCGATGAAATGCCTCAATTAGAATGTGCTTCTTCTAGCCAATTCATCATGTCATGTCACCAGTAGAAGCATATGTGGACAGTTATGGACCTGCGGTGAACGACTCAACAAGTTTATGGACCTAAAAATGCATTTTCAAAGTTGATGGACCTAAGTGACACCTTTTTACAAGTTAATGGACCCCCAGTGGATTTTACTCTTTTCAGAAATACTAATTTTGAAATATTCAAACTTTTCACATTTAAAATAGTAAACGAGTTCAAAAATTAACAAAATTTGTATAAAAAAATTATATGTAGTATATTACATTTATAAAACATATTAGTGTATATAAGATAATAATTTTTAGATGTTATTCATAGTGGTGCAATTGAAAATACAAAAAGAAAAGGAAAAACCCACAAAATGAGCAAACTAGGGATTCGAACCCAAATCCTTTAGTTTCAAGAGTTGAGCACCTTACCACTACAATACACATCATGTTGTGATGGAATAAGTTATTGTTTTGTATACATACTAGTAAATAATGCAATTTTTGAATTTCAAAAAATGTCAACTAAAAGTAAGATTTTTTTTACTAAATGATGTCAAATGGAAAAGTGATGAATACCAAAGTTTCATGTCTCATCAAGATCTACAATGTTTATTTATGTCATTTTGTCATTTTCAAAAGTAGTAATAACATGTAGTACAAATTTGACAAGTCTATGACATAGTTTCTTATACCATGTGAGTGAATCTAGGATGAATGACCAAAGTATGCTACCACTTTTTCAAATGCAAAAAATGACCTAAATAGAGATTGTAGATCTTGATGAGTTATGAAACTTTGGTATTCATTACTTTATGAGCTGAAATCATTTAGTGTTCCAAAATGTTGCTTGTATTTGTCAATTTTTGAAATTTAAAATTTTGATTATTCAAACTTTGTCATATGGATTAATGACTTGAATAAAGTTTGTAGATCTTGATGAGTTACACAGTTTTGTTGCTGATTACTTTTTTATTTGAAATTACTTAGTACCTCGAAATTCTCTTCGAAGTTTTAAAATTTTGAAATCCACAATTAGAACTGACAAAAAAAAGACATATAAAAAATGACCAAAACAAAAGTGATAGATCTTGATGACTTCTACAACTTTTAGATTTGTGATTTTTCTAGATAAAATCATTTCGAGTATCAAATCTGGCTTGAACTTGTATTTTCAGAAATACTAATTTTGAAATATTCAAACTTTTCACATTTACAATAGTAAACGAGTTCAAAAATTAACAAAATTTGTATATAAAAATATATATAGTATATTATATTTATAAAACATGTTAGTGTATATGAGATAATAATTTTTAGATGTTATTCACAGTGGTGCAATTGAAAATACGAAAAGAAAAGGAAAAACCCACAAAATGAGCAAACTAGGGATTCAAACCCAAATCCTTTAGTTTCAAGAGTTGAGCACCTTACCACTACAATACACATCATGTTGTGATGGAATAAGTTATTGTTTTGTATACATACTAGTAAATAATGCAATTTTTGAATTTCAAAAAATGTCAACTAAAAGTAAGATTTTTTATACTAAATGATGTCAAATGGAAAAATGATGAATACCAAAGTTTTATATCTCATCAAGATCTACAATGTTTATTTATGTCATTTTGTCATTTTCGAAAGTGGTAATAACATGTAGTACAAATTTGACAAGTCTATGGTATAGTTTCTTATATCATGTGAGTGAATCTAGGATGAATGACCAAAGTATGCTACCACTTTCTCAAATGAAAAAATAACCTAAATAAATATTGTCTTTTTCAGCTGAAATCAGTTAATGTTCCGAAATCTTGCTTTTAGTTATCAATTTTCAAAACTCAAAATTTGGATTATTCAACTTTGTCACATGGGTTGATGAACTGAATAAAGTTTGTTGATAGTGATGAGTTCTACAACTTTGGTAGTCATGAGTTTTTCATTTGAAACCATTTATTACTCTAAAAAATATGTGAATTTTTCAAAAAAATCATTTATAGTATACCATTCAAAACTTTAAATTACCAAAGACAATATATACCATTAAGCTACAACCCCTATGTCAAAGTATCATGAAATTTTTTCATATAAGCTAGAGTTATATCCATCTTAGGATGAAGAACACTTGAAATAACATATCCAAAAATCATATTACGTGACATCTGTAATAAATTAAAAAATTTGAAAAATATGTCAATGGCTGGAATTGAACCCAGAACCTTACATTCAACAAAGGCAACATATACCATTGAGCTACAACACCTTTTTGAAAATGACAAGCGATGTATTTTATATAAGCTAGATTTATAACCATCTGAATTGGGACGGAGAACACATGAATAGTTAAATCTGGAATTAAATTTTATAAACACAGGTAAATTCATTTAAACTATGGAAAATAGTAAATTATTTTCAATTTTGGAACTCTTATGTAGTGTAATTGCATGCACCTATTGCATCCATTTAGGGTCTATTGCAACATATTTTGAGCGTTGCAACAAAAAAACTATATCAAAGAGGGGAATCCAACCAAGGACGAATCATGCCTTGGGCGATCTGCATGCACCTGATTAGGCCAATCATGTTGTGCCACGTGGCCAGACTAAAGAACACGCAAATAGAAAATTTGGAACTCCTACAGTAGTGCAATAAAAAATAGAAAAAGAAAACAAAAAACTTGCTAAAGGAGAGAATCTAGGATTTGAACCCAGGTCCTTTGGTTTCAATAGTTGCGCACCTTGCCACTACACTACACAACATGTTGTGATGGAATACATTATTTTTTTATACATAATGGTAAAGAGTGCAATTATTGAATTTCAAAAATTGTTAACTACAAGCAAGATTTTTGAACACTAAATGAATACAGCTAAAAAAATGATGAATACCAAAGTTTCATAACTCTCTAGATCTACAATCTTTATTTTGGTCTTTTTGTCATTTTTGAATGTGGTAATAACATGTAGTACAAATTTTACAAGTCTATGGCATAGTTTGTTATACCATGTGAGTGAATCTAGGATGAATGGCCAAAGTATACTACCATTTTCTCAAATGCAAAAATGTACTAAATAAAGATTGTAGATCTTGATGAGTTATGAACTTTGGTATTCATTACTTTATGAGCTGAAATCATTTAGTGTTCCAAAATGTTGCTTTTAGTTATCAATTTTTGAAATTCAATATTTGGATTATTCAAACTTGGTCACATGGATTAATGACCTAAATAAAGTTTGTAGATCGTGATGAGTTCTACAACTTTGGTATTCATGATTTTTTCATTTGAAATCATTTATTACTCTAAAAAATATGTGTTTTTCAAAAAAAATCATTTATCTCCTGTTGAAAATAGTAACGAGATAGGAATCTATTGAAATTCATTTATATATTAGCGTTGCAGGACCCATTAACTAGCAACACATCAAGTCATTTGGCCCACGACGTTTCCCACGTTCTATTTTCTTGCGGGACTAAATCAAGGGCCTAACCAGCCGCAGGGTCTCAGACTCATCTTCTCCTAGGGTAAGCCTCTGCAGCATCGCCTCCCAACCCTTGCTCATCCCCTCATGCGCCGCACGCCGCCCTCCCCTGCGGCATGCGCACCGCGTGCCTCTCTGCCCTGCGACATGCCCACCCTAGCCTGCGCCACGGAACCCAGTCTACCGCCATCGCTGTAACACCCGTAATGCTTACATGGAAAATACACTTTGAATGATGGAACACATAAAGTTTAAGGCTAAAAGATGACTTTTTGATACATTACTCGGATGGATGAACGGAGGTCATGGTTGTGTAGAGCTCGTTGAATCATTTCCGTTTCTCTACTCACATGCATAATTTGGAATTCGGATCAAGAAGTTATGCATGGCACAACTTCTAACCTTGACTGCTACAGTACCCCCGGCCTATAGTAGACATGCCGGACCCACATCGTGGTAGTGACCTGCCGAGCCTTTTGTTTTCCTTCTTCTTTTCCCTCCCCACATCGGCATCTGTTTCTGCCTCAAAACCCTAACTGCCAGGAGTCTGGTGCTCCATTGCTGCTGCCGTAGGTGCCCTGCACCTTTGAATCCCTTGATCAGGTTACCCTTCGCAATGCTTTTCCTTCACTTAATTCTTTTGTTTTCCCTCTGCCGTCCAGTGAAGGAAGGGGCTCCTCCCAAAGGGATCCATTGAAGAGTTTTTATTTTGCTAATAATGTTGGACAAGGCAAGGGAAGAGGATAACTGGTAGGTGTTGCTGTCGTGGTCGACGACATTGGAGTTTGCAAGGGAAATCCTAGGTAATTCATGTTTCCTCCGTAGTGGGCACCCTATCACAAGTTTAGATGAGTTTTCATCTGCTGTTAGTGGAAGTAAATGCCAACAAGTTTGGGGTTAGGGATTGGATCTCGTGTCTGTTCTCATCATGCAATCAATCTGTGCAGTCACCATTTTGGTAGTTTTACATGGTGATAATGGTCTCAAAAAAATATCAAGCCTATATATGAGATTTAGGATATGTTCAGAGCTTTCCATAGCCGTAAAGAACACTACAATTGGATTTAAGATCTGAGATATATCAATGTTTCTTTCTGTTTAGTTATCCTTGTTGCTGTTTTTTTAATATGTGTGAGCCTGTAATAGCTATGTGGTAGTTTGGTAATGCTCCAGAATGTTGCTGCTGTTCTGGGGTTTTACAATCGCACCAAGAGCTTCGCAACGACGACCAGCATCTAGGGAGTTCCTACCCATCGCAGGAGACGCCTTGGGTCGCCACGGCTTGGAAACCGAGCCGGCCGTCGCCTTCGCCATACATCGTTGAAACCGTTGGGTCGCCACGGCTTGGAAACCGAGCCGACCGTCGCCTTCGCCATACATCGTTGAAACCGTTGGCCGCGACCGGCGAGGCTTGACGCGCAGATGCGGGACAGTGCTCGCGTCGCCGCCACTGCCGCCTTCCTCTAGCACCTCGCCTTGTGGTAATCTCCCAATCCCGTTTCTCTTCTGATCCTTCCCCTTTTTTCCGATCCGGTCCCATGCAGCGTACTGATTTTTTGGTGTCTTTTCCGATCTGATCTGATGCAATGTACTGATTTATTGGTGTCCTGCGGAGATTTAGAGATTTGAGGTGGGCTTCTCTGAACTCGACGCGGATGTGGTTGTGGAGGGCTTCACTCGGGCGCAACACCGATCCCAACAGGGCTTCACTACTCTAGGTTTCGTTGTGGTAGCTATCTCGCTGCTGCCTTCCGACCCCATGTCATCGAGCTGCATGCCTGCACTGCTGCAGCACCTGTCCTTCCGCGACAAGAGGCTACCGATCCTTGCCATTGATTCCAAAGGTAGAAGAATAACAGGAAGGGCAGGAAGGTAAGCAGATTATTTTCTCGTGTTCATTTGTTTTTCCTTCATTCCTTTATATCACCAAAACAATGCCTGTGAACTTCAGTATACAATATTACATCACAAAGCAATTCTAATGAGTGCATATCACCAAAAAGGCAATTCTGATAGCAATGTCTGGGACGAAGGGCAAACGTTCAGAAAGGAAGTGCTGGTGCAGAGCTTAGTTGGTTTCTTTTCTTTTTTTTTGTCAATGCAACATGTTGTCCCCTGTGCCCCATTAGAGTATTCTTCTACTTGGGATGCCATATGAAATCAAGGGCTCATATCATGGTGATAAGATAATTATTAATTTCGCTTGTTCCCTTTGAATCTCTGTTGACTAATCAAGAATGGATTGTTCTTCAGTATTTGTGAGTGACAAAAACAAAACTCATGACTGCGAAAATTGAGACACTAAATTGCTATCAGTATTGAATGGCAAGTATGTACATAACTATAATGGCTATTTTAAGTAGAGAGGTTCGAGTAGCAATTTTGTTAATTACAGAAGCTAGGTTGTTGCTTTGAAAGAATTGCCTACTATTAGGTGTTATGCTCAAAGTTGTGTATCAATTCTTTTCAGTCATTAGAGATAAGCAACTGCTATACCACAAACCAGTTTTAGTGGCATGCTTCTCGCCATGTTTAATTAAAATGGCACTGGACAAACTATTTTGTCAACCCTTAACAAGACGAGGACAAGCCTCTCCTGCAAGCACTGAAGGTGATGCTCAGGCTTTTCTCTCTCTCTCTCTCTCGTGCATGTTTAATTAAAATGGCACAATAGGAAGTGCTATCATACCATGTATGGCTGCCATGGATAAATAATCCTTACATTCTCTGTAATTACTGCAACATATGTGCTTTCATTGCCATCGATTATGTTTTCAATTAGATTTTGTTTCTTGTTCCATTCGACATTACTCATTTTTCTAGATTACAATTACAGTTCAGCAACCTATCTTTAGTTTTCCATTTCCCCCCTTTGTCTTTGAATACAGGAATGCAACATGACGTACACTCCTTTCTGCTCTCCAACTAAATAAGCACTATGCTAGAATTTGTGTTCGAGCAACAAGGAAATGGGAATACAGAGGTCCTTCCGACGACGGCTCCATTCAGCATGTTGACCTTGTTTTAGCAGACCTTGAGGTGCTATCACTGCCTTCAATGCTATGATGTCGCCACTGCAGTAAAATTAGTGGGATGACATTGAACTTTTTCTGCAAATTAAAGATCTAGTATGTAACTCTCTGAAAATTAGTTGTGTTTGTGGAAAGGCAACATGGATTTTTATTTGTTATGGTTGATGACCAATTACTTGTGACTATTCTAGCCTAGTTTGTGAAATGAATAAACTCAGTACCAAGGTGGCAAAGGAAGCACGGTATTTTTCCCCTGGGAGGAAGAGTATTAGTATTGAATGAGAACTGAATCTTTGTTATGTTGATATATCCCAGAATATACATGAATGTCGTGTTTTTGAAATATGTGAACTGATCCAATTTAATTTCAGGTCAGCAAACTAAGCTTTGGGCAGAAGTGTAGTTTGCCATCTCATCACTTGATCAGGTAAAAAAACACAGTATGATTGAATTGACAGTAACTTTCATGTTAGTTCATGTGCTTATAAGGATGTCAGCAGCTAGATTTTAATGAGATCAATGACTTTCTATATATCCTATAGAATTTACTTGTAAAAATCTGGGCAACTAGCATACAGATATGGTGACACTTCATATACCCTATATAATTTACTTGTAAAGATACTTACCAAGAAATCTAACCACTGCTATCTAGCTGTTGTACACAAACCTGATAGGTGTCCAATCAAATCGATATATGTAGCATCAAGTTTGATAGACTGAACTAATTTATAATTTCTACTCAGATTTGGTCACTTGGTCATGTAGTGAACTAATGTATAATTTCTCCTTAGAATTTCAGTTTATTTGATGCTAAAAAATGTTATTCATTCTTTTCAACAAACTAAGGCAGTTCGAATGGAGCAAACAAGTGATGGGACCATCTTGAAGTCACCCTTTGCTGATCAAGTGATGGGACCATCTTGAAGTCACCCTTTCTGATCAAGTTCTTCATTTCTTATCAAATTAGCCTACTATGTGTTGTAAATTTAATACTATTTCAGTACCTCGTGTGTCATGAAATTGTACAGGAATGGTTCAATCTTGTTTCATGAATGATAAATGCATAATTATTATTGATCATGTATTATATTGTTTTAAATTATTGGTGATATTGATAAATAAGCGTGGCAAAACGTTTTTTAAGTAATAACGGTGAAAATATCTAACAACCAATCAAACATGGTGGCAATAGTGTGCTCCACCTATAGCCTCTGAATGATTTTGGTGGTAATAGAATGTTGCACCTATAACAACCATTCATAATGCGTGGCAATAGAGTTGTCCACCTCTAGCACCCAAACGAACCTGGTGGCAATAGAGGACACCACCTATAGCACCGAAATCAACTTCGTGGTAATAGAGAGAACCTCATATAGCAACTTTCGTGGCAATAGAGAACACCACCTATAGCACCGAAATCAATTTTGTGGTAATAGAGGGAATCACATATTGCACCCAAGCAACTTTTGTGGCAATAGAGGTGCTTCCCCTATAGCAACCACAATTAGAGCGTAGCAATACAAGACTTTGCAACCCAAGTTTTTTTGAATTGCAACGTGATTGGTACGATGCAATTGCACCTATGGCAACACCAGATGCGTCGCAATAGAATACTTTGCAACCAACACGAGCGTGCTCGTAGATGCTAGTTGCAACGCCGCATTGTGTTGCAATAGAAAACTTTCGCAATGAAAAACGGACCGTCGTCGCTACAGGCTAATGCAGCGCCACCTTTCGCAACACTTGTTTGACGAAAAAATTTGGTTGCATTTGCTGCTATTGCAACCAAATAGGGCATATTGCAACTCATTTTGTTCATTGTATTAGCCAAAAAACCACGTAGTGGGTGGTTGACAGAGCAGTTGTGAGCGCCAAAACAACAAATTCTGTCATAAGAACAGAGGATGATTCCTGCATGGAAGCTTTAAGGAAGATGCTTATGGGAGGTTGTATGTCAGTGCTAACAATGAAGATGCCAAGGCCGTCAGGTCTAGGTAGATTGTTGGGCATGTCCGGTGAGGTGGAGGCATCTGTGTAGCACCAGAACCCTAGATGAGGGAAATGGTACATGAAACCTGGTGAGAGCTGCTGGTATAGAATCAGCAGCATCAGATTGATGTTGGTTCAATAACGCGTCAAGGTTCACCGCAAGCGCACGGATCGCTTGTAGCCTTTTTCACCTAGGTGAGTCCCAAGGTTCTTATCAACCCAAGGAGCAAGAGGATTACTAGCGTTTAACCTAACACTAATCTAGTTGATTGAAGACTTATGATAGAAAGATTAATCTATAAAGTAAAGATAAACTAACCCTAAATTATGTTAAAGAGAGATGAGAGGTTTACAAGTATGAAGAACGTATGCCCATGAAGTCTAGGTACTTGAAGATGCAATCACCCAAACATGATAAAGCCCCGATACAATCTATCTAAGCATGTGGTCAAAGAACTAAACGTTTCTCTTCCCTCGTACATGTCACTACGCAAAGGTAATCGATACTAATCCTAATGAACATGGTATGTTGACGCGATCTACGGGAGCAACCCCGAAAGCATGGTAGCTAGCCTTAAACATTAAGCATCATCAACCAAGGTATGATAGAAACATGATCCAAACAAGAGTGGGTGACTACACATCAAGTTCTGTTACAACTCCATGGACAAACGATAACTTTACCCCATCAAGATGCTAGGCATGGCACCATTGAGCATGGTGGATTTCTCTGATGGAGCTTGATCCTCGTTGTCCTTCAACTCCGGCGGCGCCGTGGCAAGGCCTCGGCGTCCTCCTTCCTCGTGGCAGCCTCCCTTGACCTCGGTGATGATTTCTCTCCAATGCTCTCTCCTCCGATCAACTCTCTCACTTGTGGTCGATCTCCAAGGCTTCTATTCGTCTTTCGCGAATGGCGGCTCTGGCAGGCAATTAGGGTTCCACGAACTTAACACCGAAGAAAGGAGGCGGCGAACCGATGCCAGAAGAGGGTGGGCTAGCCGGCTTGGGCCCTCTTCGGCCCGGTTCCGGCTCGTCTTGCTCCACACTTCGTCTTTTGCATTTTGGGTCTTTTGCTCCTTCAAATGTGGACCTTGGACGTCGTTATCCCCGTGACCAAGTTAAGGGGTCTTTATGCATGAGCTTCTGGTCTTTTCATCTTAGTCCTCGGGAATTCTCCATTGAAGCACATTGGTCCTTACCACCTTTGGAGGCAAGTTTGCACACGGTCGGAGCTCCTCGATTGACTTGCAAAACATCCTCCGAACTAGGTGCATCTCCCTTCATTAAGTACATGAATTCATGCAAAAACACTATACTCCGAAATGCTCATGCAACGGTGAACTTGTTATATCATTAGTATGCCTAGTGGTGGGTTAGTTCCAAAATGAAGTTCAAACCATAACATAACAAGTGTTCTTGGTTGAAAGAAATCGACCGCCAACATCCCCCCACACTTAGATCATGCTCGTCCTCGAGCAAGTTGCTCACAAGTTGTTCATCCAAGGAGTTGAAACATGCTTCGTCAAATCCTTCCTTACAAGTTAGTCAATCATTTATCTTTAATATAAGAAGTGTGAAACAAAGATCATAATGTAAACATAGGCGTTTAGAAATTTACCAATTCAAGACTTACCCCACAACTCATACCTTTTCACTAGAGATCCTCAACTTCATCCATACTTACTTTCTTACTTCCATCGGAGGGTTTTCACAAGCTTTTAAAAGTAAAGTTCCTCATAAAGTATTAGACAAAGTCCTCCTCCAAGTTCTCTCATGTCACTCATTTAAAGTGGCTATCCTAGATAATTTTAAACTCTCACCTCCCACAAGTCTCTCATTTATAATGTAAGGTGGAGCTATAGGTATGGCTAGTGAGTTAGCACAAGTATTATCAAGCTAGGAAAATCCTCTAGTGGTCGTTCACCTTCCAAGCCAATGATCATGAGAATTAAACCATAACGTAAGGGTATCAAGGATGAGAAGATTTAGAATGGTGGACGTGTGCAAAGGGAAAAAGAATAATGACTTCAAGGCACTAATGATGTCCTCGATGTCGGATTGCACATGGTATGGAATATCAAAGATTCGTTCTCAACATCGCCGCATCCTTCCTTGCACTTCTCTTGATTTTCACTTGACTTGTCATCCCTCTTTATACCTTTCTTGACTTGCCTTGGATTTTTCTTCTTTTCCTCCTTTTCTCTTTTCTTTTTCTTTTTCCTTTTTCTTTCTTCTCTCTCTTTCTTCTTCTTTTTTTCTTGTGTGTGTGTGTGTGTGCGCGCACACACACACATTCTTTCTTCCACATCTTTATCTTCTTTTCTGAAGCTTTTCGCCCATCCTTTTGACATGAATATCAATCTGAATTTTAAATAAATCCTTGCCTAAAAATGGAACGAATCTTCAAACATGGGTTGTGTTCAAGGAATAAGATGATAAAAAGATGTTTATGGTTTTAGGTATGGAATCCGGCAATGTACGGGGCATTCAATGTGAAATTTCCGTTACTGAATGTATGACGAGGCTAGCAATAAAAGATATAACATCAAGGACATGATCGTTGCTCGAAATTAGATCTCCCAAGAGAGAAAAGTCCTAACTCAATTCATCATGCTAAACAACACTTATGGTGGAGTATATACATAGTGTTAACAAGTAAAAGAAACAAATGATTTGCACGAGACAAAATGTATAGGACCCTTTTTATTTCTTTTTATTGACTCAATGCTAATTTAAGACACACCATGAGCTAAAAATTTAAAAACAAGACTCAAACTTGACTCGACTTTAAGACTCGACCTATCACCACTTGAGCAAAAATTTAAAAGAGCTAGCTCCCCCCCCCCACGCTTAGATCTTATGACATCCTCGTCGTAAATTTACAAGAAGTACAAGAGGGAGAAAAGCTAGCTACTACACCTAATGAAACTTCCCACAAGATGAGCACCACTTTTTCTTCTTTAAGCTCCCGCACATTCCGAAAAGCTTCCTCACGTTCCGGTTATGGAACTTAAAATCGTCTTCAACCACACGCTCTAGATCTTCCATCCTTTGTCGCATGGCATTCACTGTGTGAAAGCACTCGTCGAGAGAAGTGTAGAGGTCCGCGATGGCATTACGGCAAGCCGCACAACACATTTGACGCTCCTCCACCGGATCATAGTCGCTTCCATCATCTCCATCCTCCATGTTGTCGCCACCTTCGGGGTCACCTCCTTCACCTTGCTCGTGTCGGTCTTCGGGCTCCTCTTTAGGCACTTCCTCCCAATAATAAAGGTCATTGTCGTCCCTTCTGCTGGCCGCCCACGAGCTCGAACTCTGGTCATCAGAGAAGTCATTATCCCCATACATATCCGCCGGCTCGGAAGTCTTCTCCTTGTAGTTTTCCTCTTCATCCCCAATTTGCTTCGTCGGGACACGACCTTCGCAACGGATCTGTGCGGTCCTCTTCACTTCTTCCTTGGGCGTGGGCACCATGGCACACCGACGAAGCTCTTCGGTTGCCGGCATCGGAGAGGGGAGGCGTATTTGTTCTTCCATCGCCGCCTTGATCTCCTCCTTCTCCTTGGTGCTGCTCGTGCTCGCCATGGGTGCTTCGAAAGCTTTCGTGGAGGTGGAAGATTGCAAAAGAGATGCGAATCTCGAGCTCCACCCATGCGTCCTTAAATAGCCCGGGAAAACTCGGCTGAATAATATCCTTCCTAATTTTGTAGTTCTGGTCGGCAAAGATAGGAAATAAATCGAGCCCTGTCCCAGAGAAAAACGGGTGGAAACTGATGCAGGGGGGTGCTAGGCCGGTCGGCATGGGCCGACCGGCCTACCCCCTGGTTTGCCCCCCCGGTCCATCTTCTGCGGGCTCTGTGTTTCATGCCTACTAACCTATGTGGTGAAAAGGTCCAGCTAAAAATCACAAAAAGGACTCGATAAAAATAAGAAAAGAAAATAAAAATGTATTTACAGAAAAGTTACCTTGTTTTACGTCTTAGGCTTGACGCTCGGGCTCGTCCTCCATGGTGTAAATGTCAATGTAGTCTATGGGCATGACATCAGGCTCAAGAAAAACCTTCAGTCGTTGTCCATTAACCACATAGTGATCTCCTTTTATATCCATAATCGTTACTGCTCTGCTCGGTGAGACCGAGTGGACGACATACGGTCCATCCCATTTGCTTTTCATTTTGCCTTTCCCGAATATCTTGAACTTTGAGTTGTAGAGGAGGACCTTGTCACCTTCTTTGAATTCCTTTACTCGGAGTCTTTTTATTAAACCATCACTTCATTCTTTCCTTACAGATGGTTGCGCTCTCATAGGTTTTAAGCCTCATCTCTTCTAATTCACTTATTTGAATTCTCCGTTTGATTCTCACGGCATCCACATCAAGATTCATTTCCTTGATCACCAATACGCTTTGTGCTCTAGTTCCAAAGGCAAATGACAAGATTTACCATAAACGAAATGATATGGCGTCATACCTATTGGTGTCTTGTGTGCCGTCCGATATGCCCATAATGCTCCGTCTAACTTTTTCGACCAATGTTTACCTCCCTTCTCAACGGTCTTGTTAATAATACTCTTGAGTTGCCTATTTGAAGTTTTCGCTTGACCATTGGTTTGTGGGTGGTAAGCCATGGCCACTCTATGCTCAATGCACAACTTGTACAAGCATTTTCTGAAACTATTTCTCATGAAGTGTGTTCCTCTATCACTTATCAAAACTCGCGGGACTCCATAGCGTGGGAATATAACATTCTTGATCATTGATATAGATTCTTCTGTTGAAGCTCTTCGACAAGGGATGACCTCTACCCACTTGGATACATAATCAACCATGACTAAAATATGCTCATATCCATTTAAATTAGTGAAAGGCCCCATGAAGTCAATTCCTCACATGTCGAATAGATCAATTTGCAAATTGTAATTTAGAGGCGTAGTATTCCTTTGAGATATATTCCCTGTTCTTTGACATTCCGGACAAGAAGCAACATACCTTTTCGAGTCTTCATGCATCTCCAGCCAATAGAATCCACTAGCCCATACCTTTGCTTGAGTCCTAAAATGTCCATAGTGTCCTCCATATTCACCCGAGTGACACTTTCTTAATATTTCACCTCTTTCTTCCCTTGGTATGCACGTTCGCAAGACTTCATCCGCTCCAAGCCTAAAGAGGTAAGGTGCATCCCAATAATATTTTTGGCTCTCGGCGATCACCCTTCTTTGAGCATTCTTATCTAAGTGATCAAGTGGAGCATTCTTATCTAAGTGATCAAGTGGCATCCTTTGTATGGCTCAAATAATATTGATCATCCAAGTGTCTTTGTCGAGGATTTGATAAAGGTGATCATCTCTCATCTTATCTTCAATGGGCTCTTTATCATCCTCACGGTTCATCCTTGATAGATGGTCGGCCACAACATTTTCCGACCCCTTTTTGTCCCGAATCTCCACATTGAACTCTTGCAAGAGAAGGATCCACCGAATTAACCTTGGCTTGGCATCTTTTTTAGACAAGAGATACTTGATTGCAGCATAATCGGTGTAGACAATTACTTTAGAATTCACAATATACGATCTAAATTTTTCAAAGGCGAATACCACCGCAAGCAATTCCTTCTCTGTTGTTGCATAATTTAATTGAGCTCCATTAAGGGTTTTGCTAGCATAATATATAGCATGTACCTTGCCTTCTTTTCGTTGTCCCAACACGGCTCCAACGGCATAATCGCTAGCGTCGCACATGATCTCAAAGGGTTGACTCCAATCGGGTGGTTGAATGATAGGTGCGGTTATCAGAGCTCTCTTTAGTGTCCGGAATGCTGCCAAGCACTTCTCATTAAAATTGAATGGAACATCTTTTTGGAGAAGATTAGTCAATGGGTTGGTGATCTTTGAGAAATCCTTGATGAATATTCTATAGAATCCCGCGTGGCCCAAGAAACTCCTCAAAGATTTGATATCCATCTGTGGTGGAAGTTTTTCAACCGTTTCAACCTTAGCCTTGTCCACCTCAATCCCCCTCTCGGATATCACGTATCCCAACACTATTTCTTGTTTCACCATGAAGTGACATTTCTCCCAATTTAGCACCAAATCAACCTCCGCACACTTCGTGAGAACTTTATCCAAATTTGCCAAACAATCCGCAAAAGTTTTACCATACACAGAGAAGTCATCCATAAATACCTCAACAATTTCCTCGATGAACTCTGAAAATACCGCCATCATGCATCGTTGAAAAGAGGCTGGAGCATTACATAAACCAAAAGGCATCCTTCTATATGCAAATGTTCCATAAGGGCAAGTGAATGTTGTCTTATGTTGATCATTCGGGTAAATAGGTATTTGCATGAACCCCGAGTATCCATCAAGGAAGCAAAAATATGCATGATTTGCTAACCTCTCAAGCATCTCGTCCATGAATGGTAGGGGGAAGTGATCCTTCTTCGTTGCTTTGTTCAATTTTCGATAGTCAATACACATCCTCCATCCGGTCACGGTTCTTTGCGGTATTAATTCATTCTTCTCATTCTTCACCACGATCAAACCTCCTTTCTTCGGCACACAATGTACGGGGCTCACCCATTCGCTATGCGGCACCGAGTAGATGATTCCGGCGTCCAACAACTTGATAACCTCCTTCTTCACTACCTCTTACATGGCATGGGTTAACCTCCTTTGATGGTCCCCAATGGGTTTGCATTGATCCTCCATAGGTATACGGTGAGTGCAAAACTCTGGGCTAAGTCCTTTGAGGTCATTTATCAAATTTCCCATCACCCTTTTGTGCTTTTTCAATAAATTCAGCAACATGTCATTCTCCTCGGGACTCAATTCGTCGCTCACAATCACGGGATAGGTCTTGTCCGGCCTGACAATTCATATTTCAATCCCTTGGGCAATGGTTTGAGATCCACCTCCAGTACTTGTGGTTCCTCATGCTTAATTTCCCCGATGTCCTCAAATTTATCTTCCTCAAGGCTTCCGTCTTGTGGTTCTAGTCCTTTAGTTGCTTCCGTCAATTCTTCATCTAGCTCATCATTTGATTCATTCTCCATTGCTCTTTGTAGCAGATCCCTGAAAGTTTCAACAAAACGAAGGCTCCCTACCTCTTCGTCATTAAGAGGTAGGGGTGAGGCAATTCTAGAAGCGGGAAGAGAATTATATGTATGATTATCCCTATCAAGATTAATGGTTACTTTTCCCTTTCCAGCATCTGAAACGGCATTAGCCAACTTGAGAAACGGTCTAACAAGAATTACATGATCATTTTTTATCATAGTAGACATCAACAATGAAGAAGTCAGTTGGAATGTATTTTCCAGAAATTAAAACTTCTAGGTCACAGGCAATTCCAAGAGGTTTAACAATCCTACATCTCCCATGATTAATTTAGTAGAGGTTGGAACTAGGTCAATGGTGCGATCATGAATTTCATCAAAAACTTTAGAAGACAAGACACTTACTTGTGCTCCAATGTCACATAACTCCTTGCAATCAATGTTGTTAACCTTGCAATCTATACGCGGCGATGTCTTCTCTTCTTCATCAGATCCTATGGTAAAAATTTCAGCGAGGCGAGCGAATGGTGATGCCTCGGGCTTGATTCCCATAATTCTTTTTGCTTCGGCCATATAGTCCGGATCCACTTCTTCTTCGCTAAAGAGTTTTTGGAGGACCTCCCCAGTTGTCTCTAGGTTGTATGGATGTTCCACTTGTTTCTCCGGCGGAAAGTCTATCTCCAAAGCGTTTGCCACCCCCTTTTGATTAGGGAACGGTCTTCTCTTGTCAAAAATTTCTCTAAAATCAATTGGGACCCAATCCATTTGCTCGAACTCCCTTAGTGGCTTCGCGTTTGACATAATCCTTTCACTTGCTTTGCTTGTCTCGGCGTGATCACTCTTCGGGATAGTTCTAGTTTCTTCATGTTTAATTTCTTCAATCTTTTCTAGGATTAGCTCTTCTTTCTTCTCTTCCGGGGCTGTATTTCTGAAAATTGCAGCAAGTGGCCTCACATTTGTGTCACATTCCGACTTTCCCGAAAGTCGTGTTTCCCAATCTCTTCGCATGACCGCCGCTTTGTTTATTTTTTGTAGAAGTTGGGTAGCTTTCGTGAGTGTTTTCTCCATGAGATCCCCTCCTGCACACATTTGAACGTATTCCATGCAACTAGGGGTTAGGGAAAAAGAAAAATGCATGTAAAAGTACGTCACCGGGAAATCCGAGTCTTGGTCCTTGTTCAACTAGCTCATTGAAACGATTCCACGCTTGATCAATCCCTTCTTTTTCTCCTTGCTTAAAATTAATCACTTGCCTCATTATATGTTGAATCTTGCTTATAGGGAAGAACTTGGCACAAAATTTCTTTATCAATTGATTCCAATTTCCCTCGACTTCGAAGGACGCAAATGAATACCACTTCATTACTTCATCGGCAAGTGAGTATGGGAAGAGATTCCATTTAAACCAAGCATCGGGGGCTCCCTCTTGTCGTACCGTATTGCATAATGTCGTGAAGCGCTGGATATGTCTATATGGGTTGTCCGTCTCCACCCCTCGGAACGGATTAGTTGCTGCCATCTCAATGATTCGAGCCTTGATCTCGTACCTTGTCGCTTCAAGAACCGAATCCGACTCTTGTACCTTGATGTCCTCACATCAAGGGCAAGCATAGTCTCTTAGTGATTTTTCCGGTTCCTCCTAAGGATGTCCAACGAACGCCATCTAGACAATCAAAAACAAAAATAAAAAGAATGTGTTTTCCAGAACACTAGGGTTAGATGTTAGTAATCAACAAAATTAATAAAAGATTAAACGAAGTAAACTGGCTTGCTCCCCGGCAACGACACCAGAAAAAGGAGCTTGTTGACGGTTCAATAACGCGTCAAGGTTCACCACAAGTGCACGGATCGCTTGTAGCCTTTTTCACCTAGGCGAGTCCCAAGGTTCTTGTCAACCCAAGGAGCAAGGGGATTACTAGCGTTTAACCTAACACTAATCTAGTTGATTGAAGACTTATGATAGAAAGATTAATCTATAAAGTAAAGACAAACTAACCCTAAATTATGTTAAAGAGAGATGAGAGGTGCACAAGTATGAAGAACGTATGCCCATGGAGTCTAGGTACTTGAAGATGCAATCACCCAAATATGATAAAGCCCCGATCCAATCTATCTAAGCATGTGGTCAAAGAACTAAACGTTTCCCTTCTCTCGTACATGTCACTACGTGAAGGTAATCAGTACTAATCCTAATGAACACGGTATGTTGACGCGATCTATGGGAGCAACCCCGAAACCATGGTAGCTAGCCATAAACATTAAGCATCATCAACAAAGGTATGATAGAAACATGATCCAAACAAGAGTGGTTGACTACACATCAAGTTCCGTTACAACTCCATGGACAAACGGTAACTTTACCCCATCAAGATGCTAGGCATGGCACCGTTGAGCATGGTGGATGCCTCCGATGGAGCTTGATCCTTGTTGTCCTTCAACTCCGGCAGCGTCGTGGCAAGGCCTCGGCGCCCTCCTTCCTCGTGGTAGCCTCCTTTGACCTCGGTGATGATTTCTCTCCAATGCGCTCTCCTCCGATCGACTCTCTCACTTGTGGTCGATCTCCGAGGCTTCTCTGTTCGTCTTTCGCGAATGGCGGCTCTGGCAGGCAATTAGGGTTCCACGAACTTAACACCGAAGAAAGGGGGCAGCGAACCGACGCCAGAAGAGGGTGGGCCGGCCAGCCTGGGCCCTCTTCGGCCCGGTTCCGGCTCGTCTTGCTCCACACTTCGTCTTTTGCATTTTGGGTCTTTTGCTCCTTCAAATGTGGACTTTGGACGTCGTTATTCCCATGACCAAGTTAAGGGGTCATTATGCATGAGCTTCCGGTCTTTTCATCTCGGTCCTCGGGAATTCTCCATTGAAGCACATTGGTCGTTACCACCTTTGGAGGCAAGTTTGCACACGGTCGGAGCTCCTCGATTGACTTGCAAAACATCCTCCGAACTAGGTGCATCTCCCTTCATTAAGTACATGAATTCCTGCAAAAACACTATACTCAAAATGCATATGCAACAGTGAACTTGTTATATCATTAGTATGCCTAGTGGCGGGTTAGTTCCAAAATGAAGTTCAAACCATAACATAACAAGTGTTCTCGGTTGACGGAAATCGACCGCCAATACTCTGCATCAGGTTGTCTATGTTCCTCCCAAGTTGAGAGATTTGTTTGGAAATGTGCTGCAGCTGCATTGTGTACCTGAAAAGAAGTCCAATATTTCTTTTCACTACAAGAAACTATTTAATCTGTGACGAACTTTCTGCGACGTTATCAGAGAACATCACCAAGAGCACTGCGTCTGTGACGTATTCCTGTTTTTCGTCACGGATGTGCACTGATGGATATTGAAGCCCAGAACACTGCGACGATTTGTTAAATTCGTCGCAATCCGTCCCACAATGCTATGGTGTTTTAGCAGATTCGTCGCGATCAACAAATAACAAATAGTCATGTTGGGAATGGAAAAAATTGATAAATTTAATTAAAAAATCTAAAAAGATCAACAAATAACAAATAGTCATGTTATGAATGGAAAAAATCTAAAAAATGAAAAAAATCTAAAACATATCAACAAATAACAAATAGTAATGTTATGAATGGAAAAAATTAAAAAAACTAAAAAAACAGAAAAAAGGTGGTAGCGATCGGCCGCGCCCGCGCCCAGGCCGGCCATGGCCGCGCCCAAGCCAGCCCTGGCCGCGTCCCGGCCGGCCGCACCTTGGCCATGGCCGGCCACACCCTAGCTGCTCCCAGCTGCACCCTGGTCGCGCCCCGGCCACGGCCGGCTGCACCCTGGGTGACAATTTATATGTTGTATTTTACATTAGAAAAATGTTTTGAGGGTATGTAAGATGAATTTTTTGCAGATTACTTCACAAGGGTGTCTTAATTAGGTTTTAGAAAAAATAGAAAAATGAATTTGTCGCATGACAATTGGAAATCTAAATCTCCAAATACTAATAGGAGAGTAAGGATAAGGTTGCATCCAAATTTGAGGTGTCAATAGGGTAAGAAAGTACTTGAGTGTGTACAAACTTTGGAGTTTAAGCTGAGTTGTATGAAACAATATGATGAACTATCTATTTTATGAACAATGTATACTTCAATTTTCACAAAAATCTTATGAGACTTTTTTTAAGCTTTTACATCTATACAATGATTCTAAACCTCAACAACCGAGAATGTATCTGGTGTTCTCACCCTCTCACATACTCCCATGCTCCCCTAATTAATACTTCATAAAAAATCTCATGAAAAATATGAATGGATGAATGATACAATGATTCATGTTCATGCAAAGTTTGAAGTTGAACAAAAATTTGTGCACAGAGAAGTAAAAAAACAAATTCAGCATGTTATCGGGCCAAATGCATTATTCATCAGGACCCGCAAACCCCGCATCTATTCATATGCAGATTTGTCTTTTTTGTTTCTCTAATGCGAGGAATCAAACCCCATACCTATGTTAAGCTTTAATCATCGCTCTACCAATTGAGCTACACCCTACTTCTTGTTGAAGTTTTCAATATTTAAAAATGTATAATTATTAGCCATAAAAATGTAAATAAAAATAGATTTATTGGAGATACAAGGAATTCAACCCGTACCCATGTCGAGCTTTTGATCATTGCTCTACCAAGTGAGATAATCCTCCATATTTATTCACACTTGCACAGTTTATTATTTTGTAATTTGTAAATCACAGAAAATAAATAAGAAAGAGTATGTTACCGGATACTCCTATGGATGTGAGGAATGAAATCCGGCGCATTTGTCACAATCAAATAAGTACATCCCAACTCTTGTTTATTTTGCACTACGTATTGTTTTTTATGTTTTATTAACCGTGAAGACGAAGTTAAAGATATAGCTTATCTCTGAGTAGGAGGCGACGTTTCCGATGAACACAACAGGAGAACATATTAAATTTAACACCTTTGTTGTTTATTTTATTTATAACAATGTCCGTATCATGTGGGGAAAATACGGAAAAATATCAACAAACATTCATGGGCCTAAAGCTGAGACTAGTAAACGTGTTGGGCTATGTATGTATGTGTTGAGTGTTTCATGTCTCTCTCTTCATCATGAAAAGTCCTTTTGACGTTGCTCATTTATCATCGAAGTTTGATTTTCACCTCTCATTCGTAAAACTGGGTATTCAGCATCCTTCATCTATACAATCTGTCTATTATGGCGGTTTTGATGTTGTGATAGTGGCCCCACATGTCAGGGTGGGCCCTATATCCATCAACTTCATTTCCGACGCACCTCCTGTTCCTTTGTTGTTTGCGCCGCCCTCCTTCTCTTGCTCGCTCCACCACTCGCCGCCGCTCAAGGCCACCATCGCCACTATCTCGCGGGCACGACGTCATCATTGTTAGCGGATAGCTTAACCACGCGGGCGCCAGAGCGCAACGGGCTCGCGCACGACGCGGACGCCGCGGCCTCGCGCACAACGCGCTCGGCGCGCGCACTTCGCATCTCAGCTGCCGCACGGCTCGCGCGCACGACGCGCGCACTTCGCATCTCAACTGCCGCACGGCTCGCGCGCATGACGCGCTCGCCCATCTCTCCCGCGATCCCCGCCACGGCGGTTAGCCCCGCAGGGGGTCTCTGTACACTATATATGTAATGTGCCATTAATCAATGAGGACGAGGGAATTGATCTCTGTTGTTCTTCTTCTTCCTTGCATTCTCTGTTTCTACATGGTATCAGTGACCGATCGATCGGACCTCGTGAATCCTTTCGCATCCCCTTCCGCTTCCGCTACTATGGCCCATTCCCCTGCTCACTCTTCCTCCTCCTCCGACGACGACGACGGCGCACCCCACGTTGTCATTCCACCAGCCTCCACCACCGTGATCCAGCAGCTCAACATCCGCAACCACGTTCCCATCCTCCTCGATCTCAAAGAGCCCAATTACTCCCAATGGCGCTGCTTCTTCGATTCGGTCCTCGGCAAATTCGGCCTTGGGCCTCATGTCTTCTCCCCGCCGGTGGATCAGGAGCGCGACGCGGAGTGGCAGCTGAATGACCACGCCGTCGTGAATTGGCTCTACACCACCATCGCCAAGAGCGTCTTCGACAATGTCTACAAGCCCGACTCCTCGGCGTTCACCGTCTGAAGCGCGATCGAGAGCCTCTTCCGCGACAATGAGATGGAGCGTGCTGTGTACCTGGAAGCCGAGCTCCGCACCATGCAGCAGGGCGACATGAGCATCAACGACTACTGCACCCGCCTCAAGACCCTCGTCGACGGCCTCCGCAACGTCGGGCTCCCTGTCTCCGAGCCGAGCCAGGTGCTCAATCTTCTGCGCGGCCTCAACCCACGGTACCGACACCTGAAACCCACCATCAAGGCCAAATTCCCACCGCATACCTTCGCCAGCGCTCGGTCTTACCTGCTTCTGGAAGAGCTCTGCGAGAAGCACGACGCCAAGGAGGAGGCTGGCCAGGCACTCTACGTCGGGCACACCACTTCCCCTGGATCCGGCTCCAAGGCCGGCGACGGCTCCTGCAGTGGCGATGGCTCCGGGTCTGGAGGCAACCGGAACAAGTACCGCCCGAAGAAGCGTGGATCCAGATCCAACTCCGGATCTGGCAGTGGCAACAACAGCGGCGGGTCCAGCGGATCGCGTGGAGGTAACTCCGGCGGCGGCGCCGGCGGCCAGCAATCTCCGCTGGACTACCCTGGGCAGCCGGATATAATCCGTGGACCGGGCTTGTTCAGGCCTGGCCCATGAATTTTCGTGCTCCCGGGGCTGGCGTCCTTGGCCCGCGGCCTCCTTTCCAGCCTCAGAACGCCATGGTGGCCCAGCACAACTTCGGCCCAGCCGGCCCGCCGACGCCTTCTTCAACCTCCGTCTGGGATCAGAAGGCTCTGTACTCGGCTTTCTCCTCCGTCGGCATCAACAGCATGCCTCCGAGCTCCAGTGACTGGTACATGGACACTGGCGCCTCCTCCCACATGTCCAACATGCTTGGTAAATTTCCCCGCCCTACACCGATCCCCTTCCCCACCACCATCACTGTTGGAAACGGTGCGCGGCTGGCTGTCACGCACACAGCTGCCACCACCATTCCTACACCTTCCTCTCCTCTTCATCTGAATGACATTCTTATTTCTCCTTCAATTGTTAAGAATCTTGTTTCCGTTCGACAATTAACTTGTGATAACAATGTCTCCATTGAATATGACCAGGCTGGCTTCTCTATCAAGGATCTTCAAACCAAAGTGGTGATGCTCCGGTGTGAGAGCTCTGGAGCTCTCTACCCCTTGCGCCTGCCGCCGCATATCGCCCTCAGCACCACTTCCTCGGTTGATCTGTGGCACGCTAGGCTCGGGCACCCTGGATCGGCCGTCCTTCGTCAAGTTCTTCACAACTTTGATTTCACTTGTAATGAAACAGAGGCACACTCCTGCCATTCTTGTAGGGTTGGTAAGAGTGTTCGCCTCCCATTTTCATCTTCAAACACTAGCTCTTTGTTCCCTTTTCAATTAGTTCATGCCGATGTGTGGACCTCTCCTGTTTCAAGTTTTTCTGGGTACAAGTTTTATCTTGTGTTAATTGATGATTTTACACATTACACTTGGTTATTCCCAATTCGACAGAAATCATAAGTATTCCCCATTTTGCGATCTTTTCTTGCTTACACACGAACACAATTCGGTCTCCCTCTTGTTGCGCTTCAATCCGATAATGGGCGTGAATTTGATTCTCATGCCCTCCGGCTCCTTCTTTCGGAGCATGGCGTCGCCTTCCGCCTCTCCTGCCCATACACGTCTCAGCAGAATGGCAAGGCAGAGCGCATCCTACGGACTCTCAATGATTCTTTGCGTACTATGCTAATTCACAGTGCAGCACCTACATAATTCTGGGCCGAGGCACTCGCGACCGCGACACATCTCATGAACCGCCGACCATGTCATGCCACCGGCACCGCCACGCCGTTCGAGCTCATCTTCGGCGTCGCACCTGACTATGGCGAACTACGCATCTTCGGCTGCCTGTGCTACCCCAAACTCTCGGCGACTGCACCGAACAAGCTCGTGCCACGCTCCGTCGCCTGCGTCTTCATCGGCTATCCAAGCGACCACCGCGGCTACCGCTGCTTCGACATCGAGTCCCGATGCGTGTACACCTCCCGGCATGTGGTTTTCGACGAGCAGGTGTTCCCGTTCCGCCGTGCACCAACTCCGTCCCGTGATCCGTCACCGGTGAGCGACGACGACCCACCAGTACTTCTGGGCACACCGCCGCCGCAGCCAACGTTGCTACCACGACGCCACCACGTCTTCGTCTACCCCGCCCGCCGCGCCTTCCGCAACGATCGTGAGCACACTTACGTCTTCGCCATCATCTGCGCGCACGACGTCACGTAGCGGAACCACGCCGCGGACTGCGGCGTCAGCATCGACCAGCGGATCGCCTACGTCCACATCGGGATTGCGAACGACGAGCGTGTACGACGCCACGACGCCGACAGCGGCGTCCACCTCGACCGGCGGCTCCCCTACGTCACCCATGGGGTCCTCGTCCACGACACGAACGCCTACGTCGACCTTCCCACACTCCCCGCCCATACCCGATTCAACGCCTCTACGCACTCAGCCGCGATCACCAGTGCCCACTGCGCCACCACCGCCTACAAACATGCAGCCGCGACACACCATGATCACACGAGCCAAAGCTGGCATATTCCAGCCTAACCCACGTTATGCTCTCGCCGCTACTACTCCCACACCCATCCCACACTCTGTGCGCGCTGCGCTCAAAGAACCCAATTAGGTGGCCACTATGTCCGACGAGTTCGCGGCTCTCCAGCGCAATAAGACCTGGACTTTGGTGGATCGACCTCCAGGAGCCAAGGTAATCGCCGGCAAATGGGTTTTCACACACAAATTCGGTGCAGATGGTGAATTATCCCGGTATAAGGCACGGTGGGTTGTTCGTGGTGATCTACAGCGCGCCGACGTGGATTTCGGTGAGACGTTCACACCAGTGGTCAAGCCAGCCACGATTCGAACGGTGCTCACTCTCATTGCCTCCAAGCAGTGGCCGGCGCACCAACTCGATGTCTCCAACGCCTTCCTCCACGGCAACCTCCAGGAACGTGTGTACTGCCAACAGTCGGCCGGCTTCGTCGACCTAGAACGCCCCGATGCCGTGTGCCTGCTCTCCCGCTCCCTGTACGGTCTGCGCCAGGCGCCAAGAGCTTGGTTCACATGGTTCATGGAGTTCGCCACATCCATTGGCTTCAAGCAGAGCCGCTCCGACTCGTCACTGTTTACTCTGCACACAGCGGCCGGGACGGCGTTCCTGCTCTTGTACGTCGATGACATGGTGCTATCCGCCTCCACTGCCGGCCTCCTCCACGACATCACTGCAAAGCTACAGTCTGCCTTCGCCATCAAGGACATGGGGCCACTACAGTTCTTCCTCGGCATCGATGTCAAGCGCTCGCGTGAAGGCTTCTTCCTCTCGCAGGCGAACTACATCGACGATCTTCTCCAGCGCGCCGGCATGGCCAACTGCAAGGCAGCCAGTACACCAGCCGACACCAAGCCAAAGGCATCAGCCGAGGACGGAACTCCACTCACCGACAGTACGTTCTACCGGAGCATGGCGGGCGCTCTGCAATACCTCACCCTGACCAGACCCGACATCGCCTTCGCCGTTCAACAAGTGTGCTTGCAGCACCCCGTGACATCCACCTCGCCATGCTCAAGCGAATCCTCCACTACGTCAAGGGAATGCCGCACCTGGGCATCCTCCTGCGTGCCACGACATTGCCAAACCTCACGGCTTACACAGACACCGACTGGGCCGGCTGCCCAGACACAAGGCGTTCCACGTCGGGGTTTTGCATTTTCATCGGTGATTCACTGGTGTCCTGGTCTTCCAAGAGGCAGACGACGGTGTCACAGTCAAGCGCCGAGGCTGAATACCGTGGTGTGGCCAACGCCGTTGCGGAGTGCTCTTGGCTGCGGAATCTCCTCGGCGAGCTCAATTGCAAGATCGACAAGGCAACAATGGTGTTCCGCGACAACGTCTCCACAGTGTACATGTCCCGGAACCCCGTCCACCACAAGCGCACCAAGCATATTGAACTAGATATCCACTTCGTTCGCGAGAAGGTCGCCATCGGGGACGTGCGCGTTGCCCACATTCTGACGACACATCAGCTGGCGGACATCTTCACCAAGGGCTTGTCCACGGCCGTGTTCAGCGACTTCCACTACCGGAATGCCCACCTCTGCCGAGAGCACCCTGTTCTCGGCAGAGGGCTGTTTCCTCTCGGCACAGGCTGTGCCGAGAGGGAACACTCGGCACAGACCTCTCGGCACCGCTGGGCCGGCAAAGAGCTCTGTGCCGAGAGCCGGCTCACACCCTCTCAGCACACGTGTGCCGAGAAGCACATATGGCTCTCGGCAAAGAAAGTTCAAAAAGAATAAAAAAAATAGCAAACACCACAGGACGGGCCCACCACCGGTCCACCGTGGCTCACCACCGCCGGACCTCCACGGCCGTCGATGCCGCTGCCGCCGGACCTCCACGGCCGACGCCACTGCCCACCACCGCCACCAACACCAGCCAACACCGTCCACCACAGCACCGCCCGCCACCAACGCCACCACCACCACCACCACCCGTAAACACCGCCCACCACAGCCCCGCCCGCCACCGCCGCCGCCACCACCACCACTACCACCACCAGCAGCACCGCCCGCCGGATCTAGTTGTCGCAGGAGAAAGAGAGAGAGGGGTGAGGGAGGGAGAGAGAACCTGGAGAAGATCCGCCGCCGTCCGTCTGGTAGATGAGACAAGGCCGCCACAGATCCGCCACCCATGCACCCCTTGAGCTCCTCCTAGCTGCGGAGGGGAAGGAGGTCTCGTCGGCCGCCGTGGATTTGCCGAGGGGAAGGTCTCGCCGGCCGCCATGGATTCACTGCAGGGGAGGGAGCTCAAGCCGCCGCTACCACGTCGACACTGGGGGAGAGGAGGCTGAGCTCCTCCTTTGCGCCGCCACCACACCTTGCCCCGCCGCTGCTCCTCACCGCCGGCGAGGGCGAACGGAGGGGGGAGGAGAGGGGAGGCAGGAGGGCTCGGCGACCACCGGAGGGAGAGCGTCACCTGGGCTTGGAGGGGAGGGAGAGGAGGTGGCGGAGGCGCCGGCGGTGGAGTGTGAGGGAGGCGGCGGAGGAAGACAGGGGGGTGAGGAGAGGGGGCGGCTGCGAGGAGGCCGGGTGGGGGCGTCCTAGGGTTAGGGTGAGGCTTATATACTAAGGGTCGTAATGGGCCGGCAATGGTTAATGGGCCGGTGATGGAAAATGGGCCAGCTGCTGTGCCGTGAGCCCACCAAACTGGCTCTCGACAAAGAGCTCTCTTTGCCGAGAGCCATGCTCTCGGCACAGACAATTTTAATCAAAAATAATTATTAAAGTAGTAAACAGATTTGGAAATTTTCCACAACTTAACGTAACACTAATTATGTTGTATATTACTTATAAAAAAGTTTTTGTAGTCAAATTCAAATTTGAATTTCTCTAAGACTCCAAACCTAGTGACATTAGTTCAAATTCTTAGAAACTTCTCGTGAGATGTTCCGGTTTCTAAACAGCGTACGTGGCCAAGTGTTCAAAACATTCTCAATTTTTTACCACAACCTCCACATATGATATCATGAGCACTTGACAAGTTTCGTGATTTTCAAACTTCATTTGAATTTTATACAATTTTAAAACCTTTCTACCTCATGATCTTCGTCATGATCAAAGAACCAAATACCGGAAATTTAGCTTCATTTCATGTACATAGTTTTAGAGATGTCCCATGATCATGAATATCATTTTTTCACCAATTTTACTCTATGATTTCATGCACTTGTAGTTCATATCGGACGTATACGAAAAAATGACCTAGAAAGAAGTAAAATTGTTAAATATAGCAAACATAGCTAAAATTGTGTCAAATTTGAGATATAGTTTTGCATAAGTGTATGTTGAGGATAGAAAAAGTTTGGAGAGAGGAAAGTGATTTTTTCAAATTTTGTTACCGAGAGCAAAAAAATAACACTCGGCAAAGAATTTCTTTGCCGAGAGCCAAGCGGCTGGCTCTCGGCAAAGAAATTCTTTGCCGAGTGTTTTTTCTTTGGCTCTCGGCAAAGCCTCTTTGCCGAGAGTTTTTTGTTTGGCTCTCGGCAAAAACCCGGACTGTAGGCAAAGGCTGCGATTCCGGTAGTGTTCAGACGCAGCCTCTGCTTCGTAGGCGCTGCGTCTGCACGGGGGGGGGGGGGGGGGTTAGCGGATAGCTTAACCACGCGGGCGCCAGAGCGCAACGGGCTCGCGCACGATGCGCTCACCCATCTCTCCCGCGATCCCCGCCACGGTGGTTAGCCCCGCAAGGGGTCTCTGTACACTATATATGTAATGTGCCATTAATCAATGAGGACAAGGGAATTGATCTCTGTTGTTGTTCTTCTTCTTTGCATTCTCTGTTTCTACAGTCATATCTCAGGCTAACTAGGCCCTGCAGGCCATCTGTGCTCGCATCCCATTGAGAGGAGGGCAGGGGCCAGTGTCTTCCCCGTCTCATCTTGGAGGAGCTGCAGATGATGCGTTGTTGGTGGCGGTCGCACTCGCGAGGCTAGGTCGTGCTGCGGGAGCGAGCCGACAGCCGAGGACCCCGACACCCTACGTCACAGACTTCGATGCGACCGGGGGGCTAGAGTCGAGGGTGTGCTAGCAGCGATGTTGTTCCTCAAGGGGAAGGACGGGCGAGCCCGGTACATGGCGGCGGACGCGTTGGTGTTCGTGGCGAACCTCGGGAGGAAGCAGGGTGACCCTGTTCTTCCTTTTTCCCGCGCTGACGCCGCTGTGTGCGGCCACCTGCGCCGGCGGGGCCATCGCCGCCGCCGCTGACCGGAAGCAACCGTCACGCATGTGCTCCACAACAAGAAGGGGTTCGTGCTCGTTGCTGACGTCGACGACCTCTTCGTCATGTCCATCAACACCGGGTCCTTCGTTGGGGCCGCTACCGCCACCCCTTCGGCCGGTTGGCGACCGCCCATGGCACGCCGCGCTCACTATGAAGTTGGAGGGGCTGCCGCCCTTTGCAGCGGAGGCCCAGCAGCGCATGGCACCTACCTGCCGTCCGAGGACGCCGAGAGGCGGGGGCACAACGAGCTCCAGGAGGTGGTGTCCGCGCTCGTCGCCGCCAACGCGCCCCTGCCGCCACTTGCAGAGGGTCATCGTGCCGGGAGAAGAAAACCCACCGTCATGTGCGACCCATCGTCAAAACCACCCGAGGGAGGAAGAACAAACAGATTGGATACCTAATTTTACATATGAGGAATGAAAATCAAACTTCGGTGATAGACGAGGAACGTCAAAAGAACTTTTTTTCCCCTTCATCATGGGACGGCGTAGGTACGTCCGAGTCGGCCCGGCCCAAAGCGGAGCTGCGACAATGCATTGCGCTTGGTAACAGCCTCGCACATCGCGGCATCGGCATGGGCATTGAACATTGGCAATTGACTCAGCCAGTCTGAGGCACAGACCATCACTTACATGCAGCGAGCGCAGAGAGGAAACCATGAATAACTGTGCAAAGTATATAAGCTATGCATTTGGCTATAGTAATCGGATAAGGGCCACAGATATTGCCTCTCTGCAAAAACGAAAAGAAAAGGTAGAGAGGAAAACAGAGCAAACATCAGGGCCGGTAGCACATGGATGCAGAGGAGGTGCAGCCGCGACAGTGATGGCGTCTGGCGTGTCGCATTGGGCATTTGGGCTGTGTTTCCCATCGTTGTCGCGCGCTTGCCTGGAGGCTGGAGTAGAGCCGGAGATGGCTCCCTCCCCGCACCGGCCGGCCAGATCGAGTTCCTTAGTTGCCACGGCGGCGGCGGCGCGGGGGAAATGTGGCGGCGAGCCAAAGGGGTACCCCGCGACGGCACAAGAGTTTAGAGCACTTTGTTGTTGGGTGCTCGTGTTACACATATGCATCATGTTTATGTAAGGTTTTAGCTAATTCCAACATTAATGTAATGTTGGAATTAACTTTTTTTAGAATTAATGTTGGAATTAGCTGAAAACTTACACAAACATAATACATATGAACCGCAAGTTTGTTGCTTGTAAACAAAATTCTTTTTATCCATAAGGATTTCATATGTTACATTGGATTAATTTTTTAATTCAAAATCATCAAATGTGTCATTCCACAGTGTTTTTTTGTTCTATTTGCAGGCATCGCAAGTAATACCGGAGGATGGACGTTGATGCCGCTCATGAGATTAAAAAAAATTGATGGAAGAATAGCAATTTTTATATTATCTAGCAAGGTCATGTGTGAAAACTTTGTGGCAGTGTTCAAGCGATAATATTTTCTCATAGACGCATATAAAGCATCTCCTGTTTTTCAAGGCACATGATATTGTGATGTCTACTAGCTAGTCCTGCTTCTCCATGTGTTGCAAAAAAATCCCATAAAACTCAATCAAAACAGAGCATCAAATCAGCCGTACAGGTTTGTTAACGTTATGTTCATATGTATTGGTGAACAACACATCTTATTTTTAGGAGGGCTTGCCGATTGGGAGTGAGTGAGGGACCATATGCTTACAGGCAAAATAACATTTATTTAATAAGCAACACATTTAGGGACGATATGCATTATGTTTGTGCAAAGTTTCAGCTAATTCCAACACTACATTTTAATTAAGTCCAAAAAATGAAAAATAACATGCGAAATGGCCCCAATGTGAATTAAAAAAGGACTTTGCAACGAGGAATAACATAAGCATGATTCACAAAACAAATTATTAACATAAGCCCACTACATTTGGTTGTTTTTTATCTCAACATCGGTCTCAGTAGAACAATAACCATGTGGAAACAAGTACGAAAATAGATAATAGTAGTTATTGCATTAGACAACGCATGGTGCGGCATGTCATCTGACGACCACCCCATCTATCGTATTTCTTTGCTTGTGATGCACGAAAAATAATATTTTACAATGCTATAAAGTCTTCTCCTCCAAACATTTGCTTCGTGCACCAAAAGATAGATCAGGGGTATCCATTCACCGACCGTCTCTTGAGTCGGGGACACAAGTCACCTTCTTTCTGACCAGCCGGGGGAGTATTTTTTTCAATAAGTTTGATCTTTTCGGTTCAATAATCTATGAACGGACACCTCCATAGTCACCAATCAAATGGGGTTGTCCAAAAAAAGAACCGAACGTTAATGGACTTGACGAATGCCATGTTAGGAACATTCGGTATGGCAAAGGTATGGTGGGGGAGGCTGTTTTGACTACCTGTCATGTTTTGAATAGAGTTCCCACTAAAAACAGTGAAATAACTCCATTCGAAGGATGCAAATGAAGTAAACCATCCCTCAAGTACTTGGGTACGTGTGGTTGTTTGGCCATGGTTAGCATACCAATTATTAAAAATGCAAGCTCGGGCTTATTGAAACAGTTGATTGTTTCCTTTTAGGATAGACGCACCACAACACGACATATAAGTTCTTAGTAGTAAAATCAGGCACGTCTGAGATTTTAGTTGATTCACTTATGGAGTCACGAGATGTCACTTTCTCTGAAAATACATCCCCAATGAAAAAAAAAGCTTATTCTTTGCCTAGTACATCAAATGAATTTATTCATGTACCTTGGCCGCGGCCGACCGTGAGTCCGGTCGGGGGCTGGAACTTTGTTGTGTTTTCCAAGTGAAGATATGGCGTCCCGACTTGCTACGCCTTTGTCACGAGGGGAGGCGGTCGGGCCAATGATGGTGTGCGCGTCCATGCATTTAGGTGGCCCTATCAGCCATGTCCGCGACAGGAGGTGGTGAACGACCGTCGTCACTTGCCTCTGATGGATAGATGAACTGTTTTCTAAAATCACTAGATAGATGAACTGATCGGTTTGCTTGATAGACTTTTGAGTTGTCACCATTTTGTTCCATTTATTTCTCCATCCTATGTTTTGTGATATGTGTACTGCCATTTCAGCGTGAACACATAACCCTGGGCCCTAATAACGAGGATCGGGATGAATTTACAACTGGACCGCATATAGTGAATCACATTTACTGTATCTGCTGCCAAGAAAATATTGGATGGAGATATGTAAGTTACATTGATATTTTCTTTCAGCATCTAATAATCAGTGTCCCATAATTTTGAGTGCTAGGTTTTTGCAAATGTTCTTTCATCTTCAAGATAACATGAGGTTCTTTCATCTTCAAGATAACATGATGTTCTTTCATCTTCAAGATTTACAGTAGCTTTTTGATGTGGATTTGTATGCTGCAAAATGTATTATGAATCTACCGCGGTCCCTGCCGCAGCCGCAGTGGTGGTAGGTGCCTGTGCTCCTTCCGAACATTCTGCAATTTGCTTAATTATTATGTGATCTACTGTTTTTGAGAAAATTCTCTGTATGCCAATGAGAAATGCAACTCATCCTTCATGTGTCATTGAAAATTAGCACATCCTCTTAATGCCATTGTTTTAAATTTTCCATCCCCTCTTACCAAGTTGCCATTGCCGTAAAAAAAACACCAACAGATGAACATTTTTTTCATCCCCTACGTGCCATTGTTTTAATTTTTCCATCCCCTATATGCCATTGTCATCACTAAATTTTTGACAGCAATGGTATAGAGGGGATGGAAAATTTAAAACAATGACTAATTTTCAATGGCATGTGGGGGATGAGTTACATTTTCCAGTGGCATATAAGAAATTTCTCATTATTTTATGTTTATACGAAATGACACAGCTGCTTTCTACAGCTGTCGATTTCCGGTGGCAGAGACAAGGCAGAGGGACGGTGGAGAGGCACATGTAGAAATGCATATTGGGATGAGCTTGGGATCGCCGGTCCCTCACGTATGGCGACCTCCCTATCCAGCTTGACTTGATAAAGTGATGCTACTGACCTTCCTGTGGCCGAGCTTCCCCGGATCCAGTGAGTTTCTCAGTGAAATATCTTCGATTCCATATTTCATCTTTGCACTCATAACTCAGTAATGCGGGCCATTTGAATTCATTGAAAATATCAGATTTCAAAAGGGTGTGATCAGTCTAGGTTTCTTTCAAATTTAGTAAAACTTCTTGTATATATGGATTCTTCAATACCTACTATTCTAGAATATTTGTGTGCCACGTTCCCAAATTTGGCGTCCGTAATTTCGGTAGGCCTTAAATTGCTCATAATTCAATAATTAAAGTGTTAGTTTGAGTGCATCAGTTAGTTCTATCTATATATGCATGTGATTCTTATTATATTTTTACATTTACTATCATCACCAATGTCATATGATGACTTTCTTTCTGTTGACCATACATACAAATTTCGTAAATGCTTATGTTTAGGCTTAGATTTATGCGGACTCACTTAAGTTATCAAGCAGTCAGCTCCCCTAGTGCTCCGTTCCTAGATCGTCCACTGATCGGACGGGTACAAGCTTCTTCACTAGATGCTTGATGCACTTGATGCTTGATAGCTTCAAATCAATACTTATGCCTGATAGCTTAGAATTCATTATTTCATTGTGTTTGCATGTTAAGTTCTTTTTTTTTTTTTTGCAATGACACACTCGGATTTTGCTAAGGTACTCCCAAATAAATGTGGAGCGTACATCTAAAGACATATTACCTCCTAGGAGGTACATTAAATATTTATCATTTGCATTTAAATTCTGAAAATAGGGGCAAAAAATATATTCCTGTTAGATCTAACTTCCGTGTATTATTGTATTGGATCTAAAATGATTCATTTCCCCCCTCTCACTTGAACATGGCCTGCAACAAATCTAGAAGTTTCGTATTCCTCAGTCCTCACAAGAGACATCTTAGGGATTAGTATTTTTTTTGTTCACGTTATAATTTTGCAGACTATAGGTTCCATGTAATATGGCGTATGGATGTGTAATGCCGTTCTAAATTTCAGCATGGCAAATATATAATTTGTTTTAACTTCAAATGTGCATCGAATTTCAATAATTATTAACAGCGATAATGGCCCAGATATATTAACGGCTTGCAAATGACTGGACTAAATAAAGGAGGTAATAAATGGCGCAGATGTGTTAACAGCAAGCATGCATGTCTGTGACCGGGCGGCACTTGTGGAGATAATGGCGCTGAGATTTCTTTCTTTATATTTTCTACTGCGCCCCTGAACTATCCAGTTCAAAACTTCAACTTCATCGACAGCCGGGTGGCGGCAGAAGGTAGAGATGGAGGCAGATACACAAACGAGATCAAGAGAGATCAAATGGATGACTACAAAACATTAAGGCCGTGATCTCCATATCACATTTAACACCCTCTGATCACGGCTCATCTCTAAGTTTGGCAGGTGAACTTGCATTCCTATGAGATTATCTCCACATTAATCTAACCCCTTCCTTCTTGTATAAGTAGTAGGCACCTAACCAGCTAAAAACTCCACACCACCGCTACTTGCAAAGCTCCACACGAAAGTGAGATCCATGGAGAAGGGATCGAGCTCCCGGACTGCGTCCATGGAAGTCGAGGGAGCTGGGTTGCAGGTGGAGGAAGGAGAGGAGGTGCAGGCGCCGGAGAAGGAGGATGAGGCGCCGGCAAAGGAGCTGGACCTTCTCGGCACGCTCGGCTCGGAGGAGGTGCCGACGCCGGAAATGAACATCCTCGAGGCGCATGCGGTGGCGGCGCCGGGCAAGGGGAAGGAGAAGGCAGTGGTGGAGGCGAAGGACAAGGCGCCCGCGTCGGCGATGGCGTCTACCGGCGGCGAGAAGAAGCGCTCGTTCAAGTGCAACTACTGTCAGCGTAAATTCTACACCTCGCAGGCGCTGGGCGGCCACCAGAACGCGCACAAGCGCGAGCGCTCTCTCGCCAAGCGCGGCGCCGCCGCGGCCGCTGCAGCGGCGGGGCGCGGGTTGTACGGTGGCGCTGATCCTTTCCTTCCGCCGCACCACCTCCGCTTCCCACACGCCTGGCCATTCCCCACCGGCGGCGGCAGGCCGTCGTCGTCATTCCTCGGGATCGGCCGAGGCTCCGCAGCTGCGGCGCCGTTCTACGGCGGCGTGCACCACGGGTGGGCCGCGCGCGCCCAGGCGTCCATGCCGGGGCTCGCCCACCACGCCGGCGCCGAACGCCCCTTCTACGCTCCTCACGGGTACGCTTACGGCGCCTCGTCTAGGGCCCCTTCCCCGGCAGTCCTTGACTCCGGAATGGCCGAGCTCCGGTGGGCCGGCGTCGCCAACGGTGCCTCGGCCGGCGGCGACAACGACGTCGCTCGTGAAGTGACGACGACGACATCGCAGCAGGAGGAGGCGCAGAGTTGCACAATAGACCTGAACCTGAGGCTCTAGGCGCGCAACATAGTTTTCAGTTCTCCGTTAGCTTGCTGCGTCGATGAAGCCCATGTTGACCAGGAGGGCGAATGTTCCGTCGTGGAGCTACTCCTATTAGCGATCCATTTTCTTTCAGGTTATGTGGTCACCTGATTAGGGTTTAAGACAGGATTTGTAGATGTACTAATCATGTACTCCATCTTAAACTTGCATTGTTCCTTATGGATCGGAACTGATTAAAAAAAACTGTCTCTATGCCGATTTAATTTTTGTTATCAATCTGGATGGACAACCTTCCATTTCTTATTTGTTCTTTTTTGGCATGTACTTATTCATTTCTTCTTGTTCTTCGATAAAAGGAATTGAAATATTTAGAAAATTATTATGAGTTGGAGTGTATATGATATATAGGGATTCGAATCAAAATCATAAAAGTACTCCATCCGTTTCAAAATATAGCTGTCTTTAGTCTTTTTCAAACAGATTAAGAATGGAGTTCAAATGTGTATTTTACTTTATCAAGTGTCGCTGCAGGAGCGTGCAATCCGGTCTACCACAAGCATATCGAGCGCGTGGGCAGTGGTTCCCTGCCGTTTTTGTTTTCCTCCAGCTAGCGTGCCTCCCTGCCATTTGTGCGGAAGGGAAGGAAATTAAGATGCTGATTTTTAAAAATCTGATGTGAAGATAACGATTCATTCAGGCTGGTGGGGAGGTATACAACCGGAGGGTATTTTGGTCTGTTTGTATGTAAAAGGTGGGTTGACATAAAAGTAGTTATATATATTTGGAACAAATTTTGAATTTTTAAAGTAGCTATATTCTGAAACGGAGAGAGTACAACAAAATAAAACCGAGTCAAATGCAATGCCGGTAGGTTTTCCTATATATCTGGAATATTGATTGTTATTTGTCAATACAAGTTTTGTTTCGGACTACAATGTGATCTCAATTCCCTGCTTGAAATATTCTCTTTTTAGTTTTCATTCAGCTATGGAAACTATTTCAAGATGTACATGGAAAGTGAATCAATAACACCAATCAAAATAAACAAGGTGGCATTCAATGCGGGCTCTAAAACCCTTCCATTTCCAGTGGACGGAGGTTTGAAACAGCAAAGCCTCAACAATCCAAAACCCCAAATCCAGCCAAATCCAGCAACCAGCATGGCAGCATCCCATATATATACTCCCTCCGTTTCAAAATAATTATTATTCTGGTTTTTTAATAAGGAATGTATCTAGAAAATCTAAAATGACAACTATTTTGAAACGGAGGGAGTAGTATACTCATGCGGATCCCAGTCAAATGCTATATATACGCAACACCTTCCTGGTTGTTTCCTTAGAGGATCGATGGACAATTTATACACTGTCCGGATCAGATCACGACAGGGAACATATCTGGTGCATGTTTGCATCCTGTGGCTCAGATTACAAGCTGTTTGCATGTTTGCACCAAGAGGTTGGTTTGCACATGATACGTTCAATTTTGAAATCCCAGATGGCAAATAAATCGGATCTGAATTACCCTCTCCCCTGCATGCGAGCTCATCTGATCTGATCGGTGCTCCTTCTGTGTTGCCTTTTGGATGTTCAGATTGTGATACATTTGCATGTGTCGTGTTACAAAAGTGCAGGACAAAGTTGAGTGAGGAAATTGCAAGCTATGTAGCGAGGACAATTTTTGATTGGTCGGACCCGTATACGTACTTGTATGGAAGGTTTACAAGTACGCGGAACTCGGTAGGTGATCAAAGTCCGAGCTGGAGTATATGTCGTATTAAGAAAGAGTCATACAACCAAGGAAATCCTCATTGTAGAGGAGACGAGCTGGAGTCCTGTTTTAGGTCAACATGCAAGCTAGCTTCTGTTTGGACTATAATTAGGATCGTGTCAGTGAGTTGCTATCGATAAAACAAATTTTGTTTATAAGCATCAAACATTATTGTGTGAAATATTTAGTTTTACAAACATATAAACAGAAGGCATTTTTTTCCTACACATGTGCTTTATGTTTATGCAATGTTTCAGCTAATTCCAACACTACATTTTAGTTGGAAATAGTTGAAACCTTGCACAACATAATGCATATAATCCGCAAATTTGTTGCTTTTAAACAAAATTTATTTTGCCCGTAAGGATTTCATATGCAATATTGGATAAATTTTCAATCCAAGATCATCAAATGTGTCATTCCAGAGTGTTTTTTTTCCCTATTTGCAGGCACCACAAGTAATACCGGAGGATGGTGGACATTGACGCGAAAGTGCTGATGAGATAAAAAGATATGACGGAATAATAGTAATTTTTATATTATATAAGTAGCAAGGTTATGTGAAAACTTTGTGGCGGTGTTTAAGCTATAATGTTTTCTCATAAATGCATATATCCAAGCATCTCTTGTTTTTTAGGGCACATGATATTGTGACGTCTACTGGTCCGGCTTCTCCACGTGTTGCAAAAAAAAAAAACCCCCACAAAACAGAGCATCAAATTAGCCTGGGGGAGGACTCGCCGGGAGGGCCCGCTGGTCGTGGTCTCGGGGTCGGGTCGCCGGTCGTTGAGGGGCCACCGGTTAGGGACGACGGGGAAGGCTTGCACAGGCACCTGCGCCCTAATAACATGCGAAATAACCCCAATGTGAATTTAGAAACGACTTTGTGATGAGGACTACCATAAGCATGAATTGAAAAAAAAAGATTAACGAACCTGGGTGGTTTCTCGTTAGAGCAAATTATGGGGTTGATTTTTAAAAAATCTCCTCGCCGGCGAAACCGGGGTTCGGAGGTTTTCTAAGCCGGGAGAAGGTTTTTTTTCTTAATAAAAACTGTGAGGCGGTCTTACCCCCACCGGCTTAGTTTTTTTTAAAAAAAGGATTAACATAAGCACACTACATTTGGATTTTTTTATCTCAACATTGGTATCGACAATAATCATGGAGAAACAAGTAGAAAATAGATAATCATAGATATTGCATTAGATAATGCATGGTGTGACAGGTCATCTGACGGCCATCCCCATCAATCATGTTTCTGTTTCTTTGCTTGTGATGCACTAAAGATAATGTTTTACAATGGTTTTTTAGCACATAATGTTTTACAATGTTAGGAAGTCTTCTCCTCCAGGCATTTTCTTGTGCGCCAAAAGATGGATGGAGTTTTGGATTCATTCCCCAACTGTCTCCCTGGTGGTAGACGCAAGTCGTCGCACCGGCCGGCTGGTCGGCACCTCGGCCACGCTCGAGCGTGAGTCCGGTCGAGGGAGTACTTTTCCAATGAGTTTGATCTTTTCGGTTCACAAAATGGAATAATCCATGAACAAACACCTCCATATTCACCTTACTCAAATGGGGTTGCTGAAAGAGAAACTGAGCATTAATGAACTTAGTGAATGCCATGTTAGGAACGTCCAGTATGGCAAAGGCATGGTGGGAGAGGCTGTTTTGCCTGCCTGTCATGTTTCGAATAGAGTTGTCACTAAAAATAGTGAAATAACTTTGTATGAAGGATGAAAAGAAAGGAAACCATCTCTCCACTACGTGCGTACGTGGGGCTTCCCTTAACCATCTCTCAGCTTCCCTACCCCCTTAGTGTGATGGCTGGAGAATAGCTCCCGACAGACGAGGCTTCCAGTGTGCCGCCATGAGGACAGTCACACCCCTTCGCGTGGTTCTGTATCTCTGGAGGTATGGTTTTCGTCTCGAGATTTTGCTCTTGATTCTAGTCACGGTTAGTGATGCTTGGTTTGATGCCCACGCAAAGCCACCTCCATGAGTCCTCATGGTTTCATCGTTGCGCGTGGAGCGGTTTGGGGGACTTCCAGTGTCGCGACATTAGCATTATCAGAGCCATTATCCTCATCCTCCTCCGAATGAGGTCATCATCAGGAGGTGAGTGATTTGATTCGTGAAGGATCTGAGGCTAGGGACCGATACTCGGACGCGGTGCGGGAGATCCGTTGGATGGAGGGAAACCTCGCTGCCACGCCGTTCAGCCTGCTCTTCATGCCTCGAAGGCTCGAAGGAGGAGATAGCTTCAACTTGTGGGACGTGGCTATCCATCACTTCAGCTATCCATAAAAGACAAAATTGCTGACGTCATCCATGTGCAAAGCAAAATGAAACTTAAAAAAGTCATAAACCATAAATCGAGCATCAAATTTAAATTCTGATTGTACCATTACATTCCTGACAATAAAAACTTTGAAACAAGATCTCACTTGACTATATTTTGACAAACTTTTTTTATTCATATTTTTAATTAAAGTTATATATTGTGTTTAATACATAACCTAGAACAAAATTTATAAACAACAAGAACAAAACATTTGTACGTACCGAACAAATTATATGAACTGTCGGAACAAATATGTATATGTGTCGAACAAATTCAACAATTACCAGAACGAAATATTTGTATGTACCGAACAAATTATATGAACTGCTGAAACAAATATATATACATGTCGAACAAATCCTACAACCTACCAGAAATTTTTTTGTACATACCGAACAAACTATATGAACTGAGAGAACAAATATGTATACATGTGGAACAAATTTTAAAATGACCAGAATAAAAAATTGAACATACCGAACAAATGATATGAACTGACGGAACAAATTATAGAGGAGAAACAAATATGACAAAGAGGGAGAGAAATACATATTTAAATAGAACAACAAATATGTAAAGAAAAATAAATCTCGAAGTACTAAATCAATCAAACAGGAATTTTTTTCACTGAGCGAGAATAAATTTTTCACTTATGTGGAACAAATATTCACAGAGGAGAACACATATTTACTAAAGGAGAACAAATATTCCTTGAGATGAAATAGTTTGAGGAGGGAATTTTTTCATTGAGATGAGACAAATATTCACTTAGAGAGAAAAAAAGAGAGAAGAATATAAAAAGTAAGGAAAGAAGAAATAAAAAATGAAAAGAAGAACACAAAACAATCAAATAAGAAATAGAAATAAATAAATGAATAATGAATAAATAAAAGACAAATGAAAAAATAAAAATAAAAAAGAAATAGAAAATAAAAGATAGAAGAATAAAAATAAAGAAAAAAAAACGGAAACAAACTTACCTGGCGGCTGGTGCTCTCGACCCGCGTGTCTCCCGTGCCCGATGTGATGATTTGTCTAATCATCACTGAAGCGACGCTTAGTCCCGGCGCAGCTTGTGCGCTAAAAGGTTCAGTTTCGTCCTGGGCGCTATAAGGCTCTTTCCTCCCTGCATTTTGGTTTTGGATGTGGGTTCCCATGTTAAGCTTTAATACGAAAATATAAATAAAAAGAGAATTTATTGGAGATGTAAGGGCTTAAACCCTGTACCTATGTTAACCTTTAATCATCATTCTGGGATACATTCAAATTTGCAATGTTCAATATTTTAATAATTACTTAACATGAAACTATAAATAAAAAGGTAATTTATTGGATATGCGACAAATCGAACCCTGTACCGATGTCAATGTTTAATCATCGCTCTACCAATTGAGGAACATCCCACTTTTTGTTGAAGCTTCGCTTATTTAATATTTTGTAATTACTTGCTACATTATGTTCAGCTTTTTATCAACCTTTCATCGCGTTAGTACTATACCTTATTTAAAATTATAATTAGTTAATTATGAAAATAAATAGAAGATAAATGATTGGAGACTTTTTGTTGAAGTTTCCAATGTTAATGGAAATATAAATAAATAGAAAAATTACTGAAAAAATAAATAAAAAGGAAGAGGAATTGAACCCTTTACCTGTGTTAAGCTTTAATCATCGCTCTACCAATTGAGATACATCCCCACTGTTTGTTGAAATTTCAAATGTTTAATATCTTGTAATTACTTGCTATATCATGTTAGGATTCTTATCAACCTTTGATCATGTTAGTTCTATGCATTTCCTAAAATTAAAATTCTTTAATTATGAAAAATAAATAGAAGAGAATTGATTGGAGTGTTTTTCCCTGATTTCAATATTTCAAGGTTTAATCACTGGTTTACTAATTGAGCTACATCCCCCATTTTTTCAAGATTCCAATGTTTAATATTTTATAATACGAAAATATGAATTAAAAAATTATTGGAGATGCGAGGAATCGAACCTCGTACTTATGTTAAGCTTTAATCACCGATCTACCAATTGAGCTACATCCCCAATTTTTATTCAAGTTTCCAATGTTTAATATTTTATAATTACTTAATATGAAAATATAAATAAAATGGAAAATTATTAGAGACTAGCATAGACTCACACGACACACACGTGTTTATACACATAGTAAATGTAATGTCAAAAATCTATTTACAAGAATTTTTAAGTTGCAAATTGTGATAAAATGGACCGGACGGAGATTTAGCTTCACACCCATTTTGCACAAGGACCTTCAGTTCCTTGGATTTGCTTGCTTCCTAGATGTTGATTTAGCTCCATACTCATTTGGTAAATATAAAACTTCGCAAATCAACTCATTTTATTTATAGATCATATTGGAAGAAAACTTCACAAATCAACTCATTTTATTTGTAGATCATATTGGAAGAAAACTTCACAAATCAAATCATGAAGGATCCTAAAAATTATATCTCCACATGTACAAATGGTCAAATCCACAGTACCATGTTGTCTCCACATATATGTCAGTGCACAATGCATATGATTCTCTATATTCTCCAAATAAAAATTACACAGGTTCAAAGGAAGATATTTTGCGTTTGATACATACTGTCCTTAGTCCTTAAACTCTAGGGAAACATTTTTGTAGGAACAATCTATGGAAACATTAACCTCTCATGTATTAAAAAGTGAAGTTTTCAATCCAAACATGAAACTAAAACTAAAGCTAACAAAAAAGAATAAAATCATTATTCCCATTAGAGTCAAAGTATCATGAAGCTATTAGAAGACTGTTACTAATAAAAAATATTCAGCAAAAAAAATCATCAAGGCAATGCCAGTACTAAGGTTTATAGTAGAAATCAAGAGAGTAAAATTGGTCTCATATTGTTTCCTCCATATGGCATCCTAATAGGCTTAATGATGTGCAAAGGAGTGGACAGGGAAGCGAATCTGTACCTGGACCATCAGCAAGAATCGCATCCAACAGAACAAAGTAATGGATCAGTGTCATCCTCGTGTTGTCTAGCTCCATATCAGAAATCGATCTGATCACACACATAAAAGAGGACTAAATCAAATAAAGATTCCCAGTAAACATAACCAAAACATTTTAGAATTATATTGGAGATCACATCTTCAGGTATGCAAGAAGTCAATGCTTCACTATGAAGAAAGGGAACATGATCACATTGAATCAAATCCTGCTATCAAGGGATATTTTACCTACAAGCACTTGGATTGGAATCAATTGTAGTTGGGATTCCATCATTGGCAGCTCTGCTTCTTATCATGCTCATGTTGTTCTTCGTACAAGTGCAGCTACGGGAGCTGGTATGTGCATCTAGCACTCGTGGTCGTGTGGAGGCACGACCATCATGCTGGTTTGCACTCTGTAGCACGTGAACACGCAACCCCATAACTCTACCTTGATGGACATCTTCTGGAACACCACTACAGCTAGCATGCCTCACCGCCATTGCCACCCATGTGGCCCAAGCTCAACGGTGGTGGGGTCGCACCAAAGCGGATGGTTATGGGGGGAGGGGGCACTACAACTGTCGACCAGTGTGGTGCAACTGCCCTCTAGCGGCCCATGGCGAGGAGGCTGGCGACTAGCACAGGGAGAGTGGTGGGTTCCATAGAGGGGGGGAGAGAGAGAGAAAAGAGGAAAATTTGAAGAGGGAGACCGGTGGGGTCTGACATCCAACTCTGGTATGGTCGTGGTGGCTGATGGCCAGCAACAGGAAGGGCGGTAGGAGGGGCGAAGAGCAGGGCAGCGGGAGGTGTCACGTGGGGACGTGTCACGGGATGGGAAGGGTGAGGGTGAAAGAAAAGAACTATAATCGTTTTTTTCCACTTGCGCAGGGTACGGGTGGGTGGTCAGGTGGGTCCGACGTGGGTACGTGGGTGGGTGGGTAAGGCAAGGTCAGGTAACAAAAACATTACAATTTTGGCAGAATCATCCCCCAAATTGCTATTTTTATGGGTTTTCTACCCTATCCACTCCTCAATTATATGACATGTGGGTCTGGTGCGAGGGGTAAGATGGGGTCGATTTGAGTGAGAAACATTTTTAATTATTTTTTATCTTTATAGTATAGAATAGATTCGAGGAATCAAACCATGTACCTATCTTAAGCTTTAATCATCTCTCTACCAATGGAGCTACGTCCACACATTTTGTTTAAGTTTCCAATGTTTAATATTTTGTAATTACTTGATATCAAAATATAAATAAAAAGGAAAATTATTGGATATGCGAGGAATCGAACCTCGTAACTATGTTTATCCTTGATCATCGCTCTACAAATTGAGCTACATCCCCACTTTTTGTTTAAGTTTTCAATGTTTAAACTTTTATAATTACTTAATATGAAAATGTAAATAAAAAGGAAAATTATTGGAAATTCAAGGATTCGAACCCTGTACCTATATTAAGCTTTAATCATTACTCTACCAATTGACCTACATCCCCACTTATGTTTAAGTTTCCAAAATGTTTAATATTTAGTAATTACTTAATATGGAAATATAAATAAAAATATTTTTTAGATGCGAGGAATCGAACCGCGTACCTATATTAAGCTTAACATTGCTTTATCAGTTGAGTTACATCCCGCTTTTTGTTTAAGTTTCCATTGTTTAAAATTTTATAATTGCTTACTATGAAAATATAAATAAAAAGAAAATTATTTGAGATGCGAGGAATTGAACTCCGTACCTATGTTAAGCTTTAATCATCACTCTACCAATTGAGCTACATCCCCATTTTTTGTTTAACTTTCCAATGTTTAAAATTTTATAATGACTAAATATTGAAATATAAATAAAAAGGAAAATTATTGGAGATGTGAGGAATCGAACCTCGTAGCTATGTTAAGCTTTAATCATTGCTATACCAATTGAGCTACATCCCCGCTATTTGTTTATGTTTCCAATGTTTAAAATTTTATAATTACTTAATATGAAAATATAAATTGTTGGAGATCCGAAGAATCGAACCTCGTACTATGTTAAGTTTTAATCATCACTCTACGAATTGAGCTACATCCCCACTTTTTTTATAAGTTTCCAATGTTCAAAATTTTATAATTACTTATATGAAAATATAAATAAAAAGGAAAATTATTGGAGATCCGAAGAATCGAACCACGTACCTATGTTAAGTTTTAATCATCACTCTACGAATTGAGCTACATCCCCATTTTTTGTATAAGTTTCCAATGTTCAAAATTTTATAATTAATTAATATGAAAATATAAACAAAAAGGAAAATTATTGGAGATCCGAAGAATCAAATCCCGTACCTATGTTAAGTTTTAATCATCACCCTACGAATTGAGCTACATCCCCACCTTTTGTATAAGTTTCCAATGTTTAAAATTTTATAAATTACTTAATATGAAAATATAAATAAAAAGAAAAATTATTGGAGATGCGAGGAATCGAACCCCGTACCTATGTTAAGCTTTAATCATTGCTCTACCAATTGAGCTACATCCCCACTTTTAATTTTTTGCAAGCTTCCAATATTTAATCTTTTATAATTACTTAATATGAAAACATAAATAAAAAGGAAATTTTTTGGAGATGCAAGGAATCAAACCCTGTACCTATGTTAAGCTTTAATAATTACTCTACCAATTGAGCTACATCCTCACTTCTTGTTCAAGTTTCCAATGTTTAAAATTTTATAATTAATTTATATGAAATGTAAATAAAAAGAGATTCTATTGGAGATGTGAGATTTCCATCACTTGCTATAAAAATCTAACCTTCAAGTGATGGAAATTAAATAAGAAAGAGTATTTTACAGGATACTCCTGTGCATATGAGGAATCAAATCCGGTACGTTTGTCATGCCTTGTCGTGTGGGGAAAAAAAGAAAGACGGGATGAGAAATATGAACCAACTTTATTTTTAGAATTACACAGTATTACGCAGACGCTCACAACACGCACGCACACTCACTCCTATGAACACACGTATGCAAATCCTACCCTTATGAGCATCTCCGGAGGACTGGGTACCAACAGATTTGGAGATTTCCGAAGTCACCACTGGCGCCTCGTCGTCGAGGGGAATGTCGCTTACCACTTAATGCATAACGCCGAAAAATTCTGAAATAAATCCAGGAAAAAGTACGAGCACCAGAACTTGAAACCTGGTGAGTAGCGTTCCACTAGACCGTCCGTCCTACCATTGGACTACAAGTCCATTGGCATGAACCAACTTTCATGTGCCGAGTTGAGACTAGCTAGCTAGCCCGAGGAAGGAAATAAATGTCTGTCTAATCGTGATGGGCCTAAAATTGAGACTACTAACTAAGCCCCAGGAAGGAAATAAATGTCTAATCGTGATGGGCCTAAAGTTGAGACTACTACTAACTAACTAGTAGTAAGCCTGGGGAAATGAATATCTAATCGTGTTGGGCCATGTGTTTCCTGTCGCTCTCATCGACTACGTACGTACGTCCGAGCGAGACGACTCCTCCGAGTCGGCCGGCAGTCCGGCACAGACAGACCATCATTTACATTTACATATGCAACGAGCGCAAAGAGAAAACCATAAACTGATACAAAAGTATATAAAGCTCTGTACTTGGCTACAGTTATCGGATAAGGGCCATACATGTTGCCTCTCTGTGTGAAAAGGTAGAACAGAGCAAAGATAAGGGCCGGTAGCACACACGGATGTAGAGGAGTAATTAAGAGGAGTAGCAGTTGTGTACAGTGATGGAATGAATCCTCGATCAGTTGCCACGGCGGTGGGGTGGCGGCGCGGGGAAAAAGAGGTAGCGGCGAGCCAAAGGACGAAGGCCGCGAGGGCGAACGGCCACGGGAGGTAGTGGGCGTCGGTGCAGGCCGCTGCGGCGATGACCATGAGAGCGCGAACCGTGCCCGAGCTCCCGGCGTGTTCATCATGTCGCAGCAGCGTCGAGGGCGCCACGAAGCTCCCGGGAGGAACAACCTTTGGGGAGAGGAGGGGAGCACAGCGGCTACTACCTCTGTGCGCCATGGTTTTTCTTACCGACTGCTACCACGGCGGTAACCGCGGTTACCGTTGTTACCGCGCCGGCACGGTAGCGGTTCCAGCCGGCCGATTCAAAATTTCAAATTAATTCAAAAAATAAAAAAATCCAAAAATAGTTCAAGTTGCCACGAATCTAATGGTGTCAAAATTTTTCAAATATTCGTTCGTTTAGTATACTTTGCGGGCATTAGAAGTTCAACCAAAAAAGAAAAAGGAACTGGTTGAACTTCTAATGCCCGCAAAAAATACTAAATGCACTAATATTTCAAAATTTTTGACACCATTAGATTCTACGCACCTTGAAATATTTGTAGGAATTTTTTCTTATATTTTTCAATTTTTTAATTCAAATTTGAAAACACACCAAATTCTTCACTGCGCCGCTTTTTTTTTTGACCCGGAGGCCGGTAACCGTTCAAACCGCTGTGGTTTACCGCTCAAACCGTTCGGTAAACCGTTTCAAACCGGTTGAATGGGAGGTTTGATTTGAAAATTCGAATTTGAACGATTTTTAGCGGTTACCGCTCAAACCGCTACGGTAAACCGCTACCGCTGACCGACGGTTTTGTCCCAACCATCGGTAAGAAAAACCCTGTTGTGCGCTCGTGCCTTGCGTGGTACTACTCGCTAGTGAAGTACGGCGTCCGGGGCCGTATGTATGTTATAGAGCGCCGAGGCGGCGAGGTGACGTGCTGCAAACGTACGTGGTCTTGGCGTCTTGCACTTGGCGGCGGCGGAAGCATGCATGCAGCAGCTGGTGCAGCTTGCGGTTTGGCACGCACGCACGCCACGTTGGAACGATCGAGGCTGTGTTGTGGCAGCGAATGAGTGATGACTGTGCTTTTACCTAGGGGGCAACTTGAGCGCTTTTAGAGCAAGTCTAATGGATACTCCCTCTGTCCCACTATAAGTGCACTTCTAGCATTTGAAAGCCCAATTAGCATAGATGTGAAATTACCATACTACCCTTCTGAAGGTAAGACTTGACAACGATCGTTGCAGCTCTGTATGGGTTCAAAACAAATCAGAAAGGCAATCGCGTGCCACGTTTACACTCTGGGTACAATCTGGAATGTCTGAGAAGGAAAAAAATACACCAACGCAGGCGCATCCGCTGTAACCTGACGCCAGCTGTGATGGTTGCAGTAGATGGCGCTCACACAAAACGTACGATTTGTTGATGCTGCTACCAAAAGCTGCACTTATTTTGGGAAAATTTTTAAACTCTCCAGGTGCACATAAATTGGGACGGAGGGAGTACGTCTGCTTGCGGGCTGCAACAAGCTCCAGCTCATCCAAGCTTCCGGGCAGTAGTGGAGGGCCCCACATTCATTTAATGTGCTGCTGCAGTTGGGCCGCGACATGGAAGAATGGGAGCGGCAGTCAGCAGGCAGAACAGCATTTCGCCCGCTCTGGGCCGGCGACTCGCGAGTCGTCTGTTTCTCTCTCTCTCTCTTACACGTCGGAAGCTGCTGATGTATTTTGGCATTTCGCCCGCTGAGATGGCTCTATTATACTTGCTCTTACGCATCAACTTGCATTGGTTGACTATGTTGCGAGCCTGCAACTATCTTTTTCTATATCCATTTCCACGCCCCACACACGTGTCGGGGCCCGGGGGTGGGGCGGGACCGGAGCTTAGAGAAATCAACCATGGCCGGTGCCACTTGCAAGGCGCGAAGGGGGGCCAACAAGTGACCGGGGAGTAGTAGGACTTCGTTCGGCAGATTCTTGGCAGATTTGTACGGCAGATTCTTTCTGAGAGAGAAGTACTACGTGCTGATTTGTTCAGCAGATTTATTATGAGAAAAAAATACTGCGCAATAAGCCGAAATAAGACAAACCGAGCGGAGCCTACGTCACTGAACAGAAACGGCCGATGGACCGATCGAGGACGACGACGTGCGTGCAACGGCCTACGGGGATACCTCATACCTCCCTCTTCACGCCACCGCACCATACGGTCTCGTCCTCCCCACCCGCCATCTATTGACGAACGATCCTACGTGGCCGCGCGGTGGACCCGATCGCCGGCCGCCGTACGTGGCAAATCCCCTTCCTTTCCGTGCCGACACAGCCCAGCGCAATCCTTGGTGGACGGCGTGACCTGAGACCAGCTACCGATGAGCAGCGACAGGTCGTCCGTTCGTTCATTCATGCACGCGCCGCCGGCCGTCGGCTAGCTGTTGCGCGGAATTGTGTTACATATAGACGACGACGACGACGACCTGCCCCCGGCCCGTTGTAGACCATATGGAGAGTACGTACGTGGACTTGCGTGGATAGAATGATGGACATGGATTGTGAATTTGTGATTGTGAACCGCCATGGAAATGGACACATGGTCTTTGTTAGCGCTAGATTAATTAAATTTTCAAAGAAAATGTGCAAGAAGATATCCCGGACCACCACCAGGCACCAGCACCCGGAGAAGCAACCCGTACGTAGTGAAGTGCTTCCAAGTTCCAAATTAGTCGTCTGTACACCGCCATCGATCGGGGGCTCTCTGTCACCGCCCCTCATATTGTCGTCTGTACAAGGCGACATGTTGTCCACGTACGCCTATTCAGCATGTCGACATAGGGGGAGTACGTGCAGACTTGCGGCACAAGGATCCTGTACCATCATTATCTAGCTTAATAATATATCGATAATGTCACTTTCAGCAACCTTAGATTATCCACGTGTTGCACGCTTTCTTTCTGTGCTTATTGCAATATGTAAAATATTTGTGGAATGCTGACTGTTCTATCTTGTTGAAAAAGAGCAGGGGCCATGTGTAACTGTCGATCATTGGTGCCGGCCTGGAGCTGGGCGGCGCTTCGTCGGATCCTTGTGGAGCCCAGTAACTGTAGGTCTCTAGTCGTCCCAATCATCGTGGAGATGATTGCTACTTCATCTGTTTTCCAAATAATAATAATGCTCTAGAAATGTATTTATTTCACAAACATGTTTTGCCAACAAAGTACTACTATTCACTGTAGTACGTGTGCGCGCCGCTGGCCCGATACGCGGTCACGCTCCGAGATCGCACGAGTTCATGAGCGGCTGAAATAGCTCGCTCGCGCTGCTGAAAACGATCGCTTAAAAAAAACACTTTAGTCGCGCTCCGACCTCGGGGCCACTTGAGCTCGGTACGCACGATCGTATCCTAGCACTTGGACGGCGGACTCGGGCGCTGGTCGTCGTCGTCGACCGACCCCATGCGGCACGAATCACCTACGGCGACGTACGATGACTTATCGGCCGGCCCGTAGCCCCGTGTACTGTACATACCCATCGCTGGTCGATCGGGTTCTCTGGTTTATTGCGCTTTTTAGACGGTGCGCAATGCAAGCCTGGCCATAGTTTTTTAGCACTTTGGCGTTTCTGTTCACATGCGTGAATCGTTCAATTATTAACAGCAGTGACGGGGCGCGCGGCGGCGCGGAAAGGAGAAGTTATTATTGTACGAGCAAGCAAGCATCTCTTCGGCGATCGACGAGAATACGCACGAGACGAGACTCTCTGCTGGCATCTACGGGGACGCGTACGTACGTCGGTACGTGCAGGTCCGGAACGCACGCACGCGTGTAGCTAGCGTGCGTACAGTACTGTTGTGTGGAATGCATGCAGGCACGTATATATACGACGACCAATAGAACGATATAGACTATCACAGAGTGCAGATGATGAGCGCCTACGTACTACAATTTCCAGGGCTCGGTATAGGTCTGACTTCTGAGTATCTGACAGCCCAAAAATCATAATGCAGGGAAGAGAGAAAAAATATTCAAATAAAACTATATATATATAGAGAGAGACACACACAACCCATTGTCTGACTCACAACTTTATTATTGTGCAATACGTATAACTGTAGCAAAGACCAATACACACGCGTACACACCTGTTCTTTATTATCCATATATACTCCATCCGTTCTCGAATATATGTCGTTTAGGACAAGCAATCTAATTCATTTTTGAACTAGATTGCTTGTCCTAAACGACATATATTTGAGAACGGAGAGAGTACACATTTCCAGTACAAAAGTTTCTCGATACGTATAGTGGAGTGAATGACTAGTTCTCTGAACTCGTCGACCTACCCTTTGTTCTCCTGGGGAGCTGGAGAACTAGATGCATGGCTTGCCTGACTCGCGATATGTCAATGACGACGGGCGGCTCATACTTACCATATACTCTGGAGTATACTACTAGTTTAATTTGTAGGGATGGAGTGGATGTAGCGGCGAAATTGTGGGTGAATCTTCTCCGGTGAGCGTTGGCCGCGCCATATGCTTTCCTGCAATGGGAAAAAAAAGAGTGAATTTCACTGTAGGTCTATGAACTTTTGTCGAGATCTCATCTAGGTCCGTAAACTAAAAAAGTGGTCATTTAGGTCTGTAAACTTTTCTTGAGATCTTATCCAGGTCCACAAACTAAATAATCAGTCACATAAGTTCATGAACTTTTAAAGAGCGGTCATCTAGGTCCATGAACTTCTTAAGAGTGGTCGTCTAGGTCCAAGCAGTGGCGACGAGCCTCCTGGAGGCGCGAAGGTGGTGCTGCTTCGACGGTGGAAGAGCGGGCTGTACCGTGCCTCTGCCTGCGGCCGCGCATGGCTCGTCGCCACTACTTTGGACCTAGATGACCGTTCTTTAAAAGTTCATGGACCTAAATGACAACCTATTTAGTTTGTGGACCTAGATGAGACACGAGGAAGATTTATGGACCTAGATGACTATTTTTTTAGTTTACGGACCTAGATGAGATCTCGAGAAAAGTTTATGGACCTACGGTGAAATTCACTCGGAAAAAAAAATGGTCAGTCCGCGTGCAAATTAAAGATTTACAATCCCAAGAGCCTGTTTAAAAAAACTCAAAAGTAAATCCTACAAAAGACTACTAGCTCGAGTAAGGCAGGGGGTTGGAATATTCGAATGGGGAAAAAGGAAGTCCTGCAGAATCATGCATGCATGACGTATGACGACATCAGGCCCGCGCGCCCGGCCGGGAGCCGGCCTCCGAGGAATCTCCGGCGGCGGGTGAGGGTGACGTCGACGACGACCTTCGTGCAACCAAGCGGCAGGACGGGCCGGCGGGCAGGCAGAAGAACCGTCGGCGACGACCTTGTGAGGTATAAGTATAACGAAGCGGCGGCAGGTCGTCGAGCGCCGATCGGCTGGGGCAGGAGCAAAGGAAGAAAGGCGAGGTAGGCGTCGAAGGAAAGCACTGACGGTGATCGGTCGCAGGGCGTGGAGCCGTGGACGGCGCGGCAGCCGGAGGTTGCGGTCTCGGATCACTCGGGGTCGGAGCGGCGGCGGGGGAGGAGCATGGCCAGCGCGACGGAGGCGAGCGCCCAGACGGAGCTAGAGCCACGGGCCACGCCGCCGCCCCCACCGGGGCTCCTCCGGTCACGGCCACGTCGACGCACGAGGCCGCCCCGACGAGGAGCAGCAGGAGGAGGATTGCCTGGTGGTCCATTGCTCGTTGGCTAACAGAGTCGTTGAACGTTGGTGCAGTGCAGTGTGTGGCTGCGCCTCAGGAATGGCATCCTTTATATATAGCTTTGCCTTGGTGACTGTGAAGCTTCCGGGAAGAAGCATCTCGTCGCAATGCTTCGTGGACAAGTTCACAAATCTGACGAGGACTGATGATGGTTACACCTAGCTAGCTCGGGGTGCTGAGAGCGAATGGATGAGCAGAACTTGCCCGCAGTTTTCCGCGAGCTCGCGCGCCGCCGCCATGTCGCTCGCAGGGACGAGCGGTCGGTGCTGTGACCGCGACGGCCGGCGGACCGGGTGCCGCGATCTGCTGGGCGGCAGAGGATTTTTCCCGTTCGATCGGGCGTGCGAGCGTCGCGTTCCGGAGACAAACCAGGTCCTATCCGGATTTGGCTAGGTCTGACTCGGTCCGGCCCTATACAGGCACCATGTATTTTCGTGCCGGCCCGTGTCGGACCACCGGGCCGAACTGCCGTGTCGGCCCAGCCCGAGGCACGGAAGGCACTAATGGGGGCTCGTGCCATGCCAAGCACAAAATTAGAGGAATAGAAGAGAAAAATTGAATCAAGATGCACAGATCAAGAAATTCATCACATGAATCATTGAAATCAATCCATCACATGAATATTCACACATCAAATTCATCACACAAATTTCAAATTTCTTGGCCGAACTCTGCAGCGGTGACGACGAGCGCGCATCCTAGCTGGCTGGTCGCGCCACCACGGCAGCGTCTGCTCCTTTCAGCGGCGACCGACTGCGGCACGCCTGCCAGACTGCCTGGCAGAGCAAATCTCGCCGCCCCCATGCGGCACCTGGGTGCACCCCTCGCAGCAAGACGGCCGGTGCGTCTGGGCGTGGCGACCAGCTGCAACAGCGGTTGGAGGGGCGGCGGAATCACAAGAGGGAGGGAAGGCTGGGGGGGCAGCCGTGCAGGGGTGGAGGTGGCACAGGGGAGGAAGGCGGCTGGTCAGCTGCTGCTGGGTGTGTTCCGGTGGTGGAAAATGGAAAGGAAGTTAGGGTTTGTGTATATTTATATGTGGCTCGGTAATAGGCCGTCAGGACGCATCAGGCTGGCCAAAAAATGTGTCGTGCCCGTGCCGGGCCACCGTGCCGAGGGTGCGGCCCATGCTCGGTCCGACCATCGTGTCGCGCCGGCCCGAGGCACTATCCTATATGTGCCGAACCGTTCTAGTGCCGAGCTTTTTTGGACTGTGCCCGTACCAGCCCATCGGGCCTGGCCCATCTGGCGAACACGCAAATCGTGCTCCAGAAGAGTTCACACAGAACATTCTAGGGACGGATCAGTTCTGCACTTTAAACCACGGTGGCGGATTGCAAGTCTTCGCCGAGGAACAGTTTAAACGACTGAAACTAGCGCCACCAACCAGCAGTGCTTTTCTCTCAGAATAAATCTGCCACCAGTTACCAGCCAGCGGTACTTCTCTCAGAACAAATCAGCACCACCGCCAGCCAGAGAACATAGCGCTTGTCTGCCTGCTAAAGAGAGAATGTTATGGGACTGAATCTGAAAATTCTAGCCCAGGGAGGCCCATACATAAACGAAACTAACTTCTTGGGTTAGTAAGCCTTTTCTTGAGAAAAGTCTAATTTTCGACGTCCGACTATAACAGAAGTCTGATTTTCAACTGCAACTACGAAACCGGACAAGGAGAGCCATCGAACTGTCAAAAACGAGCTAATTTGACCCTTTGGTGGTATTGTATTTTCTAGAAATTTCAATTCTTTTTGATTTAATCAAAATCCATAACTAATTCATTTCAAATCCAAAATTATGAAGTTGACACCAAAAGTTTTTTCTAAAAATGTAGGCTATTGGTTGGTACTCTATTTAGTGTTATTTACATAATGTTGCTATTCCAAGTATTTCATTACTTGTAATAAAACATAAGGAACATGAACAACTAAGTTTCAAATAATGCAAAATAGAATACCAATAGATAGGTTGCATTTTTAGAAAACTTTTTGCACTGATTTGATATTTTTCTGATTTTAAATGAATTAGTTATGAATTTTTGTTTTAATTTTAAGCTTAAAAATGCAAAACCACTCTTCCAAACCACCCAAAAGGCTAAAATTGCCTGATTTTGATAGTTCAATGGCCCGGTTTGTAGTTGCAGGTTGAAAATCAGACTTCTGTTATAGTTGAAGGTTGAAAATTAGACTTCTCCCTTCTCTTCTGCTGCTTTTTCTGAGTGTGATCCCGCCTGTCTGTCTGTCTATACTTTAAAGTTTTACTAGCAATTATGCCCATGCGTTGCAACGGGAAAAAAAATCGCATACCCCTAGCCTAATGAACCTGTAGCAATATTTGTATTATAGCTCGATCTACATCCCACGTCAATTATTTCCAAAATGAGATTAAATTATATGCAAACAATTTCAAGAAATACATTATCAAAATAGTAGTAAAATCGTACCTTTGCTCTTGTCTCGTCAAAATTCCTACAAATAGTAAATATGTAGACTTTAGCTAGATTGTTCATATACAATTTGGATTTCAAATATCTAATAATTATTTATCATCTATATATTTTTCCACATCAAAAATATAAATGTGGGCTCTTGTTCAAATTATCTGACCCTGTTATATAAAGAGAAATGAATTCATATCCTTTTCATTCCATCCAAAATCATTGCCATGGTTTAGGAAATTATTTTCCAACTCCATACACAAATAGCATTATTTTATTTTTGAGATGATGGATTGAAAATACGGTCTCTATATCCACGAGTGGATATATACAACAAAAAGTTACACAAATACTTAGACTCAAAATCATTACACAAGTACTTAGAAAATCTCAAGCGAAAAACACATAAAACAAAGAAAAAGTTAGAAAGATTAAACTTCACATTTCTTCTATGTTTCAATCTCGCTTTATCCATGCAGTAGCTTCCTTGACATCTCATGTCTACTTAGAAACTTTTGATGCTAGAGTCGTCCTGCAAAATATGACAGTCTCTGGGTATCATCAAAACTTTTGCACGGGGACATGGGCACCTCCAGCAGGATCAAGCTTGAAGGTATGGATCTCGTAGCAACTCCAACAGGGCTTTTATGTGGCTTCCATGTGCTGCATAAGCAACATGTCTTTAAAGCCCACGAAGCCCAACTAAAGCCCAAGTAATAGGTCCAGCTAAGTTCAACATTTCAGAAGTTACATTAAATGCGAATAGGCTTGTAGTCTAATGGTAGGATGGTCCAGTGGGACGCTACCCACCAGGGTTCAAATCCTGGTGTTCGCACCTTTTTCCTGGATTTATTCCGGGATTTTCCGGCGTTATGCTTTAAGTGGTAAGCAACGTTCCCGTCGACGACGAGGCGCCAGTGGTGACTTCGAGAATCTCCAGATCTGCCGGTGCTCAGTCCTTCGAAGGTGCTCATAGGGGTAGGGTTTGCATACGTGTATTCATAGGGGTGAGTGTGCGTGCGTGTTGTGAGCGTCTGTGTTGTACTGTGTAATCTCAAAAAAAACCAAGATTCAAATCCTGGTGCTCGCAACTTTTCCTGGATTTATTCTGGGATTTTTCGGCATTATGCATTAAGTGGTAAGTGACGTTCCCGTCGACGACGAGGCGCCATTAGTGACTTCGAGAATCTCCAGATCTACCGGTGCTCAGTCCTCCGGAGGTGCTCATAGGGATAGGGTTTGCGTACGTGTGTTCATAGGGGTGAGTGTACGTGCGTGTTGTGAGCGTCTGCGTTGTACTGTGTAATTCTAAAAAAAGTTACCTTAAATATTTTCCAAACACTAAATCAATATTTATAAATATTGAATTCAACATTCAACATTTTTTCACTATTCAACATTTTGTACCATCTATTTCAACATTCGAAGAAACAAAATTCAACATTTGAACACAAACGATTCAACATTTTTCGTCATTTCTTCCTTGGAACGCAGACGACCGGTCGGAGGCCCGCCATGCGCGGGGCCGGCGGTGCTCAGGGCCGGCGCGGCAGGGGCCACAACGCGCGGCGCACGAGACTGGCTCCCGCGAGAAGCCGAGCACGCGGGGTAGTGGCGGAGCCCGCCGGCTCCCTCGGCGGAGTGCGCGGGGCTCGTCCAGCACCCGCGACGGCCTGTGGCAGGGGCGCGCGGCTCGGCGAGAGAAGCAACGGCGGGCCGACGGCGGAAAGGACGACGGGGGGGGCAGCACTAGGCCGCGGCGAAGCCAACTATCAAGACGGCAACGACGGAGCAGCTCTGAGGCAGCGATAGGGCAACATGATCGGACGGTTGGAGGGTGTAGCACGAATCTTAAACAATAGAAGTCAAATAGTTAACGGGCTACGGAAAGCCTGATAGGATTTCCGGTAACGAAAGTGCGTACCAATGCATCTAGGTTTTTTCTTATAAAGGACAAATGCTTCTAGGCTCGCCTACGGCCTACCTAATTCTTGCCGGGTTTCCCTGCTTTCTCTGGCTAACTGGCCCAACTGAACAGGCCCGTGTGGAGAGGAAAAAAGGTGGTGCCAGCGCTCGCCGGACGTGGGAGGCCTGGAGTTCGGTGGGCCTAGCTGGGCTCGGTGGAGTTGCGTGCACGAGAAGCGCGAGGACGTGGCTTGCGTTGTTTTCTCTAACTCGTATTCTTTTCGGTTTTGGACTTAACATGTCGTTTTTATCTGTTTTGACACGAACGAATTCTCCATGGTAATATGACGGGCGAAAAAATAAGGCAGAAACAATCTTTGATTTAATATTAGAAAAAAAGGGCAGAAACACTCCTTGTTTTAATATTAGGTAGAGATTAACCAGTCTAAAACAGAGACGTCACGAATTGATTACCCTCTCGTGGTGCAAACGGATTGAATACGGACAAATACATGAGAGTACAAATACTACTTACTATGTCTTATATATTAATTCTGGCACTGATTTGATATTTTACTGATTTTAAATGAATTAGTTATGAGTTTTATATTAATTCTAAGCTTTTAAAATTTTTAAAAAATGCAAAACCACTCTTCCAAACCACCAAAAGGGTCAAGATTGCCCAATTTTGACAGACCAGTGACCCTTTCTGTCCGGTTTTGTAGTTGCATGTTGAAAATCAGACTTTTGTTATAGTTGAGGGTTGAAAATTATACTTCCCCTCTTTCTTCTGCCGCTTTTTCCGAGTGTGATCCCGCCCGTCTATCTGTCCGTCCGTGCTTTGAAGTTTCATTAACCGGCTCAAAACAGAGACGTCACGAATTGAATACCCGCTCGTGGTGCAAACAGATTGAATGCGGACAAATACATGAGAGTACGAATAGTAGTTACAATGTCTTCTTAAATTTGGATAATTATTTTCTGTCAAATTTGGATTTGGTGCTTTTGACTACGGAACCTTTTTCATTCCTTCATCAATCATCAGTAGTGTTCGTTCTTGGCATTATCTGTGTGTCCACGCCTGGACCTAAAAAATCACGCCAATGGCGGGCAAATTCCCCCTGCAACACCTCTTTGTCGATGAAATGAGGTCATCCTTCCATTCTTAGATGTGCGTTCTAATTTGGTTTTAAATTTAACGACGAGGTAGTGTGCAAGTATGATTTTGTACATCATGCGCTGAGTCTCGAAATGGTTCGGCCGGCTTTCATGCGGAAGCTGGTTATGAAGCCCTGCGTCTCGAATTCGAAGTGTTCCCGGCAATCAGACCCCGGGCACGGGAACCCCCTCGAACCGATCGATCTTTCGTCGACACGAACGTTGCAGAAAGAATTTGCATGGCCTTTTATTTCGATATATACTGCTTCGCTCGCCGTCGCCGGGGAGCGCCGCGCGTGAGAAGGAAACTGAGCAGAGGAGGCATGCAGACATGCAGTGGAGGGAAGCCGTTGAATTGGTTGCAGCGGGCGGGTGGGTCCGAGTGACTCCGCGCCGTGACGCCGAGCACGGGCGGCGTGGCAAGGTCAGCAGCGGATCCGGATCCGAGCGGCCGGGACCAGCCTCAGGCATTGTGCTGCGCCCCGCGCGCACGTCGGCGAGTGGTGCCGGGCTCCTCCGCCGCCGCGCGCTCTTGTTGCTCACGGCTTGTTCGCCGCCGGCGGGCGTGCCGTGTTCTCCGGACGCTTGCGGCGGATGGGAAACCGCCGGTCCCCGTCGAACGTGGCACCTGGCACGACGAGCAGGCACGGCAGCGGCCACCGTGCGTGCGACGACGGGGACGTACGCCTCGCGGCGGCGGCTGCAGCGAATGGCGGGCACGCGCGGAGCCTCTGGTCCCGCGTAAGCCGGCGAGCGCGGGCGCCCGAGGCGTCGGTGGCAAGGGCCATGGAGCAACCACGTGCGCAACAGGCCAACAGCCGCTGGTGCAAATACGCGCGTGCGGCCGGCGGTCTCCACGGAGCAGAGTGGGCATGGTCGCATGGACTTCGCCACACGCAGCCGCCCCGGGGGCGCCTGGAGCCCCGAGGCCGTTGCGAGGCACCGGCGTGCAGTCCGGCTTGCCACGACCCCAGGTCCGGCAGCTGAGACACCCGCCCGCAGCACTCGCACGCCGCCGCGCCGCTCGACTGCCGCCGAAAGGGTGAAGCGGCCGCAGGGCGCCCGCCGGTACGACGAACGAGCAGAGCGCCGCACGGTCAGTGCGGAAGGCGACGGGCGCACGCACAGGCAGGTGTATGTCCCCGGGGGCGCCCGCCGTCCACGCACCTGCCTTCCCGACCGCGACCGGCCACCTCCTCGATCCCCGGGCAGAGTCATCATCATACGTCGCGGCGGCGGCGCGTGGGAAAGACGGCGAGGGAGGTGGCGACGACGAGCCACAGGACGTACGCCGCGAGGGCGAGCGGCCATGGGAACCGGGGTCCCAGAGCCGGCGCCACGGCGTTGGTGCAGGCCACTGCGGCGACGAGCACGAGCACGAACCGGACTCCGGCCGCGTCCATGGCGAAGAATCCCCCGGATCCGGCCGGACTCGGTGGACCGATCGATGCGTATAGCTTCGTCGAGCCGGCGGGGCAGGCTTGGTTTGGTCGCGCAACCTCACAAGCTCTGAGCCTCTGACTCTGAGCTACCTCGGTGCCATTTCTTCTCGATCAGGTTGTGCTTGGCCCCTGCATCGATCGATCGATCGATGCGTGTTTATATAGACCCTCCGAAGCTGACAGGGACTGCGTTCCCCTCCGAAGCTGCCGGGAAGCTTCCCTGCAGAGACGCCAATAAGCCATCCTGCCGGGCCCCCCGCATGGAGCGACAGGGACACAGCTTCGGCTTGGCTTTGGCGACCACTCCCTCTACCCCCTCCTCACCTGCTCTCCTGCGTTCAGACTTCAGACATCGCGGGGGAAAGCAAGGCCATCCCAAGCACATGCGGAAAATCCGGCTCAGCATCTGCTAGCTAGCTGTTCCGAGCTCCCCATCTCTCACATCCTATCGCTTCTACAGTGTGAAAGGGATCAACATAAACCCTTGCACTTGCAGCTGTCAGGAGTATGTGAAAGAACCGAATAAACCCTTGCAAGTGCAAGGAGGCTGGGCTCTTCTTTGCCCACCTTTTTTTGAAATAGGGCCTTGTTTAGTTGGCTAGGAATCCTCCTTTCCACTCTCTCTCCATCACATTAAATACACCAAAAGACATATGTTCGGAATACTAAATGTAGATGAAATCAAAAACTAATTACACAGTTTTGATGGCCTTTGCGACACGAATCTTTTGAGCCTAGTTAGACCATGGTAGGACAATATTTACCACAAAAAACCGAAATTTACCTTTTGCTACAGTGTGTCAAAAAGGCAAAATTTTCTTATATCTAAACAAGGCCTAGGTTACGTTCTCTGCCCAGCTCTTCATTTCCATCACCACAGCACATATAGTACAAACCCATAGCAAATTTTCTAATTGCATACTGTACGTAGCAATGATTTGACAGTAAACTACAGATTCCACGGAACCAAATGAAGCAGCAGCACATATACTCCATCCATCTAGAAGTAAGCTCCATAAATATAATATACTCCCCAAATTGTGGGTCGTTTTGACAAATTTTTATTCATAATTTTTAATATGTATATATAGACATAAGTGTATACTTAAGTGAATAGTAAAGGATGTAAAGTGTGTCAAAACGACCTACAATTTAGAATGGATGAAGTACTTTTTACATGACAGATAGAGAGTACTGTTGTATCTCATTTCTACTCCGTTGGAGGAATACACACACAGAAACAAGCAAGCAAGTAACATGAGCACATAATTAAGTGCCATGAATATTGGGCTCTTGGTCGCCTACGATCCCATTCTTGACCCTTAATTGTCTGCTGCCTTGCTACACCAACACATACAAACTTTGGAGGACCGAACTTTTTTTAACACTTTTGTTTATCTTTTAATATCTACTCCTTCCGTTTTAAAGTACTTGTCATTCTAACTATTTTAGATACAATTATTTTAGATACATTTGTTTTGTTATGCACCTAGATAGTTGGTACGTTCACATACATAATAAATAGATGTATTTAAAAAGGACAGAATGACACATATTTTGAAACGGATGGAGTATATGCAAACAAGTACACGACTAACTGCAGAGAGGAGTGCATTGTTATTGGCACTGTTCCAGCAGCTTCTTTTTTTTTTAAATCTGTGGTGGATGGATGAGAAGGAGCATACCCGCACACAGACGCTCGGCGTCAGATCTATCCACAAAGATCGAGCGGTCGCAAGACAAGATAATTGAAGCACCGGTTGGTTGATGGATTCGTGCACGTACGGCTTGTGGAATCCTCCTCATGATCACGCGCGGAGGATGGCGGCGAGCGCGGTGGACGCGAGGGCCCAGAGAAGGAAGCAGGAGAAAGCTACTTGGCCAGCATGGCCACGCCGGCGCTCCGTTCGCTGTCGTGACCGCTGCGACGACGACGATGCCGGAGGCGGCCGCCGCCGCGAGGAGGACGAAGAAGGGCAGCAGCGGCGTGCTCCGTTCCATGGTGACGCTATAGCTGCCTTGTCTGTGGTGTGTGCTTCCTACGTTTTGGTTTGCTCTCTGTGTTTTATATGTAGAAAAAAAAAAGAATGGGGATCGATCTGGCTGCGGTTGTTGCCACCTGAAACTTCCATATTACTCCGTATATAGGTACGCGTACAATACGCAGTGACGTACTATTCCGAATACACAAATCGATTCTTCGATGACCGGCCGATCGATAACCCTTGTCACGCCTGCCAGTGCTTCGCGGAGGACAGCACGTTCACCCCGACACTGTGTGAGCAAGCTAATCCGTCCGTCCACGTACTTGCTGCCGGCGCCGACCTCCTCGTATGTAGTAGCTTGACGAGTCGGCGTCCCCGCGGCCGGTGCTTTTCTCTGGTAGCGCGTGGTGATTGGTCCGACGTCGCTTTCCCTTGTTGTGCTTTCCAATCTCATGTCATGTCAGGTGCCAAACTAACAATTTAGGATGTGTTCAGAAGCCCAAATTTTTTCAAAAAACATTTTATCATCTATCACATCCCATTACATCATCTATCACATCCCATTACATCACCTCTCACTATTCATCTGACATTACAGTGTATTTTACACTAATTTTGATTAGAATTGTCAAACTTTACCCAAATTTTTGAGCTCTAAACACACCCTTAACCATCCCGTCGTTGACTGACCTCACGGCCCGGCGCGGCCGATGGACATCGCCGATCGGGCCACGAAGGCAGCTGCCGGCCGCCGCCGGACACAGCGCTGTGATCCACGCTGTTGTAGTTATATTACTACTTTGTGGGTCCGGTTTGATTACACTACTTCGCCGGTCAGTATATTATTCTTTCACAACTTACGTCAAAAAAAAATTAGTGTAAATATACAAAATGTCAAATCAAATTTAAAATAACTTTGGCGATGAAATAAATCATAAAATTTTTCATGCCAGCGCGGTGACAAGAGAGCTGGTTGCACACGCACTCCAACACCTCTCCCTCTCACAGCTCGGTCTCTCCCATCTACTGTGTACGTGTTCCTCAAATACTCCTATTGTAGTATTGTTGGATGAGGCCTCAGAGTTCAAACAACTGTGATGTGGTGACAACAAACCAAGGGTGACAAGTGACAGCTTTGCGATGCCGCCATTGCGGCACTGCGGTTCTCATGATTGGTGGGCAAGACGACCGTGCGCAGCGCTGATTTGGCCACGTCGCCAGGCCTGAGGCCTCGGCTCCGCGGAACCGACACCATGGCGCCATGCATGCCGTGCCCGAGAGGTCGGCCTCGTCAATCCGCCATGGCCATGACACGGCAAGCCGGTGTCCGCCGGCCGGCCAGCCGCGGGGTCAATGTTTTGAGATGATGGAAGGAAGAAACGGCAACTAGTAAATCTTTTTTTTATAAGGCCGCGCAGTTATAAATTATAAGGAAGTTGGATTGGAGTAGCAGGCATATTTAATCAATGTGCCTACGATTTTTCAGACTCCTAATTAATTTAATTCAGAATGTTATCGTGATCAACGCATGTGGAAGATATCTGCCTTCTAGAGAGAGGGATAAGATGGGGGTGCACTAGGAAAGAAAATTGTCACCGATGGTAGAACACAAAAGGGTGAGACGTAATAGAATTTTAGGCGACCAGAGACAGGCGTTCAAACACTTCACCCAACCCATCGATGAAGATGACCAAGATACTCGTTTTCTTAATTTTTTGAAAAAGGACTGAAGGACTACTACAAAATTGAAAGAAATGCCTCCCGACCCGCGTATGTAGCAACTTGATGGACTTGAATTATGCTTATGCAGTGACAACTGACAACTGACAAGGAACCTTCAACATGATCCCCTTCTCGGAGCAACTTGATGGAGTCTGAGTTTTTTTTGGTTTGTTTGACTTTTACAGGGGGACGGGCGTGATGGACACTGACTGTTTAACCCCTTAAGAAAAAAGAAATCATAGCCCCACAGATGCACACACCTCATAACTAAGCTCATATATCTAATTAACTAAGCTCATATGTCTGATTAATTTAGCGGGCAGGAGAATTGTTTTATGACCAGCAGAAAAAAAAGTCAGATATCAGACCGGCCGGTATAGCAAAACCGACCCTTTCTTTATTCTCCTTTTGTCTTCTCTCTTTTTTTCAGCTCAACAAATTCCGGTCATTTTTATTCTCCCAATATTAACCAAATATGGTTATGTTTACACTAGTCAACCTTTTATGAATAAAATAAATAAAATAAAAATTCATCCAGCAGAGATCATGCGAACCTTTGCAAGATCATCACGTATTTTCCTTTTTGCAGGAGGACTCTGAAATCTTAAACAGACATGGACCTTTTTGGTTCTCTAGACATGCACGCATCAACCGAAACTGTCTTCACAAGCATGTTGAATAATATCAACCAATGCAAAGAGGGGTAAAAGGAGATAGAGATCAAAACATCTGTCGTCGTAAATCGATCAAACAATTTTGGGGCGCAAATAAATGTAGTAAGGGTTCAAGCACTTTATAAGTTTGTAGTATGTACTGTATTTCAAATATATGTGTACAATAATACAAAGGACGCGTAGTACATGATGATTATATTATAATAGCGCAGTACAATACAATACAAGTACATTCTCCTACTAATAGATGGAGAATTTAATTAGACAACCGTCCAGACTCATGATCTTGGCGTGGTTGGAGCTCTGAACCAGTCGTTTACCCTGTCCGTTTCTTTTTGAAGAGAAATGGCGAGTCACCGACGACCGCAACGACGACTCAACGAGCCACAAGATCCGTCAGGTTCTGGCGCGTGGAACATACCATATATACCTTGACTAAATGAAAGGGGATGCATCGAGAAAGATGAAGCCAAGTGGATAAGCTCTTACAGCTAGCCCGGCCTCTAGAGGTGAACTTCAAGTGGGATCCCAGATTTATGGGTGTCTCCGGCGAGGTCGACCGCCGTGCATGTGGGTCGATCGATCTGCCGGCGAACGCCGGCTGCCACCATGGCCACGTACGTCTCCTGCAACACAAGGAGAAGCAAACCCAATCAAGAACCTCAGAGGGAGTCGATCATAAGTTTCCCGGAGAGATCTAGCTAGGTGTACCTACTACTAGTAGTAGTAAAAATTTTCCTCCGGGAAGATAGGAGCATGGGAAAAATGGAGTGACAATTAGACCGAGGAAATCATCAGTGAGAGCCCCCTTAAATTAGATGGCCGCGCCATGGCAAATTGGCAAGCCCAGCGCCAGCGGCTTCTCGATATCACGTGCACCCGCCCGTCCCAGCTGCAGCAGCGACATCCGGCGACCGGCGTCGACGACGTACGGCTGGTGGACTCCCGTCCGGCCGGCGGACAACACAAGCAGCCGAATAATAATAAAAAACCTAAGGGGGAGGAGGTAAGAGCACTGACATCGATAATGAATGAGCGAGTGAGAGCCGGGCAGCCGTCGATCGACGCGAGAGCTCACTCGGCGCCGCCGCCGCCGCGGGGCGCGCGCAGCAGGTGAACCGCGAGCGCGGCGGACGCCAGGACCCACATGAAGAAGGCGAAGAACGCCTCCTCCGGCAGCGGCGGGCGGCTCTCCGATGTGAGCGCCGTGATGCAGGCTGAGGCGGAGGCGGTCAGGAGGAGGACGAGGAGGAGCAGGTGCTGCGCCATCGCCGGCCGGGAGTCGGGACTCGGGAGACTGCTTGGATGAGGTCCCCGGGCGAGACGACTTTGATGAGAGCCCCGGGTGGGGGGCCTCTCTGTGTGTGGCAGAAAGAGCCGGTGGCGCCTCCTCTCTTGCTCTATCTCCTCTTTTATAGCGTTCGAAAATGGCGGCCGCGTTCGTTTTCCCCCCGATTATTAGAAAACTCGAATGCCGCGTGGTTTTTCTTGTGAGGCAGCCCGCACACAGCTTCGGCGAAGCTACTTGGCCCGCCATGGAAACTTGCATGGCATGAGCACAACCCCACCGACCGACCACCGTGCCTCGCATCCCGTCGTCGTCCGTCGCGTGAAGCCTCGCATCCCGTCGTCGTCCGTCGCGTGAAGCCGCGCACGGCAGGTGCAGTGGTTGGTACGTACGCGTAGAAGAGGTAGGGCCATGCGTAGTAACATGAAGTGGCAGCTTCTTGGATAATTAAAAGTCCTCCGTAAAATGCAAGGAGAAGAGATCCTTAGAGATGATATGATCATAAAAGTTCGTTCTCTCGAAAGAAAAACCCGAACTAAAATTACTACGTGCAGTAACAATACATCTTTTATACTGGTAGCGCGTATGGCTTTGTGAGCATGCATGCATGCGCATGCATTTGTTGCCAGAGACGTAGACTCCAGACTCCAGTACATACTCAGAGAGGCGCGCTCCACTGCTCCGGGCAAGGAAATGTCCACGCGGCCGGGCAACGGAAAATGCCAGGAACGACCCGGCCGAGGGTGCAACTGCCCATGTCCATGTGAATCCTCAGTTCCGTGTCCGCATGTGAATCCTCAGTTCCGTGTCCGGCCGCGGAGTGATTTACGCATATATCATTAAAAAAATAGTGATTACGCATATGTTATAAAAAATTCTCAGACACCTGTGTGTCATGACTTCAACTTTCGTTTACCTGTATGTCATTCCGTCCATTTTCTGAGCTAATGGTGTCAAACCGACGGGTGAAATGACCATTTTACCCCCTTGGGCCCCACCGATCTTCCTTCTCCTCCCCTTCTCCTTTCTCTCGCTGCCGACCATCACCCGGGACGGCGCGCGCGATCCGCGCTCTCCTCACCGCCTCCTCCAGCTCCGCCCGCGGCCGGCAGTCGTGCCGCCGCCAGCCCCTGCGCACGCGCCGTGGCGCGGAGGCCGCGGGAGAGACGGCCGGAGGAGCGTGCTGCACGTGATTTTCGCCTCCGTCCTCCACACCCCGTTCCTGCGTGGATCAGGCGAGGCTGCTCGCAAGCAAGCCGCTATATATCTTTCCTATCTGAAATAGTAATAAATCTTGCTGGCAATTCGTTCTGCTATGCATCAATTCATGCAATCGGGTTCAATTTTTTTTACCATCTGTGAACCAATTCCTGGTCCCAGGCATCTTGATTTGGCCGGCACTTCCATCGGAGAACTGCTTCCATGTATGCAGAGCAGCGGCACCAGGCCAATTGCTTGGGTCCATGGTGGAGGGCGTGCTCGGCGAGTGGCCGCGGTGCCTGGAGCGCGATGACGTCCCCGTGGAGCACGCGGGGCAGAGGAACGTGTGGAGCAGAGGATGGAAGAGAGGATTGGCGAGGGAGCCATGGGTGGCCGCGGAGCTCGCGCGCGCCCCATGGCCGCCCGCGGAGCTCGACGCGCGCCGCCATGGCCGGCCGCAGAGCTCGCGCGCGCCATGGCCCGCGGCTTGGAGACGAGACGGGCTGGAGACGAGGCCTGGCCGGGAGCCGCGCGGGCGCGCCGGCCTCTGCTGCCTGGCCACGCGGGCGTGCCTGCCCCCTGCGCACTCCGTCGGAACCACGGCGGCGGCGGCGACCATGGCCTCGTCTCCAAGCTCGCACGGGATGGACAACACGCGATGGACATGTAAACGGGCAGGGGCAAAATAGTCATTTCCCTATGTGGGTCTCACATGTCAGATCAGTGCAACCGTTAAGTTCTAACAGAATGTGGACGGAATGACACATGCGTAAACAAAAGTTGAGATCATAACACACAGGTGTCTCCAAACTTTTTTGTGACATGTACGTAACTGATTACTTTTTTAATGACATGTGCGTAAAAGACTCCCGGCCGCGACGTGCGCGCGCGGAGACTGGAGTGGATAGAGCCGAGATGCGGACGTTCGCGTCTCGTTTGCTGGCCTCTTTTCTCCTCGTTCCGGGGGGACCCGCTATCTCGTCCCTTTCTCCTGCGCCCCACGCGCTCCCGCTGCCGCTCACCATATGCAAGGAATCCGATCGATCGACGTATGTTGTTTTCGTTGAAAAGAAATAGTATTTACTCATCATATTTATCATATCTTCTCTCATACAGAAACATTATTTTAGTACTATTTATTTACAATTTTACGGACCCAACTTCACTAATTTCCTTGTTCTAGCATCTTCCTTCTTCCTCCACTTTCCAGTTCGTCCAGCCAGACCTACCAGGCTTACGTTGGATTCAAACTTTTTTACTACACGCAGACAGCTAGATAGAAAATTTCATGGCGGTTTTTGTGAAAACGAACACCGTACACACATCGAGAAGTGCTGCCCCAGTCCAGAGACGATGGACCGGCGGTTGCCGTGTCGCCTCGCAACGTGACGTACGGCTGTTGGAAGATGCCGCGGGAGCGCACACCACTGTCTCATCTCGATCGGCCGCCGGTACGGTGCATCAACTTCGTGTGCCAATACTACACTGTACGCACACAGCGACTTTTTTTTTTTACTTTTTAGCTTTTAAATTTTTTTTCACAAATACACTCCTAACAGGAAGATTTTCAACGATGAGAGTCTAGTTTTCGAAATCTTTGTGTTAGAGCCTTAGAGGTGTATTTGTGATTTTTTTTTTCAAAAAAAACTAAAAAGTAAAAATGTCGGGCGCACATATGCTAAAAAGGCATAATAAGCTGGTTCGCATCTGTTCCAATGATGAGTCTGTTCGGCTGGCATATTGAACAGTGCTCGGCTGATAGATTGTATAGTGTTGTGTGAGAGGAAATAAGTCGAGATAAGCTGTGCTAAGATAAGCCGAACGGGCTCGATAACAACGTAACGTCGTGGTCGTACGTCGAAGACTCATTCGTTCTCTGATGGCAACGAGGCTTATTATCCGAATACTTGGACAGCACGCCTTTACCACCGGCCACAAGATACTACATGGCGAGTCAATCAATAGACAATCGCACGGACGCCGGCAAAAAGCGCATGGATAAGCTTTGGATTCGCGCGTCCGAGTACAACACACCCCTCCTACCCCCGGCTGGCCTGATCGCCGAGTTTGCCCTCGCCACCGACGTGGCTAATTATGTTTGCTTCCGCGTCGCTTGCCGACCGTGGCAGCGGTGCTCGCCGGATTCGCGAGCGGGCGGCCTGGATAGACGCTTCCTCCCCGTGAGTGGATCATGCTTGACAAGGCGCTCGCTGGCCCTCGATGCTACCGCTTTCTTAACGTCTCCACCGGTGAGTGCATCAGGTCTCAGGATGGACATCCCGGAGCTCGACGACGACCACAGGTTGCTCGTGCTCACCCCCGAGGGCCTCCTCTTGCTGCTCCAACAAGCCACCCTGGTCGTCCGCCTGCTCAACCCGCTCACACATCAGTTCACCGACTTTCCCCGGTTGACCGCGCTGCTGCAAGTAAGCATGTAAGTGGGTACCCATTGGGTCAACCAGTGGCTGACCCAAACAACCCATTAATATTTGTTTGGTGTTTTGGGTTACACTGACCCATAACAACACCAATCCATCTACACTATAATACACTTCAAAAACCAAACCAATCCAAATCATTTACTCATTTTTCTTTTTATCTCAAAACTAACAAAATCATTTCAATTATCTAATTTTAAGGTCTAACTTTGGGTGTGGACCCCACATAAGGATCTGGTTTCATCAAGTTGTACGGAGTAGCGGACTGTCATATTAAGCATCTTCAGCAAATTTCGGTCAAATCTGCTAAAATTTTATAGTGTGAACGCGAGCTTTTAATTCTAGGGTCCGGCTCTGGAGGTGGGTCCCACATATAGATTTGAGTTCACCGATTTGCACAGAGTAGCGGACTATCATATTAAGCATCTCCAGCAAATTTCGGTCAAATCCGATTAAATTTTATAGTGTGAACGCGAGCTTTTAATTCTAGGATCCGACTCTGGAGGTGGGTCCCACATATAGATTTGAGTTCACCGATTTGCACAGAGTAGCGGACTATCATATTAAGCATCTCCAACAAATTTCGGTCAAATCCGATTAAATTTTATAGTGTGAACGCGAGCTTTTAATTCTAGGGTCCGGCTCTGAAGGTGGGTCCCACATATAGATTTGAGTTCACCGATTTACACAGAGTAGCAGACTATTATATTAAGTAATCTCCAACAAATTTCGATCAAATCCGCTAAAAATTTATAGTGTGAACAGGAGTTTTAAATTTCAAGGTTCGACTCCGGACGTAGGTCCCACATAGAGAGGATGAGCTTGGGATGAGACCTTTATGTAGCAATTAGGTTACCCAAGTAACCCACAACGCTCAACACTACTTAACACCAAAGTTTTAGTAGGTCGATGTCGGAGTTCTGTAACCGCCGGCCAGTAAATTTCTCGGATTGCGTGCCGGGCCTCGGACGGTTGCGCAAACGGGGGGTACACAGGATTTATACTGGTTCGGGCCTTCGAAGAGTAACACCCTACGTCCAGTTCGTGCTGCTGTGTTATTTGCGCTGATTTGTAGTAGGGGTTACAAATGGGCGAGAGAGGGTGCTTGGTCCTAAGTCTCTGTAGCGTGAGAGCCATGGATGACTGGAGGTAGAAGAAGGAAAAAATGAGAGAGGCCTTCCCTCCGAGGAGAAGAGAGAAGAGGAAAGTAAAAAGTCAGAGAGCTCCTCGAGAGGACCCTGCTCTCCCTTTTATCAAACAAGGGGAGCAGGTTACATTAATGTGATGGGACAAGCCAGGAGGGAGAGAGTGTGCATGCACAACAGGTGTAGGGGGGAGCTCTTCACTCGTGCCGTGTGTCCCGCCGTCCTTGTTTGCTGCTGTTGCTGCATGCGGTTGCCTGTCCCGGTGTCGCTTCTTCACATGCAAGTGATTGGAGTAATGAACGCCTCCAACACCTAGCACATGCATGGGAAATAAGGACCCACAACTACTCGGGAGGGATGCCAACTAGTCGGAAATCACATGGTTGGAGAGCACATGACGCCATGGAGTTGATTTATGGCTGTTTTCCTGCATGAAAATAAATCCAGAAAACCACCAAAAATACCCCGGAGGCCATCGTGGCCGTGATAGTCGCTCGTAATCGCTGTCACTGGGTACCCATAATATTGGGTCCCGTCAGTAGCCTCCGAGCCTGGGAGGGAGTTGTAGACTCGTTCCCAGGCTCAGTCGAGAGTGTTTGGTGTTAGTGTTGTTCTCGATTTTCCCGGTGGGTGCGCGCGAGTGCATCCGCCGGATGTAGCCCCCGAGCCCGCGGGGGAGTCGAAGATTCGCTCGCGAGGTTAACGATTTTAGAGTCGAACATCGTTCGTTAGGGGTGTAGTTGCACCCGAGTTTGCGGGAGGAAGATGAATTTTTGGTGACCTCGCACGGCGCGAGGCACTAGTCGGGGAGTCGGTGTCCCTTTTCGTTGCGTCTCCCTCACGCTTCCTTTTCGTCAGGAAGGAGGGGTTGGGTGACTTCGAAGCTTGCCTCGTTGGCCGAGTCTCGGTACCCGGTGAGCTGCATGCGGGTGAGTTCGAGTGAAGCCTCAGAGCCCCATTCGCCGGGCTCCGAATGGATCAGCTGGTGATCGACCTCAGATTCCTGATGGTGAAGTCATCTAGTTACCGAGCCCGTTCGGTTAGGCTCGGCGGCTCGTTGCCTTTCCGTCGGGGGGAAAAACCATGACCTATTTTTTCATCAAGACTCGAACGCAGTTCAGGATGCCCGCGATGCTCGTGCGTCCGGGTTCCGGCCGCTGGGGCCCATCCCTCGCCGCCCCTCGCTCGGGTTTTCGGGAGCGGCTGTCGAACCCTTAGACGGGCCAGCCTTCGAACTCCCTGTCATCGGTGCGTGGCGCCGACCTTCGGGTGCAGAGCCGCGAGGAGCCGCCGGGGCCATCGGAAGAGTGCGCTGCTGTCGTCGCGACCGTCAGTAGTAGTCGTCTAGCCCCCGAGCGTGAGGGCCAGGTGGTGGTCGCCGTCCCCCAGCCCCCGAGTGCGAGGGCCGAGTCTGCGGTTGTGTTCCTGCAAAAGGAAATCGGGGGACAACAGTACATGGTGCGACAAATTCCAATTTTGAAGAAAGAGCATTTGACAGTTACAACAAGAAATCTAAGTCCAACTCTTTTCAGTCTATTTAATTTCCTCGGGAAGTGTTCCTGTTGCGTTTAAGCACCTGACCCCCGACAGCCGCATCCGTAGCGCAGGGAGCAGGCCGCGTGCACGCGTAGGAAGTGTAGGCGTGGGGTCGAGGTTTCACGATTTAAGGCGTGTGCTTCCCGAGTACTTTTAGCGACTTGTGTCAGAGAGGAAAAAGATATGCGTTGATATGTTCCGGCGACGCATGCCAGGGTGTGTTATAACTGAAAAACGGTGGTGCTAAAAGTACGCTTAGCTCGATTTCTGTTCGCGTCGGGGGAGTCGGCGCGTCATTCCCGGGCCCGTCCTGATCAGCCCCCGAGCTTCGTGTCGCTCGCGGTGGTCGAGCGGACGGCGTTGTTGTTGATGGCGGCGCCGGCGAGGAAGGACGAGGTACGACGACGAGCAGCTACGCAGCGATCAGTCTCGGCTTGCCGCCGCCCATCGTGTTGCTCGAAACGGCTTTGTTCAGATCAGGGCGGCGAGCAGACGATGTTGCAGTTCGTTGCCTACACAAGAAAACTTGGGTACAGATAAGAAAATCATGTCTTTAGGTCTGAGAGGCGATGTTCCCGAGTGGGAACTTCACTTATCGCAATTGTTTTTCCGTTCCCGAGGAGTTTCTCGGTGTAGACTCGTTCGCACGACTTCCTTCCGCCTCGCACGAGTACTCTCCGCCTCGCACGAGAAGACCCTCCGAGGAGTTCCTCCGAGAAGCCCCTCCGAGGAATTTCCGCCTCGCACGAGTAGTTCCTCCGAGAAGCCCCTCCGAGGAGTTCCTCCGAGAAGCCCCTCCGAGGAGTTTCCGCCTCGCACGAGTAGTTCCTTCGAGAAGCCACTCCGAGGAGTTTCCGCCTCGCACGAGAAGGCGCCCCGTCCGAGTAGATTCGTGTCCATCCCCGAGTAGTAGGAGCGATTCGCACGAGCACTTTCCGCCTCGCAAGAGTAGTTCTTGTACGCCTCCGACTAGGTCTTCCTGCAAAGAAGAAAAAGTAGAGACGTGTCTCCCGCGTGGGGATAGCTCGCCGCCGGGATCCCTGAGGGTCGTCGCGCGGCGGGGAGCGGAGGCGGTCGCCGGGAGCGGGTGCTGCGGCGGGAGGAGGAACGGGCGTCGCAGTGGTCGGGCGCCGTCGTGTCGGGTCGGGCGGCCGCGGCTTGGAGGAGAGGAAAAAAAAGGGCCGCCCGCCGCGTCGTCGTGAAGAGGATGGGGGCCGCGCCGTGCGAAGACGAGGAGGCGGGGCCGGACGCGCTGCGCGAGGCGGAGGGGCCGCAGCGCGAGGTCGCCGGATGCCGAAACGGAGGTGCCGCAGTGCGGGGCCGCCGCGCGCCGATGTCGAGGAGTGGGTCGTCGTGCCGCCGGCTGCAGGTGTGGCCCGAGGAAGTGGATGCCGCGGGTTCCGCGCCGCCGGTCGTGCAGGGGCGAAGAAAAAAGGAGCGAGGCAGGAGATGCCGCGTCAGGCTGCCGCCCGCCCGCATACCCGGACGGAGGCGTGGCTGGCCTCCGCGTCGGGGCCACCGCCCGCCCGCGCGTCGAAGTGGAGGCGAGGTAGGAGTCTGGCGGCGCTTGTCGGGGGAGATGGAGTCGTGGAACCGTGTTCTCGGGAGGAGCTGCGTGGCACCGTCGTGGCTCTGCCTGGCCCGTCGTGCGCGCGCTCGCCGTGCTGCCGCCCGTGCCGAGGGAGCCGCGGCCCCGCCCGGTGAAGACGAGGCGCACGCTGGGGCCACCGTGATGAAGACGGAGGCGGCGGGCACCCGCGTATCGAGGCGATGTCGCGCCCGGGCTGGAGAGGAAAACGGGCCGCCGTCGGGGCGCCGCCCGCCCGTCGCGCCGGGGTGGAGGTGGACGTCGTGCCTGGTGCCACCCGCCGAGCTCACCGTGTTGAGGAAAAAAGAACGCCGCACGCTGCTGAGGTGGGGATTGTGCAGTCGCGTCGGTGCAGGGAAAGACCGGGCCGCCGCGGCGCTCGCTGAGGAGGTGGCGGGACCCGCGCCGTCGGTCGCTGATGTCGTGGCGGAGCCGCGCGTCGTCGTCAGTCGTCGAGGAGGTGGCCGGGCCGCGTGCTACTGGTCGCCGCAAAAGGAGCGCGCCGCAGCCCGCGTCGCAGTGATGCAGTCAGGGAGGAGGTCGCCGTGCTGCCGCGGTGGAGCAGAGCCGCTGTCGGAGCGGGCGCGGGGCAGGGCGTGTCGCTGAGTGGTCGAGGAGGTTGTAGCGGCCCGCCGGTCATCTGCGGGGAGGCACTGGGGAGCCGCGTCGCCGGTCATCTCGCGCAAACGTACAAGTCAACCACACAGCTCCTGGGAGCCACGGGCTGAAACAGAGAGGGGTGTAGAGCGGCGGCGGAGATTGGGTTGACTTGTCTGCAGCGCACGGACGAGGCGGCGGCGTGGGGATCCGGAGGAGAAACAGTGCTCGGCGGCGCGGGATCTCGGCTGGCTCTTCTCCCTGTCGAGCTCCGCTCTTCTCCACGCGCGGCCAAGCCAGGCGATGGCGTCCACGACGCCTGCGCAGCAGAAGGCCACGGCGGGTGGTGGCGTGAGGAAAACGAGTGCAGCGTGCCCGCTTGCTCGATCGAGGAGAAATAAAACGCCAAGGCAGGACGGGGTGCTGCTCGAATTCGATGTAGGCAAGGAGTAGCAAGACGTTGACTCTGGTGGAAGAAATATAGGGGAAAGAGATTTTCTCCATTTGTTGGTCGGAGGAAAGGAGACGAGCTGCTGCTCGGCTTCTTCACAAGAAAAAGACATCAGGCCGCTGCTGCTGTCCAGGATGTCGCTGCCGCCGTCGTCGTCGCCGGCGTAGTCACGGTTGTCGTTGGTGTCATCGCGGCCGCCGTTGTCGTCGCCAGCGGAGTCGCGGTTGCCGTTGCCATCGTCGTGGCCATCGGCGTCGCGGCCGCCGTTATCGTCGAGGATGGTCATCCGAGACCTGCAAAAAATCGTCGTGACACGCAAAGGCCCCTACCTGACGCGCCAACTGTCGGAGTTCTGTAACCGCCGGCCAGTAAATTTCTCGGATTGCGTGCCGGGCCTCGGACGGTTGCGCAAACGGGGGGTACACAGGATTTATACTGGTTCGGGTCTCCGGAGAGTAACACCCTACGTCCAGTTCGTGCTGCTGTGTTATTTGCGCTGATTTGTAGTAGGGGTTACAAATGGGCGAGAGAGGGTGCTTGGTCCCAAGTCTCTGTAGTGTGAGAGCCATGGATGGCTGGAGGTAGAAGACGGAAAAAATGAGAGAGGCCTTCCCTCCGAGGAGAAGAGAGAAGGGGAAAGTAAAAAGTCAGAGAGCTCCTCGAGAGGACCCTGCTCTCCCTTTTATCAAACAAGGGGAGCAGGTTACATTAATGTGATGGGACAAGCCAGGAGGGAGAGAGTGTGCATGCACAACAGGTGTAGGGGGAGCTCTTCACTCGTGCCGCGTGTGCCGCTGTCCTTGTTTGCTGCTGTTGCTGCATGCGGTTGCCTGTCCCGGTGTCGCTTCTTCACATGCAAGTGATTGGAGTAATGAACGCCTCCAACACCTAGCACATGCATGGGAAATAAGGACCCACAACTACTCGGGAGGGATGCCAACTAGTCGGAAGTCACATGGTTGGAGAGCACATGACGCCATGGAGTTGATTTATGGCCGTTTTTCTGTATGAAAATAAATTCAGAAAACCATCAAAAATACCCCGGAGGCCATCGTGGCCGTGATAGTCGCTCGTAATCGCTGTCACTGGGTACCCATAATATTGGGTCCCATCAGTCGACCCAATGGGTAATTACACCACTTTTTATCTTTTGAGTTTTGGGTCTTTGGGTCAACCCACTAAAATCTGCATCCTTACCTGCAAGCTAGGGGCTATGAGTCGGCACAAGGTCTTCAGGTGTACTAGAACAATCCGGCGCGCGATACGCACCCTATCCAAAGTGCATTCCATGGTGATCAAAATTAACAGAGCTGCAAATATCTAAACGAAGAACTGCGAATAACCTGGGTTGCATAACAAATGAATGTACAGGTTGACGAGATGTTATGCAACCCGGCACAGTCGAGAATAACTGTAATCACATTCTCTAAAACTACATAATATATATAGACTGGCATTGGCATAGTAAACATGCACCAATCCCTGCTACAACAAGTGAGAACGTCAGTGTTTCGCTTGTTCACCATATGACATCTCTGAATTTCTGAACCAAGTTCGTCATCCTTCTTTTGCTGGGGGATCTCGGGGTCGACCGTGTGCTGCTTGCAGCCTTAGGGACCATAGTGCTCGGAGCTCTTCCAAACCATCTTCCGGCATAGCGTGCTGTAATGGACTTGGCACACCCAACAAAACATTTGGTTGTTGTTTCCTACCTGGTCACAACAGAAACAACACGGTGTTTTCAGCTATCAACATCCCCGGTTGCATTTCTCCTTAGATTTGAAAAGGTTTTAGTTCATCTACCATCGCCAAAGGTAGAGGCTGTGTGAAGCAGAGAAACTGAACTTATCCTCGCATGGGACTGCAGCTACAAGTTAAGACTCCACATAGCAGCATCTTATGGAGCCATAGCATGTAAACTTCAGAAACAGCCAAGACACCCCTTGCAACTGCACTAATGGATCCAAGACTATATTCTATTGGAGCTTAAAGTTCCAGACTAAGATGACATACATCTTAGACCAACAAATATAGATTTGGCAAGAACAGGTACTGAGAAGGCTGCCAAGAAACCCATTGCTGTAAGCAGGAAAAGGAGAGAGAAATAAAAATTGTAATCAGATAATATTAATCAAACAGGAGTATGCTATAAAGCACTAACTAAAATGAGCAACAGTACGGTCACCTGAAAGTCTGCCAAATAAATAACCTATGGCAAGATAGCAAAGATGGGTCCCCTGTCATTGTTCTTCACCAGTGGTCTAAGGTCCTGTTTAGTTCGTTGGAAATTCTTGGAGAAATTTTTGAGGTTTCCTTCCAAAGTCTATTAAGAGTATCAAATGTAGACTACTTACAAAACTAACTACACGAACGGACTAAAAATCGTGAGACGAATCAATTGAGCCTAATTAATCTGTCACTAGAGATTGATTATTGTAGCACAATGTTGTCTAATCATGTCATAATTAGGATCATTAGATTCATCTCGAAAATTAAGGTAGGGGTTGTGGAATGAGTTTTGTCATTAATCTACATCTAATACTCGTAATTAGTGTCGGAATATTGATGTGACAGATAGTTAGTGAAATTTCAGGGAACTAAACGGGGCCTAAGTAGGAAGAGAGAAATGTGGAAAAACTGGTAGTCAGCTGATATACTAATCCAAAGCACTACACGGTACTAATTAAATCAAGCACCACTATCTGACATGACTTGCATGATGGAACTAACTACTTATCAGGGAAATAACATAATTTTCAGCTCGATGTTTTAATCTAAATGTAAACACCATGCCAGATAGTGCCCATTCAATTTCAGATTATGAATTATGAAGCTAGGTTTGCCCTCAAGTTGAGATTGATGATTTTCATAATCAGAAAATGCAAATATACCTGGGTTGTCAATCAAAGGGATCTTTTAGTTAGCCCTGTAGTCAGGAAAGTACATCTTTGCATGGTGTTTGGGCTTCCCAATACCTCACATCCTCACAAAAATGTTGATCTACAATGGTTTCTTCAAGTTTGATTTGTCATATAAATGAAGAGACTGTCAAAAACATTTGTACTGCATTGAAAAAATTGTCAGCGGGTCTAGCAGAAAGTAAATTGTTAACTGATCCATTTGCATTAAAAATACATGACTTCCTGCATATAATCGTTGCAAACGCTCACCATTTTTACTGATATTGCAACACATTATCATTTTATTGTTTGCTTCATATGACCACATTTGAATGATAAAACAAATGCCTAGCAAAGATATCTATGATGAACTAAACCAATAAACCTTTAGACTATACAACATGAAACTGCAAACTCATTGAGAGAAAAAAGCCTTGATTCAGTAAAGAATTCAATTTGCTAAATCACACTAATATCATTTAAGCGTAAAAAGGATCATGGAAGAAAGCACTAACCCGTCTATAAAGCTTAAATCCCGCAGCTCCAATCGGCGACCCTCACTGCAGGCGCAAGAAAAACATAAGTGTCAACAAAAATCTAGTTCACAACATCAGAGACAGATGGGCTCTAAACCCAAAAAAGAACATTTTTTCTAAACCAAAAGGATCCGATTTGTCTAGCTCAAAGAACATGTATATTTGAATATCGATTTCTCCATCGTAGGAGACCCTGCCCCATCGCAAATAACATCTAGATGCACCATAAGTGAGGATGCGCTCCATACCTACGCGAAAACGAAGTAGACGGTCGTGGGGATGATGAGGTGGTACCGTGTGCCGGTGGAGGATCCGCGTGATGACTGCAACAGGAAGAAGAAGAGGAACGCCGGGGACGAAGAAGCTCCTTGAGTGGCCGGGGACGTAGAGGTAGCAGATCTGGTTGCAGACGAACACGATGCACGGGTCCAGCATTGGAACTCGACGAAGACCACAAGCTCGACGAATAAGACGCACCCGCACCACCACCGCTGCCCTCCGCAGGCGACCACGGACGCCTCCGGATCAGCCGCAACAGTCAACCACGTCGTCACCTTCAACTCGCCGGGTTCTAGAGGATGAGAGGGTGGAGGAGGAGAGTGTGAAACGGATGCGGGAGGGGAGCAGTCGGTGGAGGCGGCGGAAATGGGGGAGGAGCGACCGCGTTCCTGGCGGCCTCCGCTTTATACCGCGAGGGGAGGCGAGGCGGTAACCCTAGCCGGCCCAAAAAACTGGCGCCAGGCCGCGGGCTACTCCCACCATTCCCTCCGCGTGCAGACCATGGGCGCCGCGCGGGCCAGCACTGCGAGAAATGACCACCCCCTCTCCCCCGGGTGTTTCCCCGCGTGTAGCCTGGCGGGCCACTTTTGCACGGCGCCAGCCTGACCCGATCAAGCGTGCAGGCCACCAAACGCGGTCCACTGCACCGTGCCGGCCTGACTCAACGCCGGGTGCGTTTAACAAACACGCCCAAGATCTCTACGTCTGAACGCAGACTGTATGTATGCCGTGTTTAGGTCCTGTTCTTTTCATTGAAAAGGAACAGTGAAAAAACAATATTACCCATCACATCCATCACATCTTCTCTCACAAGAAACACGATTCCAGCACTATTCATTTGCAACTTGACTATTCCTTTTCACCCAAAAGAACGGGCCCTTATATATATCGTCAACTTCTGATGGATTGCGCGGAAGCCAAATTAGCCACCGCCAGGCGTCACATATAAATATGTCGTCGGACGTCGGTCGCTTGTTCCACGAATCCGCGTGCACATTCTCAATGCCAATGCCGGAAGAACCGGTCCGGCTTGGTGACCTACCTGCCCGTGCAACAAGATCCCACCGCGACCGCGTCCGCGCGCCCACCCTAGCCACACTAGTTTCTCGCTCGTCTGGCCCTGGCCGCAAAAGTCATATATCTCGACACTGAGGGCAGTCCCAATGGAGGAAACTAACACGGTTTCCATAGCACAAGAAATCATCCATAGAAACCATTCTTCACAATGGTAGTGTCTTCTAGTAATAATTATTTTCTCTTTCTCTCTCCCAATTTGACCAATGGGGAGTGTTGCATTAACTCCATAGAAACTAGTAGTTTCTTCTCAATGGTAAATTCATAGTTTCTTGTGCATTGGGTCAAGAGTAGACATGGTTTCTCCATGAGGAAACCATTTCTATGATTTGTGCTCTCTTTCCTCATTAATTAGGTTGCCACATCACTATTTTGCTTAGTTGGTAAGCTATTTAATAGAGATATAAACTACCATTAATACTCCATTGGGAGTGCCCTGATAGTACACCTTATCTGCTCCATCTATCTGGTTCAGACCCTGTTTACTTCCCCAAAAGTTCTCTGTATTGCAGACCGTGTCACCATTCACAGGTCACAGGACACGCTTCCCAATGCAAAAATTTCACTACTTTCACCAAAATTTCACGGAACTAAACGGGCCTGAATTCCCACACGGATGACGGAAACTACTGTGCTAACTCATTCATTTTTGCCCAAGCGTTAACTAATTTAACGTAGTGGCTCAGATCAAGATAGTAGTAGACCGAGGTTTAAAAAATCACATTTAGGCCACGGAGGGCCGTTGCTTCAAGTGCCTCTCTAGAGACCACCGGGCAGTGTCCTGCCGCGACCCAGTACGCTGCCTCCTCTGCTTCCGATCGGGGCACCGCGCGCGGGACTGCAGGGCACCTCCCCCACCACCCCCTCCCCCGCCTCCTCCGCCGCCGCCTCCTCCTCCGCCGCCGCCGGCCATGGCCATCGGAGACCCCCACACCCGCACGGAGGAGGAGACGGTCTTCGTCCTGTACTCGTTCGCCACCGCGCGGGATGCGAGGGACTGGGAGGCATGCGCCCTCGTCCCATGGGCGATGCATCTGCCCCGACACGCAGGCGCTCGCGACATCGAGCGGCTCATCATCGACGACCTCAAGTTGCAGCCGGGGGACGTCGCCGTCACTCTACATCAACCCGAGCCTTACTTGATCCGCTTCGTCCACGCCCACCACGCCGCGGCGGCTGAGATAAAAGGGCGTTTTGAGGGGCGGGGGATCGACATTTGCGTCCGCCCGTGGCGGAGCCTCACCCACGCCATTGGATTTCGTGTCTTTTACAGGGTGAAGCTCTGCCTCGACGGAATCCCCTCCCACGCCTGGACGCCGGAGATAGTGGAGAGGGTGATCGGGCACCGCTGCGCGCTTCAGTTCATCATCACCGACCTCGTCCAGCCGGCGGAGACACGCCACATTGAGCTCTGGGCATGGACGCCGGACCCAAGCAAGATCCCCAAGAAGGTGTGGCTAGGGTTCACCCACCGGCCAATCGACAGCTCCACGGAGGCCTTCGTCTCCACCTCTGAGCCGCCGCCTGAGCTCTGGCACTAGGGAGCCCGCTACGAGATCTTCATTCACCTCCCGGTGCTCGAGGACTACACTGCGGCAGGCGACGACCTCCAGGCGGCGCTTCACAACCCGGCCGGCTTCACTCCGGTGCGTCGCCGGTATGATTGGCGCTACGGTCTGGTGGACGGCGTGCCTTCAACAGCGCGTTCACGGTTTCCGGCCAGGCTTCCTCATCCGCCGAAGGAACTCCCGGCTCGGGACGACGGCAAGCGAGCTGGCCGTGGCGGCCGCGACGCACGCGGCGATAACCGCGGCCGGGAGGAGGACACGCGCACCGTGCAGCACGACAGGAATGGCCGTGATGCACCCGGCAGGCACCACAGCCGTGGCCGCGACACCCGGGCGGAGCGCGACAAGCCGGGCCGCGGGTCTGGCTCATGGTCCTGCAAGGACCTCTTCTCCTGGCCCCTCCGCCGACACGACGACAACGATGAGGATGACGGCGGCGCCGCCGACCGTACCGGCCGCACACGCCGCGGCAACGACAAAGCGGCTTCGTTCTGGGGCTTCGACGAGGAGGGGCCCATCCACCGCGACTATACTCGCTCGCCACCGCACCGCAGCTGCCACCTCTGTGGCCACGACAACGCCGACCCGACGGCCGCCCTTCGCAACGGGTTCACGGCGGCGCTGCTGGCTAGCCTGGTTGCGGCTGCCGAAGAGCCCCTCGTTGGAACTGACTTCATCGCCAGATCTTGCAGGTTGCTGGATTCCATAACTCGGGGCGGCAGCGGGGATGCAGCCTGGTCCGCCCCGGCCCCGGTGCTGGTCACCCACGTCTTCTCCTCCCTCGGAGCGGCACTGGCTCACGCGCCTCCGCCCCTCCCATCGCCGCAACAACAGGCGCCGGCGCTCGTCCAGATCGTCGAGCCGGTGGCGTCCGCTCAACACGACGAACAGGGGATGCCTGCTACATCCATCGACCTGCTGCCACCTCATCACATCGAGCAGGAGACGCCCGCACCATCCGTCGGCCAGAGCCCTGGACGGGCTGCAGCTTCACCTGGCCGGCCTTCACCAGGCGCCACGTGATGACCGGAGCACCGACTCCGGCACAGGAGTCGACCACGGCGCGACGGGGGTCGGCGCCCTGTTCTGCGCCCCTCCGTCGCCCCTGCTGCAACAGCCAGCCGCGCGCCGCCCGCGCCAATGCTGCACGTTCGACATGAAGGCGGTCCGGCGTAGCGCTCGCCTGGCAGGGAAGTCGGCGATCCCCGCAATGCAGAAGGCCCAACGCAACCTGTACCGCAAGCTGGGGATCGGCAACGATGAGAGGAAGACGATCGACGAGGTCCTCAACGAGTTCATCGCCATGTTTCAGGGGCCCCTCCCTGAGTATATCGTCGCCGCCATGACGGCCATTTTTGGGCTGGACGACGATGACGCAGCCATGCTGGACGACGCCATGATCGCGTACGCGGGAGAGGCTTTTTGCGACGTGCAGCAGGCCGACCATACGGCCTGACCCAGCTGCACCCTTCGCCTTCGGCTTCGCGTCACATTTTATTCTCCATGTATCGAACTTCAGTTATGGACTTACTGCTTAGTGACTTCTACCGGTGCTGCTCTGCTGGCTGCGACCTTCGAGCTCACCGCCTATTTTGCCCTGCTGGCTTTGACCTTTGGGCCCTCGATTCACTGAACTTCTACCCTGCAAAACTTGATGTCGCTGGACCTCTCGCTCCTTGGCTCCTCCAATCGTCGTGGTTGACGGCTTCTGCACCTTCACATGGCGCTGCGACACGATTCTTGCCCCATGCATCGTAAAGACCTACAATTAGTCTCGTGGAACGTTCGCGGACTCAACGCGGTTGCGCGCTGCTTGGCGGTGCATGAAATGATAGCAGCGACCCCCTGCCACATCGCGTGCCTCCAAGAAACCAAACTGCAGAACATTGATCAGCATCTCGCGGCCTTCTTGGGAGCCTACAAGCTTAACTGCTTCGCCTTCAAACCGGCAAACGGGACCAGAGGCGGCATCCTACTTCTTTGGAACGATACCGAAATTGATATGTCAAATGTAACCTTGGGGCGCTACTCAATCTCCGCAGACGTCACACTACGCTACTGCATGACTTCTTTTAAGATGATCGGAGTATATGGTCCCGCGAGGAGGGTAGAGAAGCCAGCTTTCCTCAATCATCTGTGTAGCCTCATGCCGGACGACAAAGACAAGTGGTTAATGTTGGGGGACTTCAATCTAATTTATAGGGCGTGTGACAAGAACAACAGGAACCTAAACGTTAGCCTGATGCGGCGTTTCCGCCATACCCTCGACGCCTGTGGGCTCAAGGAAATCCACCTGCAGAACCGGAAATTTACGTGGAGCAACGAACGACGCCGCCCTACCTTGGTCCGCCTTGACCGGTTCTTCTGCAACCAAAACTGGGACTTCACTTTCGACTCTTGCAGTCTTCATGCTCTTTCGGCTTCTCACTCGGACCACTGCACGCTTCTCCTAACTAACCAGACCGGCCCACGACGGGCGCGACCCTTTCGTTTTGAGAACTTCTGGACCCGTCTTCCGCACTTCCAAGAAACAGTTGCCCACGCATGGAACGCACCTACGGATCACACGGAGCCCTTCCACCGACTTGGTCACAAGCTACACCAAACGTCAAAATCCTTAAGAACGTGGGCCAACTCCCTTCTCTCCAACGCCCGCCAGAAGCTACATATGGCTCAGGAGGTCATTCTGAGATTGGATGAGGCGCAGGAATTTCGCCAGCTCTCCGACACAGAGTTCACCTTGCGGGCAAAGCTCAAGAAACGTATCCTCGGCTGGCTGGTCATTGAGAAAGCCAGGAAAAAGCAATGCGCACGGATCTTGCAAATCAAGGAAGTTGATGCCAACACACGCTTTTTCCATCTACGAGCCAACGACAGAAGATGGAAGAACTTCATACAACGCCTAAAAATGGGCGACAGCTGGGCCTTCAAACACGAACCCAAGGAGTCGCTCGTTCAGCAACACTTCGAGCAGGTTATGATGGATCCTCCACCACGTACATGTGACTTCTCCTGGCCAGACCTTCAGCTCCAAACTCCGGATCTAGCTTCACTAGACCGCCCTTTCACCGAGGAGGAGATCTGGCAGGCAATCTGTCAGATGCCGCAAAGTAAGGCACCCTGCCCCGACGGCTTTACTGGTCACTTCTTTCGGCGTTGCTGGCAGACCCTACGTCTTGATGTCATCGCGGCGGTTAATGCAGTCTACGACCTTCGCTGTAATGATCTCAACCTGATCAACAAGGCCAACATCATCCTTCTCCCAAAGAAAGAAGGGGCGGAGAACATTGGTGACTTCCGACCGATCAGCCTGATTCACGCTGTAGCCAAGATCATAACCAAAATCCTAGCGCTGCGGTTACAGCCTTTGATGAGCCATCTAATCTCCAATTGCCAAAGTGCCTTCGTTAAACGGCGCAGCATACATGACAATTTCCTCTACGTGCGCAACTTAACAAGGAAGTTCCACCGGACCAAAACGCCATCACTACTGTTGAAACTGGACATCTCCAAAGCTTTCGACTTTGTGCGATGGGATTATTTGATTTCCTTAATGACGCACCGAGGTTTCCCGTCAAAATGGATAAACTGGATCTCGGCACTACTAGCAACATCTACATCCAGAGTAATGTTGAATGGGATTCCCCTGCCACCGATTCAGCACGGCAGGGGACTGCGACAAGGGGATCCGCTATCCCCCCTACTCTTCATCCTGGCCATCGATCCTCTTAGCAGACTCCTGCAGATTGCAACGGATAGGGGATTGCTCAGTGAGCTGCGGGGACGCACTGCACGGTTCAGAATCTCCATGTACGCCGACGATGCGGTCATCTTCCTCAAGCCCACCGCAAAGGATGTCACAAACCTGAGAGATCTCCTACTCAAGTTCGGAATGGCGACGGGGCTCCAAACGAACCTCCAAAAGACGACTGTTACTGCCATCAGTTGCCGGGATATCAACCTGGAAGCCATTCTTTCAGGCCTACCCGTAGCCCGCGCTCACTTCCCGATCAAATACCTCGGGCTCCCGCTTTCCGTTGGTCGCCTGCGCAAGATCGACTTCCAACCCCAGATAGATAAAGTTGTGGCTAAACTGTCCACATGGTATGGGAGAAATCTCACACAGGCTGGAAGGGTCACCCTCACCAAGTCGGTCCTGTCTTCACAGCCGGTTTACCTACTAACAGTCATCAAACCTCCTAAAGAAGTCCTTGGAGAGATTGACAAGATCCGCAGACGTTTCCTATGGGCCGGGGATAAGGCGATCTCAGGGGGCAAGTGCAAGGTCAACTGGACCAAAACAACCCTGCCTAAAGATCTGGGCGGCCTTGGAGTCTTGGACCTCAACAAATTCTCCACGGCCTTGCGCCGGAGATGGCTCTGGCACGAGTGGGCCTCCCCAGAGAAGGCATGGGTGGGAAGCGAAGTACCATGCTCCGACAGCGACAGGCTGCTCTTCGCCGCCTGCACCACTATCACCTTAGGAGATGGCAAAAAGGCGGGCTTTTGGACATCGGCATGGGTCAGAGGGCAGCGCCCTAAAGACCTCGCACCGCTCCTCTTCCAGAAGATGCGCCACAAGAAAAGGACTGTTGCGGAGGCTCTGCACGACAGTACGTGGATACGAGATCTCGACATGCATAACGGCTTCACTTCTGCCCATCTTTTACAGCTGATCAACCTGTGGATTCTTGTCTCTCCGACACGGCTCAACCACGACCAGGAGGATACCATCTCTTGGAATCTTACGAAGGACGGGACATATTCAACAGCGTCCGCCTACAAAGCCCAGTTCATAGGATGCATCCGCACGCCGGCTATTGCCACGATATGGAAGACGTGGGCGCCCCCGAAGTGCAAGTTCTTTGCGTGGCTGATTCTCCAAAATCGGGTTTGGACCTCGGATAGACTAGCAAGCAAAGGGTGGGACCACAGTCCCTCCTGTCCCCTTTGTCGAACTACCATGGAAACGGCGCACCACCTGATTGCGACTTGTCGGTACACTCGACGGGTGTGGAAGCTGGTAGCAGGTTGGACCGGTCTTCCGTGCCTCAACCCGGAACAATGGGCTCACTCTGACACGGTTCTCCAATGGTGGACGACAATCACGAGGGCTCCGGACAGCCCGAGGAAAGCTGTCCGATCACTGGTGCTCCTAGTCCTCTGGGAAGTCTGGCTTGAGCATAATGCCAGGGTGTTCAATCGGCACGAATCACCCGTCCCGTCGGTGATGGCGAAAATTAGGAGTGAGGCGTCGGCCTGGATTGCCGCGGGCGCAAAAGGTTTAGCGACTGTTTTAGCGAGAGTGTAATTTTTACTCTTTTTACATTTCCCGGGTTGTACATTTCTTCTATATCAATGAAATAGGCACCATCTTGTACCCGTTTGTTAAAAAAAATCACATTTGCGATCTGTAACCAAATCACGTATTTATTCAAATATAAGTGGACGGGTACACAGTAACATTAGCGTACAATACCAAAGTCGCTGAATAGGAGTACGTAACAACAAAGACAAGACTTTGACTGGAGCTTGAGCACTGGACCACTCGTCGATGCGCTCCACAAGTCGGTGCCTCCAACGACGAAAGTCCAACTCCGTTAGAACGAACTGGTCGTCTCTGGCTGGCGGATCGGACCGTGACACCGTGTAGTACACACCTGCTGCCTTGAATGTGACTGTATATATATCCTGCCAAGAAATAATTAATGAAGTACCTGGAATGAATGCACCGAGGTGGACACCACTCCAACTCGAGAGCTGGGAAGTGGAATCCGAGATGGATCTCCGGCGAGCTGGCGGGTTGATCGCCGGTGAGTGCTTGGCTGCCGCCAGGCTTGCCCACGTCTCCTGCAATGGGTAGAAACATAACCGAATCAAAAACTCTCACAAGGCGCTATCTAGTAGATCGATTGGTGATTAGTTAATTCCCTAGAGATCAGATGACAAAAAGATGGGGAACGGAAAACATTAATATAACTTGTTGCGGGTCAAATCAAATCAAATAAAAGGTATAATTAGAGCGATCGAGGAAACCGATGGGTCTCTTAGAAGAGACTCTCTTCATTTCACTTTGGCCTGCAAAGGGTTTGAGTCACCCTCTTGCAACATCGCTCCGCTCCTTGAATCAGTTCGCGGGTCGAACCGAGCAAATTGACGACCACGGGAGGCAGCGTCTGCGTCTCTCTTCATTTCAATTTGGCCACGCGAGGCAGCGTTCTTCGTCTCGATCTCCATGAGAGGGCACACGTACGTACGTCGTAAGACCGGTAGCAGCGGCGACACGCGCGCGGCGTCGACGATCGACGGCCATGCATATAGGCGCGCCGCCGTATAGACGGCATGATCGGCGACCCGACGGGCGACGGCAGAGAAAACGGCCGGCAAAAGAAACTAATGGAGGAGACAGGTCATAAGCACTGACGACGTAAATTGTCGTTGGTGGCGCGTGGGCGGCGGCAGCCGTAGCAGATCGACGAGCTCTCACTCGGCGGCGGCGCCGCGCGGCAGGAGCGCCGCGAGCGCCGTCGAGGTGAGAGCCCACAGGAAGAAAGCCAACAAGGCCTCCGCCGGCGGCGGCGGAGTTGCCGCCGTGACCGACGCGATGCAGGGACGAGGCGGCCGCGGCGGCGAGGAGGAGGAGGAGCAGACGCTGCTCCATGGCGAGCTGAGCGCACCCGATCGATTAGGGGGGTGTTTGATCCCACCTGACTAGAGACTAGTTTTAGTCATCTCAGGGGACTAAACCTCTAAACACCCCTGACTAAAGGGTGACTAAAACTAGTCTTATCTCTGGTCAGGGGCACCCCAACTTTTGGTGACTAAAACTCCCTCTTTGCATTTATTGAGAGAGAGAAGAGAGAAAGGGAGAGGAGTGGACAGGAGAGAGAAGAAGGAGGGAGGGAGAGAGAACCATTTAATGCTGACTATTTTTAGTCACTCTTCAAACAGAGGGTGACTAAAATCTTTTAGTCTGACTAAACTTTAGTCAGGTGACTAAAGGGATCCAAACACTCTCTAGCTGCTTCTGTGATTGGTGCGTGACTGCGTGGTGCGAGTGCGACCGCCCTGCCGGTGCCGGAGCAACGCATGTTTTATAGCCAGATTTGACTTTGAATAATGCCGCGTGGCCATTGGTCGTCGACTTGTCGCCGCGCAGCTTCCGCGAAGGGACGATCGAAAGAAACCCTTCCCCTTCCGGAATCGAAAGAAACCCGTCACTTCGTCAGATGTAGTACCAGCTAGGCATGTACTTCCTCCGGTTCTACTTTAGAGGTCGTTTAGGATCAGATCTCGCCTACCAAGGCGTCATTAACTAGAGGTAATCTTTCCATCTTTACCCTTAATAAATAGGGTCGGCGACACGGCCGGCGCAGCAAGATCGAGCGACATGGTGCCGTCCGTGGGTGGCACGCACGGCGCTGCGACGCGGAGCAGCATGGTGCCGGTCGTGGGCGGCTCGCACGACGCTGCGACGCACCACTGCCGAGCGACACGACGGCGCACCCTGCAGGGGAGCACGCGGCCACGGGGCCGCAGTTCCCCCACGGGATGCGCAACTCCGCCGCAACGTACGCCTCATCCGCCAGCACCGACATGGCCGCATACGAGGATCTCCCGGGCCATCACCTGCTGTCAACCCGGAACCTCATCGCCACCACCAACGATGAGTCGTACCAAGGCTCAGCTAGCGAACTGCCGCCCGCGACCTCGCATGGCTACGCGAAGTGGGACTTCTCCGGCGTACCGGACCCTGTAGTGTTCCGGTGGTTCCTTGACGCCGAGGACTACTGGTTTGGTTGCTCCGACGACTCCAGCGAAGGGAGCTACGATCCCACACGCGAGTGCTTCATTGTCGTCATCAATGAGCACGCTGATGGCGCAAACGGAGCAGGCGACAGGAATGCGGCCCAGCATCCAGAGCCAAACCCGCCACCAGCCCCACCAGCGGGCATTGCGGACATTAATGCGCAGCTGGGCCAGGCGCTTGAGCTCGAGGCGAAGCTCGCAGAGGAGTACCGGCAGGTACGGCTCTTGCGTGCTACCATCGCAGGGGAAGCCTCGGCGTGAGGCGAACGCGCCCGGGAAGCCGGGAGGCAGGCCCGTGAATGCATCAATGCCGACTTCAACATCGACGACCCACACACGCCACCACGAGCCAGCCAAAAGCTCGTCGCGGCAGCGACACTACTTCGGGCCATGCCAGAGCCGTCAACACCCGAGGCGCGCAACCTACGCCGCGAGGCGCAAGCCCTCATCGAGCAGGCGGCCGTGCAGCAAGCTGAGAGCTCCGCATCCCGCATGCCAAACCAGTCTAGTGTGCAAGGCGGCAGCAGCGCACAGGACCAAGAAGCATCCGTCCATGCGGACGGCGCGGCAGGACAGCCAGCGAACCGGGGCAGGACGCCTGTCAGGGAGCGGATCCTTGACACGCGCGGCCAGGCCCGAGATGGTGATGCTCGCAATGTCCCGAACGCCAAGAGAAGGGGCGACGTGGAGGCAAGAACGGCAGTAGGCTACCACCCTCAACGTGGTGGTCGCTACGACAGCCGGGAGGACCGCTCACTGACGCCGGAACCCCCGGGAACCCGTGTGTTTAGCCGGGAGATCCGCACGGCGAACATCCCCCAGCGCTTCCGCCAGCCCACCACCATCATCAAGTACACGGGGGAGACGGACCCTCAAGTCTGGCTCAATGACTACCGCCTGGCTTGCCAGCTGGGTGGCGCCACCAGCGATGCGGTGATCATCCGCAATCTACCGCTACACCTTGCGGATTCAGCCCGGACGTGGCTCGAACATCTGCCACCTAGCCAGATCCATGGCTGGGACGACCTGGTCCGCACCTTCGTGGGGAACTTCCAGGGCACGTACGTGCACCCCGGGAACTCCTGGGACCTGCGGGGGTGCACCCAGAAACCCGTCGAGTCACTCCGGGACTTCATACGGCGCTTTTCCAAGCGCTGTACCGAGCTCCCGAGCGTTGCCCAGTCGGAAATCGTGCATGCCTTCCTTGAGGCCACGACCTGCCGGGACCTCGTGCGCGAGCTCGGGAGGAGCCTGCCGGTCGACTCCAACGAGCTGTTCGACATCGCCACCAGCTTCGCTTCTGGAGAAGAGGCAGTGGGGGCGATCTTCGAAGGCAAAAAGGGCAAGCGCATGGACGACGCGCCCGCGGAGGGCAGCAAGTCCAAGGAACCCGTGAAGAAGCAGAAGCGGGGCAAAAAGGGCAAGAAGCCCCCTCGTGACGCGCGCGTGCAGGGACGCGGCGAGGATGACGACGAAGCCCTCGCAGTCGACCCTGCACGTAAGGGTCCTCGAGGCCCTGGCGTGTTTGACGACATGCTGAAGAAGTCCTGCCCGTACCACAAGACCCCAGTCAAGCACACCCTCGAGCAATGCGACATGCTCAAGAAGTACTACAGCCGCGTCACCGCGAAGGAGGACGAGGCCAAGAAGGATGGGGGTGACGGAGCCGCCGACGGTTTCCCCGCAGTGGAGAACGTCTTCCTCATCTTCGGGGGGCCGACGGTGGATATGTCCACCAGCCGACGCAAGCACGAGCGGCATGAAGTTCTCACCGCCGAGAAGGCCCCTCCTTCCTTCCTCGACTGGTCGGAGAAGGCCATCACCTTCAGCCGCAAGGACCACCCGAACCGCATCCCCAACCCGGGCCAGTACCCGTTGGTCGTCGACCCCATCATCGGCAATTCACGGTTCTCCAAGGTGCTGATGGACGGCGGCAGCAGCCTCAATATCCTGTATGCACATACCCTGCGATTGATGGGGATCGGTCTGGATAAGCTGCGGCCCAGCACGACGCCGTTCCATGGCGTCGCGCCAGGCAAGCGCGTCCACCCCCTCGGGCAGATCGATCTACCAGTCTGGTTCGGCACGCCGGACAATTTCCGCAAGGAGACCCTCACCTTCGAGGTGGGGGGTTTCGGGGTGCGTACCACGCCATCCTCAGGCGCTCGTGCTACGCCAAGTTCATGGCGGTCCCAAACTACACCTACCTCAAGATGAAGATGCCGGGGCCAAAAGGCGTCATCACCGTGGGCTCGTCGATCGAGCACGCATTCGACTGCGACGTCGAGTGTGTCGAGCACGCCGAGGCGCTCGCCCTGGACGAGTCGCTCATCGCGGATATGGAGAAGCTGGCCAACGCGGGCCTCGACTCCCCCACGAAACACGCGGGCAGCTTCGAGGCTGCCGAGCAGACCAAGGAGGTACCCCTCGACACCGCTGCCCCCGAGGGCAAGGTGTTGAGGGTCAGTTCCACCCTCGACCCAAAATAGGAAGTGGTGCTCGTTGACTTTCTCCGCGCCAACATAGACATCTTTGCGCGGAGCCCCTCGGACATGCTGGGCATTCCGAGGGAGGTCGCCGAGCAATCCCTTGACATCCTACCTCACTCCAGAGCTGTGCAACAGTGCCAGCGACGCTTTGACGAAGAAAGGCACTGGGCGATTGGAGTGGAGCTGCGAAGGCTCCTGGAGGCCGGATTCATCAAGGAGGTGTTCCACCCCGAGTGGCTTGCTAACCCCGTACTAGTTAAGAAGAAGAATGGGAAGTGGCGGATGTGTGTAGATTACACCGGGCTAAATAAAGCATGTCCTAAGGTTCCTTTTCCTTTACCACGAATCGATCAAATTGTGAATTCCATTGCGGGATGCGAGCTCTTGTGTTTCCTTGATGCCTATTCGGGTTACCACCAAATAAAGATGAAGGAGTCCGACCAGCTCGCGACTTCTTTCATCACGCCGTTCGGCATGTTTTGCTACGTAACGATGCCATTTGGTCTTCGAAACGCTGGGGCTACATACCAGCGATGTATGCAACACGTTTTCGGGGATCACATCGGGCAGACCGTTGAGGCGTACGTAGATGACATTGTCGTCAAAACCAGGAAGGCGGACGACCTGGTTAACAATTTGCGTGCTACGTTTAATTGCTTGCGGGCCAACGGGGTCAAATTGAATCCTGAGAAATGCGTCTTTGGGGTGCCGCGCGGCATGCTATTGGGTTTCATAGTCTCCCAGCGGGGCATCAAGCCCAACCCCGAGAAGGTCTCGGCCCTCGAGCGGATGGGGCCAATTCGAGACCTAAAGGGGGTGCAGAAGGTATTGGGTTGTCTGGCCGCTTTGAGCCGCTTCATCTCACGCCTCGGCGAAAAAGGCCTGCCCCCTCTACCGACTCCTGAAGAAGCACGAGCGCTTTTCTTGGACCGTCGAGGCCCAGGAAGCCCTTGACAAGCTAAAAACAACGCTTGCACACGCGCCGATCCTCACGCCGCCTCAAAACGGCGAACCTCTGTATCTTTACGTCGCGGCGACCACCCAGGTGGTCAGCACGGTCATCGTGGTGGAGAGAACAGAGGAGGGCCATACCCTACCAGTCCAAAGGCCTGTATACTACATCAGCGAGGTGCTATCCGAGACCAAAGCGCAGTACCCTCAAATCCAGAAGCTGCTTTACACGGTGGTACTCGCACGGCGCAAGCTGCGGCACTACTTCGAGGCCCACCCGGTCACTGTGGTCTCATCGTTCCCGCTAGGGGAGATAATCCGCAACCCGGATGCCTCAGGTAGAATCGCGAAGTGGTCCGTGGAACTAATGGGGGAAACTCTCACCTACGCGCCGCGCACGGCGATCAAATCCCAAATTCTTGCGGACTTCGTCGCTAAATGGACAGACACTCAATTGCCCCCATTACAGATCCAAGCCGAGTGTTGGACCCTCTACTTCGACGGGTCGGTGATGAAAATCGGAGCGGGCGCGGGCCTGCTTTTCATTTCGCCCCTCGGAGAGCATATGAGGTACGTGGTGCGCTTGCACTTCCCCATGTCGAACAACATGACAGAATACGAAGCGCTCCTTTGTGGCCTCCGAATCGCCATCGAGACCGGTATCAAACGCCTCGACGTCAGGGGAGATTCACAGCTTGTGATCGATCAAGTCATGAAGAACGCGAGCTGCCACGACGAGAAGATGGAAGCGTACTGCAACGCCGTGCGTGCACTCGAGGACAAGTTCTACGGCATCGAGCTCAACCACGTCCCCCGCAAGTACAACGAGGAGGCGGACGAGCTGGCAAAGATTGCCTCGGGGTGAATCACCGTTCCTCCGAACGTTTTTTCGTGCGACCTTGCCAAGCCCTCCGTCGATCTTAGCAAAGCCTCGCCGAGTCTGGAAGAACCCTCAGGGGCTCCCTAGAATCTAGCGGATGCGGAACCCATGGAAGAGGACCCCTCAAACGAGGAATTCGTACTTTCTTTACCCGAGGGGTATGGGGCTGACGAAGCCGAGGCCATGGAAATCGATACGGCCCTCCCCGCGGAAGACTGTCGAAGCAAGTACCTTGCCTGGATCGATCGAGGGGAGCTACCCTCGAATCGGACCGAGGCGAGGCGCATCGCCAGAATGGCCAAGTCATTCACCGTGATTGGCGGCGAGCTGTACAAGCGCGCCGCGTCAGGGATCCTACAACGGTGCATCCCCATCCCTGAAGGTCGCGAGTTGGTACGGGATATCCACGCAGGCGTATGCGGCCACCACGCAGCGCCGCGCACCCTCGTGGGCAATGCGTTCCGCCAGGGCTTCTATTGGCCTACGGCGGTCGTCGATGCTAACGAAGTCGTGCGCACTTGTGAAGGATGCCAGTTCTACGCCCGCAAGACCCACCTCCCGGCTCACGCCCTCCAGACCATACCCATTACGTGGCCGTTCACCGTATGGGGATTAGACATCGTCGAGCCCCAGCGGAAGGCGCCCGGGGGCTACACGCATCTGTTGGTCACAATCGACAAATTCTCGAAGTGGATCGAGGCACGCCCCATTACCAACCTCAGATCCGAACAAGCTGTGTCATTTTTCACCGACATCGTCCACAGATTCGGGGTGCCGAACTCCATCATTACCGACAATGGCACCCAATTCACCGGCAGGAAATTCCTGGAGTTCTGTGACAACTACCACATCCGCGTGGATTGGGCGGCCGTCGCGCACCCGCAGACTAACGGCCAAGTGGAGCGCGCCAACGGCATGATTCTACAAGGCCTCAAACCTAGGATCTTCGACAGACTGAGCAAGTTTGGTCGAAATTGGATTCAAGAGCCACCGTCGGTCATTTGGAGCCTCAGGACCACCCCGAGCAGAGCCACGGTATTCACGCCATTCTTCCTCGTCTATGGCGCGGAGGCCGTCCTCCCCACAGGCCTGGAATACGAATCGCCCAGGCTCAGGGCCTATCAAGAAAACTCGAACCAGCGGGCTCGCGAAGAATCGTTGGATCAAGTAGACAAAGCCCGCGATGTGGCGATGATACACTCAGCGAGATACCAGCAAGCACTCCGGCGACACCAAGCCCAGAATATCTGACGCCGTGACTTCAGTGAGGGCGACCTAGTGCTGAGGCTACGACAGGACAATCGAGGCCGACACAAGCTATCGCCGCCATGGGAAGGGCCCTACGTCGTCGTCGAGGTGCTCAAGCCCGGCACATACAAGCTTGCAAACGAACAGGGCGAAGTCTTCACCAATGCTTGGAATATCCAACAGCTACGTCACTTTTACCCTTAAAAAGTTCCAAGTCGATTTGTGCATATTCGACGCCTCAGTCGGTTGTATATACGTTAAGATTGTGAATAAAGTCAAGGGCGACTCGGCTTTCCCATGAAAGCCGAGTCCCCCTCGGGGGCTACTACAGGGGGCACCCCCTAAACGGTCCCATTTTTTCGCAAAAATCTTTCTTCCAAAAATGCTAAGTATGTCCCAACCCGGGAGCTTGGACAGAAAGAAGCAGGGCGCGAGTGGCCAAAAGGTAAAGACGGGTGAGTCAAGGACGGCCCACGCCTCCAGCAGGATACGGCTTCTCCTCCTCACCACTCTACCTTCAGGCTGCTCGCGAAAACGATCGATCCCAGCTGAAATTTGCCTAAGCAACGGGAAAGGACATAACGGCATAAACGAAACGAGTCGTACTTAACTTACAAACATCAAAAGTGAACTGTCTTGTTACAACAGCCACCTGGCTCAAATTCTAACCGCAATCTAAGGGCCTCAGTGCCTGACTACTTTCAGGGCTCGAGGGGACCCGCAGGAGGAGCGTTCGGGAAGAGGTCCTCCTCAAAGGCATCGGCGAGGTCCACAGCAGCGTTCACGGCAGCAGCGTCGAGGCGGTTCACGGCGGCCAGCGCCCCATCATCATCAAGATCGTCTGCGATGATGTAGCCCGTGGCCAGCAGCGCAAGGTCAACAATGTAGTGCGACTGCACCACGCCGAGGGTCTTCCGGATGCCGAGGCGGAGGGCGCCCTTCATGCGCTCGGCAACGCGACCGCCCAGAGCTCGAAGGCGACTCGCCACTGAGCTCCCCGACAGACCGGTACCCTCGTCAATGCTCTGGCACGCTTCGAGGGCCGCCTGCTCTAGAAGTCCCAAATCCTGCTGGGATGAGTTGTAGGCCGTCTGGAGCACTCCCACCTGCGTCGCTGACTCCCCCAGGGCTTTCCGCAAACCTGAGAGGAAAAAGGGTAAGTCGAGAGCGGATCTCGGCAAACCTGATCAGCAAACAAAGGCCTCCACCATGGCATCTAGGGACTCGTACTGTTCCCGGTACCAATCGAGGTCAGAGCTCAGCTCGGCGATGCGGTTGAGCCTCTCGCCCGCCTGGCCCTGCAGCTCCTGCGGGTAGTAATGGGAAGGCAAGGAAGGGGATAAGTCAGAAATGCTCAAACAAGAAAGGTGGGGAGCAAGTGACGGTCAGACGGAGGTTCTTACCTAAAAGAGTTGGAGCGACCTGCCTCTGTGGAGCCGGAGCGCCTCGGTCAGAGCAGTATTGAGTGAGGCACAGTGAGCACGGAATTCCTGCCACAGCGCCCTCTCAGCCCTCGCCTCCTCGATCAGACTCCCCGACACCCCGGGGAGACGGAGCCTTCGCTCCCACTGTGGCGCGTCACCTTCGGACGCCGGGGGCGCGGCACCGGATGTCGACGCCCCGGCACCAGACTACCCCGGGGGCTGATCCGACCGCTACCCCCGTCAGACCCCCGCTGGGAGTGCAACCACCATCAGCAGGGGCCACGGCCGCCCCGCGGCCCCCGACCCCTTGTCTCGCCGTGCGAGCCCGCTCTCGCCCTTGCCGAGCGCCACAGGTCACCGTCGCTTCCTCCACCGCAGCTTCCTCCCACTACCGTGGCCTCGTGGCCGCAGCCGTGGCACACGACGCCTTACCCGTCGCCACTGTGCCCGCCGCCGCCCGCGGCGTCCTCTCCGAGCAGGGCCTCGTCACCCGCGGCACCCCCAGCTTGAGCGCCTTAACAGGCGCGAGGGCGGGAGTGGCGGGCGACACCCTGTCAACGGGAAAGAGGAAATGTGAGTGACCGCATCATGATATCAAGAACACGGGGGAGGAACGTAACGCACCTTAAACTAGAGAAACCCCGCTTGCGCTTCCTCGAGGGCTCGGGAGGCGCCGCCTCAGCGCCTGTCGACGCCCTCGGCGGCGATCCTGCGACGGGCGGCACCACGCCCGCCTCAGGGGTGGGTTCCGTGGTGACCCCCTCGACCCTTGGTGACGGGGGCGGCGTAGGTTCCCACCTATCGGAGGTGGCCCGCTCCCCCTCGCTCTCTTCTTCGTCCGAAGACGAGTTCACCAGCTCTGGCGGAGGGGAGAGGCCCTGCTGCTCCCGTAGCCGGTAGTCCTCGTTGTACCTATCGAGGCGCTCCTACCTCCTGATTCTCTTATCCTTCGCCCGGGCTGCCCGGTCCTGCTCCCTCTGCTGCCTGGCGCGGTTGTCGGTCTGCGACCGAGGCGTCGGCGGATCCGACGTGGTGACATTGACGCCCACCCCCTATCGCCAGCAGCCACCGTTAGGCCAAACACGGAGATAAAGAGAGCGAAAGGTGAAGGGATGGTACTCACCTAGCCAGCATCGGGGAGCATCACAAACGACCACAGGTCGTCGTCGCTGTTCCGCACCACCTTGAGGTTCATCGCGCGCCTCGCCCGCGTGGCCGCGTACCCTCGGGCGAGCGGCTCCTCCAGCAACCGCGAACGCGCCAAGGACACGGGGTTGGCCGCCTCACTCATCTCAAAGATGAGGAGTTCCCTCTCCATGAGGGGGATGATCCACCGGTAATGGAAGTTGGCGATGACGGACGCCACCGTCAGCCCGGCGTCCGCCAACTGGCTTATGGCATTGGTGAGAGGCTCGAGCCTTCTCTGCCTCGCCGGGGGCGACACCCCATATGTCCACGAGCCGGGCCTCTCCTTCAGCACCTTCCCGGTGTACGGCGGAAGGCCAGCGCCGTCGTTGCGGAGGTAGAACCACCCCTTCTCCCAATCGGAGTTGTTCGACGTCATCGTGCACGGCAGGTACAGTTCCCTCCGGAGGTCGCGCACCGAGAGTGTGAGGCTGCCGGCGCGAACCGCTCGGCGTGTCTTCTTCTCCCCCGTGGCGAGTGTGTGGAGCTCGCTGCGGAAGAGATGGACCCACAGGTCCCAGTGTGCCGGGATTCCCAAGAATCCCTCGCAGATGGCGACGAAAGAGGCCGCCTGCGAAATGGCATTGGGGGCGAAGTTGTGGAGCTCCACCCCATAATGATGGCACAACCCCCATATGAACTTGCTCGTGGGGGCGTTGAAGCCACGTTCGTGCAGCCGCAGGAAGCTGACGACGTAGCCCGGCGGAGGATTCGGCTCCTTGTCCGACGGCGGCGGGACCATCCACGCCGGATTCGGGCCGTCGCCGGCCGGCGTCAACTGACCGCCGAGCTCTAGCGCCTCCAGCGACCGCCGATCCACCGTCGACCGGGGCCATGGGAACGCGTCCAGCACTCGAATCGAAGACATGGCGGGGAAGGCGGAGAAACGGGGGTGGCTACGGGAATGGAAGGGCGCGGACGGATTCGGGGCAGCGAGACGCACGGCGCAGAGGAAGATGAAGTGTGGGGAATGCGTGTGAATAGCAGAGGTAAGGAGTTCCTCCCCTGTTCTCCCCGTATTTTATAGAATCGGAAGGGGCGGAGTCCCCGGGAACACCGCGCGTGGCGGCAGTTAATGCGGGCGACACCCCGCGTCGCTGACGGCCGGGCCCCGCCGTGCCAAAACGGCCGCGCCCGCGCGCACGCGCCATGATTACCGCGCAGTAACCCAGGGGACGCAGCGCCCCGTCCCATCACCTCCCCACGTCACCCACATCGCACCGCCTGAAAAGGAGCGCCCACTCCGCACGACCCGCGCCACGTCGATCGTTCGTTAAAAACGGGGGTTCCTCCTCGCGTAAGGATAGCCCCCCGTGAAGCTCGAGCCGAGAATTCAAGGGCCGACCCCTCGACGGGACACGATTGACGCCCCGATCCAAAGCAGGTTGTGGCTGCAAGGGCCACAGCCTGTCGATACGCCCTCAATCTGGGGATTTACTGGCCTGCACGGCTATACTGATCAACGGCTCGAGGCCCAGCCCGCAGAGGGAACGGTGGGCGCCGCAGATGCCCCTCGATCTGGGGATTTACTGGCCTGCACGGCTATGCTGATCAGCGGCTCGAGGCCCAGCCTGCAGAGGGAACGGTGGGCACCGCAGATGCCCCTCGATCTGGAGATTTACTGATCAGTGGCTTGAAGCTCAACTCGATGACAATTCGGTAAGCACCACAGATCGACCAAGACGAGGGCACCCAGTGCCACCCCGCAAAGGCCCTACTAATCAGAGGTACGGAGCTTGACCCCCGACGGGTTCGAACAGGTGCCTCAGATTAATAGAGTCAGGGACGACCAGGGCGCGCGTGATCAAGCCGGTCCTCGAACTCGAAGGTTCGAGGGCGCCCCATAGTTCGTGTTCAAGGCCGAACGAGGGCAGCTAGTCGAGGGATCCCATCGAGGGAGAGCTTTTGTGCCCTCGGTCCTAATCGAACGGGACCGAGCCCTGCCTAGCATACCCACATAAAGTGCTCTCTTGGACGTGTCTCCGGACCACGAGCCGACCCTTATCGAACGGGGCACGGACGTCCACTTGAATTACCCGTCAACAGCTCAACGAGGGATCCATGACTCGCGGCCCGTTCGATGGGAAGCATGGATCACCTCACCCCTCCACCCTGTGGAAGGGCGGCGAAGGGCGCACAAATAAGTCGAAGAGTTTACCCTGATCGCCCTACGTGGGCCCGGGCTCGGGGGCTCATCGCACGGCTACACCTCCCGGATGTATCTGACAAAAGTCACATTCCCCCGCTCCTTCGAGGGCAGTGAGCGAACCCCCCGGGACTCGTCTCGGGCAGGGTTAACGCCATTCCGCACGCGTAAGATCGCCGAGGCCAGCTGAAATATCGCTGAAGCCGGCTGAAACAAACGCCTCACGGATTGGCAGCTCAGCGTAAAAACCTTGCACGAGTGTGCACACTCCTCCAACGCTTCGGGGGCTACACCCACGGGTGTGCTAGCGCGCCCCCACGGAACGTCATACACGTCCAGAAGGGAAGAAAGTCCTAACAGAGAGCTTCAGCCTTTGCGGGTCCCTCTGGATACCCCTGCAAAGGCTCGGGGGCTACTGTCGGGGACAGCCATAGGGGTCCCCGAACTATAGGGGAAATTACCCTTCCTAAAAAATTGACACAAAACCACAAAAGACACTCCCCAAACCGGCCACAGCTCGAATACGAATAAAGCCCATGGCCCAGCAACCTCCGTGGGCCGTTAAACCGCCATCCCCGGCCGCCCTCGAGCGAACCTCCGCCTCGCTCGAGGGTCGGGCGCCGCGCGGCAAAACCCCACCTCGCTCGAGGGGTCCAGCCTCCTCAAGCGAGTCTCCGCCTCGCTCGAGGCCACCCCTCGACCCGTGGCGCCTCACCTGCTCCCCCCGACCAGAGCATTAAATGCCCTGACATGCCGCGGGTGCCCGGGTCAAAAGACGAATCCCCGCCACGCCGATCTCCTGACACCGCCTGGGAATCTGATCCCGGCACTGTTCAAGCAACCTGCCACTGTGCGGCCATCCCCGGCACTGTACAGGTCCTGTGCGGGATGGCCGGTGTCATTCTTTGACACTGTACCACCCGCTCCCGTCCTTTCTCCCTACCATGCCCCTCGAAAAGGGATGGCAACACCCTTGAGGGGCGTAGGGCCGCCGCCCTGACGCACGCCCATGACGGTGTCGTGGCGCAGGGTAGGCAGGGCACGTTCCCTCTGTCACCTCCGGCGCTGTGCGGCCATCCCCAGCCCTGTGCCGCCATCCCGGGCACTGTGGAACCATCCCCGGTGCTGTGGAGCCCTGTTCCGATGGGACACCACCACGCCGGCCCCTATGTGGCATAGGCGCTCCCACCATCGAGGCCCTCGAAAGGGCATCGGGCACCCTCGAAAGGCGTACGGACTGCGAGTGGGCGCACACACTGACCGGCGCCACCGTACGAGTGGCGTGCGCCGCGTCCCCTCCACCAACTCCGGCGCCGCCCGGCCATCCCGGGCGCTGTGCAACTGACCCGGGGGCTGTGCGGCCATCCCCAGCGCTGTGGAACCATGCCCGACGCTGTGGAGCCCCATTCCGATGGGGCGCCACCACGCCGAGCCCTGTGCAGTACAGGCGCTCTCGTCGGTGAGACCCTCGAATTGAAGTACGGACGGCAGCCAGACATGAACGCCGGATGAACTACCCTCGAAGCCGCTCCCCGGCGAGTACAAAGCTGCTACGACGCCTGCAAGTACTATGAGTCGTCAGGACACCGTCAGATCACAAGCGCTGTATACCAGTACTTTGATACTGTGCAAAACCCCATGCGACACGTTTTGTAAACCGCCTCCCCTTGGTCTATAAAAGGAAGAGGTGGCCGCCCGGCCGCAAGGGGGGACAATCGGCATCACTTCTCACCCACGCTCACTCGTTCTCTCATTCCCTTGATATTGGCACTCTGCCTCAATCATCTAGCAGGGACTTGGAGGCTTTTCCTCCTCTCCCGCCTAGCTTGTAGCCCCCCTCTACAGGCACCACAGTGTATTGTAATACAGCGCTCAAGCGCAACCTACTGGACGTACGGCCTCACGGCCGGAACCAGGATAAACCCGTGTCCCCGCATTGCTTAGCACCGGCCATCGAGAGACCGATCACAGCGCATTTCACTAGTTAGTGTCGGGACTAATCTCAACACCGACAAAAATCTTTTAGTCTGATTAGTCAGGTGACTAAAGGGATCCAAACACCCTCTAGCTGCTTCTGTGATTGGTGCGTGACTGCGTGGTGTGAGTGCAACAGCCCGGCCGGTTCCGGAGCAGCGCATGTTTTATAGCCGGATTTGACTTTGAATAATGCCGCGTGGGCATTGGTCGTCGACTTGTCGCCGCGCAGCTTCCGCGAAGGGACGATCGAAAGAAACCCTTCCCCTTCCGGAATCGAAAGAAACCTGTCACTTCATCAGAAGTAGTACCAGCTAGGCACGTACTTCCTCCGGTTCTACTTTAGAGGTCGTTTAGGATCAGATCTCGCCTACCAAGGCATCATTAACTAGAGGTAATCTTTCCATCTTTACCCTTCATAAATAGGGTCGGCGACACGGCCGGCGCAGCGAGATCGAGCGACATGGTGCCGTCCGTGGGTGGCACGCACGGCGCTGCAACGCGGAGCAGCATGGTGCCGGTCGTGGGCGGCGCGCACGACGCTGCGACGTGGAGCGGCCTGGCACCGTCCGTCGTCGACGCACACGGCACTACGAGGTCCACCGGCGTGGTGCCGTCTGTCTTCGACGCCCACGACGCTGCGAGGTCGAGCAGCGTGGTGCCGGCCGTCGAGGACGCACACAGTGTTGCAAGGTCGAGTGGTGTTGTGCCGTCCGCCGCCGACGCGCACGGTGCCGTATTCGACCTCAATGTGCAACCTGAAGAAGAAGCCGACGATCTTGGTCAACCAGAAGAAGACGATGGTATTGTTGAAGAAGCCGATGTTCCTGGTGAGGACTTGTACTGAGTTCAGCACTCATTTGTATTTTTATGTCAACACTCATGTTTCATGCTTCTTTTTGGACATAATTTGATCTCAACTTACCTCTAGATGAGTTTGGTGCAGTCGATTTCGACTACCTTCAAAACATGGTAGGTATTTATTCAGTGACTTAACTTGTTCCATGAGTAGTAGCTAGTTTCAATGAGTAGTAGCTAGTTCAATGAGTTGAATAGGAGTATGCAGCTTAGGAATCTCAGCCCACTGAAAATTATTTCTGTTTAGTTTACACATGTGAACTTCACTGGCTATTTACTCATGTGAATCAGGAGAATTGGAGTATTTTCTGTAGCATCTGTTTTTGAATTGATGTTGTGAATAGTGAACGAAATTCTGTAGCATCTGTTTTACACATGCGAATTTCTGTAGCTAGTTTAAATGAGTTGAATATCCAGCATGGAGTAGCTAGTTTGCAATAGTTTGCATGGAGTAGCTTCAAATAGGGTGTATCTCCACCGACTGTTAATGAAGACACCCTATGAGCTTCTCATTGGGAGGAAGCCCAACATCTCCTACTTCCGAGTCTTTGGGTCTAAGTGTTTCATTTACAAGAAGAGGAAGCACCTAGGGAAGTTTGAGAGTAGGGTAGATGAGGGTATGTTTCTTGGTTATGCATCAAACTCCAAGGCATATAGAGTATTCAACAACACTACACGTGAAGTTGAAGAAACATGTGACGTGGAGTTTGATGAATCTAATGGCTCCCAAGGAGATAGCTATTGTTGTGATGATGTAGGAAAAGAACCTCTACGAGAAGCAATGAAGAAGATGGCTATTGGGGACATCAAGCCCAAAGAGGATGATGATGCACCTTCTACTTCCCACAACCATGAAGACTCATCCTCTTCCGATGATGATAATGATGACCATCAAAGGCGGACAAGACAAGGAAGCCCATCTTCCTCAAATGGACCACCTCCTACATCACAAGACACCCAAGATCAAGGAGAAGAAGAACCAGAAGTAGTGCAACCTCAAGATGATCCAACTTCTACCACACTTGAAAGGCGTACAAGGACTTCATCAAATCACCCCATCGATCTTGTCTTGGGTGATCCCAAGGGTGGTACACGTACTCGCCGCAAACAATATGCTTCGTTTTGCAAACATCATGCATTTGTTTCTTTTGTAGAACCCACTACTATAGAGGAAGCTCTAGAGGACCCGGATTGGATCTTGGCTATGCAAGAAGAGCTCAACAACTTCACAAGAAATGAAGTTTGGGTCCTAGTAGAGCGCCCCAAGAACAAGAACGTAATTGGCACCAAGTGGGTCTACCGGAACAAGCAAGATGAACATGGAGCCGTGGTGAAGAACAAGGCAAGGCTTGTTGCCAAGGGCTACTCGCAAGTAGAAGGCTTGGACTATGGAGAGACCTTTGCTCCGGTTGCATGTCTTGAAGCAATCCGTATCCTTCTTGCTTATGCTTCTTGTCACAAAATGAAATTATTCCAAATGGATATCAAGAGTGCCTTCTTAAATGGCTTCATCAATGTAGAAGTCTATGTTGAGCAACCTCCCAATTTTGAAGATACCACACATACTAACCATGTCTATAGGTTGATAAAGGCTTTGTATGGACTCAAGCATGCTCCTAGGGCATGGTATGAGAGGTTCCGGGATTTTCTCATCAAGGAAGCTTCAAGATTGGAAGAGTGGACAATACTCTATTCACCAAGATCATCAACGGAGAGCTATTCATATGTCAAATCTATGTTGATGATATCATCTTTGGCTCTACCAATCTTAAAGTATGCAAGGACTTTAGTGAGCTCATCACAAGGGAATTCGAGATGTCTATGATTGGGGAGCTCAACTTCTTCCTTGGTTTTCAAATCAAGCAATTGAAGGAAGGGACCTTCATCCATCAAGAAAAGTACACTAATGATATTCTCAAGAAGTTCAAGATGGATGATTGCAAGCCAATCAAGACTCCAATGCCTACCAATGGACATCTCGACTTAGATGAGAGAGGTAAACCGGTTGACCAAAAGCTTTACCGTTCTATGATCGGCTCTCTTCTTTACCTTACCGCATCTAGGCCCGATATCATGTTTAGTGTTCGCATGTGTGCTAGGTTTCAAGACAACCCTAAAGAATCTCACCTAAGTGCTTTGAAAAGGATCCTTAGATACTTAAAATACACACCTAGCATTGGCTTGTGGTACCCCCATGGTGCTTGTTTTGAGCTCTTGGGTTATTCGGATTCGGATTTTGCCGGATGTCGAGTAGACCGTAAGAGTACTTCGGGTGGGTGCCATTTGCTAGGTCAATCTTTGGTTGCTTGGTCCTCTAAGAAGCAAAACTCCGTGGCCTTATCCACCGCGGAGGCGGAATACATTTCCGCCGGGGCTTGTTGTGCTCAAATCCTCTATATGAAGCAAAGCCTCTTGGATTATGGTGTGGTTCTAGATAGGGTTCCCCTCCTTTGTGACAATGAAAGTGCCGTAAAAATTACTAACAGCCCGGTTCAACACTCACGCACCAAGCACATTGATATCCGCCATCACTTCTTGCGAGACCATGTGGCCAAAGGTGATATTCTCCTTTGTGGTGTTCGCTCCGAGGAGCAATTGGCGGATATATTCACTAAGCCTCTTGATGAAAACACCTTTTGTAGGCTAAGGAGTGAATTAAATGTGCTTGATGCGTCTAACATCATGTGATGCTTGTCATATAGTTTGCATTTGCATATGTACATGTGTAGGGGCTTGTCTAACCTTGTTAAGATAGTGGTGAGTATGGGTCTTGCTTGAGCCGGTGGTTCCAAAGCTTCGCTCAAGGCATGTTGAAAGGCTCACCATGAGTAAGCTTAACAAGGGTTCAAACTTGGCAAGATAGTTTATCTTTCCACTTTGCATCTTTGCTTGTCATATAGTATGCATTCATGTTTAATTTCATGCATTTGTTCTTGCATAGCATTGTGTGAGAGGTGTCACAAAGGAAGATCACACTATGAGAAAGTTGCTTAGCGTTCAATGCAAATCAACATCTCCAAAAGTGTGCTAAGACAAATGATGGTGCTTAATGCCTATTGAGTTATGTCCTAACGAGTTTAAAGTTTCTATCTCTAAGTTCAAAGGCAATAACTCATACCTTCCCTTTTTGGATCTTATTCGCCTATTTTTCTAAAAATTTATAAGGTCTATCCCTTGTAGGGAATCTATGGTATATATACTTGTATTTTGCAAAGGAGTGCTTGAGGGGTGAGGTTGTCACTCAGGATTGATCCAAAAATGTGCTTAAGTTGGCTTGTGTGTGGCATTTGTCGGATCAAAAATGAGCTTTAGTTCAACATTCTGTTTTTATCACCATCAGATGAACCGCTGCTAAGTAGGTTCCAGCGTCGGTTCATCCGGTGGCCGGGTCAATTTGAATTTTGCCAAGCGCGCCTCTGTTAGCTATCGTCGGATGAACCGACGCTCACCTCTGTGGATGCAGCGGTTCATCCGGTGCTATTGAAATCTGAGGCAAATTCAGACCCGCGTGATATTCATCCGACGAATCTAAAATCAAGGCCATCGGATCATCCGGTGATGCGTTTCACAATTTTGCCCATATCGTCCGATGGTTCGACCGACGCTGTGTGTTTTCTCACCGTCGGTTCATCCAGCGCTTCTCTGCAGCATGGTCCCACCAGTCATAATGGTTCGCGGTCGTCATCCTCCCCCAAATCCGTTCGAACCGCACCGCCCGTTGGCCCGTACGCCGGCGATTCGTCCGCCTCCGGCCACATCCGTCCGAGCCACAGCACCTGCGACCTCCGTCGGCCATCCTGCCTCACCGCCGGCCATCTCTGCTGCCACGCCGCCGCCCCCTCTCCTCCAATCGTGCGCGCGGATCTCAGAAGCCCCCTGCTTGGGTTTGCGCTGCCGCCACCGTCTCCGGCTCGTCGGCGCCACCGCAGCTCGTCGGTCGCCGTCCCTGGGCGTGCACAGGCCTCCTCCGTCCTCCACTGAAGTCTCTCGTCGATCAAATCCTTCGCTGTGGTGAGCAGCCATCTCCCCCCCCCCCGTTGTTCAGTCTCTGTCCATGATCTTGTGGGGGATTGGCTGATGTTTTGAGGAATTAGACCTTAATTATGAGCTATGCTATCTAGTTTGCATCTGGAGTGCTCATTTGTTCAGATTTAGTGCTCAATTTCATCTAGACTTTGCTAAATCTCCTGGATTTTGAGCACCGCGGCCACTGTCCCTACCTGTTCATGCTCTGTTTCAGTTACAGTTGCTCATACCCTGTTCTAGATCACATATACTACTCATGCCATGCTCTATCTCATAGTCTTCTAGTATATGTGCTACTGTTCTTTCTAGATATTTTTCATTCTCTCACAATAGCTCATATGACCTGTTCTCGCACACACACATACACATCTTGTGCACATAAGGTCTTACCTAGTTTTCACCTTTCTTTATCTTGAGATATGATCATCTACTAGCACTTCATGCTTAGGCTCCATCTATTCATATGCTTTGCTTAAGGACCTCTCCCCTTAGATATTTATCTTGTTTATTTACTTCGCTCGCCATTCTATAATCTTCCATCTTTTCTCTGACAGATGGCAGGCGACAAGAGGAAGGGCAAGACAATTCTTGAGCCGAAGAAGAAGAAGAGAAAGCAGGATAAGGAGTGGGAGCGTGTGCTCCAAGTGCCCGACACCCAGGGTCAGCCACAGAGGGGCATACAGATTGGGAGCAGTACACAGGGTGGTAGCAGTGCACAGGGTCAGGGGGAGCAGCCCCATGAGCAGCCACCGTTGCGGCGTTCAGGCCGTACTGGTACCCGACTGACAGAGACACCTCCTTCTGCACCACGTACCGGTCCGAGGACTCGTGGAGGTCACACTCAGCCTTTGCCGACTCCTAGGCAGAGGAGGACAGTAGCAGAGCAGCAGGTTCAGCAGGAGCAGGAGGATCAGTCGAGAGAGGGGCCTGGGTTCGTATTGGTGCTCAGTGAGCAGAGGCCTTCGGGGTCTATCTCCGTGATCTGAGGAGCCTCTCTGGTCCGAAGATCCGGAAGCTGAGGTTCGTAGAGGAGGACGAGTGGTTCCCACCTCAGAGAGAGGATTGTGACCCCCGCTTCTGGACTATCCTTCAGGAGAGCTTCTATGCCTCCTATGTCAGGAAGGGGTCACAGCTGAGCCAGCACAGGATGCTACAGTGGACAGCACTCAGGGCAGCAGCAGCTGGAGTTCCGATACTCCCTCACATCGACTACTTATCGGGGCTCGCAGCTCTTGTCAGTGAGAGGCCGAGATATGTGCCAGAGTGGGTCAGAGTGTTCTACTCTACTGTCTACGTTGAGGATGCCCGGCTCTCGATCAGGTTCATGTTTATGGGACAACAGTTCAGACTCACTCGAGAGGGGATCACAGAGTTTCTTGGGGTTTAGGTCGACGACACTTCGATTCACTACCTGGCCTACCTCGACGTTGAGGCTCCACGTCATGCTCACACTCCTATAGTACCTCCACACGAGGAGATCAGCTTCTTGTTTAAGCAGCCTTTCCTCCCCGGCACCCCTCGGACTCCTGATAGGCTGACACGTGAGGCCTACGTGGTCCATTTCGCACTCAGGAGGTCCCTTCTCTTCAGGATGGGGAATGCCGAGTCGATCACTGGAGTTCAGCAGTGGATACTCTTGTATATCATGACTCACCGGACGTTTGACATTGTGGACATTCTACTGAGTGAGATCGAGGATGCTATTATGGACGGGATGGGGATGACCAGGCAGTTTCCTTTTGCCCACTGGATTAGTTGGATGCTCTCACGGTTGGAGTCACAGCGGTATATCTCAGTCTTGGAGCGATCCAAGTATGTATTCAAGACTTACCAGCCACCGATGCCAAGGCACAGGAGGCAGGGACCCAGGGGACAGAGATGAGAAGTTGAGGACCTTCAGGCTCGTGCTGCCGCTGAGGCAGCTATGGACGAGGCCGCCTGTCGGGGACAGCCATAGGGGTCCCCCAACTATGGGGGAAATTACCCTTCCTAAAAAATTGACACAAAACCACAAAAGACACTCCCCAAACCGGCCACAGCCCGAATACGAATAAAGCCCATGGCCCAGCAACCTCCGTGGGCCGTTAAACCGCCATCCCCGGCTGCCCTCGAGTGAACCTCCGCCTCGCTCGAGGGTCGGGCGCCGCGCGGCAAAACCCCACCTCGCTCGAGGGGTCCAGCCCCCTCAAGCGAGTCTCCGCCTCGCTCGAGGCCACCCTCGACCCGTGGCGCCTCACCTGCTCCCCCCGACTGGAGCATTAAATGCCCTGACACGCCGCGGGTGCCCGGGTCAAAAGACGAATCCCCGCCACGCCGATCTCCTGACACCGCCTGGGAATCTGTTCCCGGCGCTGTTCAAGCAACCCGCCACTGTGCGGCCATCCTCGGCGCTGTACAGGTCCTGTGCGGGATGGCCGATGTCATTCTTCGACACTGTACCACCCGCTCCCGTCCTTTCTCCCCGCCACGCCCCTCGAAAAGGGATGGCAACACCCTCGAGGGGCGTACGGCCGCCGCCCTGACACACGCCCATGACGGTGCCGTGGCGCAGGGTAGGCAGGGCACATTCCCTCTGTCACCTCCGGCGCTGTGCGGCCATCCCCAGCCCTGTGCCGCCATCCCGGGCACTGTGGAACCATCCCCGGTGCTGTGGAGCCCTGTTCCGATGGGACACCACCACGCCGACCCCTGTGTGGCATAGGCGCTCCCACCATCGAGGCCCTCGAAAGGGCATCGGGCACCCTCGAAAGGCATACGGACTGCGAGTGGGCGCACACACTGACCGGCACCGCCGTACGAGCGGCGTGCGCCACATCCCCTCCACCAACTCCGGCGCCGCCCGGCCATCCCGGGCGCTGTGCAACTGACCCGGGGGCTGTGCGGCCATCCCCAGTGCTGTGCGGACAGCCCGTCACTGTGGAACCATGCCCGACGCTGTGGAGCCCCATTCCGATGGGGTGCCACCACACCGAGCCCTGTGCAGCACAGGCGCTCTCATCAGCGAGACCCTCGAATTGCTGTACGGACGGCAGTCAGACATGAACGCCGGATGAACTACCCTCGAAGCTGCTCCCCGGCAAGTACAAAGCTGCCATGACGCCTGCAAGTACTAAGAGTCGTCAGGACACCGTCAGATCACAAGCGTTGTATACTAGTACTTTGATACTGTGCAAAACCCCATGCGGCACGTTTTGTAAACCGCCTCCCCTTGGTCTATAAAAGGAAGAGGTGGCCGCCCGGCCGCAAGGGGGGACAATCGGCATCACTTCTCACCCACGCTCACTCGCTCACTCATTCCCTTGATATTGGCACTCTGCCTCAATCATCTAGCTGGGACTTGGAGGCTTTTCCTTCTCTCCCGCCTAGCTTGTAGCCTCCCTCTACAGGCACCACGGTGCATTGCAATACAGCGCTCAAGCGCAACCTACTGGACGTACGGCCTCACGGCCAGAACCAGGATAAACCCGTGTCCCCGCATTACTTAGCACCGGCCATCGAGAGACCGATCACAGCGCATTTAACTAGTTAGTGTCGGGACTAATCTCAACACCGACAAAAATCTTTTAGTCTGATTAGTCAGGTGACTAAAGGGATCCAAACACCCTCTAGCTGCTTCTGTGATTGGTACGTGACTGCGTGGTGCGAGTTCAACAGCCCTGCAGGTGCCGGAGCAGCGCATGTTTTATAGCCGGATTTGACTTTGAATAATGCCACGTGGGCATTGGTCGTCGACTTGTCGCCGCGCAGCTTCCGCGAAGGGACGATCGAAAGAAACCCTTCCCCTTCCGGAATTGAAAGAAACCCGTCACTTCGTTAGATGTAGTACCAGCTAGGCACGTACTTCCTCCGGTTCTACTTTAGAGGTCGTTTAGGATCAGATCTCGCCTACCAAGGCATCATTAACTAGAGGTAATCTTTCCATCTTTACCCTTAATAAATAGGGTTGCGGGTGCATTGTAGTCAGCAAGCTTCTCTTGGCCGACTGGCTAGTGCAGCTCGTTCTAGGTGAGGTGGTGGGAGGTCGACGGTTCGAGACCTGGCCAGTGCTGTTTTTTGCCGAGGGAGGATTTTTGCATGGGGCTGCATGCTCCAGTGAGGACGTGAGAAGTTTTGCATTGTGGCACTTTTTTTCGAGACGCCCGCGTTGTGGCGCCTTTTTTTCGTTCCTGGTACCATGGAACCGCCGTGGCGCCCATTTTTTCACTTCGCGCGCTTCGTTTTTTCGTGAGGTCGAGCGGCATCTTCTCGCATTCTCTTTAAATCCTTGGACCAACAACACCGTGAAGAAGCCACACACTGACACACATCCTAAGCGCTACAATGGCCGGGCTAGACCTCAATGCTCCACTGGAGGAAGAAGGAGATGCATGGCGTGACCTGAACATTGCAGTAGAGGACAACGGCGACGCGCCCGACGCTGCGACATGGAGTGACATGTTGCCGTCCGTCGGTGACACGGCCGGCGCAGCGAGATCGAGCGACATGGTGCCGTCCGTGGGTGGCACGCACGGCGCTGCGACGCGGAGCAGCATGGTGCCGGTCATGGGCGGCGCGCACGACGTTGCGACGTGGAGCGGCCTGGCGCCGTCCGTCGTCGACGCACACGGCACTACGAGGTCCACCGGCGTGGTGCCGTCTGTCTTCGACGCCCACGGCGCTGCGAGGTCGAGCGGCGTGGTGCCGGCCGTCGAGGACGCACACAGTGTTGCAAGGTCGAGTGGTGTTGTGCCGTCCGCCGCCGACGCGCACGGTGCCGTATTCGACCTCAATGTGCAACCAGAAGAAGAAGCCGACGATCTTGGTCAACCAGAAGAAGACGATGGTATTGTTGAAGAAGCCGATGTTCCTGGTGAGGACTTGTACTGAGTTCAGCACTCATTTGTATTTTTATGTCAACACTCATGTTTCATGCTTCTTTTTGGACATAATTTGATCTCAACTTACCTCTAGATGAGTTTGGTGCAGTCGATTTCGACTACCTTCAAAACATGGTAGGTATTTATTCAGTGACTTAACTTGTTCCATGAGTAGTAGCTAGTTTCAATGAGTAGTAGCTAGTTCAATGAGTTGAATAGGAGTATGCAGCTTAGGAATCTCAGCCCACTGAAAATTATTTCTGTTTAGTTTACACATGTGAACTTCACTGTCTATTTACTCATGTGAATCAGGAGAATTGGAGTATTTTCTGTAGCATCTGTTTTTGAATTGATGTTGTGAATAGTGAATGAAATTCTGTAGCATCTGTTTTACACATGCGAATTTCTGTAGCTAGTTTAAATGAGTTGAATATCCAGCATGGAGTAGCTAGTTTGCAATAGTTTGCATGGAGTAGCTTTTTGACTCATGTCTACATTTGTTTTGCAGAACATGCTGTTCCAGTGAGGCACCGACGCAAAGAGATGACAGAAACTATTAGAAAGCAAGTTTATCAAGCACTGTTGGCTAGAAGCAAAAACGGGACACTCCACAAGAAAGATAGCCAAATTGTGGCTGATCAATTTGATCTCCATATTCGGTCAGTTCAGCACATATGGAAGAGAGGTAAAACACAGCTTGCAAACTCTGTGCCGGTTGTGGTCTCTAGTCTAAAAAAGGGAAGAGTTGGTCGTAAGCCAATTCATATTGATTTGGAAGTTTTGCGTAACATTCCCCTAAAGGATAGGATGACCTTAGCGGATGTTTGTGCCAAACTAAACATGACCAAATGGAAGGTGCTAAAGTATTTGAGAAAAGGTTTGATTAGGCACCCTACCTCACTGATGGTAACAAAAAGGCTAGATTGAAATGGTGCATTGACATGGTTAATAGGGTGTTGAATGGTGATCCAAGGTTTAGGGATTTTTTTGACTTTGTCTTCATTGATGAAAAATGGTTCTTCCTAAACCCAAAGTCTGAAAAGTATTATTTGCTTCCTGATGAGGATGATCCACATAGGACCGCTAAGAACAAAAATTACATCACCAAGCTTATGTTTTTGTGTGTTTGTGCTCGGTCGAGATTTAGAGATGGGGAGTGCATTTTTGATGGTAAGATTGGTTGTTTCCCTCTAATCACTTATGAACCGGCTCAAAGAGGTAATCAGGCAACCGGCTGTGTACGGGGAGATATGGTTATGAAGCCTATTCAAAATATCACAAGAGAAGTAATTAGGGAATTCATGATTAACCAAGTTTTGCCGGCCATTAGAGCTAAGTGGCCTAGAGAGGATGTGGACAATCCTATTTATATTCAACAGGACAATGCACTGTTACATGTAAAGTTGGATGATCCATTGTTTTGTGAGGCTGCAAAGCAGGATGGTTTTGATATTCGCCTCATTTGTCAACCTCCAAATTCTCCTGACTTCAACATATTGGATTTGGGGTTTTTTCGAGCCATACAAGCAATCCAATACCAAAAGGATGCAAAAACTAAGGAAGCTCTAGTACCGGTAGTGCAAGAGGTATTCATCATTCCAACTAATTTCAAGCAAATAAATATTCATCATTCAAACAACTAATTTCATCTCTGAATTTTGTAGGCATTCATGGAGTTCTGTCTGAGAAAAGCAAATCGAATATTTGTGACACTACAAACTTGTTTGTTGGAAACAATGAAGAAAAAAGGGTGCAACAGTTACAAAATTCCTCACATGTATAAGGAGACATTAGAAAGGCAAGATAGGCTACCAACAACTATCCAGTGTCCACCATCGTTACTCGAGGAAGCGGAGGCTACGCTTGCTGCATTGTAGGGAGGAAAAACTAGTTAGATATTGGAAATTTCTGTAATTTTCTTAAACATTTTGCAGCATGAACATTAGCTAGATGGATGGCAAATATCTTACCGATGTGTTCTTCATCTTTCTATTTTCGTCAAGCATCTTGAGCACTCGTGGGGGCAAGATGAGAGTTTTGTCATCCATCTTGAGCTCGTCGAGATGAGGAATGTAAAGATTGCAATCAAACTCGTTGAAGCCGTCAAGCACGGCGCTGAGCCAGTACTCCTCGTGGACGAGACCGCAGCGAGAGCACGGCCACCTCCGTGAGTGTGCACATTCCCATGCTTGCCGGTCTTCATGAACCAGATCACAGCGAGCGCAAACAAATGCTCCCGGTTCCAGCGCGACGGAGTCCGGCGCCGCCAAGGACTCCAGCACCTGTTCCTGCGACGTGAGCCCCATGGAGTCCGGCGCCAGTTCTTCCGAGTCAGGGGCGACGAGCTCCAGGGACGCCATGGAGTCCGGCACAAGCTCCAGGGACGACGAGTCAGGCGACATGCAGTCCGCGACGAGCTCCAGGGACACCAATTCAGGCGCGACGAGCTTGGGCGCCATGGAGTCCGGCGCGATCTCGGAGTCCAGCGAGGAGTCAGACGCGGCGAGCTTCGGCGCTATGGCGAGGCGAGCGGCGAGGAAGGAAGGTGAGCGACGAGGAAGGAGGCGTGCGGGAGGAAGGAAGGCGAGGCGCGTGAGGCATCGACGCCAGCGTGAGATGTGAATTAAAAGTAGGGATGAAAATGGGACGGGAAAATCCCGTCCCGACCGGAACCGTGGACCGTATAAACCGACCGTAGACCGTTTTATCAGGAAAACCAGGAAATCAGAAAAAAAACCCGAAAAACCGGTGGGAGCCGGTGCGAAATCGGTTGGGCTCATCTCCCGACCGGATTCTCGGTTACTGTTTTCAACCGGGAATATTCCTGCGGGAATTCCCGTATACGCAGGCCTCGTTCTTCCATTTCAGCCCATAGCTTCTCTCGGCCCAGCCCATCAGTGCACCCCTGCAGCTCCGCCCGCCCGTCAGGCCACCGAAGAGGCGAGGACCCCCGTCCCTAGGCCCGCCACCGAAGGTGTTTTCCCGACCGTTCCCGACCGCTTTCATCCCTAATTAAAAGCGCCCGACGCCGCTGATGGTTCGTTGACGGGGGAAACGAAGCGGACGGCCGTGTCGCAATTACTCAGGGGCAGCGGCGTCCAAAACGGCCTCCACGCGCGCCTGGCGACTTCTTTTGCTGCACCTTCCCTCCGGCGCAGGACGACTTGTAAAGTAGAACCGGAGGGAGTATTGTACGGGGTTTATCTTGCATAGGGATGGCAGCGGGTCGGGTAAGTGCGGGTAAGGCATTTACCCGCCCGCGAGCGTACCCGCGCTACCGGCCCTTACCCGCCCGCGAGGCTGCCCGCGGGCGAAAAACCGTGCCCGCACCTGCACCCGACGGATATCCGCGGGTATCGGGTTTGCCCGTACCCGCAGAGAGAAGGCGTCGGCGAGCGAAGCTTGGAGCCGAGCGAGCCGCGAGCGAGGGCGGGGGTGAAGGAAGGGGCGGCACTGCGTGCCTGCGCCGGCCGCCGGCGAGCCGCCGACCGTTGGCCTGAGCGCCGAGCCGCCGCCCACCCGCCGTGTTGTGGAGGCGAGCAAGGGAGGGGCGAGGCCGCAGGCTGGCGGAGCGAGGGAGGGGCGAGGCCGGCGGGAGGCGAGGCGATGCCGTCGGCCTGTTGTCCCGTGCGCCGCCGAGCCGCCGTGGTGCGCGTGTGCCTCCGCCCTCCAGATGCGCCGATTGAGAGAGAGCCCTCCAGAGTCCAGATGCGCCGAGAGAGAGAGACATGAGAGACGGAGGAGGCGGCGCCGGGTGAGTAGGTCGCGGGGTTGGGGGTTGGGGTGGCTGTAGATTTTAGGTTTTTTTGTTAATGGGCTTGGGCTATATGTTTTAATGGGCTTTGTATTTTATGCGGGTAGCGGATATATCCGCGGGTGAAAACTGCCGCCCGTTAGCTGCCCGCGGGTGGATTTTGATGACCGTACCCGCGCCCGCGGGCGGATTTTGCTGCCCGTACCCGTGCCCGTCGGGTCGGGTATCCGCGGATACCCGCGCCCGCGGGCAAAACTGCCATCCCTAATCTTGCAGCCTTGCAAGTTGCAACGACTTCGGAGTCGTCGTTATAGGCGTGACAGGAAATGTCGTTGCTGTACAAAGAGGTGGTACGGCAAGTACTCGTGCGTGCAACGGCACCCGGTATCTCACTCTGAACCGGTAAAGTTAGCGGGTCCGACCTCCTGGACGGGTGATTCTTTTTATTTTAATCTTTTTATAAAACTAATATTTTAAAAATAACTCATCACAATCTATATTTTCAAGAACTAACTTTTTCGGTCGCACCAAGCCGTTTGGCGCGACTAATACTTCAACCGCGCTATATGCTTTGGCATGACCAAATTTCACAGTAGCACAAATGCTGATATGGAACAAAATAAATCGCGCCACATGCGTTGGCGCGACCGGAACCAAACTGGTTGCCGCCGCGCCGGAACGCTTGACGCGACCGAACCAAACTGCTACTCCTGCTCAAAAGCTGACACCGCCGCCAGTACCTTGCGTGCTTGCCTCCTCTCCGCACGGGCACCGAGAGGAGCTAGTACTGGCTAGTCTTTCTCTCTCCGCAGGCTAGCCTCTACTCCCTCCGTCCCAAAATGACTGTCGTTTGCGCTTTTCGAGAAACAACTTTGACTAAGTATATATAAAAATATATTAATATTTATGATACAAAATTAATATAATTAGATAAATATTTGAATCTAGTTTTTTAACAATTTTTTTTGAAGATACAAATGTTGCACATATTCTCTATAAATTCGGTCAAACTTGTGGCACGGAAACCAACGGCGACAGTCATTCTGGGATGGAGGGAGTAGTTAGTTTTGTTTTCATGCATGCATGGCAGTGTGCTTAGTCTCCACTTTTAAAGTTGATTTTTTCCCTAATAGGGCCTGTTTAGTTCCAAAAAATTTTCCTAACTACCCGTCACATCAATCTTCCGACACTGATTAGGAGTATTAAATATGAATTAATGACAAAACCCATTCCATAACCCCTACCTAATTTTTCGATACGAATATAACGAGCCTAATTATGCCATGATTAGACAACGTCGTACTACAGTAAACAATCTCTAATGATGGATTAATTAGGCTTAATGGATTCGTCTCGCGATTTCCCGTCCATTCGTGTAATTAGTTTTGTAATTAGTCTACATTTTTACCTCTAATAGACCTTCGAAGGGGCTGCCAAACTTTTTTGCTAAAAATTTTGGCAACTAAACAGGCTCATGTGTGATAACAAATATTTTTATAATTTTTGTTGCGCCAACTCTTACATCAGTAACTAAAATCCCTAATCTGATAACATTGAATTTGATTAGACCTTGGACATGTATAAGTCTGATAAGATAAAAAAATTATATTTTTCGTTACACAGACTATATAGGAAGAAAATCACTATACATATAAAGGCACATATACTACTTTATTCTTTCGTTTCATCACGTCAACAAAATTGATGATATTTGATGTTATGAAACTCTTGATGAACTCCATTGAAATTGCATTATTTATGGCACCTCGCAAACATGGGTCAAAGATCTTGTACGGATTTGTATAACATATTTGTTCTGGAAGAAAAATACTGCTAACTAATCTGTACGGTAAATTTATTGTGAAAAAAAAAGACAATAAGCAAGCTGAACATCATGTGATGTTGTGAGTGTTTGATTCCAGGGGACTTATAATAAGTCTTGTCCTTTTGAATGAGACAAAACTATTTAGAACGATTAAACATAATTTAATTATAAAATTAATTGCACAAGTACTAGTACTTATGGTATCCGGTTAAACTATCAACACCATAAGAACTCTATCGTATAAGAAGTTATTATTAATGCAAATAATACACATACTATTATTGTTGTATTTTTTCTATTAGTACTATGAGTTTCAAAAAGAAAAAAGAAGAAGAGAGAGAAGCCATGCAAAAGCCCGCAGCCTGCACTGTGGAGAGAAATGAAATCGGCGGAGAGAGAGTAGCAAGACGAGAAAATCAGGTGCGACCCCACGGTACCAGAAAAATTGGCGCGACCGAGAATATGTAACAATTGTTTTTTAAATATCACACATTCATTTACAAGACAAGTGCTTTTATAAGCGGGGAACATATCTTCACTACTAGAAAACCAACCTTCCGTCCTGGACATAGTACCAGGTATTTTGCCTCCGGTACTGATGTCCACATTAGTACCGAGTGGAGAGAAAGGACCCGACGCGTCCTTGTGAAGGCACATTAGTACCGGGTGGGAACTAGTCCCGGTACTAATGTGTTTGCATTAATGGCCACATTAGTACCGGGTGGGAACTAGTCCCGGTACTGATGCGGGCCACATCAGTACCGGTGCAAAACCAACACCGGTACTAATTCTCCCACACAGTGTGGCATCCAACACTTAGAAAAAATCAACCTCCGGCGCATCCGCATGCACCGGCCCGCGCGCGCCTCTCTCTCTTCTTATCTTTTTATCTTCCCCAGGCCTGCACGCCACCACTCATCTCCTTTCTTTCTCGATCTCTCCTCCCTCTTATCTCTTCGTTCTCTCACCTCTCGATCTCCTCCTTTGCAGGGGCGGTGGCACGCGCGGTCGGCGCCCGGCAGCCGGCGCGAGCGTGGAGCGCGGTGCAGCGTCCCCTGCTGTAGGCCGCCGTGGCCGGAGGGCGCAGCGACCCCTGCCCTGGCCGGGAGGACGGCGGCGCAGGGCCCCTGCTGGAGGCCGCCGTGGCCGGAGGGCGCAGCGGCCCCTGCTGTGGTCGGGAGGACGGCCACGCAGGGGCGGGGCTCGGCCTCTCGGCGCCCGACGCGGGCGCGCGACGGCGCTGGCCTGGCCACCGGTGGGCGGCCGCGGAAGCCGGCGGGCGGACATGCAGGCTCGCGCTGGGACGCGACGCGGTGGCCTGGGGCCGGTGGCACGGTGGCCGGGGACACGGTGCGCGCTGGAGGCGCGGTCTGGATCTTGTTCTTGTTCTTGGAAAATTTTCTCCTTCTTGTGATTCTTGTTCATGTGAATCTGTGGTTGTTGTGACTATGTTTGTGATGTGATATTTGTGAGATTGTGCTTGTGAAAATGTATGATTGTGAGATGCGTTCATATTATTTTGAGAATGTGATTCTGATTGCTTGTTGATGATGGTTGATTAAGAAAGAAATAAAAAAAAAGAAAGAAAGAAGAAATAAATAGAAAAGAAAATGAACAATGACGGAGGGGGAGGGTGACGGACGGCGACGGGAGAAACCATATTAGTACCGGGTCACACGACCCGACACTAATGTAGCCGCCGACATTAGTGCCGTCTTAGCTGTACCGGGTGGCCACCCGGCACTAATGTGAGTTGCCACCTGGTACTGAAGCCGGTTTCCCTAGTAGTGCTTGTGGAAATTATAACCTTTGTGAAAATCCGTGTAAATCACGGTAAAAAAGTCGTTTAAATTCAAAAATTCACAAATATTGATGATATGATGATACACAACTGTGTACAAATATCTTATTCAAACTCGACTTAGATATAAAAATAAAAAAAATAACAAATCATGTGGATAACTTGCTTATCGCAAATGTGAGAAAAAGAATCACTTCAAAATAGATGGTTGTGCCGGATGTAATTGTGCATTAAAAAAGTGAAAGAGGTTCCTCAACCTTATGCCACAGCCCACATGCATGCATCTGGTGAGCAAAAATGATAGAGAGGAATTTTCAAAAAAAAATGATAGAGAGGCCTGGTGGAGGGCAGGTGGAGGCGTGGAGCTCTGGAGCCGCAGGCCCGCAGCATGCACAGAGAGCAGGCGGAGGGCAGCATGCACAGAGTCGCGTCATGCATTGTGGCGCGACTCAAGCAGCGCAATTTGGTCACGCCAAAATATGTGGCGCGACTAAAGTATTAGTCGTGCCAAATGGTTTGACGTGATCAAAAGAGCTAGTTTTTAAAAATATAGATTGAGATACGTTAAAATATTAATTTTAAAAAGGTTAAAATGAAAAAAAAATCCCTGGACGGGTTGCAACGCACCCGGTATCGGACCTGGTAAAGCCCAGGATCCGGAGCCGATCCGGCAAATGTCGAGGGCGCCCGGGCTCCTCCTCCAATCCTCCGCGTCTCCCTCGCGCCTCGCGGCGGCACCCCGCTCTCCCTCGCGCCTTCTCGTCGTCGCTCCCGCTTGCATCTTCCTCCCTCGCACCTCCCGACGGCGCCACGCTCGCATCTCCCCCTGCCGCCGCCGTGTCCTCCGCCTCCCCCTCGCCGTCGCTGAGGTCGTCGCCTCCCCCTTGCGGTGCCGCCAATGGCCGTGGTGCATGCATCCGCCCCCTCCAGCCTTGCAACGGGCTCCTGCTGGTAGTGGTCCTGTGTAAGCATCAAGGCCCCACCGCACCTTTGGTAAGGGTGTGTTTCGGTGATAAATAACAACCATACACTTGTGACTAACCTTTGTTTTGTAGCGAATTTATCCTTGAGTTATTGTCATAAGTAATAAATGAAAAGAGACCCCTCAATTTGAATTTATGGATGATCAATGGACAAAGACTACAAGGTTAAGGACATTTCTAGTTCCAAGTGTCACAAGGAGATGAAGAACACTTGGATTTGCTAGTTTGTAGTGTTTGACCGTACTATTAAGAGCGGTTCACACCTGAGTAGCTTGACCATGCCAAATGCTATGCCATATTCATACACTATCAAGCTCCTTGGTCACTAAACAGCCCAAGACACTCATTGAAATACATTTGAAGCAAAAGACTTGAAGAAAAACTCAAAGGTGATTGAATTGGATGAGTTGAAATTGAAAAGGGCGCGCCGGATTATCCGACGCTATCATTTCTAGTTGCATCGGATGATTAATGTGAAAGACTCAACAGAACCGGATGAACCGACGGTGTATCAGCAGAAGCATCGGTTCATCCGGTGACCTAGGGTTTGGTAACAGTGACAAATCAAGTTAAGGCCTTCAGCACCGAATGAAGCGACGGTCCTAGCAGCGGTTCATGGATGATGAAGAACCTCCTCTTCCTCCACCACCTATGTGCTTCATGACCAGACACTCCAAGGTGAGCGATAGTGAAGATAGTGACTCTTCGGATAGTGATAATGAACTTTCACGTCATGCTCTTAAGGGTCTTCTAGATCAATACACCGACATGATCAAGAAACAAAAGAGTAAGCTCAAGGCTCTTGAAGAGACCCATGAGAAGCTTAAGCTATCCAATGATGAGTTGCTTGTGAAACACAATAACCTTTGCAAAGAACATGAAGCTTTGGTAGTGTCTCACAAGTCACTTAGAGATGACCACAACAAGTTACTTGATAAGCACAATGAGCTAATCGTCAAACATGATGATATAACCGTGCTTAACAAGTCTCTTGAGTCAAGTCAAAAAATGCTTAAGAAAGATCATGTGATCTTAGAGATGAGGTATCAAGAGATTGAGCTTGCCTATGAGGCTATTTGTGCTAGTGGGCAAGAAATTGCTAGAGACATCACTAAGACAAATACTTCTACTTCTTGTGATGATTTGATTGAAGAACCTAAGGTTTTGCCAAATGATGAGAATATTACCTCCTCTTCCAAGACTAACCATGATAGGGTGAAAGTACTTGAAGAGGAAGTAAGAAGCCTAAGATCTTGTGTGAAGAATATGACCAAGGGTGAAGCATTGCATAAGGAGATCCTCTATCACAATGCAAGAGATTATGGCACTAGGGGACTTGGCACCTTCCCTCAACCCATCAAAGAGACTCGCAAGTCAAAGGAAGTATATAGGTGCTTTGTGAAGGAAGTTGGGTCTTATTGCCAACATTGCAACATCATCGGTCATCACACAAAGGAGTGTCCTATACCTTCACGTCCATTGCCTAAATTACCTTGCAACTATCGTTCCATGTTCAATAATAACCATTTCTTGTTGTTGAAGAATAGCAAGGGCAAGGTGGCGGCAAGGTTCATAGGGACCAAGGCTAAAGTGAATCATGCTAGGCAAATTTGAGTTCCCAAAGCTTTAGTAACTCATGTGATCGGGCCCAACTTGCTAGGGTTCCTAAATCTTCAACTTGATCTCTTTGTGTGTTGGTGAACTACAAGGCCGGAGGGAGTCATTGGGTTCTTGATAGTGGATGTACTCAACACATGACCGGCCAAAGTAAAATGTTCACCTCTCTAGTGGATGATGCGGGGAATCATGAGCAAGTCACCTTTGGTGATAATTCTAAAGGAAGAGTTTCCGATTTGAGTGATATAACCATTGCAAATGATCTCTCTCTTTCTAATGTTTTGTTTGTAGACTCTTGTAGTTATAACTTGCTTTCCATTGCTCAATTTTGTGATCTTGGCTTATCTTGCTTGTTTGATGATGAGGGAGTTATCATTACTAACAAGAAGTCTAATGAAGTTGTGTTCAAAGGTTTTCGTCATGGGAACATCTATCTTACGGACTTCTCCTCTCATGAAGCAAACTTGACTACTTGTCTATTCACCAAGACATCCAAGGGTTGGCTATGGCATTGCCGTATTGCACACATAGGCATGAGTCAACTCGAGAAGGCTTTCAAAAGAGGTTTAGTTTTTGGTGTGAAGGATGTCACATTTGAGAAGGACAAGTTATGTGGAGCGTGTCAAGCCGGCAAGCAAGTAGCAAGTCACCATCCCATGAAGGCTTATGTATCTACCTCAAGACCTTTGAAAATCTTGCACATGGACCTCTTCGGCCCTACTACATACAAGAGTCTTGGTGGTAACCTCTATTGTCTTGTCATTGTTGATGATTACTCACGCTACACTTGGACATTCTTTTTGGAGGACAAGAGCAAGACGTTCAGGATCTTCAAAAACTTTGCTACAAGGGCTCAAAATGAATGAGTCATCTATTGTGAAGATCCGGAGTGACAATGGATCGGAATTCCGGAACACGAAAGTGGAAGAGTATTGTGATGAGTTACGCGTCAAGCATGAATTCTCTTCAACCTACACACCACAACAAAATGTTGTGGTAGAGAGGAAGAACAAGACCCTCATCACATTGGCTAGAGCTATGTTGGATGATTATGGTATCTCTCAAAGATTTTGGGCGGAAGCTATCAACACGGCGTGTCATGCTTCAAATAGGGTGTATCTCCACCGACTATTAATGAAGACACCCTATGAGCTTCTCATTGGGAGGAAGCCCAACATCTCCTATTTACAAGTCTTTGGGTGTAAGTGTTTCATTTACAAGAAGAGGAAGCACCTAGGGAAGTTTGAGAGTAGGGTAGATGAGGGTATGTTTCTTGGTTATGCATCAAACTCCAAGGCATATAGAGTATTCAACAACACTACACGTGAAGTTGAAGAAACATGTGACGTGGAGTTTGATGAATCTAATGGCTCCCAAGAAGATAGCTATTGTTGTGATGATGTAGGAAAAGAACCTCTACGAGAAGCAATGAAGAAGATGGCTATTGGGGACATCAAGCCTAAAGAGGATGATGATGCACCTTCTACTTCCCACAACCATGAAGACTCATCCTCTTCCGATGATGATAATGATGACCATCAAAGGTGGACAAGACAAGGAAGCCCATCTTCCTCAAATGGACCACCTCCTACATCACAAGACACCCAAGATCAAGGAGAAGAAGAACCAGAAGTAGTGCAACCTCAAGATGATCCAACTTCTACCACACTTGAAAGGCGTACAAGGACTTCATCAAATCACCCCATCGATCTTGTCTTGGGTGATCCCAAGGGTGGTACACGTACTCACCGCAAACAATATGCTTCGTTTTGCAAACATCATACATTTGTTTCTTTTGTAGAACCCACTACTACAGAGGAAGCTCTAGAGGACCCGGATTGGATCTTGGCTATGCAAGAAGAGCTCAACAACTTCACAAGAAATGAAGTTTGGGTCCTAGTAGAGTGCCCCAAGAACAAGAACGTAATTGGCACCAAGTGGGTCTACCGGAACAAGCAAGATGAACATGGAGTCGTGGTGAAGAACAAGGCAAGGCTTGTTGCCAAGGGCTACTCGCAAGTAGAAGGCTTGGACTATGGAGAGACCTTTTCTCCGGTTGCACGTCTTGAAGCAATCCGTATCCTTCTTGCTTATGCTTCTTGTCACAAAATGAAATTGTTCCAAATGGATGTCAAGAGTGCCTTCTTAAATGGCTTCATCAATGAAGAAGTCTATGTTGAACAACCTCCCGATTTTGAAGATACCACACATACTAACCATGTCTATAGGTTGATAAAGGCTTTGTATAGACTCAAGCAAGCTCCTAGGGCATGGTATGAGAGGCTCTGAGATTTTCTCATCAAGGAAGGCTTCAAGATTGGAAGAGTGGACAATACTCTATTCACCAAGATCATCAACGGAGAGCTATTCATATGTCAAATCTATGTTGATGATATCATCTTTGGCTATACCAATCTTAAAGTGTGCAAGGACTTTAGTGAGCTCATCACAAGGGAATTCGAGATGTCTATGATTGGGGAGCTCAACTTCTTCCTTGGTTTTCAAATCAAGCAATTGAAGGAAGGGACCTTCATCCATCAAGAAAAGTACACTAATGATATTCTCAAGAAGTTCAAGATGGATGATTGCAAACCAATCAAGACTCCAATGCCAACCAATGGACATCTCGACTTAGATGAGGGAGGTAAACCGGTTGACCAAAAGCTTTACCGTTCTATGATCGGCTCTCTTCTTTACCTTACCACATCTAGCCCCGATATCATGTTTAGTGTTTGCATGTGTGCTAGGTTTCAAGCCAACCCTAAAGAATCTCACCTAAGTGCTTTGAAAAGGATCCTTAGATACTTAAAATACACACCTAGCATTGGCTTGTGGTACCCCCATGGTGCTTGTTTTGAGCTTTTGGGTTATTCGGATTCAGATTTTGCTGGATGTCGAGTAGACCGTAAGAGTACTTCGGGTGGGTGCCATTTGCTAGGTCAATCTTTGGTTGCTTGGTCCTCTAAGAAGCAAAACTCCGTGGCCTTATCCACCGCGAAGGCGGAATACATTTCCGCCGGGGCTTGTTGTGCTCAAATCCTCTATATGAAGCAAACCCTCTTGGATTATGGTGTGGTTCTAGATAGGGTTCCCCTCCTTTGTGACAATGAAAGTGCCGTAAAAATTACTAACAACCCGGTTCAACACTCACGCACCAAGCACATTGATATCCGCCATCACTTCTTGCGAGACCATGTGGCTAAAGGTGATATTCTCCTTTGTGGTGTTCGCTTCGAGGAGTAATTGGCGGATATATTCACTAAGCCTCTTGATGAAAACACCTTTTGTAGGCTAAGGAGTGAATTAAATGTGCTTGATGCATCTAACATCATGTGATGCTGGTCATATAGTTTGCATTTGCATATGTACATGTGTAGGGGCTTGTCTAACCTTGTTAAGATAGTGGTGAGTATGGGTCTTGCTTGAGCCGGTGGTTCTAAAGTTTCGCTCAAGGCATGTTGAAAGGCTCACCATGAGTAAGCTTAACAAGGGTTCAAACTTGGCAAGATAGTTTATCTTTCCGCTTTGCATCTTTGCTTGTCATACAGTATGCATTCATGTTTAATTTCATGCATTTGTTCTTGCATAGCATTGTGTGAGAGGTGTCACAAAGTAAGATCACACTATGAGAAAGTTGCTTAGCGTTCAATGCAAATCAACATCTCCAAAAGTGTGCTAAGACAAATGATGGTGCTTAATGCCTATTGACTTATGTCCTAACGAGTTTAAAGTTTCTATCTCTAAGTTCAAAGGCAATAACTCATACCTTCCCTTTTTGGATCTTATTCGCCTATTTTTCTAAAAATTTATAAGGTCTATCCCTTGTAGGGAATCTATGGTATATATACTTGTATTTTGCAAAGGAGTGCTTGAGGGGTGAGGTTGTCACTCAGGATTGATCCAAAAATGTGCTTGAGTTGGCTTGTGTGTGGCATTTGTCGGATCAATAATGAGCTTTAGTTCAACATTCTGTTTTTATCACCATCAGATGAACCGCTGCTAAGTAGGTTCCAGCGTCGGTTCATCCGGTGGCCGGGTCAATTTGAATTTTGCCCAGCGCGCCTCTGTTAGCTATCGTCGAATGAACCGACGCTCACCTCTGTGGATGCAGCGGTTCATCCGGTGCTACTGAAATCTGAGGCAAATTCAGACCCGCGTGATATTCATCCGACGAATCTAAAATCAAGGCCATCGGATCATCCGGTGATGCGTTTCACAGTTTTGCCCATATTGTCCGACGGTTCGAACGACGCTGTGTGTTTTCTCACCGTCGGTTCATCCAGCACTTCTCTGCAGCATGGTCCCACCTGTCATAACAGTTCGCGGTCGTCATCCTCCCCAAAATCCGTTCGAACCGTGCCGCCCGTTGGCCCGAACGCCGGCGATTCGTCCGCCTTCGGCCACATCCATCCGAGCCACAGCACCTGCGACCTCCGTCGGCCATCCTGGCTCACCGCCGGCCATCTCCGCTGCCGCGCCGCCGCCCCCTCTCCTCCAATCACGCGCGCGGATCTCAGAAGCTCCCTGCTAGGGTTTGCGCCGCCGCCTCCGTCTCTGGCTCATCGGCGCCGCCGCAGCTCGTCGGTCGCCGTCCCTAGGCGTGCACAGGCCTCCTCCGCCCTCCACTGAAGTCTCTCGTCGATCAAATCCTTCGCAGTGGTGAGCAGCCATCTTCCCCCCCCCCCGTTGTTCAGTCTCTGTCCAAGATCTTGTGGGAGATTGGCTGATGTTTTGAGGAATTAGACCTTAATTATGAGCTATGCTATCTAGTTTGCATCTGGAGTGCTCATTTGTTCAGATTTAGTGCTCAATTTCATCTAGACTTTGCTAAATCTCCTGGATTTTGAGCACCGCGGCCACTATTCCTACATGTTCATGCTCTGTTTCAGTTACAGTTGCTCATACCCTGTTCTAGATCACATATACTACTCATGGCATGCTCTATCTCATAGTCTTCTAGTATATGTGCTACTATTCTTTCTAGATGTTTTTCATTCTCTCACAATAGCTCATATGACCTGTTCTCGCACACACACATACACATCTTGTGCACATAAGGTCTTACCTAGTTTTCACCTTTCTTTATCTTGAGATATGATCATCTACTAGCACTTCATGCTTAGGCTCCATCTATTCATATGCTTTGCTTAAGGACCTCTCCCCTTAGATATTTATCTTGTTCATTTACATCGCTCGCCATTCTATAATCTTCCATCTTTTCTCTAACAGACGGCAGGCGACAAGAGGAGGGCAAGACAGTTCTTGAGCCGAAGAAGAAGAAGAGCAAGCAGGACAAGGAGTGGAAGCGTGTGCTCCAAGTGCCCGACACCCAGGGTCAGCCACAGAGGGGCATACGGATTGGGAGTAGTACACAGGGTGGTAGCAGTGCACAGGGTCAGGGGGAGCAGCCCCATGAGCAGACACCGTTGCGGCGTTCAGGCCGTACTGGTACCCGACTGACATAGACACCTCCTTCTGCACCACGTATCAGTCCGAGGACTCGTGGAGGTCACACTCAGCCTCAGCCGACTCCTAGGCAGAGGAGGACAGCAGCAGAGCAGCAGGTTCAACAGGAGCAGGAGGATCAGTCGAGAGAGGGGCCTGAGGTTCGTATTGCTGCTCAGTGAGCAGAGGCCTTCGGGGTCTATCTCCGTGATCTAAGGAGCCTCTCTGGTCCGAAGATCCGGAAGCTGAGGTTCGTAGAGGAGGACGAGTGGTTCCCACCTCAGAGAGAGGATTGTGACCCCCGCTTCTGGACTATCCTTCAGGAGAGCTTCTATGCCTCCTATGTCAGGAAGGGGTCACAGCTGATCCAGCACAGGATGCTACAGTGGACAGCACTCAGGGCAGCAACAGCTGGAGTTCCGATACTCCCTCACTTTGACTACTTATCGGGGCTCGCAGCTCTTGTTAGTGAGAGGTCGAGATATGTGCCAGAGTGGGTCGGAGTGTTCTACTCTACTGTCTACGTTGAGGATGCCCGGCTCTCGATCAGGTTCATGTTTATGGGACAACAGTTCAGACTCACTCGATAGGGGATCGCAGAGTTTCTTGGGGTTTAGGTCGACGACACTTCGATTCACTACCTGGCCTACCCCGACGTTGAGGCTCCACGTCATGCTCACACTCCTATAGTACCTCCACATGAGGAGATCAGCTTCTTGTTTCAGCAGCCTTTCCTCCCCGGCACCCCTCGGACTCCTGACAGGCTGACACGTGAGGCCTACGTGGTCCATTTCGCACTCAGGAGGTCCCTTCTCTTCAGGATGGGGAATGCCGAGTCGATCACAGGAGTTCAGCAGTGGATACTCTTGTATATCATGACTCACCGGACGTTTGACATTGTGGACATTCTACTGAGTGAGATCGAGGATGCTATTATGGACGGGATGGGGATGACCAGGCAGTTTCCTTTTGCCCACTGGATTAGTTGGATGCTCTCACGGTTGGAGTCACAGCAGTATATCTCAGTCTTCGAGTGATCCAAGTATGTATTCAAGACATACCAGCCACCGATGCCAAGGGACAGGAGGCAGGGACCCAGGGGACAGAGACGAGAAGATGAGGACCTTCAGGCTCGTGCTGCCGCTGAGGGAGCTATGGATGAGGCCGCATGTCGGGGACAGCCATAGGGGTCTCCCAACTATAGGGGAAATTACCCTTCCTAAAAAATTGACACAAAACCACAAAAGACACTCCCCAAACTGGCCACAGCCCGAATACGAATAAAGCCCACAGCCCAGCAACCTCCGTGGGCCGTTAAACCGCCATCCCCGGCCGCCCTCGAGCGAACCTCTGCCTCGCTCGAGGGTCGGGCGCCGCGCGACAAAACCCCACCTCGCTTGAGGCCACCCCTCGACCCGTGGCACCTCACCTGCTCCCCCCGACCGGAGCATTAAATGCCCTGACACGCCGCGGGCGCCCGGGTCAAAAGACGAATCTCCGCCACGCCAATCTCCTGACACCGCCTGGGAATCTGATCCCGGCGCTGTTCAAGCAACCCGCCACTGTGCGGCCATCCCGGGCGCTGTACAGGTCCTGTGCGGGATGGCTGGTGTCATTCTTCGACACTGTACCACCCGCTCTCGAACTTTCTCCCCGCCATGCCCCTCGAAAAGGGATGGCAACACCCTCGAGGGGTGTACGGCCGCCGCCCTGACTCACGCCCATGACGGTGCCGTGGCGCAGGGTAGGTAGGGCACGTTCCCTCTGTCACCTCCGGCGCTGTGCGGCCATCCCCAGCCCTGTGCCGCCATCCCGGGCACTGTGGAACCATCCCCAGTGCTGTGGAGCCCTGTTCCGATGGGACACCACCAAGCCGGCCCCTGTGTGGCATAGGCGCTCCCTCCATTGAGGCCCTCGAAAGGGCATCGGGCACCCTCGAAAGGCGTACGGACTGCGAGTGGGCGCACACACTGACCGGCATCACTTCTCACCCACGCTCACTCGCTCGCTCATTCCCTTGATATTGGCACTCTACCTCAATCATCTAGCAGGGACTTGGAGGCTTTTCCTCCTCTCCCATCTAGCTTGTAGCCCCCTCTACAGGCACCACGGTGCATTGCGATACAGCGCTCAAGCGCAACCTGCTGGACGTACGGCCTCACGGCCGGAACCAGGATAAACCCGTGTCCCTGCATTGCTTAGCATCAGCCATCGAGAGACCGATCACAGCGCATTTCACTAGTTAGTGTCGGGACTAATCTCAACACCGACAGTTGGCGCGCCAGGTAGGGGGCACGCGCTGTGATCGACCCCTCACCAGAAGTCTCGGTGGTGATTCGCACGGAGATGACGTCCCAGAGGTACGCCAAGGGCAGCTCGGACCCTGTCCCTGCCGGATTCGAAATCTGGTTCGGGAGCCTGAACTTTCAGGCTACGGGGAACGGCTACCACATGCGCCTTACCAATCGGGATGAACTCCACCCGTGGTGGTCGACCGGGCCGGGCCCGATCCCCGCCACGCCGACGACTGACGTCCCGGCGCCGGAACCCACGACGGCGGTAGCCTCGACGTCTCGACGTCACAAACGCCCGGGTCAACGCTCGCATCAGGCGTGCACGGAGCGGCGCCGGGCAGCACGCGACGCGGCCCGGAGCGACGCACCACCGCCGAGCGACATGACGACGCACCTTGCAGGGGAGTGCGCGGCCACGGGGCCGCAGTTCCCCCACGGGATGCGCAACTCCGCCGCAACGTACGCCTCATCCGCCAGCACCGACATGGCCGCATACGAGGATCTCCCGGGCCATCACCTGCTGTCAACCCGGAACCTCATCACCACCACCAACGACAAGTCATACCAAGGCTCGGCTAGCAAGCTGCTGCCCGCGACCTCGCATGGCTACGCGGAGTGGGACTTCTCCGGCGTACCGGACCCTATAGTGTTCCGGCGGTTCCTTGACGCCGCGGACTACTGGTTCGGTTGCTCTGACGACTCTAGCGAAGGGAGCTACGATCCCACACGCGAGTGCTTCGTTGTCGTCATCAACAAGCACGCTGACGGCGCAAACGGAGCAGGTGACGGGGATGCGGCCCAGCATCCAGAGCCAAACCCGCCACCAGCCCCACCAGCGGGCATTGCAGACATTAATGCGCAGCTGGCCCAAGCGCGCGAGCTCGAGGCGAAGCTCGCAGAGGAGTACCAGCAGGTGCGGCTCTTGCATGCTACCATCGCAGGGGAAGCCTCGGCGCGAGGCGAACGCGCCCGGGAAGCCGGGAGGCAGGCCCGTGAATGCATCAATGCCGACTTCAACGTCGACAACCCACACACGCCACCACGAGCCAGCCAAAAGCTCGTCACGGCAGCGACACTGCTTCGGGCCATGCCCGAGCCTTCAACACCCGAGGCGCGCAACCTACGCCGCGAGGCGCAAGCCCTCATCGAGCAGGCGGCCGTGTAGCAAGCTGAGAGCTCCGCATCCCGCATGCGCAATTAGTCCAGTGCGCAAGGCGGCAGCAGCGCACAGGATCAAGAAGCATCCGTCCACGTAGACGGTGCGGCAGGACAGCCAGCGAACCGGGGCAGGATGCCTGTCAGGGAGCGGATCCTTGACACGCGCGGCCAGGCCCGAGATGGTGATGCTCGCAACGTCCCGAACGCCAAGAGAAGGGGCGACGCGGAGGCAAGAACGGCAGCAGGCTACCACCCTCTACGTGGTTGTCACTACGACAGCCGGGAGGACCGCTCACCGACGCCGGAACCCCCGGGGACCCGTGTGTTTAGCCGGGAGATCCGCATGGCGAACATCCCCCAGCGCTTCCGCCAGCCCACCACCATCATCAAGTACACGGGGGAGACGAATCCTCGAGTCTAGCTCAACGACTACCGCCTGGCTGCCCAGCTGGGTGGCGCCACCAGCGATGCGGTGATCATCCGCAATCTACCGCTACACCTTGCGGATTCAGCCCGGACGTGGCTCGAACATCTGCCACCCAGCCAGATCCACGGCTGGGACGACCTGGTCCGCACCTTCGTGGGGAACTTCCATGGCACGTACGTGCGCCCCGGGAACTCCTGGGACCTGCAGGGGTGCACCCAGAAACCCGGTGAGTCGCTCCGGGACTTCATACGGCGCTTTTCCAAGCGCTGTACTGAGCTCCCGAGCGTTGCTCAGTCGGAAATCGTGCATGCCTTCCTTGAGAGCACGACCTGCCGGGACCTCGTGCGCGAGCTCGGGAGGAGCCCGCTGGTCGACTCCAACGAGCTGTTCGACATCGCCACCAGCTTCACTTCTGGAGAAGAGGCAGTGGGGGCGATCTTCGATGGCAAAAAGGGCAAGCGCATGGACGACGCACCCGCGGAGGGCAGCAAGTCCAAGGAACCCGCGAAGAAGCAGAAGCGGGGCAAAAAGGGCAAGAAGCCCCCTCGTGACGCGCGCGTGCAGGGACGCGGCGAGGATGACGATGAAGCCCTCGCAGTCGACCCTGCACGTAAGGGTCCTCGAGGCCACGGCGTGTTTGACGACATGCTGAAGAAGCCCTGCCCGTACCACAAGACCCCGGTCAACCACACCCTCGAGCAATGCGACATGCTCAAGAAGTACTACAGCCGCGTCGCCGCGAAGGAGGACGAGGCCAAGAAGGATGGGGGTGACGGAGCCGCCGACGGTTTCCCCGCAGTGGAGAACGTCTTCCTCATCTTCGGGGGGCCGACGGTGGATATGTCCACCAGCCGACGCAAGCACGAGCGGCATGAAGTTCTCACCGCCGAGAAGGCCCCTCCTTCCTTCCTCGACTGGTCGGAGAAGGCCATCACCTTCAGCCGCAAGGACCACCCGAACCGCATCCCCAACCCGGGCCAGTACCCGTTGGTCGTCGACCCCATCATCGGCAATTCACGATTCTCCAAGGTGCTGATGGACGGCGGCAGCAGCCTCAACATCCTGTATGCACATACCCTGCGATTGATGGGGATCAGTCTGGATAAGCTGCGGCCCAGCACGACGCCGTTCCATGGCGTCGCGCCAGGCAAGCGCGTCCACCCCCTCGGGCAGATCGATCTACCAGTCTGGTTCGGCACGCCGGACAATTTCCGCAAGGAGACCCTCACCTTCGAGGTGGGGGGTTTCGGGGTGCGTACCACGCCATCCTCAGGCGCTCGTGCTACGCCAAGTTCATGGCGGTCCCAAACTACACCTACCTCAAGATGAAGATGCCGGGGCCAAAAGGCGTCATCACCGTGGGCTCGTCGATCGAGCACGCATTCGACTGCGACGTCGAGTGTGTCAAGCACGCCGAGGCACTCGCACTGGACGAGTCGCTCGTCGCGGATATGGAGAAGCTGGCCAACGCGGGCCTCGACTCCCCCACGAAACACGCGGGCAGCTTCGAGGCTGCCGAGCAGACCAAGGAGGTACCCCTCGACACCGCTGCCCCCGAGGGCAAGGTGTTGAGGGTCAGTTCCACCCTCGACCCAAAATAGGAAGTGGTGCTCGTCGACTTTCTCCGCGCCAATGCAGACATCTTTGCGCGGAGCCCCTCGGACATGCCGGGCATTCCGAGGGAGGTCGCCGAGCAATCCCTTGACATCCTACCTCACTCCAGAGCTGTGCAACAGCGCCAGCGACGCTTTGACGAAGAAAGGCACTGGGCGATTGGAGTGGAGCTGCGAAGGCTCCTGGAGGCCGGATTCATCAAGGAGGTGTTCCACCCCGAGTGGCTTGCTAACCCCGTACTAGTTAAGAAGAAGAATGGGAAGTGGCGGATGTGTGTAGATTACACCGGGCTAAATAAAGCATGTCCTAAGGTTCCTTTTCCTTTACCACGAATCGATCAAATTGTGAATTCCATTGCGGGATGCGAGCTCTTGTGTTTCCTTGATGCCTATTTGGGTTACCACCAAATAAAGATGAAGGAGTCCGACCAGCTCGCGACTTTTTTCATCACGCCGTTCGGCATGTTTTGCTACGTAACGATGCCATTTGGTCTTCGAAACGCTGGGGCTACATACCAGCGATGTATGCAACACGTTTTCGGGGATCACATCGGGCAGACCGTTGAGGCGTACGTAGATGACATTGTCGTCAAAACCAGGAAGGCGGACGACCTGGTTAACTATTTGCGTGTTACGTTTAATTGCTTGCGGGCCAACGGGGTCAAGCTGAATCGTGAGAAATGCGTCTTTGGGGTGCCGTGCGGCATGCTATTGGGTTTCATAGTCTCCCAGCGGGGCATCGAGCCCAACCCTGAGAAGGTCTCGGCCCTCGAGCGGATGGGGCCAATTCGAGACCTAAAGGGGGTGCAGAAGGTATTGGGTTGTCTGGCCGCTTTGAGCCGCTTCATCTCACGCCTCGGCGAAAAAGGCCTGCCCCCTCTACCGACTCCTGAAGAAGCACGAGTGCTTTTCTTGGACCGTCGAGGCCCAGGAAGCCCTTGACAAGCTGAAAACAACGCTTGCACACGCGCCGATCCTCACGCCGCCTCAAAACGGCGAACCTCTGTATCTTTACGTCGCGGCGACCACCCAGGTGGTCAGCACGGTCATCGTGGTGGAGAGAACAGAGGAGGGCCATACCCTACCAGTCCAAAGGCCTGTATACTACATCAGCGAGGTGCTATCCGAGACCAAAGCGCAGTACCCTCAAATCCAGAAGCTGCTTTACACAGTGGTACTCGCACGGCGCAAGCTGCGGCACTACTTCGAGGCCCACCCGGTCACTGTGGCCTCATCGTTGCCGCTAGGGGAGATAATCCGCAACCCGGATGCCTCAGGTAGAATCGCGAAGTGGTCCATGGAACTAATGGGGGAAACTCTCACCTACGCGCCGCGCACGGCGATCAAATCCCAAATTCTTGCGGACTTCATCGCTAAATGGACAGACACTCAATTGCCCCCATTACAGATCCAAGCCGAGTGTTGGACCCTCTACTTCGACGGGTCGGTGATGAAAACCGGAGCGGGCGCGGGCCTACTTTTCATTTCGCCCCTCGGAGAGCATATGAGGTACGTGGTGCGCTTGCACTTCCCCGTGTCGAACAACATGACAGAATACGAAGCGCTCCTTTGTGGCCTCCGAATCGCCATCGAGACCGGTATCAAACGCCTCGACGTTAGGGGAGATTCACAGCTTGTGATCGATCAAGTCATGAAGAACGCGAGCTGCCACGACAAGAAGATGGAAGCGTACTGCAACGCCGTGCGTGCACTCGAGGACAAGTTCTACGGCATCGAGCTCAACCACGTCCCCCGCAAGTACAACGAGGAGGTGGACGAGCTGGCAAAGATTGCCTCGGGATGAATCACCGTTCCTCCGAATGTTTTTTCGTGCGACCTTGCCAAGCCCTCCGTCGATCTTAGCAAAGCCTCGCCGAGTCTGGAAGAACCCTCAGGGGCTCCCTAGAATCTAGCGGATGCGGAACCCATGGAAGAGGACCCCTCAAACGAGGAATTCATACTTTCTTTACCCGAGGGGTATGGGGCTGACGAAGCCGAGGCCATGGAAATCGATACGGCCCTCCCCGCGGAAGACTGTCGAAGCAAGTACCTTGCCTAGATCGATCGAGGGGAGCTACCCTCGAATCGGACCGAGGCGAGGCGCATCGCCAGAAAGGCCAAGTCATTCACCGTGATTGGCGGCGAGCTGTACAAGCGCGCCGCGTCAGGGATCCTACAACGGTGCATCCCCATCCCTGAAGGTCGCGAGTTGGTACGGGATATCCACGCAGGCGTATGCGGCCACCACGCAGCGCCGCGCACCCTCGTTGGCAATGCGTTCCGCCAGGGCTTCTATTGGCCTACGACGGTCGTCGATGCTAACGAAGTCGTGCGCACCTGTGAAGGATGCCAGTTCTACGCCCGCAAGACCCACCTCCCGGCTCACGCCCTCCAGACCATACCCATTACGTGGCCGTTCGCTGTATGGGGATTAGACATCGTCGAGCCCCAGCGGAAGGCGCCCGGGGGCTACACGCATCTGTTGGTCGCAATCGACAAATTCTCGAAGTGGATCGAGGCACGCCCCATTACCAACCTCAGATCCGAACAAGCTGTGTCATTTTTCACCGACATCGTCCACAGATTCGGGGTGCCGAACTCCATCATTACCGACAATGGCACCCAATTCACCGGCAGGAAATTCCTGGAGTTCTGTGACAACTACCACATCCGCGTGGATTGGGCGGCCGTCACGCACCCGCAGACTAACGGCCAAGTGGAGCGCGTCAACGGCATGATTCTACAAGGCCTCAAACCTAGGATCTTCGACAGACTGAGCAAGTTTGGTCGAAATTGGATTCAAGAGCTACCGTCGGTCATTTGGAGCCTCAGGACCACCCCGAGCAGAGCCACGGGATTCACGCCATTCTTCCTCATCTATGGCGCGGAGGCCGTCCTCCCCACAGACCTGGAATACGGATCGCCCAGGCTCAGGGCCTATCAAGAAAACTCGAACCAGCGGGCTCGCGAAGAATCGTTGGATCAAGTAGACAAAGCCCGCGATGTGGCGATGATACACTCAGCGAGATACCAGCAAGCACTCCGGCGACACCAAGCCCTGAAAATCCGACGCCGTGACTTCAATGAGGGCGACCTAGTGCTGAGGCTACGACAGGACAATCGAGGCCGACACAAGCTATCGCCGCCATGGGAAGGGCCCTACGTCGTCGTCGAGGTGCTCAAGCCCGGCACATACAAGCTTGCAAACGAACAGGGTGAAGTCTTCACCAATGCTTGGAATATCCAACAGCTACGTCACTTTTACCCTTAAAAAGTTCCAAGTCGATTTGTGCATATTCGACGCCTCAGTCGGTTGTATATACGTTAAGATTGTGAATAAAGTCAAGGGCGACTCAGCTTTCCCCTGAAAGCCAAGTCCCCCTCGGGGGCTACTACGGGGGGCACCCCCCCTAAACGGTCCCATTTTTTCGCAAAAATCTTTCTTCCAAAAATGCTAAGTATGTCCCAACCCGGGAGCTTGGACAGAAAGAAGCAGGGCGCGAGTGGCCAAAAGGTAAAGACGGGTGAGTCAAGGACGGCCCACGCCTCCAGCAGGATACGGCTTCTCCTCCTCACCACTCTACCTTCAGGCTGCTCGCGAAAACGATCGATCCCAGCTGAAATTTGCCTAAGCAACGGGAAAGGACATAACGGCATAAACGAAACGAGTCGTACTTAACTTACAAACATCAAAAGTGAACTGTCTTGTTACAACAGCCACCTGGCTCAAATTCTAACCGCAATCTAAGGGCCTCAGTGCCCGACTACTTTCAGGGCTCGAGGGGACCCGCTGGAGGAGCGTTCGGGAAGAGGTCCTCCTCAAAGGCATCGGCGAGGTCCACAGCAGCGTTCGCGGCAGCAGCGTCGAGGCGGTTCACGGCGGCCAGCGCCCCATCATCATCAAGATTGTCTGCGATGATGTAGCCCGTGGCTAGCAGCGCAAGGTCAACAATGTAGTGCGACTGCACCACGCCGAGGGTCTTCCGGATGCCGAGGCGGAGGGCGCCCTTCATGCGCTCGGCGACGCGACCGCCCAGAGCTCGAAGGCGACTCGCCACCGAGCTCCCCGACAGACCAGTACCCTCGTCAATGCTCTGGCACACTTCGAGGGCCGCCTGCTCTAGAAGTCCCAAATCCTGCTGGGATGAGTTGTAGGCCGTCTGGAGCACTCCCACCTGCGTCGCTGACTCCCCCAGGGCTTTCCGCAAACCTGAGAGGAAAAAGGGTAAGTCGAGAGCGGATCTCGGCAAACCTGATCAGCAAACAAAGGGCTGGGGGCGGCAACTCACCCTCGACCTGCTTTCTCTCCTTCTCGAGATCTGTACGCACAGCTTCGGCCTCCTGCTGCAGCTGCCGGACCGAAGCGTCCCTCTCCGCGCCGGCAGTCCTCAAGGCCTCGACGGCGACGCCCCCCTGGACCAGCTCCCCGGTGAGCCACTCGATCTCTGCCTCTCAGAGTTGAAGTGCAGCCCTGGCCCCTGTCAGCGTGGTACACTCCTCGTGGAGCTGGGACTGTGCCTCCTCCCGCGCCGAGTGTTCCCGCTGGAGGGCGGACCGAGCGTCCTCGAGCGCGGCTCGCTCCTGCTGGAGCTGAGTCTCCACCTGCGCCCACGTGCTGCGCTCCTGTTGGAGTCGATCCTCCGCCCCGGCGAGCGCCGTGACCTTCTCCTGCAGGGTAGTACCCAGCTTCTCGACCTCATGGGCCTTCTGCTCAGCCTGGGTCTGCCAGGACCGCGCCCCCTCGAGGGTCGTGCGATCCTGCAGGAGTTGAGCCTGCACCTCAGCAAGGGCCGTCTCCTTCTGCGCCAGCGAGGTCTGTGCCGCGACCAGGGCATCACGTGCCCTCTGCAGCTCACCGCTTGCCGTCGACAGCGCCCCCTCCTTCTCCTGGAGTGCGGCCTTCACCTCCTCAACCTCCTTGGCTTTTTCCGCTGCCAAGGTACGCTGGTCGGTGTAGGCGTCCTCCACGCCCATGAGCCTGTACTCCAGCCAACCGTTGGCTTCCCGCAAGGCCTCCACCATGGCATCCAGGGACTCGTACTGTTCCCGGTACCAATCGAGGTCAGAGCTCAGCTCGGCGATGCGGTTGAGCCTCTCGCCCGCCTGGCCCTGCAGCTCCTGCGGGTAGTAATGGGAAGGCAAGGAAGGGGATAAGTCAGAAACGCTCAAACAAGAAAGGTGGGGAGCAAGTGACGGTCAGACGGAGGTTCTTACCTAAAAGAGTTGGAGCGACCTGCCTCTGTGGAGCCGGAGCGCCTCGGTCAGAGCAGTATTGAGTGAGGCACCGTGAGCACGGAATTCCTGCCACAGCACCCTCTTAGCCCTCACCTCCTCGATCAGACTCCCCGACACCCCGGGGAGACGGAGCCTTCGCTCCCACTGTGGCGCGTCACCTTCGGACGCCGGGGGCGCGGCACCGGATGTCGACGCCCCGGCACCAGGCTACCCCGGGGGCTGATCCGATCGCTACCCCCGTCAGACCCCCGCTGGAAGTGCAACCACCATCAGCAGGGGCCACGGCCGCCCCGCGGCCCCCGACCCCTTGTCTCGCCGTGCGAGTCCGCTCTCGCCCTTGCCGATCGCCACAGGTCACCGTCGCTTCCTCCACCGCAGCTTCCTCCCGCTACTGTGGCCTCGTGGCCGCAGCCGTGGCACACGACGCCTTACCCGTCGCCACTGTGCCCGCCGCCGCCCGCGGCGTCCTCTCCGAGCAGGGCCTCGTCACCCGCGGCACCCCCAGCTTGAGCGCCTTAACAGGCGCGAGGGCGGGAGTGGCGGGCGTCACCCTGTCAACGGGAAAGAGGAAATGTGAGTGACCGCATCATGATATCAAGAACACGAGGGAGGAATGTAACGCACCTTAAACTAGAGAAACCCCACTTGCGCTTCCTCGAGGGCTCGGGAGGCGCCGCCTCAGCGCCTGTCGACGCCCTCGGCGGCGATCCTGCGACGGGCGGCACCGCGCCCGCCTCAGGGGTGGGTTCCGTGGTGACCCCCTCGACCCCTGGTGATGGGGGCGGTGCAGGTTCCCACCTATCGGAGGTGGCCCGCTCCCCCTCGCTCTCTTCTTCGTCCGAAGACGAGTTCACCGGTCTGGCGGAGGGGAGAGGCCCTGCTGCTCCCGTAGCCGGTAGTCCTCGTTGTACCTATCGAGGCGCTCCTGCCTCCTGATTCTCTTCTCCTTCGCCCAGGCTGCCCAGTCCTGCTCCCTCTGCTGCCTGGCGCGGTTGTCGGTCTGCGACCGAGGCGTCGGCGGATCCGACGTGGTGACATTGACGCCCACCCCCTATCGCCAGCAGCCACCGTTAGGCCAAACACGGAGATAAAGAGAGCGAAAGGTGAAGGGATGGTACTCACCTGGCCAGCATCGGGGAGCATCACAAACGACCACAGGTCGTCGTCGCTGTTCCGCACCACCTTGAGGTTCATCGCGCGCCTCGCCCGCGTGGCCGCGTACCCTCGGGCGAGCGGCTCCTCCAGCAACCGCGAACGAGCCAAGGACACGGGGTTGGCCGCCTCACTCATCTCAAAGATGAGGAGTTCCCTCTCCATGAGGGGGATGATCCACCGGTAATGGAAGTTGGCGATGACGGACGCCACCGTCAGCCCGGCGTCCGCCAACTGGCTTATGGCATTGGTGAGAGGCTCGAGCCTCCTCTGCCTCGCCGGGGGCGACACCCCGTATGTCCACGAGCCGGGCCTCTCCTTCAGCACCTTCCCGGTGTACGGCGGAAGGCCAGCGCCGTCGTTGCGGAGGTAGAACCACCCCTTCTCCCAATCGGAGTTGTTCGACGTCATCGTGCACGGCAGGTACAGTTCCCTCCGGAGGTCGCGCACCGAGAGTGTGAGGCTGCCGGCGCGAACCGCTCGGCGTGTCTTCTTCTCCCCCGTGGCGAGTGTGTGGAGCTCACTGCGGAAGAGATGGACCCACAGGTCCCAGTGTGCCGGGATTCCCAAGAATCCCTCGCAGACGGCGACGAAAGAGGCCGCCTGCGAAATGGCATTGGGGGCGAAGTTGTGGAGCTCCACCCCATAATGATGGCACAACCCCCATATGAACTTGCTCGTGGGGGTGTTGAAGCCACGTTCGTGCAGCCGCAGGAAGCTGACGACGTAGCCCGGCGGAGGATTCGGCTCCTTGTCCGACGGCGGCGGGACCATCCACGCCGGATTCGGGCCGTCGCCGGCCGGCGTCAACTGACCGCCGAGCTCTAGCGCCTCCAGCGACCGCCGATCCACCGTTGACCGGGGCCATGGGAACGCGTCCAGCACTCGAATCGAAGACATGGTGGGGAAGGCGGAGAAACGGGGGTGGCTACGGGAACGGAAGGGCACGGACGGATCCGGGGCGGCGAGACGCACGGCGCAGAGGAAGATGAAGTGTGGGGAATGCGTGTGAATAGCAGAGGTAAGGAGTTCCTCCCCTGTTCTCCTCATATTTTATAGAATCGGAAGGGGCGGAGTCCCCGGGAACACCGCGCGTGGTGGCAGTTAATGCGGGCGACACCCCGCGTCGCTGACGGCCGGGCCCCGCCGTGCCAAAACGGCCGCGCCCGCGCGCACGCGCCATGATTACCGCGCAGTAACCCAGGGGACGCAGCGCCCCGTCCCATCACCTCCCCACGTCACCCACATCGCACCGCCTGAAAAGGAGCGCCCACTCCGCACGACCCGCGCCACGTCGATCGTTCGTTAAAAACGGGGGTTCCTTCTCGCGTAAGGATAGCCCCCCGTGAAGCTCGAGCCGAGAATTCAAGGGCCGACCCCTCGACGGGACACGATTGACGCCCCGATCCAAAGTAGGTTGTGGATGCAAGGGCCATGGCCTGTCGATACGCCCTCGATCTGGGGATTTACTGGCCTGCACGGCTATACTGATCAGCGGCTCGAGGCCCAGCCCGTAGAGGGAACGGTGGGCGCCGCAGATGCCCCTCGATCTGGGGATTTACTGGCCTGCATGGCTATGCTGATCAGCGGCTCGAGGCCCAGCCTGCAGAGGGAACGGTGGGCACCGCAGATGCCCCTCGATCTGGAGATTTACTGATCAGTGGCTTGAAGCTCAACTCGATGACAATTCGGTAAGCACCACAGATCGACCAAGACGCGGGCACCCAGTGCCACCCCGCAAAGGCCCTACTAATCAGAGGTACGGAGCTTGACCCCCGATGGGTTCGAACAGGTGCCTCAGATTAACAGAGTCAGGGACGACCAGGGCACGCACGATCGAGCCGGTCCTCGAACTTGAAGGTTCGAGGGCGCCCCATAGTTCATGTTCAAGGCCGAACGAGGGCAGCTAGTCGAGGGATCCCATCGAGGGAGAGCTTTCGTGCCCTCGGTCCTAATCGAACGGGACCGAGCCCTGCCTAGCATACCCACATAAAGTGCTCTCTTGGACGTGTCTCCGGACCACGAGCCGACCCTTATCGAACGGGGCACGGACGTCCACTTGAATTACCCGTCAACAGCTCAACGAGGGATCCATGACTCGCGGCCCGTTCGATGGGAAGCATGGATCACCTCACCCCTCCCCCCTGTGGAAGGGCGGCGAAGGGCGTGCAAATAAGTCGAAGAGTTTACCCTGATCGCCCTGCGTGGGCTCGGGCTCGGGGGCTCATCGCACGGCTACACCTCCCGGATGTGTCTGACAAAAGTCACATTCCCCCGCTCCTTCGAGGGCAGTGAGCGACCCCCCCGGGACTCGTCCCGGGAAGGGTTAACGCCGTTCCGCACGCGTAAGATCGCCGAGGCCGGCTGAAATATCGCTGAAGCCGGCTGAAACAAACGCCTCACGGATTGGCAGCTCAGCGTAAAAACCTTGCACGAGTGTGCACACTCCTCCAAGGCTTCGGGGGCTACACCCGCGGGTGCGCTAGCGTGCCCCCACGGAACGTCATACACGTCCAGAAGGGAAGAAAGTCCTAACAGAGAGCTTCAGCCTTTGCGGGTCCCTCCGGATACCCCAGCAAAGGCTCGGGGGCTACTGTCGGGGACAGCCATAGGGGTCCCCCAACTATAGGGGAAATTACCCTTCCTAAAAAATTGACACAAAACCACAAAAGACACTTCCCAAACCGGCCACAGCCCGAATACGAATAAAGCCCACGGCCCAGCAACCTCCGTGGGCCGTTAAACCGCCATCCCCGGCCGCCCTCGAGCGAACCTCCGCCTCGCTCGAGGGTCGGGCGCCGCGCGGCAAAACCCCGCCTCGCTCGAGGGGTCCAGCCCCCTCGAGCGAGTCTCCGCCTCGCTCGAGGCCACCCCTCGACCCGTGGCGCCTCACCTGCTCCCCCCGACCAGAGCATTAAATGCCCTGACATGCCGCGGGTGCCCGGGTCAAAAGACGAATCCCCGCCACGCCGATCTCCTGACACCGCCTGGGAATCTGATCCCGGCACTGTTCAAGCAACCTGCCACTGTGCGGCCATCCCCGGCACTGTACAGGTCCTGTGCGGGATGGCCGGTGTCATTCTTTGACACTGTACCACCCATTCCCGTCCTTTCTCCCTGCCATGCCCCTCGAAAAGGGATGGCAACACCCTTGAGGGGCGTACGACCGCCGCCCTGACGCACGCTCATGACGGTGCCGTGGCGCAGGGTAGGCAGGGCACGTTCCCTCTGTCACCTCCGGCGCTGTGCGGCCATCCCCAGCCCTGTGCCGCCATCCCGGGCACTGTGGAACCATCCCCGGTGCTGTGGTGCCCTGTTCCGCTGGGACACCACCACGCCGGCCCCTATGTGGCATAGGCGCTCCCACCATCGAGGCCCTCGAAAGGGCATCGGGCACCCTCGAAAGGCGTACGGACTGCGAGTGGGCGCACACACTGACCGGCGCCACCGTACGAGCGGCGTGCGCCGCGTCCCCTCCACCAACTCCGGCGCCGCCCGGCCATCCCGGGCGCTGTGCAACTGACCCGAGGGCTGTGCGGCCATCCCCAGCGCTGTGGAACCATGCCCGACGCTGTGGAGCCCCATTCCGATGGGGCGCCACCACGCCGAGCCCTGTGCAGTACAGGCGCTCTCGTCGGTGAGACCCTCGAATTGATGTACGGACGGCAGCCAGACATGAACGCCGGATGAACTACCCTCGAAGCTGCTCCCCGGTGAGTACAAAGCTGCTACGACGCCTACAAGTACTATGAGTCGTCAGGACACCGTCAGATCACAAGCGCTGTATACCAGTACTTTGATACTGTGCAAAACCCCATGCGGCACGTTTTGTAAACCGCCTCCCCTTGGTCTATAAAAGGAAGAGGTGGCCGCCCGGCCGCAAGGGGGGACAATCGGCATCACTTCTCACCCACGCTCACTCGCTCGCTCATTCCCTTGATATTGGCACTCTGCCTCAATCATCTAGCAGGGACTTGGAGGCTTTTCCTCCTCTCCCGCCTAGCTTGTAGCCCCCCTCTACAGGCACCACGGTGCATTGTAATACAGCGCTCAAGCGCAACCTGCTGGACGTACGGCCTCACGGCCGGAACCAGGATAAACCCGTGTCCCCGCATTGCTTAGCACCGGCCATCGAGAGACCGATCACAACGCATTTCACTAGTTAGTGTCGGGACTAATCTCAACACCGACAAAAATCTTTTAGTCTGATTAGTCAGGTGACTAAAGGGATCCAAACACCCTCTAGCTGCTTCTGTGATTGGTGCGTGACTGCGTGGTGTGAGTGCAACAGCCCGGCCGGTTCTGGAGCAGCGCATGTTTTATAGCCGGATTTGACTTTGAATAATGCCGCGTGGGCATTGGTCGTCGACTTGTCGCTGCGCAGCTTCCGCGAAGGGACGATCGAAAGAAACCCTTCCCCTTCCGGAATCGAAAGAAACCCGTCACTTCATCAGAAGTAGTACCAGCTAGGCACGTACTTCCTCCGGTTCTACTTTAGAGGTCGTTTAGGATCAGATCTCGCCTACCAAGGCATCATTAACTAGAGGTAATCTTTCCATTTTTACCCTTAATAAATAGGGTCGGCGACACGGCCGGCGCAGCGAGATCGAGCGACATGGTGCCGTCCGTGGGTGGCACGCACGGCGCTGCAACGCGGAGCAGCATGGTGCCGGTCGTGGGCGGCGCGCACGACGCTGCGACGTGGAGCGGCCTGGCACCGTCCGTCGTCGACGCACACGGCACTACGAGGTCCACCGGCGTGGTGCCGTCTGTCTTCGACGCCCACGGTGCTGCGAGGTCGAGCGGCGTGGTGCCGGCCGTCGAGGACGCACACAGTGTTGCAAGGTCGAGTGGTGTTGTGCCGTCCGCTGCCGACGCGCACGGTGCCGTATTCGACCTCAATGTGCAACCAGAAGAAGAAGCCGACGATCTTGGTCAACCAGAAGAAGATGATGGTATTGTTGAAGAAGCCGATGTTCCTGGTGAGGACTTGTACTGAGTTCAGCACTCATTTGTATTTTTATGTCAACACTCATGTTTCATGCTTCTTTTTGGACAGAATTTGATCTCAACTTACCTCTAGATGAGTTTGGTGCAGTCGATTTCGACTACCTTCAAAACATGGTAGGTATTTATTCAGTGACTTAACTTGTTCCATGAGTAGTAGCTAGTTTCAATGAGTAGTAGCTAGTTCAATGAGTTGAATAGGAGTATGCAGCTTAGGAATCTCAGCCCACTGAAAATTATTTCTGTTTAGTTTACACATGTGAACTTCACTGGCTATTTACTCATGTGAATCAGGAGAATTGGAGTATTTTCTGTAGCATCTGTTTTTGAATTGATGTTGTGAATAGTGAACAAAATTCTGTAGCATCTGTTTTACACATGTGAATTTCTGTAGCTAGTTTAAATGAGTTGAATATCCAGCATGGAGTAGCTAGTTTGCAATAGTTTGCATGGAGTAGCTTTCATAGAGCAGCTTTTTGACTCATGTCCACATTTGTTTTGCAGAACATGCTGTTCCAGTGAGGCACCGATGCAAAGAGATGACAGAAACTGTTAGAAAGCAAGTTTATCAAGCACTGTTGGCTAGAAGCAAAAACGGGACACTCCACAAGAAAGATAGCCAAATTGTGGCTGATCAATTTGATCACCATATTCAGTCAGTTCAGCGCATATGGAAGAGAGGTAAAACACAGCTTGCAAACTCTGTGCCGGTTGTGGTCTCTAGTCTAAAAAAGGGAAGAGTTGGTCGTAAGCCAATTCATATTGATTTGGAAGTTTTGCGTAACATTCCCCTAAAGGATAGGATGACCTTAGCGGATGTTTGTGCCAAACTAAACATGACCAAATGGAAGGTGCTAAAGTATTTGAGAAAAGGTTTGATTAGGCGCCCTACCTCACTGATGGTAACAAAAAGGCTAGATTGAAATGGTGCATTGACATGGTTAATAGGGTGTTGAATGGTGATCCAAGGTTTAGGGATTTTTTTGACTTGTCTTCATTGATGAAAAATGGTTCTTCCTAAACCCAAAGTCTGAAAAGTATTATTTGCTTCCTGATGAGGATGATCCACATAGGACCGCTAAGAACAAAAATTACATCCCCAAGCTTATGTTTTTGTGTGTTTGTGCTCGGCCGAGATTTAGAGATGGGGAGTGCATTTTTGATGGTAAGATTGGTTGTTTCCCTCTAATCACTTATGAACCGGCTCAAAGAGGTAATCAGGCAACCGGCTGTGTACGGGGAGATATGGTTATGAAGCCTATTCAAAATATCACAAGAGAAGTAATTAGGGAATTCATGATTAACCAAGTTTTGCCGGCCATTAGAGCTAAGTGGCCTAGAGAGGATGTGGGCAATCCTATTTATATTCAACAGGACAATGCACCGTCACATGTAAAGTTGGATGATCCATTGTTTTGTGAGGCTGCAAAGCAGGATGGTTTTGATATTCGCCTCATTTGTCAACCTCCAAATTCTCCTGACTTCAACATATTGGATTTGGGGTTTTTTCGAGCCATACAAGCAATCCAATACCAAAAGGATGCAAAAACTAAGGAAGCTCTAGTACCGGTAGTGCAAGAGGTATTCATCATTCCAACTAATTTCAAGCAAATAAATATTCATCATTCAAACAACTAATTTCATGTCTGAATTTTGTAGGCATCCATGGAGTTCTGTCCGAGAAAAGCAAATCGAATATTTGTGACACTACAAACTTGTTTGTTGGAAACAATGAAGAAAAAAGGGTGCAACAGTTACAAAATTCCTCACATGTATAAGGAGACATTAGAAAGGCAAGATAGGCTACCAACAACTATCCAGTGTCCACCATCATTACTCGAGGAAGCCGAGGCTATGCTTGCTGCATTGTAGGGAGGAAAAACTAGTTAGATATTGGAAATTTCTGTAATTTTCTTAAACATTTTGCAGCATGAACATTAGCTAGATGGATGGCAAATATCTTACCGATGTGTTCTTCATCTTTCTGTTTTCGTCAAGCATCTTGAGCACTCGTGGGGGCAAGATGAGAGTTTTGTCATCCATCTTGAGCTCGTTGAGATGAGGAATGTAAAGATTGCAATCAAACTCGTTGAAGCCGTCAAGCACGGCGCTGAGCCAGTACTCCTCGTGGACGAGACCGCAGCGAGAGCACGGCCACCTCCGTGAGTGTGCACGTTCCCATGCTTGCCGGTCTTCATTAACCAGATCACAACGAGCGCAAACAAATGCTCCCGGTTCCAGCGCGACGGAGTCCGGCGCCGCCAAGGACTCCGGCACCTGTTCCTGCGACGTGAGCCCCATGGAGTCCGGCGCGAGTTCTTCCGAGTCAGGGGCGACGAGCTCCAGGGACGCCATGGAGTCCGGCACGAGCTCCAGGGACGCCGAGTCAGGCGACATGCAGTCCGCGACGAGCTCCAGGGACACCGATTCAGGCGCGACGAGCTTGGCGCCATGAAGTCCGGCGCGATCTCGGAGTCTAGCGAGGAGTCAGGCGCGGCGAGCTTCGGCGCTATGGCGAGGCGAGCGGCGAGGAAGGAAGGCGAGCGACGAGGAAGGAGGCGTGCGGGAGGAAGGAAGGCGAGGCGCGTGAGGCATCGACGCCAGCGTGAGATGCGAATTAAAAGCGCCCGACGCCGCTAATGGTTCGTTGACGGGGGAAACGAAGCGGACGGCCGTGTCGCTATTACTCAGGGGCAGCGGCGTCCAAAACGGCCTCCACGCGCGCCTGGCGACTTCTTTTGCTGCACCTTCCCTCCGGCGCAGGACGACTTGTAAAGTAGAACCGGAGGGAGTATTGTACGGGGTTTATCTTGCAGCCTTGCAAGTTGCAACGACTTCGGAGTCGTCGTTATAGGCGTGACAGGAAATGTCGTTGCTGTACAAAGAGGTGGTACGGCAAGTACTCGTGCGTGCAACGGCACCCGGTATCTCACCCTGAACCGGTAAAGTTAGCGGGTCCGACCTCCTGGACGGGTGATTCTTTTTATTTCAATCTTTTTATAAAACTAATATTTTAAAAATAACTCATCACAATCTATATTTTCAAGAACTAACTTTTTCGGTCGCACCAAGCCGTTTGGCACGATTAATACTTCAACCGCGCTATATGCTTTGGCATGACCAAAATTCCACAGTGGCACAAATGCTGATATGGAACAAAATAAATCGCGCCACATGCGTTGGCGCGACCGGAACCAAACTGGTTGCCGCCGCGCCGGAACGCTTGACGCGACCGAACTAAACTGCTACTCCTGCTCAAAAGCTGACACCGCCGCCAGTACCTTGCGTGCTTGCCTCCTCTCCGCACGGGCACCGAGAGGAGCTAGTACTGGCTAGTCTATCTCTCTCCGCAGGCTAGCCTCTACTTCGTTTTGTTTTCATGCATGCATGGCAGTGTGCTTAGTCTCCACTTTTAAAGTTGATTTTTTCCCGGGCCTGTTTAGTTCCCAAAAATTTTCCTAACTACGTGTCACATCAATCTTCCGACACTGATTAGGAGTATTAAATGTGAATTAATGACAAAACTCATTCCATAACCCCTACCTAATTTTTCGATACGAATATAACGAGCCTAGTTATGCCATGATTAGACAACGTCGTACTACAGTAAACAATCTCTAATGATGGATTAATTAGGCTTAATGGATTCGTGTCGCGATTTCCTGTCCATTCGTATAATTAGTTTTGTAATTAGTCTACATTTTTTTACCTCTAATAGACTTTCGAAGGGGCTACCAAAATTTTTTGCTAAAAATTTTAGCAACTAAACTGGCTCATGTGTGATAACAAATATTTTTATAATTTTTGTTGCGCCAACTCTTACATCAGTAACTAAAATCCCTAATCTGATAACATTGAATTTGATTAGACCTTGGACATGTATAAGTCTGATAAGATAAAAAAATTATATTTTTCGTTACACAGACTATATAGGAAGAAAATCACTATACATATAAAGGCACATATACTACTTTATTCTTTCGTTTTCATCACGTCAACAAAATTGATGATATTTGATGTTATGAAACTCTTGATAAACTCCATTGAAATTGCATTATTTATGGCACCTCGCAAACATGGGTCAAAGATCTTGTACCGATTTGTATAACTTATTTGTTCTGTAAGAAAAGTACTGCTAACTAATCTGTACGGTAAATTTATTCGGAAAAAAAATTAGACAATAAGCAAGCTGAACATCATGTGATGTTGTGAGTGTTTGATTCCAGGGGACTTATAATAAGTCTTGTCCTTTTGAATGAGACAAAACTATTTAGAACGCTTAAACATAATTTAATTATAAAATTAATTGCACAAGTACTAGTACTTATGGTATCCGGTTAAACTATCAACACCATAAGAACTCTATCGTATAAGAAGTTATTATTAATGCAAATAATACACATACTAATATTGTTGTATTTTTTCTATTAGTACTATGAGTTTCAAAAAGAAAAAAGAAGAAGAGAGAGAAGCCATGCAAAAGCCCGCAGCCTGCACTGTGGAGAGAAATGAAATCGGCGGAGAGAGAGAGTAGCAGAGAAGACCGAGAAAATCAGGTGCGACCCCACGGTACCAGAAAAATTGGCGCGACCGAGAATATGTAACAATTGTTTTTTAAATATCACACATTCATTTACAAAGACAAGTGCTTTTTTAAGCGGGGAACATATCTTCACTACTAGAAAACCAACCTTCCGTCCTACATAGTACCAGGTATTTTGCCTCCGATACTGATGTCCACATTAGTACCGAGTGGAGAGGAAGAACCCGACGCGTCCTTGTGAAGGCACATTAGTACCGGGTGGGAACTAGTCCCGGTACTAATGTGTTTGCATTAATACCGGGGCTAGTTCCCACCCGGTACTAATGTGGTACTAATGTGGCTTGACCACATTAGTACCGGGTGGGAACTAGTCCCGGTACTGATGCGGGCCACATCAGTACCGGTGCAAAACCATCACCGGTACTAATTCTCCCACACAGTGTGGCATCCAACACTTAGAAAAAATCAACCTCCGGCGCATCCGCATGCACCGGCCCGCGCGCGCCTCTCTCTCTTCTTCTTATCTTTTTATCTCCCCCAGGCCTGCACGCCACCACTCATCTCCTTTCTTTCTCGATCTCTCCTCCCTCTTATCTCTTCGTTCTCTCACCTCTCGATCTCCTCCTTTGCAGGGGCGGTGGCACGCGCGGTGCCCGACGCGGGGTGGCCTGCACGGCCGGCGCCCGGCAGCAGGCGGCCGGCGCGAGCGCGGAGCGCGGTGCAGCGTCCCCTGCTGGAGGCCGCCGTGGCCGGAGGGCGCAGCGACCCCTGCCCGGGAGGACGGCGGCGCAGGGCCCCTGCTGGAGGCCGCCGTGGCCGGAGGGCGCAGCGGCCCCTGCCGTGGTCGGGAGGACGGCCATGCATGGGCGGGGCTCGGCCTCTCGGCGCCCGACGCGGGCGTGCGACGGCGCTGGCCTGGCCACCGGTGGGCGGCCGCGGAAGCCGGCGAGCGGACATGCAGGCTCGCGCCGGGACGCGACGCGGTGCCCTGGGGCCGGTGGCGCGGTGGCCGGGGACACGGCGCGCGGTGGAGGCGCGGTCTAGATCTGGATCTTGTTCTTGTTCTTGGAAAATTTTCTTCTTCTTGTGATTCTTGTTCATGTGAATCTGTGGTTGTTGTGAATATGTTTGTGATGTGATTTTTGTGAGATTGTGCTTGTGAAAATGTATGATTGTGAGATGCGTTCATATTATTTTGAGAATGTGATTCTGATTGCTTGTTGATGATGGTTGATTAAGAAAGAAATAAAAAAAGAAAAGAAAGAAAGAAGAAATAAATAGAAAAGGAAACGAACAATGACGGAGGGGGAGGGTGGCGGACGGCGACGGGAGAAACCATATTAGTACCGAGTCACACGACCCGACACTAATGTAGCCGCCCACATTAGTGCCGTCTTAGCTGTACCGCGTGGCCACCCGGCACTAATGTGAGTTGCCACCCGGTACTGAAGCCGGTTTCCCTAGTAGTGCTTGTGGAAATTATAACCTTTGTGAAAATCTGTGTAAATCACGGTAAAAAAGTCGTTTAAATTCAAAAATTCACAAATATTGATGATATGATGATACACAACTGTGTACAAATATCTTATTCAAACTCGACTTAGATATAAAAATTAAAAAAAACAAATCATGTGGATAACTTGCTTATCGCAAATGTGAGCAAAAGAATCACTTCAAAATAGATGGTTGTGCCCCATGTAATTGTGCATTAAAAAAGTGAAAGAGGTTCCTCAACCTTATGCCACAGCCCACATGCATGCATCTGGTGAGTAAAAATGACAGGGAGGAATTTTCAAAAAAAAATGATAGAGAGGCCAGGCGGAGGCGTGGAGCTCTGGAGCCGCAGGCCCGCAGCATGCACAGAGAGCAGGCGGAGGGCAGCATGCACAGAGTCGCGTCATGCATTGTGGCGCGACTCAAGCAGCGCAATTTGGTCACGCCAAAATATGTGGCGCGACTAAAGTATTAGTCGCGTCAAATGGTTTAGCGTGACCAAAAGAGCTAGTTTTTGAAAATATAGATTGAGATACGTTAAAATATTAATTTTAAAAAGGTTAAAATAAAAAATATCTCTGGACGGGTTGCAACGCACCCGGTATCGGACCTGGTAAAGCCCAGGATCCAGAGCCGATCCGGCAAATGTCGAGGGCGCCCGGGCTCCTCCTCCAATCCACCGTGTCTCCCTCGCGCCTCCCGGCGGCACCCCGCTCCCCCTCGTGCCTTCTCGTCGTCGCTCCCGCTTGCATCTTCCTCCCTCGCACCTCCCGACGGCGCCACGCTCGCATCTCCCCCTGCCGCCGCCGTGTCCTCCGCCTCCCCCTCGCCGTCGCTGAGGTCGTCGCCTCCCCCTCGCGGTGCCGCCAATGGCCGTGGTGCATGCATCCGCCCCCTCCAGCCTTGCAACGGGCTCCTGCTGGTAGTGGTCCTGTGTAAGCATCAAGGCCCCACCACACCTTTGGTAAGAGTGTGTTTCGGTGATAAATAACAACCATACACTTGTGACTAACCTTTGTTTTGTAGCGGATTTATCCTTAAGTTATTGTCATAAGTAATAAATGAAAAGAGACCCCTCAATTTGAATTTATGGATGATCAATGGACAAAGACTACAAGGCTAAGGACATTTCTAGTTCCAAGTGTCACAAGGAGATGAAGGACACTTAGATTTGCTAGTTTGTAGTGTTTGACCGTACTATTAAGAGTGGTTCACACCTGAGTAGCTTGACCATGCCAAATGCTATGCCATATTCATACACTATCAAGCTCCTTGGTCACTAAACAGCCCAAGACACTCATTGAAATACATTTGAAGCAAAAGACTTGAAGAAAAACTCAAAGGTGATTGAATTGGATGAGTTGAAATTGAAAAAGGCGCGCCGGATTATCCGACGCTATCATTTCTAGTTGCATCGGATGATTAATGTGAAAGTCTCAACAAAATTCAACAGCACCGGATGAACCGACGGTGTATCAGCAGAAGCATCGGTTCATCCGGTGACCTAGGGTTTGGTAACAGTGACAAATCAAGTCAAGGCCTTCAGCACCGAATGAAGCGACGGTCCTAGCAGCGGTTCATCCGGCGCATGCATATATTTCATACAGAGACGCACCGAGTGAACCTGCTTCAGCACCGGATGAACCGACGCTCATGAAGACCATCAGCGGTTCATCCGGCGACCATGTTTATTCTACGCAGAGACGTTTTGAGTAAAGTCGCTTCAACACCGGATAAAACGACGCACCGTCGGTGTATGCGTCGGATGAAGTGGTACATCGTTCGAGTTCAACGGCTATAATTCGAGACTTAGAGTTAGTGGTTTGATCACTTGGATTTCATCTTCCTAGCCAAGAGGGATTCTTTCTTGGCAATCAAGGGTTTCAAGGTGCTTTCATTGGCATAGCTGAGTGCATTGGTTAAGTGAAAGGTTGTGAGCTTGTTACTCTTGGAGTTTGACGGCTCCTAGAAGGTCTCGGTGATTGGGGGTTCTTAGTGAGCTCTTGGAGATTGTGGGAGCCCCGGGAAGTTCTTGGTGTAAATGGATTGATACCCACCATTCCGGAGATGGAGAACGGGTACTCTTAGTGAGCACTCAAGTCTAAGTGGCTTGAGGGGGAGCAAAACTCTTTGTGAGTGCTCCAACGTGGATTAGTGAGAAGCGTCAACTTCTCGATACCACGGGAAAAAAATCGGTGGTCTCGTGTCTTCCCTTTCTACCTTCTTGCACTTAATTCCGCACTTATTTTCAGCTCTTAAGTTCGTTTGCTCTTGTTTCCCCCTAGTTTGCTTTGCTTGTTGCATATCTTGACTAGGGTGCTTTTCACTTGTTAGTGTGATTCTTGCTAAGGAACTTGATTGCTAGTGTGCTTAGTTGGTAGGAAGAAACCTTTTTAGATGGGCAACACTAGAGATCTAGGTTAAGATTTGTTACTTGTTCTAGAAATTTGAAGAAGGCCCATATTCAACCCCCCTTCTATAGGCCATCAATCCTACAAGTGGTATCAGAGCTTAGGCTCTCTTTTTGGTGGCTTAACTGCCTAGAGAGATGGCAAGGGGAGTGGAAATGGCCCTCCCAAGTTGGCGGGGAAACAGTTCACTTTTTGGGCACATAGAATGGCTAGCTTTCTTCAAGCACAACACCATGATGCATGGATCACTACCATGTATCCCATGCCAGTTGAACCCACCGAAAGTGAAACCAAGTGGAACTATCGTGCTAGAAACTTTATCTTTGAGACTCTTGAGGAGGACTTGTTTGATAGAGTGTTTGCTTTGGAGACCGCTCATGAGGTTTGGATGGAGCTCAAAAGAATCCAAGTAGGCAACAAGAAAATCCGTGAGGAGAAGTATGAGTTGCTCAAAGTTGAGCTTAATGAGTTTAAGATGAAGGATGATGAGGGTGTAGAGGAAATGTACTCTAGGATGGGTGTTATTATTCAAAATATCAATGCTCTCGATGTTGCTAACGTGTCCAAGCAGGAAATTATTCGAAAAATTTTTCAAACACTTCCCAAGCCCAAGTACAACATCGTGAAGGCACTCATCTTTGAGAAGGACTTCAAAACTCTCACCATCACCGAAGTTGAACAAGATTCGATCTCATGAGATGTTCTTGATGGGTCAAATTGAAGGATCTTCTTCTTCCACATCAAGCTGCAAGAAGGATCTTGCACTCAAGGCTAGTGACAAGCCCAAGTCAAAGTCAAAAGCAAAGCCTCCTCCCTCTTCAAGTGAAAGTGAAGACAAGAGTGACTCAAGTGATGAAGATGATGGTGAACTTGCTTTCCTCATGAGGAGGACCACGAAATTGCTCTCCAAGATTGGCAAGAAAGGTTACAACTATGATCCCAAGAAGAACAAGTTTCGCTCATCAAGAAGAAGTGGTGAAGGTGGCAAGAGGAAGTGCTACAATTGCCAAAGCTATGATCATCTATCATATGATTGCCCCAAGCTTGACAAGCAAGTGTCAAGCTCTAGCAAGAAGAACGACAATGATGATGATAAAGAGAAAGATGACAAGCACTCCAAGAAGGACTCATACAAGAAGAAGTCTTATAGCAAGCCCTACAACAAGAAGAAGGGTGGTCATCGTTCTCTCTTGGCAAATGAGTGGATCACGGATGGTGAAACTTCAAGCGAATCAAGCGATGGTGAAGATGAGAAGAACAAGAAGTTTGCCGGTCTTGTGATCATGGATGATGAAGAACCTCCTCTTCCTCCACCACCTATGTGCTTCATGGTCAAACACTCCAAGGTGAGCGATAGTGAAGATAGTGACTCTTCGGATAGTGATAATGAACTTTCACCTCATGCTCTTAAGGGTCTTCTAGATCAATACACCGACATGATCAAGAAACAAAAGAGTATGCTCAAGGCTCTTGAAGAGACCCATGAGAAGCTTAAGCTATCCAATGATGAGTTGCTTGTGAAACACAATGACCTTAGCAAAGAACATGAAGCTTTGGTAGTGTCTCACAAGTCACTTAGAGATGACCACAACAAGTTACTTGATAAGTACAATGAGCTAATCGTCAAACATGATGATATAACCGTACTTAACAAGTCTCTTGAGTCAAGTCAAAAGATGCTTAAGAAAGATCATGTGGTCTTAGAGATGAGGTATCAAGAGATTGAGCTTGCCTATGAGGCTATTTGTGCTAGTGGGCAAGAAATTACTAGAGACATCACTAAGACAAATACTTCTACTTCTTGTGATGATTTGATTGAAGAACCTAAGGTCTTGCCAAATGATGAGAATATTGCCTCCTCTTCCAAGACTAACCATGATAGGGTGAAAGCACTTGAAGAGGAAGTAAGAAGTCTAAGATCTTGTGTGAAGAATATGACCAAGGGTGAAGCATTGCATAAGGAGATCCTCTATCACAATGCAAGAGATTATGGCACTAGGGGACTTGGCTCCTTCCCTCAACCCATCAAAGGAACTCGCAAGTCAAAGGAAGTATATGGGTGCTTTGTGAAGGAAGTTGGGTCTTATTGCCAACATTGCAACATCACCGGTCATCACACAAAGGAGTGTCCTATACCTTCACGTCCATTGCCTAAATTACCTTGCAACTATCGTTCCATGTTCAATAATAACCATTTCTTATTGTTGAAGAAAAGCAAGGGCAAGGTGGCAGCAAGGTTCATAGGGACCAAGGCTAAAGTGAATCATACGAGGCAAATTTGGGTTCTCAAAGCTTTAGTAACTCATGTGATCGGGCCCAAACTTGTTTGGGTTCCTAAATCTTCAACTTGATCTCTTTGTGTGTTGGTGAACTACAAGGCCGGAGGGAGTCATTGGGTTCTTGATAGTGGATGTACTCAACACATGACCGGCCAAAGTAAAATGTTCACCTCTCTAGTGGATGATGCGGGGAATCATGAGCAAGTCACCTTTGGTGATAATTCTAAAGGAAAAGTTTCCGATTTGGGTGATATAACCATTGCAAATGATCTCTCTCTTTCTAATGTTTTGTTTGTAGACTCTTGTAGTTATAACTTGCTTTCCATTTCTCAATTTTGTGATCTTGGCTTATCTTGCTTGTTTGATGATGAGGGAGTTATCATTACTAACAAGAAGTCTAATGAAGTTGTGTTCAAAGGTTTTCGTCATGGGAACATCTATCTTGTGGACTTCTCCTCTCATGTAGCAAACTTGACTACTTATATATTCACCAAGACATCCAAGGGTTGGCTATGGCATCGCCGTATTGCACACATAGGCATGAGTCAACTCAAGAAGGCTTTCAAAAGAGGTTTAGTTTTTGGTGTGAAGGATGTCACATTTGAGAAGGACAAGTTATGTGGATCGTGTCAAGCCGGCAAGCAAGTAGCAAGTCACCATCCCATGAAAGCTTATGTATCTACCTCAACACCTTTGGAAATCTTGCACATGGACCTCTTCGGCCCTACTACATACAAGAGTCTTGGTGGTAACCTCTATTGTCTTGTCATTGTTGATGATTACTCACGCTACACTTGGACATTCTTTTTGGAGGACAAGAGCAAGACGTTCAAGATCTTCAAAAACTTTGCTACAAGGGCTCAAAATGAATTTGAGTCATCTATTGTGAAGATCCGGAGTGACAATGGATCGGAATTCTGGAACACGAAAGTGGAAGAGTATTGTGATGAGTTAGGCGTCAAGCATGAATTCTCTTCAACCTACACCCCATAACAAAATGGTGTGGTAGAGAGGAAGAACAAGACCCTCATCACATTGGCTAGAGCTATGTTGGATGATTATGGTATCTCTCAAAGATTTTGGGCGGAAGCTATCAACACGGTGTGTCATGCTTCAAATAGGGTGTATCTCCACCGACTATTAATGAAGATACCCTATGAGCTTCTCATTGGGAGGAAGCCCAACATCTCCTACTTCCGAGTCTTTGGGTGTAAGTGTTTCATTTACAAGAAGAGGAAGCACCTAGGGAAGTTTGAGAGTAGGGTAGATGAGGGTATGTTTCTTGGTTATGCATCAAACTCCAAGGCATATAGAGTATTCAACAACACTACACGTGAAGTTGAAGAAACATGTGACGTGGAGTTTGATGAATCTAATGGCTCCCAAGGAGATAGCTATTGTTGTGATGATGTAGGAAAAGAACCTCTACGAGAAGCAATGAAGAAGATGGCTATTGGGGACATCAAGCCCAAAGAGGATGATGATGCACCTTCTACTTCCCACAACCATGAAGACTCATCCTCTTCCGATGATGATAATGATGACCATCAAAGGCGGACAAGACAAGGAAGCCCATCTTCCTCAAATGGACCACCTCCTACATCACAAGACACCCAAGATCAAGGAGAAGAAGAACCAGAAGTAGTGCAACCTTAAGATGATCCAACTTCTACCACACTTGAAAGGCGTACAAGGACTTCATCAAATCACCCCATCGATCTTGTCTTGGGTGATCCCAAGGGTGGTACATGTACTCGCCGCAAACAATATGCTTCGTTTTGCAAACATCATGCATTTGTTTCTTTTGTAGAACCCACTACTATAGAGGAAGCTCTAGAGGACCCGAATTGGATCTTGGCTATGCAAGAAGAGCTCAACAACTTCACAAGAAATGAAGTTTGGGTCCTAGTAGAGCGCCCCGAGAACAAGAACGTAATTGGCACCAAGTGGGTCTACCGGAACAAGCAAGATGAACATGGAGCCGTGGTGAAGAACAAGGCAAGGCTTGTTGCCAAGGGCTACTCGCAAGTAGAAGGCTTGGACTATGGAGAGACCTTTGCTCCGGTTGCATGTCTTGAAGCAATCCGTATCCTTCTTGCTTATGCTTCTTGTCACAAAATGAAATTATTCCAAATGGATATCAAGAGTGTCTTCTTAAATGGCTTCATCAATGAAGAAGTCTATGTTGAGCAACCTCCCGATTTTGAAGATACCACACATACTAACCATGTCTATAGGTTGATAAAGGCTTTGTATGGACTCAAGCATGCTCCTAGGGCATGGTATGAGAGGTTCCGGGATTTTATCATCAAGGAAGCTTCAAGATTGGAAAAGTGGACAATACTCTATTCACCAAGATCATCAACGGAGAGCTATTCATATGTCAAATCTATATTGATGATATCATCTTTGGCTCTACCAATCTTAAAGTGTGCAAGGACTTTAGTGAGCTCATCACAAGGGAATTCGAGATGTCTATGATTGGGGAGCTCAACTTCTTCCTTGGTTTTCAAATCAAGCAATTGAAGGAAGGGACCTTCATCCATCAAGAAAAGTGCACTAATGATATTCTCAAGAAGTTCAAGATGGATGATTGCAAGCCAATCAAGACTCCAATGCCTACCAATGGACATCTCGACTTAGATGAGAGAGGTAAACCGGTTGACCAAAAGCTTTACCATTCTATGATCGGCTCTCTTCTTTACCTTACCGCATCTAGGCCTGATATCATGTTTAGTGTTTGCATGTGTGCTAGGTTTCAAGACAACCCTAAAGAATCTCACCTAAGTGCTTTGAAAAGGATCCTTAAATACTTAAAATACACACCTAGCATTGGCTTGTGGTACCCCCATGGTGCTTGTTTTGAGCTCTTGGGTTATTCGGATTCGGATTTTGCCGGATGTCGAGTAGACCGTAAGAGTACTTCGGGTGGGTGCCATTTGCTAGGTCAATCTTTGGTTGCTTGGTCCTCTAAGAAGCAAAACTCCGTGGCCTTATCCACCGCGGAAGCGGAATACATTTCCGCCGGGGCTTGTTGTGCTCAAATCCTCTATATGAAGCAAAGCCTCTTGGATTATGGTGTGGTTCTAGATAGGGTTCCCCTCCTTTGTGACAATGAAAGTGCCGTAAAAATTACTAACAGCCCGGTTCAACACTCATGCACCAAGCACATTGATATCCGCCATCACTTCTTGCGAGACCATGTGGCTAAAGGTGATATTCTCCTTTGTGGTGTTCGCTCCGAGGAGCAATTGGCGGATATATTCACTAAGCCTCTTGATGAAAACACCTTTTGTAGGCTAAGGAGTGAATTAAATGTGCTTGATGCGTCTAACATCATGTGATGCTTGTCATATAGTTTGCATTTGCATATGTACATGTGTAGGGGCTTGTCTAACCTTGTTAAGATAGTGGTGAGTATGGGTCTTGCTTGAGCCGGTGGTTCCAAAGTTTCGCTCAAGGCATGTTGAAAGGCTCACCATGAGTAAGCTTAACAAGGGTTCAAACTTGGCAAGATAGTTTATCTTTCCACTTTGCATCTTTGCTTGTCATATAGTATGCATTCATGTTTAATTTCATGCATTTGTTCTTGCATAGCATTGTGTGAGAGGTGTCACACAGGAAGATCACACTATGAGAAAGTTGCTTAGCGTTCAATGCAAATCAACATCTCCAAAAGTGTGCTAAGACAAATGATGGTGCTTAATGCCTATTGAGTTATGTCCTAACGAGTTTAAAGTTTCTATCTCTAAGTTCAAAGGCAATAACTCATACCTTCCCTTTTTGGATCTTATACGCCTATTTTTCTAAAAATTTATAAGGTCTATCCCTTGTAGGGAATCTATGGTATATATACTTGTATTTTGCAAAGGAGTGCTTGAGGGGTGAGGTTGTCACTCAGGATTGATCCAAAAATGTGCTTGAGTTGGCTTGTGTGTGGCATTTGTCGGATCAAAAATGAGTTTTAGTTCAACATTCTGTTTTTATCACCATCAGATGAACCGCTGCTAAGTAGGTTCCAGCGTCGGTTCATCCGGTGGCCGGGTCAATTTGAATTTTGCCCAGCGCGCCTCTGTTAGCTATCGTCGAATGAACCGACGCTCACCTCTGTGGATGCAGCGGTTCATCCGATGCTACTGAAATCTGAGGCAAATTCAGACCCGCGTGATATTCATCCGACGAATCTAAAATCAAGGCCATCGAATCATCCGGTGATGTGTTTCACAGTTTTGCCCATATCGTCCGACGGTTCGACCGACGCTGCGTGTTTTCTCACCGTCGGTTCATCTAGCGCTTCTCTGCAGCATGGTCCCACCTGTCATAATGGTTCGCGGTCGTCATCCTCCCCCAAATCCGTTCGAACCGCGCCGCCTGTTGGCCCGTACGCCGGCGATTCGTCCGCCTCCGGCCACATCCATCCGAGCCACAGCACCTGCGACCTCCGTCGGCCATCCTGCCTCACCGCCGGCCATCTCTGCCGCCACGCCGCCGCCCCCTCTCCTCCAATCGTGCGCGCGGATCTCAGAAGCCCCCTGCTTGGGTTTGCGCTGCCGCCACCGTCTCCGGCTCGTCGGCGCCACCGCAGCTCGTCGGTCGCCGTCCCTGGGCGTGCACAGGCCTCCTCCGTCCTCCACTGAAGTCTCTCGTCGATCAAATCCTTCGCTGTGGTGAGCAGCCATCTCCCCCCCCCCCCGTTGTTCAGCCTCTGTCCATGATCTTGTGGGGGATTGGCTGATGTTTTGAGGAATTAGACCTTAATTATGAGCTATGCTATCTAGTTTGCATCTGGAGTGCTCATTTGTTCAGATTTAGTGCTCAATTTCATCTAGACTTTGCTAAATCTCCTGGATTTTGAGCACCACGGCCACTGTCCCTACCTGTTCATGCTCTGTTTCAGTTACAGTTGCTCATACCCTGTTCTAGATCACATATACTACTCATGCCATGCTCTATCTCATAGTCTTCTAGTATTTGTGCTACTGTTCTTTCTAGATATTTTTCATTCTCTCACAATAGCTCATATGACCTGTTCTCGCACACACACATACACATCTTGTGCACATAAGGTCTTACCTAGTTTTCACCTTTCTTTATCTTGAGATATGATCATCTACTAGCACTTCATGCTTAGGCTCCATCTATTCATATGCTTTGCTTAAGGACCTCTCCCCTTAGATATTTATCTTGTTTATTTACTTCGCTCACCATTCTATAATCTTCCATCTTTTCTCTGACAGATGGCAGGCGACAAGAGGAAGGGCAAGACAATTCTTGAGCCGAAGAAGAAGAAGAGAAAGCAGGACAAGGAGTGGGAGCGTGTGCTCCAAGTGCCCGACACCTAGGGTCAGCCACAGAGGGGCATACAGATTGGGAGCAGTACACAGGGTGGTAGCAGTGCACAGGGTCAGGGGGAGCAGCCCCATGAGCAGCCACCGTTGCGGCGTTCAGGCCGTACTGGTACCCGACTGACAGAGACACCTCCTTCTGCACCACGTACCGGTCCGAGGACTCGTGGAGGTCACACTCAGCCTCAGCCGACTCCTAGGCAGAGGAGGACAGTAGCAGAGCAGCAGGTTCAGCAGGAGCAGGAGGATCAGTCGAGAGAGGGGCCTGGGTTCGTATTGGTGCTCAGTGAGCAGAGGCCTTCGTGGTCTATCTCCGTGATCTGAGGAGCCTCTCTGGTCCGAAGATCCGGAAGCTGAGGTTCATAGAGGAGGACGAGTGGTTCCCACCTCAGAGAGAGGATTGTGACCCCCGCTTCTGGACTATCCTTCAGGAGAGCTTCTATGCCTCCTATGTCAGGAAGGGGTCACAGCTGAGCCAGCACAGGATGCTACAGTGGACAGCACTCAGGGCAGCAGCAGCTGGAGTTCTGATACTCCCTCACTTCGACTACTTATCGGGGCTCGCAGCTCTTGTCAGTGAGAGGCCGAGATATGTGCCAGAGTGGGTCAGAGTGTTCTACTCTACTGTCTACGTTGAGGATGCCCGGCTCTCGATCAGGTTCATGTTTATGGGACAACAGTTCAGACTCACTCGAGAGGGGATCACAGAGTTTCTTGGGGTTTAGGTCGACGACACTTCGATTCACTACCTGGCCTACCCCGACGTTGAGGCTCCACGTCATGCTTACACTCCTATAGTACCTCCACACGAGGAGATCAGCTTCTTGTTTCAGCAGCCTTTCCTCCCCGGCACCCCTCGGACTCCTGACAGGCTGACACGTGAGGCCTACGTGGTCCATTTCGCACTCAGGAGGTCCCTTCTCTTCAGGATGGGGAATGCCGAGTCGATCACTGGAGTTCAGCAGTGGATACTCTTGTATATCATGACTCACCGGACGTTTGACATTGTGGACATTCTACTGAGTGAGATCGAGGATGCTATTATGGACGGGATGGGGATGACCAGGCAGTTTCCTTTTGCCCACTGGATTAGTTGGATGCTCTCACGGTTGGAGTCACAGCGGTATATCTCAGTCTTGGAGCGATCCAAGTATGTATTCAAGACTTACCAGCCACCGATGCCAAGGCACAGGAGGCAGGGACCCAGGGGACAGAGATGAGAAGTTGAGGACCTTCAGGCTCGTGCTGCCGCTGAGGCAGCTATGGACGAGGCCGCCTGTCGGGGACAGCCATAGGGGTCCCCCAACTATGGGGGAAATTACCCTTCCTAAAAAATTGACACAAAACCACAAAAGACACTCCCCAAACCGGCCACAGCCCGAATACGAATAAAGCCCACGGCCCAGCAACCTCCGTGGCCCGTTAAACCGCCATCCCCGGCCGCCCTCGAGCGAACCTCCGCCTCGCTCGAGGGTCGGGCGCCGCGCGGCAAAACCCCACCTCGCTCGAGGGGTCCAGCCCCCTCGAGCGAGTCTCCGCCTCGCTCGAGGCCACCCTCGACCCGGGCGCCTCACCTGCTCCCCCCGACTGGAGCATTAAATGCCCTGACACGCCGCGGGTGCCCGGGTCAAAAGACGAATCCCCGCCACGCCGATCTCCTGACACCGCCTGGGAATCTGTTCCCGGCGCTGTTCAAGCAACCCGCCACTGTGCGGCCATCCCCGGCGCTGTACAGGTCCTGTGCGGGATGGCCGATGTCATTCTTCGACACTGTACCACCCGCTCCCGTCCTTTCTCCCCGCCACGCCCCTCGAAAAGGGATGGCAACACCCTCGAGGGGCGTACGGCCGCCCTGACGCACGCCCATGACGGTGCCGTGGCGCAGGGTAGGCAGGGCACATTCCCTCTGTCACCTCCGGCACTGTGCGGCCATCCCCAGCCCTGTGCCGCCATCCCGGGCACTGTGGAACCATCCTCGGTGCTGTGGAGCCCTGTTCCGATGGGACACCACCACGCCGGCCCCTGTGTGGCATAGGCGCTCCCACCATCGAGGCCCTCGAAAGGGCATCGGGCACCCTCGAAAGGCATACGGACTGCGAGTGGGCGCACACACTGACCGGCACCGCCGTACGAGCGGCGTGCGCCACATCCCCTCCACCAACTCCGGCGCCGCCCGGCCATCCCGGGCGCTGTGCAACTGACCCGCGGGCTGTGCGGCCATCCCCAGTGCTGTGCGGACAGCCCGTCACTGTGGAACCATGCCCGACGCTGTGGAGCCCCATTCCGATGGGGCGCCACCACACCGAGCCCTGTGCAGCACATGCGCTCTCATCAGCGAGACCCTCGAATTGCCGTACGGACGGCAGTCAGACATGAACGCCGGATGAACTACCCTCGAAGCTGCTCCCCGGCAAGTACAAAGCTGCCATGACGCCTGCAAGTACTAAGAGTCGTCAGGACACCGTCAGATCACAAGCGTTGTATACTAGTACTTTGATACTGTGCAAAACCTCATGCGGCACGTTTTGTAAACCGCCTCCCCTTGGTCTATAAAAGGAAGAGGTGGCCGCCCGGCCGCAAGGGGGGACAATCGGCATCACTTCTCACCCACGCTCACTCGCTCACTCATTCCCTTGATATTGGCACTCTGCCTCAATCATCTAGCAGGGACTTGGAGGCTTTTCCTTCTCTCCCGCCTAGCTTGTAGCCTCCCTCTACAGGCACCACGGTGCATTGCAATACAGCGCTCAAGCGCAACCTACTGGACGTACGGCCTCACGGCCAGAACCAGGATAAACCCGTGTCCCCGCATTGCTTAGCACCGGCCATCGAGAGACCGATCACAGCGCATTTAACTAGTTAGTGTCGGGACTAATCTCAACACCGACAAAAATCTTTTAGTCTGATTAGTCAGGTGACTAAAGGGATCCAAACACCCTCTAGCTGCTTCTGTGATTGGTACGTGACAGCGTGGTGCGAGTGCAACAGCCCTGCAGGTGCCGGAGCAGCGCATGTTTTATAGCCGGATTTGACTTTGAATAATGCCACGTGGGCATTGATCGTCGACTTGTCGCCGCGCAGCTTCCGTGAAGGGACGATCAAAAGAAACCCTTCCCCTTCCGGAATTGAAAGAAACCCGTCACTTCGTCAGATGTAGTACCAGCTAGGCACGTACTTCCTCCGGTTCTACTTTAGAGGTCGTTTAGGATCAGATCTCGCCTACCAAGGCATCATTAACTAGAGGTAATCTTTCCATCTTTACCCTTAATAAATAGGGTTGCGGGTGCATTGTAGTCAGCAAGCTTCTCTTGGCCGACTGGCTAGTGCAGCTCGTTCTAGGTGAGGTGGTGGGTGGTCGACGGTTCGAGACCTGGCCAGTGCTATTTTTTGCCGAGGGAGGATTTTTGCATGGGGCTACATGCTCCAGTGCGGACGTGAGAAGTTTTGCGTTGTGGCGCTTTTTTTTCGAGACGCCCGCGTTGTGGCGCTTTTTTTCGTTCTTGGTACCGTGGAATCGCCGTGGCACCCATTTTTTCACGTCGCGCGCTTCGTTTTTTCGTGAGGTCGAGCGGCGTCTTCTCGCATTCTCTTTAAATCCTTGGACCAACAACACCATGAAGAAGCCACACACTGACACACTCCCTAAGCGCTACAATGGCCGGGCTAGACCTCAGTGCTCCACTGGAGGAAGAAGGAGATGCATGGCGTGACCTGAACATTGCAGTAGAGGACAACGGCGACGCGCCCGACGCTGCGACATGGAGTGACATGTTGCCGTCCGTCGGTGACACGGCCGGCGCAGCGAGATCGAGCGACATGGTGCCGTCCGTGGGTGGCACGCACGGCGCTGCGACGCGGAGCAGCATGGTGCCGGTCGTGGGCGGCGCGCACGACGTTGCGACGTGGAGCGGCCTGGCGCCGTCCGTCGTCGACGCACACGGCACTACGAGGTCCACCGGCGTGGTGCCGTCTGTCTTCGACGCCCACGGCGCTGCGAGGTCGAGCGGCGTGGTGCCGGCCGTCGAGGACGCACACAGTGTTGCAAGGTCGAGTGGTGTTGTGCCGTCCGCCGCCGACGCGCACGGTGCCGTATTCGACCTCAATGTGCAACCAGAAGAAGAAGCCGACGATCTTGGTCAACCAGAAGAAGACGATGGTATTGTTGAAGAAGCCGATGTTCCTGGTGAGGACTTGTACTGAGTTCAGCACTCATTTGTATTTTTATGTCAACACTCATGTTTCATGCTTCTTTTTGGACAGAATTTGATCTCAACTTACCTCTAGATGAGTTTGGTGCAGTCGATTTCGACTACCTTCAAAACATGGTAGGTATTTATTCAGTGACTTAACTTGTTCCATGAGTAGTAGCTAGTTTCAATGAGTAGTAGCTAGTTCAATGAGTTGAATAGGAGTATGCAGCTTAGGAATCTCAGCCCACTGAAAATTATTTCTGTTTAGTTTACACATGTGAACTTCACTGGCTATTTACTCATGTGAATCAGGAGAATTGGAGTATTTTCTGTAGCATTTGTTTTTGAATTGATGTTGTGAATAGTGAATGAAATTCTGTAGCTAGTTTAAATGAGTTGAATATCCAGCATGGAGTAGCTAGTTTGCAATAGTTTGCATGGAGTAGCTTTTTGACTCATGTCTACATTTGTTTTGCAGAACATGCTGTTCCAGTGTGGCACCGACGCAAAGAGATGACAGAAACTATTAGAAAGCAAGTTTATCAAGCACTGTTGGCTAGAAGCAAAAACGGGACACTCCACAAGAAAGATAGCCAAATTGTGGCTGATCAATTTGATCTCCATATTCGGTCAGTTCAGCACATATGGAAGAGAGGTAAAACACAGCTTGCAAACTCTGTGCCGGTTGTGGTCTCTAGTCTAAAAAAGGGAAGAGTTGGTCGTAAGCCAATTCATATTGATTTGGAAGTTTTGCGTAACATTCCCCTAAAGGATAGGATGACCTTAGCGGATGTTTGTGCCAAACTAAACATGACCAAATGGAAGGTGCTAAAGTATTTGAGAAAAGGTTTGATTAGGCACCCTACCTCACTGATGGTAACAAAAAGGCTAGATTGAAATGGTGCATTGACATGGTTAATAGGGTGTTGAATGGTGATCCAAGGTTTAGGGATTTTTTTGACTTTGTCTTCATTGATAAAAAATGGTTCTTCCTAAACCCAAAGTCTGAAAAGTATTATTTGCTTCCTGATGAGGATGATCCACATAGGACCGCTAAGAACAAAAATTACATCCCCAAGCTTATGTTTTTGTGTGTTTGTGCTCGGCCGAGATTTAGAGATGGGGAGTGCATTTTTGATGGTAAGATTGGTTGTTTCCCTCTAATCACTTATGAACCGGCTCAAAGAGGTAATCAGGCAACCGGCTGTGTACGGGGAGATATGGTTATGAAGCCTATTCAAAATATCACAAGAGAAGTAATTAGGGAATTCATGATTAACCAAGTTTTGCCGGCCATTAGAGCTAAGTGGCCTAGAGAGGATGTGGGCAATCCTATTTATATTCAACAGGACAATGCACTGTTACATGTAAAGTTGGATGATCCATTGTTTTGTGAGGCTGCAAAGCAGGATGGTTTTGATATTCGCCTCATTTGTCAACCTCCAAATTCTCCTGACTTCAACATATTGGATTTGGGGTTTTTTCGAGCCATACAAGCAATCCAATACCAAAAGGATGCAAAAACTAAGGAAGCTCTAGTACCGGTAGTGCAAGAGGTATTCATCATTCCAACTAATTTCAAGCAAATAAATATTCATCATTCAAACAACTAATTTCATCTCTGAATTTTGTAGGCATCCATGGAGTTCTGTACGAGAAAAGCAAATCGAATATTTGTGACACTACAAACTTGTTTGTTGGAAACAATGAAGAAAAAAGGGTGCAACAGTTACAAAATTCCTCACATGTATAAGGAGACATTAGAAAGGCAAGATAGGCTACCAACAACTATCCAGTGTCCACCATCGTTACTCGAGGAAGCCGAGGCTATGCTTGCTGCATTGTAGGGAGGAAAAACTAGTTAGATATTGGAAATTTCTGTAATTTTCTTAAACATTTTGCAGCATGAACATTAGCTAGATGGATGGCAAATATCTTACCGATGTGTTCTTCATCTTTCTATTTTCGTCAAGCATCTTGAGCACTCATGGGGGCAAGATGAGAGTTTTGTCATCCATCTTGAGCTCGTCGAGATGAGGAATGTAAAGATTGCAATCAAACTCGTTGAAGCCGTCAAGCACGGCGCTGAGCCAGTACTCCTCGTGGACGAGACCGCAGCGAGAGCACGGCCACCTCCGTGAGTGTGCACATTCCCATGCTTGCCGGTCTTCATGAACCAGATCACAGTGAGCGCAAACAAATGCTCCCGGTTCCAGCGCGACGGAGTCCGGCGCCGCCAAGGACTCCAGCACCTGTTCCTGCGACGTGAGCCCCATGGAGTCCGGCGCCAGTTCTTCCGAGTCAGGGGCGACGAGCTCCAGGGACGCCATGGAGTCCGGCACGAGCTCCAGGGACGCCGAGTCAGGCGACATGCAGTCCACGACGAGCTCCAGGGACACCGATTCAGGCGCGACGAGCTTGGGCGCCATGGAGTCCGGCGCGATCTCGGAGTCCAGCGAGGAGTCAGACGCGGCGAGCTTCGGCGCTATGGCGAGGCGAGCGGCGAGGAAGGAAGGTGAGCGACGAGGAAGGAGGCGTGCGGGAGGAAGGAAGGCTAGGCGCGTGAGGCATCGACGCCAGCGTGAGATGTGAATTAAAAGTAGGGATGAAAATGGGACGGGAAAATCCCGTCCCGACCGGAACCGTGGACCGTATAAACCGACCGTAGACCATTTTATCAGGAAAACTAGGAAATCAGAAAAAAAAACCCGGAAAACCGGTGGGAGCCGGTGCGAAATCGGTTGGGCTCATCTCCCGACCGGATTCTCGGTTACTGTTTTCAACCGGGAATATTCCTGCGGGAATTCCCGTATACGCAGGCCTCGTTCTTCCATTTCAGCCCATAGCTTCTCTCGGCCCAGCCCATCAGTGCACCCCTGCAGCTCCGCCCGCCCGTCCGCACCACCACCAGCCCCAACCCTAGCCGCCGCCGCACCCTCTCTCTCACTTTCTGTCTCTCGTCTCTCTCTACACTCTATTCCTTGTCTCCTCCTGCCGCCGGCCACCGAAGAGGCGAGGACCCCCGTCCCTAGGCCCGCCACCGAAGGTGTTTTCCCGACCGTTCCCGACCGCTTTCATCCCTAATTAAAAGCGCCCGACGCCGCTGATGGTTCGTTGACGGGGGAAACGAAGCGGACGGCCGTGTCGCAATTACTCAGGGGCAGCGGCGTCCAAAACGGCCTCCACGCGCGCCTGGCGACTTCTTTTGCTGCACCTTCCCTCCGGCGCAGGACGACTTGTAAAGTAGAACCGGAGGGAGTATTGTACGGGGTTTATCTTGCATAGGGATGGCAGCGGGTCGGGTAAGTGCGGGTAAGGCATTTACCCGCCCGCGAGCGTACCCGCGCTACCGGCCCTTACCCGCCCGCGAGGCTGCCCGCGGGCGAAAAACCGTGCCCGCACCTGCACCCGACGGATATCCGCGGGTATCGGGTTTGCCCGTACCCGCAGAGAGAAGGCGTCGGCGAGCGAAGCTTGGAGCCGGGCGAGCCGCGAGCGAGGGCGGGGGTGAAGGAAGGGGCGGCGCTGCGTGCCTGCGCCGGCCGCCGGCGAGCCGCCGACCGTTGGCCTGAGCGCCGAGCCGCCGCCCACCCGCCGTGTTGTGGAGGCGAGCAAGGGAGGGGCGAGGCCGCAGGCTGGCGGAGCGAGGGAGGGGCGAGGCCGGCGGGAGGCGAGGCGATGCCGTCGGCCTGTCGTCCCGTGCGCTGCCGAGCCGCCGTGGTGCGCGTGCGCCTCCGCCCTCCAGATGCGCCGATTGAGAGAGAGCCCTCCAGAGTCCAGATGCGCCGAGAGAGAGAGAGACATGAGAGACGGAGGAGGCGGCGCCGGGTGAGTAGGTCGCGGGGTTGGGGGTTGGGGTGGCTGTAGATTTTAGGTTTTTTGTTAATGGGCTTGGGCTATATGTTTTAATGGGCTTTGTATTTTATGCGGGTAGCGGGTATATCCGCGGGTGAAAACTGCCGCCCGTTAGCTGCCCGCGGGTGGATTTTGATGACCGTACCCGCGCCCGCGGGCGGATTTTGATGACCGTACCCGTGCCCGTCGGGTCGGGTATCCGCGGATACCCGCGCCCGCGGGCAAAACTGCCATCCCTAATCTTGCAGCCTTGCAAGTTGCAACGACTTCGGAGTCGTCGTTATAGGCGTGACAGGAAATGTCGTTGCTGTACAAAGAGGTGGTACGGCAAGTACTCGTGCGTGCAACGGCACCCGGTATCTCACCCTGAACCGGTAAAGTTAGCGGGTCCGACCTCCAGGACGGGTGATTCTTTTTATTTTAATCTTTTTTATAAAACTAATATTTTAAAAATAACTCATCACAATCTATATTTTCAAGAACTAACTTTTTCGGTCGCACCAAGCTGTTTGGCGCGACTAATACTTCAACCACGCTATATGCTTTGGCATGACCAAATTTCACAGTAGCACAAATACTGATATGGAACAAAATAAATCACGCCACATGCGTTGGCGCGACCGGAACCAAACTGGTTGCCGCCGCGCCGGAACGCTTGACGCGACCGAACCAAACTGCTACTCTTGCTCAAAAGCTGACACCGCCGCCAGTACCTTGCGTGCTTGCCTCCTCTCCGCACGGGCACCGAGAGGAGCTAGTACTGGCTAGTCTTTCTCTCTCCGCAGGCTAGCCTCTACTCCCTCCGTCACAAAATGACTGTCGTTTGCGCTTTTCGAGAAACAACTTTAACTAAGTATATATAAAAATATATTAATATTTATGATACAAAATTAATTTCATTAGATAAATATTTGAATCTAGTTTCTAAACAATTTTTTTTGAAGATACAAATGTTGCACATATTCTCTATAAATTCGGTCAAACTTGTGGCACGGAAACCAACGGCGACAGTCATTCTGGGACGGAGGGAGTAGTTCGTTTTGTTTTCATGCATGCATGGCAGTGTGCTTAGTCTCCACTTTTAAAGTTGATTTTTCCCTAATAGGGCCTGTTTAGTTCCAAAAAATTTTCCTAACTACCCGTCACATCAATCTTCCGACACTGATTAGGAGTATTAAATGTGAATTAATGACAAAACCCATTCCATAACCCCTACCTAATTTTTCGATACGAATATAACGAGCCTAATTATGCCATGATTAGACAACGTCGTACTACAGTAAACAATCTCTAATGATGGATTAATTAGGCTTAATGGATTCGTCTCGCGATTTTCCGTCCATTCGTGTAATTAGTTTTGTAATTAGTCTACATTTTTTACCTCTAATAGACCTTTGAAGGGGCTGCCAAACTTTTTTGCTAAAAATTTTGGCAACTAAACAGGCTCATGTGTGATAACAAATATTTTTATAATTTTTGTTGCGCCAACTCTTACATCAGTAACTAAAATCCCTAATCTGATAACATTGAATTTGATTAGACCTTGGACATGTATAAGTCTGATAAGATAAAAAAATTATATTTTTCGTTACACAGACTATATAGGAAGAAAATCACTATACATATAAAGGCACATATACTACTTTATTTTTTCGTTTCATCACGTCAACAAAATTGATGATATTTGATGTTATGAAACTCTTGATGAACTCCATTGAAATTGCATTATTTATGGCACCTCGCAAACATGGGTCAAAGATCTTGTACTGATTTGTATAACATATTTGTTCTGAAAGAAAAGTACTGCTAACTAATCTGTACGGTAAATTTATTCTGAAAAAAAATTAGACAATAAGCAAGCTGATCATGTGATGTTGTGAGTGTTTGATTCCAGGGGACTTATAATAAGTCTTGTCCTTTTGAATGAGACAAAACTATTTAGAATGATTAAACATAATTTAATTATAAAACTAATTGCACAAGTACTAGTACTTATGGTATCCGGTTAAACTATCAACACCATATGAACTCTATCGTATAAGTTATTATTAATGCAAATAATACACATACTATTATTGTTGTATTTTTTTCTATTAGTACTATGAGTTTCAAAAAGAAAAAAGAAGAAGAGAGAGAAGCAATGCAAAAGCCCGCAGCCTGCACTATGTGGAGAGAAATGAAATCGGCGGAGAGAGAGTAGCAGAGAAGACCGAGAAAATCAGGTGCGACCCCACGGTACCAGAAAAATTGGCGCGACCGAGAATATGTAACAATTGTTTTTTAAATATCACACATTCATTTACAAGACAAGTGCTTTTTTAAGCGGGGAACATATCTTCACTACTAGAAAACCAACCTTCCGTCCTGGACATAGTACCAGGTATTTTGCCTTCGGTACTGATGTCTACATTAGTACCGAGTGGAGGAAGGACCCGACGCGTCCTTGTGAAGGCACATTAGTACCGGGTGGGAACTAGTCCCGGTACTAATGTGTTTGCATTAATGACCACATTAGTACCGGGTGGGAACTAGTCCCGGTACTGATGCGGGCCACATCAGTACCGGTGCAAAACCAACACCGGTACTAATTCTCCCACACAGTGTGGCATCCAACACTTAGAAAAAATCAACCTCCGGCGCATCCGCATGCACCGGCCCGCGCGCGCCTCTCTCTCTTCTTCTTATCTTTTTATCTCCCCCAGGCCTGCACGCCACCGCTCATCTCCTTTCTTTCTCGATCTCTCCTCCCTCTTATCTCTTCGTTCTCTCACCTCTCGATCTCCTCCTTTGCAGGGGCGGTGGCACGCGCGGTCGGCGCCCGGCAGCCGGCGCGAGCGCGGAGCGCGGTGCAGCGTCCCCTGCTGGAGGTCGCCGTGGCCAAAGGGCGCAGCGACCCCTGCCCTGGCCGGGAGGACGGCGGCGCAGGGCCCCTGCTGGAGGCCGCCGTGGCCGGAGGGCGCAGCGGCCCCTGCCGTGGTCGGGAGGACGGCCATGCAGGGCCGGGGCTCGGCCTCTCGGCGCCCGACGCGGGCGCGCGACGGCGCTGGCCTGGCCACCGGTGGGCGACCGCGGAAGCCGGCGGGCGGACATGCAGGCTCGCGCTGGGACGCGACGCGGTGGCCTGGGGCCGGTGGCGCGGTGGCCGGGGACACGGTGCGCGGTGGAGGCGCGGTCTGGATCTTGTTCTTGGAAAATTTTCTTCTTCTTGTGATTCTTGTTCATGTGAATCTGTGGTTGTTGTGAATATGTTTGTGATGTGATTTTTGTGAGATTGTGCTTGTGAAAATGTATGATTGTGAGATGCGTTCATATTATTTTGAGAATGTGATTCTGATTGCTTGTTGATGATGGTTGATTAAGAAAGAAATAAAAAAAGAAAAGAAAGAAAGAAGAAATAAATAGAAAAGAAAACGAACAATAACGGAGGGGGAGGGTGACGGACGGCGACGGGAGAAATCATATTAGTACCGGGTCACACGACCCGACACTAATGTGGCCGCCCACATTAGTGCCGTCTTAGCTGTACCGGGTGGCCACCCGGCACTAATGTGAGTTGCCACCTGGTACTGAAGCCGGTTTCCCTAGTAGTGCTTGTGGAAATTATAACCTTTGTGAAAATCCGTGTAAATCACGGTAAAAAAGTCGTTTAAATTCAAAAATTCACAAATATTGATGATATGATGATACACAACTGTGTACAAATATCTTATTCAAACTCGACTTAGATATAAAAATAAAAAAAAAATAACAAATCATGTGGATAACTTGCTTATCGCAAATGTGAGAAAAAGAATCACTTCAAAATAGATGGTTGTGCCGGATGTAATTGTGCATTAAAAAAGTGAAAGAGGTTCCTCAACCTTATGCCACAGCCCACATGCATGCATCTGGTGAGTAAAAATGATAGAGAGGAATTTTCAAAAAAAAATGATAGAGAGGCCTGGCGGAGGGCAGGTGGAGGCGTGGAGCTCTGGAGCCGCAGGCCCGCAGCATGCACAGAGAGCAGGCGGAGGGCAGCATGCACAGAGTCGCGTCATGCATTGTGGCGCGACTCAAGCAGCGCAATTTGGTCACGTCAAAATATGTGGCGCGACTATAGTATTAGTCGCGCCAAATGGTTTGACGTGATAAAAAGAGCTAGTTTTTAAAAATATAGATTGAGATACGTTAAAATATTAATTTTAAAAAGGTTAAAATAAAAAAAATCCCTGGACGGGTTGCAACGCACCCGGTATCGGACCTGGTAAAGCCCAGGATCCGGAGCCGATCCGGCAAATGTCGAGGGCGCCCGGGCTCCTCCTCCAATCCTCCGCGTCTCCCTCGCGCCTCCCGGCGGCACCCCGCTCCCCCTCGCGCCTTCTCGTCGTCGCTCCCGCTTGCATCTTCCTCCCTCGCACCTCCCGACGGCGCCACGCTCGCATCTCCCCCTGCCGCCGCCGTGTCCTCCGCCTCCCCCTCGCCGTCGCTGAGGTCGTCGCCTCCCCCTCGCGGTGCCGCCAATGGCCGTGGTGCATGCATCCGCCCCCTCCAGCCTTGCAACGGGCTCCTGCTGGTAGTGGTCCTGTGTAAGCATCAAGGCCCCACCGCACATTTGGTAAAGGTGTGTTTCGGTGATAAATAACAATCATACACTTGTGACTAACTTTTGTTTTGTAGCGGATTTATCCTTGAGTTATTGTCATAAGTAATAAATGAAAAGAGACCCCTCAATTTGAATTTATGGATGATCAATGGACAAAGACTACAAGGCTAAGGACATTTCTAGTTCCAAGAGTCACAAGGAGATGAAGGACACTTGGATTTGCTAGTTTGTAGTGTTTGACCGTACTATTAAGACCGGTTCACACCTGAGTAGCTTGACCATGCCAAATGCTATGCCATATTCATGCACTATCAAGCTCCATGGTCACTAAACAGCCCAAGACACTCATTGAAATACATTTGAAGCAAAAGACTTGAAGAAAAACTCAAAGGTGATTGAATTGGATGAGTTGAAATTAAAAAGGGCGCGCCGGATTATCCGACGCTATCATTTCTAGTTGCATCGGATGATTAATGTGAAAGACTCAACAGAATTCAACAGCACCGGATGAACCGACGGTGTATCAGCAGAAGCATCGGTTCATCCGGTGACCTAGGGTTTGGTAACAGTGACAAATCAAGTCAAGGCCTTCAGCACCGAATGAAGCGACGGTCCTAGCAGCAGTTCATGGATGATGAAGAACCTCCTCTTCCTCCACCACCTATGTGCTTCATGACCAGACACTCCAAGGTGAGCGATAGTGAAGATAGTGACTCTTCGGATAGTGATAATGAACTTTCACGTCATGCTCTTAAGGATCTTCTAGATCAATACACCGACATGATCAAGAAACAAAAGAGTAAGATCAAGGCTCTTGAAGAGACCCATGAGAAGCTTAAGCTATCCAATGATGAGTTGCTTGTGAAACACAATAACCTTTGCAAAGAACATGAAGCTTTGGTAGTGTCTCACAAGTCACTTAGAGATGACCACAACAAGTTACTTGATAAGCACAATGAGCTAATCGTCAAACATGATGATATAACCGTGCTTAACAAGTCTCTTGAGTCAAGTCAAAAAATGCTTAAGAAAGATCATGTGATCTTAGAGATGAGGTATCAAGAGATTGAGCTTGCCTATGAGGCTATTTGTGCTAGTGGGCAAGAAATTGCTAGAGACATCACTAAGACAAATACTTCTACTTCTTGTGATGATTTGATTGAAGAACCTAAGGTTTTGCCAAATGATGAGAATATTGCCTCCTCTTCCAAGACTAACCATGATAGGGTGAAAGCACTTGAAGAGGAAGTAAGAAGCCTAAGATCTTGTGTGAAGAATATGACCAAGGGTGAAGCATTGCATAAGGAGATCCTCTATCACAATGCAAGAGATTATGGCACTAGGGGACTTGGCACCTTCCCTCAACCCATCAAAGAGACTCGCAAGTCAAAGGAAGTATATAGGTGCTTTGTGAAGGAAGTTGGGTCTTATTGCCAACATTGCAACATCATCGGTCATCACACAAAGGAGTGTCCTATACCTTCACGTCCATTGCCTAAATTACCTTGCAACTATCGTTCCATGTTCAATAATAACCATTTCTTGTTGTTGAAGAATAGCAAGGGCAAGGTGGCGGCAAGGTTCATAGGGACCAAGGCTAAAGTGAATCATACTAGGCAAATTTGGTTTACCAAAGCTTTAGTAACTCATGTGATCGGGCCCAACTTGCTAGGGTTCCTAAATCTTCAACTTGATCTCTTTGTGTGTTGGTGAACTACAAGGCCGGAGGGAGTCATTGGGTTCTTGATAGTGGATGTACTCAACACATGACCGGCCAAAGTAAAATGTTCACCTCTCTAGTGGATGATGCGGGGAATCATGAGCAAGTCACCTTTGGTGATAATTCTAAAGGAAGAGTTTCCGATTTGAGTGATATAACCATTGCAAATGATCTCTCTCTTTCTAATGTTTTGTTTGTAGACTCTTGTAGTTATAACTTGCTTTCCATTGCTCAATTTTGTGATCTTGGCTTATCTTGCTTGTTTGATGATGAGGGAGTTATCATTACTAACAAGAAGTCTAATGAAGTTGTGTTCAAAGGTTTTCGTCATGGGAACATCTATCTTGTGGACTTCTCCTCTCATGAAGCAAACTTGACTACTTGTCTATTCACCAAGACATCCAAGGGTTGGCTATGGCATCGCCGTATTGCACACATAGGCATGAGTCAACTCAAGAAGGCTTTCAAAAGAGGTTTAGTTTTTGGTGTGAAGGATGTCACATTTGAGAAGGACAAGTTATGTGGATCGTGTCAAGCCGGCAAGCAAGTAGCAAGTCACCATCCCATGAAGGCTTATGTATCTACCTCAAGACCTTTGGAAATCTTGCACATGGACCTCTTCGGCCCTACTACATACAAGAGTCTTGGTGGTAACCTCTATTGTCTTGTCATTGTTGATTATTACTCACGCTACACTTGGACATTCTTTTTGGAGGACAAGAGCAAGACGTTCAGGATCTTCAAAAACTTTGCTACAAGGGCTCAAAATGAATGAGTCATCTATTGTGAAGATCCGGAGTGACAATGGATCGGAATTCCGGAACACGAAAGTGGAAGAGTATTGTGATGAGTTAGGCGTCAAGCATGAATTCTCTTCAACCTACACACCACAACAAAATGCTGTGGTAGAGAGGAAGAACAAGACCCTCATCACATTGGCTAGAGCTATGTTGGATGATTATGGTATCTCTCAAAGATTTTGGGCGGAAGCTATCAACACGGCGTGTCATGCTTCAAATAGGGTGTATCTCCACCGACTATTAATGAAGACACCCTATGAGCTTCTCATTGGGAGGAAGCCAACATCTCCTACTTACAAGTCTTTGGGTGTAAGTGTTTCATTTACAAGAAGAGGAAGCACCTAGGGAAGTTTGAGAGTAGGGTAGATGAGGGTATGTTTCTTGGTTATGCATCAAACTCCAAGGCATATAGAGTATTCAACAACACTACACGTGAAGTTGAAGAAACATGTGACGTGGAGTTTGATGAATCTAATGGCTCCCAAGAAGATAGCTATTGTTGTGATGATGTAGGAAAAGAACCTCTACGAGAAGCAATGAAGAAGATGGCTATTGGGGACATCAAGCCTAAAGAGGATGATGATGCACCTTCTACTTCCCACAACCATGAAGACTCATCCTCTTCCGATGATGATAATGATGACCATCAAAGGCGGACAAGACAAGGAAGCCCATCTTCCTCAAATGGACCACCTCCTACATCACAAGACACCCAAGATCAAGGAGAAGAAGAACCAGAAGTAGTGCAACCTCAAGATGATCCAACTTCTACCACACTTGAAAGGCGTACAAGGACTTCATCAAATCACCCCATCGATCTTGTCTTGGGTGATCCCAAGGGTGGTACACGTACTCACCGCAAACAATATGCTTCGTTTTGCAAACATCATACATTTGTTTCTTTTGTAGAACCCACTACTACAGAGGAAGCTCTAGAGGACCCGGATTGGATCTTGGCTATGCAAGAAGAGCTCAACAACTTCACAAGAAATGAAGTTTGGGTCCTAGTAGAGTGCCCCAAGAACAAGAACGTAATTGGCACCAAGTGGGTCTACCGGAACAAGCAAGATGAACATGGAGTCGTGGTGAAGAACAAGGCAAGGCTTGTTGCCAAGGGCTACTCGCAAGTAGAAGGCTTGGACTATGGAGAGACCTTTTCTCCGGTTGCACGTCTTGAAGCAATCCGTATCCTTCTTGCTTATGCTTCTTGTCACAAAATGAAATTGTTCCAAATGGATGTCAAGAGTGCCTTCTTAAATGGCTTCATCAATGAAGAAGTCTATGTTGAACAACCTCCCGATTTTGAAGATACCACACATACTAACCATGTCTATAGGTTGATAAAGGCTTTGTATAGACTCAAGCAAGCTCCTAGGGCATGGTATGAGAGGCTCCGAGATTTTCTCATCAAGGAAGGCTTCAAGATTAGAAGAGTGGACAATACTCTATTCACCAAGATCATCAACGGAGAGCTATTCATATGTCAAATCTATGTTGATGATATCATCTTTGGCTATACCAATCTTAAAGTGTGCAAGGACTTTAGTGAGCTCATCACAAGGGAATTCGAGATGTCTATGATTGGGGAGCTCAACTTCTTCCTTGGTTTTCAAATCAAGCAATTGAAGGAAGGGACCTTCATCCATCAAGAAAAGTACACTAATGATATTCTCAAGAAGTTCAAGATGGATGATTGCAAACCAATCAAGACTCCAATGCCTACCAATGGACATCTTGACTTAGATGAGGGAGGTAAACCGGTTGACCAAAAGCTTTACCGTTCTATGATCGGCTCTCTTCTTTACCTTACCACATCTAGGCCCGATATCATGTTTAGTGTTTGCATGTGTGCTAGGTTTCAAGCCAACCCTAAAGAATCTCACCTAAGTCCTTTGAAAAGGATCCTTAGATACTTAAAATACACACCTAGCATTGGCTTGTGGTACCCCCATGGTGCTTGTTTTGAGCTTTTGGGTTACTCGGATTCGGATTTTGCTGGATGTCGAGTAGACCGTAAGAGTACTTCGGGTGGGTGCCATTTGCTAGGTCAATCTTTGGTTGCTTGGTCCTCTAAGAAGCAAAACTCCGTGGCCTTATCCACCGCGAAGGCAGAATACATTTCCGCCGGGGCTTGTTGTGCTCAAATCCTCTATATGAAGCAAACCCTCTTGGATTATGGTGTGGTTCTAGATAGGGTTCCCCTCCTTTGTGACAATGAAAGTGCCGTAAAAATTGCTAACAACCCGGTTCAACACTCACGCACCAAGCACATTGATATCCGCCATCACTTCTTGCGAGACCATGTGGCTAAAGGTGATATTCTCCTTTGTGGTGTTCGCTCCGAGGAGCAATTGGCGGATATATTCACTAAGCCTCTTGATGAAAACACCTTTTGTAGGCTAAGGAGTGAATTAAATGTGCTTGATGCATCTAACATCATGTGATGCTTGTCATATAGTTTGCATTTGCATATGTACATGTGTAGGGGCTTGTCTAACCTTGTTAAGATAGTGGTGAGTATGGGTCTTGCTTGAGCCGGTGGTTCCAAAGTTTCGCTCAAGGCATGTTGAAAGGCTCACCATGAGTAAGCTTAACAAGGGTTCAAACTTGGCAAGATAGTTTATCTTTCCACTTTGCATCTTTGCTTGTCATATAGTATGCATTCATGTTTAATTTCATGCATTTGTTCTTGCATAGCATTGTGTGAGAGGTGTCACAAAGGAAGATCACACTATGAGAAAGTTGCTTAGCGTTCAATGCAAATCAACATCTCCAAAAGTGTGCTAAGACAAATGATGGTGCTTAATGCCTATTGAGTTATGTCCTAACGAGTTTAAAGTTTCTATCTCTAAGTTCAAAGGTAATAACTCATACCTTCCCTTTTTGGATCTTATTCGCCTATTTTTCTAAAAATTTATAAGGTCTATCCCTTGTAGGGAATCTATGGTATATATACTTGTATTTTGCAAAGGAGTGCTTGAGGGGTGAGGTTGTCACTCAGGATTGATCCAAAAATGTGCTTGAGTTGGCTTGTGTGTGGCATTTGTCGGATCAAAAATGAGTTTTAGTTCAACATTCTGTTTTTATCACCATCAGATGAACCGCTGCTAAGTAGGTTCCAGCGTCGGTTCATCCGGTGGCCGGGTCAATTTGAATTTTGCCCAGCGCGCCTCTGTTAGCTATCGTCGAATGAACCGACGCTCACCTCTGTGGATGCAGCGGTTCATCCGATGCTACTGAAATCTGAGGCAAATTCAGACCCGCGTGATATTCATCCGACGAATCTAAAATCAAGGCCATCGGATCATCCGGTGATGCGTTTCACAGTTTTGCCCATATTATCCGACGGTTCGACCGACGCTGTGTGTTTTCTCACCGTCGGTTCATCCAGCGCTTCTCTGCAGCATGGTCCCACCTGTCATAACGGTTCGCGGTCGTCATCCTCCCCCAAATCCGTTCGAACCGCGCCGCCCGTTGGCCCGTACGCCAGCGATTCGTCCGCCTCCGGCCACATCCGTCCGAGCCACGGCACCTGCGACCTCCGTCGGCCATCCTGCCTCGCCGCCGGCCATCTCCGCCGACGCGCCGCCGCCCCCTCTCCTCCAATCGCGCGCGCGGATCTCAGAAGCTCCCTGCTAGGGTTTGCGCCGCCGCCTCCGTCTCCGGCTCGTCGGCGCCGCCGCAGCTCGTCGGTCGTCGTCCCTGGGCGTGCACAGGCCTCCTCCGCCCTCCACTGAAGTCTCTCGTCGATCAAATCCTTCGCAGTGGTGAGCAGCCATCTCCCCCCCCCCCCGTTGTTCAGTCTCTGTCCATGATCTTGTGGGGGATTGGCTGATGTTTTGAGGAATTAGACCTTAATTATGAGCTATGCTATCTAGTTTGCATCTGGAGTGCTCATTGTTCAGATTTAGTGCTCAATTTCATCTAGACTTTGCTAAATCTCCTGGATTTTGAGCACCGCGGCCACTGTTCCTACCTGTTCATGCTCTGTTTCAGTTACAGTTGCTCATACCCTGTTCTAGATCACATATACTACTCATGCCATGCTCTATCTCATAGTCTTCTAGTATATGTGCTACTGTTCTTTCTAGATGTTTTTCATTCTCTCACAGTAGCTCATATGACCTGTTCTCACACACACACATACACATCTTGTGCACATAAGGTCTTACCTAGTTTTCACCTTTCTTTATCTTGAGATATGATCATCTACTAGCACTTCATGCTTAGGCTCCATCTATTCATATGCTTTGCTTAAGGACCTCTGCCCGTAGATATTTATCTTGTTTATTTACTTCACTCGCCATTCTATAATCTTCCACCTTTTCTCTGACAGATGGCAGGCGACAAGAGGAAGGGCAAGGCAGTTCTTGAGCCGAAGAAGAAGAAGAAGAGCAAGCAGGACAAGGAGTGGGAGCGTGTGCTCCAAGTGCCCGACACCCAGGGTCAGCCACAGAGGGGCATACGGATTGGGAGCAGTACACAGGGTGGTAGCAGTGCACAGGGTCAGGGGGAGCAGCCCCATGAGCAGACACCGTTGCGGTGTTCAGGCCGTACTGGTACCCGACTGACATAGACACCTCCTTCTGCACCACGTATCAGTCCGAGGACTCGTGGAGGTCAAACTCAGCCTCAGCCGACTCCTAGGCAGAGGAGGACAGCAGCAGAGCAGCAGGTTCAGCAGGAGCAGGAGGATCAGTCGAGAGAGGGGCCTGAGGTTCGTATTGGTGCTCAGTGAGCAGAGGCCTTCGGGGTCTATCTCCGTGATCTGAGGAGCCTCTCTGGTCTGAAGATCCGGAAGCTGAGGATCGTAGAGGAGGACGAGTGGTTCCCACCTCAGAGAGAGGATTGTGACCCCCGCTTCTGGACTATCCTTCAGGAGAGCTTCTATGCCTCCTATGTCAGGAAGGGGTCACAGCTGATCCAGCACAGGATGCTACAGTGGACAGCACTCAGGGCAGCAACAGCTGGAGTTCCGATACTCCCTCACTTTGACTACTTATCGGGGCTCGCAGCTCTTGTTAGTGAGAGGTCAAGATATGTGCCAGAGTGGGTCGGAGTGTTCTACTCTACTGTCTACGTTGAGGATGCCCGGCTCTCGATCAGGTTCATGTTTATGGGACAACAGTTCAGACTCACTCGATAGGGGATCGCAGAGTTTCTTGGGGTTTAGGTCGACGACACTTCGATTCACTACCTGGCCTACCCCGACGTTGAGGCTCCACGTCATGCTCACACTCCTATAGTACCTCCACATGAGGAGATCAGCTTCTTGTTTCAGCAGCCTTTCCTTCCCGGCACCCCTCGGACTCCTGACAGGCTGACACGTGAGGCCTACGTGGTCCATTTCGCACTCAGGAGGTCCCTTCTCTTCAGGATGGGGAATGCCGAGTCGATCACTGGAGTTCAGCAGTGGATACTCTTGTATATCATGACTCACCGGACGTTTGACATTGTGGACATTCTACTGAGTGAGATCGAGGATGCTATTATGGACGGGATGGGGATGACCAGGCAGTTTCCTTTTGCCCACTGGATTAGTTGGATGCTCTCACGGTTGGAGTCACAGCAGTATATCTCAGTCTTGGAGCGATCCAAGTATGTATTCAAGACTTACCAGCCACCGATGCCAGGGGACAGGAGGCAAGGACCCAGGGGACAGAGATGAGAAGTTGAGGACCTTCAGGCTCGTGCTGCCGCTGAGGCAGCTATGGACGAGGCCGCCCTACAGGACGAGCTACTTGCTCTAGCTGAGGGGCCTCTACCTGCGTACCTCGCCACTGACACAGAGGAGGACTCGAGCAAGGATGAGGACTTTGAGCCTGAGACCCAGCCCGTCTTTCGTGTCCGTCGTACTCATGACGACGAGGCTGGGGGTTCTAGTTTGCCAGGACAGAGAGAGGCCGAGTCGCCGATTCCATCGATCTCCACCTCTCAGGTCACTCAGCCCGACGCCTTAGCTTCAGTGATCCAGTCCTTGGTCGACCAGTCGAAGGCCACGATGGAGATTCAGCGCGAGATGCAGGCGCAGTTTCAGAGGTAGCAGGAGGCACAGCAGGTCATACTGGATAGTATACACCAGCAGCAGGAGGCACAGAGACTGCAGTTCCAGCAGCAGCAGGAGGCTCAGAAGCAGCAGCTACAGCAGCACCAGATGATGACTACCCAGATGTTCTCGTTAATGTCCACCTGCTTGGGTCAGCTCTTTTAGCACACGGGGCTTCAGCTTCCGTCTCTACCTACCCAGCAGCTCCTTCAGCCTGAGCCGGCCACTTCTCTTCCTCCTGTCAGTATGGTGAGCCTCCTGATCCCGACGGTCTCACTCTCGACTTCACCACTCCTTCCGTCAGGGACGTTTACTACTCAGCAGCTCTCGACTCCACAGACCACTACTTTGCTTGAGCAGCTCAGAGCAGGACAGTTCTCACAGACACCGTCGACTCAGCTGATGTCTCCCTTCCCGACAGGACCACTGATCTTTGAGACACCAGCACGACCTTCTCTGGGGTTCACCTCGCCCATGCCTTCCATGGTTACTCCTCAGGCAGAGCGACTCGATCAGGAGGATACCACACTTCACTCTATCACTCAGCAGATCGAGTCCGAGATGGCAGCTGCGAGCACTCAGGCTCTTCCTACCTCTACCGGCACTGACACAGCTCGTATCCCTTCACCTGTCCAGTCTTCGCCAGTCCGATCTTCTGAGTTGTCCGGGTTCAAGTCCGACGACGGTGACACCTCCGAGTACCACGTCGCACCTTCAGTGGTTGTTACCTCGACGCCGCCGGCTTCTCCTCCACCTCAGCAGGATTAGGACCCTTTTTGGTGCTTGTTGCCAAAGGGGGAGATAGATAGGGGGAGTAGAGATAGGGGGAGCTTGGGAGTTTGTTTTGAGAGCTTTTGTGCCCCTTGTTTGTTTTGTGGAGTTCATGATGAGACATGTATTTGGATCTTGTGTATGTTGATGGTTTACATGTCTACTCATGCTTGTGTGTTTGTTTAATTAATGCATGTGTGCTTGTGCTTATCTCTTTCATTCATTAGTTGTTGAGTTTATGCTTTAATTTCAAATTCTCGTATATCTCTACTTGTGTTGTCATCTATCACTAAAAAGGAGAAGATTGTAAGCATCAAGGCCCCACCGCACCTTTGGTAAGGGTGTGTTTCGGTGATAAATTGTCACACCTGTTTTTCCAAAGAAAACCAAGTGCAAATCTATATGTATGCCAGGATCAAGTTCCATGCATATAGTTGACATAAGTGAATAGCAGTTCAGTATCTCGTAAGGAAAACAAAGATTATCAGAGATTTATGCTTTATCCTGGAAACGAAGGCACCAAACTTCACAAGCAGACGACTGGGGGTTGCGTACGCCTAGCACCAGCAACATCTTCTCAACAACTTCATAGCAGCTTCCTCTTTCTGAGCAACATTGTTTATAGCAAGGGTGAGCACATGTCGTACTCAGCAAGTGTGAGGAAAGTATGAATGCAAAGACTTATCAAGGAAAGGCTGACATGCTGACTGCATTAAGCACTTTTAGTTGGTCCAATTTTATTAGCACCTGATTACTAGTAAAGTATAAGTATATACCAACCCACATTAGCATAGAGAGATATGCCATAAGCATATGGCTAACATAACCATAACCACAATTTAAGTCAATCTTCAAGTTCAATTATCATGTGAGGGTACAGGCCGCTCGTGACCGTGAGCACGGCTAATCGATTAGTTTTACACTCTACAGAGGTTGTACACTTTCACCACAAGCCGTGTCCCCCATATATGCCTGGGTTAATTACTCCCTTAAACACTTCCGAGGTGAGTGGCATGGGTTTCACTACGAGGCCTTTACAAAGTTTCCCCAGTGTGAAGCAACCCGCGATGGTTCCAAGCCGCCGCAAAGCATAGAGTCCCCTGGTAGGAAGCACACTCCCTACTAGAGCGAGTCTATACCTCAACTAACGCTTCCCCTTGCCCTTATCAGGTAAGGCCACCCCAACACTAGAGTCACTAATTAATTAGCCAAGACAGAGCCATATGTCTTGTGGTTGCACTGTTTTCCAGGGTGGTCGCTCCATGTTCCGATTAAGCATATGATCTTGTATTAACCAGAGATATATATAGCATAAAAGTAAAGCATGTTCATCATCGTTGTTGTTCATTAGAACCACCATAACCCATGTAGAGCAACTAAGCAGTGCTACCCAACAGAAAGGTAAAACCCAGGTTGACAAGGAATAAAGGTAATAAAGACTAGGATAAATCTTAATAGGACCCATCAATATTAATGCAAGCATATGCAATGGTGATTAAACACATTATTGGGACAAAAGATCAAGGACACACTTGCCTTCAACCAGAGTGATGATATTGCTCAGAATTCTTCATCTTCATACTCTTCCAAGCTCTCGAACCACGTTCATTCTACTCACATCAATCATCGGGCACAAGCATACAAAGCAAACAAATAAGCATACTAAGAACAATGCGCCAACCAAAAGAGAAGCTTTAAAACAACGCTCTAAAGGATAGGCTCGATGCTAAGGATCACTGGAGCACACAGACCGTGCTGAGAACCAGAAAGGCTTGGTTAGCTTTATGAAAGACACTAGATCTGAGCACGAACTAGGATCAAAAGATCTGGAGCTTGAAAGAAGATTAGCTCTATGACAGAGTCACACTGAGACAGAGAGCTTTGATAAAGAACGTCTACCGATTGATTTGCACATGTGAGAGAACAAGACTATGAGCTGGGTTTATTTTAATTAGCAAAAGATATGTAGAGGATATTTCATAGAGAAAATACCCTAGATTGGAATTAATGCAATATTACATTTTATTTGCAAAAGGACCGGAGTAAAGATCTAGCCAATTTTTATTTATAAAGATTCATATGTAGATTATACCAATTAAACATTTAATTTAGAAAAGCTAAACTATATGAATCACCTAAACGTAACTTTATGATTCGAGTGGATCATATTATTATTAAAAACATCATGGAATTAGCATTAATCAAATTAACTTTTATTTATAAAAGCCGGTGTAAAAGCCTATCAACTTTTAATTAGAAAAGTTAATTAATCATTAAGCAAATTAATATTTGACTTATGAAAAACCGGGTAAAAGATCTAATTAGATTTTATTTACAAAAGCATGTGAGAGAAACATTAATCAAATTAAATTTGATTATAAAAAACGGTGGATAGCACTATATTGCTTTTATTTAGAAAAGGCATGTTTAATAAGCATTAATCAAAATTAATATTAAATTTATTTTCAAAAAACAAAACAAGATCAAAAGTCACCACTAACGTGTTCTTCACATTATTATGAACCTAACGCAACTTGAACGGATGAAAACGGAGCTAAAACGGAGAAATTATGGACAAAACAAGATTAGGGACCTATCTGCAGAGATTTCAGAACTTCAGGGGCTTTACTGCGAAAAGACAGGGGCATATACATAATTATGTACATAAACTCAGGGACTTTCTTGTAAGATTATTGAGATGGATTGGACCTAGGGAATCTAATAGATTTGGGGGCGTTTCTGCAAGATTTGCAAGACTCATAGATTTAAGCTAGGAATTTATAGGAACCGCAGGGGCCTAAACAGAAGATGTCCTTCTTCTTCCTCTGGACTGCAGCGGACAGGGGACGGGGAAGGCTCCCGGCGGTCCTGGCGGCGGCCGCTCCGGCTAGACGGGCTCCGCGGCGGGCTCGTGGCCGGGCTTGGAGCGGGCGCGGGCTGGTGGGCCGGATCGGATTGATGAGGGCTGACCGGTGAGCAAGCAAAGGAAATTAAGGGATATTTGCCAGACTTCCGAATGGTGGGCTGTAGGGTGATGCTGGGCCGGCCAAAGGGCTACTGCTGTTGGAGGTGATGAGCTGCTCAAGCAAAAGAGTAGAGGGGGCGGTAGAGAACTTTGGCTGATGGGCTGAGAGGCTGGTTGGGCCGAAAGGAGAGAGGAAAGGAAAAGAATTTCTTTTATTTTCAGAAACATTTTTCGTGAAAAGATTATTCTAGAAATAGCTAGATAATCCATTTAAATCACGAAAAATACTCTCAAAATTCCAAAAATTTCAGGAAAATTCTCAGTGAAAGATTGAGACACGAACAACCCAAATAAAATATTTGGAGCTCATAAAAAAGATTTTAGAGCCTTCTAATAAATAGAAATAGCTCAAAGAAAATGAGAATAAATCCCAGATAAATCCGAAAAATTCTCGGGAGGATTTGGTCAGCACCTAAGCGTGTTTTAAAAACCTTTTCCACTCAAAAACACCAGGATGCACCAGCATGAATGCAACACTCACATAAACATTTTATTTAATTTGGAAAGTCAGACAAAGGTTTTCCTATACTATATTTCCTGTAAAGAAAAATAAATGTTGGAAGATTTTTAAAATTGAGAGAAATCATTGTTTTAATTATTCTTCCTATTCACATCCTGAAATTAGAGATTTCAGGGTGTGACATAAATGACAACCATACACTTGTGACTAACCTTTGTTTTGTAGCGGATTTATCCTTGGGTTATTGTCATAAGTAATAAATGAAAAGAGACCCCTCAATTTGAATTTATGGATGATCAATGGACAAAGACTACAAGGCTAAGGACATTTCTAGTTCCAAGTGTCACAAGGAAATGAAGGACACTTGGATTTGCTAGTTTGTAATGTTTGACCGTACTATTAAGAGGGGTTCACACCTGAGTAGCTTGACCATGCCAAATGCTATGCCATATTCATGCACTATCAAGCTCCTTGGTCACTAAACAGCTCAAGACACTCATTGAAATACATTTGAAGCAAAAGACTTGAAGAAAAACTCAAAGGTGATTGAATTGGATGAGTTGAAATTGAAAAGGGTGCGCCAGATTATCCGACGCTATCATTTCTAGTTGCATCGGATGATTAATGTGAAAGACTCAGCAGAATTCAACAGCACCGGATGAACCGACGGTGTATCAGCAGAAGCATCGGTTCATCCGGTGACCTAGGGTTTGGTAACAGTGACAAATCAAGTCAAGGCCTTTAACACCGGATGAAGCGACGGTCCTAGCAGCGGTTCATCCGGCGCATGCATATATTTCATACAGAGATGCACCGAGTGAACCTGCTTCAGCACCGGATAGCTCATGAAGACCATCAGCGGTTCATCCAGCGACCATGTTTATTCTATGCAGAGACGTTTTGAGTAAAGTCACTTCAGCACCGGATAAAACGACGCACCGTCGGTGTATGCGTCGGATGAAGTGGTACAGCGTTCGAGTTCAACGGCTATAATTCGAGACTCAGAGTGACCGGATGATCCGACACTGTCGCGGGGGGAACCGTCGGTTCATCCGACGGTACTACTTTTCAGAGGACTTTTCCAACAGCTAGCCTCCCTTACTAGCCCTATAAATTGGACCCCCCTGCGTCTCTTGAGCTGCCTTTGCCACTCTGAATTACTACTGCAGCCAAGGAGAAGGAGAGTTAGTGGTTTGATCACTTGGATTTCATCTTCCTAGCCAAGAGGGATTCTTTCTTGGCAATCAAGGGTTTCAAGGTGCTTTCATTGGCATAGACGGTCTCGGTGATTGGGGGTTCTTGGTGAGCACTTGGAGATTGTGGGAGCCCCGGGAAGTTCTTGGTGTAAATGGATTGAGACCCACCATTCCGGAGATGGAGAACGGGTACTCTTAGTGAGCACTCAAGTCTAAGTGGCTTGAGGGGGAGCAAAACTCTTTGTGAGTGCTCCAACGTGGATTAGGGAGAAGCGTCAACTTCTCGATACCACGGGAAAAAAATCGGTGGTCTCGTGTCTTCCCTTTCTACCTTCTTGCACTTAATTCCGCACTTACTTTCAGCTCTTAAGTTCGTTTGCTCTTGTTTCCCCCTAGTTTGCTTTGCTTGTTGCATATCTTGACTAGGGTGCTTTTCACTTGTTAGTGTGATTATTGTTAAGGAACTTGATTGCTAGTGTGCTTAGTTGGTAGGAAGAAACTTTTTAGATGGGCAACACTAGAGATCTAGGTTAAAGTTTGTTACTTGTTTGTTCTAGAAATTTGAAGAAGACCCATATTCAACCCCCACTTCTATAGGCCATCGATCCTGCATCCTGGCCACAATGAAGCTGTCGCTCCGTATTAGAGCCAATAGAACCCGAGCAACCATCGATTTGCAGGCAAAGGACCTCGAGCAGATGCCAAATTCCATGGTGTGTTCAATCAACCCACCATGGTGTCAAATTGGTAGGCCGTGGTGTCAAACCAGACTGCCAAGTCTACTCATTTGTTGCACGCAAGCTCGATTTGGCTACTTTGTGTTCTCCTCGCAGATTTGATTTGCGGGAGAAGCTGGAAACTTAGGATATGGAGGAGATCTCGCTATGGAGTCAGCATGCTCATCTCACGCTGGTGCAGGGGAAGGTGTCGAGGACGAGCATGAGGTTCGAGGTGGTCGCGGCCGAGGCTTGCGTAGGAAAGGAGGAAGGGGAGGGGAAGTGAGGGAGGCCATGGTGGGTGGCGGCACTAGGTGAGCTCACCTGCTGCTTCTCTCTCCTAGGGAGCTGCACGCCAGGGAGGAAGAAGCTCTGCTGGGTCCGCGCCGGTTGGGAGTAGCTCACCGGGACTTATATATTCCAAATGGGCCGGGCACGATTGGCGGCACGAGGCACGGCCCGAAAAAGCACGACCCTAGCCCGGCTCTAGGCACGATCAATAGTGCTTAGTGCCGGCCCGGCCCGACAGTGTTTTAGTGCTTGGGCCGCCACCTTGGCCCATAGTGCCGGCCCGAGGCACGACCCGAAAATGAGCGTCCCGATGGCCGGCCCGACACCGGCCTGCTACCAGCCTATTTTCGAATGGCCCACGCAATCCCCTCTAACCCTAGCTGCCCCAACCCTCCTCTGTCTCCCAGACTCCCACCTCCCTCCCTCTGTCTCCCCCTGCGGCGCCCGGCCGGCCCTTCCTCTGTCTCCTCCCACCTTCCTCCGGCTCCCCCAAACTGAGCGGCAAGGCGGCTAGCGCCCAGCCTCCAACCGGCCGGCCCCCACCCCATCCCTTCACGTGTCGCCGCCTTCGACCACAGGCTGCGCTGCCGCTCCGAGCCCCAGGCAAGCTACGGCAGCCCCAACCAGGATCTAGGTTGGCTGCCGCGCCGGCTGCCGTCGCAGGGAGGACCTCCGCACCCTGAGTCGGCCTCCCTCACCGTCCCTCCACCGTCGCGGTCAAATCGGGCGCCGCCCTTGCTCCGACCGCGTTGGTATCCTCCGCCGCCCCCATGGCGGTCCCCGCGCCGGCTATCCTTTTGTATTTTCATATTTGACAAATAATCATTTTGAATCCTTGTCTTAATATAATCATCCATTTGTAGAATTTTTAGTTAGGATAGAATTGTTATGTCATATATTGATATAAATATGATATACATATGTGGTTCAACTGAAATATCGAGTTAAGTTGGGCATAATATATGCCTGATGGTCCGCCCTACCTGAATTATTCGGCTGGGTCCGCCACTGACGGTCTGTGGACTGTGGGAGACAGAATCCCAGAACCATCTGCATTATTGGACGTGCTTTGCATCTACTTTACTAAAGTAAACCCACCCAAGACTTGTTCTTTTATTCTTGTGCATATCTCCCAGCCCCAGACTCCCAGTGTTCTGAGCTTCCCTCAGTTTTGTGAGCTTCTTCCGATCCTCTACTAGTCAACTGCTAGAGAGAGAGAGAGATCAGGAAGAGGCCCGCGAGATCGATCAAGCAAGATGGCAGAGACGGTGCTGAGCATGGCGAGGTCCTCGCTGAGAAGGACATCTGGTACGTACATACTACACGTCCATCTTCGGTGCCATTATTCTCGACTTGTCACTAGCCGTTCCTGACGTGCCAAATCTGCTCATGACGTGCCAAATCTGAAATCTTGGCTCTTCAGCATACGTAAACTTCTGTTACTGAAGCACTAATTTGCGGTCCCCTAGAATATAGAGTCTGACAACTCAAACTCTATTTCTAGCCCATACTACAACTTAAAGCGTAGCTTAGCTAAACAGCACATATATTCGATGCATATCTATTAGCTAACATCCCAAAAGCTGAAAAAGGTTTAACTTCTTCAAAATCTTGATACTACAGGTTCATGAAAGATGAGCTCGAAACTATGCAAGCGTTCCTGGTGAGCCCTGAAGTAGCCAAGAAAAAAGATAAGCTGGTGAAGGTCTGGGCAAAGCAAGTACGAGATCTGTCATACGACATCGAAGATTGCCTTGACGAGTTCACAGTACATGTGGGAAGCCAAAGCCTGTCACAACAGATGATGAAGCTCAAGGACCGTCACCGGATTGCTGTCCAGATTCGCAATCTCAAGGCAAGAGTTGAAGAAGTTAGCACCAGGAACACACGCTACAACTTAATCAAGACAGAGGCATCCAGCACCATGGACGAGTCAGAGTCCTACTTGGAAGATAGTCGCAGCCACTCAGCTAGCAACATTGATGAAGCACAGCTTGTAGGCTTTGACGAACCCAAGAAGAAGTTGCTTGAGATGATACAAGTTAGTGCCGACCATGGACATGCACGTGTGATCTTTGTGGTCGGCATGGGGGGTTTGGGTAAAACTACACTTGCCAGGAAGATATATGAAAGCAAGGAAGACATTACAAATAACTTCTCATGCTGTGCATGGATCACTGTATCACAATCATTTTCGAAGACGGAGCTTCACCAAAATATGATTAGGCAACTGTTGGGTGATGAGCCATTTTTGGCATCACAAGACCTTGCCAGCTCCCTCAGACAAAGGCTAATGGATAAAAGGTACTTTGTTATTCTTGATGACTTGTGGACCACTGAAGCATGGAATTGGATTAATGAGATTGTTTTTCCAAGCACCAATAACAAAGGTAGTCGGATCATAGTAACAACACGTAATGCAGCTATAGCAATAGGATGCACTTCTGAGGAATCTCTTATCTACCATCTTGAACCCCTACAAATAGATGATGCCATAGAGTTGCTACTAAGGAAGGCACGGAAAGATCACAACGACATGGAAAATAATAAGGATTTTAGGGACACAGTAACACAGCTGGCAACAAAGTGTGGTCGTTTACCACTGGCTATTCTCATAGTTGGAGGTATCCTTGCTAGTAAGAAGATAGAGGAGTGGGGGAAATTTTATAAGCATCTCCATTCAGAGCTTGAGAGCAACCCAGGCCTCGAACCTGTGAGGAGGATAGTAACCCTTAGCTACAATCATTTGCCATCTCATCTCAAGCCATGCTTTCTATACCTAAGCATTTTTCCTGAGGACTACGAAATTAAAAGGAGGCGCCTGATAGATAGGTGGATTGCAGAGGGGTTGGTTACTGACAGGGGTCGAGTAACAGTTGATGAAGTTGGAGAAAGTTACTTTCAGGAGCTAATCAGCCGAAGCATGATTCTACCGGCAAGAGTAAATATCGAAGGAGTTGTTAAGAGCTGCCGGGTTCATGATATCCTGCGTGATACAATAGTCTCCATATCAAGAGAGGACAATTTTGTTTACTCAATAGAAGATAATGCACCTAGAGTGGTAGTTGGAGAGAAATTCCGTCATGTGGCATCATACCATTGCAAGAGCTACACAAATATAGGAATGGACTGGAGTTGTGTCCGATCATTAACTACCTTTGGTGAGAGACCAATGAACCCCGCACCTTCTTCACTTTGTTCACCTGAGTTGAGGATGTTAAGAACCTTGGATGTGAAGGATGCACAGTTCAAAATCACTCAGAAAGATATCAAGGACATAGGATTATTGCGCCACTTGAAATATATGAATGCTCAGTTTGGTGGTTCAAGCCATCTTCACTCAAATATTTATGCCCTTCCCAGATCTATCGGAAAATTACAGAGTTTACAAGTCCTGGACCGAAGAGGCAGTTGTATTTTAGCACTACCAACTGAGGTCACTAAACTCCAGAGTCTCCGTAGCATCCGGTGTAGCAAACGAATGCGGTTTTCTTATTTCGACACCAGGTACCCAATGCAATGTTGGAGCAACGTATTGTGCATGCCCATGATATGCACACCTCTAGTTGATTCTGATGTACGCAATCAAATACTTAATGAAGTACATTTGGCCTTCTCTAGCCGTTTGTCTTGTAGTACACCAGGTGTGCGGGTGCCAAGAGGAATCAGCAATTTAAAAGCTTTGCAGATCCTAGAGTTTGTGGATCTCAAAGGCACTAGTACAAAAGCAATTGAAGAGTTGGGTGAACTGAGTCAGCTACGAAAATTAAGGGTGCGTTTGGCAGGGCTGCCGCAGCCGTTTCGCGAGCAGCTTCGGGCGAAGTCCTGCCAAACGGTCCGAGAAAACAGCTTCTCCAACGAAGCTCCCGCGATTCCCGCTCTCTAGAGCGATTCGGCCGGGGCGAAGCTGCAAAAGGGCAGCTTCGCCCTGCCCTTTGCCAAGGCTGCCCCCGGGTGGGGCCCGCGGGGAGGCAGCGGCGCACGGCGGCTTCGTTGGAGCAGAAGCTGCGGCGCGGAGGAGGCCGCCGGTGGGGAGAAGATGGGGAAGCTGGAGACCGGCGGGGAGAAGATGGGGGTGATGCTGGCGGACCGCCTCCATGGCAGCTGGCGAGCTCCGCGCGGGTTGCGCTGGCCGGCGAGCTCCGACCGGGCCGCCTCCATGGCTGCCAGGGAGCTCTGCGTGGGCCACCTCCATGGTCGCCGGGGAGCTCTGCGTGGCCGCGAGGGAAGCCAGGGGGAGGTGGGAGGCGGCAGGCGGCGAGGGCAGGCGGCGGACGCCGGCAGCGGGCGCAGGCGGCGACGAGGGGAGGCGCGGCGTGGGGCGACCGGTGCGAGGCACGCACGGGAGGGGATCGGGATGTGAATGGATAAGGAAGGGAGGAGATGCGGCGGAGAAAATAGAAGGGAGAGGATAAATAAGAAATGAGAATGAAAAAGGGGAAATAGGAGAAAAAAGAAAATAAAAAGAAAAGGGAAGGGTATTTTGGACATTTCATCCTTTACCCAGTCAGGAGAAGCTGTTTTGCCAAACATTTTTCCAAAACAGTTTCAGATTCAACAAAGAATCTGCTTCACCAGCACAGCCACAGCCGGAGCTGACACAGCCACAGCCACAGCTGTGCCAAACGCACCCTAAAGGTGACGACGGGAATGGCAGCAGAGGGAAAATGCACGGCCTTTTGCAAAGCCCTCGAGAAGCTCACTGCTCTCCGTTCTGTCTATGTGGGTAGTCATTGTGACAATGACACTGTTGGAACACTTAAGTGGCTATGTTCTTCTCTCTCGCCTCCTCCACTGCTAAGGAGCCTAACATTGATTGGAAAGATGCAGATGACACCCGCTTGGTTCGGGAATCTAACACAATTGGTGAAGATTTACTTAAAACGGAGCTGCCTAAAGGACTTGGAGGTACTTGGGGTGCTGCCCAACCTTATGCTCCTTGAGCTTCGCGATTATGCATATCGTGGGGAGAAACTAACATTCAGAACTGGAGCATTCCCAAGTCTCAGGAAATTAGTTATTACTGAGTCAGGCATGACAGGGATGAGGTTTGAGGATTGCGCATCACCGTGCATGGAGATCATACATATCGAATGGTCCTTGCTACAGTCAGGGATAGTTGGTATCAGGCACCTTCCAATGCTCAAGGAGATTTCATTTGGTAGGGAATGTTATGTGGCAGGACTTAATATGCTGCAAGGGGAAGCCGACCGGCACTGCAATCAGCCCGTGCTGCGACTGGAGGGCAGCCGAAGCTACCATGACCTGGCGGGGATGGGTGGTGAAGAGGAAGGATCCAAACCTCAGTCTGATGACGCCCAAGATAGCTCCCAAGAGATCACAAGGACGGACGACAGGTTATTCCTGCGTTCCTGCCTGCGCGCCATAAACCTTCCTTTCTCTATTTTTCATCATCATATATAGTTTGTTGTCAGCATACATGTTTTATGCTCACAGGTCGTCTCTTCTTTTCTTGTGTTGTTTCCAGCTGATGCTGCTGGCCAGTTCCAGATGCCTCTGCCCTGACCATCGCTGCAACGACCCTGCTCCTGCTCTCGACCTGCTTATTAATTAGCAGCGGTGTCAGTGCAACCTGCAGTTGAATGCCTGAATCTGAATTGGCTGTCTGATTATGATGCATGCGAGCGTAGTGAGGTTTTCATTCTCTAGTTTTATATATAATCCACCATCTTGATATGATCGTGCTTGTTATTTTCTTGGCAGCTTAACTTATGTGGTTTGGCAACGTTATTTTAAATAATATACTTTCATTGCAATGTCTTTCACTTTTTTTTTTTGCCTTTCGAGTTACATCTTTCACATGGACATGTTATACTTTGCAAATGTTCACAATTCCTCATTGATAAACTCGTCAGGTGCTTGCGCCATAGGCTGGCCTGGAATGCAGTATTTGTTGATAAGTGACATGCAAATTTGTATGGTTGAACCGTGATGTGTCAGATGTCATGGTCAAACATGCATGTAGCTCACCTTGCACTATATTTTTTGAAGTACTTTACTAGCCGTTTCCATAAAACGTTCGATGCAAAATCATACACAGAATGAACGTACAGGAAGGGCAAAGGCAAATAAAGTAGTTAACAGAACTACACCTGACACTCAATATACTGATCTGAATCGAAATGGTGAAGTTGACTACTCAGTTATCACTTTGCTCGTGCCAAGGATGTTCCTAAAAGGCAAGACCTTGCTGCTGCGTTAAATAGTTGTCAGGCACCAGTAAGCAATCCAGCCCAACAACTAGAACAGTTCCTGAGCTTCCGGAAAGATGAGGACATTGGAAATCTGTCAATACAACATAGACCAGGTTGTTGGTTGGTGCAAATGTATATGTCAAATATCAACTAGGGATGCAAATTTTCATTTATAAACTAGCTGACTAGGAACCTGAATACTAAACTAGCTGTTGGCTGCTCTGATAGGTAACGTTTCCACATTCCTTGTAACTCAAGTGCAGAGAGAGAAGTTTTAATTGCTGATCTCTTCAAGAACAAGATATTGTAGCGCTACTGAGTACTTTGCTTTTCTTGCTTTCTTGAGTTCACTTTCTGAACTGCCAATATTCTTAAGAATGTAGGATCCTGTGCCATCAGCTAAAAAAGGACACGGAATTAAATTGTGTAAACATGCTAACTCAAGCAACATTAAACCTGTATTGAGTCATGAACAAAGTAACCAGAGCTATTATTAAATAAAAGAAAAGGTCATTTGGTTCAATAATAAAAAATATGCATTGTGAAGGCTATTTGACAGGCAGTTTGATATATTCACCTGGGCATTATAAGTTGGATACATATTAACATTATGCCCCAACATGACTTCCAATCTATGTGAGTGCAAACAACTCTACCGTCTCAACCATCGAAACTTTTGAGGTGGTGAGTGGCAACACAAAAGGAAAATTGCATAATAAAATAACTGAATGAACAAGAAATATTGTCTACTACAGGATTTACCTCAGATTGTATATATGGAATTTATCCATCTTTTGTAAATGAAAAGTGATCTTGGGGTATCACCTTGCAGTACATCAGATAGTAATAGATTGCAAGAACCGAAGGGTTCCGAGCTTTGCACTCCAGACAACATACCGGTACTAAGATATTTCAAGATTTAGCACTGATTACATCACTTACTTTGCATGCCCAATAGCATTGTGGCACAAAGGTAATACGTGTACCATTGAAAGATCTCGAGCCCTAGTAGTCCCATATCTTTGTTGGCAACTCCTATTACAGTTTCAGCAAGGCCAGAAATCAGAACTACATATACAGAGAAATAAGCACTCTAGAATTTAATTTTACTGTTGTGCACTGGTGCATATGTATAGCGGAAAGTGAAATCGGACAAAAATGCTTGTTAAGTAGGTTATATTATCCATAAAACATAGTGAAGTAGTTTTTGCTATATGGAAATGCTTAAGTAAACAACTGATGGCAGTATTCTAAATGAAATATGCTGAGCTATGAGATAATATGAAACTCAAGTAATATGCGCAAATGATTTGAGTACATAACAGTAACAATTCAAGACAGAGTACACAACAAAATATCTGATTTTCAGGGATCAGTGCCCTCAAATTCATCATTTAAGTTTTACTTAGAAGAAGTGCCCTTAAATTCAGGGCATTTCAAAGTTGCTGCCTATTAGGGTGTTTATGTACAAATGCTGAATCAGATTTGCATGCCATGGCATGAAGATCGTAATTTATGTAGACAAACTTCATTATTGTCACACGATAGAACAGAAGTGACACCTTTCGGAGAAGACATCCGCAAAATCGTCAACGATGACTGCGGCGGGGAAGTTGTCGAGAAGGTGAAATGCAGCAAAGTACTTTCTGATCACCATCTTCAACGTATCTAGGAGCAGACAATACATAATTTGAGCATAAATTAGCCATCGCTACATGTAACGGACACCGTTTTAACAAAATCTTAAACCATAAACCGAGCAGAAAGAAAACCAGCATCACAATCTATCAAATCCACAACATTGCACAATCTCACACCATTCACATTCAGAATTTCAAATCATGGGATCACCTCGTCACTATGCAGAACAAGGACCACATCCATGAGTCAGAGATCTCTTACTTGATTTGTATCCTCTGAAGTAAAGCTCACCGATGGATCAACACCCTGAAATCGAATTTTAAGGGGCAACATCAGAAGTGAGGAACATCAGTCCAGCTCGTGCGATCTCTACAGGTTGCTCCCCTTCCCCATAAGGCCATAAGCAACATTGCCAAGCAAAGCAAAGGAAGGCTCCTCACCTGGGACCAGAAAGAGGGTTGTTCTCCATCCTCCCCTTGCTGCAGATGAACACCACGCCGCGGCCGCTCTCCGCAGCGCGGTTCACTGCGAACTGCAAGAGGAGCGAGGTCTTCCCGCTGGCCTTGCAGGAAAAAAAAACAAGAGCACCGGGGTGGTGCGTGGGGCGCTAAGGTTCGCTGCGACTCGATCCAGGTGCGGCGCCTACGCAAACGAGGCCTAGTTTGAGCAACGAAGGTGAGGACGAGGCGCGTTACCAGCACGGAGGGCCTGAGAGCAGGGTGATGCCGGCGTCCTCATCCCGCCGTGACCGAACAGGGGCGAGGACGGGCCTGGGCGGCGGCGGTGGGGAAACAGAGTCCACTCGGAGAAACTGCCACCGGATTAGAAGGGGGCGCCTCTACTCATCGCTTCGGCGAAAAAAAAAACCAGCCGTTTACGCCACCGTGCGGGGGCGGGGACCGCGGCGTGCGCGAGGCCCACGGCGTGGGGCGCGCCATTCCAAAAACTAAAAAAATTATAAATCATAAATTGTATGTCTAAATTAAAATTTGATTTCGAAACTACATTTCTTGTATCGAGATCTTCAAAATAAGATTCCACTTGACTATGTTTTGACAAAAAAATTTATTTATATTTTTTAATTAAGGTTATATATTCTATTATAGCTAGAACAAAACAAATGAAGTGTCAGAACAAACGAGAACAACTGTCAGAACAAGATACTATTATAGCCAGAACAAGTTTGTATGTCATTCCGAACAAAATAAATAAAGTATCAGAACAAATTATTATTACAAATGGAACAAGTTATTATTATAGTCAGAATAAGATATTATTATAGCCGAAACAACTTATTATTATAGACAGAGCAAGATTGTATGTCATCTCGAACAAAAACAAAATATAATGTCAGAACAAAACAGAACAATGGTCAGAACAAGTTATTATTATAATCCGAATAAGATATTATTATAACCAGAACAATTTTATATCTCATCTCAAACAAACAAATATTAAAAAATATTAAAAAGAAAAGAATATAAAAAAAGATGGAAATAGAAAAAATAAAATACAAAATAAATATAAATAAATAAATAAATAAATAAAAGAGAAACAAGAAAAAAAATATAAAAAATAGAATAAAATGAAATAGAAAAAAGTAATATTAGAAAGGAAATATAAATAAAAAAGAAACAAAAAAAATAAAAAAAATGGAAATAGAAAAAACGTAAGACAATAAGAAAGAAGTAATTAAAAATAGAAAAGGAAAACAAAAACAAAGAAAAAGAAAAATGAAAAGGGTAAAAAGAAACTGCATATTGAGAAAAGAGAGGTAGAGGAAAAGAAAAAATATAGAAGAGAAAAAAAGGAAAATAAAAACAAAAGAATAGAAAGAGAAAAAAAACAAAGGAAAAGAAACAACGTATACATACTTAATACTTACCTGCTGGCCGGCGGCATCACAAGCCACGAACGGAAAACGTTAAGCTCCCTAACTTGTTGCGGGTCAAATAAAAGTTACAATTAGAGCGATCGAGGAAGCCGATGGGTCTCTTCATTTCATTGGCGACACGAGGCGGCGCACGTTCGATTTCGATCCCCTGGGGCTGGATCGAGCTGCTGGTAAGACCGGTAGCAGCGGCGACACGGCGCGGCGTAGACCGTAGACGACGGCCGTGCATATATAGGCGCGCCGTATAGACGGCCGGCCGGCATGATCGACTCGGCGGACGGCAGAGGAACCGACAAAAGAAACTAGTGGAAGGAGAGGTCATAGAAGCACTGACGTAATTGTCCAAGGTTTTTGGTGGTGTGGGCGGCGGCAGCCGTAGCAGATCGAAGAGCTCTCACTCGGCGTCGCCCGCGCGGCAGGAGCGCCGCGAGCGCCGGTGAGGCGAGAGCCCACAGGAAGAAAGCCAACAAGGCCTCGGCCGGCTGTAAGGAATCGGATGCTCGTAGTCTAAGAAGAGCAGATGGTGAATTAGACAACTTAAAAATTTAACCTATGACTTATCACTATTTGCATCAAACATAAACTAGAACATGCTATCTAGATGTGCAACTAAGGTTGTTCTAGTGTGAAACTCCCATCCCAAAACAAGTTTTGCAACCTATAGCCAATCCTAACATGATACTACTCTAGAAAAGTAAAGGCAAGCAAGGATTGCAAAAAGTAATGCGGAAACGTAAAGGGGATGAGAGGAAGCAAACTCTTGATACGCGATTTATCCCGTGGTATCGGTAGGCACTAAGCCACCCCTAGTCCACGTTATTGAAGCACTCTACACAAGAGTATTGCTTCCCGGTCACCAAGTCTCTCCCAAGAGCACCACTTGACTTGCCACAAAGGCACTCGCCAAGCACCCTTGGTCACCTTGATGCCGCCTCCACTAAGGAGCTTCTCCACCAAGGGAAGGGGGTCTCCACGTCTCCCGCACAAAGTGTTCTCGCCGCTCCACACCAAGCCGGAGGGTCGAAGACGTTTGCCGGAGAGTCACCTAGGCTCCAAGGCTTCCGGCGCACCTCGTACAACTTGATCCACTCGAGAATCACCTCACAAGGTAGGCACACCTTGCACACACTCAGCCCTAAGCTAAGCCTAGCACTAAGCACACACACAAAGTATGTGCAAGTCTATGGATGAGCAATTTAGCACTTGGATGGCTTGGATATGATCTTTTATGAGTCTTGAACTCCTCTGCACTTCCACACACTCCAGCAGCTTCAAATGGGTGAGTGGAGGGGGTATAAATAGCCCATGGTGGCCAACTAGCTGTTGCTTCAACGGCTAGTAGAAAACACACCATCGGATGAACCGACGCTGTACTTTTCCAAGGCAGTGGTTCATCCGGTGCCCCTCCACGTCATCATAGCCGTTGCATCCTGCTGACATAATTCATCCGACGCTTCGACCGACGCTCCTCTGCTGACTGTCGGTTCATCCGGTGCTGAAGGGTTCCGCGCCAAAACCTCTCTGTTAGCATTTTCGAAGCCATCGGATGAACCGTTGCTTCCTCCGTCGTTTCATCCGGTGCTGAAGAGTTCTGCGCCAAACCTCTCTGTCTTGATTTCTTGATGCATCGGATAGACTGACGATGCCCACCAACAGACCGTCGGTTCATCCGGCGCTGCTGACCGTGCTGCTTCTCCTCTAGGAAATCATCCGGTGCAACTAGAAAACATGTCGTCGGTTCATCCGACGGTCTGTGTACTCTGAGTCTTCTTCACACAGTGTGCCAAATACTCTAACGCTTGCACCGACGCTTCTTCCTATGTACCGTCGGTTCATCCGACGGTGTCATTTCTTTTCTACTTCTTCCACGGTTTTGACCCTTGAAAAATACACTATCTTCTCATTTTGGCATGTGGTATTTTTGCATCCTTGGGACTTAGAAGTGTCTACAAAGACATGCTAAACAATATGGTTAGTCCCATTGATCATGTTGTCATTAATCACCAAAATCAAACTTGAACAAATGGCATATGAGGCCATGTTCGCTACAAGTACGGGTTTATCTTGCCTGCAAGTTGCAACGGTCTCGATCGATCGGTACGCTTGGGACGATGCATTGGTGGTGACTGCACAAAACTCTGCCAAAACAGACGACCTGCACCTGTACAGCTCATGAGGCCGCACATAATAATAGAAGGAACTGTGGATAAGCTCCTGAAATCATCTAGAAGAACGCTAGCTGTGTGCTCTCTTTGTTCTAGATGATGTGACCATAGTATCGTCACGTCAAGCTCTCGCCATCCGTCTATTCTAGGTGTGGTGCGGTTGGTGGTCGGGGTCTAGTACGCCGGTCGGAAAGCTACAACAAACGACCCGTGGATAAGCTAGGTACTCCGCCTTTTGTCGTCGCTGTTTGCTTCGTTTGTTTGGGGTGGGCAGTTGTTAACAGAGAGAGAGAGAGCAGAGACAAATATAGAACACAGAGGAATGGATTCAAGCAAGGAATTCGAGTACAAATAGGAAGATCCAGCACGGCAGGAGACCATGGAGGTCTTGCTTTGAGGGAGAAGAAGAACAACAAACTTAGTTTGTTACAATCATAATCGATACCCCTCTCTACCGCTCTCGACTAGTCTAAATACCCACTCCATCAGTTGCTTCTTGTTGCTAGACACATAGAACTACACGGTCCACTCTGGCCCGGCAACACACGAGTTGGGCTTCCTGATTCTCTGGGCCGACTTCTCTTGCTGGGCTTCAACGGGCTTCCTATGTGGAGTAGTAGCATTCCCCCTCCGTTGAAACGCCGCTTGACCCCAAGCAGGCGCATCTGGGAACATCTGTTGCAGAGTAATGGTATTCTCCCAAGTAGCTAGCTCCAAGGGCCAATCTGACCATTTCACCAATACCTGTTGAACTGGATGAAGGTCTTTAGTGATCACCTGGCACTTCAGGATCCTCTCAGGAACTCTTGGTGATTCAAGATCATCAGGCAGGGAAGAAACTACTTCAGTGTCATCAGTAATAGCTTGCTTGAGCTAACTGGCAGCTTCAATTTATAGGCTATTTGACCCACCCTTTTGATCACCTGGAATGGGCCAAAATACTTGAAGGCCAACTTCTGATTTGCCCGCTGAGCCAAGGAGCTTTGCACATATGGTTGTAACTTGAGGAAAACTTTATCACCCACAGAGAACTGTCTTTCAGTCCTGTTCTTATCAGCTTGCTTTTTCATCCTCAAACGAGACCTAGCAAGATGCTGCTTGAGAAGTGAGTTCATAGTTTCTCTGCCATGTAACCAAGAGGACAGACCAGGCACACACACCACTATACTAGCATCAATACCGAAAATGTCGAGGTTCATAGCCATATAGTGCTTGAAATGGAGATCTCCCAATTGCTGAATGAGGACAATTGTTATACCAATATTCAGACAAAGAGAGCCACTGACTCCACTTGGATGGGCAAGCATTAACAAAACATCGAAGATATGTTTCCATAGTTTGATTCAGCCGCTCTGTTTGCCCGTCTGACTGTGGGTGATAGGATGTGCTCATCTGAAGGGATATCTCAGCCATGCGGCATAGTTCTTTCCAGAAGTGACTAGTGAATATCCTGTCACGGTCAGTAACAATAGCACTAGGCAACCCATGCAAACGGTACACTTGGTCCAGGAATGATTTTGCAATAGTAGCAGCTGAAAATGGATGGTGCAAGGGGATAAAATGTGCATACTTAGTCAGAAAGTCCACCACCACCAGAATACAGTTTGCAGCACCGGAAGGAGGTAGTCCCTCGACAAAATCCATGGATATCATTTGCTAAGCTTTAGAAGGCACATCTAGCGGTTGAAGAAGACCAGGGAGCTTGGTCTTGTCCGGCTTGGACTATTGGCACACCATGCAACTCTTGACAAACTGAGTAATAGTAGATTTCATTCCTTTCCAAGCAAATAGCTTCTTCATGCGCATGTGGGTGACAGGAATACCAGAATGCCCCCCAAGTGCACTGCTATGGCAAGCCTGGAGTAGTTTGAGCTGGAGAGGTCCATTTTGTCCAACCCAGATTCTCCCTTTGTACCTTAACAACCCTTGATTGTAAGTGAAATTTGGCACTGCTGAGGAATCAATGGACATGCGCCATCCCTGGATCCCGTCGACGCCACCGCCTCCAACTCCAACCGCCGCCGCCACCTCCAGTCGACGTCGTAAAGTGCCCCCGCCTGACCCGGGCCCCAACCGCCAGCCTCCCCCACCCGGGCCGGCGGCGCCCTCGCCGCCCGACGAACCGCTACCTCCGCCGGGCTGACCTGCCGCCGCCGGCCCTCCCTCTAGGTCCGGCGGGGACAGCAGCCCCCCCGGCAACCCCGAACTCCTAACCCCGAACCCTAAACTTGCCGGAAAGCTCACCGGAGTTGGAGAAGAAGGTGAGTTTGGGGAAGAAAAAATTCGTGTGAGGAGTTGCTCCAAATCACACAGGTAACATATAGCTTTACCTTTTTTATAGCCGGAACGAATCGAATAATGCGGCGTGGCCATTGTGGTCAATAGCCGCGCAGCTTCCGCGAAGTAGGCAAGCAAGTAGCGTGAGGAGCGCGATCGATCGTCACTTCGTCAAATACAGTACCGGTTTGTCTTGCCTGCAAGTTGTAACGACTTCGGAGTCGTCGATCGTTGTTGCTGTACATAGACGCCGTTTAGTTGACTGAAATTTTGGTAAAATTAGTGAATTTTTTTGCATTAAGTTACGTGCACAGAGAGAAAAAAATGAACTGATACGGTCCTCTAGGTGAGAATTTTGGTAAGATTTCAGAGAAGTAGACAGAGCCATAGTGGTACGGCAAATACTCGTGCATACAATGCTTGGCAACAGGCCCATGTCGTGGCAAAACATAAAAAGGCAAAAGAACACGCCTGCATTGTTGTAATGGATCTCGATCGATCGGTACGCACGGAGATGCATGGGAGGATGCATCTGTAGTGACTGCACAAAACTCTTCCAAAACAGACGACCTGCACCTGTACAGCTCAAAAAAACTCAACCTTCCCTCTATAGAACTGAAAAACTTTGTAGCCCCCTATTTGACATCCAAAATTTTGCTCTCTTCCTTTCTTAGCACTTCCGTCAGTTTTGGTGTTAAAGGTAGTCTAAAAAGACACTTTTGCCCTTCAACTCATAAAAACTGCCACACCTCACCAATGAAGCATATTTTTGCATTTGTAACGCATCTGTTTAAGTGTATCCTAAAAAATGATGGTGCCTTTCATTTTTTGCAGGTTTAAAAATGAACAATTCATAAATATTAAATACAAATAAAAATTGATCCTCTCATTCCAAAATTAGAAAATTTAGCATGGACATTGCACAAAATAATGGTCACAACAAGCTGACAATTTTAATCAGTGCATTATGATCACATGAGTAATTTGAACCTACTGATGCTTACGGTTCACATGGCATATCTTACAATTCAGTTCACAGATACACACAACCAAGCCAACATTACAATAGTTTCACATACACCACATTTGATTCAAGAGAAAGACAGATGCAAATTATAAGCTAAGCCTTCTTTTGCTTCTTGTGCTCATAGCAGGACTAGCCGGGTCTGCCCAAATTTTGCTTCTTGTGCACATTGCTGGACTGTCAAATGATACTATCAACTTCTTTCCTTGGGTTTTAGCTGGTTGCTTCCTTTTCCCCTTTGTCCAACCACTTCTTGACCTACAAATATGCAACATGAACTTCATCAAAATAATATTCAGAAGTAACACAAGTAGATGTTGTACATGTAGAAATAATTTCAGCAAAAAGTTACAAACAAAAACAGCTGAATATTACCTTTTGGAACCTTTAGATGCTGAGTTGGCTATTTTCCCCTTTGTCACAGTTGCAGATTCCAAGCTTTGCCTACAATTGGAAGGTACTTAGAACAATTCATGGAAGGTTATCATGTAAGCATAAGCACTAGTGTTCATCACTACTGACCTAGGTGGAAAAGACATGGATGATGCTGGTAGATCATCACCCTGGAAAGTCACTATGCTTGTCTCGACTTCTTTGGTGGTCTTTTTCTTCTTCTTTGGTGGCCCTCTACATGAGAAATATGAAATTAACAATGAACAAACAGCATATTACCTCTACATGCAGTGAACAAAAATAGTACACAATGATGGCATATTACCTCATTTCCAATGCAGCAGCAGTGTCATCTGGGTTTCCCTTCTTGCATGTAGGCCAATGATGGCCATATTGTTCACAGGTGCTGCATTTGTGCTTCCCTTTAGTCTCTTTATTCTCAGCAGAACCTTTGAACCTTTCATTTCTTCGCCTACCTGTTGTAGGTTTTAATAGTGGTGGATGCATGAAAAATCCATGGTTGGATTCAGCCACTGAGACTTGTCATCCATAGCTGGAATTAGCTGAGTATAAGTTGCCCTAAATTTCTCGACAGAGTAATATGAGTCCACATTAATTCTCTAAAGGTGAGTGATGTGATGAATGCTACAACATGCTTGCAGACAACACCCTCATGCATAGGCAGACAATGCTCAAGCCACTTTGTAATAGGCTCATATAGTTTTGAGGGATCACTATATGAAAAGAACATGTGGATAACCTTTGTCTCAATATGTTTCTCAAACATTGCCATCAATTCTTGATCAGTTGTAACTACACGATAGGTTTTCAACACAACATCATAGTACTGGACATGTGAGATTTCCCCATAACTCGGTGGGTACTTGTCTATGATTGAATCAACAAAGTCCTTAAGGTTTGTTGTGTCATAATCAACAACCTTCTCAAAGTAGAAACATGCAACATCCTTTCTAGCCTTTTCTGGGTTACCAAGATGAAAACTTTTCAGCAAATAACTAGAAGTAGGATCCGTCCTGTGAGTGAAAATAAAACTCTTTAAGCATCACCAATGTCTAATTCTACCATTATGCAATCACTATGCTGCTACAATTTTAGAAACAACACTGATGAAATTAAATGAGAAACTAACCCTTCCTCGAGCCATTCTGCAGAAACCCGTCCTCTTCCATCCTCCATAGGCAAGGCCGAGCCTGCACCTGTGCCATCTAGAGGCAAAGTTGCCCCTTCACCCTCGCCAAAATCAGCCCCTACGCTGGCGTCCTGCACACCGTGCTCACCGCTTGACCCCAGCCTGGTGGGCTCTCCTTGCCCGCCGCTCCCCATGATGACAGGGAGGGGGCAAACGGGCCCAATCCGGATGGCCGCCGCTGCACCAATTGATCTAGGGTTTGGGGAGGGAAAGGATGAGGAGATAAAGACCGAGGGAGAGAGGACGAGGTCGGGCGGCTCGCGAGTCACGACAGAAAGGGTCGCGCGGCGGGCGGGCTCGGGATGGGGAGAGGGGAGGGGTAGTTTGGTCCACAGAATAGGTTGAACAATGTTTTTAGCGGAAAATGCTAACATAGTTGACGGAAGTGCCAAAAAAGGAAGAGAGGAAAATTTTGGATGTCAAATAGGGACGATGAAGGTTTTGAGTGCTATAGAGGGAAGCCCAAGTTTCTTGAGTGCTATATAAGGAATTTTCTCCATAATAATAGAAGGAACTGCGGATGTGGATAAGCTCCTGAAATCATCTCCGAAGAACGCTAGCTAGCTGTGTGCTCTCTTTGTTCTAGATGATGTGACCATAGTATCGTCACGTCAAGCTCTCGCCATGACGCCATCCTTCTATTCTAGGCGTGGTGCGGTTGGTGGTCGTGGTCTAGTACGCCGGAAAGCTACAACAAACGACCTGTGGATAAGCTAGATCAGTAGTACTCCGCCTTTTGTCGTCGTCGCCGTTTGCTTCGTTTGTTTTTTTCGTCGTCGCCGTTCGAGTGTTGATCATGCGCAGTTCCCATCATGTACACTCATAATTTAAGAGTACATGAGTGGGTTAAATAAAATCACAATATCATTATATTTTGAATGAGCGGTAGCAGCACAAGAGTGGCCAAATGGGTGGTGGGTGGTACAGAGCACATGGTTGTGGTCCCGCATGGCAAAAGGTGGCCGAAAAGTCAAAAAAGTGAGCACGGGTTGCAGCTTTTCTCAACTCTAGTCACCTTTACCACTGTATCTCTGACGCATACGGAGACTATTTTAGTTGGAATACATTGACATACGGTGGGAAGAGACAAGATCGCACGGGTGCCGAGACGAGATGAACAGACCGGATTGCTTCGTACATGACTGATACCCACCAAACAGCATTTTCGGACATTGTACCCATCAGCCATGGCGTGACGCCGTGGCCGTGTAGGTAGTACGTGCAGCTCAGCTGTCTCTGCCCGATCGACGACCCAGAGCTCGAGGAAGAACCGTGCAGTATGTACGTATGAAAGGACCAAAGCGTTGCACACGGTGCATGCTGGTTTCCGCTGGTGGCCGCAAGTTTTGACGAGAAATGAGAAGCAGGGAAGGCGCAAGAAAATGATAAGACATCAGAAAGAGAGAGTTCGGTGCGTGATTGACGATCTGGACGTTGCGCTATCAAGTCTCGCCCGGACCTTGAGTGGGTCTCAGCTGCCCGCACTGGGTGCGGTAAAGGGAGCGGGACGGCAAACCGTGCGCGGCATTCTGTTCGTGTCCCGCGAGCGTCAAATCCAGGGTACTCCGGGACATGCGTTACAGGACGCATTGGCCCCACCACACATCGCTGTTGCTGCTACGCGCCATGGCAGAGAGGAAAGCAGAGACGCCGCTAGCCAGGGAGCAGAGAGGGGTGACGGAGAAGAAGAGAGAGCCCCTCCAGGAGCTAGGTGGTCGGGCGTCGTCGAGGCCGTTGCTTCCCTCCGCCGCCGTGGGAGGGGGCAGTGGAGCACCACGAGGACGAGCAAGATGACGACTCCGCGAGGTCATTCGCGCCGCGCAGTGAGCTCCATGGCCGCTGCCGCACAGGAGCCTTCCTGCTCGAGTCTGCGGATGCCGACGAGCTCCGCCGAGCTGAGCGCGCCACCACCTCCTTTTCCCTCAGGCCGGCCGGCCTCCACGCACGCCGCCGCGCAGGAGCTCCACACCGCCGGCCGGCCATGGACGCGACGCACGTCGGCCATGGATGCTCGCCAGCGTCGGATCTGAGAGGAGGAGGACGGAGGCGGAGCGGGTGCCGCCGGACCCTCGCGGAGGAGGGGCGCCACGCTGCGGATCTGGAGGAGCTCCGAGGTCGTCCGCCGTCGCGCTGACCGGCCGTCCTCCGCCGCTGCGCTCGCTGTAGTCGATGACGCGGCGACGACCTGCTCCTCCTCGGCTTCCCTGTCGACGAGGTGGGAGGGAGGGACGAATCGAGGAGCCGTCGCCGCCGCGAGATCTGCACCGCCTGCTCCTTGCTCCTACCGCAGCCGACTCGCGAGCTGGACGCAGAGAGGGCCGAGGCGCCCATGGCCGGCGAGAGCCAGAGCTGCTGCCGCCGCCGCCACGCCGCAGAGAGGGAGGAGGGCCCGGAGGAGGGCCGATGCGAGTGAGCTTCCCTGTAGGCCCCTCTCAGTGATCGAGCTGTTGCCCTCACCCTGCTCCTCCGTACCGCTCCCGGAGCTCCGCTGCCGGGGGAAGGTGCGACCGTGCGGGCACAAAGAGAGAGAAAGAGTGAGAGAGAGCTGGATAGGGAGGGAGGGTGGGAGGGCACTGGAGGTGGGGGAGATGAGGATGGAGGGCGTCGTCGGCCACCGGGAGGAGCAGCTGCGCCATCAGAGGCCAAGGCCGGCGGAGGGAGGGGGGCGAATGGCGCTGGAGGAGACGGAGGGAACGTGGACGGAGCAGAGTAAGGAGAGGGAAGGGGAGGGGGGGGGGGAGAAAAAGAGTATAACGCGTGAGGCCCACAAGTGTTGGTTGGTATGGAGTAGGAGATATAGGGGACGAAGGGTGCGAGAAAATTGACGTTGTACCACAAATTCTCGATGACTAGACATAATATTCTCTTTAGAGTACGTCAAATAGAGTACGACGAGTGCTACCAGCTTCACAGGCTGCATGCGCGTGCGCGCGCCGCCATGAGGAGCCTAAATACGTGGGGCATCCATATTAATATGCTTTAAAAAATTCATGGACAGAAGTAGATCTATTGTTTACCCAACGAAAAATTTCGTTGGCCGCCAGTGGTGCAGGGGAGTTTTCAGTTCGTGCCGCCGCGCCAAGATCCACCGCCCGCGTAGGCGAGCACCATCTAAAAGATAAGAAGGATAGGAGTCCCATCTAACGGAAATTGTTGGGATCTTAAATCACGAACAGATGAAAAGAAGAGAAAGAAAGGAACAATACAAAAGTGAACCCGAGAGACTAATGAACGCAAGAGTCCAGCGTCTCCCTCCTCCACCCTTGGGATCCTATTTATAGGGGGGTTTGGCTGTTTTCATTATTTCCATCGGTGGGGTCAAGAATTACATTCAGGTTCTCGTTATTTACACTCGAGATCCCTGACCATACAAATGAGTTCCTAGACATTACAACTAAGTTCTCAGACCTTACAAAAAATGCTTTTATACCCCTTTTTTAGGGTTTTTTTATACACAATAGGGGTTTCTAGCCTTAGGCCCCCTAAGACGCACCCCTAACAGTAGCCTCTTAACTATTTGATCTTTGGTTGAGTTTTAAAGGTATATGTGTTCTTTTAATAAATAGAGGGTCATATTCATTTGTTGTATCATTACAAAAAGTTTCATGATTTTGGACGTGATTTGCAAACTATTTCACCTTACTTAACTAATACAAGTGACGGAAATGTCAAATAACGAATGAAAGTTAGAAGTTAGTGTCATATTAGGAAGGAAAAACTTTTCAGGTCAAGAAGGTCACGAACTCAACTTTCAGTGTCAAATAAGGAATCACTTCTTCTCATTTTAACGGCACGTGCATCTAAACTTGAATAAGCATCTAGAAATTTCATATGCATCCAAATTGAGCGTTATTATGTTGTAACATATTTCCAAATTAGCCTGATTTGATATTGAACTCACGACCCCTATATATTGCAAGACTTTAGGTGCCATGGCAGCGTTTAAGTGTGGTGCTCTATCATGTGCAAGTCAGGCTCGAGATCTCTGACCATACAAATGAGTTCAGTTCCAAGACATTACAACTACGTCCTCAGACCTTACAAAATGCTCTTATACCCCTTTTTTAGGCTTCTTTTATACACAATGGGGGTTTCTAGCCTTAGGCCCCCTAAGCCGCACCCCAACCGTAGCTCTTTAACTATTTGATCTTTGGTTGAGTTTTAAAGGTATATGTGTTCTTTTAATAAATATAAGGTCATATTCATTTGTTGTATCACTACAAAAAGTTTTAAGATTTTTGGACGCGATTTGCAAACTGTTTCACCTTACTTAACTAATACAAGTGACGGAAATATCAAATAACAAATGAAAGTTAGAAGTTGGTGTCATATTAGGAAGGAAAAACTTTTCAGTTCAAGAAAGTCACGAACTCAACTTTCAGTGTCAAATAAGGAATCGCTTATTCTCATTTTAACGGCACGTGCATCTAAACTTGAATAAGCATCTAGAAATTTCATATGCATCCAAATTGAGTGTTATTATGTTGTAACATATTTCCAAATTAGCCTGATTTGATATTGAACTCACGACCGCCATATATTGCAAGACTTTAAGTGCCATGGCAGCGTTTAAGTGTGGTGCTCTATCATGTGCAAGTGTACGAGCTATTCTCCGTCCAGTGTCGCCGGAAGGACTCTGCACGTCACACTTTTTTTTTTGAATTGATGTGCATGTCACCCTTACTACCATGCATCATTAGTCTTCTTCCCGATTGAGCTTTTTCACAGCTAGAGCTGCAAAACGACAGTAAATGGTATCCTCATAAATGGTTAATGTCACGAGTCAATGTTGATGAGAGACAAGCCTTCCAATATGATATTGTTAATTTTTCTCCTATATATCTGATGAGCTTTCTTACATTACTGCTTGTCCAGGCAAAATGATTGTAGAAGCTATTAATTCAGTTTTCTCATCCCGGTCTGCATGCCATCATGTTCATAATGGATTGTTGTGTTGTTGCGATGCTGGATTACGATTTACAACCATTATTTTTCTCGAGCGTTTTAGTCTCTTCCTGTTTTAGATTTCTTATTAGGTAAAGGTTTCATCACAGCTGTCAGTAATTTGAAAAAAAAACAGCCACGAGCCTACTTATCCCATCAGCTACACCCACCCTCGTGAGTCGTCCGCCCAACGGCCCAGCCCCCTCGTGAGGCCCCCCACCCCACCCCCTTTCCCCCACCCCATCCATCCACGCAAGCCATTTACTCGTGGCTGCTGGCTCTGCACGCTGCTCTTTCGCACGCGCGATAGCGGCTCCCACCGAAGGCAGCGGTTGCGCGGATCTGAACGGCGGCTGCGAGGTACGCCCAGATCTCTCTCTCTCTCTCTCTCTCTCCTCTCCCTCCCTCATGCCCGCTTCTTTCTCTCTCTCTCTCTCGCTCGCTCTTCGGTGGTAGGTGGGTGGAGTGGTCGGCGGTGAGAGCTCCGCCGGTCGGGGTGGTGGTCGAGGCCGCGGTGGGGTTAGGGTTATGGTTCGGGCTCAGGATTGCCAGGGTGGGGGGTTTTCAATGTATTCCGGCCATGGAAGAGGAGAATTCGTGGGGGCTTGGAGGCCCAACGTTGGCAGCGGGTTGGTCGGCGGCGGAGGTGAGGCAGCGTGGTGGCGCCGCCGGCCAGACGGGGTTGCACCCCCAGTGGGTGGTGGCCTGTGGCGGGGGCGACAAGTCTCGGTTAGGAAGGGTTGGGTTGAGGGATCGTGGGATGGTTGGTGGGCGGGTGGCGCGACAGCCGTCGATTGAGGTGTTGGAGGAGTTGTCGGGATTGGGAAAAGGGGAAGAAGAGGATGAGAATTAGGATGACGAAGAAAAAAAAGGAAAAATGGTGTGGTTAATTTTTTCGGACTTTGGTAATTATGCTCATGTTTTCGTTACTAATGGTGATTTTGCCCCTGTTTTTAAAGCTTTGTGAATTTGCCCCATCTTTTTCAAAACGAAACTCCAGTTTGGCACTGTTCCGCTAAAAGTAGTTAACGGTGTTAAATCTGTAGTAAAATGACAGTCATACTGTCGGTGTCCGGATTAGCACCGGCACCAACTAGTGATTTGCGCTGAGATCAGCTCCTCGATGGTCGGTGCTAGCTAAGATGACACGGGGGTTTATCCTGGTTCCGACCACGCGGCCGTACGTCCAGCAGATGTGCTTTCGCACTTGTATTAGCTTGCACCGGTGGTGCCTGTAGAGGGGGGCTACAAGCACGGTGGGAGAGGAGGAAATTCCCCCTAGTCCCGACTAAGTGATTGAGGCAAGTGCCAATATCTAGAACAAGATGGCGAGTTGTGCGCGGTGAGCGTGTTGCGTCCCCCCTGCGCAGGAGGACCTACCTCTCCCTTTTATAGGCCAAGGGAGGGCAGTTACAGGGGTGCTGCCCAGCAGCCGGCACAGTGGCCGCGTACTAATAAGTATGGCGCCGACGGTCTTGTCCCGCGCGTCATGATCTCTGGCGCGAGCTGGTGGCGCCCTCCGGCTTCTGCGGGCGGCGTGACGGTCACTGTGGCCTGTCCTGCTTTGACTTCGAGGGGCTGCCCCTGCTGGATCGAGGGCCTAACCGCCAGGGGAAGGACCAGAGTTGGTGGCGCAGGACTGCAGCGCATCACCGGCCTGTCCGTACAGTGCCACGCGTGTTGTCGCATAGTGGCGGGAGTGGTGGCGCAGTGCCGTGGATGGCCGCACAGCGCCCGGGATGGCCATGCGGCACCAGAGTTGGCGGAGGGGACATGGCGCACGTCGCCCGTACGCCGACGTCAGTCGGGAAGCGCGCCCGCTCGTCGTCCATACACCCTTCGAGGGTGCCCCAATGCCCGTTCGAGGGTCTTGCTGCAGGGGAGGACGGGGGCACGTGGTACAGTGTCAAGAAATGACCCCTGCCTGTCCTCGCAGGACCTCGCGGCGCCCGCACAGTGCTGGGGATGGCTACACAGTGGCGGGTTAGGCCGCACTGTGGCGGTGTCAAGCGCTCTGACTGTGTCAGGTGCGCGGCGTGGGGGAAGGTTTCCCCTTGACTTTGGCGTCCCGCCGTGGGGCCGGGAATTAAATGCCGCTATCGAGCGGAGCGGGGGCGGTTGCCCGCTCGAGGGGGTCCGAACCCCTCGAGCGAAGTGGAGATTTGCTCGAGGGGCCAGGGCCCCCGAGCGAGGCGCAGATCCGCTCGAAGGACTGGAGCCCTCGAGCGAAGCGGAGATCCGCTTGAGGGACTGGAGCCCTCGAGCGAGGCGGCCAAACGGGCCTTCCAGGCCGCTGCTGGGCCGTGGCAGGTTGTGGGCCCGTGTAGTCCTGTGGCCAAGGATAAACAGTCCCCGAGCGGTTTTGCGTTTAACGAGGGTGATTATCCCCTTAGTTAGGGGACCCCTAATGACCGTCCCCGACAGTAGCCCCCGAGCCTTTGCCGGAAAGGGGACCGTTCCGGCAAGGGATGTCGTTCTCTGGCGTTATGTGCGAGTTCGTCCTCTTTTGATCTTGATCGTGCATGTTTTCCCGTGGGGGCGCGCTAGCGCACCCATGGGTGTAAGCCCCCGAAGCCCTGCAGGAGTGCGTGCACTCGTGCAGGGGTTGAATGCGTAGGGTGATGCAGCTCGCCTTGCGTTTGTTTCAGCCGGCCTCGGCGGTATTTCAGCCGGCATCGGCAATCTACGCAGGTGGGGGGCATCGTGTTGACCCTAGACGTTTCGAGTAGGCTGACCGTTTTCGGGGGCGCAGCCCTAGGTGGGTTGATGCAGCGATCGTCGAGGTGGTCGTGGTGCGAGGAGCCCCCGAGCCCTGGCCCAATCAGGGATGATCGGATGAAGACTCTCGGCTTTATTATGACTCTCGTTGCCCTTCCGCAGGGTAGAGGGGTGAGGCAAACCGTGCTACTCTCGAGCGGGCGACGAGCAATGATTGTCTCGGTGAGCTGTTAACGGATAGTTCAAGTACGCGTCCGTGCCCCGTTTGATAGGGGTCGGCTCGTGGTCCGGAGACACGTCCATGTAAGCGCTTGCAGAGGTTTGCCAAGCAGGGTTCGACCCCGTTCGCTAGGGGCCGAGGGCGCGGAAGCACTCCCTCGATAGGATCCCTCGATTGGCTGCCTTTGTCTCGGCCTTGAACACGATATGTGGGGCGCCCCCGAACTTCGCGTTCGGGGTTAGGCTCGATTGCGCGCGCCCCGATCGTTCCTGACTCTGTCGATCTGAGGCGCCTGTTCGAACGCGTCGAGGGTCAGGCTCCGTACCTCTGATCAGTGGGGCAGTTGCGGGAGCGCCGGGCGCTCCCGTCTTGGCGGACCTGTGGCGCTCGCCGATCCGTCATCGAGCCGAGCTTCGAACCACTGATCAGTATATCCCCGAGTCGAGGGGCATCTACGGCACCCGTCGCACCCTCAACGGGCCGAGCCTCGAGCCGCTGATCAGTAGAGCCCTGCGGGCCTGAGCCCTGGGCTTCCTCGAGTTCGTCTTCGAGGGTATGCTGACAGGCCGTGGCCCTGTGGCCTCAACCTGTTTCGGATTGGGGCGCCAGCCGCATCCCTTCGAGGGATCAGACCTCGAATCCCCGGCTCGGGGTTTCCTGGGGCTTTCCTTATACGAGAAGGGATCCCCGGTGTGCGAAAATCTGTCCACAGGACGGTTGGCTGCCGCGCCCACTCGATCGTGGCTGACGTGGCACGAGGCAGGCAAGGCGGGCGCGCCTTTTAAGGTGACACGACGCGGGCGACGCGCGACGGCGATAAGACGGGACGCAGCGTCCCTTGGATTACCACGCGGTAATCATGGCGCACGCACGTGCGTGCGGTAGTTTCGGCGCGGTGGGGCCCTACTGTCAGCGACGAGCGGTACCCACCGCATTAACTGCCGCCGCCTGATGCGTTTCCGGGGGCTCCGCCCCTTCCTACTCTATAAAAGCAGGGGAGCGCGGTGGGAGCGCCTCACCTTTGCCATTCGCATCCGCCTCTTGCTCCTTGTCTTCCCCATCGCCGCGCATCCCGCCGCTTCGGATTCGCTCGCGCTCCACCACTCCGTATTCGCTCGCGCTCCGCCGCTCCCATCATGTCTGCGGTCTGAGTGCTGGATGCTCATCCATGGCCCCAGTCGTCGATGGACCTGCAATCCATGGAGGGGCTTGTCGCTGACGGTCAGTTAGCGCCAGCTGGTGACGAAGCGAATCCGGCGTGGATCATCCCGCCGGCGTCGCACCGGGGGCCGTCCCCTCCGCCGGGCTACGTCGTGAGTTTCGTGCGGCTGCACGAGCGAGGATTCAACGCCCCCGCGAGCAAGTTCATGCGGGGGTTGTGCCACCACTACGGGGTGGAGCTTCACAACTTCGCCCCCAACACCATTTTGCAGGCGGCTTCCTTCGTCGCCGTCTGTGAGGGGTTCCTGGGGATCCCGGTGCACTGGGACCTGTGGATCCACCTCTTCCGAGGAGAGCTCCACACGCTCACCGTCGGGGAGAGGAGGACGCACCGGGCCGTACGCGCCGGCGGCCTTACATTTGCAGCGCGCGACTCCCGGAAGGAGCTGTACCTACTCTGCACGATGACGACGAACAACGCTGACTGGGAGAAGGGTTGGTTTTATCTTCGCAACGACGGCGCCGGGCTCCCGCCGTACACCGGGAAGGTGGTGAAGGAGAGACCGGTGTCTTGGGCGCATGGGGTGTCGCCCGCGTCGAGGCAGGCGAGGCTCGAGCCTCTCACCAACGCCCTGCGCCAGTTGGCGAACGCCGGGCTGACCGTGGCTGCCGTCATCGCCAACCTTCATCTCCGTCGGGTGATCTCTCTCATGGAGAGGGAACTTCTCATCTTCGAGATGAGAAGTGACGCCGACCCCGCGGCCCTGGCGCGCTCGCGGTTGCTGGAGTAGCCGCTCCCTCAGGCGTACGCGGCTACGAGGGCGAGGCGCGCGGTGAACCTCAAGGTGGTTCCACACAGCGACGACGACTTGTGGTCGTTCGCGATGCTCCCGGATGCTGACCTGGTGAGACTTGATTTCTTGTTTTTGTATGTGTTATTCTGGTGTTCAATCTAACCGTGGTCACCGGTGACAGGGGGTGCGCGTCAACATCCCCACCTCAGATCCGCCGACGCCCAGGTCGCACGCTGCCAACCGCGCCAGGCAGCAAAGGGAGAAGGGCCTGGTAGACCAGGCGAAGGAGAAGAAGGTCCGGAGGCAGGAGCGCCTCGACAAGTACAATGAGGAGTACCTGTTGACGGAGCAATAGGGTCTCTCCCCCCCCCGTCAGAGCCGGTGGACACGTCTTCGGACGAGGAGGAGAGCGAGGGGGAACGGACCATCATCGACAGGTGGGAGGCTGCGCCGCCCCCATCGTCGAGGGACGAAGAGGTCCTAGCCGAGCCCGTTCGAGGGGCGGATATGGTGCCCCTCGATGAGGGAGCACCGTCGGAAGTGCCGGCCGGGTCTGGGGTGGCGCCCCCAGAGTCCTCGAGGAAGCGTAAGTGGGGCCTCTCCGGCATAAGGTGAGTCGCATTTTGCTCTCTGTGTTCTTGATATCATGTATCGGACTGCCCATTCTTCTTCTCTTCCGTTGTTAGGACAGCCCCTGTTGTCCCTGGCCTTGCGCCCATCAAGGCGCTCAAGGTGGGGGCGCAAGACGCACCGCGCACGACGAGGCCCCGCTAGGCGAGGACCTCGCGGGCGACGGCGGGTACGGCAGCGGCGGGCGAGGCGTCGCGTGTCGCTGCCGCGGCCACAGGGCCGCAACGGCGGGAGGAGGCAGCGACAGATGCCCCGCGGGCGGCGGTGGCCCGCGATACTCGACGGGGGCGAGAGCAGGCCCGTGCCACAAGTCGGGACCAGAGGGCCGCGGACCGGCCGGGGCTCCTGCTGATGGTGGTTCGGCCCCCGGTAGGGGTCGAGCGGCAGTGGCGGCCGCGCCAGCCCCTAGGCCCGCGCCCGAGGTGCTGGTGGTGCGGTCCAATGTTTGTGTGATGCCGCAGGCGCCGGTGACCAGTGCTGGGGCATCGACATCCGCCGTCGTGGCCCCGACGTACAGCGCCAGCGCGTCGCAGTGGGAGTAGAGGCTCCGGCTTCCTGGAGTTCCACCACGTCTGGTGGAAGAGGCGAGGTCGGAGGGGGAGCTGTGGCGGGAGTTCAGCGGCCTCGGCGCCTCCCTTCAGAACGCCCTCGTCGACGCCCTCCAGCTTCACAGGGGCAGGTCGCTCCAAGTCTTTCGAGTAAGTGTGTTTGCCCAAGGGCCGCTTGGTTCGCTTTCCTCGTTTGCGTGCCTTTCGTCTGACTTTCTTTCTTCTTTCTCTCCTTCCGCATCCGCAGGAGTTGCAGGGGTAGGCGGGCGAGAGGTTCGCCCACATTGCCGAGCTGAGCTCGGACCTCGACTGGTACCGGGCATAGTACGACGCCCTGGACGCGATGGTGGAGGCCCTGCGGACGGACAACGGCTGGCTCGAGTACAACCTCCTCCGCGTGGAGGAGAAGCGTGACTCCCAGCGGGCCGCGGCGGCGCAGAGGGCCAGGGAGGCTGAGGGGTTGAAGGTCGCACTCCAGAGAAAAGAGGAGGCGCTGACGGCGGCGAATGAGGAGCTGCGGAAGGCGTGCGCGGTGTACGCCGAGGTCCAGGCTGTGTTGGCGCAGAAGGAGACGGCCCTCACCGAGGCGCAGGCCCAACTCCAGCAGGATCGCGCCACCCTCGAGGGAGCGAGGTCTTGGCAGACCCAGGCCGAGCAGAAGACCCAGGAGGTCGAGAAGCTGGGCGCCGCTCTGCAGGAGAAGACCGAGGCGCTCACCGTGGTGGAGGGCCAGCTCCAGCAGGAACGCACCGCGCGCGTAGAGGCGCTGACCCAGCTTCAGCAGGAGCGTGCCGCGCTCGAGGATGCCCGGTCCGCCTTCCAGCGCGAGCGTTCAGCGCGAGAGGAGGCGCAGTCCCAGCTCCAGCAGGAGCGTGCCGCACTCGCGGAGGCCAGGACCGCGCTCCAGCTTCGAGAGGCGGAAGCCGAGCGGCTTACCGAGGCCCTGGTTCAGGAGAGCGTCACCGTCGAGGCCCTGAGGTCCGCCGTCGGGGAGAAGGACGCCTCGATTCTGCAGCTACAGCAAGAGACTGGAGCCGCGCGTACGGAGCTCGAGACGGAGAGGAAGCAGGTCGAGGGTAAGTTACGCCCCCCGAGCCCTTATTTATCATTCAGGCTCGTCGAGATTCGCTCTTGACTCACCTTTTCTCATCCCAGGACTATGGAAGGCTCTGGGGGAGTCGGCGACGCAGGCGGAAGCGCTCCAGGCGGCCTACATCTCGTCGCAGCAGGAATTCGCGACCTTGGAGCGAGCGAACCTCGAAGCGTGTCAAAGCATCGACAAGGGTACCGGCTTGTCAGGGAGCTCGCTGGCGAGTCACCTTCGGGCTCTGAGCGGCCGCGTCGTCAAGCGCATGAAGGGCGCTCTCCGTCTCGGTGTTCAGAAGACCCTCGGCGTGGTGTCAACGCACTATATCGTCGACTTCGCAGCGCTGACCACGGGGTACGTCGTCGCGGATGGCCTCGATGATGATGGAGTGCAGGACGCCCTGGAGTAGGCCGATGCCGCCGCCGATCTCGCCGACGTGTTCGAGGAGGACCTCTTCCCGAACGCTGCTCCTGTGGGTCCCCTCGAGCCCTGAAAGTAGCTGGGCGCCGAAGCCCTTAGGTTGTGGTCGAGATTCGAGCCAGGTGGATCATGTAATTAAACAAACCATCTTTTGAAGTTTGTGACTTTAAGTGTGGGTCGTTTTATGTATGTCGTTGCGTCTTTCCCGTCACCTAGGCAGATTTCAGCTGGAATCGATCGTTTTCGCGAGTAACTCGAAGGTGAAGTGGTGAGAGGGAGGCCGTATCCTGCTGGAGGCATGGGCCGTCCCTGGCTCGTCCGGCTTTACCTTTTATCTACTCTTGCCCTGCCTCTGTCTGCCTAAGGTTTCGAGGCGCGAGACGCTTAGCATTTTCAGAAAAAAGGTTCTTTGCGAAAAAATGGGACCGTTTAGGGGGGGTGCCCCCCATAGTAGCCCCCCGAGGGGGACTTGGTTTTCAGAGGAAAGCCGAGTCTCCCTTGTCTTTATTCACAACCTTAACGTATATACAACCGACTTGGGTATCGGATATGCACAAAACGACTTAGAACTTAAGGGTAGAAGCAACGTAGCTGTTGGATGTTCCAAGCGTTGGCGAAGACTTCGCCCTTCTCGTTCGCGAGCTTGTACGTGCCGGGCTTGAGGATCTCGGCAATGATGTACGACCCTTCCCACGGCGGCGTGAGTTTGTGGCGTCCCTCGTTCTTCTGTCAGAGTCGGAGCACCAAATCCCCCTTGTTGAGGTTTCGAGGCCGGACTTTGTTCGCTTGGTAGCGTCGCAGGGATTGTTGGTACTTCTCGGAGTGTAGGACTGCCACGTCTCGGGCCTCGTCGATGCAGTCCAACACGTCTTCGCGATCTTGTTGGTTTTGCCCCTCCTGGTATGCTCTGACCGTCGGGGACCCGTAGTCCAAGTCTGTGGGGAGCACAGCTTCCGCGCCGTAGACCAGGAAGAACGGGGTGAGACCCGTGGCCCTGCTCGGGGTGTTCCTGAGGCTCCAAACGACTGACGGCAACTCCTGAATCCACTTCCGGCTAAACTGGTTGAGCTTGTTGAAGATCCTTGGTTTTAAGCCTTGTAAAATCATGCTGTTGGCACGCTCTACTTGGCCATTAGTCTGTGGGTGTGCCACGGCAGACCAATCCACGCGGATGTGGTAGCTGTCGCAGAACTCTAAGAACTTCTTGCCGGTGAATTGGGTGCCGTTGTCCGTTATGATGGAGTTGGGTACCCCGAAGCGGTGCACGATGTCTATGAAGAACAACACTGTCTGCTCGGACCTGAGGCTGCTGATGGGGCGGACCTCGATCCACTTTGAGAACTTGTCGATGGCCACCAGTATGTGGGTGAAGCCCCCGGGCGCCTTTCGCAAGGGCCCGACCATGTCCAGTCCCCATACGGCAAACGGCCATGTGATGGGGATGGTTTGCAGCGCATGAGCCGGGAGGTGGGTCTTTCGTGTGTAGTACTGGCATCCTTCGCATGTGCGTACTACCTCGTTGGCGTCGGTGACCGCCGTCGGCCAATAGAAACGCTGGCGGAACGCTTTGCCCACGAGGGTACGCGGGGCGGCATGCTGACCGCATTCGCCCGCGTGGACGTCCTGGATCAACTCCCGTCCCTCGGGGATGGAAATGCAACGCTGCATGATCCCCGAGGCGCTGCGCTTGTAGAGCTCACCGTCGACAACGACGAAGGACTTGGCCTTCCTGGCGATACGCCTTGCCTCGGTTCGGCCCGGAGGGAGCTCCCCCGTTCTAACCATGCAAGGTACTCGTCGTGCCAGTCCTGCGGAGGGGGCGGGAGGTTGTCAACCTCCATCGCCTCGACCTCGTCCGCCTGGGACTCTTCGAGGTCCGAGGCCTCGAGTTCCCCATTCGAGGGGTCCTCATCCATGGGCTCGGTGCCCGTGTCTCTCGAGGGGTCAGCCCCCGAGGTTTTCCCGGAAGCGTCGGCGGGTTTGTCGAGGTTGACGGAGGGTTTGGCGAGGTCGCGGGTGAAGACGTTCGGAGGAACGGTGATTCACCCTGAAGCGATCTTGGCCAGCTCGTCCGCCTCCTCGTTGTACTTGCGCGTGATGTGGTTGAGCTCGAATCCAAAGAACTTGTCCTCGAGCTTGCGCACCTCGGCGCAGTACGCCTCCATCTTCTCGTCGTGGCAGCTTGCGTTCTTCATTACCTGGTCAATGACCAGCTGGGAATCTCCCCGGATATCAAGACGCTTGATGCCGAGCTCGATGGTGATGCGGAGGCCGCCGAGGAGGGCCTCGTACTCCGCCATGTTGTTTGACACATGGAAATGCAAGCGCACCAAGTACCGCATGTGCTCCCCGAGGGGTGAAACAAAGAGCAGGCCCGCGCCTGCGCCCGTTTTCATTACTGAACCATCGAAGTACATGGTCCAGCACTCGGCTTGAATCTGAGGGGTGGGTAGCTGAATGTCGGCCCACTCAGCCACGAAGTCCGCCAAGACCTACGATTTGATCGCCTTTCGTGGTGCGTAGGTGAGTGCCTCACCCATGAGCTCCACGGACCACTTTGCTATCCTATCCGAGACGTCCTGGTTGTGGACAATCTCCCCCAAAGGGAAAGAGGACACCACGGTGATAGGATGGGCCTCGAAGTAGTGTCGCAGCTTGCACCGCGCGAGCACCACCGTGTAGAGCAGCTTCTGGATCTGGGGGTATCGTGTCTTGGTATCCGACAACACCTCGCTGATGTAGTAGACCGGCCTCTGGACTGGCAGGGCGTGGCCTTCTTCCGTCCTTTCTACCACGATGACCGCGCTGACCACTTGGGTTGTGGCGGCAACGTAGAGATACAGCGGCTTGCCATCCTGGGGCGGGGTCAGAATCGGAGCATGGGCGAGTGTTGCCTTTAGCTTGTCGAGGGCCTCTTGGGCCTCGGTGGTCCATGAAAAGCGCTCACTTTTCCGCAGCAGTCGGTACAGGGGCAACCCCTTTTCGCCGAGGCGCGAGATGAATCGGCTCAGAGCTGCAAGGCAGCCCAGGACCCTTTGTACCCCTTTCAGGTCACATATCGGCCCCATCCATTCGAGGGCCGACACCTTCTCCGTGTTGGGCTCTATGCCTCGCTGGGAGACAATGTAGCCTAAAAGCATGCCGCGCGGCACCCAGAAGATGCATTTTTCGGGATTTAACTTAACCCTGTTTGCCCGAAGGCACTCAAATGCAATGTGCAAATCGTTCACCAGGTCGCCCGCCTTTCTGGATTTAACTACAATGTCGTCGACGTATGCCTCAACGGCCCGCCCGATGTGATCCCCGAAGACGTGGAGCATACATCGCTGGTATGTCGCCCCAGCGTTTCGGAGACCGAACGGCATCGTCACATAGCAAAACATCCCAAACGGTGTGATAAAGGAGGTCGCGAGCTGGTCGGACTCCTTCATCTTGATCTAGTGGTAACCGGAGTACGCATCAAGGAAACATAGCAACTCGCACCCCGCGGTGGAATCAACTATTTGGTCAATCCGTGGCAAAGGAAAAGGAACTTTAGGACATGCTTTATTCAAACCGGTATAGTCAATGCACATCCGCCACTTCCCATTCTTTTTCTTAACTAGTACAGGATTAGCGAGCCACACTAGATGAAACACTTCCTTGATGAACCCGGCCTCTAAGAGCTTTCGCAGCTCTTCTCCAATCGCCCGGCGTTTCTCCTCGTCAAACGCAGACGCTGAGAGACCGGCTTGGAGTTGGGCAGGATATCAAGTGAGTGCTCGGTGACTTCCCTCGGAATGCCCGGCATGTCCGCGGGACTCCATGCAAAGATGTCAGCGTTGGCGCGGAGAAAGTCGACGAGCACCACTTCCTATTTCGATTCGAGGGTGGAGCTGACCCTCAACGTCTTACCTTCGGGGGCGCTGGGGTCGATGGGCACGGCCTTGGTGTGCTCCGTGGCCTCGAAGCTGCTGGCGTGCTTGTTGGTGGAGTCGAGGGCCTCGTTGGCCAGCTTCTCCAGGTCCGCCACGAGGGCCTCATCATGCGCGAGTGCCTCAGCGCGCTCACGCACTCGACGTCACACTCGAACGCGTGTTCGAATGAAGGGCCCACCGTGATGACGCCTTTGGGCCCCGGCATCTTGAGCTTCAGGTAAGTGTAGTTCGGGATCGCCATGAACTTGGCGTAGCAGGGCCAGCCAAGGATGGCGTGGTACGCTCCCCGAAACCCCACCACCTCGAAGGTGAGGACTTCCTTACGGAAGTTGCTCGGTGTGCCGAAGCAGACGGGCAGGTCGATCTGCCCGAGAGGCTGGACTCGCTTGCCCGACGCAATGCCGTGAAACGGCGACTCGCTGGGCCGCAGCTTGTCCAAGCCGATCCCCATGAGCTCCAAGGTGGAGGAGTACATGATGTTGAGGCTGCTGCCTCCGTCCATCAACACCTTGGAAAACCGTGTGTTACCGATGATGGGGTCGACAACAAGCGGGTACTGCCCCGGATTGGGGATGTGATCCGGGTGGTCTTCTCGGCCGAAGGAGATCGTCTCCTCCGACCAGTCGAGGTATAACGGCACGGCCAGGTGAACGGAGTAGACCTCTCAACGTTCACGCTTGTGATGCCGTGACGTCATATCGACGGTGGGCCCCTCGAAGATGAAGAACACGTTCTCCACCTCCGGGAAACCATCCTTGCCCCCGTCACTCGCATCCTTCTTGGCGTTGTCCTCCTTCGCGGCGACGCGGCTGTAGTATTTCTTGAGCATGTCGCACTGCTCGAGGGTATGAGCGACAGGGGGTCTTGTGGTACGGGCAGGGCTTCTTCAGCGTGTCGTCGAAGACCCCCCTCGAGGGGGACCTCGAGCCCCCTTGTTGGCGGCGTCGATCGCGTTGACCTCCTCGGAGCCCTCATCTTGTTCCATGGGCTTCTTGCCCTGGTTCTTCTTGCCCTTCTTGCCCTGTTTCTGCTTCTTCGAGGGCTCCTTGGGCTTGCTGCCCTCCGCGGGCGCATCTTCGGCTCGCTTACCTTTCTTGCTGTCGAAGATCGCCCCCACCGCCTCCTCGCCGGAAGCGTAGCTGGTGGCGATATCGAACAGCTCGTTGACGCTGGTGGGAGGGTTCCGCCCCAACTCGCGCACGAGGTCCCGGCAAGTCGTGCCCTCCAAGAAGGCATGCACAACCTCGGACTCGCTGACGCTCGGAAGCTCGGTGCAGCGCTTGGAGAATCGGCGGATGAAGTCCCTCAAGGACTCGCCAGCCTTCTGGGAGCAACCTCAGAGGTCCCAGGAGTTCCCGGGGTGCACATACGTGCCCTGGAAGTTGCCCACGAACATCCTGACCAGGTCGTCCCAGTCGTGGATCTGGTTCGCGGGCAGGTGCTCGAGCCACGTCCGCGCGGAGTCTGCCAGGTGCAGCGGCAAGTTGCGGATGATCATGGCGTCGTCGGTGGCGCCGCCCAGCTGACATGCCAGGCGGTAGTCGTTGAGCCACACCCGGGGGTCCGTCTCCCCCGAGTACTTCTTCACGGTCGTCGGCTGGCGAAAGCGCGGGGGGATCGAGGCCGTGCGGATCGCTTGGCCGAACACACGTGTGCCCGGCGGCTCCGGCGACGGGCTCTTGTCCTCCCGGCTGTCGTATCGCCCGCCGTGCCGCGGGTTGTAGCCGTGCGACGGAGTGGCATCCTGCCTCTTCTTGTTTAGCATGTTGCGGGCGTCGCCGTCGTTGAGCGCACCGCGCGTATCCCGAATCCGCTCTTTGGCAGGGGTCCTCTGGTTGCCTTCGTGGACGGTAGGCGCCCGGTGCGGAGTGTGAACCGATGCCTCCTGGTCCCGTTCGCCCCCACCAGCCTTCGTGGCAGACTGATGGCGCATGCGGGACGCGGAGCTTTCGGATTGCTGCACCGCTGCCTACTCGATGAGGGTCTGCGCCTCGCGGCGCAGGTTACGTCCTTCGGGCGTCGATGGCTCGAGCATGGCCCGAATCAAAGTTGCCGCGGTCACGAGCTTCTGGCTGGCCCTTGCCAGATTTGGCATCTCGTCCACGTCGGCATCGGCGTTGATGCGCTCGCGGGCCACGCGACCCGCAGCGCGCGCTCCCTGGGTCGAGGGGCCGGCTCTGTCCCTCTCGAGCATGGCCTTCAGCTGCCGTAGCTGCTCGCGCTCTGCGTTCAGCTTCGCCTCCAGCTCGCAGAGCTGGGCCATCTGTGCGGCACGCGCAGCGTCAGACGGCGGCGGCGTCACCCCCACCGGCGGGGTCACTGCCACATTGTTGCGGACCGCAGTGTCGCCTGCTCTGCCTCTCTCGCCTTCGCCCTCGCCGAGGACGACTACGAAGCATTCACGAGTGGGATCGTAACCCCCCTCGCTGGAATCGTCGGAGCAGGTGAGGCAGTAAGTTGCTGCAGACTGGAACCGCCTGAAAGCGTCGGGGTCCCGTAATCCGGAGTAGTCCCACTCCGGCGCCCTACACCCGTACCCGTACTCTTCACCGTCGGTGTCGCGGTAGGACTCGTCGGGCGAGGTGATGACAAGGTTCCGGATGGACATGTAGTGGTGGTCCGGAAGGTCCTCGTACGCAGCCAGGTCGGTGCCGGCCGACGAAGAATACGCCAAGGCGGTGCTGCGCATCCCGTGGGGGTATCGCAGCTGCGCAGCCATGGCCCTTTCCGCGGGGCGCGCCGTGGAGTTCGCCGGTGGAAGTGCGCCGCCTTGGTCTACCCCGACAGGTGGGAGCTCGCCGGCTTCGACCCCCTGGGGGAGTCGGCGTTCACCGCTTGGCGTCGCGCCGTGCGCGCTCGCCGTGAGCGCTTCCCCGAACGCTTGCGACGTCGAGGTGGAGGTGGGAACACTGCTGGCATTGGGGCGGCCGACGTCCCGGGCGGCGCCGCCCTGAGCGCGTCCCTGTTGAGGATACGCATGTGGTATCCGTTGCCCGTCGCCTGGTAGTGGATGCTCCCGAACCAGATCTCGAATCCGGTCGGGAACGAGTCGGATTCGCCCCAGGGGGGCCTCTCCGACGTCTGCTCGGTGACGGTCACCATCGAGAGAGCGGGTTGGATGATCACAGCGCAGCCCCCTACCTGGTGCGCCAACTGTCAGTGCCCGGATTAGCACCGGCACCAACTAGTGATTTGCGCTGAGATCAGCTCCTCGATGGTCGGTGCTAGCTAAGATGACATGGGGGTTTATCTTGGTTCCGACCACGCGGCCGTACGTCCAGCAGATGTGCTTTCGCACTTGTATTAGCTTGCACCGGTGGTGCCTGTAGAGGGGGGCTACAAGCACGGTGGGAGAGGAGGAAATTCCCCCTAGTCCCGACTAAGTGATTGAGGCAAGTGCGAATATCTAGAAAAAGATGGCGAGTTGTGCGTGGTGAGCGTGTTGCGTCCCCCCTGCGCAGGAGGCCCTGCCTCTCCCTTTTATAGGCCAAGGGAGGGCAGTTACAGGGGTGCTGCCCAGCAGCCGGCACAGTGGCCGCGTACTAATAAGTATGGTGCCGGCGGTCTTGTTCCGCGCGTCATGGTCTCTGGCGCGAGCTGGTGGCGCCCTCCGGCTTCTGCGGGCGGCGTGGTGGTCACTGTGGCCTGTCCTGCTTTGACTTCGAGGGGCTGCCCCTGCTGGATCGAGGGCCTAACCGCCGAGGGAAGGACCGGAGTTGGTGGCGCGGGACTGCAGTGCGTCACCGACCTGTCCGTACAGTGCCGCGCGTGTTGTCGCACAGTGGCGGGAGTGGTGGCGCAGCGCCGTGGATGGCCGCACAGCGCCCGGGATGGCCATGCGGCGCCGGAGTTGGCGGAGGGGACATGGCGCACGTCGCCCGTACGCCGACGTCAGTCGGGGCGCATGCCCGCTCGTCGTCCGTACACCCTTCGAGGGTGCCCCCATGCCCGTTCGAGGGTCTTGCTGCAGGGGAGGACGGGGCAGGTGGTACAGTGTCAAGGAATGACCCCTGTCTGTCCTCGCAGGACCGCGCGGCACCCGCACAGTGCCGGGGATGGCTACACAGTGGCGGGTTAGGCCGCACTGTGGCGGTGTCAGGCGCTCTGACTATGTCAGGTGCGCGGCGTGGGGGAAGGTTTCCCCTTGACTTTGGCGTCCCGCCGTGGGGCCGGGAATTAAATGCCGCTATCGAGCGGAGCGGGGGCGGTTGCCCGCTCGAGGGGGTCCGAACCCCTCGAGCGAAGCGGAGATCTACTCGAGGGGCCGGGGCCCCCGAGCGAGGCGCAGATCCGCTCGAAGGACTGGAGCCCTCGAGCGAGGCGGAGATCCGCTCGAGGGACTGGAGCCCTAGAGCGAGGCGGCCAAACGGGCCTTCCAGGCCGCTGCTGGGCCGTGGCAGGCTGTGGGCCCGTGCAGTCCTGTGGCCAAGGATAAACAGTCCCTGGGTGGTTTTGCGTTTAACGATGGTGATTATCCCCTTAGTTAGGGGACCCCTAATGACCGTCCCCGACACATACCCTTGGTGAATTTGCTTGTGCACTATAGGGCCCACCGCTGCTCTTCCGACGTGGCACTCAGCGCTGGCCTTGCCTAGCCCTAGCACCCCTTGTGCCGCTGCCTCTGCACTCGAAGGCCCCACTCGCCGCCGGCACAGCCACTGAGCCCGACGCCAGTGCATCCGGCCCACGGCCCACGTGACACCCCAAATCAAATCACTGAGGAATATTATGCAGGGCAAGCGTTCCCTTTTCTGTTTAAGATGCAAATGGCAGCTCGTCCTTGAGATACTCCATCACGAACTCACAATCACAGGAATAGGAGAAATCACTGCCGGGACCTTATCGCCGTTGTGCTTGGCCGTGACGCCTGAACGCGTAACCATGCCACAGCCTCACTGTGCAGCCTCGCCGAGCCTACGCCGCCCCTGACTGGCTAGTCCTTTACTGGGAGAGCACGACGACGCAGGAGCTTGGCGCCTGATTTTACTGCCACTGCCTTGATTTCACTTGTCGTCGACCTCGATTTGGTTTGTTATGTTCATCGCGTGCGTTGCCTGGAGAAGGAAGATAGTTCGGCCGCAAGTACCTGGGTCACGGTACTGATTGGATAACGAAGGGGTAGTGAGGTCCTTTTCTTATTTTTCAAACGTTTTTTTCTTTTTCTTACTTGGTTTAATCTTGCTCCACCTAACAAACGTTCAAAAGAGGGGTAAACAGTAGCTTCAGTCCAAAATAATAGGGGCAAAAACGCAAAGTTGAAAAAAGCGGGGTAAATTCACCATTAAACTTGAGTTTGAGGGCAGAATCACCAAATGCTCTAATTTTTTTCTACATGCCAGAAAAAGAAAAAAATGCTACTTATGCTATATATTAAGACAATTGCAGCTTATCGTAATTTAGGCATGTCCTTATTATTCGACCAATAAGCAACTATTAATTTCCATGTAATCCTGCGTTCTGACAATTATTTTGTTTATGAGTTCGTCCAGCGAGGAACTGGCAGCATGCCATCGTCATCGGTGCCGGTGAGGCCGGATAATGCTGCTGCTGCGACGCCTACGACTGCAAGCAACACATTCCACGTGCTTAACTCTGGCACTGGCGCCGGGAGACATGCGAGCACCGGCGGTGTGTATGCACGGCCTCCGCAAGCCGCCGCGCTGTGTTCGCCACCAGTACGCGCCATCGCCGGTTACGGCTATCCAGCCACCGGCGTCGCCTTCCCGGTGAGCACTCCAAGTGGTGCACTAGGCCCGCAGATGCTGCAACAGCTTATGATGTTGGCTGGCTGGGGTACTACTCGCCCGCTATGGCTCCAGAACTACGCCCACATGTCCCCGCGGGGCCAGCCGCTGCTCCCCTCTCCCTCTCCATCCGCGAGACCCATCCGGCCGCCGTTGTTCGCACCGGGAGCCAGTGGCAGCAGTGTTGGTGCCGGTGGCGCCGTCGCCGTCATCCAGAGCAGTTCCGCCGCCGGTGGTGGCAGCGCAAGCCGCCGCAAACCGCCAAACATGACGCCACTGGAGCTTACCGCTGCCGCTGCCACCGGCATCGGACCAGCTAGCAGGAACAAGGCGTCGGCGGCGGGCGGCAACGCAGATGGCGCGGTGCAACCCCTGCCCCCAGTGCTCGCCATGCCGACGACTGCCGGTGCCCAAGGGAAGGTTGCCGCGGCGGCAAATGGTCGCGTCCGGAACCGCGTGTCCAAGGACAAGGACAACAATCAGCAGGCATCGTTCAAGAAACCGAGGCAGAGGGCTGCCGGCAAGCAGAGGGCAGTCGCGCCTGGCGCTGTCGACAACCAGCCGAACACGGACGTGCAAAGTAACGATCTTCAGATCGTTCCTGTTTCACTGCCGCCGCTGCCAAGCACCGTCAGGAAGAGGAAGCAGAGCGCGTCGGCGGCAGCCTCGGCGAGCGGCAGCAGATGCAACGTGGTCGCCAGGAGGAGCAGCAGCGCGGTGGCGGCGCCGCCGACAAAGAAGCACACCGTCCTGACCTGGCTGATCGACGCCGGCTTCCTGTCCGACAGAGAGAAGGTATTCTACGTCCCAGGGGACGGTGGCGCCGAGAAGGTGGTCTCCGGCGCGGTGACCCGGACGGGCGTGCACTGCAGTTGCTGCGACACTGTCGTGCCGCTTCCGGTGTTCGCGGCCCACGCCGGGCGTGATCCCGGGCAGCGGCCGTGGGAGAAGCTCCTGCTCGTCTCCGGCAACTCTCTGCTGCGGTGCATGCAGGAGGCGTGGGAGAAGGAGAGGGTCAAGATCTTCCAGACGCAGGAGAAGCTGAGAGCCGCGATGGAGCAGGAGCAGGAGAAGAGCTCGCAGGCCAAGAGGAGGCTGCTGGCGAAGCAGAGGAAGGGGGTCCTGGTGAGGATCCTGTCTCCGAAGATGAAGGGGACGTCAGGGGAGAAGGACTCGAGCGACGACGCCTGCGGCGTCTGCGCTGACGGTGGGGAGCTCCTGTGCTGCGACAGCTGCCCCTGTACCTTCCATCCAGAGTGCCTCGCCATCAAGGTTTCTGAATTGCTTTCTTTGTTTTTTTTTCTGATGAATAATAATGTTTTTGGTTACATATTTTCTTTCCATCAGAAAACAATTTGCTGTTTGATTTCAGGTTCCGGAGGGGTCGTGGGCGTGCCACTACTGCCGATGCATGCTGTGCATGGCAAATGATGATCAGGGCCTGTCCACATGCCAACGATGCAGTGGCAAGTGTAAGCATCTCTCCAATTCGCTGCCTCTGAAATTTCTGATGGTGTTCGAGTAACTGATGGCAACTCTTCTGCAGATCATCAGCACTGCCGTCCGTTGCTGAACAGTGGGCACAACATCGGGGCGTACTGCAGCGAAACATGCAAGAAGGTGAGCCATTGCTGTTTATAGTACCTGTTATAGCTTCCAACTACTCAGGTTGACATGTGATGGGCGTCTATATATGAAAGATGGTAATCTGAAATAATGATGAAAATGCACATTTGCGATCTTACAATGCTCAATACATTTTAAATTCAAACAGTTTTTTCTAATCAATCCGTCAACTATTTATACAGACACCTAAAAGTCAAAATATTTCTAAGAATTAAAAAAATTATCTTAGAAGTATTTTTCATTAGAAAATTTATCTTAGAAGTATTTTTCATTAGAAAATTTATCTTTTACCTTTACCAAAATTTGTTACATTTTCTAATGAATGAATTCGATCACATTTCAAATTTATGAGCCAAAGAGTATGTGGGTTCCACATGGGTATTGTGGGTCCCACATAAATAGGGTGTCGATCCCACATGGGTCCTAGCCGAACAATATGTGGACCCCACTTGTGGCCTGACACGAAGGAGCTCCAAACCTAGCAACTTTAGTAGAATAGTAAAAATCCAGACTTTGTTCCTCTAAAAATTTAGTAAGGTCTCTTCTTGTCGAACTGAATGTTTTGTTTTACTAATTTTTCCAGTTGTCTGCCCGGCTGTCAAATATGGTAGGCGTAACAAACCCGACTGAAGATGGTTTCTCATGGACCCTCTTGAAGATTCAGAAAGATGAACCGATCAGTTCCCAGGACATGACTGTCGTTCTTGAGAGCAATCTGAAGCTTGCAGTGGCGCTTGGCGTGATGAATGAGTGCTTTAACCCTGTGAGAGATCGAAGAACTAAGATTGATATGCTTCATCAGGCTGTTTATAGCCTAGGGTAAGTTGACTCATATCAACACTTTGAGCACTAAAGTTACGATGGGATCCAATTCTCTGTGCTAACCTTGATACATCTCATATAAAAAATTACTTAGTTTAATTTAATACTCCTACATATTGAATTGAAACTAGATTTTCTGTGTCACTAAGCATTTTGTCCTTCAACAGGTCAGAATTTAAACGTCTAAGCTATGAAGGATTCTACACCATGATTCTTGAGAAGGATGGAGAAATCATTTCAACAGCCTTACTGAGGTAAATGGTTTCAGAAAGATTAAGACTCTCCCTCGCTTTTTAATCCCCTTGGTAAATTTCAATAGGTTTGTTAAACTGCATGATTGGCTCCGTTTTTTGTATTCTTAAATTGTTTGTCTCTCTCACACACACACGCGCGCGCGCACACACACACACACATATATTGCAACCGATTTTCTTTCTGATGTAAAGATACATAGTACACTTGTATTTCACTGGCGATTTTCTTTCTGCTGTAAAGATTAATACACTTGTATTTCACATGTGATTTTCTTTCTGCTGTAAAGATACATAGTATGGCTGCCTTGTGTCTTTTCAGGTTCCATGGCAAAAAACTGGCGGAGATGCCTTTTGCAGCCACGCTGCCGGCTTACCGGAAACAGGGAATGATGCATCGGCTTGTCAATGCCGTCGAGCAGGTACACAATACGGCCACTAGTATATGGCCGTCATTCATCATGGGCCGCCCTTGTGGTTATTTGGCAGAAAACACATGAGAAACTCTGTTTATTTCCCAGATCAATCAAATTGATCAGCTCAAGTCTTGGTTTGGTCATCAGGTGTTGGCGTCGGTGCAAGTGGAGAGGCTGATGATACCAGCTATCGCTGATCTAGTGGACACATGGAAGAGATCCTTCTCCTTCATGCCTATGGAGCCACAGTTCTGGGAGGAAATCAAGTGGCTGAACATGGTGGTGATCACTGGCACCACCCTGCTCTGCAAACCCATAGCCCTGCAGCAACAACCATCATCACCTCCAGAAGGTACTGGAACCTCACAATAATTCGTCAGTTTCATACTCTATGCGTGCTGCTAACACTATCACATACTCCGTATGTTGTGATGAATCTGAATCCAGTAGCAGCAAGATCCGAGCCATGGTGGCGCAAGTACACGGAGCAGGCGGCGCCACTGACCGACGATGAGCTGGCGTTCCTGGAGATGAAGTCATTCTGCAGCTTCACCGACCTCCTCACCGGCAACATGTCCCTGCACAAGCTGGTCGCTGGCCACTCGTCGTCGGTTCCGTCCGCGTCTCCTGCCGCAGCGCCGCCGACCGGCGGGTGGCGTTCTTGCGGAGAGGAGAGTACGATGGCCTTCCAGCCCACCTTCGTGCACCATGGCAGGAAGTGATGCTGATGCAGATGCCTAGCTGTGCCGGAGCTCAAAAGATCGTGCACACAATCTAGTGTACTTGCTGTCACTCCCTATTTGCACCTGGAGATTCCGTAGGCTGTGGGGAGATTGCATCCCTGTGAATCTGTGATTGGTTGGAGTTGATTTGACATGTGCACTGTACTAGAGTGGATTGGACTGATTGTTTGGGAAAAAAGAGTGGATTGGACCCGTGCTTGAAATTACCGCGCGGGAAGCAGTGGCCGCCATCCCTGTGCACATGACAATATGACATAGGAGTACTGAAGATAAGCATGCGATAGATGGATCAGAAGTTTGCCGAGTGTAACACTCGACGAAGGTTTTGCCGATTGTACTCGGCAAAGTGCATTCGGCATACAAAGACTCGACAAAGACATCTTTGTTGAGTGTTTTCTATCGCGCACTCGGCAAAGATTTTGCCGAGTGCTATATCTGACACTCGGTAAAGATTTTCAAAAAATATTTAAAAAGCGCTCTGCCGGCCACCCTGCCGGTAAGCTGAGTCACTCCTCCACGTCAGCCGCCGTGCTTGCGGGTGCTCCAAGAAGGCTGGGCACCACCGGCCTACGTGCCCCCAGGGAGGCTCGCACACCGCCGGCTGCTATGCCCCCAGGAGGCTCGCTCTTTGTCACGGAAGGCCGAGCCTCGCCGGCCGCCGTGCCCCTTGGATGCTCTCGCGCTGCCGGACGTGCCCCCGGGAGGCTAGCGTGCCGCCGTGGGAGGTCGAGCCTTGCCAGCCGCCGGATGAGGAGAGATAGGGATGAGGAAGGGGTCTTTTCCGGTGGAGAGGAGGAGGACCAATGAGAGCAACATTTGATTGTATTGGATCCGTAACATGACATTTTTGTCGAGTGTCCAAAAAACACTCAGCAAAAAGCTTGTTCGCCGAGTGCCAAAAATAAACACTCGTAAACGTTTTTCTATTTTTCTTTTTTCAAGTTTCTCTAGCTTCTCCTTCTTTTTTTAAACTTAAATTAATATCAATTAATTCAACTAGATCTTGGCAAATTCATTCATAATATTTATTTGATTTTTATACTCATACAATTCAACTATTTTATGCATCTATAGCTCAAATTCAATTTATATCAATAAAATTCTACAATGACACTTAATACATTAAAAATTATCAAATGGTTCAAAAAATTATCAAAAATTCACATGAAGCAATCTTTCTTCTCTATTGCCTATACAAAAAAATTTTGTACTCAAATCACAATTTGACCATCACTTTGACTCAAAATCTTAGTGAATCCTGCTCAACGCTATGATTCTTCCTCTAGTATGCTTCGATTTCTAAACATCGTATGTGAAAAAATGTTCGAAACCTTCTCAAATTTTAACATAGCCTCCATGTATGATCTCATTGCATTATGACAAATCTCATAATTTTGAGACTTTTTTGTTTTTAAAAATTTTAAAAACATACAGCCACACGTTGGTAGTCATGTTTCCTGAACAAGATGTTCGAAATTCCATTTCATTTCATAGGTAAGGCCTCAAACATGGATGAATAATTTGAATATCAGTTTTCGACTCATTTTGTTCTATTATTTAAATCATTTGCAATTCAAATTTGACTTGATTCAAAAATTTGCTTGAAATGTAATTAATTAATGAAATATAGCAAAAAAATACCAAACTTTAACATGGAGTACCACATGTTGTATGTGAAGAGTAGAAAAAAATTTAAGAGGTAAAAAATAATTTATTTGGCGAGTGTAAAAAAACCTTATGCAAATTTGCTTATTTACCCAGTGTTAGAAGAAAACACTCGGCAAAGAGCTTATTTGCCGAGTGAAAAAACACTTGGCAAACATTCCCTGTTTGCCGAGTTTTTTTTGTTGAGTGTTTTTGATGCAACACTCAGACAAAAAAGTTGTTTGCCAAGTGGTCGAAGGATTGCACTCGGCAAACCTTCTGGTAGCAGGGGATTTCCCATCGTGGTGGTGCTTATACGCAGGTGGTTTACTTGGAGAACCCGGACACCGGCTTGGTCACCGCCAACAAGTACGACTAAACGGTGGTGGCAGTCGGGGAGGCGCCGTACGCGGAGGTGGCAGGCGACAACCGGGCCCTACCAAAGTTTTGGAGGCCCTGGTGCAAAATTCGAAATGAGGTCTATATTTATTGGAAATATAATCGATAACGTTTTTGGATTATCCTCGCAAAAAAGATAATGTCTTTGGATTAGGTCACATATAACTTCATGTGTAGCTATTGGACTCGTAATTTCTAATAACTCTAAAACACATGAAACAATAATGACCTTTCTATTTCACGATTGATAAATAGAACAAAACCAAATTTAATAATAAAGATGGAGTTTATGATAACCAATAAAGAAGGAAAATTTGACTTAATATTGAACTTGCAAATGTGATGACCCTGTAAGTTAATACTCCACGCATCCATAAGATGACTAGACTCTAGACACACTCTAATTGAGAAATAAGAAATTAGATGAGAGTGGAGAGGGTGCGACTTTAGAACAGGAATCGAATCATGGTAAAACACTGATCAGATGATAAAAATACAAGGTAGGCTCATCAGAATTAGTAATCTAATACAAGGTAGGCACACACCATCATCATCTCATTCATCATCAAGCCAGGCGCCTCTCTAGATCCTTAATTTTAATTGGTCATGTCACGTTGTTGGCTTGTTTTGCCAGGCGCAGGGCACGCGCGGAACACGCGACGCCACGGGCCATCCCGTGCCAAGGCAAAACCGCAAATTATTCGTCAGACCTAGTATACTCTCCCAGCCGTCTTGAGGTAGACCCATCGAAATTAATGGTCCGCCCGTCATCGACTCGATAACAAACCGTAACGAACAAGGCAGGTGTACGTACTTGATCTAGCGTCTCACCGATCAAGATCGCGATCGTCACCAGCACCGCCCCCTTATCTTGTTCTCACGCGGTAAATAATATATGGCAGCGGAGCTTGCACGACGGCGCGCGCGCGATCACGCATGTCGACATGCATGGACTACTGCAGGTTGTTTTGAAAAGGGCAAGGGACGTCTCTACTACAAGAAATGGGAAAGAAAGTGTCCTCATTGATCGGACGATGACGCGCCTATTGACGGGAAATAATAATACCTGCTGCTGGTAGCTTCAATATTTCTTTTTCTAAAAAGAAACAACACTACATTTTGGAATAGCATGAAGGCTGCGAAAGGGCCTGTAGTCTAGAAGTTACAAGAGCTTCGGTAGCACCTCAGGTCCTGAGTTCGACTCTCTGTGGGAGCGAATTTATCAGGATTTAACGGCATTTGTGCTTTCAGTGGTAGGCGACGTTCCCGTCAACAGCGAGGCGCCTGTGATGACTTCGTCAACCTTGAGGATTTGCCGGCCTAGTCTTTGAAGATGCTCCTAGGGGTAGGATTTGCGCACGTGTGTTCAAAGGGATGAGTGTGCGTGTGTTGTGAGTGTGTCCGATGTACTGGGTATTCAAAAAAATAACACAAAAGCCAACACATAAGATAATTTTTTTAAGACAGAGGTACAAATATAGTTTTCATGTTTGAACTAAATGTTAAAAATATCAATCAAATTACGTTTTATAAGTTCGACATGGCTTTTCTCAAATATAGAAATATTTTCTTGACCGGACAAAGTATTGATTTGACATTCAGTAGTTTAATTGTCAGGTTATGACCACATCTCATCACAATGATAGCTTGAACGGCTAATATATCGAGTAACTTAATTACTTCTCCCACGTTGAAATTGTGGGCAGTGTCGTCACTCATAGTAACCGACTAACCGTACCTGTCGTCCAGATTGCTTTAAAATGAAGAAAATGTCATCTTTTCTTTTTTTATCTATAAAGAGCGAGTTTTTTAAAAACTTTTCACACCCAATTCGAGCTCGTCTTACTCCTCATGCCGGACCCACCTGTCATATATTTGAGGAGTAGATAGAGTGGAAGACTCATAAAAATCGTAATTTGGAGAGCGTTTCTGTCAAAACCACAATATTTTTGTCACCCAACATCACTTTACCCACCTTGTGTACCCACGTCGGACCCACCCATGCCGCATCTACGTCCAAATATATCCAGGCCTATCCGGTATCTCTTGGAAAAAAGAAACCGCGTCGCTCCGTCGTCCTCGTGCGGGCGACGCGGGCGACGGGAAACCCTAGCCACCGCCGCCCCTCCCCCGCGGCCTCTCCCGTCGCGCCGCCGCCTGAGCGGGCCGCCTGCAGGTCGTGCGGCTCACGGTGAAGGTGGTGGTGTGGCCAGCTCCCCTGCTTCTTCGGCTGGTAAGTGCGGGTGCGGCCGTCTCGGCTTCCCAGAGAGAGCTCGCCGGCGAAGGACGCCCTCCGCGGCGGCGGGTGGCTGGTGGCCCCAGATCCAGCGATGCCCCAGCCGGATCCGGTGTCTGCGTGGTAGGGCACGCGCCTGTGCGTGGGAGGGGCGGCGACAGCGGCGGCTGCGGTCGGCGCAGACGGCCTGGCGGCGGCTGTAGCCAGCGTGTGACGACGGCGACGGCAAACGTGTGGAGGTGCGCAGGGGAGGCGGCTGCGACCGGTGTGATGGCATCAGCGGTGGCTGTGGCCGACTGTCGCTGGTTCTGCCTGATCCGGGTCATGGCTGGCCAAGGCTAGTCGCGGCAGGTTGTGGCCTGGTTGTGGCTGGCCGGTCAGGGCTGGCCGCGGCTGGCTGTGGCCTAGTTGTGGCTGGCCGCTCCTGGCTGGCTGTGGCTGGCCGCGGCCGGCTGTGGCCTGGCTTTGGCCAGCTGGAGCGTGCGGGCAGCGGGCGCTTCGACAAGATGGTGGTGCTCCTCCTCGACGGCGATGCTGGTCTGGGTGCCACCTTGGTGGTGGAATCGGGGGCTGTCAGGTGCTTGCTGGTGGTGTCTTGGTGGCGTCTCGGGCTATGCCGGGCTTTTCCTGGTTGAGGTGTCGTCGTTGCAGCGGGTTCCTGTCATTGGTCGAGAGCGTGCGGCAGGAATGGTGATGGTCCGGGCGTAAGCCTCCATTATCGGTGGCAATGGTGGCGGCGCCCTTGGGGCGTCGCTTTCCCTGTTGAGGGCACTATTGAGGGTTACCATGTTCTTTCAGCACGGGGATCTCAGGGTGAAAACCTAGTTCCTTGTGGATGTGCGACGACAGCGCCGTTGGCGTCGTACCCTTCTTGGAGGTGCCGCATCTGGAGACCCATCTCAACCTGTGGTAGTGGTGCTGGTCGGCTGGTGGTGTTTCCTGTGCGTTGTGGCTGTGGTGGTGCGCTTGGTCTGTGTCGGCATGGAGGTGCGGAGGGCCCATGGGGGTGTAGCCTCGGGGTGGCGAGCTTGGTGCAGTTGTGATCTCGGAGATGGCTGAGCGGAGGTGTTACTTTCTTAGCAGTCTCAGATATTCGAGTCCTTGGCAGAGAGTGAGGCGGTGGATGAGGCGAGCCCCCCACACAGAGTGGCCATGTTCGGTGGTTTCATTGGTGCTACGACGGGAGTGTTCTGCCGAAGCAATGTCGGAGTAGAGATATCGACGACCATGTGTGCGCAGCTTGAAGGTGATAGCTTATGGTGGAGGAGTTCAGGTGGCCACTTGAGCGTGCAACGGGTTGCGGCTTTGGCCGTGGCACAGCGTTGGCGACGATGGTGCGGGCTGTGGCGGCTTCTTTGGCTCTTCTCCCAGGCTGTGGTGGTGTAGGGTCTTGTAGTGTGCGTTGTTTGCGTGCGTTGTTTGTGTGTGATGGTGTTCGCTTCGTCGTGTGATGTACAATTTCTGCTTCTTCTTAAATGATATGGCAGTGCTCCTGCCTTTAACTTTTTTAAAAATCCAGGTGTATCCCGGCACGGGTCCGGTGGGTACCGGTCCCCCGCCGCATCCGAAATTATTGTGGTTCAAGCAGTTGCTGGCATCTCTTAGCGTCGATCACTTAAGAACAGATTTCGAATCCATCCTTAGCGTCAGCGCTAGAAATGCTTGTTGGCATTTCTTAACGTCACCACTAACGACGTCGAGTTAGCGTGAACATCAAGACTTGTCAAAGGTAAATCTAAACGATCATGAATGAATCCGCAAGCGCACAGATAAACCATTGTAGTATTTCCCCAAGGAAGGAGAATATTCTAAGGGTATCGTATCCGTGGAAGGCAATGGCGGATATCATAGACTTATGCTTTTGCACTGAATGTAAACCAAGAGATAGATATAGGAAACAACAACTCAAAGGCAGGGGTAAGATAAAAGATATGATAGGGTAGTGTGACACACACTCAGATCTACCTCTACTCTAGTACTCTACGACATAGGGGGAACATACAAGTTAGCTCTAGGTTCTAATGTACTAAACATACAAAGCTAGAAGATACAAGAGATAGGAATGAAACATTGCATGAGAGGGTAAGGTTCAGCACCCAGGTACAAACAGGGAGATAGCCCGCGATGACCAGCACTCTGCGAAACTATACTTTAGACTCCTACAGCAATACCCCAGCGCGGAGGGTTCCAAAGGGTCCAACAGCTGTCACCACTGTGGCCTACCTCTATCGTTATGGGGGGTATGGTCATAACTAACGTAGCCACACAATCCAGGCACCATGCCTGCGCTACTACTAGACTTCACCCGGCCCGGGCTATTGTGACCCAGGGTGAGAGCCACCAGAAGACTGGTCAACTTAGACCGAGTACCGTAGCTTGAACACAAACCTCATGCTACACTATCATGCCATCTAACAAGATCAACTAAGGCTAGACATACGAACGGATACGAACTCTCTTATGTCTAGTCAACAAGATCAAAGGGTCGTGTTCATGAAGAACACGAGCCTCTAACTTATGAACAAACACATAAGGAATGAGTTTATCATCCTTCAAGTGGATCAAAAGGTAGTGTTCACGAAGAACACAAGCCTCTAAATGATGAACAAGAGATGAACTCAAGAACATATCAAGCATATGATCTACCATGACTTTATATGAAATAGTTGATAACTGAAGTAGATCAAAGTCATACAATGAAATAAAGATAAAAGAGAACTCATACCTAGACTCCAAAGTAGACTTGGAACCTAAATAAGAGCTACTCTAGCCTACCCCCTAGCCTTGGAGACTAAAAGTGAGAGGAGAATGAGAGAGTGGTGTGTGTGAAATGGGAGCCCCTCCCATTCTATTTATAGGCAAGGAGGAGGCTTGCCTCGGGCACCAAATGGCCTCAAAACACCTGGGAGTGAAGCAAGTGACCAATGAGCGAGTGACACGTGGAGGGACGAGATGGGGCGGCCCTAAGGCGGTTTGGCCGATCCTAGGATCGGCCGGCCCCCTAGGCCCCCCACTCGGGGTGGTTTCCCTCTGGGTGGCTGCCCTGTGGGCCCTCTGATCCATCCCCGGTGCATGGCTTGTTTTGGTATCCGAGGTTGGCCTCTTGATCCATGTGAAGTCCATGTGGCACTCTCTGATTTGTCGATGAGTGCCTTCCTTGGATCAGTGACGTGGATTGTCATGTGTTTCCTTGGTGGCAGCCACCTCCTCAGCTGAGTTGGCATGGTTCTTCCATAGAAGGTGGGTTTCCATTTCTTTTAATGGTTATTTCACCTACATACAAATAACCTCCAAAGACAAGTGGAACTATATTATTCAAACCAAAATGCAAGTAGATAATGCATATACCTCCATTTATGTGAGAATATTGATGGCTGAAAGTAGTTCTTAACAGCCGTCAACAGCAGTCCTTCCACCGCCGCACTGTGCCGCCGCCTTCGACCCTCACGCTGCTGCCGCTTGGACCTCACCGCCGTTGACGGAAGGATGCCCATGTGCTCCACCTGCTCACCATGAATGGATTCGGCGAGGGAGAACCTGACGATACTGGAGGAGCGGCTCAGGGGGAAGAAGAAGAGGTCCCTCAGCGGCGATTCCATCGGCCTTGCGGACATAGCCGGCGACGGGATCAGCGTGTGTATGGAATCAGATGCTTGTAGCCTAAGAGGGGGAGGGGGTGAATTAGGCAACTTAAAACCTTAAGCCTAGGGTTATCACTATTTGCTCAAAACATAAACTAAAACATACTACCTAGATGTGCAACTACGGTTGTTCTAGTGTCCCATCCCAAAACAAGTTTTGCAACCTATAGCCCAACCTAGCAAGATACTACTCTAGGAATGTAAAGACAAGCAAGGATTGCAAGAATGTAATGCAGAAACGTAAAGGAGGATGAGAGGAAGCAAACTCTTGACACACAATTTATCCCGTGGTATCGGTAGGCACTAAGCCACCCCTAGTCCACGTTGTTGAAGCACTCCACACAAGAGTATTGCTTCCCGGTCACCAAGTCTCTCCCAAGAGCACCACTTGACTTGCCACTTGGGCTCGGCCACAAAGGTACTCGCCAAGCTCTCTTGGTCATCTTGATGTCGTCTCCACTAAGGAGCTTCTCCACCAAGGAAGAGGGTCTCCACGTCTCCCGAAAAAGTGTCCTCGCCGCTCCACACCAAGCCGGAGGGTCAAAAATGATTAATGGAGAGCCACTTAGGCTCCAAGGCTTCCGCCGCACCTTGTACAGCTTGATCCACTCAAGAATCACCTCACAAGGTAGGCACACCTTGCACTCACTCAACTCTAAGCTAACCTAGCACTAAGCACACACACCAAGCATGTGCAAAGCCTTTGGATGTTCACTTAAGCACTAGCATGACATGGATATGATCTCCAATGTGTCTTGGACTCCTCTGCACTTCCACATACTCCAGCAAGCTCAAATGACAGGGTGGAAGGGGTATAAATAGCCCAAGCCAACAAACTAGTCGTTGGCCAAAAGCTGCTGAGAAATGTACCATCGGATGATCCGACGCTACGCTTTTCCAGGGCGTCAGTTCATCTGGTGCTACTAGCCGTTGGCCTTCCACCTCACTTGACTGTTGACACAAATCATCCTGCGCATTGACCAATACACCATCAGTTCATCCGGTGCTGAAGACTCCGCGGCCAAAACCTCTCTGTTAGCTTCTTTAGTGCCATCGGATGAACCGCTGCTCAAACCCTTGTAACCATCGGTTCATCCGGTGCTGAAGAGCTCTGACTTCGGCCGTCTCTGTCTTAATCAAACTGATCATCGGATAGACCGACGGCTCCTACAAATGGACCGTCAGTTCATCCAATGCTACTGACCCAACTGCTTCTTCTCCAGGACTTCATCCAGCGCAACTAAAAAGCATACCGTCGGTTCATCCGACGGTCTGTGTAAACTGAGTCTTCTTCATGTAGTGTACCAGTTCATTCAACCATTTCACCGACGCCGTCTTCCAAGATACCGTCGGTTCATCCGATGGTGTCATTTCTTCTCTTCTTCTTCTACTGTTTGTAGCCTCAAAATCTTCTCATTTTGGCATGTGGCATTTTTGCATACTCGGGACCTAGAAATGTCTACTAAGACACGCTCAACAATATGGTTAGTCCCATTGATTATGTTGTCAGTAACCACCAAAATCAAACTTGAACAAATGGCATATGAGGCCATGTTCGCTACAACATGCTCGAGGAGGTTGTCGTGGAGCAACGAGGAGCACCCCGCCCTACCGCTGGGGGGACGAGTACCTCGCCGATGAAGCCAAGGAGAGCCTGCTGCGGACAGGGACCAACCGCTTGCCCACGTCTCCGCGATCAGGGAAAAGTACGTCTAGGTTGCCAAATCCATGGTGACACCGAACTGATCATCTTGGACTCTTGTATCATGGTGACGGTGACATCTATCTGCTGTTTCTTAAGTGTTAGAAATAAAGGGCCACACTGTCTCTCTTGGGTGTGTTCTTGTGTGCATGGAACTCAAAGCATCATCTGATAAAGGTGTGCGGTGAAGGATTCTCATTCTAATTTTCTTTGCATGATGCCATGATGTTGCACTTCGTGTATAAACTATATAGGGAATATGTTCATCAGTTTGTTATATGGAGCCTAGAATGAGATATAAAGTAAATATTGTTATTAGGAGTAGCATTGTTAGCACACTTCAGTCAACCACATGTTGGTTTGAATTCAGACCACTCTCCCTCATTTACTGATAAAATTCAGTTATTTAGTAATCATGCTCAGTTTATTTTTTTTAATTGGGATGCTGGTGCAGTTTAGCAAGTAATATGATGTTTTAGTTCATTATACTGATAGTGTAGGCCTTAAATTTAAGAAATATTGTAATGCTGATAATACTGTTGGGATAAATGGCAGCAGCAATATACCAATTTAATCTCTCATCTTGTGATGACCAATGAGGATAACATGTACCAACAGATATGCAGCGGAATAATATAAATCACATGCACAAAAGACACAAAGATTTACGTGGGAAACCTCCTCAAGGTGAGGAGTAAAACCCACGGGACGGACCACTCCAAGCTTCCACTATAATCAACAAATGGTTACAAGGAGTCTTCTCTAGGACCTCTAGAGGATTACACCAGCAGCAACGCATTCACCATAATTCAACTAGTCATTTGTAACAACAACAACCACTTAGCAGGAGGAACTACTCTGAAACAGAGAATACACAGATTCTGTCCCCTTGGTAATCAGTCCATATCTCACAAACTACAGATCCCCTGTGCACAAATTTTGGTAGGATTGTGATACCAGGAGTCCTCAGACCACTGACAAAATTTTAGCTCAATCGGACACCGTTTGACCACCCAAACAGATCATCTACCGAAACTGTTCTGTGCTGAAACTGCAGTCACCCGAACTGACAGAACCTACCCCAAATCTGATGCTCTGCTGAACCAAACCTCAAACCAACTGACCAAATCGAAGTACTCTAAGTGTAGAATAAGCTCACCAAGTTTGGCATGAATCTAAGCACGTTTGAGCCTCCGATCACAAGTTTGAGTCAGATCTGCCCAGAGCCACCAAATCTGGACAGATTTGCTTCTCCTTCTTCTTCCTCTCCTCTCTTGGTTGTGTTGTGTGTGTGCTGCTCCCCCCTCTCTCTCAAGTGGCATCCAGCACTTGGGAAAGATGAGGGTTAGGGTTTTCTTGCTTGCACTCCCTCTCAAGGAGCAATCTCAACAATTGATTCAAGCACTAGATCAATGCTGCACAAGCACTTGGGCTTGTGGGCTGTTTTCTTGAGTTGCTGGGCTCCAAATCATCCTCCATGTGGAGGGATAGCCCAACAAACTCCCCCTCCCGACATCATGGAGGGTCTCACTGCCTTCCAGCAGCCATGCCAGCAATCAGGCAGCAAACTTTGAGCTTTTGCTTCGTCACCACTTTGGTCAACATATCAGCCCCATTATCATTTGTGTGAACTTTCTCAAGCCGCATTTTCTTAGAATTCAACATATCTCGAATCCAATGATAACGCACATCAATATGCTTTGACCTTGCATGAAAACTTGTATTCTTACTCAAGTGTTTAACACTTTGATTGTCACAAAACAACACATACTTGCCTTGATGAAATCCAAGTTCACAGACGAACTTTTTCAGCCACAATAGCTCTTTGCTTGCCTCTATTACTGCAATGAATTCAGCTTCAGTTGTAGACAATGCAACACATTTTTGCAACTTGCTTTGCCATGACACAGCACTCCCTGCATAGGTAACAAAATACCCTGAAGTAGACTTCCTGCTTTCAACATTCCCGGCCAAATCAGCATCTGTGTATCCAACCAACAAAGGTTCACTTCTCCCAAAACAAAGTTTCAGATTAGTGCTACCCCGGAGATACCTCAAAATCCACTTCACAGCTTCCCAATGCGGTCTTCCTGTATTAGACATAAATCTACTCACAGTACTAACTGCATAAATCTACTCACAGTACTAACTGCATGAGCAATGTCAGGCCTTGTACACACCATGACATACATCAAACTTCCAATTGCTGATGCATAAGGAACATGCTGCATTTCCTTCTTCTTCTCACCAGTAGTTGGGCATTGCTTCTTGCTTAACTTGAAATGAGCTGCAAGTGGACAGCTCACAGCTTTTGCATTGTCCATTCTGAATTTGCAAAGTACTTTCTCAATATACTTCTCTTGAGACAAGCACAACTTGTTTGAGTTTCTGTCTCTCTCAATTCTCATCTCGAGAATTTGCTTTGCTGACCCCAAGTCTTTCATGGCAAAAGACTTGCTCAACTGTTTCTTCATTGCTGCAATCCTAGAGACATTCCTGCCAACAATCAAGATATCATCAACATAGAGCAACAATATGATGAAATCATCACTTGAGAATCTTTGATAGAAAACACAATGGTCTGAGCTACTCTTCTTGTAGCCTTGCTTCCCCATAACTGAATCAAATTTCAAATACCATTGTCTTGGTGCTTGTTTAAGGCCATAAAGACTCTTTTTCAGTTTGCACACATAGTCTTCTTTGCCTTTCACAAGAAACCCCTCAGGCTGCTCCATGCAGATCTCTTCCTCCAAATCACCATGAAGGAAAGTTGTCTTCACATCCATTTGCTCAACCTCCAAGTTGAGGCTAGCTGCCAAGCCAAGGATCACTCTAATTGATGTCATTTTTACCACCGGAGAAAAGATTTCACCGAAATCAACACATTTCTTCTGGCTGAATCCTTTCACAACGAGCCTGACCTTGTACCTTGGATGTGGCGTGTGCTCTTCTTGCTTGATTCTGTAGACCCACTTATTTTTCAAAACTCTCTTGCCCTTAGGCAACTTCACCAACTCATAAGTATGATTCTTATGCAATGAATCCATTTCTTCTTGCATAGCTTTCATCCACTCCTTCTTGTACTCATCTTCCATTGCATCTGCAAAACACTCAGGTTCTGAACCATCAGATAGCAACACCACATACTGATTTGAAGGATACCTAGTGGAAGGAACTCGATCTCTACTAGATCTTCTGAGTGGAGGTGTTGGTGGATCTTCTGGTACTGGTGGCTGCTGATCCGGATCATCAATTTCAGCATCAAACTCTTGTTGTTGGGGAGCATTTTCATCACTTGTACCATGCACTTCATCTTGTGCATCATCTGCAACATCATTTTCAGCATGTACTGGAGCTGGAGTTGCAGAAACTGGGTCTAAATCAACCAATGGATCTTGCTGAGAGATGTGCACCTTTGTCTTCATAATATCCTCAATTGTTTGATCTTCAACAAACACAACATCACAGCTTCTCACAATCTTCTTTGCAATTGGATCAAATAGTTTATAGCCAAACTCATCCAATCCATAGCCAAGGAAGATACACTGTCGTGTCTTAGCATCAAGTTTCAACCTTTCATCTTGAGGAATATGAACAAAGGCCTTGCACCCAAACACTTTTAGGTGATCATAAGAGACGTCCTTGTTATACCAAACCCTGTTAGGAACATCTCCCTGCAAAGGATAAGATGGTGAGAGGTTAATAAGATAAATTGCAGTCATTAAAGCCTCACCCCAATAATTCTTAGGTAGCTTTGCATGTGACAGCATGCATCTCACTCTCTCCACAATTGTTCTGTTCATCCTCTCAGCAATACCATTCAGCTGTGGCCCAATATACTCGCCTCCATTATCAGTGCGAATGCACTTGATCTTCTTCTTAGTTTCTCTCTCAACTGAGGCTTGGAATTACTTGAATACACCTAGCACCTGATCTTTGGTCTTCAAGGGAAAAGCTCAAACTTTTCTAGAGAAATCATCAATGAAAGTGACAAAGTACTTAGCACCACCTATTGATCTTACTGATATTTTGCAAACATCAGAATGCACCAAGTCCAGTAACTCTGGCTTCTTGTGAGGAGGTAGACCCTTGAAAGCAACCCTGTGCTGCTTCCCAGCTAGGCAATCTGCACACTTCTTCAAATGTACACCTTTCATCCCTTTCAAGAGATTTTTCTTCACTAGCACAGTCATCTCCTTCTCACTCATGTGCCCAAGTCTCTTATGCCATAGAACACAAGTGTCTTCTTTCTCTAATGCATTGATAGAAACACTAGAGAGGTTAGCAGAAACATGGTACAAAAGTGGAACTCGGTTACCTTTTGCAACTACCATGCTACCCTTGGTGAACTTGTACTGTCCATCTCCAAATCTGCTAGAATACCCATCTTCATCAAGCAATCCAACTGAAAAAATGTTGAGCCGGAGTGCCTCAACATGCCTCACAGACTTGAGGACCAATTTAGTACCATTTGCAGTCTCCAAATGCACATCTCCCTTTCCAATGATGGCTGCCCTATCATTGTTGCCCATCTTCACAACACCAAAATCATCTGCTGTATAGTTTGTGAAGTACTCCCTGTGAGATGTAGCATGTATGGTAGCACCGCTGTCCGATATCCAAATTATCTCATCACCATTCACATGATTGATGGCTGCATCATCAGAAGCTATAGTGATCTGCTCAACAGTGAAATAAGAACTACCCTCATTACCTTCATTTTCAGCAGCAATGACAATCACCATCTCCTCAACTGCTGAAGTAATACGGCCAGCATCACTGTCACTATCACTATCTTGCTTCTGAGCTTCCTTCTTTTTCTTACCCTTCTCTTTTTTCCATTTGCGGCATTACCACTTTTTGTGTCCCTTATCATGGCAGTAATAACACACAATTTCGGTGTTTCTTCCCCTCGACTTGCTTCTACTTTTAGTTGCACCTTTCTTCGGACCTCGACTCTTGCTTCTCCCCCGTGACTCAGTGACTAGCATCTCAAAATGAGAGGAGCAAGTTCCCTTTTCAGCAATCCTTCTGGTTTCTTCATTTAACACCTTTGTCTTGACAAGGTTCCAAGTAACAATACCATTAGGAGCTGAATTGCACAAAGTGACTTTCAAAGTCTCCCAAGTGTCCCGCAATGAGCCAAGTAGCAGCAAGGCTCGAACCTCATCCTCAAATGTGATTCCCATGGAAGATAGCTGATTAATAATGCCTTGAAATGCATTCACATGATCAGCCACAGGAGCACCCTCTCGGTACCTCAGATTCATCAATTGCTTGATCAAGAACATCTTGTTAGTACCTTCTTTTCGGGCATACAACTCCTATAATTTCTGCCATAAGGTACGTGCATGTGTCTCCTCACCGATATGGTTCAAAACATTGTCATCAACCCATTGTCGAATGAACCCATAAGCTTGACGATGAAGAACTCGTCATTCATCTTCAGATTTATCATCTGGTTTTGCCTCTGCAAACACTGGCTTCCAATACTCCTTGACATAGATTAAATCCTCCATCTTGCCCTTCCAAGCTTAGTAATTTGTACCATTCAATAAGATCATTCTGCTGGTATTTGTTTCCATCTTCAACACAAGGCAAATCAGCAAGTTAATCAAGTTGAATGCAAGTTGAAATTAAACTGAACCAAATGCTCTTGATACCACTCTGTTGGGATAAATGGTAGCAGCAATATACCAATTTAATCCCTCATCTTGTGATGACCAATGAGGATAACATGTACCAACAGATATGCAGCGGAATAATATAAATCACATGCACAAAAGACACAAAAATTTACGTGGGAAACCTCCTCAAGTTGAGGAGTAAAACCCACGGGACGGACCACTCCAAGCTTCCACTATAATCAACAAATGGTTACAAGAAGTCTTCTCTAGGACCTTTAGAGGATTACACCAGCAGCAACACATTCACCATAATGCAACAACAACCACTTAGCAGGAGGAACTACTCCGAAACAGAGAATACACAGATTCTGTCCCCTTCGGTAATCAGTCCGTATCTCACAAACTACAGATCCCATTCGCACAAATTTTGGTAGGATTGTGATTCCACGAGTCCTCAGACCACTGACAAATTTCAGCTCAATCGGACACCATTTGACCACCCAAACAGATCATCTACCGAAACTGCTCTGTGCTGAAACTGCAGTTACCCGAACTGACAGAACCGACTCCAAATCTGATGCTCTACTGAACCAAACCTCAAACCAACTGACTAGATCGAAGTACTCTAAGTGTAGAACGAGCTCACCAAGTTTGGTGCGAATCCAAGCATGTTTTAGCCTCCGATCACAAGTTTGAGTCAGATCTGCCCGGAGCCACCAAATCTAGACAGATTTGCTTCTCCTTCTTCTTCCTCTCCTCTCTTAATTGTGTTGTGTGTGTGCTGCTCCCCCTCTCTCTCAAGTGGCGTCCAGCACCTGGGAAAGATGAGGGCTAGGATTTTCTTGCTTGCACTCCCTCTCAAGGAGCAATCTCAACCATTGATTCAAGCACTAGATCAATGGTGCACAAGCACTTGGGCTTGTGGGCTGTTTTCTTGAGTTGCTGGGCTCCAAATCATCCTCCATGTGGAGGGATAGCCTAGCAAATACCCCTTTGGAAAAATATGGACCACCAAATAATAAGCCGATGCTCTGCAATGCATGTAGCTTCAAGATCCAAAACGAAGAGTCCGTTGGCAAAATACACCTCGATGGATCATAAGTATGAGTTTCTTGTAATATACAAAATAACTTTTTTATGTAAAAAAGTTGAGAAACAGGCTCCCCACTTAAATTTGTATGTCAGCATACCTTTAATTAAGTCATATCCTTATTGTGATCGGCTTGCATTGATTTAACTTGTTTACATTAAACCATCATGGCCACATATACAATACTCGCGGCATCTTTGATTTCTTATATGGACACGGCTCTGCACCAACTGTGATTCTCAAATCATATACGGTTCTTTCTCGACTCAGACACCCCTTCCACCACTCCAGTCGGCGGCGGCTGTCACGCCACTGCACCGCTTCTGCTCGTCCCCCGTCCTCCCTAATTCCATGGGTATGGCGCTACCGTGTCGCCTCGCCTCTGTCGCCAATCCTTTCTCTTTAAGGTTTGATGACCAATAAACCCCCAACCCCAACCCCAGCAATCACTAACCCCTAACCTCGGCTCGCTATCCAAAATAAAATCCAAATTCATAAGACCGTCCACTCCACCATTGGTGGCATCATCGCCGACGGTCACTCCACCCACCAAAGAGAGAGGGAGAGAGGGAAGGCGACCCACCGTTGCCGTCCTAGCTCCGTCAGGTTGTCGCCTTGGTTCTGCTGCGCGTGTGGAGAGAGGGTGCTGGTGGGAGCAAGAGAGTTTGAGAGATGACAGCCAGAGATGCGGGGAGAGGCGGGAGCGAGAGCGAGAAATCAAATCCGCGGTCGTGCGTTCCGCGCGAGCGGTCTGACGCGGTCCGATCGGAGTCCGGCGCTCCCCCACGTACCCGTGCATTCTTTTTTTTCTTTTTTTTGGAAAATCAATCCTTTACGCGGAGCTAGCGGTTCGCCGGGGTCCTGCACTTCCCACGTGGATGGACCCCACATGTTTCCCCTCTTTTTTCCTTTCATTTTTCTTTTTCTTTTTTTCTTCAGTCAACAAATTATATTTTGCATAAGTTATAAGCACAACTTGTCGGTACATAAAAAATTATGGACATAACTCGTCGTTTACTGAAAAAGTTATACACACAATTTGTTGTTAGGAAAAAAATTATACACACAAGTTATCCTTCAAACAATTGTGCATACAAGTTATATGCCTAAGTTCCGCGTGCTATCAAACTTATGCTTTAATATTATCTGACAAAAATTTATAGTTCGCAGTTATGTGTCGAAGTTTTGTGTATAAGTTCCAAACCAAAAATGGAAAGATAAAACTGATGTTTGAAAAAGGTACGTGTATAATATTTTTCAAAAAATTATATGCACAAGTTGTATGCATAAATTCTGCACGCCGTGTCAAAGTTGTACTTAAAAATTATGTGCATAACTTGTTGTTACGAAAAAATTTATGTGCATAAATTTTTGTTACGAAAATATTTATATGTATAATTTTATCTTAATAAAAAGTTAGACATCTAAATCGCTTTGCAAGAGTCGTGCAGTGCGCCACTTACGAAAACGTCTTCTAAAGAAAATCCTTTTAAAGAAAAGAATGGATACGGAGCACTCTAGTATCTAAAAGCAGCAGCTAGACTAATTTAAAAAAGGAAAAAAAAGCTCTACCCTATGGCAGCTGGCCGCAGCTAGTTGTCGGAAACCGATCGTTACGCGCGCGCGTCAATTAGCAAGACCCGAGCGAGAGAGTCAAGAGATGAGAGCCAAAGAGACGTGAGGAGAGGCTAAGCGTGAGCCCCACCGGCTGTAATTTTGTAAAACAAAAAAAACAAGCTGGTGCCGTGAAGTCTTTTACCTTCTTATTTTGTTCCGGAAACAAGCTGGTCCTTTCCTATGCTGCCCCGTCACAGACATGGACACTACATTACATAACGCCCCGCAAAACGAACACGATCGATCGCGTGATGCCCTCGTCGACCCTTCCAGCCGTGACGGAGGTGGCGGCGCCTCTTCCTCGCCGGCGCCGGCGCCAGCGCCGGCCGCCGGAACCTGCAGTGCCGGACTGGGCGGGGCTTCCACCGGAACTCATCTCCTGCATCCTCCACAGTCTCGACCCGTTCCAGACAGTGGCGGAGCTAGCGGCTTTTGACGCCTAAGGCAGTTTAGATAGCACTTAAACCACTCATGGTAACCATATAAATGCTTAAAATGCATGATTTAAACTAGTACAACACAATTTTAAGATCTAGTTCTACATTTGTACGCCAAATTTGATAAAAAAAATCTAACTAGCGCCTGTAAGTCCTTTGAATAAGCAGTCCTACCAGCTCCATGAAAGATGATGATTGAAAACGAAGGGCACCACTTATTGAGTTCTCTTTCCTAATTTTCCAACACAGAAGCAATGATAATGTTGAAAACTGCAATGTAACGTTGTTGTGATCCGACTACAGGGATGATGGAGGTACGTATCAACTTTGAATAGGCTGTGGTCTGATTACAGGGCAACTGCTAACAGGCCATGTTGAACCAAATGCCCATAATGGAATCAGATAACTCTATGTAATCTGATTACATTACAGATGGCCAACCAACTTTGCTAGGACATATTATATTGTAGAATGCAGTTGACATAATACAACAATCATGTCACTTTATGAAAAATCTGTTGGGATACTAAAAATTTGGGAAATCATGTTAGATTACTGCAATGGTTGGTTACCTGCACTATCTTCCCAAGACCCATTTCATCAGCCTGAAGTGTCTGCTTCATGTTTCATGGAGCTTCTTCAGTCTGTACATTCTCTGATTCCGATTGAACTTCCAACTTAAACAGATGGTTGATTCGGTTGAATTAAAGGCATAGAAGCAGGAGGAAAAAAGGATCTCAATTTCCTGGTCCTCTTCTTCATTGAGTAATAACAGTCCACAATCTACCAAATGGGGCATACATTATCTCGTGAATACTCAAGGATTTCAAGTAGAGCTGCAGAGCATATGGCTCATGAGGAATTGGGAATTGCCGGATTGGAGATTCAAATTGACCAGCTTGAGCTTGGCTGCTTGGGGAAGACGAACTGGGGCGCTCGCCGGCCGCCGGCCGCTCACCTCACGAGGTCACACCCTCGCCAGGCCACTGGCACCTTGGGGCTTGGGAATTTGTTGATCTGGTACAGAAGTGGGAGATGGCCACACCGCGCCCGCCCCGCCGCGGCATCGTGCCTGGTCTCCGACTCGCCGGTGCCGACCGTCGGCAGCCGCTAGGGATGAGCGAGATGCCGCGGGGATGCCGCGAGCCCGCGACACGAGCAACGCAGCGAGGAGTCGAGCAGGCTGGTCACTTTGCTGCTCGGGCGCAAGCAGGCCGGTCAATTTGCTTAGGCTGGCAGATGACGGGCCACACTCTACAAGGATGCTCATTGAACTATGGAGAAACTACAGAGGGTATAAGTGGTTTTCTGAGTCACGCCTAAGGCCATGGCCTTAGTGGTCTTAGGCTCATCTCCGCCCCTGGTTCCAGATCCTGTTGGGCGCCGACAAGGTGTGCCGCTCCTGGCGCCGCGCCGCGCGGGACGAGCCCGAGCTCTGGCGCCGCATCGACATGCGAGGCTACCAGTACCAGGCGCTCTCGGACGACCGGAACCTGGTCGACCTCAACCAGATGGCCATCGACGCCGTGCGTCGCAGCCAGGGGCAGTGCCAGGCGTTCTTCGCACAAGGCACCGGCCTCCGCGACGTCTTCCTCCACTGCCTCGCCGAGCAGTGAGTTTCCTTGCTGTTCTTATCGTTCTGTTTGATTAGAAATCTTACCATTGATTTGATTTTTGCTAGTATAAAGTTGGGGAATAACCTTTATCTTTTTAATTACAAGCTCCTAGCCTCCTAACATAAACGATAGATGTTGATTACTTTCACGCATATACACGTGCAGAGCGCCATTGCTGAAGAGTCTTGTCCTTGTCTCGTGCGAACAAGTCTCGCGTCAAGGATTCCTGGAGGCAATAAAGGGTTTGCCTCTGCTCGAGGAGCTCGAGCTCTCGAATTGTTTGGAGCTGCAGGACAAGTTCTCGAATTGTTGGGAGCTGCAGCACAACAAGGAAGTGCTTGAGGTTGTTGCCGAGGAGTGCCCGCGGCTCAAGTGTTTGAGGTATGGCCGCTTTGGCTGGGATTATTGTGCGAATGATGATAGGGAAGCCATGGCGATTGCCAAAATGCATGAGCTGCGTTCCCTGCATCTGGTCCACAATGGCCTCACTAACCAAGGGCTGGAAGCCATTCTCAACAAATGCCTCCACCTGGAGTCACTTGGCATACACGATTGCTTCAGTGTCTGCATGAATGACAAAATGAGAGCAAGGATCAACACAAAGAAGCTACTCACCAATTATACCAAGGATGAAAAGAGAGAAGTAGAGGAACCCGACATCCCTGACAGTGAATGTTCTACTTGTCGTTATGCCAATAATGACACGGAAGCCATGGTCATCTCCACAGTTTACGAGCTACACTCCCTTCAGCTATACCACAATGATCTCACCAGTAAAGGACTGGCAGCCATCCTTGACAAGTGCCCTCACCTAGACTCCCTCGACGTATGGAACTGCCTCAATATTGTCAGGGACAATGCCCTACAAGCTGCTAAGCCTGGCTGGATCAAGACCAAGAAGCTGACCACCAAACTACTACTTACAGACTGCTACGATTCCAGAGTCTTTAACCCTGAGGGCCTCGACCTGCACAATTGCTACAATATCATCTTGAACAAATGTCGCAATATCTTTGCAAACGACACTCTGGGAGCTAAGTACAAACGGTTCTTTCTCAGGAAAAAAGGCAAAAAAGTACCGCCGCAGCAACACGAAGATGATGGCTGAGTTTGAGAAATACATCATGGCCAAACGACATAGAGATATAGACAACATTGATTCTATGGAGTTTGATGGTGCATCAAAATATAATATAGGTATTATAATTATCGGATACTTAATGATGAGAACTTTGAGCGTTGCTACAGCTATAAATATGGTAGGGACTTTGATAAGAAGTTTGAGCCTGACGGTCCTAATAAGGAATGTTCTACCTGTCTTATGTTTGATTACTTTGCTGAACGTTGGGGAGTCCTGGACCTTGACGACTATGCTGATTACTATAATGACCCATCTTACGGCTTTGATGGACATGATGAGACTGATTTTGGATTGCACGATAGGATGATTCGCAAGAGGTTGCGCAGGTACCTGAAGATGGAATGCAAGTGATATGGCATCTCGTGCTCAGGCCTTGTTTAGTTCGGTGAAAAATTTGCCTTTTCAACGTTTCGAACTCCTGTAGCACACTGTAGCACGTTTCGTTTGTTTGTGGTAAATATTATCCTACCATGGCCTAACTAGGCTCAAAAGATTCGTGTCGCGAAGTAAATCAAAACTGTGTAATTAGTTATTTTTTTAATTATATTTAATACTCCGAACATGTCTTTTAGCGTATTTAATGTGATGTGATGGAGAGAGAGTGGAGAAAAAGTTGGAAACTTTAGAAAACTAAACAAGGCCTCATTTCCGAATTTCTGGCAACCTGCATACTGGGAATCCTTTCGAGGTCAAATAAATGTCTTCACATTCTTTGCTGTGAGTCCTGTGACTGGCCCAGATTCTCTATGGCCTTCTTGCTCTGGCTTCCAGGTATCATTCTGCTGTAAGGTGTTTTGCTCTCTTTCCTGATACATCAATTGCTCATCTTACCGGCGTGTGGACCGACACGATTCTCTTGAAATATCCATAGACAAGTGGCGATACACTACTAGGGAAAAGGGCTATTTGTACCGGTGCTCAACCCGCATTAGTACCAGTTTTGGAACCGGTATTGTTCCATCGGTACTAATGTGGGAGATACATTAGTACCGGGTCATATAACCGGTACTAATGCATCACCTGCCGTCGCCGTCAGGTCACCCTCCTGACCTCCGTCTCCGTCTCCCTCCTTCCATCCCCTTTCTTTTTTTTCTTTTTCTTTTCTTATGTTCTCATCTCACAACACAAATCATATCACAGCACAAGATTAATTCATCTCCATCTCATCTCATTCACAACAAACAAGTCACAACACAAAATTTACAACACTAAATTCACAAGATTCATCTCCATCTTATCTCATTCACAACAAACACAAAGAATCGACATGAAACATTCACAGCACCATTCACAGTACATAATCTAGAGGAGGAGGAACAATACACAACAACGAACAAATCGAATCAGAGCAGAGGGCCGCGGCAGCACCCCACCGCGCCGCGCCGGTCGGGATGCCGGGCGCCGGCCTGGCCCCGGACGCCCGCCGCGTCGCGCCAGCCGGGAAGCCGCGCGCCGGCCTGGCCCGGCGCACCACCGGGACCCCACTCCACCGCGCCGGCCGGCCTGGCCCCGTGCGCCGGCCTGGACCCCCGCCGCGCCGCGCCGCGCCGGCCGGGAAGCCGCACGCGCGGCCTGGCCCGTGCGCCGCCGGGACCCCCACCGCGCTACGCAACCAGGACGCCCGCTGCGCCGCCCCGGACGCGCCGCGCCGCCGGGACCCCCGCCGCGCCGCCAGGACTAGATCGAGATCGAGCCTGCAGGCAGAGAGAGAGAGAGCAGAGAGATGAGAAAAAAGAATGAGGGAGAAAGAGAGATAAGGAATGAGAACCGCCCGTGGTGGAGAGAAGAAGACTTGGTTGAGAGAAGGATGGGAACCGCCCGTGATGTTTATTTCCTCTACTTGCAGCTTAGGTTCAGATTTGATCCAGCCATAGAAGCTAAATCAAGAGATCATGTAGGTGTGTGCTGCAACTCGCTCCTACATAGCATCATGTACTATGCAAGAATATATTCTACAATTGCTCATTTCCGCAATGAGGAGGGAAGAAAAATATGCGACAAGATTGCTGGTCAATTTTATTTGACAAGGGAGCAATACATTGCACAACGCCAAGTCTGGTGCAAACAAGATTGTTGGGATGCAATGGCTACAGCATGGAGCAGCCCTAGATTCAAAAATAGGTCTGAGACAAATCGTGCAAATCGGTCCAGCCCTAGATATAAAACTCACAAAGGAGGCTCTAGCTCAATTGCAATAATCCGGCAAAGATTGGTTAGTGTTCGCTTACTGAATTTAAGTTGGTTATTCTTTTACATAAATACATCATTTATTTATTTGGGATTTGTTTTTAATGTAGTCTAAGAAATTAGGAAGACAAGTAACTGATGTCGAGGCATGGGTTCATACTCATAGAGGTCCAAATCCTGAAGATGTTACTTCGCTAAACACAGAAGAAGCTACTGCATGCTTGGTAAGTGCAATAACTGGTTTTTGGCTGAATCAACCGCCTTCTATTTTGTGCAGTAATTAATATGATACTCTGAATTGTTGAATCTACATCTTGCTCAATGTCATGGTCAAAGTAATGTTTAAAGTACCTTAATGCCATGGCAGGAGAAATACAAAACTAAGGCTATGGAGTTAAATGGACCAAACTTTGATTGGTTGCACTCTCCTGTGGACGTCAGAGCTCTTTACCAATGCTCTTGTGGTCGTCGACATGGTAAATGGGCTACATTTAATGGCATTGTCAATGATAGAGAGGCCCTTGCTGAGTTGAAGAGAAGTCGTGCCTCCTCAACGGCTGCCAAGCGTCAACGTCAAGAGGAAGAGCAACATATGAGAAAGGAAGCTCATGACAGTCATATAGCTAAGGAATATTCACAAAAAATGTTACAGTGGGGTGAAATTGTGCAAGCTCACTATGACCAAATGCAGAAATTTATGGAGGTAAGATATCCTCATGTGTTCATCTAATTGCCCATTAAGTGATTTCTCATTCTTCTATAAAAAGTGACTGTCTCATAAGATGCATCATATATCAATGAATTGCAGACTCTTGCTTTGCACAATGGCATGCCTGCCTCGGCTGTTCCTCCTCCTTTGCCTCTCCCACCCCACCATCCAACATATGGCGTCTCACCATCTCCAAATCCTTCTCCTGAAAATGTAAGTTTCATAAGTATTGTTTTCATTTTTTTAACCTGAACTGTTGTCCAACTAGTTGCAGCCAAATACTGCTTGCCTAGCTTCATTTTGTCGTTAAACATGCAAAGAAATTGTTGTATGTATACTGGCTGCAGCTGCTATAGTAGTTTTTGCCTTGCAGTGGCAGCCGTAGGTAGCTCTTCCTATCAGACCCAATATATTTCATTATGCAACAATACTAGCTCCTGCAATGTTATTTGGTCATAGCTTTGCTACATTGTTACATGGTCAGCACTTTTATGCATATTTGGTGCATGTGTTAGAATGTGACTAAGACTTGCGTTTATTTTCGTAGAGGCTGACACTTTTGGCTCATCCATTCGAGTGGAAACTCCAGATGAAATCTTGAGCAGGATTGCATATGGTGGTGGTGCTGGCCTTGTGAATGCAGCTACAAGTGGTGGTGGCAACTATTCTCCTCAATATGATGGCTTTCCTCTAGATTGAAATCAGACTCTCAAAACCTTTTGTGTGATGTGCTGGGAATCGTGGCATTATTTTGATGTGCTGGGACATCAAATTAGCAAACATTATGTTGGTTGGTGGTATGCCTTTTGACCTAGTTATTTAGGCTGAAACTTTAGAGTACCAGGTGATTGAGCTCTGAACTCTTAGACCTGATAAGTTGATGTTTACAGGCTCTAATTTTGTGAACATGAAGACTGAGGTGACTGAGCCCTCAAACTTTAGAGTTGATGATGGGAGATGAATGCAGCTAATTTGAATCAGTTTATTGGTGAATGTTCATTGAAATGAGTTACTGTTTTCCTTACTATAGTGTGATTTAAAAGAAATTCAAATTTGGATTCAATTTTAAAATTCGAATTCAAATTTGGATTTAAATGAGAGTTGATTTCCGTACTATATATGTGATTTAAATGAAATTCAAATTCGGATCAAATTTTCATATTCGAAATCAAATTTGGATTTAAATTTAAATTCAAATTCGAATCCAAATTTGAATTCAGATTCGAATGCAAAACTGCAGCTGAAGCAGATTCCCTACGAAAGTTGAAACGTAAGGGAAGAACCTTTACACGTGCACCACCATGCCATGTCAACAACTTTCCCTACAGGTGCAGGTTTCTAGGGAAAGTTTCTTTCCCTACAACTTTCCTCGTAAAAGCGTAGGGCAATTGGTCTTTCCCGTCAAATGCGTCCCTACAAAGCTTTCCCTACAAAAACTTCTAGGGAAAACGTGTCCCTACAGTTTCTTGAACTTTCCCTAGGAAATAAAGTTGTAGGGAAACTTGACGTTTCCAGTAGTGAGAATGGAAGACTTTGGATGGCTAAATGTTTGTTATTTCACGCTTGGTGGAGTGGAGGCATCATCTAAAATAACTAATCCTTACATCGATTAACACCAGGCAAAAACATCATTCTTTGTCAGAACATTAATCCTTATCGCGGAGAAGGAAACCATCCAGGCTTCTCAAGGAATATTCACATTGAATAATATATCTTGTCTTTGTGTACATTCTGATCAAATCTTATCTGCTTTGTTACTTCAATTTTGCTTGTGACCTACTAGTACACAAATAGACTGCAATAGGATCATGGAAACAAGTCGAACAGTAGGCATCTAAATACTAGATCAACTTCTAGGAACTGAACTACTCATTCATGAGCTGCTAATCTTTGTTCGTGTATTTGTTCCTTTGCTCGTAACCTTCTTCTCTCACTACCGCCCCTAGCCTGCAATAGAACATGATATCAAAATGTTGCATGTAACAGGATCACTTGTGGACAAACAAACTTTCTATTATATGCAATTGTAAATAATGATACGTACCCCCTCCATCCCAAAAAGAATGACTTTGGAGAATTTTTCGGAAGGATGAATTAAAAGACGCGTGTACCCTTTGTTCAATTTGCATATAGAAAGCTGGGAGTGAATATTCTTGACCATTTTAACTCAACCTAACCATTACTATCACAAACACCATCGCCAACAACACCGGCAATCAAGCAATAGCAGGGGGAAACGAATGAAGGTGAAAAAGAGCGGTACCTCACTCACCGGATGTCTCGTTTGAAGTAACCTGCAACTCCAAGAAAGGAGTGCAGCTACCGACTGCAACAACATATGACCTAATTTGAACACACCTAATTTGAACACAACATATGACCTAATTTGAACACAACATATGACCTAATTCAGGAAATGAAAGGTATGCCCGTATACATTTATGTAGTACTAAAATGATTAAGTGCTTAATTACAGGAAAGATGAATCATGTGTCACATACTGGAAAAAAAAACAACACGCATGATTTGAATAAGGCTTCAGGCTGCCACTGGCAGAACATTTCTAATGAAATATGGTATTTTTGAGAGTGCTAGTTAGAGATACTAGCTGCGAGAGGATATAATCATGGAAGATTAAACACAAAATCTTAAGCATGTTCAAGACAGCCCAAAAAACATCCTAATTTACTTACATTCCCGAGGATGGAAACAAGGGAGATGACATGAAGAAACTTAATCTGACACAACAATACACATCTTCTCTGCAATGCAACAAACATGTTGGAAACAGATGAGAACAACAAATTAAACTAAACAAGGAACCAAGGAGCGACAAATAAATCTGATGTAAGATGGCGTACTCAGGTGCATGCAAGGCTTACCAAATCTTTTGAAATGAGAACTCAACCGCACGGCAAAGTACATCGAACCAAATATATTAACTAACATCCACTCCAGCAATATAGATGATACATCCAGAAACACACATCATGGGTATGCGGAATTTTGTTCAACCCAGCAAAAAGAAATAAAAAAAATTAAGACACCAAACAATATATTGTTGAGTTTTAAGTTCCTTTCTCGTATGTATGTCAACCACAATCATCTTCTAAGATAGTGCAAGGTTCGATCTGAGTATATCATTCAAAGGATAAAGATAAATTATTTTAGTCCGTTTCTGAAAATGGAGCACAATTTCTCCGCTGATGAAAATATATGTTCGTAAACTAATATTTCATTAAAACTTGAAATGCTATGCCTAGTTGATGAATGAAATGATTAGAAAACTAGTAGCTAAAATAGCTTGCCTTGAAAGCCAGTCCATACAAACCAAACATGTTAAAATTGAATTGCAGAAATACTCTTCTTGGATGACATACTCAAGATTATCTAGTGGATTGAAAATTTAAAATATTGTCAATACTATCAAATATAATCAAAATGGTTCCGGGTTAGGAAAATGTTAGCATCTTGTGTTCGCATCAGCATGATATTAGAAGTTCAACCATAAAAAATGTAAGATAAAAACATACAGGCACACCATAAGCATTTAAGATAAAACCAAGGCATAGAGGTCAGGCAACACATAGTATGACGAAGCACAATGGCAAGTCCAAATTTAAAATTTGCATTGCACAACCTGATCATTCTATCTTGGGTGAGAGCATGGAGTGAGGAGCGACAGCACTATATCTGTTGGCTGGGTGCTGATGAATACGGGCAGCTGGATATTAGGATGAACCTGTACTGCCATCATGTTTTGCTCTGAAGTCTGATCATCCATCTAGCATTAAAACGAGCACTCGCACCAGTGTATAAATCTGCAAGGAAAGACCAAACAATATATTTCCAAAACATCATTAGGTTAAACTTGGAACACTAATCATGTACTAAACTTGTATAAGATATTGTCTGCTTCACAATCTAAGGAACTGAAGAACAAACTGAAGTATTGGCAGTAGCGAAAGTATTATTTGGTATGTTAATTCTTTTCGAATATCCTACTATGCATCCATGACAAATGACAATCATTTTTGTTCGGAACAGAACATCGATATGTACAAAGCAACACAAATGTCAGCATATGAAAAATTCACCAATGGAAGCAACATCACTATGTAACAAGATCTAATTTACATTTATTTCTTCATCCCATACTGAATAAATTTCTGGCTCCGGCACTGAACAGAAGTAGGCAAGATTAGCTCTAAAAAAATGCTACAGGCTGCGGGAACATTCAATTTTACTATATTTTCCACCACTGTTTGTGAACTTGAGCGGATAATAATATAAACAGATATCTTCCTTGGAAAATGAACTAATGACCTTATCAAATGCAGAAAATTTCTATTGTGGTAGAGTTTTGATCTGATCACCTTGTATATGCAGATACAGTTGATTCTTCCAACTCTGCCTTCCATTGATCATGCAAAACTAGAATGCACAAACAGGGTAAAATGCAATCATATACATTCAACTTTACTTGCATCAAGCTAAGCTATGAAAGTTTCAATCAAGAGTACAACCCAATCACCCATATACTTTATTTACTATTTGCACTTGAGTCAATCAAGCTAGTAAGTTAAGAATTTTTGGTAATGGAAAAGGATGGGGGATAGAACAATAACCGAACCTGTGAGAATGGCAGCTGTGTCCATGTGCTTTTTTATCAAACCGCCTTGCAGTGCCATTTTTACATCATAACCTTCACTGCATATTGCAACGAAACGGTTCAGGGTTTGGAAAGTGGGGAATATATAAATTTTAGGAATTACCCTGAAATTGGGGGAAATAAGATTAATTCAAAAAAATGAAATTAACCATCTGAAGGTTATTTATTTAAGTTGATAGATTCATAAATTTTGTCAAAACAAACTGGACACCAGACTGCTTCAGTTAACAGAGTTCGGGAGCAAGATAGCAAGTTGAGCAAGAATAATTTGGATGTCTTTTGCATACCTTATTAAGAGGCAATAATTTAGTACCATCCCTTTTCTTCTTTCTCTTGATGATCCCTTCTGGTTTTCTCCTAGAAGTGTCACCATGAATTAATGGCACTCTCAGTTGTAAGACAATTCCAATGTTTACTGCAATTGGGTACTGCTCTTAATCATCTAAGCTTAATTTTCTGGCAGAAGAGAGTAACTAAAAGAAAGAGCGAAGTTTGGCACTTAACAGAGCCAAGGAGTAAATTCATGCTTGTTGCTTTGTGAATCCCACAAAAGATCCAATTTAGTTCTAAAAACAATAGCTACCAAAGAATTTAAGAATGTCATCCACATCAAACCAAATAAGTTGTCTCAACTTTCCTGTTCCACGACCTTTATTAATCTTGGAGATGTTGCTTCTTGCAGGAACATACCCATCATCAATAGCCATAGGCAAAATGTTAAATTCAGAAACTTCTTAAAATATTATATTTCTTGCAAACACTGAGAGTTGCTTTTATCTAACAAAGCCGGAAAGGATTTTTCTAATCTGGAGTCAAAAGAATTTATTACTTTTTCCAACAAAGCCGAAAAGGATTTTATGCTCTAATTATTATATGCTAAGGGAGTCCTTCTGTAGCAGTTTTAATGTTCAATTGTAGCCTGTTAATTAACTGCAAAGCAGTCTAGAAGACTAGAACGGAAAGGCAAAGGCTAGAAATTATTTTGACACGACTAAAATGTCCATGGCAAGTTAATTTTTATATCCCTGTTATATAACTGATGAAACCTGAAATTGGTCCGTTGCTTTTTACTCTCTCCATTCCAAAATATTTATCGTTGAGGCTCCGGATGACGCCCTCGCGTGCGCGCGCCCCTGGCGAACGCGGCGACGCGGCGACGCCCATCCCCCCGATCCGCCACCACCACCACCACCACCACCACCGCCGGCGCTTCCTGTTCCGCCTCGTCCCTCTCCGGCGCCGCCGTCCCGGCCTCGACTCAAGGCCCGGCGACGGGCCGCCTCGCTCGCGAAGAGCCGCGACCATACCAGGCCAGGAGAGCTGCTGGAGGAACAACTCCTCCTTGACTTCCACTGCACCGCCGTCCCAGGTGCCATCGCTCCCTCCGCCGCCGCCTTCGTTTGGGCTACACCTCCCGCTCGCTGTCATGGTTACTCCCTCAGTTTCGTTAGGCACATGCTCTGTTTTCATCTCACCGCCTGTTCAGATCGCCTAGAGGTCACGCACGTGGGTTGGGGTGTGTTCCGCGTTACGGTGTCCTGTCAGGTGGTCGCTAATGCCCTCGTGGTGCGCGGTTCGCTCCAGACGGGCTCCTCCATCCTTTCTCTCCACTCCTCGCTCGCGGCGGCCTGCCGCACGGCGGAGCGCGCCGGAGATGAAGGTGCCGATGCCGCTGACGTGGCTGCTCTTTCAAACGGAGGGCCCGCGCGTTCCAACGTTTCTGCCGCCTTAACTGCTCACCAAACGCTCCCCACCGGCCCCCGTCTTGAGTTACGCCGTCGTGCGGCTCGAGACAATTCAGAGCCTGTCGCTGCACGGCGGAGTTCAATACAGGAGATCCTGCCGGATTTTCGCGATGTTCCCGGTGGTGCCGTCTTGTCGCCGCAGCGGGAGGCGAGGCCGTGTCGCCCCACGAGCGGGCATGCGCCCCCCGCATTTACCTCTAGTGAGCTGGCTTCTGCTCACACCACCACCCCCTCCTATCTCAACGCTCTCCTCACCCCCCCAAAGCCCCCGAAAACCCTAGCACGCAAAACCCCACCCATCTTGGCTTCGGCGGTGCGCTTCCGCTGCTTGAGCCCTGACCACCTCGTTCGCCACTGCCGGGATCCGATCCGCTGCCGCAACTGCCGCGGCTACGGGCACCACCGTCGCCGCTGCAAAATGCCGATCGCCCGCGCTCTCACCCCGTTCACGCGCCACCGTGCGTCTGTCGCCAACCCCACCGCGTGTGCGTCCGTGCGTGCGGTGCCGTTCTCCCCCCGCCGCTCCACCTCGCCGCCGCCACCCACCTCCGCGCCTCCCCCACCCACCCCGGCTCACCTGCCGCCTGCGATCGCTACCGCTCTCGACCCCATCTACCTGATCCCCTCGTCTAGCTCCGCCGAGGTGGACTTCGAGCTCCCCTCTAACGGGGGCTCCTCCCCGGTTTCGCTGCTGAAAGCCGACACCGTGTTCCCAAAGAAGGCAGGCCGGCCGGTAAGCCCTGCTCCGCGGAAGGAGCCCCCGCCGCAGGTCTGGCCCCGCTGGGTAGACCTGCACATCGTCTCGCCACGCGGCAAGGCCCCGGCTTCTCCGGTGCCGTCCCCGGTCGATGACGTCGGCGCCTCTGGCAGCCGCTCCCCACCTCGCGCCGAATCTCCGCCGCCGGCTCTTCCTGCTCCCGCCGCAGCCGACCTCGCCGCCGACATCTCGGACGGGTCGACGGCTGTCGACAACGACTCGCTCGCCAGCGACGAGGAGACCGTCGAAAGCTCGGCGGGCTCCGACCTGGCCGACTGGGACGGCCGCGTGCAGTCCCTGGAGGTTTGGCTGCCCCGCGGGCAGCCAGAGGTGGCGGCGAGGCTTGCCTTTGCCATCGTCTCCCCCTCCGAGGTTTGCGCTAACGTGGCCCCTTTCATCCGCGCTGCCATCGCGTCTGTTTTTCCAGATATCCCTGTGGAACTCCTCCCGTATTGGCGCGGGGCGATGGCGCTTCGCTTCACCACCCCAGCCGAACGTGAGCTAGTCCGGTCGCGCAGTCCCATCTTGTTCCAAGGGGGGCAGCTGACGCTCGAGCGGCCGCAGGAAACCCCCAACCGCTTCTTCCGCTCGCCCGACTGGCTGGCGCAGGTGGCGGTGACGGGGTACCTGCCGGAGCACTGGGACTTGGAGCACATCACGCGCAGCTTCTCCGACTTCTGCAACATTGCGGAGATCGACCCTGCGTGCCTCACCTCCTTCGACTACTCGCCGCTTCGGCTTGTGCTCGAGGTGAACCACAGGCTGGAGATCCCCAGCGAGCTCTGGGTCGACACCGACGACCACGAGCTCGGCGGCAGCATCGTCAGCATCTTGCCGGTCAGGGTTTGGCCGCGGGCCAACCAACTGGGCGAGGATGGCAACCTCATTCCAGTCTTTGGGCCGCCTGCCCCTGGCCCCCTGAGCCGGTGGGCCTCCCTGGGCTGCCCCACGGCTTGGGCGGCCCAGCGCCGCTCCCTTTCGTGCCTCTTCACCCTGCGTACTTTCCCGCGCAGCCGTTTTATGATCCTTACGCAGCTCTTCTCCACCTGGCAGCGCTGCACGTCCTCAACAATCTCGCGTCGCGTCTGGCGCCCCTCGCTGCGCCGATCGCGCCAGTGGTGGAGGACGACACCTCCCTACCACCGGCGCCGCCCCCCTCGCCGGCCTCCGACCAGGACGTCGCCCCCGACGCCCCTGCTCCTGCGCCACGGCGGGGCCGCCGCCCCAGCGCCGTGAACAGCGGCGCCGCGCCTCTGCGCCACAGCTCGCGCATCGCCGCCAAGGCTGGGGGGACCTTCCTCCACTCCACAGACAAGGCGATGCAGCTCAAAGCGCTGCACAACGCGCTCGCCCTGTGCTCCTCCAAGCTGAAGGCTGTGGTCGACCAGCGCAAGATCCTCGCCAAGGGCGGAGCGCCGCTCGCCGCCTCTGATCTCCGCAAGATGGTCGCTGCCGTGGGGCTTAGCTGTGCCTCCGCCTCCGCAGTGGATGTCGCACCCCACGATGCGCCATGATCACTGCCCCCTGTTCCCCCGCCGGCGGGCGCCACAAGCCTCGCCACGCCGGTACCTCCTGGGAGGATCACTCCGCCGGCTTGCGTACCGCTATGTCCCGTGTGTGTTCTACTAGGGCCTGTCTTTTCGCCCTAGCTCCTCCCTTAGGTCGTGGTTGTAATCCCGCTCGTGTCCGAGCCGTCTGGCTCGTGTATCGCTTCTCTGTACCGGTGGAACTATGGTTATGTGATGAGTAGCTCCTTTCAATGCTTCTCTGTGCTGTCGTGGAATGTGTGTGGTTTGGGTGATCTGAACAAATGTGGTGTTGTTAGGGATGCTCTTGTCTCTGCGAAACCCTCTGTCATCTGCCTCCAGGAAACCAAACTCCACGACGTTAACCTTGTCACCGCGCATGCACTCCTCCCCCACCCCCAGTCACGCCACCACCTTCCACGCCGAGGATGCGGACGGCACTCGCGGTGGTTTGCTCACGGCTTGGGACAGTGGTGTTTTCACGCTCACCTCGTTCATCTCCCGCCGCCACACTCTCACCACTGTGCTCACCTCTACCTCCTCTACCACCACTCTCACCGTCACCAATGTCTATGGCCCGGCTGATCACCGCGACTCCCCCGCCTTCTTGGAGGGACTCAGTGAACTTGCGCCACACATCTCGGGGCCTTGGCTCCTGGCGGGTGATTTCAACCTCATCCGCTCTGCCGCTGACAAGAACACGGGGCGGGTTGATCGCCGACTCTGTAACGCTTTCAACGACACCATCGAAACCCTCGGCATCGTGGAAATCCCCCTTCTCGACAGGTTGTTCACCTGGTCCAACAACCGTGGCGCGCCGACCCTGGAACGCCTCGACAGGGTTTTTGTCAACAACCACCAGTGCCGCGCCTTCCCCACCACCACCCTCACCTCGCTGGTTCGCCCCACGTCAGATCACACCCCCATCCTCGCCACACTCTCCACCTCCATCCCCCGCCCAAACATCTTCAGGTTCGAGAATGCCTGGCTGCGTAATCAAAACTTCCTTCCGGCAGTTCTCCCGGCCTGGCATGCTGTTCCGCCTCGCGTGGACGCGGCTGGCTCGCTCGCGGGGCGCTTGAAATCGACAAGGGCAGCGGCCAAGGTTTGGGCACAGCGTAACAGGGCGCCCCCTCCATCTTCCCAGATTGCAAATTTCTCATCCTTTTGTTCGACTCGTTTGAGGAAAACCGTGTGTTGTCTACTACAGAACAGGACTTGAGAACTGTCGCCCGGGATCACTTGGCCCTGGCAATCCGGGAGCGCACCGCGTACTGGAAGCAGCGAGGCAAGCAACGAGCCATCAAAGAAGGCGACTCAAACACTTCTTTCTTCCATGCCCATGCCACCCAACGCCTGCGACGGAACATGATCCGTGGGGTCGAAGTGGACGGCACTCTCGTCAGCAACCACCAAGGGAAGATGGGAGCCCTCACAGCGCACTACAAGAGGGTCATGGGTACTGAAACTGCTTGTTTGTGGGGGTTTGATCTCAACACGCTCTACAGTGGTCGCGCCGTGGCCTCCGACGCGCTGACGGCCGAGTTCACCGAAGATGAAGCCCTGCAGGCCGTGCGCGCTATGAACAAATGTAGCGCTCCGGCCCTGATGGTTTTGGTCCCAGTTTCTATGATGCGGCATGGACAACTATCAAACCTGCAGTGATGGACATGCTACACTCCTTCTACCGCCATGAAGCCGACCTGGAACGCATCAACCGATCATACATGGTCCTACTGCCAAAGAAGCCCGGGGCGATCAAAGTCACTGACTTCCGCCCGATTTGCTTGCAAAATTGCAGTGTCAAGATCCCGGTCAAGCTCCTCACCACCCGGTTGCAGAAAGAAATATTAGCGCTCATCGATATCGACCAAACGGGTTTCCTCAAAGGCAGGTCCATATCCCAGAATTTTGTTTATGCAACTGAACTCATCCAGGTTTGCTACAAGAGAAAAGTCCCTACCCTGGTGCTCAAGCTGGACTTCGCCAAAGCTTTCGACACCGTTAACTAGGAAAGCCTACTTGCTGTCCTGAGAGCTCGTGGATTCAACACTACTTGGTGCAAATGGGTGACGCAGGTCCTACGCTCCTCCCTCACCGATGTCCTCGTCAATGGATGCCCCGGCCCGTGGTTCAGCTGCCGCCGTGGTCTGCGTCAAGGTGACCCCATGTCACCCTACCTGTTCCTACTGGTAGCTGATGTCCTGCAAACACTGATCACGACCGACAGCCGGGTGCGGCACCCGATCGCTGACGCTGCGTGCCCCATACTGCAATACGCGGATGACACGCTCATCCTGCTCCGCGGCGAACTGCAGGATGTCTGCCGGCTCAAATACCTGCTCGACCAGTTCTCTGATGCCACCGGACTTCGGATCAACTTTGACAAGAGCACTGCCGTGCCCATGCACATGGCCGAGGACACGATCCCGGCGTGCCTGCAAGCTCTGGGTTGCCGCCGCGAGGGGTTCCCACAGACATACTTGGGACTGCCCCTCTCATGCTCCAAGCTGAACCTCAGTGCGTTCTCCCCCTACCTCGGCAAAACAGACCGGTATCTGGCCGGCTGGCAGGCCTCGCTACTGAACCCTATGGGGCGCACTGTGTTGAATAACGCTGTGCTCGATGGGTAGCTCTCCTACATCATGGGCGTGATTGCGCTACTCCCCGGGGTGATCGCCCAATTCGACAAGAGGCGCCGCGGGTTCCTCTGGACTGAGGACAACAACGCCAGCGGCGCCAGCTGTCTCATCGCCTGGAACACCGTCCGTCGGGCACGGGCAGACGGGGGGCTCGGGATCAAGGACATCGGTGTGAAGAACTCGTGCCAACTCATACAGCTCATACACCGCCTGCACCAGGCCGACTCCTCCTCATGGGCTCGCTGGGTGCGTGAGCACGCCTGCATCGCCTCCATGGAAGGAGAGCTCTGTGGCCACCACTGGGGTGCGCTGCGGGCGCTGCTACTAGTCTACCAGGCGATCACCACTGTCGCGGTCGGGGATGGCGCCACCACCTCCTTCTGGAACGATGTCTGGATCAACGATGAATGCTTGGCCGACTGCTTCCCCGCCCTGCGCTCACACTGTGTCCGGGGGCAACATACCGTCCGGGAGGTCGTCCAGAACGGGGTCAGGCGGAGCCTGGTGCCCCGGCTTACCCGGGCCGCGCGCGACGAACTGCAGGAGCTTGAAGCCCTCACTGCGCAGGTCGCCCTGACGGACGAGCCGGACGCCCGCCTCAGTCCGTTGCTACTGCCCAACGGGCGGCTCCAGACCTCCCTGCTCTACCAACTCCTGACAAATCAGGCTAGTACGCCGGACAGCGCCGCGGCGTTTGTTTGGGAAAGCGCTGCGCCGCCGCGCGTCAAGTTCTTCGGGTGGCTGCTCAACCACGACAGGATCCAGAGCAAAGTGAACCTGCGGCGGAAGACGGTGCTACAAGACATGGTCTGCGAGCTCTGCAACTCGGCAGATGAGACCGCCCAGCATATCATCTTCGAATGCCCCCTCGCCCGGGCGTTCTGGGCCGGCCTTGGATTCCGAACGCCGGCGGGACAAACGGTCACCGACCTCCACCGCCTGCCGCGGCCGTCTACGGTCCCCGCCCAGCACTACTCAAGCTTCGTCCTCCTTTGTTGTTGGCAGCTTTGGAAGCATCGCAACACCTTCGTCTTCAGGCATGAGACGATCCACATGCGCCGGCTGCTCCAGCTCTGCAAGGAAGACGCACTACTCTGGCGGCTGCGACTGCCGCGCTCCAGCGCTTGTATTGCACAGCAATGGTGCCAACTGTTTAGCGTGCCGCCACCACGCTGATGCGTGTGTAACAAACCCGGGCCGGTTGGGGCCAAAACAAAATGAATGAAAGTTTCCAGGTGGGGAACTCTCTCCCCCTCCGTTGACCCTCAAAAAAAACCTGAAATTTAAGATGAATTATGCTCAACTGAACAGCCGCACTTGAGCTCTCCTCCTTAATTCCATATCACTGCACATCGTCGTGTGTCTGCTCATTACCACCACTCCTCCTAGAAATTATTTTGGCAGCTAATTGGATGAAATCTAATCCAATCGGGCTTGGAACAACTGCTAATCGGATGAAATCTAATCCAAACGGGGAGCGATTTGAATGCTCAGACATTAAAAGGGCGGCGGATCAAAAGAAATCACCCAATCGGTGAGGCATTTAAAAGGGCGAGTGAAGAGAGAAGAGAACGGGGAGGCGCACGTTGACTCACCGACGATGAACACACCGGCTGAATCAGCGGCAGCCAGCGGTCAGATCCCAATGGGCGTCCGAGGCCTGAGGACACCTTGCGCCGCCGACGACCTAGCCCCGGTGGGCTATCGCAGCTTCGGGTGCTGGGTCAACATGATCCGAGCATGCGAGGGATTCGGCAGCTATGATCCGGCGAGGGTTGGCGACGACGGCAGGGCGGCTGCTCGGGTGCGACCGCGGCCGCGCACGGTAGCCGGGAGGGAAGGGGATGGAACTGCACGAACAAGCATTGACCCACGATCTAGATCGGGATGTGGGAACGGCCCGGAGAAAAAAACCAGACGTGGGATCGACCAGGAGAAAGAAAAACGGAGAAAAAAAATCGGTGGACAGAACATACCAGCGGTGCGAGGCAGACACGGTCAGATGGGTCGGGTATGGAATATTATTCCATACCCAGGGTATAAAATATAAATACCCTATATATATATATAGAATCAAATGTTAGAAGTGTAATGTCTTGATCGTTTTAAGTCTCTCCTCGTTGTTGATGTGCTCTGGTAGTGACCCTAGAAGAAGCTCCTACTTTCTCGACGTCTTTCTTCTTGTTCTTAGAAGAAGTTGCTTTTTTGTCGCCCTCCTTCTTCTTGTCCTTAGCAGAAGTTGCTTCTTTCTTGCCCTCCTTCTTCTTGTCTTTAGCAGAAGTTGATTCTTCTCGCCCTCCTTGTTCTTATCCTTAGAAGAAGATCCTTCTTTATCGACGTCTTTGTCCTTTTTCTTGTCGGTGCTTTGCTGAGCTTCATTAGCAATGCTAGCAGTGTCTTCTTTGATCACTGTTAGCATTGAGTCACCGGCATTAAACTCACCTCGTTTAGAATAAATCCGTAGAGTTGTTCTTGAATTAACCAGATTTTTTTTGCGTCTCGAGTAATCCTTCCTTCATGTTAGCAATCTACAAAAGAAGTTATTAATTGTTAGAAAAAAATATATGAACAATAAGAACTAGGGATATGTTTGTCTGCATTTTTGTGTTCACACCTTATCACTGAAGGAGCCAAAGCTACCACTTGCAAAGTGATGGATGAAGTCACATACATAGAATCCGCATAGATTGGTACCGGGTGGCTGTTTCAGGCACTGCACATATGTGAAAATAAAAGTTAAGATATATTTGTTAACTTGTATTGAAAAATGTGACATGAGGTCAGCGAAGAAAACACGTACCAGGAAATCATGGTAGAATTGAAGTTTCTCTTTCAAGCCCCCCCCCACTTTACACGGAACATATCCCATGCAGCGTTCAACAATTGTACGAGAGGTTCATACCATTGACTATATCCGCCAATAGAGTCAAAGACGTGGGCAAGACTTATAATAATGAGAATCCAGTGAAAGTTGTCAATACATTTTAGTGAAGAATCAGTTAATTGAAATATTGAATGTATTTTGAGAAAGATAAAGAGTTGAGAAAAATGTTGCTCACTGGCAGTTGTATGGAATAAGTATGCAGTCCTTGAAGCATTGCATGTCCAGAAATGTGAATAACGTCTCCACAGTAGGCGCTTGGAAATCACGAACAAGCGTCTCGTTTAGCATTTGAGGATACATGAAGCCGATGTCGTGCATTCCAAGCCTCCGGCAAGCTTGCATCCCCAGGCTGCATGATACAAAAAAAACAAGTTTAGGTACGGTATAAAATGGCTAGAGCGGTGATTCTAAGATTATGGTACAATAAATACTTACAGAACCCGGCAAGTGACGAAGGAGATGTCACTGCATCCATATTGAATAGGAACCAGAACTCCTTCATGGGAATAGGGAAAGTGGTGCGACCTCGGAAAAAATGATGATCTTCAATTTTAACTTCGATAAATTCAACCCCTCGTCCCGCCGTTTGCATGTGCCATTTGTGCAGAGCATACATCCTAGTTGGAAGGTCCTGCAACAATCACTCCCAGACAAGCGGCATCCCAGGCACATAATCACGTCTACCTGACCCTGGGTGCTTTTCAATTTCAGCAATGCCTAGAATTTGAGTAGGTGTTAGTTTTGCGTACAAACCAAATTCAAGCAATACATGCTCCGCATCTGAGAGCACCTTTAGGTCCGGGACATTGCTTTGATTGGGTCCCTAGTGGTGGAACAGTTTTCCCAACTTTTTGCTCCTTATTGGCTTTCTAGAATTTGAGCGCCATGCGATCATAGTCAGACAACATATGTCGCTCCGGTTTTTTCCTTTTTTCTTCCACCATTTTTTTTGTGAAGCGATAAAATTTGTACATATCAAATGGTTTCTCAGGTGCAGGCGTCTTATTTTTGAATATTTGTCTATCCAGCTCCTCTCGCACTGACGCATCTAGTTCCTCTTGTGTCTTCTCGTAAGATAATTTCGGTGGAGGTGGCTTCTCCTTGGGTAGCATCCTTAGAAGACTTTGGCGCACCCGTGACTGGAATAATCGATGTTCAAAAATATATCCTTTGGTTGCGGTACCTCAGCCACACTGTACGCCACAAGAATCCTCTTATTTCTGACTTGAAACATAATGTCACATGCGGACCTCGCAGTGATGTCGTCCATGGGGTAGTGGCGTTGTTCTAACGGGGTAGCGGTGTTGTTCTAACGGGGCAGCTGCTTCCGTGGTGGTTGGAGATGCTTCTGTGGAAGTGATACTACTTTTACGCTTGTTGGATGGGCTGACTTCATCATGATGCGGCCCTGAAGCTGCATGTGCTTGCTGACTTTGCTAAGAGCAAGCACCACACGCTGGTCGATGATGTCTTCCATTTTTTCCCATTCATAAAGACACGTTGTTGCAGCTCTCGTATCTGTCGTGCATGTTGTTCCTTAGTTCTTTGACGACTTCTGTAGGAATCAATGTGCTCCTAAAATGCATATTTCTATGGAATAACACCTTTGCCTCTGCAACGTCCAGGGTGTTCTCTTGTACCTAGTGCCATAGTAAGCTCGTCATTCTCTCGATCAGACATGAAAGATCCTTTCGCCGCTTGCCGTATTAACTCAACAACCTTGCAACTGTCTCTCTTATTTGATCACCCGGTAACAAAGATCCATCTTCGGGATTGAGTTTGCCACCATGCGCAAAATAATAATGCTTTGCCCGCTCGGCCCAATCTAGAGTTGCGGGTATGATTCCTATAGTTACTAGTTCTTCTTCCTCCCGATCCCATTTGGGAATGGCCTTCTTGTAACCTCCGAGCCCGAGCGTATGAAATTCTTTCTTCTTACGTGCATTGACGGTGTTGGTTTCAATCATCTTGATGGTGTCTGCTGATTCCTTGTGCCACACAAATGCATCCCAGTGATCTCTTAACTTCCCCAATCCCTTCGATTGAAAATTTTGTGTAATCCCCTTCTTAATGTGTCTTTGGTCAGACGCTTCTTGTACGACTAGAAGGAAATTGCACCCTTTTGCATCGCCCAATAATACACGGTTGCCAGCTGGTCTTCATTCAAGTCCGGGAGTGCAAAGTGAGCTGACACTTGTTTCTAAATCATGTCCTTGTCCGTGTCTGCGACCACATCTTCCCACACGACCGGTGTCTGTTCAGCATTCTCATCATCACCTTCCATTACTTCAGGTAATGGAGTTGGAGGAGCATCAGAAGCTTTCCAATACAGAATGCTTATTGGGATGTGATCCCTGACAAGAGCTCCAATGTGGTTCACGAATTTGGTCACGATATGTTCCGGAACCACAGGTTTCCCAGCATCATCGACTTCTGTTATGATGAAGCGACCCTCTATGGGCTTCTTCGGCCCGCGTTTCCCTTGACGCTTCTTGGAGCTCGAAGATGAAGGAACCTAGAGAATGGAAAAACTACTATAAATATATGCAAACTCCTGAAGAAAAGTCAGGATGCAAATCTTGAGGGCCATCATTATACCTCTTGTTGTTGCACATCGTTGCTTTCCTGGGCAATTGGTTGCTCTTCTACATGTTCTTGCCCATCACCTTACATGTTGAGGAAGCTGTCAGCCTCCCTGTTGAGTACTTTTCCGTTTTGAGGCTGCTCGAGCACAGATTGACCAATTACATTTAAGATCATTTCCTCATCTTCTTGTTCCCTCTCTGATCAAACCATCATAACTAAAACAAGTGTACATAAATTTATGAGTACCTAAATGAATTTCTGAGTACATAAATAAATTTCTGAGTACATAAATGAATTTCTGAGTATATAAATGAATTTCTGAGTATATGCACGTGTGAGTCGAGCTTGTCGTGCGTGTCGGGCGGGAGTGGGCATGTCGGTCGAGCGAGTCATGCGAGTCGGGCGGGAGCGTGTCGAGCGTGTCGGGCGGGAGCGAGTCGAGCGGGAGCGTGTCGAGCGGGAGCGAATCGAGCGAGAGCCGTGTCGAGCGAGTCGGGCGGGAGCGAGGGTGGGTGTCGAACGAGCCTAGCTAAGTGTCGAGTGAATTCATCTAAATACATATTTCATCTGAATACACATTTCATCTAAATACACATTTCTAATTCAATATAAATACATATTTCATCTAAATACACATTTAATCTAAATACACATTTCTAATTCAATCTAAATACATATTTCATCCAAATACACATTTCTAATTAAATCTACAATCACTAATTAAATCTAAAATAACTAATTAAATCTAAAATAACTAAATAAATCTAAAATCACTAATTGAAACTAAAATAACTAATTAAATCTAAAATCTGAATATTTATTATAATTAAAAAAACTGCTGACGTCAGTCGTTGCGGGTTGACGTCAGCATGAGCCCTCACCGGTGGGAGCGGCGCGTCGGAGGAGGGGGGCCGACGCGGAGACGGCGGAGGAGGGCGGGGACAACGGCGCCGTGGGGACGGGGGCCGGGAGCGGCCGGGCGCGGCGGAGCAGACGACGGACGTCGACGACGACAGCGCGTGCAGGGGATGGCGGCCGGGAGCGGCCGGGGACGACGACAACGCGTGAGGACGCGGCCGGGCGCGGGGACGAGATGCACGGGCGGAGGACGACGGCGCAGGGAGGATCGGATCAGAGGACGGCAGTCAGCGTGGGGACGACGCGCGCGGTAGCCGGCGCGGCAACGACGTACGGGCGCGGGCCGGGGACGATGGACAGGCGGAGGATGACGGCCGGGCGGGGACGACGCATCGGCCGGTGCGGGGACGACAACAACGGGAGCATCCGAGGACCGCGGCGACGCGGGGACGACGCGGAGGGCGCAGGGACGACGGCCGGGCGGAGGATGACGGCCAAGCGCAGGACGATGGTGAGGATCGGAGGACGGGGGTCGGGCGCGACAGGGACGGCAGCCGGGCACAGCAGGGGAGGGCGGCGGCGGAGGCGGCTAAGTGTGGGCGCAGGGGAGGGGAAGAAGAGGAGAAGAAGAGGGAAGGGCTTATATACCACCCCTAACATTAGTACCGGTGCTCAACGAGGCCCGGTACTAATGTCACATTAGTACCGGTGCCAGAGAGGACCCGGTACCAATGTGCGTTCACTTCGGCGCCAAAACGAAAAGCACATTAGTACCGGGTCCTATCTAGGCTCGGTACTAATGTGGTTTTCCTTTTGTTTTCTTTAAATTTCCAAATCTATTACAAATTATTATTAAATTTATTATAAATCATATTGAACACGGTGAAATTACCGAACAAATTCTATTATACCTAATTTAGTTATATATTATAGAATGTGAAGTTAGATATGAAAATTATCAAATTTATTTACTTAACTTAGTAATAGGTTGTTTTGGTCAAAAATCTTATGTTGATTTTAAAAATCGAACCAAAATACATTTTTACCATGCAAAAATTTATATAACCAGTAAATATCGTGTTATAAACATGTTTACCTCGATCTAGTATTGCTTGTGTATATTTTCACGTTAAATTATTTATTTAATACTAAGTGATGTATATAAAACTAAAATAAATATTATTTTCACCGATAAAACACAAGTTCTTGTTACTTAATCGTAACTAAATATTACAGTACTTTGTTACAGGACCATAAGTTAATAAAACTTATTATACATCATCATTATTATCTAATAGAACGTTAATAATCTTCCTCTTCATCAACGTCCCCTGCTTGTGATCGTGGCGTAAATATGGAGCATCCATTTGTGCTAACAGGATGCTTGGGTCAACCTTGACTGAAAATGGAGGAAGATCATCGAATTGGTCATAATCATCTGAAATGTCAGTCTTGTCCTCAACTCCAACGATTTTTCTTTTTCCTGGTAGAACTATGTGACGCTTCGGCTCGTCAGCAATCGACTTCTCGGCACCCTTCTTTATCGGTGGTTTGCTCGACATGTCTTTCACGTAGAAAACTTGAGTCACATCATTGGCTAGGACAAATGGTTCGTCTTTGTATCCATTCTTGTTGATATTCACAATTGTCATCCCAAATTTGTCTGTCGTTAAACCTCCTTCGGTATTGTTGACCCACTGGCACTTGAGAAGAGTGACTTTTAAAGCTTCGTAGTCCAATTCCCATATCTCTTCAATGAAATCATAGTATGTTTGTACGTTTCCTTCCTTGTCTATTGCATCCATACGAACACCACTGTTTTGGTTTACACTCTTCTTGTCTTGGGCTCTCGTGTAGAATATGTAGGCGTTTATCTCGTATCCTTGGAATGTATCTACTGTGATAGATGGCCTCCTAGCCAACCATAGCAATATCTCATCAACAGTTTTATCACCCCTCACTTTTTTCCACAGCCAGGACGCGAAGTTATCAATGTGGTGTTGTGTAACCCAGGGTTCGGACTTCCCTTCATTTGCTGCACGAAGAATGGACTTGTGCTCTTCCAAGTATGGAGCCACATGTGATGATTGATGCATGACAGTGTAATGTGCTTGATCATATAATATTGCATCCATGTCCATCCAAGATTTTTTCCCTATTGTGCCCTTTCCTCTGAGCCTCCCCTCATGGCGTGATACAGGGAGTCCAATCGGACACATGTCATCCATAAAGTTGACACAAAACTCAATGACCACCTCTGTAGCATATCCCTTTGCGATGCTTCCTTCAGGACGGGCACGATTGCGAACATACTTCTTAAAATAAGACATCAACCTCTCAAAAGGGAACATATTGTGCAGATATACATGCCCGATGATAATAGTCTCTTCAACCAGATGGACCAAAAGGTGGGTCATGATATTAAAGAATGAAGGTGGAAAGATCATCTCAAAGCTGACGAGGCATTGCACGACATCATTCTGCATCTTCACTAGAGTTTCTGGACGGATTGCCTTCTGACAAAGCTGGTTAAGGAATTCACACAACTTAGTGATTGCTAATCTCACATTTTCTGGAAGAATACCCCTTAGTGCAACAGGTAGCAGTTGTGTCATCAACACGTGGCAGTCATGAGCCTTCAGATTTATGAATTTCTTCTCTTTCATATTTATTATTCGTTGTATGTTTGAGGAGTAGCCCATTGGGATCTTCATACTATTCAAGCAATCGAACATTCTTTGCTTCTCTTCCTTGCTTAGGGTGTAACTAGCATGAGCCAAGTAATTTCCTTTGTCTCTCTTTTCGGGATGTAGGCCTTTTCGTTGGTTCATAGCTTTCAGATCCCTACGTGCTTCAATTGTATCTGGCTGTAGTGGATGTGGTTGTGGGTAGAGGTAGTATGAGAGCCTGCGCGCTCGGTATCTCCTTTGGTTGTGGATCCGTGGATCCCGCTTATTTTGTCGCTGGTACCCCCAGCTTTTGGCCATGTAAACGCTCTCTAAGCTTTCAGTAAAGTTGGGCGATTGCCTTTGGTCCAAAAAAATTGTATCTTTTGCCTTTCCATATACACCTAGGTGGCCAAGTAAGTTCATGTAGAAGTTCTTCGTCACATGCATCACATCAATTGCATTGCGAACCTCAAGGATTTCCCAATAAGGTAGCTCCCAAAATATCGACTTCTTCCACATAGGTGCATGTCCAGCAACGTCATATGGAACTTGTACACTACCAGAACTCTTGCCAAACACTACCTTCAAATCTTCCACCATGGCAAATATGAGTTTACCGCCACGGTGAATGGGCTTCTTACGTTTTTCTCCGACACCTTCAAAGTGCTTTCATTTTTCTCTTAACGGGTGCTTAGGAGGAAGAAAGCGACAATGGTCCAAATACACAACCTTTTTACTGTGTTTTAGATACACGCAGCAAGTATCATCTAGATAGTGCGTGCATGCTTCGTATCCCTTGTTTGATTGTCCTGATAGATTACCAAGTGTCGGCCAATCATTGATGGTGACGAACAGCAATGCTCGTAGATTGAAGGTCTCCTGTTTGTCCTCATCCCACACAGGTACACCTTCTTTCTTCCATAATGTTTTAAGATCCTCAATCAATGGTCTTAGATACACATCTATGTCATTGCCTGGTTGCTTTGGGCCTTGGATGATTATTGGCAGCATAATGAACTTTCGCTTCATGCACAACCACAGAGTAAGGTTGAATATACATAAGGTGACAGGCCAAGTGCTATGACTGCTACTAAACTCACCGAATGGATTGAATCCATCCGTACTTAAACCAAACCTAATGTTCCTTGGATCCCCTGCAAATTCCTTACATTCTTAGATCTGTCAATTAGTCTCCACTGGGACCCATCAGCGGGGTGCCTTGTAACACCCCAGGTGTTTGGTTAAGCAAAATACCCTAATTAATCTTGATGATCAAGGTTAATTAGCTCCTAAGCGTGTTTGGCTTGATCTCACACACATTTGCACAAATGACCTTGGTCGAAATTCAAATTCCCGGTCAAACCCTCCTTTCTTGGTCAAACTCCTTTGATCCTAAAGAGCTGATTTGGTTTTCTTCCGCGTTCTCCAAATTTTGCTATAGAAGTTCAAAATCGGCCAATATAAAAGTTCTTCGTTATTTCTGGGGACACATTTTTCGTAATTGGCGGACATTCCAATTTTGAGTGCAAAGCCGCGTAAACTCGAGAGGAAGTTTCTGTGCACAGTAATTCCTGGCCGAGATTTTGCTGAAGTTCAACGCGTTTTTGCCATCAATCCGTTGATCCAAACATATGTCACCCTTTGTGAAAGTTGTAGGTCTATAGCTCCTCTACAACTTTTATTTTTGGAGATTTCCAACTTAGTTGACATTTTGTGGAGTTTCGAATTTTTGAAGATCGACTCGCGAAATGAAAACCCACGCCGGCCGACACGTCGCAGCGCATCCCCGCGCTCTGGCGCGAGCGCGCCTGCGCCCGGCCGCTCGGCCACGTGGCGTCCCTGCGCCGTTCCGGTGTACGGATGGCCTAGGCGTCTTCGCTGTGGACCCGCGCACGTCGTGGAAGCATCCGCCCTCCTAAGGCACCATACACCGCGCCTACGCCGCGTACACGGCCTGGCCGCGGGCCCAGCAGGGCCACGCGCCGGCGCATGCCGCCGCCGTGTTGCATTCGGGAGCATGCACGCTGCCCAGCTGGCAAGCCGTGCACTTAACCCCTAGCCGCGTCTCTATCCCCCTCGCGCACGCCCACGCGCGAAGGCCCAGTAGCCGCACGCGCCGAGACCGCCGCGCCCTGTCTCGCGAACGCCGTCACCGCCGCTCTGCCGCGCGCCGCCGAGCGTGTCCTCCCGCGCCAGCCCAGCGCCGCCCGACCACTCCTACCCCTTTCCCAAGCCTCCTTGCTTCTTCTCCGCTCCTCCCCGCCACCACATTGCGCCGCCGTCGACGGGTACACTAGCTCCGGCGGGCGCCGCTCCTGGACGCCGCCGTCGGAGCTCGCCGGCTGCTCCGCCGGCCGGGCCGGTCACCCCTACAGCACCGGTTGGGCCCGCTGGTGCCTCCAAGCCGCTCGCCCGCCCCGCTCCGGTCCTCCTCCGGCCGCCGGCGAAGTGCCCTGCGCCGGCAGGGGCACATTGCGAGGTTTGAAAAAGGTCCAGGGGTGTTTCTGTAAAATAGGGACCTTTGTGTAATTACAAAAACTTATTCCAGGGACCCGACTGTAAAGTTGTTTAGGGTTTTCAGCTGCAACTTAGAAAATTCGTAGAAAATCGTAGAAAAATCAGAAAAATGTAAATCCAATTTTGTTGGGTTCCAGGTGAAGAAATCTAGCTTTTCTAGAAAGCATGTATAGGGTTTTTATGTGTAGTTTTTGAATGAAAATTCAAACTCAGTTTGAGGTGTTTTTACTGTAGTTTAAAATGTACACATGATATGAACTTGAATTTTGGATATGTTTCTATTTATGGCATGTCTAGATCTTTGACCAAAGTTGGCATGATTTTGATGTGTAGTTTTTCAGTTATGATTTATGTAAGCTCTATGCTAGATTAAGCTTGATGCTTTTTATAGTCCCTTTAGTTAACTTTTCCTTAAGCACATGTGCACCCTAGGGCTTTGCCTTGATGATTAGTACCTTTGGTAGAATGGATGTGATTTTAGGATGTGTTTTGATATGTGTTTTGGATTTAATCTTGTGTAGGAGTTTAAATTGAAATTTTCAAAAATAAATTGAATCTGAAAGCATGCTTTGGCCAGAGGCTTATTTTTGGTCTAAATGACTTGTAGCAGAAAGTTGAGATCAAAAAGTTTAGTAAATCTTTTTATATGAATTAATGGTGATTTACTAGGCTGAAATTTGTCTTTTTTGTATAAATTAATTTATAAAGGTTCTTAATGTAAATTTTGGTGTGTGATCTCAGAATAGGTATATGATGATGTGTGCAGAAGCTTAGATTTATTTGAAGTGTTTTTGATTTAATATGGATTTATGGTTGAAATGCTTGTTTTATGTATTTAAATAAAGAAATGGAAATTAAGGTGTCAAATTGTGAAAACATGTTATGTTTCTGTTTTTAAATTGTTAATCACCTTCCCTTGCTGTTTTGTGAAGTTAAATACTTTAGTTTGCTTTAATATGTACACAGTCACCATCAAGGTTAACCTTAGCTAATGCATGTGCATAAACGTGTAGATTTACCAGACGGGACGTACACGTTCACTCAGAAGGAGGGATCCGCTAGTGGTGAGCTGAACCAAGTTAGTGGGCAGCAAGACCTGGACCAAAGTCCAGAAGAGCCCAAGGCTGTGTTTGAGTCAGAGGAAGGCAAGCACCGGAGTTACATATAACCTTTTGATTAAAACTCATGCTCTTTTACTTTTCAGCAATTAATGTTACTTTGTGCATTTAAGTTTCAGGAGTTGCTTTGAAACCTAGATGCATGATCCTTAGGACTCCTATGCTCTTTTACTAGTATGTTAGGATCGCTAGTGCCATGCTCTAAGGATACGGTAGAAGTCGAGTAATGACTCATTGCTCGCGAGATATAGGATGCTTATGTTGGAATCATAAGTTGGTTAAATTGACTCGCTCATGTGGTAAGAGCAATGGGTTCGGTCTCGACCGAGTAGCATGGTGCTGGTCTAAGCTATTGAACGTACCAAGTGCTTGTCGGGAATGGGACCGGTAAGCCTAGTACCTAATGAACCAGTGCGGGAATTTTATCGCTACTAATCTTGAGATTCGTCTCCCGGTTTGATTCCGGTAGTGCAAGTGTGAGTATGGGCGTGCCGTGTGAGGGCGTCCCAGTAACCTTGTACTTAGGACTGTGGCATCTTTTCCTAATCTGGGGAGTGACGGGAACCGCCTGGTCGGGGTAGACTCCGCATTTGTTTTTCTTTGGATTCTTGGGGTCTACCTTCCTCCGTGTATCTTGGGTTTACCTTGCAAGGATATAAATCGATCGATCGTCGGTCACTCGCCGTTATCTGAGTCGGCTTGACCACTGGCTACCCCATGTTTATTTATGAAACATTTCGGATTAATATTGTTGGATGATTAATCTTGTTTGTACAACCATGCTTGCTTAGCTAGGTGCTTACCTAGAATGGTTAACATACTAGAACTTGAGCTAAAATTTGAAAGTAAGGATCAACTCTTAGTTGCTTTTGGCAAAACAAACCCACCAGCCAAAAAGCCTTGCATGTCTAGCTGTGTCTTTTATTTTTGTCGGGTAAGTCTTGCTGAGTATTAGTATACTCAGCCTTGCTTTTGTTGTTGTTTTCAGGTAATCCCATCTGGCCTGGTTCCATCCCAGATGGTTGGGAACTTGAATGGGAGAACGATGATGAGGAGTGATATGCATGGATGGCCTCCTGTGTGTATCATGGGTTTAGTTTAGTTTACTTTCCGCTGTTTAAACTCTGAACCATGTTTACTTTTATGTACTCAAAACCTGGTTTGTAATTTTAAGTACTTATGGACCTTTTATGTAATGTAATGTTGTACTCTGGTCCCGCCTTCGTGTGGGCTTAGCGCATAATCCGATCCTGTGTAAGTGATTTACCGGGCATGACCCGGCAGAGGCGACAGAATAGTTCTTTATTATCGCTTAATGGCCACGTGGACAGGCTTAGGCGATAATACGGAATTATTTTGGGCAGTTCTGTCACAGCTGGTACTAGAGCGAGTTATGCACCAGAGTAATTAAAATAACTTAACAAACTTGTTTTTGGAATAAAATTTGCCAAGAATAATAATCTTGCTAAGTGAGTAGGACGATAAGGTCTTATCTAGTCCGAGAGGCCCTAGAGGGATTTTTTGGGTTCTTTCAGGTGGCTAGTACTCTATGGTGTATTTAATCTGACTTCCAGCACATTTTATTCCTGTCAAAACTTACATTCATGCACAACCATACTAGTTCATCACGTTTTGCCATACGTGGTGGTACCACAGGAAAGTCCTGTGAGGGACTAGTGGGACCTATTCCAATGGGTGCCACGTCGCGTCTGCGTCTCGTCACGTTTTGCCATACGTGATGGTACCACGGGAAAGTCCGTGAGGGATGAGTGAGGCCTATTCCAATGGGTACTCACATCGCGTCTGTGTCTAGCCATGTTTTGCCATACATGCGCGAACCCGCAATAGGCGGAAAGGACAACTCCATTCAAACGGAGGTGTCCGAGGTTGGACGCTGTCCATGCAGCGGCTTTAAGCATGGATACAGTTTCTATAGTGAATGGTAATGAATGTGGACGCTTTTGTGAGTGCTGGCACAAAAGGTCTTGAATATCTGTGATTTTCTGCAGGTACACTAACCACGGTTGTTAGGAACGGTAATTTAAGAAACGAATAGCCTCCGACTAGCTATTATAAGGAGAGACGTATATGTATGCCCTGCCACCGGCACTAACTTCGTTTTTGAGCTTACAAGCTTTGTGAGGAAGTTTAGGACGCTTTTTGCATCATGTAAAAGCTATCAAACCAAAACTGAACTTAAATCATGTGTTGCTTGGTCTCTACTTAATTTGTGTTTCTTAAGGACCAATCATGATAGTTTGATGCTTTGATGAAGTGTTAAGCAAAGATTGTAACTAGTTGCTGTCCAAATTTTTCTAAGGATTATCTAGAAAATTTCTGGCTAGGTGCTCTTTAGGGAAATTGTTCATCACCTAGTTAAGAATGCTCTCTGAATTTCTCATGATTTTAGGATGCTTAAAACTGAAGTTAGGATTAATTTTGCTAGGCAAGGTCATGCTGAAATGCTGTTGAAATTCTGAGTTAGTCTGAAACTCGAATTTTTACACACAGTTCCTAAATGAATTTGACCAGAAAATCTATAGCAAAAATGTTCATTATCTAGCTTAGATCATGCTGTAAAAATCTCATGGTAATTGGGTACTCAATTTTTGAGTTATGGTCTTTTTAGTGAAGCTCTGTCCTGCTGAAATTTCTGGGCAACAGCACTCTGAAAATGGATCTTTTGCACCCTTTTACAATCTGATTTAATTCAACCATTGAATACCAAAAATGTGAGTTAGAATGTTTCTGAACTACTCACAAAAATTTAGAATTTTTGGGGTACTGGTTTTTCAGTTATGAATTTTTGTTCTAAACTGCCAGTTTTTGCCATATGCATGTTAAACTCATCTTTGTGGGTCTAACGTGCGCTTGTAAATTATTTTTACAGATGGCTGCCCCTGGTTTCGTTGCGGTGGGTGCTGATGGCACGTTTGCCACCACTGGCTTGCAGTGGGAGGGCTTAACACGCATTGCGTGGAGAGCCTTGTGTGCTGTCGGCTACACCACCCCTCCTTTCTACGAGGGGGTGGAATACGAGGAGTTGGGTGTGCCTAGCTGCCGAGTACGAGTGACCGTGCTCCCCCACCCGGGCCACCCTGAGTGGGCGGACTTGAGCATGGAGCTCCTGTGCTACCGCTCCTTCGAGGCAGTGGAGTCAGCAGCCTTGATGGTGCTCCACACCCTCTCTACCCGCCGACCGCAGGAGATGCTTCAGACACCGTTGGGGTTGGTTCCAGCTTTGGACCCCAACGATCCCTTGTGGCTAGGCCGGTTGGCCAATATAGCCACACTTCTCAAGATTGTGCCACCGTATGACACCGTGCAGACTTTGAGCACGTGTTTGAGGGCTTTGTACGCTCTCCAAGACGTTCGCCGAGTTATCGCGGATGACTTGGCCAGCCGCCTCACTGGAGCAACATGGTACGTCCACTGGGTTGTCAGTCTCTTCACAGTGCAGCACGGTGGATACACTCAGGCCATGCAGAATATTGCTGACCTCCAGGGTCAGCTACAACAGCTCCAGGGTCAGGCACACCAGTTTCTGATTGAGCGTGGCGACCACTTGCAGCAGATTCTGAACTTACAGGCTGGGCAGCAAGAGCTACTTGCTCAGCTGGCTGACAGGGATGCCGAGAGGCTTGTGCACCTTCAGCACATCCAGGATTTGCAGGAGCAGGTTGAGGACCTCGAGCTCGATATAGAGGCTTTGGAGGGTGTGGTGGGCATGCTTCAGCAGGCACACCACCCACCGGGCATTGGGCCCGACGAGCAGATGGAGATTCAGCTGGACCCAGAGGAGGTTCAGGATGTTCCCGGACTCGACTAGAGGAGCTTGGTGCTCTATTTCTACTTGTCGCGGGGAACTCTCCATAGTTTGTACATAGGACCTAGATCCTAGATGATGTAGTAGGAAAACTTGACATGTACTCTTTGTTAGCCCTTTTGGTTGGTTTTTGTGCTAGGCTGACTTAGAGTATTCTTTTGGGTAGCTAGAAGCTACATAGTGACCCCTATGTAATGGTGATCCACCGAATTTTGTGATCTTGTAATTATGGTGGAAAAACACCCCTCGGCAGCAATCTGCCTAAGAAATGAAAAGAAGGAAGTTATGGTCATTTCTGGATTTTGCAATGACTACCAAAGTTGTTCGAAATTTTATAATGGTCATGCTCACCAAAAGTCAGCATATTTGCATGTGTAGTTTAAGAAATATCGAATTTTTAGTAAGCTACTAGCTGCAATCCAAACTGCTAGACAGAACTTTGGAAATTGAATTTTTCGACCCCTGTAAAAGATGAATCTGATCTGGAGTTGAATACCAAAGTTGAAGCTTATGAAATTCTACACATGCTGACCAAATTTTAGAAATTTTTGACTTCTTTACAAAGAGTTATGAATTATTTACTCAGGACTGTGATGCTGTCTGAAATCTGAAATTTTCATAAGTTTGAATTTTCGTATGCATATTCTTCTTGTTGCTCTTTTAAGCAAGTTTTGAATATGTATCTAATGAAAGTTCAAAATTTTCAGATGGCTGATAATACTCACAATGTTCCTGAGGGCTCTCATGGTCCGAGTGGTGGTGGTCTTCCTCCACCTCCACCGATGAATCCTACAGAAGCAATTATGGCTGCCCAAACGGAAGTGCTGAGGCAAATCCTCGACACACAGAATCGGATTGCACAGAGGCTTCAGCAGCCTTTCAATCATCAAGGGCCAAATCAAGATGGGCCTAATACAGTCATGTCATATGACAAATTCAGGGCAATGAGGCCACCCTTGTTCACCAAGGCAGAGGAGCCCCTAGAGGCCGATGCCTTCATCAGGGCCCTAGAGGCCATGTTTTCCATCTTTACACTGCCCTGCTCAGAAGAAAATAAGGCAGGCTTCACCGCTCAGCAACTGAGGGGTGAAGTATTAATCTGGTGGGAGCATTTCAAATCCATGCAGCCACAGGGTCACCAGATTACTTGGGCAGAATTCAAGAAAGCTTTCAAAGAGCATTATATTCCTAAGGGGCTTATTGATAGAAAAATGAGGGAATTGATGCACCTCAAGCAAGACTCTGACTCAGTTTATCAGTATGCCCAGAAGTTTAATAGTCTCTGTCAGTATGGGGACTATCATGTTGATACTGATAAGAAAAAGATGGAGCGATTCCGTGAAGGACTTGATGGAGAGCTCTATGAAAGGTTGAACTTAATCAAAATTGATAGCTATCCTGAGCTGGTGAATTTGGCTATCTCTCAGGAGGACGCCATGAAAAGAGCTCAACAGGATAGAAAGAGGAAGTTCAATCAAACTTCAGGCAGTGGCCAAGGCAAGAAATTTAAGTTTGTGAAGAAGAATGTGCAGGGTGCCACCCAGCCATCTTCATCTGGACGCTGGGTGATGAAGCAATCTCAGTCTAAGCCGTCTGGCAACTTTGGATATCGCAGCACCCAGCAGACTGCTCCCAAGCCCAATGCACCCCCACCTACACGCAACAATGAGGATCGTCGTTGCTTTAATTGTGGACAGCTGGGGCACTATGCCAACAAGTGTACTCGCCCTAGGCAACAGAATCAGCAGAATCAGGGTCAAGGTTCCGAGTCTGGAAATCAGGACAAGAAGCAAACTGTTCGGGTGAAGCAGGGTAGACTGAACTTCACCACAGTATTGAATCTTCCAGCTGGAGCACCAGTCCTGACGGGTACATTTTTTTCTGTCCGAAGTCACCCGGTCACAATATTGTTAGATTCTAAGGTTACCCATAGCTTCATAATTGTGAAAATCTTCCGGGTTTTCTTCAACCTAGATATCATAAGTTTCTACCCCTACCATCATCTTTTAATTCTTAAATCTCGGGACGAGATTTCTTTTAAGGGGGGTAGGTTGTAACACCCCAGGTGTTTGGTTAAGCGAAATACCCTAATTAATCTTGATGATCAAGGTTAATTAGCTCCTAAGCGTGTTTGGCTTGATCTCACACACATTTGCACAAATGACCTTGGTCGAAATTCAAATTCCCGGTCAAACCCTCCTTTCTTGGTCAAACTCCTTTGATCCTAAAGAGCTGATTTGGTTTTCTTCCGCGTTCTCCAAATTTTGCTATAGAAGTTCAAAATCGGCCAATATAAAAGTTCTTCGTTATTTCTGGGGACACATTTTTCGTAATTGGCGGACATTCCAATTTTGAGTGCAAAGCCGCGTAAACTCGAGAGGAAGTTTCTGTGCACAGTAATTCCTGGCCGAGATTTTGCTGAAGTTCAACGCGTTTTTGCCATCAATCCGTTGATCCAAACATATGTCACCCTTTGTGAAAGTTGTAGGTCTATAGCTCCTCTACAACTTTTATTTTTGGAGATTTCCAACTTAGTTGACATTTTGTGGAGTTTTGAATTTTTGAAGATCGACTCGCGAAATGAAAACCCACGCCGACCGACACGTCGCAGCGCATCCCCGCGCTCTGGCGCGAGCGCGCCCGCGCCCGGCCGCTCGGCCACGTGGCGTCCCTGCGCCGTTCCAGCGTACGGATGGCCTAGGCGTCTTCGCTGTGGACCCGCGCACGTCGTGGAAGCATCCGCCCTCCTAAGGCACCATACACCGCGCCTACGCCGCGTACACGGCCTGGCCGCGGGCCCAACAGGGCCACGCGCCGGCGCATGCCGCCGCCGTGTTGCATACGGGGGCATGCACGCTGCCCAGCTGGCAAGCCGTGCACTTAACCCCTAGCCGCGTCTCTATCCCCCTCGCGCACGCCCACGCGCGAAGGCCCAGCAGCCGCACGCGCCGAGACCGCCGCGCCCTGTCTCGCGGACGCCGTCACCGCCGCTCTGCCGCGCGCCGCCGAGCGTGTCCTCCCGCGCCAGCCCAGCGCCGCCCGACCACTCCTACCCCTTTCCCAAGCCTCCTTGCTTCTTCTCCGCTCCTCCCCGCCACCACAGTGCGCCGCCGTCGACGGGTACACTAGCTCCGGCGGGCGCCGCTCCTGGACGCCGCCGTCGGAGCTCGCCGGCTGCTCCGCCGGCCGGGCCGGTCACCCCTACAGCACCGGTTGGGCCCGCTGGTGCCTCCAAGCCGCTCGCCCGCCCCGCTCCGGTCCTCCTCCGGCCGCCGGCGAAGTGCCCTGCGCCGGCAGGGGCACATTGCGAGGTTTGAAAAAGGTCCAGGGGTGTTTCCGTAAAATAGGGACCTTTGTGTAATTACAAAAACTTATTCCAGGGACCCGGCTGTAAAGTTGTTTAGGGTTTTCAGCTGCAACTTAGAAAATTCGTAGAAAATCGTAGAAACATCAGAAAAATGCAAATCCAATTTTGTTGGGTTCCTAGTGAAGAAATCTAGCTTTTCTAGAAAGCATGTATAGGGTTTTTATGTGTAGTTTTTGAATGAACATTCAAACTCAGTTTGAGGTGTTTTTACTGTAGTTTAAAATGTACACATGATATGAACTTGAATTTTGGATATGTTTCTATTTATGGCATGTCTAGATCTGTGACCAAAGTTGGCATGATTTTTATGTGTAGTTTTTCAGTTATGATTTATGTAAGCTTTATGCTAGATTAAGCTTGATGCTTTTTATAGTCCCTTTAGTTAACTTTTCCTTAAGCACATGTGCACCCTAGGGCTTTGCCTTGATGATTAGTACCTTTGGTAGAATGGATGTGATTTTAGGATGTGTTTTGATATGTGTTTTGGATTTAATCTTGTGTAGGAGTTTAAATTGAAATTTTCAAAAATAAATTGAATCTGAAAGCATGCTTTGGCCAGAGGCTTATTTTTAGTCTAAATGACTTGTAGCAGAAAGTTGAGATCAAAAAGTTTAGTAAATCTTTTTATATGAATTAATGGTGATTTACTAGGCTGAAATTTGTCTTTTTCGTATAAATTAATTTATAAAGGTTCTTAATGTAAATTTTGGTGTGTGATCTCAGAATAGGTATATGATGATGTGTGCAGAAGCTTAGATTTATTTGAAGTGTTTTTGATTTAATATGGATTTATGGTTGAAATGCTTGTTTTATGTATTTAAATAAAGAAATGGAAATTAAGGTGTCAAATTGTGAAAACATGTTATGTTTCTGTTTTTAAATTGTTAATCACCTTCCCTTGCTGTTTTGTGAAGTTAAATACTTTAGTTTGCTTTAATATGTACACAGTCACCATCAAGGTTAACCTTAGCTAATGCATGTGCATAAACGTGTAGATTTACCAGACGGGACGTACACGTTCACTCAGGAGGAGGGATCCGCTAGTGGTGAGCTGAACCAAGTTAGTGGGCAGCAAGACCTGGACCAAAGTCCAGAAGAGCCCAAGGCTGTGTTTGAGTCAGAGGAAGGCAAGCACCGGAGTTACATATAACCTTTTGATTAAAACTCATGCTCTTTTACTTTTCAGCAATTAATGTTACTTTGTGCATTTAAGTTTCAGGAGTTGCTTTGAAACCTAGATGCATGATCCTTAGGACTCCTATGCTCTTTTACTAGTATGTTAGGAACGCTAGTGCCATGCTCTAAGGATACGGTAGAAGTCGAGTAATGACTCATTGCTCGCGAGATATAGGATGCTTATGTTGGAATCATAAGTTGGTTAAATTGACTCGCTCATGTGGTAAGAGCAATGGGTTCGGTCTCGACCGAGTAGCATGGTGCTGGTCTAAGCTATTGAACGTACCAAGTGCTTGTCGGGAATGGGACCGGTAAGCCTAGTACCTAATGAACCAGTGCGGGAATTTTATCGCTACTAATCTTGAGATTCGTCTCCCGGTTTGATTCCGGTAGTGCAAGTGTGAGTATGGGCGTGCCGTGTGAGGGCGTCCCAGTAACCTTGTACTTAGGACTGTGGCATCTTTTCCTAATCTGGGGAGTGACGGGAACCGCCTGGTCGGGGTAGACTCCGCATTTGTTTTTCTTTGGATTCTTGGGGTCTACCTTCCTCCGTGTATCTTGGGTTTACCTTGCAAGGATATAAATCGATCGATCGTCGGTCACTCGCCGTTATCTGAGTCGGCTTGACCACTGGCTACCCCATGTTTATTTATGAAACATTTCGGATTAATATTGTTGGATGATTAATCTTGTTTGTACAACCATGCTTGCTTAGCTAGGTGCTTACCTAGAATGGGTAACATACTAGAACTTGAGCTAAAATTTGAAAGTAAGGATCAACTCTTAGTTGCTTTTGGCAAAACAAACCCACCAGTCAAAAAGCCTTGCATGTCTAGCTGTGTCTTTTATTTTTGTCGGGTAAGTCTTGCTGAGTATTAGTATACTCAGCCTTGCTTTTGTTGTTGTTTTCAGGTAATCCCATCTGGCCTGGTTCCATCCCAGATGGTTGGGAACTTGAATGGGAGAATAATGATGAGGAGTGATATGCATGGATGGCCTCCTGTGTGTATCATGCGTTTAGTTTAGTTTACTTTCCGCTGTTTAAACTCTGAACCATGTTTACTTTTATGTACTCAAAACCTGGTTTGTAATTTTAAGTACTTATGGACCTTTTATGTAATGTAATGTTGTACTCTAGTCCCGCCTTCGTGTGGGCTTAGCGCATAATCCGATCCTGTGTAAGTGATTTACCGGGCATGACCCGGCAGAGGCGACAGAATAGTTCTTTATTATCGCTTAATGGCCACGTGGACAGGCTTAGGCGATAATACAGAATTATTTTGGGCGGTTCTGTCACATGCCTGATATAGTCAACTTGTTTGCGTTCTTCTTTGTGCCAACGCATCAACTTTGCATTGGTCTTGCACCTGAATAAACGCTTCAGTCGTGGTATCACTGGAAAATACCACATTACCTTCGCAGGAATTTTCTTCTTCTTCTGCCCACCCTCAACTTCATTAGCCTCATTGCGTGGGATGTTATAATGCTGCGCTTCGCACATAGGACAAGCCTCCAAATTCTCATATTCGTCACCTCGGTAGAGGATACAGTCATTAGGACATGCATGTATCTTTTGTACCTCCAAACCTAGAGGATAGACAACCTTTTTAGCTTCGTACGTGGACTCTGGCAATTCGTTCCCCTCGGGAAGCATGTCCTTGACGATCATCATCAAGTCATCAAATCCCTTGTATGAAAGTCCATGTTTAGCCTTCCATTGCAGCATTTCCAAAGTGGTACCCAACTTCTTCTGCCCCTCTTTGCAACTTGGAAACAATGGTTTCTTGTGATCTTCCAACATACGTTCAAACTTCTTTGACTCCTTCACCTTTTCGCAATCTCCCTTTGCATCGTGCAACACCCGACCTAGATCGTCGAGAGGTTCATCTGCAATTGTTGGAGCTTCTTGAGTCTCTTGCATGTAATCCTCTCCCATTGGATCATCTGCAAAGGCACCTTCTTGACTCCAATCTGGAATACGATCATCTTCCTCTTCATCGTCTTCCATTATAACCCCCTTTTCTCCATGATTTGTCCAAACAAAATAATTTGGCATGAATCCCCATTTGTATAGGTGATCGTGAAGACTCTTTATCGATGAGAAATCCTTCTGATTTTTGCACATTTTGCATGGACAAATAATGAAACTAGACGGCTGCTTGTTTGCTTCCGCGACATCTAGAAATCCACGCAACCCATTAATATATTCACTGGAGATTCTCTTGTCGGGGTACATCCATTGCCGATTCATCTATAAAGTATCACCAAACAATCTTTAAGTATTTTGAAATAAAAGTCATACACAAATTTAAAGTTTTCATTTACAATCCACATTATACAATATGACAAACTTAAATAGAGTTCTTACACACGAATTTAATGTGTTTATATCCGATCCACAAGATACAATATAACAAACTTAAGTCAAGGTCTTACATAAATTTAAAGTACGACATATGAAACACTAATACATGATACAATACGAGAAACTTTAGCCATCCTTGTGAAGTGACGACGAAGGTTTAGCTTTCTTGGAATCGCCCTGTGGTTCAGTACTAGTCGGTGGATCTCCAACAACAGGGTCTGCTGGTGGAGCATAAATGCCACCAAAAGGAGGTTCCTGCCTCGCTGCAACAACATCTATATGTTTTCCTTGCAAATAACGAAGCATTCCTCTAGCCAACGTGCTCATTTTCTTCGGTTTATCAGGAGGTCCTACTTTGGTTTTCTACTGGCTGTGTGAAGAACGACGATCACCACTAACATCATCCCCATTCCCTCCGGTAGCAGTAGACATCTATACTAATACTAATGACAATAAATTATTTGACCCATCTATGAAATTCTAGCATTTCTAATAATTCTAAAACTATTTCTACTAATTCTAAAACAAATTCTATCATTCCTAGCCTTTCTAGCATTTTGAGTAATTTTAAAATTATTTATATATTTAATTATGTCATATGCTCAAATAAAAAATTATTCCTAAAAAATCAATTCTAAAACTATGTCTAGTAATTCTAAAATCAATTCTAGCTTTCCTAGCCTTTCTAGTAATTCTAAAACTATTTATATATTTAATTATGACATATGCTCAAATAAATAATAATTATTAAAAAAAATAAATTGTCACATATAACATCTCATCCAACTAACACGGCACATCCTTTGCAATCAACTATATTAGAACGTATACAAAAATGCATATAAATAGAAAAAAATCCTCATTTCTAGCTCATTATAAAGTGCCAAAATACTCCAATTTCAACCGATAAAACTCAACAAACTAAGCATGAATCAAGAGAGGATGAAGTAACTAACCTCTAGACCACTTCAATGAGTGAAATCGTCGAGAAATTGTCGCAAATCGGGCAAAAACTCCCCTAGGGCGCCATGGATGAGTTAGAGCTCGAGTTGGAGAGTGGAGGGGAGAGTGGCTCGGGCAGGAAGAAGAAGCTGACTTTTTATGTGGGGAACATTAGTACCGATCCTTGGCTAGAGCCGGTACTAATGTGCCTACATTAGTACCGAGCTTGGACATGAGCCGGTACTAATGTGCGGCAGCCACATTAGTACCGGTCCGTAGTACCACCCAGTACTAACACTACTAGGGAATGAACCTTTCGTCCTGGGGAGGATTTCACATTAGTACTGGTTTTTTTGCAACCGTTACTAATGTAGACATTAGTACCGGTCGGGAAGGGGGAGTCTGATGTGCCCACCAGAGACACACATTAGTACCGATCCGGGTCTGGAGCCGGTACTAATGTGCTCACATTAGTACCGGGGCTAGCCCCGACCCGGTACTAATGTGGCAGCCACACATTAGTACCAAGACTCAAGAAGACCCGATACAATAGGAGCCACATTAGTACCGGGTCAAAAAGAACCCCGGTACTAATGCTCCTAGCGACCGACACAAGCGACACTTAGAAAAAATCTCGTCAGCCCTCCCCCCAACCTCCTCTCTCTTTGTTCCTTTATTTTCTCCTGCCTCTCCTTCCATCCTTATCTCTTTCTCATTCTTCTTCTTCCCTTCCTCTCACAACTCTGTCTTTATTGTTCCTGCAGGTGCGGATGCGTGGCGGCCGGGGCACCAGAGGCGGACCATCGCCGGCGGCTTGGGGTGCGGTCGTGCGGCCGGCCGGGGGCGGGTCCCTCGTGCGGCGGCCAGGCGGGCCGGAGGCGCAGCGCTCGCGCAGCCAAGCGCTTCCGCGGCCGGCCGGAGGAGGAGGCGGGGTGCGCGCAGCCAGCCAGGGGCGGGGCCCTCGCGCAGCGGCCACGAGGGCCGAAAGCGCGGCCCTCGCGCGGCCAGGAGCTTCTGCGGACGGCCAGAGGAGGAGGCGGGGCGCGCGCTAGACGGGCCCGCGGCCGGTCGGAGGAGGAGGCGGGGCGCGCGCTGCCGGTCTGGAGGCGCACAGCCAGCGGCCCGGCGGGCGGACCTGGAGGCCAGTGGCTCTGGAGCACGTGCGACATCCTGGCCTGTGGCGCGATGACACAGATGGTGATTTGTTGTTGTTTCATTTTGGATTTTGGAATTTTTAGATGTTCTTGTTCATACATGTTGATGTGAGTTCTTGTTTGTTGATTAAGTGAATCGATTTGTGCTAGATGTGAATCGGTTACCAGATTTGTGAATCTTGTGAACATTGTGATGTGATTGTAACTTGTGAATGATTTGGTTGAATCAAATGTAACTTGTGAATGATTTGTTGAATCAAATCGATGTTGTTGTGTGAATGATTGAAGAAGAAGGATTTGTCGTGTGAATGATTGAAGAAGGGAAGAAAATAGAGTAAAAGAGAAGAACCAAAAAGAAGAAAAGGGAAAGAAAAAGGAAAAGGAAAAGGAAAAAGAGGGAGAGGGACGGACGGGATATTAGTACCGGTGCCAAGTACACCCGGTACTAAAGTTACATTAGTACCAAGTGAAGCAACCCGGTACTAATGTGAAATTCACATTAGTACCGACTGGTTAGTACCGGGTCCAAAACCGGTAGTAATGAGGGTTTGGACCTGGTACTAATGCCTGTTTCGCTAGTAGTGTAATGTCACACATTAGTACCGGCTCCAGCCAAGGACCGGTACTAATGTGTGACACTGGCGGGCGGCTAGGAGATCCCCTTCCGAGCCGGTACTAATATGGTTGCAAAAAAAATCGGTACTAATATATTTTTTGCTCAGAACAAAAAGTTCATTCCCTAGTAGTGACGTACGGTCTCCTCCTCAGCTCCTCCCCGGGAACACAGAACACGACCCACCGCGCGGGCCGATCCTCGCAACACGACTACAAGCACCTTCTCCCTTCCCGGTGGCACCGCATCTAGGCGTACGCGTCTCGTTCGGACCCGGACCGGACGCCGATCGATCCAACGTCGTGGCGGCGGTGCGAGGGGACGACGGCAAGGGATCTGGCGACGAGAGCCACGCGAGCGGGCATAGTGCTGAATCCAAGGCGACAGACAGAGGCAGGTGACAAGCTCGTTCCATCCGTGTTCGTGGTGCATGCCGCGGCGTGTATGATCCGCCCTGTTCGTCTGGCTTATCAGCCACCAGCCAGCAGTACTTTTCTCTAAGAAAAAACCAGCTACCAGCAACCAGTCAGCAATACTTTTCTCTCAGAACAAATCAGCACTAGCCACCAGCAACCAGCCAAGCGACTCAGCCAGCGAGAAAGACGCTGCCAACAGCAGGTGTTTGTTTCGAAATGGACAGCTACATAGCTACTCCGTTTCCGTGGGCGGTGGCTGCTGGGATCGGGGCAGAGGAAGGCGAGCATGCTTGGTTAGTTTTGGTTTGATGGCGCAAACACAACTCTTGGCGCTCCAGAAATTGGCCGTTGGAAACCCCACGACCACGAGCTTTGGCGAGGTAATTAACAACGGCGGCCGGGTGGTTATGTAGGCCAAGAATGTTTGCAAAACACGCGGTGTGAAGCTGCCAGGAAGCTTCCGTGAAGGTGTAGTGCAGAACCATGGTCTCTGGCTCTCTGCATCAACTTGCCTGGGATTTGGTGGGTAACTAGCGGGGTCACGGCAACTAATGGACCGTTTAGATGGGTGAAATCTCACTTTAATTACTATTTATTATTTCATCACAACTCTACCATTTTTCATCAATCTAAACACTTCAAATCTAATTTCCACTATTCATCATCATTTCAACCATCACATTCTCACATCTTCTCTCACCTTTCACTATTCATCTTATTACATCCATCACATCTTCTCCACTTTTTCTCTCTTTTCACTCATCCAAATACCTATCCAAATTTCCACCATTCATCCTATCACATCCCACAATTTTTTTCCCATCTCATAACTGGGCAACAAGGGAGTCCACAGGTTATGCTGCCCAAAGCAGGTGGGCAGAGTTCACCAACGCAAACTGGCTCGAAGCTAGAGATGCAAACTGACTGATATGTAAGAAACTGTCAAAATCTTCACGACCGATCGAGTAGTCCATCCGTTTCATAATACTTGTGGTTTTGATTTTTCTAAATATATATCTAGATGCATAGGAAAAAATATATCTTGAAAAGTCAAAACAATAAGTATTAGCAAACGGATGGAACTCCAGCTGACGTTATCGGCTTTCAACTCCCGATCGACGGGATGCACGGATGGAACTGGTGAACCGGGCAGGCTGAAGAGGATGCCTGAACCGGGAAGGTTGTTACTTCATTAAAAAAACTTTGGACGCTTTATTTAAAGGAGGCGACTACGTGGAGAGGCCTCTCCGTTTAGTCATACTCCCTTTGTCCCAAAAAGAATGTCATCCTAGAAATTTTAGGACAGATTATTAAGGAGGTGAAATGACCTCGATTACCCCTATTTATTTGCCATATTTAATGCTAATTGATTGTTGCATGCCCACATGTACATGCAGACATGCCAAATTAAGTAAAACGACATGCTTTTTAGGACAAATTTTGAATCCTAAAACGTCATTCTTGTTGGGACGGAGGGAGTACACTACGACACAAAATTACTTCCTTCAACAGAAAGAAGCACACATGAGGAAATAACTTTTAGTCATACATAGAAAGCCCTCCGAGGTTACTTCCTGCGACACAAAATTACTCCCCTCAAGAGAATGAAGCACACAGGAGGAAGTAACTTTCTGTCCTAAGAAGTAACTTTTGTGTCGCACGAAGTAACCTCGGAGATCTCTTCATTTAAGCTTAAATGGAGAGACCTCTCCGTTTAGATTTTGCGTTATTTAAATATAAGAGGAATTATTCACACCTTTTCTATTACAGCATGGCAATTGCCAAACTTTTAAATACTCCTAGATCATCTTTGACATGTCCGATCTACTTTCTAAATAACGTGGAAATTATGGTGAGAAGTTATGCTTTCTTTCAAACCAAACGAGTATTAAATTATCGTCACCGAACTGGTACAAGGCTTCTTCTTTCTTGTACCCCAATAAAAGTGCGTACGTTGTAGTACGTATCAGGTCCTACCATCGTCCTCCTCACGACCACATCCGCTTTCGCCGTAGCGGTCGCACTCCAGCCCACCTGGAGCTAGCTAGATAGACCACGTCGTCACCCCCTAATAATGTCTAGTGAAGAAATTTGTGCCGACACAGCTCATCTGGGGAAATTTCTACGGCGATAGCCGTCGCGTTGTCATGCAGATTAACAATTCTATTTTTCTTCTCTGTGTGTTCTGTGCACACATATATTACTAGTGCATCAACATGAATAAATCAGATGGCCATGCGTGCACAAAGTCAGAATGACGACATTATGTATAGCTGTTTCCCAGCTACAGCTCTTGTCATGACTCATTGCATTGCACACAGCCACACACATTATCCAAAACTATAGTGCAAAGCAAGATGGTTCATCCAATTGCAACAGTTTGCAGACACTAACTATCACATAATCACTCCATATATAGTCTACTTTTCATAGGATGAATGGAGTAATAATTGAGCAGTGCAAAGATATTTTGTTCCATTTATTTCTCCTTCATACGTACATACAGTTGACTTTTTTTATTATTTCAAACAGACGGTTAACTATATTTTCTTTAATCCAGAGAGGCTGACTTCAACTGTTTTCTGTAATAAAAAGTTACCTGGGTTGCTAGACCAAATGAAAATAAGCTGACTTGGCTACTTTGATAACTTCCTTTTCTTCATTGACTTTACTTTCAGTGACTTAGATTATTCCAGTCAACAGCTCGCCAAAATTGATGACGTGAGCAACTGAAATCTGTGTGCGCAAGAGGTGACGTTTCATGTGTCGTTTCCACGTTGATATTCTAGTTGGTTTCCCGCAAGAAGACCAATATCTCTTCACTTTAATTATGTTTATTATTAGTAATTTTGTTCCATAATAAATCGCAGCACTTTCAAAGTGTCAAGACTCTGTCAGCACACTAGAAAGAATTATTCCTACTCAGATTGACTTTCGGAATTATGACATTTTTGAAGTATGGGATAATTCTCGTGTCAAGACTCCGTTAATTAGTATTCCCACTACAAGAAACTATTTAATCTGTGACGCAATCATTCTGTCGCGGATCGTTCAAAATTCGTCGCAAATCAGTGTCCGCGACGATTTAAATTTTCGTAGTGGAATGAGCGTCATTGATTAAATCAGTCCGTGACGATCTTTTATCGTCGCAGAACAACCCGAAGCCCAGTTAGCCCAATCCAAAGCCCAGTTTTCGTGACGAAAATAACCGTCGCGGATTGCTACTGACATGGACAATGATGTAGCAACCTACGTGGACGATGACGTGGCTGCTACATGGACGATGACGTGGCTGCCTATGTGGACAATGACGTGGCTGCTACATGGACGATGACGTGGCTGCCTACGTGGACAACGATGACGTGGCAACCTACATGGACAACGATGACGTGGCAGCCTACATGCATAATGACGTGGCAACCTACGTGGACAATGACGTGACCGCAGCCCGTATCAGATTACTATTCCAGCCCACAAGGCCCATTTCAGAATTATAATTGCAGCATAAAATTAGAAAAAAATTCCATAACGACATCTTCATAATTTTGTACAGTTCTTGAATCATAATTGGTGGCAATCAAATACAAGTATACAACGCATCAATAAGGTAACTTTATGTATCTACCCAGGAAAATACATTGCAAGAACACATCAGCATCTATTGCAGCTCAAAACTCCATCTTGCATCACTTTCAATCTATTGAACCACAGTTTCCTGCATCAATAACAGAGAAGCAATTTCTTTAGAAAAATAGATAGCTAGACTATTCAGACAAAAATAGATAGCATTAGGAAAATTCTAAAGGGGTAAATAATATGCAAGAACAGATTGACGTGGCTGCAACAAGAGGCCACTCTACTATTAGCCCATACACGTCATAGTAGGATAACATTAACATGTCCTTAGAAAGCCAAGATACCTAATGCTTGTCAGACCAATGGCAATGAGAAACAAAAATCAAATCCACATGTGAAAATGTTAGCAATCTAGAAATATTGTGACGGTTGTCAAACTAAAATATATCTATAAACACAAGTCAGGGCAGTTGTCATCTTCAGTCAGAAGTAACAACCAATTCACTCACAGGCAAGTGCATAGCTATCAGATATCTCTTGTAATTTATATGGGCAAGGAAATTACAAGAAAATCATTATCCAAAACCAAAACTGTCATCATATTGCAGTTCTATTCAAGTCCAACAGATTTCTCTCCACAAATCATTATTGAGCAAACTTAGCACAATACAACAAGAAGCTGAGTTCCCTGGGATTGACAAACGATTCCTGCTGCAGCCAGAGCATTTGGCCGGCACCACCACTAACATGCAAGAGAGAAGGGAAAATTGGGTAGAATTTGGGGGTGTCCTTACCCTGCGACGGTTGTAGATGAGCTTCTTCGGCAGAGCTCCCGCAGGGTGCAACCTGTCTCCCTGGTGAAACAAAAGACAAGGAAACTTTACTGCTAAGCATCAAAGAAAAAAAAAGACAGCAATTTACCACAGTAATGCACTTAATAGAATATTGAATCCAGGGTTATATGACTTCATCAACAACTTTTCCCTTCTTGTGAAACATCAAAATATTGCTTTGCTGTTCTTGTGAAACATCAAAGCAGTATTTAGGATCATATAGCTTTGGATCGACATTCTGATCTATTCAGAAAAACAAAAGGACACTTCTTATGCAAGGATCTGGTAAAAGGATAAAACAGATAAAAATGATTTGGCAATTTATCACTTAATTCATCTGGACCATAAGACTATATAGATCACACAGAACTTTCATATACACAGTTTTACAAATATTCAAGACTAATTAGTGTCAGATCCTAATTCTGAAACAAGTCTCATGGACTGCAACAATAGTTGCCAAGTTCCCAACTGAAACATAGAAAACTCATGGATCGAACTTCCAGATTACTCAACAAATAAAGTATATTTCAATCCCTTTTCAGTTTATGCATGAGACATGATGCTATAATAGATCAAATTCAGAAACAGAAGCCTCCAGCCTCATGTAATTCTACTGATTTCACATATGACTTCATGTAATTGAAATATGCTTCCTACATATATTATAATGTCACTGATAAAGACAGCTTGAAGTGACGACACACATTGCTCACAAATGGATACATCTCCAACATAGTTTCTGATAACTCAACACAAACTTTGAGATTTGAGTGGAGGTTTACATTTTCAAAGTCGTATGCATCTCAAACTTGGCTACAAACTTATGTTTATCATAACATTAGAAAATATGAAGTTATATGTTACCATTTGTTATGCAAAAATATCTTTTATTTATTCTCTTTTAGCATAAGAAAAGAAGTTGTATAAAACATATAAATGAAATAGCAATTAACATGCAAACGAATGATATTACATGAAAGATCGTGATTTTACAAAAAATCAAAAAAAAAGAATCAATGAATTTGGAGTTACTATGACCGAGAAACACTAGTTTCAAATTTAGATTGTAGATTAAAAAGAAAAAATGATGAGGAAAACGAGCTCAGCATGCGCCACGTAATCCCGGTGAAGCAACTCGACAAACCCAATTCTGCCACGTGGTCCTGAAGCTCCATTACTCGACATATGAAACAAACTATTATAAATGCTTACTGCCATTCCAAATCACTAACATTAGTGTGTCGTAGTGGTAAGGCGTCCCAACCTTATCTCAGCAACCTGAGTTCGAATCCCACCCACACCATTTTTTGCATCCCGGATTATTATATATTCCGGAGGCCGCTCCAGTTGGGCCAACGTGGCGCTGGCAGCCCAGATAAGTGTGTTGCGCGGCTGGGCCAACGTGGCGACCTCGGCCCGAACAAGCAGGTGGGGTGGGCTGGCGTAGTATGCGGCGGGGCTGCCAAGTATACATTTCTTTTCGTCTTTGATTCATCTAAAAATAATGAAAAAAATTGACTAAAATGATGTAATGCCTGTGAATCGAACCGCGATCTACATGCTCCAAAGAAAGAGCACAACCATTGAGCTAGTGAAGTACATTTGTTCTATAACCGTAACGGGCCTAGTTTTATTCCTATCTTCTTATCGTGCAATGTCCTAGTAAAATAGCATGATTTTGAAAAAAAAAGATACGTGAAATTTGTAGTTTCTACGAAAAATATAATTAAGTTATCTTATAAATTTGTGGGTTCGATTCTTTGTTCTCCACTTTATTTGTTTTTTTAGATTTTTTCTATTTATCAATTTTCTTATCCATAACATGACTATTTTTTATTTGCTCATCGTGACGAATCCGCTCAAACGTCGCAGCGTTGTGGGCAGGATTGTGATGAATTTAACAAATTGTCGCAATGTTTTGGACTTCAATATCCATCAGTACACATCCGTGACGAAAAATAGGAATACGTTGTAGAATCGTGACGAATTTAACAAATCATCACAGTGTTATGGGCTTCAATATCCATCCGTGCGCATCCGTGATGAAAAACAGGAATACGTCGTAGACGCATTGCTCTTCGTGATGTTCTCTGAGAACGTCGCCGAAAGTTCATCACGGATTAAATAGTTTCTTGTGGTGTCCTTGCATTGGGCATTTGCTTCATGCCCGTCCGGGCCTCTATCTTCTTTTTAATTGTACCTTTTTCAGTGTTGCTTGCCGCGTGCCGCTTGACAAAACATCATTTCAGATCTTTTGTTCCTCATCACGAAGTATATCACAATATATACACAGTAAAAATCCAAGCAAATCCTTCTCAAAAAAAAAATCCAAGCAAATCGACCAAATTACAGGAGACACAGCAGCAATCTTGTGGAATCTGGGAAGTTTGAATATCCGTCGAGCTCATCGTGGGAAAACAGATCTCGTGACGCTTGAGCTGCCGCGGGCTCACCGCCGGCTACCATGGCCACGCCATCCGCCCCTGCAGCGGGACAAAATCATCAAGCCATTTGCAACCACGAATAACCACAGAACATATACGTCCATTTGCTACGCGATCGCCCTTAAAAATTGAGACTAAAGATGGTATATTTTCAAAAAAAAAAACTCGACACAGGCTTCATTTCGTAACTCAAAGTTCATTATTCATCTTCAAAGAATTCTACTTTTTTAAATAGCATAAATTATTCTTGCAGGTTGAGCATCCGTTCTCTTACAGGGAGCGTCGTTAACTTAGCTTAAAAATTCGCTCCCACTAAGAATCGAATTCGGCTAGTCACACATGGAAGTGCGTAGCCCATGTGTTTTGTGTCCACAAGAGTGTTACGTTGAGTAATTAGTAAAGCGTGTGCAGAACAAAAAGGTAAAACGCGGAGCCAGATCAAGAGAAGCACTGACCGTCATAGAAGAGGCAGGACGTTGATCAAGCTCATCACTCTGGCCGGCAGCGCGGCAGGAAGAGCGCGATGGAGGTGACGACCCAGATGGCAAAGGCAGCGAAAGCGACGGGCCACGCCGGTGTCGTCGGCCCTCCGGTCACAGTGACGATGTTGATGCAGGACGCGGCCGCGAGGAGGAAGAAGAGGAGCCGAGAAGAAGGGACCGCCTTCTTGTCCATGGCTGAGGCTCTAGCTAGCTTCGTCTCCATGCCGCCGGCGGGAGCACCGGGGTTTCGCCTCCTCCCAGGGGTGAAATTTAAAGTATGCGACCGAATTGATGGTGGTGTGCACAACCTCTTCACCGCGTGCTGCCGTGAGTGTGTGTGACTTGCCTGGCTGCAAATTTAAGGGAAAAGCTCTTGTTTTTTGTTGAGAGAGAAAACTTGGAATGAAATGAGAAGTGAGGGAAATGATTGGGATTGATTGATGGATGGGGGGACCCCATGAATATATACAGGTTGAAGGGGTGTGGAGGCACCCCTTCGGGATGACCCTTTGGAGAAAGGTCGGTTCCCACTAATTACATCCCTAATTACACCACTAATTACAAAATTAGTGTAATTGATCACTAATTCTGTGTTTCACAACACTCCCCCTTGATCAATTGCTCCATGTGATCTTGATGTAATTCTTCTTCAATCATCTTTGAATATAATCTTGTAAAACTCCTCCAAAACCCTATGGGAAAAATATTGAGGAGAAACCAATTTGTACGTGTATATGCCATTAAAACTCCTTTAAAACCCCGTGGGAAAATATAAGGAGAAAATGATATGGCATTTTAGATTATTGTCTCATTGAAAAACTTATATGAGAAACCTTGTAAGGAAAAACTCATAAGTATGTTTGGAGATCAATAATATTATGATCTGAGGATCATGTTTGAATAACCTTCCCCAAAACCCCAATGGGAAAATAATGAGAAGGGATTCTATATCTTCTTAAAAACTCTTGTAGAGAAAACAAAAGATATGACATAGAATATGTCTTGAATATCACCCTTAAAACCTTAGTGGAAAAATTAGGTGATATGGTATATGTTCTTGTATTGATATTGCCTCATTAAAACCCTTTTATGAGAAACCTTGTAAGTAAAACTCATATAGGAAAAAGAGTATAATATTCATAATCAAATGATTATGTATAGATTATATCAAAGGAATGTCTCCCCCTGATTCTTGCAAATCTTTGAGTTGTCTCATACCTATTCCAAAAACATATTTTTGGAATAATTATGTTAGTAAGGACTTTGTGAATAAATCTGCAAGATTATCACATGATTTGGTTTGCAAGATTTCTATCTCTCATTTCTTTTGTAATTGATGAGGATATCTCCTTTGAACCTTGCAAAATTTTAAGTTATCACTCACCACTTACCATGAATACCATTCTATGATGTATTGGTGGATAAGTACATTAGTGAGTGTGTTTTGCAAGATATTTATTCTCTCATTTTGTAAAAATGAGGATAAACATTTTGATCAATACAAGATTCATTATCATTTATGGATAATGATAGTGAATATATGGAATCACATTTTATCATTTATTGAAGTCATACATATGAATATGATGCTTCGAAAAGATAGATAAAAGTTTCTTATATGGAGTCCATAATGATGACTCACATGAAAACTTTATTATCTGTATCAGTTTATGATCTAGCAAGTATGGGGATCAGTTAGCCAGTATATTGATATCCTACTTAGTCAAGTCTTAAAATAATAAATCAAGACCTTTTAGTACCATTTGATATCTATGATATCCTTTTTGAACTCCCACCAGAATGGTGTTGTTGGAGTAGCACTATAGCAAGGTATCGACAACCGCAATATCAAGCATGTTGTAATTTGTATGATACACGAGCACTTTCTTGGCACTAAATTCACCATCCCAGGGTCTAAATGGATATTGATCCATTTTTAGGGATTGCATGACCATAAGTGTTGATGGATATGCTTGTCCAATATTATTTGAATATTGGTACACATTATCAATTGAATATTGATAAACTGATATATATGCATAAGTTGTAAACTTAAGCATAGTTTGGTTTTACCAAATTTCCATCTCAAAAATCTGTCATAAAATGTTTGCTTGTTTATTTGTGTGTGTTGAGATGATGGAAAATCCAAGTTGGATTTGTTTATGAACACACATGCAATCATTGTGATTGGAGTAATTCTTCTACGGAAGATACTCACTTAGTCAGTTATACCACAAACAACTTGACTATTTTAAGTCATGGAGTGACTTAAGTGATACACAATATACGTTGTGATTTTTGTTTAGACTTAGGATTGAAATAAGTCGAAGACTTGTATATCCTAATCAATAGAAGTTATTTGATCTGCCAATGATAAAGTATAGGAACATAATTTTCACATATACCACAAGGGTATGGTTCTCGGCCTCTGCGTGAAACCATTGCTACAATCTCTCATTATATCACCGCCTTGCTTTCGTAAAGAATGCATTTGTGAGAAGATGGTATTACTACAGTAAATACCTCTCACTAGTGAATGAGAGAAATTCTTCATAATTGCCACCTTTGCTTTGACCTAATTTGAGTGTTGATACACCCTGCCTAGGACTTTTGGTCTGGATCCAGTTTAAGGTGTATAGCAATCTTTTGAGAAGTATATGTCGACAATTTGTAGTCTTTGTATGATTGATTCAAGGGAACCAATATAGCATGTGAAATATTAATACTTTAGAAACTCTTATCTCATTTCCCAATAGGATGTTCCAATTGATACCCTAGTGCCTAAATTTATGTGCACATATACTGGGCTTATGAATGCTAAACATGCATAGGCTTTGGATTTGAATATCCATAAAGTGTCTAACAACATGCTTGATGTTGATTAGCATTTACTAGTTTGGAGGATGTCTCCTCCTGTTTCCGTGGATGCTTAACAAGCTAGATCCCTAGTGACCATACTTCTCCCCCTCTTATTTTGATTTGGTAGTTGAGTGATCTTGTTAGATTTTCACTCTTTTCTGTGAATAAGATGACACTTTTGATAAGTAAATACATTTGGCAGAATATTTGTAATAATTACAAATATAATATGTTCTGAACTGATGGTTCAAATATTCTTTGGTATGTACGTGGATGTGAGGATTGAATGTGATGTGTAACATTCATTTTGTATTCCTGGCATTCTATATGTGGTCTTTATCTCCCCCTAATGCCTGGAATTATCCTCAAAGTGTGATCAACATACGGGCTTTTGTGTAAATCCCCATAGAGACCTAAGATATCATATGAATGACAGATAATAATACCTTTAATGTAGGTCCCTAATGCCCATGATGTATGTTGTGAGGTGGTGATATCGGTATGTGCAAAACATAGCCGACACGTAGATGGGAAATATTTGGCTGTGGCCAAGCTTTCACGTACTAACTGCAACGGAGGGAACCGTATGATTGCAGCTTGATGAATGTAAAATATGTGGTGTGTAAATCCACATATTACCAACTTGATGTTGATAGGTTGAATTCTATTATGATGGTCATGCAAATGAGTTATCTCGATAAGAGATTCAATTAAGCCATAATTGGTATGGACATATGGTACTTAGTGATATAGTTCCCAAAATCAAATAATTCCATATGAATGGATGTGATCCTGCGTCCAGGAAAGTTTTGCTCAAAGTTGAACACTAGAGCAATTAATTTGGTAATTTATGATGCCTTATGATCAGTAAGGCACACATATGGGAGTATTTGTAAATGATTTTATGAGCACTTGCGAGTGCTTAGAAAATCCATAAATGGCTGAATATGCCAACTTATCTTGAATGTATTTCAAGAAATTGAATGGTTCATTGTTTCGAATTTTAAGGTAAGAGGGCCTTAAAATTAATTCTCATATGGCACATCTGGTGCACAAAAATTTGAGGATTGAGAATGTATGCTATGACCAATAGAATGGATAATAATTTTTCTTATCATCCATGATTTAGAATGACCAAGTTAGAAAAATTATTTTATACGCAACATGTCATTCGGGATTTATGTATGTACATATAACATATCCCAGATGATATGAAAGGAATTGTATGAATATTGAATTTTCTTGTCCATTTTACCAAGTTGAGTGCTGATTTTTCATCATTATCCTTGGTAATGGATTTCAGTATAAAACCATATACAAATGGATGTCACAAAATTGGGGGTATTTGTAGAATACTTGAGTGTATTCACAATAAATAATTGTTACCCATGAGGAGAGTATATCTCTCATATTTGTGATAGTGGTGATCCACTTAACAAAATTCCTTTTCTTTCTGGTTTGATCCCGAATAAATACCATGTATGAAGTACATGGTATTAATGATGAACAATATACTACACATGTAGTAAAATATTGAACTAATGATAATTCCATGAATTTATATGGGAACATATGGAGATCTAATTTATTAATTTATTGAAGTGCGCTTCAAATTTGATCTCCTTGAATTCACCTACCTCCATTGGGGTGGAGGTTTTGTTTGAACCAAATATTTTATTTGGAAATCATTTGTATGTGAATGTACAATCACATTATAGACAAAAATAAGTTTTGTCATTATGGTCACTTTTAAGAAAAGTGACATCTTATGCACGGGATCCATTATGTTGTATGAACTGAAAGTTCAATTCTTTGTTGATAACTCTACTACGAGTTAAAAGAATAAATGGATCTTCCTCATTTGGTTATTCTGATTTGTAAAATCGAAATTGAGAAAATGTAGTAATACACAAAGGTGCATGTGTGGTAATAATTGTTTGGGTACTTGTATGTGGGTAGAAAGATGGTGGCTTGGATGCCATGAATCTCCTAATGATATTATTGATATCATGTACCCATATTGGATGGTAAACTCAATCCAATGCGAATTCAGAAACATTCATTTTGGAAACATTAGTCATGTCCTACATGAGTTGATCATGTATTTGAATGAATTTACTCGATGAGTAGATTATATAGCATGAAATATATTGTAGTGCAAAAATTATTTAAATCAACTAAATCAAGTTGATACTTGATTATAAGTGGACTATTCTTATAATTGACAAGCGACGGAAATCGTTGCATATGCTTTTGGATTCTATTATTGTGAGAATAAATGATCTGATGATCATTACCAAAACATACTCTCTTTATATATGATAGAGTATTGTTAACAAAATATGTTGCACTTTTTCTGCTATTTGTTTAAGCCAAAATTTATGCTTAAATTTTGATTCCAATATGAGTCTTGAATAATTCTATATAAAATCATGTATATTCAAATTGTGATTTGAATTACAATTAGTATGAACCTCATTTTTTATGTACGATGAAATCGCTACTATCGAGTGTGACTCGATCATCACATACTAGTGAGTTAACACATCAAAAGCTAATCACCAATATGGTGTGAACATTGAATTAGTGGACGAGGAACTCGTTGCTATAGGTTTAATTTGTTTGATTGCAATAAATACCTTAGACTCCACTTATATGTGTTACACTAGTAATAGTAGGAGGTCATTTTGAGGGAATAATCACCATATTGGTGATATAATTATGCAACCATTAGTGAAAGCAAGATGATTCTTGCAACAAAATTTACTTTACTCATGTAAATTTTTTTTGTAAAATAAGCAAAATAATAAATGTAAGATGATTCTTACAAAAATTAAGGTATAAGACTTTTTCATTCCTGTAGGAATAATTTAACTTGATAGTCATTAATAGTTTGTCCACATATATGAAATTTGGATATACACTTTGAAGGTAATCATCATAAAGATGTAGACCTCTCAGTGATGAGCAGAAGCTGCCTAAAAGCACGGATCTCAAGGCAGATAAATTCTTAGAAAGAACTTATCGCAGCCAGTGCCTAGGTCGCATCACCTTGTGTTATTCCAAAATCATATGTATAGGCCTTAATTTAATTTTTTTGCTTGATATTCTACTTGATGTAGAAATTTGATTAACCATTAATCATGCAATTTAAATTGCATATGTTAAATTGTTCTAACACCAATAGACGATCTGCGGATCATAAAGATGCATTATTACTGCGATAATATTAGCATCCATATTAGATAGGTGAAAATACCGGATGGTATATATGACAAAATATGCATGACAACACATATTTAGAGAACAATCCAGGGGCTCAAATATAAACATGTAGAATTGAATATTCTAGACATGTAAATAAAATTAAGCTTGAGGGCTATTTGTAAAATGGAGGAAGCAACGTGGCATGTCGGCCTACAGGAGTGGCTCGGTCGGGCCGGCCTGTTGGCGGCCCAAGCAAGCAGCCAGGCCTGCGGGCTGGCTCCGGCCTGGGGCCGGCTATGGCTTGGTGGCGGCCCGTGAAGCGGTGGCCTGGTGGCGGCCCAGGCGGGCCCAATCGGGCGTGGCCCGTATAAAGGGTGGACGGCGGTTAGGGTTCATCCCTAACCACCCGCCCCTCAGACCGCCGCCGCCGCCTAATGGCCGGCGCCGATGCGCGTGTGCAGCGCGCGGCCGCCGGTGGTGACCGGTCGGCCGGAAAGCCATGCAGCCACGCCCATCACAAGCCCCTGCGCCGCTCCGTTCCCCTCCTTTCTCCAATTCGCCCGCCGCCCCCTTCCGCGCCAGCTTGCACTGGCTGGCGGCCGCTGGCCGGCCGTTCAAGACTGGAGGGATAGCCCCAGCGCGATGGGGCTCCACGTGTCGCGCCGGATGCCGAGACGGCGGTCCATGGCCGCAACGCGGCCGAGGAGGCTAGGTGCGGCGGATGCCGCTGCTTGGCTCGACGCCGAAGATGCGGACGGGGTCCGCCGACGTCCTTGTAGAAGGGCTGTGCGCCCCTACGAGTCACCACGGTCCCGAGCGTGAATCTCGGGTCCGCCGCAGTGGAGGTTCCAGCGAAGCCGGATTCGAGATTGGCGGCGGTGAAGGAGGTAATGGTGTGTCTTGTTGTGTTTGCGTCAGAAGACGAATTGCTGTGGAAATTAAAAAACGTAGTTCCATTTTCCATCAAGAATGCAACAAAATGGTGAGAGCATAATGATTGCGTGCATTTTCTGATGCTCTTGTTCATTTGCAATCACTGCTGATTGATTCTTCTCTCGATGTTCAGTGATTTCAGCGATGCTGATGATGAACTCCGAGAAGGCAGAAATGTCATGCATCAGTTCTTGTGGTGGAGCGAAGAGATATCCATGGCCACAATCAAGCCAGTCATGGCGTCGTGCAGGACGACATCGATGGCGCAAGAAAAGAGCAATTGCCCCTTGGTTGGTTCAGGCTGTTGGCATGAGCGCCGCTAGTGATGACGAGGCCTTCAGCCCTCTCTTTCTGCCTAGTAGAAAAAAAAACTTCTTTCTCCTCTTCAGCGATGGTGTCACCGAGGAGGGACCATGCCACTGGCATGAACTCAGTGGTGGAGTGCGACGCGGAGGCGTCAAGCGTACACAGCGACCACGGAAGCGGCGGCCATGGGGACTACGACGTCCACGGCGACCAGGCCATGGGGACTACGACGTCCACGGCGCCTTGCAAGACGGCGGCCATGCATGCTCCTCTGCGTCCCTGACGGGTTCCGACGGGGATGACGAGGTAGCTTGGAAGAAACTCGACGAGTTCTGGGTTCATGCTTACCCAGGGGTGGAGTCGGCGACTTGGTGAGGCCTTCTGGCCTGTCTTCTCATGCGTAGGAGAGCGAGTGCGTGATAATGTGTCGAGAGAGAAAACTTGAAATGAAATGAGAAGAGAGGGAAATGATTTGGATTGATCGATGGATAGGATGACCCATAAATATATACAAGTTGAAGGGGTGTGGAGGCACCCCTTCCGGATGACCTTTTGGAGAAAAGTCGGTCCCACTAATTACGTCTTTAATTACACCACTAATCATAATGTTAACTTAATTACAAAATTAGTGTAATTGATCACTAATTCTGTGTTTCATAACATTTTTAATTCGTATTTGACTTTTTACACCCGAGATTAAAAGACGCGGTCTGCAGGTGGTGGTGTTTGCATTGGTCGGTGGTGCGCCGCCGGGGCCGATTACCGGTCGGTGTTTGCAATGCGTTCGGCGCTCACTACAGTCTACAGGCTGGCCTGCCGGCTTGCACCGTCGATGTCAACGCGCTGAAGTAATCAGAAGTCGCTGCGTCAGCGGGTGACCTGGCGGCGCGTCGGATGGACGTCGACGCCGCCGTGGCGATGGCATGCATGTTTTGTCGCCGGAAGATCGATCTCGCCGGTCGGTGCTCGACACGCGGCGGCCGGAGGAGGCAGTCGAGCTAGCCCACATTGATTAGTGGTGGTGGTCGTCAGTGGCGTGTCCGACCCGTTTTTCAGTTTTCCATCGGCCCACCACCGTGGCTTCATTCCTCCCTGGGGGAATAGGAATTGCTACTACGCATACCTACATGGAGTACGTGATATATCGCCGTTAAAATTGAAACGAAGGCAAATAGGCCTTGTTTAGTTTTTAAAAGTTTCCAAAATTTTCGCATTACATACCGTGTCATTCTCACAGAACACGTTTCGCAATATATTTCACCACTTTCATCAAAAATTTCACTAACTAAACGGGGCCATAGCTAGGAAAGAAAATTCAAATAAAAGCATAGCTATGGTTTTGCTCCATAGCTATGGTTTAGCTCCAGGAAAGAAAATTTTGTAAACACTGAGACTGAGGTACATTGAGCCACTGCCTCCAATGTCAACGTGTCAACGCGCTGAGGTAAGCTGCCAACATGGACTGAAGTGACATGGACATGACGACGAAAGCTGATGATGATGATAGGTAAGCTATGAGAGAGAGAGAGAGCGCGAGGCCGACGTTCCGGATAAGCTTCGATTCATCAGACTCCACGAAGGCGCGATGTGAATCTCTCTCAGATTCTGAAAACGTTGGCATGCATCATGCATGCATGGCAGCAGGGTGACAACATGAGGTGCCGTCGTTGAGGCACAGCAGTTGCCGTGGTTCGTGAACGAGACGAGCGTGCCACCCTGATTTGGCCACGTTGCCAGGCGCACACCTGCGTTCAACGGAGCGCGACACCGTGGCGCCATCCCGTGTCTGACCCGACACATGGACGTGATACGGCGCGCCGATGCAACAAAGCCGGCCGGCCGGTTTCTCATTATTAATATTGCTTGCAGTAGATAAGAATTCAACGAAAGAAAATGTTAAAACAATGTCCTAATTAATGTAATCATCAGGCAAAGAAATCTTGAGCAGCTTAGCAGCTAGCGATGATATATACTCCTCCGTTCCAAATTACTATTCGTTTTAGTTTTTAATTTTTCTACGTTCATAATTTTTACTCTACACTAAGTATATGCTATGTTTAATTAGATACGTATACGTAGCAAAATCAACGTAGAAAAAGTTTTAAATAGATAGTAATTTGGGATGGAGCAAGTAGTTTTGTCACGGTTGCTTGAAGGTGAAGAAAAGAATACTGACGAGAAATTATCTACGTCGATCTCTACCATGCAGACACCTTGGGTCAGCTACGACGTGACATGCTACCAAACGGCGCGGCAGCTTAATTATTTGTACTCCATTAAATCAGGTAAGACCGTAAGAGTGTCGACTGACGCTTGTTTGTTTGTTAAGAAAAGGCAAAGCCCTGTTTTTGTTTTGTCCGGCTTGCAGTTCTACTTTATTTCGCTCTCCCCATGTGCCGAGATCAAAGTGTATGTATGCATCCGTGGACTGTTGTGTGGCCCGTCTTTCGTTGATTACAGTAGTTACTACAATTTGATGTGTGGTTACCACTCCACAACGATTGCAAAATAACAACAACAATAACAATAATAATAAACAGTAGTTCTTCTGCCGGTCTGCTCCACATCGACGTTTCCATCAGCTCTTTCGGGGACGAGCTGCTCGGTCTCGGCACCGTCGTCGCCTTCGTCATTAGGGGAGAGCCAGGCTTCAACCACTACAGATCGACAACACGATCGCCGTCGCCGTTGCTGCCGCCACGTCCACGTGCCTCGGCCGCCTCAACACCGTCAAGTACACGCTTCACACCTTTCCGATCGGTGCCTGTTATGCGGCTTGAGGGCAAGCCGCATTTCAAGTGGTGGGGAATGTTAGGATACGGGTGCTTACTGAGCTGATACTGGGCTTGTGTTCATAAATGGACCTGCGGCCTGCTCCTTGTTGGGCTCTACGCCTGTCGTTGGATCTTCATATACTGGTAGAGGTCACAGGCAGAAGGCATCAGAGAATATCAGATTACCCTCACTGTTCTTCTTCCTAGCGTCTGCTTCCTCTCTGTACCCTGATTCCCCTTCCTTGCTGTTCCGATCTCCCTTCCCCTGAGATCATGTACCTTGCTGCTACTATGATTGGAGTTATCCGTTGGTAATCCTGTGCGGTTGCTAACACAGTTGCCCGTGGTTCGTGAACAAGACGAGCGTGCCACCCTGATTTGGCCACGTTGTCAGGCGCAGTGGCGGAGCCAACTTTTGGTCACGACTAGGGCCTAAATTCAGCGGCCAAAACTACCAAAACTACCAAACGGCGCGGCAGCTTAATTATTTGTACTCCATTAAATCAGGTAAGACCGTAAGAGTGTCGACTGACGCTTGTTTGTTTGTTAAGAAAAGGCAAAGCCCTGTTTTTGTTTTGTCCGGCTTGCAGTTCTACTTTATTTCGCTCTCAAAGTGTACGTATGCATCCGTGGACTGTTGTGTGTGGCCCGTCTTTCGTTAATTACAGTAGTTACTACAATTCGATGTGTAGTTACCACTCCACAACGATTGCAAAATAATAATAATAATAATAAAACAGTCGTTCTTCTGCCGGTTTTGAAAACTCAGAGCTGCCTTCTTTCCAAACACAAGATCAATACAAACTTTATCAAACAAAATATCATATATATTCCGCAACACAATATGATCAATACAAACTTTATCACAATACATTTTTTCTTGAGCAGCAAAACACATGAAACTAACGGGTACATAGTCGTCGACGGGCAATAGCAGCAGCAGCAGTTCATTTGACCTGTTCAACTGTTTCCACAAGCGGGCAAAGGTCGAGCTGCCACCGAAAGCCCAACAACTCCCAAGATCCAACGAGTGGATTATTCTCTGACGGGTGGGCCACGACGCACCCATCTTAATTAATCAAGCTGACACAACAGCAATTTATTAGCCAGTAATATTATTATTTCAGTACCTGGTGAAGTAAGCTGGACTCGTCTCCAGCTCCGGCTTGGAATCCGGCGGCGGCCCCCTCCTCAGCTGCAGGCTGCAGCTGCAGAGGAACAGAACAGACCCATTTCGCAATTAAGGGAAGCTGGAAATCATATCGAATCATCTCGAGCGGGGCGGGGATTCGGGTATGTATGATCCGTTCGATCAGAGCACGCACGGGGGGGCCTCCGACGGGGGCGGAGTCCCACGCATGCAGCGGCGTCGACGGGAGACACTACGCAGCTAGCGATCGCCGGCGAGCGGGTTGAAGGAAAGCTCGCTTACGGGCGTAGGCGTGGACGGCGGCCGCCGGATCGGAGCCGCGCGCGCGCGCGAGCTTCTCACTCGGCGCGGCTGCGCGGGAGGCACAAGGTGACCGCAGCGGACGCGGCGAGCCAGGCGCAGAAGGCGGCGAGAGCGACGGGCCACGGCGCGCGCGCTGCTTCTCCACCTCCGGTGACGGCGACGCACGAGGCGGCTGCGGCGGCGAGGAGGTGGAACAGGACCCGCTCCATGTATACCAAGCAAGCGCGCGATCTCGCCTTGCAGCTAGTGTGCACCGGGGGTTTGGTTTGGTAGAGTTCAGCCGCGTTGGTGCTGATGCCTGATGCGTGGTAGCAGTTTCTTCTCGGGCATATGAATGAAGAAGAAGCAATCAAGGAGCAGCGGAGCAGGTGTATTTATAGGTTGGGTTAGAATTTACAAATGCATCCATAAACAAATTGACCAATGGCTAGCTGTATACGGCTCAGGTTCTAGGACTTAAAATAAATCACATGTTGCCCTTCAGAGTTCACGAACAAACAGTTGGCTTTTGCTCGTACTTTTCAGTTCATCAGACAGCGATAAGCTGCAGCAGTGCATACGGCATTTTGTACAGCTCAATAGATATGATGGGCCTAGTGAACCCAACCGATTAGGGTAGTCTTTTTTTAGTCCTGAAGTGTTTGATCCTTAATTAAAGTTTAGTTATTATTGCATCGAATATTCATTCGTATGCTAACTAGGATGACAAAATATGAACTAATCATAAAATTAAGGGTTTGTTTAGTTCGTCTAACACTATAAGAAAAACGCTGACTAGAGACGCAAGAAAGAGCGTTTCTTGTCATAAAGCGTGATTTATGACGCTGGTTGTTATGAAACCCCTCCGTCATTAATCGAGCGTCACAAACCGCGATTAGTGACGAGACCTTACTTCGTCGCGTCACTAATATAATGACGCGTAGAAATCGTAACTACAAATCATCATAATTTCGTTCCTACAGCTTTGCCACGTTGAACACAATCTGATGTGGCATGCCAATTGTGACGCTACATTGCGTCACAAAACGAATTTGGCCCGTGTGTTGTTGGGTTGAGCCCAAAACTGTTCCTGTAGGCCGGTGTTGTTCAGATAGCTCAAAAAAGATTTTGGTGGGCCCATTTGTTGTTGACTCGGGCACAATTTGATTCTGGCGAGCCCGTTTTTGTTGGGTCGAGTCCAACAATTACGCACATTGTTTGCGGCTCTTTATGTCACATCAATTTGACTAAAATTGACTTTTGGCTCAACTATTAGTGGGCTAAGCCCACTGAAGACCAACATAAAATTAACTAATCGTGCATCAGTATTGATTGATTCCATTTCAATTCTGATCTTTTTTAGAAAAATTCCAATCTGGTTGGCAAAATAGTAATCAACACATATTTCTTTATACAATAAAACAAATTGCTATTTCCCATCAAGCACGACCATATTGTTCATCACATATCACAAACTATTACAGGATAACGACCTCACAAGGAACATAGATTAACAAAGCTAAATCCAGGTCATAATCTCAAGAGACAGTGGAGCATTGATCTAATGATCTTAACCTCTTCATCTTTTATCGCTAAGCAGTAGACGAAGGAGGTCTTCACTGTCTTCAGTTAACTTCTACAACCTCTTAATCTAACGAGCTCGAGGCGGGGGTGGAGATGGGAAGGCCGGCGACGAATGCAGCCCCTGCTCGATTGGCTAGAGGGAGGGAAGGATCCGCCGTCCAAGCGCCATCCGAACCGCCACCGTCGCTCCTCCACCGCAGGAGGGAAGGAGCCGTCGTCGATTTGGCCGAGCACGGGAGGGGCCACCCTCTAGTTCTCTGCAGCCCGGGATTTGGTGGCCGGAGCTCGAGCAGGAGCAACCGTCTAGCTGCCGCCGGAAAGCAGGGCTCCTCCCCCGCTTTCCGGCACCACGGAAGCTGCTACCAACACCGCCTCCGCCGCCGTCATGGGGAGAGAGGAGCGACGAGGAGCTGCAGGGTCACTTCGCCCGCCGCCTCACAAGTGAGCTCCCCGCCGGGACCTCCATAGGCCATGGCCGAGCTCGAGCCGCCTGCGCCGGATCTGAGCCACCGGAGGGAGGAGACGGCGCACCGACGGAGGGAGGAGGCGGTACGCCGGCGAAGGTAGGGAGGTGGTGGCGCGCCGGCGAAGGTAGGGAGGGGGCAGGGCGCCGTCAGAGAGAGCGGAGGAGGGAGGCTGTAACATCCCTGATGTTTGTTTATGCTAATGACCTTAATTAAAGGTGCTAATCATGGTTAATTAGTTTCTAAGCATGTTTGACATGATTTGTCACACATCTGCACAAAGGCCCTTGGTCAAAGTTCAAATTCTAGGTCAAACCCCTATAGATTCAAAAAGGCTGATTTGGTTTTCTTGCGCGTTCTCCAAATTTCACTATAGAAGTTCAAAATCGGCCAATATAAAAGTTGTTCCTTATTTCCGGGAACACATTTTTCATAATTGGCGGACATTCAAATTTTGAGTGCAAAGCCTCTTAAATTTGAGACGAAGTTTCTGCGCACAGTAATTGGGGGCCGAGTTTTCCTGGATTTTCATCACGTTTCTCCCACAAATTTATGCACCAAAACATAGGACGCCCTTTGTGAAAGTTGTAGATCTATATCTCTTCTACAACTTTTAGTTTTGGAGATTTTCAAGTTAGTTGGCACTTTTGATAGTTACGCATTTTTGAAGACGGGTTCAGGAAATGAAAAGGGACGACGAAGTCGCGCTGCAGCGCCGGCGCGCGCGCGCATCCGTGCCATCGCGTCCACGTGGCGACCAAACCCCGCTCTGGTGTACGGATGTCCTAGGCACCTCCGTTGTGGACCATGCCGTGACAGTGGGCCCTCCACCTCGCCGTCCCCCTGTGCGCCGCGCCTACACAAGCCGCGAGCGCCGGGCCCGGCCACACGCCGCGCGCCCGTGCGTGCCCGCCGCGTATGCCGCGTGCCAAGTGGCCGCATCCCAGGCCCCACGCACGCGTCCTAGCCCATCACGCCTCGCACACACGTCCACGGTTAAAAACCCGAGCGCCGGCCGTCGTCGCTTCTTCTTTTCCCTCCCGCCGCTGCTCCGACACCCTGCGCCGTGGCCAGCAAGCAGAGCAGGTCGTGCTCGCGCCGCAGCCGGTCCACGACGCCTCCTGCTCCTTCCCCGAGTCCCCCTGGGTCATCCGTCCGCGCTGCCGCTGCGAATTACGGTCGCCGGCGCCAGAACACCGAGCCCCGGCGGGTGCCGCCTCTGCGCGCCGCCAAGGGGACCTCGCCGGCGCACCTCCCGGCCGGTCTTCGCCACCCGAGGAAGCAGGTAGGCCTCCTCAAGGGCTCCGGCCACTCACCCGGCCGGGGCCGGCCCCACATCACCGGCCGGCGGCTTCCCCTGTGCCAGCAAGGGCGTAGATGTGAAGATTGAGATCTTCGTAGGGTGTTTTGTGAAAGGCAGGGGCCTATTCATGATTCTGAAGTTTGATTCAAGTGCCCGGTTGTAAATGTGTTATAGGGTTTGGGCAGCAACTTAGGAAATCCGTGAAAAATTGTAGAAAAATCGGAAAAATGTAAAATAACTGTCCTGGAATCCTTGTGAGCAGATCTACAACTTTTACAAAAGTTGTATAGTGTTTTTCTGATTATTTTTTAAATGTAAATTCAAATTCAGTTTGAGACCTTTTCATTGTAATTCAAAATGTACTCATGCAAATGAAATGAAATTTGGATATGTTATTGTGCTCCATGTTCAGATTTGTGACCAAGTTTCACACATTTTTGTTGTGTAGAACTCTAGTTATGATTTTTGTAAGATCTATGTTAGTTTAAGATTGATGCTTTTTATAGTCCCCTCAAAATATAAATTACTTAAGCACCAATGCACCCTAGGCTTTTGTCATGATGTTAAGCACCTCTGGAAAAATAATGGTGATTTTTGGAGCTGGTTTAATTAGGGTTTGGTATTTATGTTTGTGAAGGATGTCAAATTCATAACTTGAAAAATATGATGAATCTACTTGAATGTGTTGGGTTGGAACTTAGTTTTAGCATTTTGGAACTGTAGGAAAAATTTGGGGTCAAAAGGTTTAGTGAATCTTTTTATATGAATTAATTAAGTTTACCTAGGCTGAATCTTGTCTTTTTTATTTAAATTAATATATAAATTATTTGGAGCTGAAAATTTATATTTAAGTTTATTTTAGTCATGTTCTGCTGTGGTAAAATTATCATGCCAGGTGGAGTCATATTTTTAATTATTATGAATTATGGATGCATGGCTAGTTATAATGGAATAAATAAATTTATTTTATCTTTTAATTTGATTTAGAGGTGTTTAAGTTCAGTTGCTGTTTAAAATGAATTTCAGCACACCTCCCATGCTGATGGTGAAGTTTATGAGTTTAACTTTCTTAGATATGCACACAATCACCATCAAAGGCATAGTTAGTTCATCATCATCCACCCCTTAATTTTAATGAAGTTTAATAATTTAATTTGCTTAGATGTGCACGCAATCACCATTAAAGTAAGAGTTACTTCACCATCACTCACCCCCTACCTTTAATGAAGTTTAGTAAGTTAAATTATTTAAATGTGCACACAATCCCCATTTAAATAGTTGTTAGCTCACTCTCACCACACACCATACTTTTGTGAGTTTTCTTGTTGATTTGATGAATATGGCCCACAAGAGTTGGGTTAATGATAAAATCTCTCACCTTCACCCTGTAACTAATGCATGTGCATAAACGTGTAGATTTACTCGACGGGACTTACACGCTCACCCAGGAGGAGGAGGGATCCGCTAGTGGGGAGTTGAATCAAGCTAGTGGGCAGCAAGACCTGGACCAAAGTCCAGAAGAGCCCAAGGCTAGTGTTGAGTCAGAGGAAGGCAAGCACCGGAGTTTCATCTAACCCTCTTTCTAAAACTCATACTTTTACTTTTCAGTATTTATGCTTTAATTGTGCATTTAAGATTCAGGAGTTGCTTTGAAACCTAGATGCATGATCCTTAGGACTCCTATGCTCTTTTACTAGTATGTTAGGAACGCTAGTGCCATGCTCTAAGGATACGGTACAAGTCGAGTAATGACTCATTGCTCGCGAGATATAGGATGCTTATGTTGGAATCATAAGTTGGTTAAATTGACTCGCTCATGTGGTAAGAGCAATGGGTTCGGTCTCGACCGAGTAGCATGGTGCTGGTTTAAGTTATTGAACGTACCAAGTGCTTGTCAGGAATGGGACCTAGTACCTAATGAACCAGTGCGGGGACTTTATCGCTACTAATCTTGAGATGCGTCTCCCGGTTTGATTCCGGTAGTGCAAGTGTGAGTCTAGGCGTGTCGTGTGAGGGCGTCCCAGTAACCTTGTACTTAGGACTGTGGCATCTATCCCTAATCTGGGGAGTGACAGGAACCGCCTGGTCGGGGTAGACCCCGCATTTGTTTTTCTTTGGATTCTTTTGGGGTCTACCTTCTTCCGTGTATCTTGGGTTTACCTTGCAAGGATATAAATCGATCGATCGTCGGTCACTCGCTGTTATCTGAGTCGACTTGACCACTGGCTACCCCATGTTTATTTATGGAACATTTTGGATTGATATTGTTGGTTGATTAATCTTGTTTGCACAACCATGCTTGTTTAGCTAGGTGCTTACCTAGAATGGTTAACATACTAGAACTTGAGCTAAAAATTTGAAAGTAAGGATCAACTCTTAGTTGCTTTTGGCAAAACAAACCTACCAGCCAAAAAGCCTTGCATGTCTAGCTGTGTCTTTTATTTTGACGCTTGCTTAATTTGTTGTTTTCAGGTAATCCTATCTGGCCTGGTGTTATTCCAGATGGAAGGGAGATTGAATGGGAGAACGATGATGAGGAGTGATATGCATGGATGGCCTCCTATGAGTATCATGCGTTTAGTTTAATTTCCGCTGTTAAACTCTGAACCATGCTTACTTTTATGTACTGAAAAACCTGGTTTGTAATATTAAGTACTTATGGACTTTTATGTAATGTAATCTTGTACTCTGGTGCCACCTTCGTGTGGGCTTAGCGCATATCTCGATCCTGTGTAAGTGATTTACCGGGCATGACCCGGCAGAGACGACAAAATAGCTCTTGGTTATCGCTTATGAGCCAAGTGGACCGGCTTAGGTGATAATCTGGATTTATTTGGGCGGTTCTGTCACAGCTGGTACCAGAGCGAGTTTATGCACCAGAGTAATTAAAATACCTTAACAAACTTGTTTTTGGAATAAAATTTGCCAAGATTAATAATCTTGTTAAGTGAGTAGGACGTTAAGATTTAATCTAGTCCGAGAGGCCCTAGAGGGAATTTTTGGGTTCTTTCAGGTGGCTAGTACTCTATGGTGTATTTATACTGACTTCCAGCACATTTTATTCCTGTCAAAACTTACTTTCATGCACAACCTTACTAGACAGCACGTTTTGCCATACGTGCTCGTGCCACGGGAATGTCCGTGAGGGATGGATGAGACCTATTCCAATGGGAACCCACGTCGCGTCTGTGTCTAGTCATGTTTTGCCATACATGTGCGATCCCGCAATAGGCGGAAAGGATAACTCAATTCAAATGGAGGTGTCTGAGGTTGGACGCTGTCCATGCAGTGGCTTTACGCATGGATGCCGTTTCTATAGTGAACGGTAATAAATCTGGACGCTTTTTTGAGTGCTGGCACAAAAGGTCATGATTATCTATGATTTTCTGCAGGTACACTAACCACGGTTGTTAGGTACAGTAATTTAAGAAATGAATAGTTTCCGACTAGCTATTATAGAGAGAGACGTATATGTATGCCTTGCCACCGGCACTAACTTCGTTTTTGGAGCTTAAAAGCTTTGTGAGGATGATTAGGACGCTTTTTGCATCATGTAAAATCTATCAAACCAAAACTGAACTTAAATCATGTGTTGCTTGGTCTCTATTTAATTTATGCTTCTTAAAGACCAATCATGCTAGTTTGATGCCTTGATGCGGTGTTAAGAAAAAATTGTAACTAGATGTTGTCCAAATTTTTCTAAGGGTTATCTAGAAAATTTATGGCTAGGTGTTCTTTAGGGAAATTGTTTATCACCTAGTTAAGCTTGCTCTCTGGATTTTTCATGATTTTAGGAGGCTCAAAACTGAAGTTAGAGCTAAAATTGCTAGGCAAGGTCATGTTGAAATGCTGTTGAAATTTCTGAGTTAGTCTGAAACTCAAATTTTTACATATAGTTCATAAATGAGTTTGACCAGAGAATCTATAGCAAAAATGTTTATTATCTAGCTTAGATCATGCTGTAAAAATTTCATGGTAAATGGGTACTAAGTTTTTGAGTTATGGTCTTTTTAGTGAAGCTCTGCCCTGCTGAAATTTTCTGGGCAACAACACTCTAGAAATGGATCTTTTACACCATTTTACAATCTGAATTAATTCAACCATTGAATACCAAAAATGTGAGTTGGAATTTTTGGGGTACTAGTTTATCAGTTATGAATTTTTGTTCTAACTGCCAGATTTTGCCATATGCATGTTAAACTCATCTTTGTGGGTCTAACGTGCGCTTGTAATTTATTGTTACAAATGGCTGCCCCTGGTTTCGTGGCGGTGAGCGCTGATGGCACGTTTGCCACCACTGGCTTGCAGTGGAGGGTTTCACACGCATTGTGTGGAGAGCCCTTTGCGCCGTCGGCTACACCACCCCTCCTTGCTACGAAGGGGTGGAGTACGAGGAGATGGGCGTACCAAGCTGTCGAGTTCGAGTGACCGTGCTCCCCCACCCGGGCCACCCCGAGTGGGCAGACTTGAGCGTGGAGCTCCTGTGCTACCGCGCCTTCGAGGCGGTGGAGTCAGCAGCCTTGATGGTGCTTCACACCCTCTCCACCCACCGACCGCAGGAGATGCTTCAGACGCCGTTGGGGTTGGTTCCAACTTTGGACCCCAACGATCCCGTGTGGCTAGGCCGGATGGCCAACATAGCCACGCTTCTCGAGATTGTGCCACCTTACGACACCGTGCAGACTTTGGGCACGTGCTTGAGGGCTTTGTACGCTCTCCAGGACCTTCGCCGAGTTATCGCAGATGACTTGGCCAGCCGCCTCACTGGAGCTACGTGGTACTCCCACTGGGTTGTCAGTCTCTTCACAGAGGAGCACGGTGGGTACACTCAGGTCGTGCAGGCTATTGCTGACCTCCAGGGTCAGCTACAGCAGCTCTAGGGTCAGGTACACCAGTTCCTGATTGAGCGTGGTGACCACCTGCAGCAGATAGTGGACTTCCAGGCTGGGCAGCAGGAGTTGCAGGCTCAGTTGGCAGACCGAGATGCTGAGAGGCTTGTGCACCTCTAGCATATCCAGAGCTTACAGGACCAGGTTGAGGACTTGGAGCTTGCTGCTGAGGCTTTGGAGGTTGAGGTGGGCATGCTACAGCAGGCACACCACCCACCGGGCGTTGGACCCGACGAGCAGATGGAGATCCAGATGGACCCAGAGGAGGTTCAGGACGTTCCCGGACTCAACTAGAGGAGCTTGGCGCTCTGTCTCTACGTGTAGCATGGAACTCTCCATAGTTTGTACATAGGACCTAGATCCTAGATGATGTAGTATGAAACTTGGACATGTACTCTTTGTTAGCCCTTTTGGTTGGTTTTTGTGCTAGGCTGACTTAGAGTATTCTTTTGTGTAGGTGGATGCTACATAGTGACCCATATGTAATGGTGATCCACCACATTTTGTAATTTGTAAATATGGTGGAAAAACACCTCTCTTCAGCAATCTACCTAAGAAATGAAAAGAAGAAAGTTATGGTCATATCTGAGTTTTTGGATGAATACCAAAGTTGTTCTAAACGTTATAATGGTTATGCTCACAAAAATTCAGCATTTTTGCATGTGTAGTTTGAGAGATATCGAATTTTTAGGCATGTGGCATTTTTTCAAGTCAGAAACAAGAGGATTCTGGTGGCGTACGGTGTGGCTGAGGTACCGCAACCAGGGGAAATATTTTTGAACGTCGATTATTCCAGTCACGGGTGCGCCAAAGTCTTTCTGGATCGAGTGGTTGATACCTGGGATGACCTCGACTTGGAGTTCCCGGGAGCTGATGATGCAAATACTCTAGGGGAAGCAGTGCACAGTTAGATTTTGTGGCCCAAGGATCTCATAGAGATAACGGAAGAGAACACAACAGCAGTCCAAGATCAGGTACCACCTTCACCAGCTAGAAGGGAACGCAGCAGCAGTCCAAAACATGATGCAACTGACAAGGGCAGTCCGAAACATGCTACTCCTCCTCCTCCTTCTCCTCCAAAGAAGCAGGGTTCCAAACGAGAACATCCTTCTCCTCCTCCAAAGAAGCAGGGTTCCAGACGAGGACATCCTCCTCCTCCTCCAAAGAAGAAGAGGATACCCAAGGAGAAGCCATGTGCACCGAAATTATCTTCTTGTTCCTCCTTCTATCTCTTCTCTTCTTCTCGACAACTGGCTCGTGTTCTTGAGGGTAAGGATATCGGGGGTGCGCAGGAGCTTCTAGGATTTTGTTCTTCTTTGATCAGCTATCATCCTGAGGTTTTGCACATTTTTCAGATAAAACTCAAAGATCCTGTGTATGACCTTCTTAAGTATGGAGTCACACTTAACAAGATATGGATGATAGTGTTGAATGGATGAGGGTGAAAGGTGGTAAGCCTTTTAGCCTAGCTCTCGGACTATATCTCTCTTCCTAAGATTTTTTTAAGATCTGGGCTTTTCATTCTTGGAGAGGTGGGCTCTACTCGCCCCGGACTTTTGTCCATTTTTCTCTCTCCTTAGAAATGTGGGCTCTACTCACCCTCGGACACGTGTCTATTATTCATCTCTAAAATTTATTTCTTTTAGGGAGGTAGGCCCTTCTCGTCTAGTATGACACTTGTCCTTTTCTCTCCCTCTCTCTTCTCACTTTTTCCTCTCTTTCTCTTTTTTTTCGAATGTAGCCCCAGAATCTTTTTTTTAACATTGAGAGAGATATATCCTAGAGTTGCATGAGCTGTATGGCTTGATGGAAAATTCGTACTTCCATATCAGAAGCAGCATAAATGGTGGAATGGAATGATCTTGATGTGTATGACAAGCTCTTAAGGATCATTGACACAGGAACTCATCATATAAGATTTTTCATTTAAGATAAATCCAGGAATCCAGCTTCTCTAGGAAAATGATCAATAGCAACTCAACTTTTCATGAATCATCTTTCAAAGCCTAGACTCAGATTAAGCATATACTTGCACAGGTTTTGGGTTTAGAGCAAATTAAGCATTTAAACTTCAGGAGAATCTAGGTTTGAAAACTAAGTACTTTAAAAGGAATTACGATGGAGCAACTATTCATCATCTCCAAGCATATATCATCAAGATCATTATTAAAGAGAAAAACCAACTAGCAGACTCTAGCATTTTATTCAAACTAAGACTTTTAACTAAAACTCAACTAGCTAAAAACATAGGATAGTGATACTTATCGTGATAACTGGGGGTGCTCTTCCCCAAGCTGGATCTTGAAGTGATTCTTGATTCATCCTTGGAACTTGTTTACCTTCAGGTCCTTATTAAATTCTCCCTGTAAATATTAGTCTCGCACATACCCGAAGGAACAAATTCTAAGATTATGCTGTGAGCCTTCATGTGCCCACTTCTTTTTGGGTTTTTCTGAAATGTGTGGACCTTCATGTGCCCACGTATTTTTGTTAATTTTTATATGCAAAAGGGATGCTAAAAGCAAAATCATGTGAATGCAAAAAAAATTTTATATATGCCGCCACGGTACGGAGTACATGGGGCCTTGAAAAATGCAAAAACAGAAAATATTTTTATGATTTTTTCAATGCAGGTATAGGGAAATAAACATGCTAATCTAAATATGCAGTGCAGAATAAAAATAAATACCGAGTTACCTCTCGGCGAGAGCTTAGAGTACTTACTCCCATGGCGTAGATGTAGTGGCCATTGATTGATCAGTTGATGACGCGGGTAGTGATTGGTCTTCCGAAGATGTACTCTTATCTTTCTTCCTCCAAACTTATTTCTTCGGTGGAGACCTTTCTGGAGTAACAGGTTCAGAATACTGGGCTAGCAGAAGCTGAGCGGACTTCTCCTTAATCTCTTCTTCAATGTTCTTGACATCCGTCAACTTTGTGTTCAGCTTGCGTTGTAATCTCTGAAGGCGTCTCCGCGTCTTGTTCTTCTTGGGCTGCTCAGGATTAGTGTAAGTATTGAAATAGTAGCGTACCTTTTCAGTTCTGAACTGGAAGTGGATCTCGCCAGTCCTGATGTAGATGATTGCTCTTGTTGTGTTCAGGAACGGTCTTCCAAGCACGATGGGAGGATCTTGCTCATCTCCCATGTCTATGACTAAAAAGTCAGTCAGGACATAGTTATCCTTTATCTTGACAGGTACATCTCGTGCAATTCCTTCCGGGAACCGTTGTGATTGATCCGCCATCTGCAACATTATATATGTGGAATACAAAGGCAGGTCACCATATATTAATTCGTAGGTTACCTTAGACATTAGGTTAACGCCCGATCCCGTGTCGCAGATAACTCGCTGGAAGTTCCATTGATTGATGGAGCAGTGGATTGATGGAACTCCAGGGTCTTCAAGCTTTCGCAGTAATGGTGAAGGGAACAGGTTCTTATTCTCTGATTGAATCGTGTTGATCATCCAAACTTCCTTCACATGCGATTGAGGTTGATTATTCTTCTTGTTCCTCCTTCTATCTCTTCTCTTCTTCTCGACAACTGGCTCATGTTCTTGAGGGTAAGGATATCGGGGGTGCGCAGGAGCTTCTAGGATTTTGTTCTTACAATTGAATCTCTCCTTCCTCCCATTGATGGAGAAGATGATCTTAGCGGCGTCGGCGTAGATGATGGCTTTGGCTGTGGCAAGGAAAGGACGTCCCAAAATGATTGGAGCGTTCTCAGTTCCCCCAGTCTCGACAACAACGAAGTCGGCAGCCACGTAGGAGCGTCCTATCCCCAGACATACGTCGTCTAGGATACCCTCGGGGTGGCATAGTGACAGGTCTGCAAGCTGCAAGCACATGGTTGTATAGAATAAAGGTGAACCATTAATTTTCTTATATATTACCTTAGGCATTATGCTGACGCTAGACCCAAAGTCACAAAGTGCATTCTTGAAGGTGTAGGCTCCAATAGTGATGGTGATGACGGGCCTTCCTAGATCTCCTCTTTTGGCGGGCATGCCCCAGTCAGTCCATCTTGGGCCTTCTTCTATCTCATTCGAACACAGATCTGCAAAATAGATATCGACAAGATTTGCAGATTCTAACTCTTCCGGCTGGCCCGGAATCTTACCTGGGTTAGCCGTGGGAACAGATGATGCCAGCTGAGAAATCTGAGATTCTAGCATCTTATTAAAGCTATGTTGGTTCTTGATGGCAGAAGAAAAACTTTCCATTTTATTACTAATAGTTTTGAGCATTTTATCATTAGAAGCTAACTTCTTAGACAGATTATCCATAATTCTACCCTGGTTTTGGACTAAGTCTCTTAATGGTGAGAAATTATTGGAAGAATTATTACCTTGATAATTACCTGAATAGTTACCTGGGTAGTTGGTTCTCTGCTGAGTCCATCCTTGATTTTGCTGGGGACGATATTGGTTGTTGTTGTTGATGTAGTTCACGTCCTCCTCCAGCTGAGGGCACTGACTCCCTGAGTGTCCAGTGTTTCCACATTCTTCACAGGTCATGCGGGATTCGAAGAGTTGCATGACTTCCTTCTTCTCAGGGGCTCTGTCTTCAAGCCTCTTCATCAGTAAATCCATTTTGGCAGACAGCATGTCTACCTCCTTGAGCTGGTGCATTCCTCTTTCTTTCTTGCGGGGTTGACGTTCCTCGTTCCAAGCTTGATTGGACGCCATCTTTTCCACAAGGTTAGTAGCTTGAGTAAGTGTAAGGGACAGGAAAGCACCTCCAGCTGCAGCATCCATCGTTTCACGGGTGTTGGTAGAGAGCCCGTGGTAGAAGGTCTGCAAGAGCAACCAGTTTTCCATTCCATGATGTGGGCAATCTGCAATGTAGTCTTGAAAGCGCTCCCATGCTTCAGGAACAGATTCTTCGTGTTGCTGCTGGAAACTCGAAATTTTCCCCCGTAAGGCATTGGTTTTGCCTATAGGAAAGAACTTTGCCAGAAAGGCAGTAGAACACAATGTCCAAGTTGTAAATTTGTCTTTGTTGGAGTAGAACCATTGCTTCGCTCGCCCCAATAGTGAGAATGGGAATAAACGAAGTAGGACTGCATCACTTGGAACATCTTTGATCGTGAAGGTGCCACATATCTCCAAGAAATTTTGAAGGTGTTTGTTGGCATCTTCATGAGTTTTTCCACAAAATTGGCTAGCTTGTACCATGTTGATCAGCGCAGGCTTGAGCTCAAAAGCAGCATCTCCTACAGCGACTGTCGGACCAGTACGAATGTTGTCCGGGGTCGGTGCGGAGTATTCGCGTAGGGACTTGTTTGCCATTACTTCAAACGTGGGTATTAAGCTTCGCACTGTTGAATCTCCCAAGGCAGAAGTCGTGGGCCGAGAATCAGGAGACCTGAGCTTTGACCTTGCCTTCCTTAAGATTTTCTCTGGATCTGAAACGAAGTTTTCTGGAAGATTCTTATTCATACATTACCCTGAAATAAGATAGACAAAAGTGGAAAGAACAAGGGTAAGCCTGTTTAAGCAATGATTATTTGGATTCTCGATACATTATATGTGAGAGATGCATGCGTGCTATTACTGAAAAAAAAATTTCATCTAGGCTATAGACTTTCTTTCCCCGGCAACGGCGCCAAAAATGCTTGTTGACATTGCTAACGTCATCGACTAGAAACGGATATAAGATCCATCTCTATCGACGGCACCAGAAATGCAGAGGTATATCTTAACATGATGCTAAGTGTATATCGGATGTTGCTTTCAGATAAACTAAAAGATGAATTCTGACACGATTCATAGCACAACTCGATATAGGTTGTCAGCCTGACAGGTGTGCCTGAAAACGCATGTATATGGTACTCTTACATATGCCTTGGATCTCTAGAGAAGAAGATATATATATAAACAGGGTATCCGCAAGCGCACAGATATGAATATACCATTGTAGCATTTTAACCAGGAGTAAAACCAGGTATCGTATTTATATTCTACCACAGGGAAAGAAGTCTTTCTAATCCATAATAGCTAATACATGCTCATCTCTCAGTTTTATAATGTAGAGTGGCCAAAATATATCAATTGCTATAAACAGGGGTAAGTCACATGAAATATAGAGAATGATAGCACTGTTCAAGTCATAACTTCATGAGCAGCTAGAAAGTGTCATTATAGCAAGAGAAACGTAGCAAAGTCTAGCTAGAGAGGATACTCCTAGGTAATTCTAAACTATATGTCAATGCAAACTATGATTAGTGCAAACATTTAGCAATCACGGAAGAAGAACTATTATATCAATGCATGGGGAGACTATCCAGGAGGATCAAGGCCGAAACTTGAAACAACCCAAACAGTATAAGGCTCCACTAGTCCTATACACGCGGGGTGGACTATGAAGGACTCAATAGTGCTGTCACCACCACGATCTACCACACGACCCGGCATATAGGGTGCAATCGCAGATAAATACAATATAAGCACCACGCTTACACTGTCTTTACCGTTCACCCATGTTAACAAATGATCTAGGTGAGGGCTATACGACTCCATACATGAATATAAAGGCAAATCAACTATGCTAAACATGTAATCATAGTAAACACCAAAGCATATAATGTCGAATATAATCATTAATAAGAACATATGTCTATATAACAAATGTAAAGAACTAGATAAGAACTTACAAGAGCGAAGCTAGATCAGCCTCTAGACGATCAGGAGCCAAGTAGACACCTGCCTCCTCCTAGATCTAAACTAGCTAGCTACTCTGCTATATGGTGTTTCTAGGGCGTAGAGTCTCTGACTTGATGACTTGATCTGATGTATGACAGATTCAGATGCCTCTGCCAGGGGGCAGGGGGGCTGCTTATATAGTCCAGAGGGGTGGACGTGTGCCGTAGGATCAAACCGACCTAAACATGTGGTTTAGATTGATTCTCATAGGCGGTGGAGGAACATTCCAGAAGATGAGGCGGTTCGGGGCCCGGGGGGCCGACCGGCCCCACCACCAGGCCGATCGGTCTGGGGTGGGCCCCCCCTCGGGTCCCACTTCGGCCAGGTGGTCTCTTGATCCTTCTAGATGCTTCTTTTTTAGGTGCTGAGCCACGTTGAGTTCCGGAGCCTTCTGGAGTCTTCTAGAGTGGTTTCCTTGCATATTTTCTGAATAGTCCTTATAGATTCATAGATTCACCAAAACTCGTGGAAATTGTTAATATAAACCCTAATAAGGTGATCTAATCATATTTTAGTCCTTTTTCCAATGAATGTGAGGGATAAAATGCATAGATAAAATGTGTCAACACTCTCAGATGCGGAGCGTGGATTGCTTGAATTCGGTTTGGACGCAAAACTGACACCTGCTCAAATTCTAGGCATTGCTGAAATTGAAAAGCACCCAGGGTCAGGTAGACGTGATTATGTGCCTGGGATGCCGCTTCTCTGGGAGCGATTGTTGCAGGACCTTCCAACTAGGATGTATGCTCTGCACAAATGGCACATGCAAACGGTGGGACGAGGGGTTGAATTTATCGAAGTTAAAATTGAAGACCATCAGTTTTTCTGAGGTCGCACCACTTTCCCTATTCTCATGAAGGAGTTCTAGTTCCTATTCAATATGGATGCAGTGGACGTCTCCTTCGTCACTTGCTGGGTTCTGTAAGTATTTGTTGTACCATAATCTTAGAATCACCGCTCTAGCCATTTTAGACCGTACCTGAACTTCTTTATTTTGTATCATGCAGCATGGAGATGCAAGCTTGCCGGAGGCTTGGAGTGCATGACATTGGCTTCATGGATCCTCAAATGCTAAACAAGACGCTTGTCCGTGATTTCCCTGCGCCTACTGTGGAGACCTTATTCACATTCTTGGACCTTCAACACTTCAAGGACTGCATACTTATTCCATACAACTGCCAGTGAGCAACGTTTTTCTCAACTCTTTATCTTTTTCAAAATACATTCAATGTTTCAATTAACTGATTCTTCTCTAAAACGTATTGATAGCTTCCACTGGATTCTCATTATTATTGTACCTGATTTAAGTCTTGCCCACGTCTTTGACTCTATTAGCGGATATAGTCAATGGTACGAACCCCTCGTAGTATTGTTGAATGCTGCATGGGATATGTTCCGTGTAAAGTGGGGGGCCCTTGAAAGAGAAACTTCAATTCTACCATGGTTTCCCTGTACGTGTTTTCTTCGCTGATCTCATGTCATATTTTTCAGTACAAGTTAACAAATATATCTTAACTTTTATTTTGACATATGTGCAGTGCCTGAAACAGCCACTCGGTACCAATCTATGCGGATTCTATGTATGTGATTTCATCCATCACTTTGCAAGTGGTAGCTTGGGCCCCTTCAGTGAGAAGGTGCGTACACAAAAATGCAGACAAACATATTCCTAGTTTTTATTGTTCATATACTTTTTTCTAACAATTAATAACTTCTTTTGTAGATTTCTAACATCAAGGAAGGATTACTCGAGACGCAAAGAATCTGGTTAGTTCAAGAACAACTCTGCGGATTTATTCTAGACGAGGTGATTAATCCCGCAGGAGAGTTTCATGCCGGTGACTCAATGGTAACAGTGAGCAAAGAAGACAATGCTAGCATTGCTAATGAAGCTCAGCAAAGCACCGACAAGAACAAGGACAAAGACGTCGATAAAGAAGGATCTTCTTCTAAGGACAAGGACAAAGACGTCGAGAAAGAAGCAACTTCTGCTAAGGACAAGAAGAAGGACGTCGAGAAAGAAGCAACTTCTGCTAAGGACAAAAAGAAGGAGGGCGAAAAAGAAGCAACTTCTTCTAAGGACAAGAAGAAGGAGGGCAACAAAGAAGCAACTTCTTCTAAGGACAAGAAGAAAAACGTCGAGAAAGTAGGAGCTTCTTCTAGGGTCACTACGAGAGCACATCAGCGACGAGGAGGGGCTTAAAACGATGACATTACACTTCTAACATTTGATTCCGTGTGTGTATGTATATATATATATATATATATATATATATATATATATATATGTATAGGGAAAATCCATTCTACACTCGCGTGTAACTACTCCTACCTCCATATCTCATGATATACGTTGAATCCGACCGAACAAAAAGTATGTACACGTAGTATGTGATGATACTAGACTATCTATGATGGTATATAAGTTGAGTATGTGATCATACATAGAGTATGTGAACATATTAATTTTTATATACTATCAGTAAGGTATAATAGAAATATATTAAAAACTAGAGATGTTTTTGAAATTTTTCGTATATATCCATTTGGATTATCCTAGAATTAGTATGTAAACATACTCAAAGTGATAAATAGGTATGTAGACATACCCAGGTGGTATTTTGATGATGAGAGTAGCTACACGTGCGTGTAGATAAAACTCGTCCATATAATATTTATATAATATATATATATGTATATATATATATATATATATATATATATATATATATATATATATATGATGTCACTTTATATATGCACAAACAACTTTATAACGTTGCGTATTTGATTAGTATAAACGAACCAAACAAATACGTCTAAATATGTTCAAATACGAAACAAACTAAAAAGAAATGGAAATAGGAAATTAAAAAAACACATTAGTACCGGTTGGCTAGCCCAACCGGTACTAATGTGAAGGCCGCCACGTCACCCGGGAGGAGGCCACATTAGTACCGGGTGGTTTCCCCAACCGGTTATTAGTACCGGGTAAGGAGAACCGGTACTAATGTGACCTCCACATTAGTACCGGCTTGCCTGTACTGGTTCCAAAACCGGTACTAATAGGGTTTTGGAACCAGGACAGATAGTTGTTTTTCCTGTAGTGGGAGCGGAGCTGACTCGTCCGCCGAAATTTGAGGGTGAGAGCGAACCCGCATCTGGAAGTAAAATATTCTTCTCTGGAGCCAACCCAACCCTCTTTATCTTCATCCAAACAGATGCAGGAGCGGATTCGCTCCGTCCTAACTCACCCCAACTCCCAACCAAACACACGGTAGGTGCTCCAAGGTCCCGTGTGGATGGCCGCTCGCGGGGGCCGTTCCGCACGGCGCGAGACCGCCGCCTCCCTCCCGTCCCACGCGGACATGCGATCTTGTTTGAAAACAAAGTCAGAATAATGTCGACATTATGTATAGCTGTTCCCAAGCTACAGCTCATGTCATGACTCATTGCACACACATTATCCAACCAAAACTATATATAGGTCATGTTTGGATGGTAGGGGTAAATATTTACCTCAAGGCAAATGTTTTGCCCCTCCTATTTGCCCCTACTAATATTTGCTCTTTGAGATGTTTGGATTGAGGGGTAAATGTGAATGTGAGAGAGAGGGCTGGAGTCCACCATAATTTTGCTCTAATTTACTACTTTTTAGAGGTAAATGGAATTATGGGGGCAAAACATTTACCCCACCACATTTGCCCCACATGTTTGGATCCTTTGGGGTAAATTTGGGGTAGATTTGCCCCATTTACCCCTTCATCCAAACACCCTCATAGTGCAAAGCAAGATGGTCCATCCAATTACAGACATTAATTACCTATATTACATAATGATTCCGTCCAATGAAAAGTGGCAATTCTAGCTAGTTCTTTCTTTATACTATATAGCGCGGGAGTGGAAAAATGTACATAACTTCATTTATTGACCATGAGCATGCAACTAATTAGACTTCTTAAAATCACAACCACAAATTAAATTTTAGTATGCAAATCAAACGCCGCATGCAACTTAATTAAACTTGAGGACCGATTCTTAAGATTGCACTTTTTTTACACTTTATCATGGGACGAAGGTACTCCCTCCATTCTGAAAAAACTGACGTTTAGGACAGCAATACGGTCTCCAAAACACAACTTTGACCTCTTGTCATTATAAAAATATTTATCAAAGAGTGATATATATGTACTTTTATGAAAGTATTTTTCAAGACAAATCTATTCGTATAGTTTTCACATCTGCAAATTCAACAACTTAAAAGTTATTGATGATTTAGATTCCCAATGTTTGACCCAAATCTTATCCTAAACGTCAGTTTTTTCAGAACGGAGGGAGTAATATAGTTGAGTAGTGGAAACATATTTGTGGTTCCCTTTATTTCTCCTTCACACACAGTTGACTTTATTTTCATTACGAACAGACGGTTGACTTTGTTTTATTTAGTCCAGAGATGCTGACTTCAACTGTTTTGTGTAATAAAAAGTTACCTGGGTTGTTAATACCAAATGAAAATAAGTTGACTTGGCTATTTTTTCGTTGACTTTACTTTCAGTGACTAGATTATTCTGGTCAGCAGCTCGCAAAAATTGATGACGTGAACAACTAAATTACGTGTGCGCATGAGCTGAACGTTCATGTACCGTTTGCTGTCGTTTTTTTTAAAATTTTTTTTGAGCATTACCGTTTCCTGTCGTTGTTATTATTCTAGTTGGCTTCTCACGAGCAGACAAATATCTACCTACTTTAATTATATATATTAGTAATTTGTTCTATACTAGTAAATCTAAGCAGTTTGAAACACAAGATCGCCCATACAAAGTCTCGTCTCGTGTCAAGATTCCGTTAGCATTTAAAGAAGGATTATTGCACACTTGACTCTTGGAATGACAAGTGTGTTTGGTCGTCCCGCCCAGGAAGTGATAAGATAGATGTTGCTATCGGCCTATCACTGCCGCTGGTAGGCAACCCAAGCTTGATCATACAAAGCTAGCAAAAGCACCGTATATATGTACGTAAGCACTTACGTACTTTTCGAGCTGGTAATGAAATATTTTGCCATTTCATTAAAACAAATTCTGAATACGCTCCAAGACGTTCCATCAGCCTATCAGGACGTGGGCTCCAATGTCAACGTTAACGTGTACGCGCGGAAGCAATCCAGCGCGCGGCGGATGGACGTCGACGCCGCGCGGTGGCGACGTATGACATGCATATGCATGCATGTTGGGTTGTTGCTAGGCGATCTCGATCGCCGGCCGCTCGGTGCTCGATCACACGCGGCGGCAGTGGAACACGTTGGTTAGCTAGTGGTAGTGTCCGGTTTCAGTTTTCTATTGGCCCCGTGAGAACCGACGATCCAAATGCCAACTGCCACTCGACCGACCTTCCTCGCAACCCCTCCACCCTGGGGAAATTTCGTATTCTTGCATGATCATCTATCAGATTAATCAGGTCGCCGTGCTCGCCGTTAAAAAAAATGAAACTAAAGAAAGGGAAAAGATATAGATAGTAGTAAAATCGTAGCTGGTTCGAGCGATCGGAACCAGACCTGGTACCGGCGGCCGGATCGGAGCAGATGGCCGGCATCTCCTGCTGCGCACATCGCGCGTGCCTTGCTAGGTAAAGCTAAGCCTAGCTGCCTTCAATAATGTCAATGACTCAACGTGCTGATGAGGTAAGCTGCCAGCGTCAGCTAGTGACTTAACGCCACGTCGGAGGTCGGACAGACGTCGACGTGTGGTCTGATTAGTGAATTTTTGGACCAGACGTCGTCTGTTTTTTTCTGGGGAACGCGACCGGCCGGCACGTACGTACGGCAGCACCAGCAGAGAGCGAGCAATGCTGCCTGGAAAGCAACACCGTGGAATTAATATTCGACAATGGACGCTACGAATATGGACGCGATCGCGGTCGCATGCATGTATACAAGGTAGGCACACCATCATATAAGGCCAGGTGCATCTCCAGATTTTTTTTTTGGAAGATCAGATCCTTAATTTACTTGGTCACGTCACCTACTCTTCCAGCCGATCGAAATGGTCTGGGGCGTCGCGATGACAAACCGTAACGAACACGCCAAGTGATCTAGCTAGCGTCTCATCGACATCGTCATCGAGGCCCCCTCTGTCACCAGCACCGCCCCTTATTTTGTTCTCACGCGGTAAATAATATATGGCGGCGGAGCTTGGACGCCGTCGTGTCGTCGGCTCGCGACGATGCATGTCGACATGCATGGAGTAAATTCATTGCACAACTGGTGCTTCCCGCGGGGCGGCAGCACACTGCAACACCTTTTGTAAAAAAAAACAAAAAAACTGCAACTTCTTTTCTTATCACAATATAAAAGTCCATGCAGATAGGATCTATTATCTTAATACTTGAGTGTTAAAAGAAGCCACCACGTTCGCTGAGAGGGTCTAGAAATTCTCACGTTAATCTAAAAAAGAGAAGAGTTTGGACCATCGGATTTTATGATCATCTAACAGCATATAGTGAACCCAACAGTCCATGCCAAATAAATTAGTAAATAGTAATTTCGGAATTAATAAATACGGAATTCTCAAAAGTTAGAGTTCATGTCAAATACAACTCAAAATAAATATATAAATTCGGAATTACCACGTTCGCTGAGAGGGTCTAGAAATTCTCACGTTAATCTAAAAAAGAGAAGAGTTTGGACCATCAGATTTTATGATCATCTAACAGCCTATAGTGAACCCAACAGTCCATGCCAAATAAATTAGTAAATAGTAATTTCGGAATTAATAAATACAGAATTCTCAAAAGTTAGAGTTCATGTCAAATACAACTCAAAATAAATATACAAATTCGGAATTAAATTAATTAAAAAATATTAGTTGAAGTGTCCATAACAAATACGGTTGCTACATCAATTTTCGGAATTAATAAATAAGGAAATATGAAACGTTAGAGTCCATGTCAAATACAATCCAAAATAAATATATAAATTCAGAATTAAAATAAGGAAAAAATATTAGTTCAACTACGTCCATGACAAATGCGGTTATACAATTAAGAATTATGAAATAAATAGTAATATATTATGTTTTTTGGCTAATCTAGGTTATATGTTATTATCGTAATACAATAATGTTAAAAGAAGTCACCATGTTCGTCCAGAGGATCTAAAATTCCCGCATTAATCTAAAGAAGAGAAGAATATACACCGTCATATTTATGAAAATCTAACGATCTCGATTTTTCCAAAGAATATAGGATAATAAATAGAAATAATTAGGTAAAATGAAAAGAAAATACACACATTGTCTTATAAAGAAAGAAGGAAATACACCATGATTTGATTTGGTGGTTCGGTCTCTCTAAGTTCATATGCAATACATACATGAAACAAAGAAAAATCATGAAATCTATACTCAAATGAAGGACTCTTCATCATATGGTTTTGTTTTTTTTACATTGATTCATCAATATATGCAATAGTAAAAAGGAATCCTCCAAAAGGAATCTCATCAGTAATATAAGCATTTTTGTATTGATTTTTTCTAGATTAAAATTTTAGTCCAGGACGACATGCACAATTGTCTTGGTGCTAATTGCCGAGCTCGCGGGGCAATGTGTGCATCGGATTTGTGAGCTCCATACACAATTTGTAGGATGTGAACCATTGTCCACATGGATGTTCCCACAATATAATGGTGGATGAGATGAAATTAGTCATGACAACGGAGTAGCTATGATCGAGCACATGCCAAACTGAAACTACAACCCACAACTCTGCTTAACCGTTTGCACTGGCTATGGAGGATGTCTTTACCTTTGCCATGAAAATGTAAGTCCTAGCTCGCATGGAAGATGACTGATGATGTCGTCCAGAAAAGGTAAGAATTATGATTAGTGGGAGGATAGGCGGGTCATGGTGCTACAAGCACTACTAGAAAAAAAGAGACGTCGATCCTAAAAGACAATCTCGGAATAAAAATCATTGAAACAATAACGATGGTTAAATCTTAGAATAAATTCAAAAAAAAAATATGAGCACCAATGCTGAGTCGATGACTCGAATCAGGGTAAACAGGTTCCACTGAGAAACCATAGTAGTTGAGCTACGCTCAGTTCACCTAACGTCGTGAATTCACTACAATGAACAAGAATATATTTGTGTTGCATGTATCGATTATCACCAGATTAAACTATTTTACTCATGGGACTATGGATTATGAATTTTTTTTAATTTTTATTCTTTTATCAAAAAATATATTATAGCTTTCTCACACAAAACTATATGTTCATCTGCTGAAGAGGAAATAAACAACACTTGGGATAGTCAATAGCACGACACCATTGCTATTGTACCCAAATGAATTCTAATGGATCATGAGGACCATGAGGTGAAATACATATATGGGAAAAGCCAGCAACACATTCTGAGAAGCAATAAAATACATAAGACTCTTCATGTGCCTCGATAAAAACGCAACAGATGTGTGTCATAATGTGTCAAGATCTACAAAGTTTTGATTTCCATAAAAAGAACAAAGAAAGCAACAATATTGAGCTAGGAAATAAAAATGCATATATTAGTATTAAATGAAACCACCATTGCCTTATAGAACCTATGTACAAATGACCACATTAATCAGTAAAAAATATCTCTACAAATACTCTCAATGAACCCATATCATAAGTGCCAGGATTATTTTCATATACGACTAAAGTAAAAGAGTACAACTTTAATTTAAAATAAAAGTTACCCTCAAAATTAGTGAATTACTTTTTATACATGAGAAAAGTAAAAGAATGCAAATTTTATTCACATAAAGGTTACCCTCATATAAATGGAAAACATGAGACAAAAAATGCATCCATCAAATATTTTAATGCACCAAGGAATGCCATAGAAGAAGAAACATTAACATCACGAGATGGTAATGACAATCAGGTGAGGAGAAAAACAAAACCTTACACTATGAGCAATATTAACATGCATGAGACCCATTACGGTGGTGACCATGATGCATGCCCCTACGTGCACAAATTCCAATCAAGAAAAGTAAGATAAAAAGGTTGGGAGTAGGGCGTTATCATAGGTACGAAGTATATCACAACTAGGAAGAGGACGCCGATTGAAGTCACCCCATTAGACTATTGCCCATGAGCTAGCTATAGACACACCTTCCATGTGATACATATCTTTAGAGTGCAAAATCGAGGTGGCTGGAATGCTCATGGGTGAAGGGACCAATGTGAAAAAAAAGTATTAGCAGAGCACTACCTCAATGGAGCTAGATAAAAATGATCACAAGGGGTAAGAAAATTCTCTTATAGCAATTGCGTTTAGTATGTAGTGTATAAGTGACTAGAGAAAATTATATTATTGTTCATCAAATCGTGGGATGCGATGAGGAAGGGATGTCAAGGAAATCTACTACACCCTAGACTTCTACTTTGGCATGAGTCCCAGAAAAGATCGTTATAATATGTGAGAAATCAAAAGAAGCAAGTGAACTGGTGAAGCACCTAATAGAAGGGTTTACATATGGTTGTGGGTGGTTATGAAGGTGAACACATAAGACATGTTGCATGCTGGTGAGATGGAAAGAAAGACCGCGAAATGGGGGGGGGGACAGAGAGAGAGTTCATGACACAAGTAAAGGACATATTCCTTCTCCTTTTTATTGAAGTATAAAAACAATAAATGAACTTAAATGCTAGAAGGCTAAGTGAAATTAAATATCTGAACTCACTATAACTAAGCATAATCAACATTTTGTTGTTCAGTTGGCTTTGAAATTAAAATAACTAAATAATGATTTGTGTCAAATAGATATAAATACATATTTTAATTTTGCGTAAAAAAGCTAATCGGGTCATATACAGTTAGATTTCACCATTTAATGGGAAGCAAAACACCTAAACAGAGGACTCAATAAAATCTAATTCGTTTGTCATAATACCAAATTTATATTGCATGGAAAAATGAGAATTGATATTAAACATAACATGAAAAGTGTATCAGATATATGCAATGGATGGAGAAATTAGCCGAAGTCAAAATCTTTAGTTTTTTAAATTTGATCTTAATCCAAACTAAGGGACTCTACGTAACAAGAGTTATGTACACCATAACTGAACACAACGAAAGAAATTCACATTACAAGGCAAAAAAAACATTTTCACAAACACAAAAATTAGGATTATATATAAGTCATCTCCTATTGTTATGAATTTATGTTCAACGCAAGAGAATGTAATGCTTAAGAAAGATGATATACCTCCATTTGGATAGAAAAATGATAAAAAATAAAAAAATCATTTTAATATATTTAGTTTAAATTAAAAAATATTCTAAATGTGTAATAAAAATCTAGGTACGCGCGCTATTTGCGTGGGCCATCTTGCTAGTTATATATACTGTAGGTTGTTTTGAAAAGGGCATGGGACGTCTCTAGAAGAAATGGGGAAGAAAGTGTCCTCATCGACCGGACGAGGACGTGTGCAAAACCTAGTAGTTTTCTCTTGATCGTTATTGGAAACCGTTTTCCTTAATTAAGAAGAGTTGCTCGCTTCAATATTTCTTTTTTATAAAAAAACACTCAACTACATTCTAGAATAACACAAAGGCCAAAACCACATAAGATACTTTTTTAAGGCAGAGGTGCAAAATATGATTTTCATGCTTGAACTAAATGTTAAAAATATCAGTAGTCAAAGTTTTAAAAGTTCGACAAGGACAAAGTATTGACTATTTGATCTTCACTGGTTTTAATGTCACATGTTAACATCTCATCAACGCCAACCTGGTCAGCTGCGACGTGGACATGTGTTTTTGTTTTGTCCGGCGTCCAGCTTTAGAGCCTGTTTAATTCCCAAACAAAAAATTTGAAGTCCCTTTGGAAGTCTATTAGTAGGATTAAATATAGACTAATTACAAAGCTAATTACATGAATGGATGGGAAATCGCGAGACGAATCCATTAAGCCTAATTAATCCGTCATTAGAGATTGTTTACTGTAGCATAGCGTTGTCTAATAATGACATAATTAGACTCGTTAGATTCGTATCGAAAAATTAGGTAGGGGTTATGAAATAGATTTTGTCATTAATCCACATTTAATACTCCTAATGAGTGTCCGAAGATTGATGTGACGGGTAGTTAGGAAAAAATTTGGAAACTAAACAAGCCCTTAATTTACTTTCGCTCTCCGCATGTCACTGTCATGTGCCGATCGATCGATCGATCAAAAGTGTACGCATCCGTGGACTGATGTGTGCCCCCGTCGTTTTGTTAATTAGCTACTAGAAAATCAGTAGTTCCTCTGCCTGTTCATTTTGTTTATTATAATTATCTTTTTTTTTAAAAAAATCCAAGCTGCGCCTACACTCTTCTGGCATGAATATGGCAGAGCCGCAGAGAGGCTATAACGACAAATCCATCTGTTCCAAACAACATCATCATAAATATTCCACAACACAAGAAGATGAATACAAACTTTATTATCACAATACATTTCTCTGGAGCAGTAAAGCAGTAAACACAAGAAGCCAATGGATACATATATAGTCGACGGACAATGGAAGCAGTTGTTGATCTTTTGGTATGCCTATCTGTTTCCACAAGTGGACAAATATTGAGCTGCCACCAAAAAGCCCAACTCCGAAGAACCAACGAGAGCTGGTGGACCACGTACGCACGACGCGTGCCCAAGCTGACACGAGGGCAAATTATTAGTATCACAGTACCTGATATGAAAGTAGACCGGACTGGAGCTAGTAGTCTTCTCCAGCTCCGGCGTGGAATCCGGCGGCGGCCGCCACGCCTACGGTGCCTGCCTCTCACCTGCAGGGGACACAGAACGGAACGGAACCATTACGCAATTAAGGGGGTGTTGAAAAGAAAATCTCATATCGATTGAGCTTGACCGAGGAAATTAAACGAGTATGGTATGGTCCCCGTTCGTGGGTCATGGACGTACGCCGCCCGGCCAGCCTCCGGCAGCGTATCAGCCATTCAGCCCCACGCAACGGCGTCGACGGGAGCCTTACGCTACGCTGCGATCGGCGGCGGCGGGCGCGGGTTGAAAGAAAGCTCTTACGGGTGTGATGGCAGGGCATGGGCGTGGACGGCGGCCGCCGGAGGAGCTGCGCGCCTCAGCTCACTCGGCGGCGTGGCGAAGCGTGAGGCGCAGGGCGACGGCCGTGGACGCGGCGGCCCAGGCGAAGAAGGCGGCGAGAGCGACGGGCCACGGCGCGCGCGCTCCGGTGACGGCGACGTCGACGCACGAGGCGGCGGCGAGGAGGAGGACGAGCAGCAGCAGGACCCGGTCCATCTACAGTTCTACACCCTGCAGGGTGCGCGACGACCGATCGGTGTGGGTTTGCTTGGTCGAGCGGCTTTCCCCCGCCCCCCGGGGAACTCGCGCGCCTATATAGCTTGGGTTTGGTAGAGAGCTCAACCGCGTTGAGGTGACGCTGACGACTGACATATGATCGATGATGCCGACGTCGACATCAAGGGGAGCTAGGGAAGCTTCGTGGGAGCGGCGTGAGCTGCTGTATCAGCCGATCACACACAGCTTCACTTCCCACGAATTTTCAGACAACTTTTTACCAAAGTTTTCCGTCAACCACAACCACGCAAACCTTACCGATTTTCTAGCTATGCCATTTCTCTTTTTTATTTTCGTTTTCGTTCCAGGACACTTGTTCGATTCCAGTTGACAAGTGCTGCGTCATCGATAAAGATGGAGCACGAGCGCATGACGCCGTCCGGCGGCCGAATTTTCGCGTGTGCTGCGCGGGGGCGTATACGTACGTGCACGCGCAGCTCAGCTGACAGGCACAGTGAATCCGGTGCTTCACTCCCCCTCTATGCGATGCGCCGGGAGATCGGATTCCACACAGCTTTCAATTTTCATCCAAAGGAAGGTTTATCTGCACTGTTCAGACACCGCTGCTCGCGTCGTCCCCCAGAGGCGACCCGGGCGGACCGCACCACCGCCTCCCCAGACCCCCTCTCCCCGCGTCCGTCCACCTCGCCGCCGGGAACCTGCGCGCCCGCAAGGACGGTGGCGGCGAGGCTCCCACCCACAAAAACGGTCTCCCCCCACCGAGTTTCCGCCTTCCCAAAATAGCGCCGCCATGGCTGAGCGAGCTCCTTCAAGAGGAAGGTCGCCGGCGACCAGATCCGGCGCCTCCCCGACCAGATCAGGCGCCCCCACGGCCGGATCTAGCCTCCCCAGCTCTGCTGGTGGGGCGCGACTCGGTGAGTCAACGGCGGGCCGATCTGGCCCTCCCGGCCGTCGGCTGCGAGGAGGGGCGCCCGACAGACCTCTGGCGAGCCAGCTACCCCACCCACGGTCGCGGGCCTCGGGGGTGCCGGGCAGGGCGCTGGCGACCGGCGCCTATGCCCGGCCACCACCCACTCAGCTGCGCTCTTCGGCCGCCAACAGACTCCTCCATTCTCGTGTTGCCGTGGCTGCCCTCTTCGGTGACTACGACGACATCGGGATCCCGTTCGACGGCGGTGAGCCAGTACCAACTTCACCCTACTGAGCTTCTTCGCCTCCTTGAATCGTTGACCTTGCCTTCCTCTCAGCCTCTCACGCGTGTGTGTGCGGCCGTGGTTGCGGGAACAGCGGGAGAAATCCCTGCCTGGCTTCTTGCCAGCCGGCAATGGCGACACTATTGTGCCGCTTTCCTCGTTGGAGGCTTTGCCGCAGCGCTCCTAATACTTGCAGGTTTGTGCTTGTTCAACTTCTGTCCGAGGCAGGGTGCTTGTGACGGATGGGCGCGGGAAACCGCATTGGAATCTTAAGTCCGGCATTGCGCTGGTTTGTCGACATCGGTGACACCTGCTTGTGCCACTCCCCTCCCTGGAGGCGATGTTGAGATTCCTTCCATCCAAGTGCTTCTGTTGGTTGCTTCTATGTGAAGATGGTGCGCTTACTACCCATTCTCGATGCTGGTCCTGGACAAGGCTGATACAAAGCTGTGGGTTCTCATTGCAAGTTGTGTGTGTGTCCGTCACCGGGCACCTCTGCTCCGTTGGTGCTCTTCCTACCGGTGGTATCATCAAATTTTATGCCGAGAGGTGTTTCCACTCATCCACCATTCCCCTGTGAGGTCTCCTCCCCTTGCACGGCGTTGGATGTTGGTGTGTGGGAGCCCGGATTTGCTTCGAAAGGTGGTTTCATCGGTATTGAAAGGAAGATCGTCGTTTTCGGCATGCCCTGGTTTGCGTCACTTCTGCCACCTTTAGTCCCCAATCCGTTGGCCTGACCCTCAGATGGAGGGTGACAGCGGAGCGGCGTAGCTACGAGGGGTGGTGTGGAGGGGCAACGGCTGCGGTGTACCCGACGAGTACGTTGTTTCGGTGGCGGCTCCCATCAATGAGAGATTGGTGTCTCTCTAGCTTGTGTCCTAGCTTGTCTTCTGAACTGATTGTGTTGCCCCTCCTCTTCTGCTCTAGGTGGTGTGTCGTGTTGAGGTTGTTGTAAAATTGCTGAAGCTCTTATGTTGTACTCCCTCCGTCCCAAAATAAGTGCACATCACACACTTCGAGAAGTCAAACACTTAAAAATTTGACCAAATATATATTAAAAATATAAATAATTATGATATTAAATAAACATCATTAGATTAATCATGTTATATATTTTCATGACAAATTTGTTTAGACACACAAATATTAATATTATTTTCTATATATTCAGTCAAACTTAAAACTTGTTGACTCCTCGAAATACGAGATGATCACTTATTTTGGGACGGAGGGAGTAGCACTTTGGCTTGCTTAAAAGCCCATCAATGAAATTCAGGTGGAGACGCTCTCCCCCCGTTGACTCTCAAAAAAAAAAAAATCATCCAAAGATCCGAGCCACAGAACTTTGTACGTCTCGTTTGCTGGCCTCTTTTCTCCCTTTCCCACGCGCTCCCGCTGCATGCCGCACGCCATGGAATCCGATCGACCGTCAGTTGCGCGCGCCGCGCCGTCTTTCCTCGTTCTAGCATCTTCTTCCTCCAACCAGACCAGGTGTTGCATTCACCTTTTCTACACGCATGCCGACACCTAGAAAAATTCATGGTCCGAGCACACCGTACACAGTGCACACATCGAGCTGCTGCCCCACCAGATGGACCGGCGGTTGGGTTGCCGTCGCCTCGCAAGTCGCAACACGACGGCTGTTCAAAGATGCCGCGGGAACGCCTGCAGGCCGCCCCGAGCTGTGAAGTAAAGTCTAGGCATCTGAATACTTGGACATCACGCTTTTAATTTACCACCGGCCAAGGTCTTCGGATGGCTAGTGGATGGTAGCTAGTGCTGATTTGTGCACCGCTGTCTGGTGGCATGGCGAAGATACATGATGGCGACACGGCCAACAGGAGAGAAAAAGGGGGTGGTGGGCTGTGGGCGAGCTGAGGCCGACCGGTTCACAGTGCAAGGCCGGGCATGATCGATCGATCCATGCATCGATCGCATACTCCAAATAATCGTCGTCACGCGTGGATCGTGTACCACGCCGGCAAAAAGCGCACGGATAAGCTTTGGATTCGCGCGGGCGTACGTTCGAGTCAAGAGGTCACTACACTACTACAGTACGTGTGTGAACATCTTCGCCTCGTCCTTCTCTCAATCATCTTTCCAGCCACTGTCCACCGTGTTGCAGAGACTGGCGGCGGTATCTCACTATCTCAGGGTCTGAGAAGCAGTTACCATAATTGTCATTTTCATTTCCCTCTAAATAAATCTTAGGTTTTGTGTGATAATAGAACTCTTAATGTGTCTTTCAAACATAATTTATCATGTCCTATGTATATATGTCAATCAAAAAGATTCGAATTAAAATTTAACGGAGAAATGGAAATGGTAAACTTTAACGAGACGTGCTAGTTCACATAAAAGCTACTAGCCACAGGAGTTTATTTTGTCTGTATTATTTGAATCTGAAATAATCAAAGCAATTAGCCAAAAGGAGCAAGTTTTAACCTCAGACCTGATAAGAGAGAGAGAGAGAGTCCTAGTCGATCCCGCGCACTTCACATGTGTCGGCCCAAATACAATTTCCACTCAAAATCTTGTTAGGCCTATCATCCATTCCATCCTGGCTTGGCACATGGGCTTCTTCACCGCGTGCCGAGGAAGTTTTATTTTTTTATATTATTTTTTTTCTGTTTTTCAAAAATATATGATAGATCTCAAATTTGACAAAATTATGATCTCCTGAAATTTGAGATCCATCGTATATTTTTAAAAACTATAAATTTGGCAAAACTATTTTTATATTATTTTTTTCCGTTTTTCAAAACTATAATTTTTGAAAAACAGAAAAAAATAATATACAAAAAAGATTCGCGTGCCGCCCGCCGCTACGAACAGCTAGCACTTCACATGATCTGCTGACCTCGACGTCGACGATGTCGGACTGATTTTGACCCCAGCCTCATGCCCACTTCATCATCCACAACGACCTGCAATTAATAATCTCGCCACGATAGATCGACAACAACACCTTTCACCATGCATCACTATCACTTTCCGTGAGCTCCCATGGCCCAACCTTTCAAGCTAGGCTCCCAGTGACAGTTGATGCCTTGATGCTCAACGTCAATCACAGTACTCCCGGGATCGACATTGGAGATCCAGGCTGATAAGAAGAACGCACTCAAATCATATCGTTGGTGTACATATACCACTACTAGAAAAGGGAGAAAAGGGGGCTTCCGTCCCGGACATCAGTACCGGGTGTTTTGCCCCCCGGTACTGATGTCCACATCTATACCGGGTGGGAAGGGAGGACCCCGACGCACCCCCAGAGAGCCACATCAGTACCGGCGCCAGTCAAGGACCGGTACTGATGTGGAGCGGCTCATATTAGTACCGGCGCCAGCCACGGCCCGGTACTAATCGCCTCGCATTTAAATATACCAGCCTTCTTTTTCCTCTAGCCCGAGCCACTCACTCACTCTCCCTATCTCGAGCTGCCCCATCTCCATGGCGTCCTAGAGGAGGTTTTGCCGGATTTACGACGATTCCTCAACGATTTCACCTATTGAAGTGGTGTAGAGGTTAGTTACTTCATCCTCCCTCGATATATGCAACTTATTTAGAGTTTTAATTGTTGAAATAAGAGTATTTTGTGATATTTAAAATGACCTAAAGATGGGGATTTTTTCTTATTTCCATGCATTTATGTGTATATTCAATTAGAATGTTCTAGAGGTTAGTTGGATGAGATGTTGTATGTGATGGTAGAATTTTTTTAGTTTTATCTATTTGAACATATGATTTACTTTTTCAAATTAAGCTAGCATTAAATAGTATTTTAGAAATGATAGATAAATTAATTCTACTATTAAATAATATTTTAGAAATAATACTTTTAGAAATACTTGAAATGCTAGAGTTAGTTTAGAAATATTAGAAATTTGTCTACAATTACTCTTCTGGAAATATGAAACATCGGTTAATTAGCATTGATTTTATTTAATTTTTCATATATATGTCGCACTTTGTAGATGAATCGGCAATGGATGTACTCGGACAAGAGAATCTCCATGTAATACATTAATGGGTTGCGTGAATTTCTAGCTGTGGCGGAAGTAAACAAGCCCCCGTCTGGTTTCATTATTTGTCCATGCAAAAAGTGCAATAATCTGAAGGATTACTCATCGATAAAGAGTCTTCACGACCATCTATACAAATGGGGATTCATGCCGAATTATTTTGTTTGGACAAAGCATGGGGAAAGGGGGGGTCATAATGGAAGACGATAAAGAAGAAGATGATCAGATTCCAGATTGGACTCAAGAAGGTGCCTTTGCAGATGATCTAATGGGAGAGGATTACATGGGCGACACTCAAGGAGCTGCTCCGGCTGATGAGCCTCTCGACGAACTCGGTGAGATGTTACGCGGTGAAAAGGAAGATTGCGAAAATGTGAAGGAGTCCAAGAAGTTTGAGCGTATGTTAGAAGATCACAAGAAACCGTTGTACCCAAGTTCCAAAGAGGGGCAGAAGAAGTTGGGTAGCACGCTGGAAATGTTGCAATGGAAGGCTAGACATGGACTTTCAGACAAGGGCTTCGATGATTTGATGCAGATTGTAAAGGATATGCTTCCCGAGGGAAACGAATTGCCAGCGTCAACATACGAAGCTAAAAGGGTTGTTTGTCCTCTGGGTTTGGAGGTACAAAAGATACATGCATGCCCTAATGATTGTATCCTCTACCGAGGTGACGATTATGAGAAATTGGAGGCTTGTCCTGTGTGCGAAGCGAAGCGTTATAAGATCCCACGCAATGAGGGTGATGAAGTTGAGGGGGGTAAGAAGAAGAAAATTCTTGCGAAGGTAATGTGGTATTTTCCAGTGATACCACGACTGAAGCGTTTATTCAGGTGTGCGGCCAATGCAAAGTTGATGAGTTGGTACAAAAAAGAACGCAAAGCAGATGCAAAGATCAGGCACCCTGCTGACGGGTCACAGTGGAGATTAATTGACACAGAATTTAAAGACTTTGCAGGGGAAGCTGTAACACCCTAACTTTCCATCACCAAAATAATGTAAGCAACATGGTGTTTAGTTTTTGTTTTCTAAGGATAAATAAATTATCAAATAAATTTGGTCTTTTAAATATTTAAATATCATTCTATATAATTTTAGAATCAAGAAGTGCTTGTGCATCATCTTTTGGTTGCATGGTGTTTATGTGTGTTGGTGTGAAGTTTAAAAAGTTTTTTTTAAAACTTGTTTGAAATCTTGAAAAGTTTTGAAAGTGTTTAAGTTTGAAAAGGTTTGAAAAGAAGAAAAAGTTTTGAAAAAAAAAAAAAGAAAGACCTTACCCTCTTCCCCTCTCAGCCCGCAGGCCACCGGCCTTCTCTCCCTCGCGCGCGCGCTTTCGGCCCAGCGCCCGCACGCGCGGCCCACCGAGCCGATCCGCCGGCCCAGCTCTTCCCTTCCCCTTTTCTTTTTCTTTCCGCCGGCTGACAGATGGGACCCGGCCGTCAGGCCTTCCTCCTACCTTCCGCCGCGGGTCGCCCGCGCCTCCTTGAATGGCCGCCGGCCGTTACCCCAGCTCTCCTGCCCCTCCTCGCCTTCAAGAGGGCCATCAAGGCACACTGGAGCACCCCGGCCGTCTCCCCATCATCCCCCATCAGTTACTCCTCCTCCCCCTTCACGCGCCCCTTTGAATGCCATCAAGACCGGGCCGGCCGCCATGGCCATTAATGGCCAATTGGCCCCGGTCGCCGCTCCCTCTCCTCCTCCCTAGCCTATAAAGGCATATCCGAGCCCTTGCCTCGCCCTTTTCCTCCTTTCCGCACCCGTGCACGCCCTGTACCCTCTCCATCCTCGCGCACGCGCCGTCGCCCTTGGAGCTCCGCCGCCGGGACATTGCCGGCCGCTTGAAGCTCGTCGCCGGTGAAGCTCCCCCTCGCCTTCCTTCTTTCTTTCCCGTTGCGCTCGACGCTCATCCGTACCTCACCTGCGCCAGGAATCCGTCCCTCGACGCCGGACCGAGCCGCGCCCTGCCTTCCTCCTGGAGCGCCGCCCGAAGCTCTTCGCCGTCGGCAGATGCTTCCCCAGGCTCCTCTCGTCTTCGCTCGTCGCACACGCCGCCTGCACGAGGATCCCGTGCCCGGAGCCCTTCTTCCCCGCCGGATCGAGCAGTGCCGGAGCTCCTGCCCTTCTTCCGCCGGGATCCCACCGCCGCGTCGATCTCCTCCGTCGTCGCCTCCCCGTCAATGTTCGCTCACCGGTTCGTCTTCGTGTGGTGAGCAAGCCGTTCCCCGCCTCCTTTTCGTTTTTCCCGAGCCGTAGCTAGCGCCGCCGCTCGCCGGCCGATCGCCGTCCGCCGTGTCGGTCGTAGTGCTCCGGCCATCACCCTAACCACCTCCCTGAGTCCCTGTATAGGTTCGCCTCGTTCCCAGCTCCGCGTAGGTCGAAACCGCGCTCAAAACCGTGCACCAGAGCTCGAGATCGAGAGAGCTCCGGCGAGCTCCGCCGCCGGCTCCGCCGGGCGCCGCCGTCTGCCGCTGCCCCGCCGCCGCGCATCGCGTGCACGCGTCCTCAGCCGTCTGATCTCGCGTGGGCGGTCCAGATCAAAACAGGGTGTACCCCTTGGCTTCGGTCCACCGTAGACCCATGGACCGTGGTCCACGGCACGGTCCACGGCCGCGTCAGCGCCACGTTAGCCGCCCCGGCCAGTCACAGCGTGCCACGTAGCACCGCGTCAGCGTCTTCCGCCTGTCAGCCGCAGTTTTGCGCTTAGGCCCCTGTTCTTTTCCTTTTTACATGCCGGTCCTTCCACCATTAAAGATCCTTTCATATAGGTCCCTGTTTTTATGATCTTGCCCCTGAAGTCTTTAGATTCCTTCACCAGAGGTCCTTTTCACTCCTTTTTGCACATAAACCCCTTTGTTTATATGTATAATTATGTTTTAGTCCCTGGTTTCTTGCAGTTAAACCCCTGGAAGCCCTGTTTCTTCACAGAAAAGCCCCTGAACCTTGTTTTAGCTATATCTTTTCCGTCTTTTATCCGTTTTAAGCGTTCTTGGTGTCCATGCGACCGTCTTTTCAAGCCTGTCAGTTGTAGAACCTTGTTTTGGCTGTATCTTGTGCGTTTTAGCTCCGTTTCCACCGTTTCAAGTTGCGTTAGGATCATATCAACTTAAACTACGTGTTAGTGCCAATGTTGAACATGTTCTTTGTTTTATAATTTATTTAAATATTAAATATGATTAAATCCTTATATACATATGATTTTCTAATTAAAATCTAATTAGAAGTTTAACACGTGTTTTCATAAGAAAGTTAATATGATTAATATTAATTAAATATTTCTTATAATTAAAAGTTAATTAGATGTATACCTTGGTTTTCATAATCAAGCTTAATTTGATTAATGTTTATGCAATTTGCTTTCTAAATAAAAGAAACATAGGTCTATCCCGAGTTTTCTTAATTAAATGTTAATTTGATTAATATGAATATAAATGTGTTTTTAAGTTATAATTTGATTAGTTGAACTCGAAATATAAAGATAGACGCCTAGATGCTTTTACATGCTTCTTTTAAATTAAATGTTTAATTTGCATAAATCATACTTGAATATTTATAAATAAAATTGGACTAGTTTTGCATCGTCTTTTTAAATACAAATATAACTTGCTTAATTATAAATAGGGTATTTCTCTGAAATAACCTATGTACATCTTTATTTAATTAAAATATACCAAGCACATAGCTAGCTCTTGTATGTGATCATCCAAAGATCCCGATAGTTCCTAGTGCTTTTGTGTTCGCGTTCCTAGAGCCAACCCTTGTTCTCTTTTTAAGCTTTTCATGCTTGGTGTGTTGTTTTGTTTATTGTATGTTTTCTTGTGTGCTCGTAGACATCGTGCCAGTTTCAAGTGAGTAACCAGTTGAAGTGGATCAAGAGCAAGTTTTTGAAGAAGAACCCCAGTGTTTAAGCAAGGAAGGCAAGTGGACTTCTCCCCCTGCATATTCTATTTTGTCCCACACAACTTGCATGATAACTAAGTTTACTTTTAAATGTTGTTATGCATAAACTTGATGGGAAAATCACCTTTTTAAGGACATGACTAGATTTTATCCCTTTACCTTGGACAACCCTTTTAAATAAATGTTTTGGGTAGAAATGCTTAGTTGCTATACCTTGGGATGGTTAAAATGAATCTTTTGCTATATGTTGAATGTTGATCATGATAACTTTGGTGATATATATGTGTGTGCTTATGGTTAATAACAAGATCATATGGTTTAATCGGAACATGGAGAACCACCCAGGAAAACAGTGCAACCACAGTCCATATGGCTCTGGCTTAGCCAATTAATTAGGAGTGTGGAATTATCTGACAGCCTTATCCGAAAGGAGCACAGGGGGCCGGAGTTGAAGGGGTATAGCCCGGTCCTCTTGGCCGCAGCCTTTGCTAAGGTGCTGTCCACTAGGGAGGGTTATGGTCCGCTCCGCTGCTGTAACTGTCGCGGGTTGTTGGTCTTCTGCATACCTTTGTAAAGGCTTCGTAGCGTCCCTATGCAATCACACCTCGGAAGTGTGGTATTGTGCCTGATCAGCACATGCGTGGTTGGGTTCAAAGTTCTTCGGAACTTTTACGCGAGCTGTGGTGAAAGTGTACAACCTCTGCAGAGTGTAAAACTGATCGATCAGCCGTGCTCACGGTCAAGAGCGGCCTGGACCCTCACATGATAATCAAACATAAAGATGGAATTAAATCATGGTTCTTGTCGTTTTGAGATGAGATGCTTTCCTAAATGCTTAAGTGGGTTGGTATAAACTTACACCTAGTAAATAGGTGCTTGCTAATAAAATTTGACCAACATTAAAATGCTAACCGCTGTAAACCTTAGCCTATCCTTGATAGCCTTGCATTTTCCCCCACTTGCTGAGCTCCAACCATAAGTGTGCTCACCCTTGCTTATCCGCTGTTCAGAGGAGAACACTGGAGAAGAGTACTTCAGCGACTACGATGAGTTCTGAGGCTTGCGTGCCCCCAGTCATGTGCCTGTGGAAGATGAAGATGGAGTCGCGTCTTCATAGTTATCGTTGTTCGTGTAAAGACCTTCGAGTCTAACGTCTGAGTGTAATAAAGAGATAATGTAATGGTTTAACTCTTGTACGTTTTTATCACTGTTTATGGATATTTCACTCATGACGTCTATCATATGTGTGTAAACTTGATCCTGGCGCACATATGAGATGCATTTGGTTTTCTTCGGAAAATCAGGTGTGACAGAGTGGTATCAGAGCAGTAATGACTGTAGGACGCAGCCTTAAGTTAGAAATGGTCGAAAAGTAAGGATTCATGTTCTAGAAAGCCTGTCATCTTTCAAAATTGACTTATTTACGTATAAAATCTAATTTGATCTTTGATTTCTTGTTAAAACACATCTTTTTGTTTTGATCTATACTGAGTTCAGTTCTTGTTCTATCAGCTGGATTTCCACCACCGGTGTTATCTAAAATAAGGTCTTAGACTGCCTGCCTCTTATCAACTTCGATAGAAACGTTCCTGTGAGGACGATCGTTGTGTTAATGCTTGCTGTTTGAACACATGTTTGTTTTGGATCTTTGCTTGTGTGAGTTGCATTGTGGAGTGATGGTCACAAATGCAACAAGAAATAAATTGTTAGGTTAATAAAGATAGTTTGGGTTCAAATCTGGGTTATCTTTTTCTTTATCTATCCTACAAGTTGGTTGAAGTAAAATCTCTTTGTGCAGCTCTTTGACACAACATCACTGTTTTAATCATATCTTGAGCTATCAGGATCTGTCCTAGTTTTGAAATTCATGCTGCTTCATCTTTTCGAGTTCAGATCCTCATGCATCAGTTCAATGTTCTTGTCTGAAATAATTCCTCTAACAATCAGATGGTACAAACCAGGTCAGGAGAAGGTCAAGACGTTCCACCTGTAGTCCGTGCTCATATTGTCAATCGACAGAATCAAGCACCACCCCCATTGCTTAACCAAATGGATCCCGCATTTCAGCAATTCCTTGCCGCTCAAACCCAGCTGTTGCAAAACCTCACTGCCACAGTTCAGAACTTACAAGCTCAACAGAACCAACCAGCACCCCCTCCCCCACCTTCGCCACAGCCGAGGGACAAGCATAAAGAGATAATGTAATGGTTTAACTCTTGTACGTTTTTATCACTGTTTATGGATATTTCACTCATGACGTCTATCATATGTGTGTAAACTTGATCCTGGCGCACATATGAGATGCATTTGGTTTTCTTCGGAAAATCAGGTGTGACAGAGTGGTAAAGAGTTTATGAGCCACCACCCTCCCACCTACTCCCACTCCTCTGATCCTTTGGATGCCGATGACTGGTTGAAAACAGTTACCAAGAAGCTTGAGATCGTTCAATGCACCGACCGAGAGATGGTCCTTTATGCTGCAGGCAGATTGACAGGACAAGCTGGTGATTGGTGGGATGCATATTCGACTGCACATCCTGATAGAAACAATATTACTTGGCAAGAATTCAGAGATAACTTCCGTACATATCACATACCTTCGGGAGTAATAAAGCTTAAGCAGAAGGAATTTCTGGCACTGAAGCAAGGGAATATGTCTGTCACAGAGTATCTCGACAAGTTCACTCACCTGTCCCGTTATGCTCCTGATGAAGTCAACACTGATCCCAAGAGGCAGGAAAGATTCTTGGATGGATTGATTGGACCACTCAACTATCAGCTGCAGAGCCATACATTCCCCAACTTTCAGACGTTGCTGAACAAAGCTATAGGTTTGGAGAATAAACGAATGGAACTTGGTGAACAGAAGCGCAAGTTCAAGTCTCATGGACAGTCCAGCAACACACGCCCCCGCTTCAACTCATCTCAGAATTCTCAGTTTCACTCTGGTGGATCAAGTGGAAATTATACTCAGAATTTACAGTTGCAGCACTCAACTCAACAACCCCAGCATTCCAGCCAGCAGACACCACATGCTCCAAGTCATCATCAAGATCGCTCAGGAGCACCAGTGAGAAGCAACTCCCCGGTTCGTCCTAATGGTTGTTTCAATTGTGGAGAATTTGGACACTATGCCAACATCTGCCCGAAGCGCAACATGCAGACTCCTCAGAAAGGTAATGGTCAAGGGTTTGGACGACCGTTGTCACAAGCTCGCATCGGGAATTCTACTCATCGAGGTAACAGAGGTCAACAGAACTACACACGTGGAAGAGTGAATCATGTGACGACTGAACAAGCTCAAGACGCTCCAGGTGTTGTGCTGGGTACGTTCTCTGTCAACTCTGTACCAGCAACAGTTTTATTTGATTCTGGAGCATCACATTCATTCATTACTAAACAATTCGTGGCAAAGCATGGTATACCTATGAGTTCTATGAAGACACATTTGCTGATTAGTTCCCCGAACGGTGAAATGAAATCTACATATGTATGCCCACGGGTCAATCTGAAAATCAGGGGAATAGATTTTCAAGCTGATCTAGTAGTTCTTACATCTAGTGGAATAGATGTGATACTTGGAATGGATTGGTTAGGCGAATGTGATGGAATAATTCTGTGTGCCAAGAAGTCAGTACTCTTAACCAGCCCACAAGGAGATAGGATTGAAGTTGTCGCTACCATCCCATCCAAGGAGAAAGGAAAAGTGAATCAAGATGAAGGAAAGCAAGTGAAGGAGCTGTGACTGTTGGAAGAACTCAGCATGCAAGATGAGCTTATAGAAGAGTACCCTCAGTTTTTCCCAATCTCTCCGAATCTCGGGACGAGATTCTTTTTAAGGAGGGTAGATTTGTAACACCCTAACTTTCCATCACCAAAATAATGTAAGCAACATGGTGTTTAGTTTTTGTTTTCTAAGGATAAATAAATTATCAAATAAATTTGGTCTTTTAAATATTTAAATATCATTCTATATAATTTTAGAATCAAGAAGTGCTTGTGCATCATCTTTTGGTTGCATGGTGTTTATGTGTGTTGGTGTGAAGTTTAAAAAGTTTTTTTTAAAACTTGTTTGAAATCTTGAAAAGTTTTGAAAGTGTTTAAGTTTGAAAAGGTTTGAAAAGAAGAAAAAGTTTTGAAAAAAAAAAAAAAAAGAAAGACCTTACCCTCTTCCCCTCTCAGCCCGCAGGCCACCGGCCTTCTCTCCCTCGCGCGCGCGCTTTCGGCCCAGCGCCCGCACGCGCGGCCCACCGAGCCGATCCGCCGGCCCAGCTCTTCCCTTCCCCTTTTCTTTTTCTTTCCGCCGGCTGACAGATGGGACCCGGCCGTCAGGCCTTCCTCCTACCTTCCGCCGCGGGTCGCCCGCGCCTCCTTGAATGGCCGCCGGCCGTTACCCCAGCTCTCCTGCCCCTCCTCGCCTTCAAGAGGGTCATCAAGGCACACTGGAGCACCCCGGCCGTCTCCCCATCATCCCCCATCAGTTACTCCTCCTCCCCCTTCACGCGCCCCTTTGAATGCCATCAAGACCGGGCCGGCCGCCATGGCCATTAATGGCCAATTGGCCCCGGTCGCCGCTCCCTCTCCTCCTCCCTAGCCTATAAAGGCATATCCGAGCCCTTGCCTCGCCCTTTTCCTCCTTTCCGCACCCGTGCACGCCCTGTACCCTCTCCATCCTCGCGCACGCGCCGTCGCCCTTGGAGCTCCGCCGCCGGGACATTGCCGGCCGCTTGAAGCTCGTCGCCGGTGAAGCTCCCCCTCGCCTTCCTTCTTTCTTTCCCGTTGCGCTCGACGCTCATCCGTACCTCACCTGCGCCAGGAATCCGTCCCTCGACGCCGGACCGAGCCGCGCCCTGCCTTCCTCCTGGAGCGCCGCCCGAAGCTCTTCGCCGTCGGCAGATGCTTCCCCAGGCTCCTCTCGTCTTCGCTCGTCGCACACGCCGCCTGCACGAGGATCCCGTGCCCGGAGCCCTTCTTCCCCGCCGGATCGAGCAGTGCCGGAGCTCCTGCCCTTCTTCCGCCGGGATCCCACCGCCGCGTCGATCTCCTCCGTCGTCGCCTCCCCGTCAATGTTCGCTCACCGGTTCGTCTTCGTGTGGTGAGCAAGCCGTTCCCCGCCTCCTTTTCGTTTTTCCCGAGCCGTAGCTAGCGCCGCCGCTCGCCGGCCGATCGCCGTCCGCCGTGTCGGTCGTAGTGCTCCGGCCATCACCCTAACCACCTCCCTGAGTCCCTGTATAGGTTCGCCTCGTTCCCAGCTCCGCGTAGGTCGAAACCGCGCTCAAAACCGTGCACCAGAGCTCGAGATCGAGAGAGCTCCGGCGAGCTCCGCCGCCGGCTCCGCCGGGCGCCGCCGTCTGCCGCTGCCCCGCCGCCGCGCATCGCGTGCACGCGTCCTCAGCCGTCTGATCTCGCGTGGGCGGTCCAGATCAAAACAGGGTGTACCCCTTGGCTTCGGTCCACCGTAGACCCATGGACCGTGGTCCACGGCACGGTCCACGGCCGCGTCAGCGCCACGTTAGCCGCCCCGGCCAGTCACAGCGTGCCACGTAGCACCGCGTCAGCGTCTTCCGCCTGTCAGCCGCAGTTTTGCGCTTAGGCCCCTGTTCTTTTCCTTTTTACATGCCGGTCCTTCCACCATTAAAGATCCTTTCATATAGGTCCCTGTTTTTATGATCTTGCCCCTGAAGTCTTTAGATTCCTTCACCAGAGGTCCTTTTCACTCCTTTTTGCACATAAACCCCTTTGTTTATATGTATAATTATGTTTTAGTCCCTGGTTTCTTGCAGTTAAACCCCTGGAAGCCCTGTTTCTTCACAGAAAAGCCCCTGAACCTTGTTTTAGCTATATCTTTTCCGTCTTTTATCCGTTTTAAGCGTTCTTGGTGTCCATGCGACCGTCTTTTCAAGCCTGTCAGTTGTAGAACCTTGTTTTGGCTGTATCTTTTGCGTTTTAGCTCCGTTTCTACCGTTTCAAGTTGCGTTAGGTTCATATCAACTTAAACTACGTGTTAGTGCCAATGTTGAACATGTTCTTTGTTTTATAATTTATTTAAATATTAAATATGATTAAATCCTTATATACATATGATTTTCTAATTAAAATCTAATTAGAAGTTTAACACGTGTTTTCATAAGAAAGTTAATATGATTAATATTAATTAAATATTTCTTATAATTAAAAGTTAATTAGATGTATACCTTGGTTTTCATAATCAAGCTTAATTTGATTAATGTTTATGCAATTTGCTTTCTAAATAAAAGAAACATAGGTCTATCCCGAGTTTTCTTAATTAAATGTTAATTTGATTAATATGAATATAAATGTGTTTTTAAGTTATAATTTGATTAGTTGAACTCGAAATATAAAGATAGACGCCTAGATGCTTTTACATGCTTCTTTTAAATTAAATGTTTAATTTGCATAAATCATACTTGAATATTTATAAATAAAATTGGACTAGTTTTGCATCGTCTTTTTAAATACAAATATAACTTGCTTAATTATAAATAGGGTATTTCTCTGAAATAACCTATGTACATCTTTATTTAATTAAAATATACCAAGCACATAGCTAGCTCTTGTATGTGATCATCCAAAGATCCCGATAGTTCCTAGTGCTTTTGTGTTCGCGTTCCTAGAGCCAAACCTTGTTCTCTTTTTAAGCTTTTCATGCTTGGTGTGTTGTTTTGTTTATTGTATGTTTTCTTGTGTGCTCGTAGACATCGTGCCAGTTTCAAGTGAGTAACCAGTTGAAGTGGATCAAGAGCAAGTTTTTGAAGAAGAACCCCAGTGTTTAAGCAAGGAAGGCAAGTGGACTTCTCCCCCTGCATATTCTATTTTGTCCCACACAACTTGCATGATAACTAAGTTTACTTTTAAATGTTGTTATGCATAAACTTGATGGGAAAATCACCTTTTTAAGGACATGACTAGATTTTATCCCTTTACCTTGGACAACCCTTTTAAATAAATGTTTTGGGTAGAAATGCTTAGTTGCTATACCTTGGGATGGTTAAAATGAATCTTTTGCTATATGTTGAATGTTGATCATGATAACTTTGGTGATATATATGTGTGTGCTTATGGTTAATAACAAGATCATATGGTTTAATCGGAACATGGAGAACCACCCAGGAAAACAGTGCAACCACAGTCCATATGGCTCTGGCTTAGCCAATTAATTAGGAGTGTGGAATTATCTGACAGCCTTATCCGAAAGGAGCACAGGGGGCCGGAGTTGAAGGGGTATAGCCCGGTCCTCTTGGCCGCAGCCTTTGCTAAGGTGCTGTCCACTAGGGAGGGTTATGGTCCGCTCCGCTGCTGTAACTGTCGCGGGTTGTTGGTCTTCTGCATACCTTTGTAAAGGCTTCGTAGCGTCCCTATGCAATCACACCTCGGAAGTGTGGTATTGTGCCTGATCAGCACATGCGTGGTTGGGTTCAAAGTTCTTCGGAACTTTTACGCGAGCTGTGGTGAAAGTGTACAACCTCTGCAGAGTGTAAAACTGATCGATCAGCCGTGCTCACGGTCAAGAGCGGCCTGGACCCTCACATGATAATCAAACATAAAGATGGAATTAAATCATGGTTCTTGTCGTTTTGAGATGAGATGCTTTCCTAAATGCTTAAGTGGGTTGGTATAAACTTACACCTAGTAAATAGGTGCTTGCTAATAAAATTTGACCAACATTAAAATGCTAACCGCTGTAAACCTTAGCCTATCCTTGATAGCCTTGCATTTTCCCCCACTTGCTGAGCTCCAACCATAAGTGTGCTCACCCTTGCTTATCCGCTGTTCAGAGGAGAACACTGGAGAAGAGTACTTCAGCGACTACGATGAGTTCTGAGGCTTGCGTGCCCCCAGTCATGTGCCTGTGGAAGATGAAGATGGAGTCGCGTCTTCATAGTTATCGTTGTTCGTGTAAAGACCTTCGAGTCTAACGTCTGAGTGTAATAAAGAGATAATGTAATGGTTTAACTCTTGTACGTTTTTATCACTGTTTATGGATATTTCACTCATGACGTCTATCATATGTGTGTAAACTTGATCCTGGCGCACATATGAGATGCATTTGGTTTTCTTCGGAAAATCAGGTGTGACAGAGTGGTATCAGAGCAGTAATGACTGTAGGACGCAGCCTTAAGTTAGAAATGGTCGAAAAGTAAGGATTCATGTTCTAGAAAGCCTGTCATCTTTCAAAATTGACTTATTTACGTATAAAATCTAATTTGATCTTTGATTTCTTGTTAAAACACATCTTTTTGTTTTGATCTATACTGAGTTCAGTTCTTGTTCTATCAGCTGGATTTCCACCACCGGTGTTATCTAAAATAAGGTCTTAGACTGCCTGCCTCTTATCAACTTCGATAGAAACGTTCCTGTGAGGACGATCGTTGTGTTAATGCTTGCTGTTTGAACACATGTTTGTTTTGGATCTTTGCTTGTGTGAGTTGCATTGTGGAGTGATGGTCACAAATGCAACAAGAAATAAATTGTTAGGTTAATAAAGATAGTTTGGGTTCAAATCTGGGTTATCTTTTTCTTTATCTATCCTACAAGTTGGTTGAAGTAAAATCTCTTTGTGCAGCTCTTTGACACAACATCACTGTTTTAATCATATCTTGAGCTATCAGGATCTGTCCTAGTTTTGAAATTCATGCTGCTTCATCTTTTCGAGTTCAGATCCTCATGCATCAGTTCAATGTTCTTGTCTGAAATAATTCCTCTAACAATCAGATGGTACAAACCAGGTCAGGAGAAGGTCAAGACGTTCCACCTGTAGTCCGTGCTCATATTGTCAATCGACAGAATCAAGCACCACCCCCATTGCTTAACCAAATGGATCCCGCATTTCAGCAATTCCTTGCCGCTCAAACCCAGCTGTTGCAAAACCTCACTGCCACAGTTCAGAACTTACAAGCTCAACAGAACCAACCAGCACCCCCTCCCCCACCTTCGCCACAGCCGAGGGACAAGCATAAAGAGATAATGTAATGGTTTAACTCTTGTACGTTTTTATCACTGTTTATGGATATTTCACTCATGACGTCTATCATATGTGTGTAAACTTGATCCTGGCGCACATATGAGATGCATTTGGTTTTCTTCGGAAAATCAGGTGTGACAGAGTGGTAAAGAGTTTATGAGCCACCACCCTCCCACCTACTCCCACTCCTCTGATCCTTTGGATGCCGATGACTGGTTGAAAACAGTTACCAAGAAGCTTGAGATCGTTCAATGCACCGACCGAGAGATGGTCCTTTATGCTGCAGGCAGATTGACAGGACAAGCTGGTGATTGGTGGGATGCATATTCGACTGCACATCCTGATAGAAACAATATTACTTGGCAAGAATTCAGAGATAACTTCCGTACATATCACATACCTTCGGGAGTAATAAAGCTTAAGCAGAAGGAATTTCTGGCACTGAAGCAAGGGAATATGTCTGTCACAGAGTATCTCGACAAGTTCACTCACCTGTCCCGTTATGCTCCTGATGAAGTCAACACTGATCCCAAGAGGCAGGAAAGATTCTTGGATGGATTGATTGGACCACTCAACTATCAGCTGCAGAGCCATACATTCCCCAACTTTCAGACGTTGCTGAACAAAGCTATAGGTTTGGAGAATAAACGAATGGAACTTGGTGAACAGAAGCGCAAGTTCAAGTCTCATGGACAGTCCAGCAACACACGCCCCCGCTTCAACTCATCTCAGAATTCTCAGTTTCACTCTGGTGGATCAAGTGGAAATTATACTCAGAATTTACAGTTGCAGCACTCAACTCAACAACCCCAGCATTCCAGCCAGCAGACACCACATGCTCCAAGTCATCATCAAGATCGCTCAGGAGCACCAGTGAGAAGCAACTCCCCGGTTCGTCCTAATGGTTGTTTCAATTGTGGAGAATTTGGACACTATGCCAACATCTGCCCGAAGCGCAACATGCAGACTCCTCAGAAAGGTAATGGTCAAGGGTTTGGACGACCGTTGTCACAAGCTCGCATCGGGAATTCTACTCATCGAGGTAACAGAGGTCAACAGAACTACACACGTGGAAGAGTGAATCATGTGACGACTGAACAAGCTCAAGACGCTCCAGGTGTTGTGCTGGGTACGTTCTCTGTCAACTCTGTACCAGCAACAGTTTTATTTGATTCTGGAGCATCACATTCATTCATTACTAAACAATTCGTGGCAAAGCATGGTATACCTATGAGTTCTATGAAGACACATTTGCTGATTAGTTCCCCGAACGGTGAAATGAAATCTACATATGTATGCCCACGGGTCAATCTGAAAATCAGGGGAATAGATTTTCAAGCTGATCTAGTAGTTCTTACATCTAGTGGAATAGATGTGATACTTGGAATGGATTGGTTAGGCGAATGTGATGGAATAATTCTGTGTGCCAAGAAGTCAGTACTCTTAACCAGCCCACAAGGAGATAGGATTGAAGTTGTCGCTACCATCCCATCCAAGGAGAAAGGAAAAGTGAATCAAGATGAAGGAAAGCAAGTGAAGGAGCTGTGACTGTTGGAAGAACTCAGCATGCAAGATGAGCTTATAGAAGAGTACCCTCAGTTTTTCCCAATCTCTCCGAATCTCGGGACGAGATTCTTTTTAAGGAGGGTAGATTTGTAACACCCTAACTTTCCATCACCAAAATAATGTAAGCAACATGGTGTTTAGTTTTTGTTTTCTAAGGATAAATAAATTATCAAATAAATTTGGTCTTTTAAATATTTAAATATCATTCTATATAATTTTAGAATCAAGAAGTGCTTGTGCATCATCTTTTGGTTGCATGGTGTTTATGTGTGTTGGTGTGAAGTTTAAAAAGTTTTTTTTAAAACTTGTTTGAAATCTTGAAAAGTTTTGAAAGTGTTTAAGTTTGAAAAGGTTTGAAAAGAAGAAAAAGTTTTGAAAAAAAAAAGACCTTACCCTCTTCCCCTCTCAGCCCGCAGGCCACCGGCCTTCTGTCCCTCGCGCGCGCGCTTTCGGCCCAGCGCCCGCACGCGCGGCCCACCGAGCCGATCCGCCGGCCCAGCTCTTCCCTTCCCCTTTTCTTTTTCTTTCCGCCGGCTGACAGATGGGACCCGGCCGTCAGGCCTTCCTCCTACCTTCCGCCGCGGGTCGCCCGCGCCTCCTTGAATGGCCGCCGGCCGTTACCCCAGCTCTCCTGCCCCTCCTCGCCTTCAAGAGGGTCATCAAGGCACACTGGAGCACCCCGGCCGTCTCCCCATCATCCCCCATCAGTTACTCCTCCTCCCCCTTCACGCGCCCCTTTGAATGCCATCAAGACCGGGCCGGCCGCCATGGCCATTAATGGCCAATTGGCCCCGGTCGCCGCTCCCTCTCCTCCTCCCTAGCCTATAAAGGCATATCCGAGCCCTTGCCTCGCCCTTTTCCTCCTTTCCGCACCCGTGCACGCCCTGTACCCTCTCCATCCTCGCGCACGCGCCGTCGCCCTTGGAGCTCCGCCGCCGGGACATTGCCGGCCGCTTGAAGCTCGTCGCCGGTGAAGCTCCCCCTCGCCTTCCTTCTTTCTTTCCCGTTGCGCTCGACGCTCATCCGTACCTCACCTGCGCCAGGAATCCGTCCCTCGACGCCGGACCGAGCCGCGCCCTGCCTTCCTCCTGGAGCGCCGCCCGAAGCTCTTCGCCGTCGGCAGATGCTTCCCCAGGCTCCTCTCGTCTTCGCTCGTCGCACACGCCGCCTGCACGAGGATCCCGTGCCCGGAGCCCTTCTTCCCCGCCGGATCGAGCAGTGCCGGAGCTCCTGCCCTTCTTCCGCCGGGATCCCACCGCCGCGTCGATCTCCTCCGTCGTCGCCTCCCCGTCAATGTTCGCTCACCGGTTCGTCTTCGTGTGGTGAGCAAGCCGTTCCCCGCCTCCTTTTCGTTTTTCCCGAGCCGTAGCTAGCGCCGCCGCTCGCCGGCCGATCGCCGTCCGCCGTGTCGGTCGTAGTGCTCCGGCCATCACCCTAACCACCTCCCTGAGTCCCTGTATAGGTTCGCCTCGTTCCCAGCTCCGCGTAGGTCGAAACCGCGCTCAAAACCGTGCACCAGAGCTCGAGATCGAGAGAGCTCCGGCGAGCTCCGCCGCCGGCTCCGCCGGGCGCCGCCGTCTGCCGCTGCCCCGCCGCCGCGCATCGCGTGCACGCGTCCTCAGCCGTCTGATCTCGCGTGGGCGGTCCAGATCAAAACAGGGTGTACCCCTTGGCTTCGGTCCACCGTAGACCCATGGACCGTGGTCCACGGCACGGTCCACGGCCGCGTCAGCGCCACGTTAGCCGCCCCGGCCAGTCACAGCGTGCCACGTAGCACCGCGTCAGCGTCTTCCGCCTGTCAGCCGCAGTTTTGCGCTTAGGCCCCTGTTCTTTTCCTTTTTACATGCCGGTCCTTCCACCATTAAAGATCCTTTCATATAGGTCCCTGTTTTTATGATCTTGCCCCTGAAGTCTTTAGATTCCTTCACCAGAGGTCCTTTTCACTCCTTTTTGCACATAAACCCCTTTGTTTATATGTATAATTATGTTTTAGTCCCTGGTTTCTTGCAGTTAAACCCCTGGAAGCCCTGTTTCTTCACAGAAAAGCCCCTGAACCTTGTTTTAGCTATATCTTTTCCGTCTTTTATCCGTTTTAAGCGTTCTTGGTGTCCATGCGACCGTCTTTTCAAGCCTGTCAGTTGTAGAACCTTGTTTTGGCTGTATCTTGTGCGTTTTAGCTCCGTTTCCACCGTTTCAAGTTGCGTTAGGATCATATCAACTTAAACTACGTGTTAGTGCCAATGTTGAACATGTTCTTTGTTTTATAATTTATTTAAATATTAAATATGATTAAATCCTTATATACATATGATTTTCTAATTAAAATCTAATTAGAAGTTTAACACGTGTTTTCATAAGAAAGTTAATATGATTAATATTAATTAAATATTTCTTATAATTAAAAGTTAATTAGATGTATACCTTGGTTTTCATAATCAAGCTTAATTTGATTAATGTTTATGCAATTTGCTTTCTAAATAAAAGAAACATAGGTCTATCCCGAGTTTTCTTAATTAAATGTTAATTTGATTAATATGAATATAAATGTGTTTTTAAGTTATAATTTGATTAGTTGAACTCGAAATATAAAGATAGACGCCTAGATGCTTTTACATGCTTCTTTTAAATTAAATGTTTAATTTGCATAAATCATACTTGAATATTTATAAATAAAATTGGACTAGTTTTGCATCGTCTTTTTAAATACAAATATAACTTGCTTAATTATAAATAGGGTATTTCTCTGAAATAACCTATGTACATCTTTATTTAATTAAAATATACCAAGCACATAGCTAGCTCTTGTATGTGATCATCCAAAGATCCCGATAGTTCCTAGTGCTTTTGTGTTCGCGTTCCTAGAGCCAACCCTTGTTCTCTTTTTAAGCTTTTCATGCTTGGTGTGTTGTTTTGTTTATTGTATGTTTTCTTGTGTGCTCGTAGACATCGTGCCAGTTTCAAGTGAGTAACCAGTTGAAGTGGATCAAGAGCAAGTTTTTGAAGAAGAACCCCAGTGTTTAAGCAAGGAAGGCAAGTGGACTTCTCCCCCTGCATATTCTATTTTGTCCCACACAACTTGCATGATAACTAAGTTTACTTTTAAATGTTGTTATGCATAAACTTGATGGGAAAATCACCTTTTTAAGGACATGACTAGATTTTATCCCTTTACCTTGGACAACCCTTTTAAATAAATGTTTTGGGTAGAAATGCTTAGTTGCTATACCTTGGGATGGTTAAAATGAATCTTTTGCTATATGTTGAATGTTGATCATGATAACTTTGGTGATATATATGTGTGTGCTTATGGTTAATAACAAGATCATATGGTTTAATCGGAACATGGAGAACCACCCAGGAAAACAGTGCAACCACAGTCCATATGGCTCTGGCTTAGCCAATTAATTAGGAGTGTGGAATTATCTGACAGCCTTATCCGAAAGGAGCACAGGGGGCCGGAGTTGAAGGGGTATAGCCCGGTCCTCTTGGCCGCAGCCTTTGCTAAGGTGCTGTCCACTAGGGAGGGTTATGGTCCGCTCCGCTGCTGTAACTGTCGCGGGTTGTTGGTCTTCTGCATACCTTTGTAAAGGCTTCGTAGCGTCCCTATGCAATCACACCTCGGAAGTGTGGTATTGTGCCTGATCAGCACATGCGTGGTTGGGTTCAAAGTTCTTCGGAACTTTTACGCGAGCTGTGGTGAAAGTGTACAACCTCTGCAGAGTGTAAAACTGATCGATCAGCCGTGCTCACGGTCAAGAGCGGCCTGGACCCTCACATGATAATCAAACATAAAGATGGAATTAAATCATGGTTCTTGTCGTTTTGAGATGAGATGCTTTCCTAAATGCTTAAGTGGGTTGGTATAAACTTACACCTAGTAAATAGGTGCTTGCTAATAAAATTTGACCAACATTAAAATGCTAACCGCTGTAAACCTTAGCCTATCCTTGATAGCCTTGCATTTTCCCCCACTTGCTGAGCTCCAACCATAAGTGTGCTCACCCTTGCTTATCCGCTGTTCAGAGGAGAACACTGGAGAAGAGTACTTCAGCGACTACGATGAGTTCTGAGGCTTGCGTGCCCCCAGTCATGTGCCTGTGGAAGATGAAGATGGAGTCGCGTCTTCATAGTTATCGTTGTTCGTGTAAAGACCTTCGAGTCTAACGTCTGAGTGTAATAAAGAGATAATGTAATGGTTTAACTCTTGTACGTTTTTATCACTGTTTATGGATATTTCACTCATGACGTCTATCATATGTGTGTAAACTTGATCCTGGCGCACATATGAGATGCATTTGGTTTTCTTCGGAAAATCAGGTGTGACAGAAGCAAGGAACATTCGGTTCGGTTTAAGTACGGATGGATTCAATCCATTTGGTGAGTTTAGTAGCGGTCATAGCACATGGCCTGTGACCTTATGCATGTTCAACCTTCCTGGTTGGTTGTGCCTAAAGCGGAAGTTCATTATGATGCCAATAATCATCCAAGGTCCAAAGCAGCCAGGCAATGACATCGATGTGTATCTAAGACCGTTGATTGAAGATCTGCAAAAGTTGTGGAAGAAAGAAGGTGTACCAGTTTGGGATGAGGACAAAAAGGAGGTCATCAATCTACGAGCATTGCTGTTCGTAACCATCAATGATTGGCCAGCACTTGGTAATCTATCAGGACAAACAAACAAGAGATATCGAGCATGCACCCTGAGAGCCAGGTGTGGTTCGAGGACCGGTGGATGGTCGCTTCCTGGTGTGATGAGTGATTGACAACGTGGTGTGGACTGATTCTTGGCTAAGTATTGCAGGTGCAGGTTGCGGCTTGACTGGTGTTGGTGCAGGTGAAGAACAAGCGCGAAAGGTTGTTGCCGGTGAGGCCTCCAGGTGTGGAGAAGACAAGTAGGCTTGGTTCGAGGGACCCGGTGGTCAGCGGGGTCAAGTGCGGGCCGCATGGTGGCAAGAACAGCAAGATGAAGTCATGGACGGTTTCTTGGTTGAGCCTCAAAACCAAGGTCGAGCCGGGACTACGTGGGAGCCGAGTCATGAGTGGTGATTGGCGGAGGCTACACCAAGTTCGCGGGGTTTCCGGTGGTTCACCAGAAAACCACTGGGTTCCTTGGTTGATCCACAAAGCCAAGACTGAAGAACCGAAGACGAAGGTGCAGCAGCTCCAGACCGGTCTAACCGGTGGGTCTGACCAGTCTGACTGGTGAGGAGCACCGGTCTGACCGGTGTGCGACGACGCAGTCTGGAATCTTCGAAGCGGAGGACACGCGTCGGGATCGCAAGGCTTGCGTCGAGGCTAAGCAAGTTTGCGGTCGCTGGGCATCCGTCCGATGGAGCGAAGACAAAGATTTTCGAATTCACCCTTGAGGGGCATGTATCCCTAGTTAGCTAGTAAGGGTATTTTCATCTTTCATTTGCCTCCATATAACCCAAGTGGTGAGAGGATGGCAGCCATCTCTTGGAACCCTAGCTCATTTGTTTTCCTATTTTTCTCTTCCTATTTTCCTTAGGATTTTCATAGGACTAGCTTGAGAGCTTCATGGTGAGATCTTGTGAGAGGGAAGGATGATCGGGCAGCAAGCTAGACCTTATATGAACCTCTTTGGTATGTATAGATGATTCGGTGTGGTTCCTCAAGGCTTGGATGTGTCTTTCCCGTTTCTCCTTTTTGGTGATTTTCGGAGCCCTTTCTTGGCGATTTTCTTGGAGCGATTTCGAGGCCTTTCTCTTTGGGATTTGGTGGGGGATGTATGTGTGAACCCTTCATGGTTCTTTTCCCTTTGATTCCCCACCCAAATCCATGAGCAAAGGGGCTCGATTTTGGGGTTTTCTTGGCTCTAGGGTTAGACGTGTTCTTGGTGGGATTTCCTCGATTCCTCTTATTTTGACAAGTTTTGGTGGACCAAATCTTGGCTATGGAGTGCCCATGAGGTGTTCCTACTATCCCCAAAGTCTTGTGCAAAACCGTGGAGCGATTCGGGAGAGCGGGAGTTGGATTTGGGGGAGTTGACCCGCGGGCGCTGTTCATCCCGAGAACTCAGGTCACACCGGTCTGACCGGTGCCTCTCACCGGTCTGACCGGTGCAGACTCTCTATTGAGTTTTGCTCAGGTGAACATCTTGGTGACTTCCCTGTTGTCCTGTGTTGCTGCTGTTTTGGGTTTGGTCTTGTTTGGAGCTCGGTAGGTCAGTTTGGTGGATTTGGGATTTCCTGGCTTGGACCGGTCTGACCGGCGAGCTACACCGGCCTGACCGGTGTAGAGGCCTTCTGTGGAAGTTCTCAGATTTTGCCAGCAGGGACCGGTCTGACCGGTGCTGCTCACCGGCCTGACCGGTGTAGCCCAGTAGCTGCTCGAGTTGGTTTTTTCGCTGCGTTCTCAAGTAGGTGTAGGTGGTTGTTGGTTCCTAGGACCAGTAGCACTTCAGTGGCTGCGTGGTCTTGACCAACTTGGGTAGTTGAGTCGGAGACGTGTTTTGGAAGCCATGCTCGTCTTGTTGGAGTTCTCATCTCCTTCGAGAAGAATTTTTATCGGCTCCCATTCACTCCCCCCCTCTCTGGTTCGCCTAATCGGTCCTTCAATTGGTATCAGAGCTGGTTCGGGTCTTCATTGACTCTTACCAGTCTAAGATCCTAAGATGGTGTACCAGGAACGGGGTTCGGGTCCTCCGCACTTCGATGGGAAGAACTACCAAATGTGGCAGAGGCGGATGGCAGCGTTTCTCCGCGGAAAGGGTCAGATCCTTTGGGACGTTACGGTGAACACAACTTATGTTCATCCGATGAACTTCCTTGCTCCAGGATCGAGGGATATGTTCGAAGCCAACAACAAGGCTGTCGACTACTTGTTTCGTGCTCTGTGTCAGCCCGAATTCGATCAGGTTCAGACAGAGGACTTAACTTGTAGGATTTGGGAGCAGTTGAAGGATGCTCATGCTGGGAATGCTCAGGTTCAGGCTCGGATGTACGCGACTTACCGGAGAGAGTACGAGAACTTCACTCATCTCCCCGGCGAGTCCGTCGATGCCCTTTTCCAGCGGTTTACGGTCATTGTGAACAACATGAGAGCCAATGTGGCCGTGCTCCCATACGATGATCATGATAGAGCCGTGAAGCTCTTGCACTCGTTGGATCATACCGTATGGGACGGGAAGTTTGAGGCTATTGTTGAGTCCGAGAAGTATGACACCTTGACGGTGAACGAGCTATTCTCGAAGCTCAAGTCGGCTGAGTTGGATCGTGGTATGACAGCCAAGATCGAGAGCCCGACTGACTCTCATAGTCTCGCTCTCGTTGGTGGCAAAGGAGCTAAGTCTAATGCTAACACATCCTCCAGGATGTATTCTCTGTCTTCTTTGATGTCTTTGCCAGACGAGGAGTTCGACGTGCTTGGAGAGGACGAGCTGGCATTGCTGACCAGGCGGTTCGAGAGGCTACACGAGAACCGGGTGAACAAGAGGAGGACAGCACGGACGTGCTTTCAGTGCGGCAAGCCAGGACACTTCATCGCCGACTGCCCGGAGAAGACGGAGAACAAGGACGGCTACAAGGACGACTACAAGGACGGCTACAGGCACCAGTCGAGCAAGGACGGCAAGTACCGATCAAGGCATGATCACAAGCACAAGAACAAGCACAAGGACGAGCGATGGTCGAGGAAGAAGGACGGCCGCGGCAGGAAGGCCCGAGCGATGGTCGGAGCGAGCGACGTCGACTCCAGCTCCGCCTACTCTTCCTCGAGCTCGAGTAGCAGTGAAGACAAAGGTGATCGGCGCAAGAACAAGAAGTCATCCAGGAACTTGAGCGGGTTGAGCTACTTCGCGGGAGATGGCTTCTGCGGCATGGCTCATAGCTCCGGCAGCAAGAAGAGTCACCAGAGTGACTCAGACTCCGACTCCGACTCCGAGGATGAGGTATGTGATGAGCTCTCTTCTTTGCGCAAGGAGAATGATGAGTTGGTTGACTTCCTTGATAATCGCGATCACATGCTTAGAGAGGCCAAGAAGATGAGGAAAGAACTTAGGGCCTCACTAGAAGATGCTAGGAACCGTGTGGCTGAGCTAGAAACCCAGAACCTAGATGCTAAGCTTGAGATTGATTCACTTAAGGCTTCTCCTGTGGTTTCTGATGAGATTGATTGCTGTGATTGTTCTGTCTACCTAGCTGATCTTACTGCTCTTAAGGATAAGCATGCTTCTACTTGTGATGAACTAGATATGCTTAGGGTTGAAGCGGCTGAGCTTAAGTCTAGACCTGCTTTGCTAGGTGCTTGCACTTCTTGCCCTGTTTTGCATGGAAAGATTGATGAGATGCATGCTTACACTGTTTCGCTTGAGGCTAAGTTGAAAGAGCCTATTCCCACTTCTTGCCCTACTTGTGAATTGCATGCGGTTAAGAATTTGGAGCTTGCGCATTATGTTGATCGCTTGCAGGATGAGAATGATGAGCTGAGGAAATGTATGAGCTGGTTGTCAGGTCAGGAGCCTCAGCTTGGTATCATGATAGCGGCTTTCAAACGCTATGATGGTCAGGCACTTGGGGCTGACAAGCTTGGAGAGAACAGTGGTGAGGGAGTTGGAGAGATCCCTATCCCACCACCAAACAGACACAAGAACAAGTTTGAGCCCAAGCCTAACCATCTCAGAAACAAACTTGACACTACTCCAGATCCACCCATATTCCCTCACCCAACAAATGATTTCCAGAAACCGGTGAAGTTTGTGAGCCCAAAGGGAGGTGAGGAAGGAGAGAAGAAGGGTGAGAAACCGAGTGGGCAGCCCCAACCCAAGCCAAAGCCTAAGCCACAGCCCATGAAGTTCCATTGTGGGTATTGTGGGAGAGATGGTCACAAGGATGAGTTTTGCTTCAAGAGGAAGCGTGAGGAGAGAATGGCTAGAGAGTGGGCTAACAAGGACAGGTACCACCCCTCTAATGGTGTACCTGAGCCTCGTATGCAGATGCCCAGGGCCAAGGCGATTGTGAGGACGGTTCCGGCTTGGGGAGACCGGAAGGCAGCAGGTGGTGCTGCTGGCCGAGCTACACCGGTCAGACCGGTGCAGGTCTGGGCAGACATCGAGTTCGTTTTCGTGCTCGTGAGGATGCTCGGTTTGGTTCTGGTGGTCGTGGTTCTGGTGGTTAGTCTGGAAAGTTTGCAGGTGGTCAGTTTGCTAGGCGTTCTCCACCTCGTGCTCAATACGGGGGTGGGAGGAGTCGTAGCTTTGAGATGGAGAGGAGGAACGATTCACGGTTTTCCTTTCGTGGCTTTCATCCTCCTCCAGCTAGAGAGGGTTGGTTCCCTCGTAGTGGTTACCGTGGTGGTGTTCGTGGTGGTAGCTTTGATAGGCGTGATGATTTGGTTTGTGCTAACCCCACTTTGGAGCAAATGGCTTGGCACTGGTTTTACTCTTTTGGTACTAACCCCAGTACTGAGTCGTTTGTTCACTCACGTGCTCGCTTTTGAATTTCAGGTGGGAGACTTGAGGAACGTTTGGTTGATTGACTCCGGTTGCTCGAGGCATATGACCGGAGACAAGGGGTGGTTCTCAAGTCTCGTCCCGGTGGTGTCCAAGACATACATCACCTTTGGGGACAATGGGCGAGGGCGTGTGCTATCAGAAGGTGAGATCAAGGTAAGTGACAAGGTCATTCTCAGGCGTGTTGCTCTTGTTCAATCGCTGGGGTTCAATTTGCTTTCTGTGTCCTAGTTGTTGGATGAGGGCTTTGAGGTGTTGTTTCGGCCTGGTGGTTCTCGGATTTTAGATTCTCGAGGGGACCTTGTTTGCATGGTCGTTCCCGAGGGTCAAGTGTTCCGAGCTGATTTCTCTCAGTCTTCTGGTGTGGAGCGTTGCTTTTTGGCTGGTTCTTCGAGTGAGTTGTGGAAGTGGCATAGGAAGTTGGGTCACTTGAGCTTTGACCTTTTGTCTCGCTTGAGTAAACTCAATTTGGTCCGAGGATTGCCACGGTTGAGGTTTGAAAAAGAGTTGGTTTGTGCGCTGTGTAGGCATGCCAAGATGGTAGCCTCTTCTCACCCGTCTCTCACCGATGTGATGACTGAGCGTCCATGCGAGCTGCTCCATATGGACCTTGTTGGCCCAGCTCGTGTGCGATCTGCGGGTGGGAAGTGGTATGTCCTTGTTGTGGTGGACGACTACTCTCGGTATGCGTGGGTGTTCTTTCTTGAGGAGAAAGGGGAGACGTTTGGTTTTGTTCGAGATCTTGTCTTGAGGTTAAGGAACGAGAGGCACGGAGATGCCATACGAGCGATCCGCAGTGACAATGGCTCGGAATTCAAAAACTCTCGCTTTGAAACCTTTTGCCATGACTTGGGTCTTGAGCACCAGTTTTCGAGTCCGTATACGCCTCCCCAGAATGGCGTGGTGGAAAGGAAAAATAGGACCTTGTGCGAGATGGCTCGGACGATGCTCGACGAGCATAGGACTCCGAGAAGGTTCTGGGCTGAGGCGGTCAATACCGCGTGCTATGTGTCGAACAGGATCTACCTCAGGGTTCACAAGAAGAAAACCTGTTACGAGTTGATGCACGGTCGCACACCCAAGGTGAGTCACTTCCATGTCTTTGGTTGTAAATGCTTCATTCTGAAGAAAGGGAAGAAGTTGGACAAGTTCGAGGCTAGGTCTGTCGATGGCATTTTCTTTGGTTATGCATCTCATTCTAGAGCATTTCGTGTGCTCAATCTTGAAACTAACCAAATCATGGAGACTTGCGAGGTAACCTTCGATGAGACACAGCCACGTAGTCAGCTTGTTTTTGAGTGTGCAGGTGACGACGAACTTGGCGAGGAGATCTTTCAGGAGGAGGAGCATGAACATGGAGATGATGAAGATGGCGGTGTGGTGCCCGCGGCTGAACATGTACCTACTACTTCGACGATGATCGAGAACGGGCCCTCTCCCACACCTACAACGACAAACCCAGATCAAGGCGAAGCTGCTGTTGAGGGGGAGGTAGCATCAAGGCGAGAATCTCCCCGACGAGTGCAAGTGGATCACCCAGCTTCGAGAATCATCGGCGACTTGAATGAACGTACTACACGGTCGAGGGTTCGGAACAATTCTCATTTCGCTCATGCTACTTTTGTTGCCACCTTTGAGCCCAAAGACATTGGACACGCGCTATCTGATCATAATTGGGTTAATTCGATGCATGAGGAGTTAGAGAATTTTGAGAGGAACCAAGTTTGGGTGTTGGTTGACCCTCCCCCAGGGTGTAAGCCGATTGGGACAAAATGGGTGTGGAAAAATAAAGAGGGAGAGAAAGGAGAAGTGGTGAGGAACAAGTCGAGACTTGTTGCTCAGGGCTACAGTCAGAAAGAGGGGATCGACTACGAGGAGACTTTTGCTCCTGTAGCTCGTTTGGAGGCGATCAGGATCCTTCTAGCCTTTTCCATGGCTAAAGGGTTCAAGTTGTACCAGATGGATGTGAAGAGTGCTTTCCTGAACGGTGTGTTGGAGGAAGAGGTGTTTGTGAGGCAACCACCGGGGTTTGAGAGTGAGAAGTACCCCCACCGGGTCTACAAGTTGAGGAAGGCGCTATGTGGGTTGAAGCAGGCGCCTAGAGCTTGGTATGGTATGTTGAGGGGGTTCCTGTTTGATAGAGGGTTTGAGATGGGGAAGGTCAATCAGACTTTGTTTCTCCTCAGGCAGGGCAGAGATATCCTGATTGTGCAGGTATACGTGGATGATATTGTCTTTGGTGGCTCGTCTAACTCTCTTGTTGCAAGGTTTGCAGAAGACATGAGCAGAGAATTTGAGATGAGCATGATGGGTGAGTTGCAGTTCTTCCTCGGGCTACAGATCAAGCAATCAAAGGAAGGAGCATTCGTGCACCAAGCTAAGTACACCAGGGACATTGTGAGGAAGTTCAAGATGGAAGACTCCAAGGCCATGGCGACGCCTATGAGTACGACTACAGCTCTTGATGCGGACGAGGAAGGTGAACACGTGGACCAGAAGGAGTACCGGAGCATGATCGGGTCACTCCTCTACTTGACGGCAACGAGGCCGGATATCCAATTCTCGGTATGTCTGTGCGCTCGTTTTCAAGCGTCTCTGAGGACTTCGCATCGGCAAGCAGTCAAGTGCATATTCAGGTATTTGCGACATACTCTCGACTTTGGCCTTTGGTACTCCGCGTCTTCTTCTTTGGCTCTTCATGGATTTTCGGACGCGGATTTTGCCGGGTGTCGGTTGGATAGGAAGTCCACTTCTGGGACTTGCCAGTTCTTGGGTTCTTCTTTGGTGTCTTGGTCTTCCTGCAAACAGTCGAGTGTTGCTCAATCCACTACCGAGGTAGAGTATGTGGCCGCAGCTAGTTGTTGCTCTCAGCTCCTTTGGATCACATACACCATGAGTGACTTTGGTGAGGAGTATACCCATGTTCCACTTCAATGTGATAGCACCAGTGCCATAAGCGTTACAAAGAACCCAGTGCTCCATTCCAAAACCAAGCACATAGAAGTGAGGTATCATTTCCTGAGAGACAACGTAGAGAAAGGGAAGATAGCTTTGATCCATGTACCCACACATGACCAACTAGCTGATATTCTCACCAAACCCCTAGATCAAGCAACTTTCACTCGTTTGCGGGGGGAGCTTGGTGTTTGTTTGATTTCTTGAGTTGGTGTGTGGGAGCTCCTTTGTAGCATATGTATAGCTTTCCTTTGTGCATTTCTTGCATTTGGCATGACATATGTAACATGATGTATAGGCATCTTTGTATCTTAGGTTGCATGCATTTTGTATCATATGCATTGTGTAGGAAAAGCTTCTCCTATATACCTTATTCACCATGGAATGATATGTATGTCCTTGTGAGCTAGTGTGGTAAGCTATGGTTAGTTTGGCTTAGCTCTTGATGATCTTGATTTATTTCCATGGTTGATGGCTATGTTTTTGAAAAATGTCACTTGTATGCTCTCTTGTGAGTAAATGCCTTTATATGATCTTGACATGTTTTAGTGGCTTGGCTATGCTTAATTTGTAGTTGGATAGCTTATTTTGATCATATGGGGCCAAAGGCTCATTTGCCATCATGAATGTTTAGCCCCCATGCTTAATCTTGTGGAGGGGCATAAGTTCCTTTTTGTCGCAAAGACATTTCATGTATCAATTTCAAATCTGAAAATGAAATGTAAATTGCTTGGAAAATGTACCCTCATGTCATATGTGCTAATTTTAAATTTGCTTTGGGTGCTAAACCGTTGCATGATGCCTACCAATGAGAAGTCTCATACATAGAAGTAGGCACATGGCTCGGTGGCTTTGACATGACATGAGGTGCTTGTGGGTGTTTATGATGGTCTTATGCTTAGAATGGTTGTCCTAGCATGAAGTTTGTGTGGCTTTGCCATTTTGACATGTTTTGCTCATGTTTAGGACTTTGCTCATGAGAGGGTAATTTTTCGCAAAATTGCTCAATTCTATCTTAGCTTCGCCCAATGGTTGTGAAACTTGGTGATCTTGTAGTTGATGTCATTACGAAGCTATAGAGTATCTAACTTGCTCATTTGGACATGTGCAGCATCCTTTGTTGAATTTTGTCTATTTGAGAAGCTCTAGGTTGCATTTTTTGCATTTTTGGCTTGATTCATGCATTGTCAACAAGGGGAGAAGTTTGAGCATATTTTGGCTTGCTGCATGCATTTAGAAGGTTTCCAAGTGGTTTCGAGCTAGTTTTGAGCTCGTGCAGTTCCCAGTTTTTCCTAGGTGGTCATCGGCCTGACCGGTGAGGTACACCGGTCTGACCGGTGTGAGGTTTAGGTGCTGGGCGATCTAGCACACCGGTCTGACCGGTGTGGTTGACCGGTCTGACCGGTCAGAGCAAAGCTGAACCAGCTGCTCTGTTTTGCGAGGTGGTTTGCATGTATTCGTCCAGGGGGAGTTGCATGTGTGCAGGGGGAGCTCTTTGTGGTTTTCGAGCTTTGGACTGTTGGCTTGTGCTCTTTGCTTGAGCATGGTTTTGTCTCGGATGTGTCGAGCCGTTGCCCTTGCCTAAGGGGTCCGAGACTTGTCTTCTTCAAGTGATCTTGTTCTTTGCCTTTCTTTGGCTTTCGATCGCTTGTTGGAGTTTCTTTTAGTCGTTTCTTTTCTTTTCCTTTTCTCTTGGTTACCAAAACGTGTGTGTTGTCAATGCACTCATCAAGGGGGAGATTGAGAGCCAGGTGTGGTTCGAGGACCGGTGGATGGTCGCTTCCTGGTGTGATGAGTGATTGACAACGTGGTGTGGACTGATTCTTGGCTAAGTATTGCAGGTGCAGGTTGCGGCTTGACTGGTGTTGGTGCAGGTGAAGAACAAGCGCGAAAGGTCATTGCCGGTGAGGCCTCCAGGTGTGGAGAAGACAAGTAGGCTTGGTTCGAGGGACCCGGTGGACAGTGGGGTCAAGTGCGGGCCGCATGGTGGCAAGAACAGCAAGATGAAGTCATGGACGGTTTCTTGGTTGAGCCTCAAAACCAAGGTCGAGCCGGGACTATGTGGGAGCCGAGTCATGAGTGGTGATTGGCAGAGGCTACACCAAATTCGCGGGGTTTCCGGTGGTTCACCAGAAAACCACTGGGTTCCTTGGTTGATCCACAAAGCCAAGACTGAAGAACCGAAGACGGAGGTGCAGCAGCTCCAGACCGGTCTGACCGGTGGGTCTGACCGGTCTGACCGGTGGGTACCGATCTGACCGGTGTGCGACGACGCAGTCCGGAATCTTCGAAGCGGAGGACACGCGTCGGGATCGCAAGGCTTGCGTCGAGGCTAAGCAAGTTTGCGGTCGCTGGGCATCCATCCGATGGAGCGAAGACAAAGATTTCCGAATTCGCCCTTGAGGGGCATGTATCCCTAGTTAGCTAGTAAGGGTATTTTCGTCTTTCGGTTGCCTCCATATAACCCATGTGGTGAGAGGATGGCAGCCATCTCTTGGAACCCTAGCTCATTTGTTTTCCTATTTTTCTCTTCCTATTTTCCTTAGGATTTTCATAGGACTAGCTTGAGAGCTTCATGGTGAGATCTTGTGAGAGGGAAGGATGATCGGGCGGCAAGCTAGACCTTGTATGAACCTCTTTGGTATGTATAGATGATTCGGCGTGGTTCCTCAAGGCTTCGATGTGTCTTTCCCGTTTCTCCTTTTTGGTGATTTTCGGAGCCCTTTATTGGCGATTTTCTTGGAGCGATTTCGAGACCTTTCTCTTTGGGATTTGGTGGGGGATGTATGTGTGAACCCTTCGTGGTTCTTTTCCCTTTGATTCCCCACCCAAATCCGTGAGCAAAGGGGCTCGATTTTGGGGTTTTCTTGGCTCTAGGGTTAGAGGCGTTCTTGGTGGAATTTCCTCGATTCCTCTTGTTTTGACAAGTTTTGGTGGACCAAATCTTGGCTATGGAGTGCCCATGAGGTGTTCCTACTATCCCCAAAGTCTTGTGCAAAACCGTGGAGCGATTCGGGAGATCGGGAGTTGGATTTGGGGAGTTGACCCGCGGGCGCTATTCATCCCGAGAACTCAGGTCACACCAGTCTGACCGGTGCCTCTCACCGGTCTGACCGGTGCAGACTCTCTGTTGAGTTTTGCTCGGGCGAACGTCTTGGTGAGTTCCCTGTTGTCCTGTGTTGCTGCTGTTTCGGGTTTGGTCCTGTTTGGAGCTCGGTTGGTTAGTTTGGTGGATTTGGGATTTCCTGGCTTGGACTGGTCTGACCGGCGAGCTACACCGGCCTGACCGGTGTAGAGGCCTTCTGTGGAAGTTCTCAGATTTTGCCAGCAGGGACCGGTCTGACCGGTGCTGCTCACCGGCCTGACCGGTGTAGCCCAGTAGCTGCTCGAGTTGGTTTTTCCGCTGCGTTCTCGAGTAGGTGTAGGTGGTTGTTGGTTCCTAGGACCAGTAGCACTTCAGTGGCTGCGTGGTCTTGACCAACTTGGGTAGTTGAGTTGGAGACGTGTTTTGGAAGTCGTGTTCGTCTTGTTGGAGTTCTCATCTCCTTCGAGAAGAATATTTATCGGCTCTCATGCACTCCTCCCCTCTCTGGTTCGCCTAATCGTTCCTTCACACCCACTGTTTAGATGATACTTGCAGCATGTATCTAAAACACAGTAAAAAGATCGTGTATTTGGGCCATCGTCGATTTCTTCCTCCTAAGCACCTGTTAAGAGAAGAAGGAAAGCATTTTGAAGGTGTTGAAGAAAAACGTAAGAAGCCCTTGCACCGTGCTGGTAAAATTGTATTTTTTATGGTGAAAGATTTGAAGGTAGTGTTTGGCAAGGGTTCTGGTAGCCAACATGTACCAAACGACGCTGACGGACATGCACCCATGTGGAAGAAGAAGTCGATATTTTGGGAGCTATCTTATTATGAAGTACTTGAGGTTCGCAATGCAATTGATGTGATGCACGTGATGAAGAATTTTTGTGTGAACTTACTTGGCCACCTAGGTGTATATGGAAAGGCAAAAGATACAATTGAAGCACGTAGGGACCTGAAAAATATGAAGCAACGAGAAAACCTACATCCAGAGAAGAGAGATAAAGGAAATTACTTGGCTCCTGCTAGTTACATCCTAAGCAAGGAAGAGAAGCAGAGAATGTTTGATTGCTTGAACAGCATGAAGGTCCCAACGGGCTACTCCTCAAATATACAACGAATAATAAATTTTAAACAGAAAAAATTCATAAATCTAAAGGCTCACAACTGTCACGTGTTGATGACACAACTCCTGCCTGTTGCACTAAGGGGTATTCTACCAGAGAATGTGAAACTAGCGTCGTTAAGGTGTGTGCATTCCTTAACCAGATCTCTCAGAAGGCAATCCATCCACGCAATCTATTGAAGCTACAGAATGATGTCGTGGAATGCCTCATCAGCTTTGAGATGATCTTTTCACCTTCGTTCTTTAATATCATGACCCACCTTCTGGTCCATCTAGTTGAAGAGATTTTTATCCTCGGACCTGTATATATGCACAACATGTTCCCTTTTGAGAGGTTGATGTCTGTTTTTAAGAAGTATGTCCACAATCGCGCCCGTCCTGAAGGAAGCATCGCAAAGGGATATGCTACGGAGGAGGTGATAGAGTTTTGTGTCGACTTTATTGATGACATGTCTCCGATTGGACTGCCTGTATCACGCCATGAGGGGAGACTCAGAGGAAAGGGCACACTAGGGAAGAAAGCTCGGATGGACATGGATGCAGAGTTATACGATAAAGCACATTACACTGTCCTGAAACAATCATCCCTTGTGTCTCCATACTTGGAGAAGCACAAGTCCATTGTTCGGGCCTCAAATATAGGGAAGACAGAAGCTTGGATGACACGTAAGCACATTGATACTTTCGCGTCTTGGTTTTGGCAGAAAATAAGGGGTGATAAAACTGTTCATGAGCAACTATGATGGTTGGCTAGGAGCCCATCTATCTCAGTAGATACATTCTAAGGATACTAGATAAATGGGTACACATTCTACACGAGAGCCCAAGACCAAAAGAGCACAAACCAAAACAGCGGTGTCCGTATAGATGCAATAATAGACGACGAAGGGAACACAGAAACATACTTTGGTATCATTGAGGAGATATGGGAATTGGACTACGGACCTCTAAAAATCCCTCTTTTCAAGTACCAGTGGGTCAACAATAAAGGAGGTTTAACGACAGACAACTTTGGAATGAGAATAGTGGATCTCAACAAGATTGGGTACAAAGCCGAACCATTCGTCTTAGCCAATGATGTGAGTCAAGTTTTCTACGTTAAAGACATGTCAAGCAAACCACCGATAAAGAAGGGTGTCGATAATAAGTCGAATGCTGATGAGCCGAAGCGTCACATTGTTCTACCAGGAAAAAGAAAAATCGTTGGAGTTGAGGATAAGACTGACATTTCAGAAGACTATGATCTGTTCGATGATGATCTTCCTCCTTTTTCAGTCAAGGTTGACCCAAGCCTTCTGTTAGCCCGAGAGGACGCTCCGTACTTACGTCGCGATCACAACCAAGGAACATTCGTGAAGAGGAAGGTTACACACGTTCCGTTAGATGATGACGTGTAACAAGTTTTTTTTAAATTTATGGTCATGTAACAAAGTAATGTAATATGTACCTATGACTCAGTAACAAGAACTTGTATTTCTCTGAATCAAAATTAATTATTTTAATTTTCTATGTACCATCGGGTATAAAATAAATAATTTAACGTAAAAATATACACGAGCAAGACTAAATCGAGGTATACATGTTAATAACACGACAAGTCTTACGAATGTAAAATTTTGCATGGCAAAAAAATATTCATGTTCGATTTTTAAAGTGAACATAAGAGTTTTGACCAAAATAACTTATTACTAAGTTAAATTAATAGATTTGACAAGTTTGAGATGTAAGTTCACATTCCACAGTATATATCTAAGTTAAGCACAATAGTATTTAATCTGCCATTTCACCGTATTCAATATGATTTATAATAAATTTAAGAGTAAATACAAATAGATTTGGAAATTTAAAAGGAAAAGAAAAGGAAAAGGAAAAGGAAAGGAAAATGAAAACGAAAATAAACAAAAGCACATCAGTACCGGTCCTAGTTTGGCCCCGGTACTAATGTGCTTTTCCATTTGGCGCGAAATGAAAAGGCACATTAGTACCGGGGCTCACCTAGGTCCGGTACTAATGCCCACATTAGTACCGGTGCCCAACTAGCCTCGGTACTAATGTGCACATTAGTACCGGGCCTAGTTGAGCACCGGTACTAATGTGGGGAGGTATACAGCCGCGGCCCTTCCCCAACACTTAGCAGTTCTCCGCCCGCCGCGCCGCCTCCCTCCACGCGCCCTGCACCGCCACGCCGCCGCGCCACTGCACCCCGCCGTCGACCCCGCCGTCGACCCTGTCCGACGCGTCGACCCCGCCGTCGTCGTCCATGCGCCGCCGCGTCGCCCCCGCCGTCGACCCCGCCGTCGTCGTCCACGCGCCGCCGCGTCGCCCCCGCCGTCGACCTCGCCGCGTCGCCCCGCCATCGACCCCGTGCGCCGCCGCGTCGCCTCTGCCGTCGACCCCGCCATCGACCCCGCCATGCCGCCGTCCCGATCCCCTGCCGCGTGCCGTCGCCAAGGTACCCCGTGCGCGCCGGCCGCGTCGTCGTCCCCTGTTTCGGGGGCTGACGTCAGCCCCTTTTTTTTACATTTTTAGAATGGAATTTAGAATAGAATTTAGATTTATAGATTTATAAATATAGATTTAGAATTGAATTTAGATTTAGAATTGAGATTTAGATTTAGAATTGAATTTAGATTTAGAATTGAATTTAGAATAGAATTTAGATTTATAGATTTATAAATATAGATCTAGAATTGAATTTAGAATTGAGATTTAGATTTAGAATTGAATTTAGATTTAGAATTTATGTGTATTTATGGACATTTAAATGTGTATTTATGAACATCTTTGGACATTTAAATGTGTATTTATGGACATTTTGATTTATAATTTAGTTTTAGATTTGAATTTAGATTTGAAATTTGGTAGCCGACACGCTCGCTCGCTCGCTCGACACACTCCTGCCCGACTCGTTCGCTCGCCCGACTCGCTCCCGCCCACACGCTCCCGCCCGACACGTTTGCTCGCACGCCTCGCTCCTGACACGTTTCCGCCCGACACGCTCCCGCCCGACACGCTCCCGCCCACACGCTCCCGCCCGACACGTTCGCTCGCACGACTCGCTCCCGACACGCTTCTGCCCGACACGCTCCCGCCCGACACGTTCGCTCGCACGACTCGCTCCCGACGCGCTTCCTCCCGACACGCTCCCGCCCGACACGCTTCCTCCCGACACGCTTCCGCCCGACACGCTCCCGCCCACACGCTCCCGCCCGACACGTTCGCTCGCACGACTCGCTCCTGACGCGCTTCCGCTGACACGCTCCCGCCCGACACGCTCCCGCCCGACATGCTTCCGCCCGACATGCTTCCGCCCATTATTTGTAGTCATTATTTCATGAAACATTTATTCTTGTCTAATTATTCTTGTCATTATTTGTAGTTACAAGATGGATCCAAATGAGGATGAGTTCGAAAAACAGGAGCGAATCTTAATGGATATGATCGCTCAAAATGAAAACAATGACGAGGCCGCTCGAAGGGAGGCTGATAGCTTCCTCAACATCCCCGTGGGTGATGGGGAACAAGAGCAAGAAGTAGATCAGCAACCAGTTGCCCATGAAAGCAACAAGACGCAAAAAGAGGAGGTATAATATGGATGATGACTTTCAAGATTTGACATCGTTCACGACTTCTCATATATTAATAATAGTTTATCCATTTTCAAGGTTCCTTCTTCGAGCAAGAGCAGTAAAAAGTCTCAAAGGAAACGGGGTCCAAAGCAGAAGCTAGAGGGTCGTTTCATCATGACAGAAGTCGCTGAATCAGGGAGACCACTTGCTCCAGAAGAAAATGTGACGAAATTGGTCAACCACATTGGTTTTATTGTCAGGGATAACATCCCCATAAGCATTTCGTACTGGAGAGCTTCTGAAGCTCCCGATTACGAAGATGGGGATGATGAGGCACCGGAGGTGCAGGGAGATGTGGTTGCGGACACAGACAAGGACATGATATGGGAGCAGATCACAGAACACTTTACATTCCCAGATGAAGCAAACTTGGGTAACATCAGATATTGGGTGATGCAAAATGCTGCAAATGCCTTTCAGTCGTACAAGAAGCGTCTGACCGCAGAGTACATCAAGACCGGGCTTACACCGAACTTCACGAAGAAGGGATTGGCCAAGTTAAGAGATCACTGGGATGCCTTTGTGCAACACAAGGAATCGACAGAGGCCAAGAAGTTGACAGAAACCAACACCGCTAATGCCAGGAAGAAGAAAGAATTTCACAAGCTCGGACCGGGAGGTTACAAGAAGGCCATTCCCAAATGGGATCAGAATGAACAAGATATAATGGCTAAAGGAATCATACCGGCAACTCTAGATTGGCCCGAGCGAGCAAAGCATTACTATTTTACACATGGTGGCAAACTGAATCCAGAAGATGGAACATTACTGCCGAGCGATCAATTAAGAGAGACAGCTGGAAGGCTTGTTGATTTAATAAGACGTACAGTGGAAGGATCTTTCGTGCCTGATCGAGAGAATGACGAGCTTACTATGGCACTAGGTACCAAAGAACACGGTGGACGTTGCAGAGGCAAGGGTGTCATACCATGGAAAGAAGCATTCCTGCAGCACATTGATTCGTATAGAAGTCGCAAAAGAACTAAGGACCAACAAGCACGTGAGATACGAGAGCTGCAACATCGCGTCAGTATGCATGAGGCGAAAATGGCGGAAGTCATCGATCAACGTGTGGCGCTCGCTCTTAGCAAGCACTCAACAAGTCAGCAAGCACCTGCAGCATCAGGCCCTCATGATGAAATGAGCCCATCTAGTAAGCGTAAGAGCAGTGTCGCTTCCACGGAAGCAGCCCCAGCGGCCACAGATGCAGGCACCCCTACTATCGAGGAGCGACGACCCCACTACCCCGTGGATGACATCACTGTGAGGTCCACATGTGAACTTCTGACTAAAGTAAGAAACAAGATGCTTGTGGTGGCTTACGGTATTGCTGAGGTACCGACACCAGGGGAAACATTTATGGAGTACCCCCTTACGAGTATAACTGCCGATTTAGCCAAAGTCTTTGTGGACCGAGTGGTTGACTCTTGGGATGACTTAGAACTGGAACCAGAAGGACCTGAAGGGGAAGAGACCCTAGGAGAAGCGGTGCACCATTGCATTTTGTGGCCCAAGGATCACATAAGGATAACACAACAGCCCGTGGAAGCATCATCTCCTGCACGATCCGCAGTGCCAGGAGCACAAGACTCGCTAGTTAGAAGGGAACGCAGCAGCAGTCCCGAACATCCAGTAGGTGACAGGGATCCAAGCATGAGTCCAACTCCTACTGCAAGTAAGGGTTCCAAACGAAGACCTCCTCCACCTCCTCCTCCTCTGCGTCCAAAGAAGCAGAAGATAGTCAAGACTCTAGAGAAAAATCTTACGAGAAGACTTCGGAGGAACTGGATGCGATAGTGGCCAAACAAGTGCATGATCATTTTCATGGCCCAAAGCCTCCACCTAAGAAAAAAACTGACATGGTTAAATTTAAGCGTTTCCTAGCAGGCAAGGAGAAAGAGAAATTGAGAGTGCCAGTGCCTCCTCCGTTGTCTGACTACGATCGCGCAGCAGTCAAGATCAACAAGAAGAAACAGAAAGTTCGGTCAACTGTTGCACAACTAGGAACCCAATCGAAGCAATCCGTCTCGCCCCTCAAAGTTATTTCAACCAAGGACCAGGAATTGCTTCTATTTGGTGCAGATGCTGGAATCACACCTGGTCAAATTCTTGGGACTGAAGAGTTAGAAATTCATCCAGGGGCACAAAGATGTTGATATGTGCATGGTGAGCCGCTTCTGTGGGAGCGATTGTTGGTCGATCTTCCAACTAGAATGTACGAGTTCCACAATTGGTACATGGAAGAGTCAAGAAACAACGGGACCCGTATGCTCGAAGTTAGAATTGGAGAGGAACATTTTTTCCAAGGTACAAGCACTTTCCTTGTGCCTTTCGAAGAGTTCCATATGCTATTCAATAAAGATGCACTCGACTACACATTAATGACTTGCTGGACGCTGTAAGTCTTTATTTTACTATAAGCTTAAAATTACCGCTGCAGCCTTACTAACGTATGTCTGATCTTCTCATTTGTATCATACAGCATGGAGATGCAATCTTGCCGGAAGCAAGGAATCATGGACGTCGGCTTCATGGATCCTATGCAAATAAATGAGGCAAATGTAGACCTTTTGCTACTCCTCTTAATCTTGGCAATTTCTTTCTCCTGCATGACCACGGTCCACAAGATACCTGAAGGATAATTCGTCCTGGGGAAACGAGATGAATCCCAAGAGTACTCAGGGTGTGGGTGTCTTGTGATCTCCTGTCTCAATTATGACCGTTTCCTTGCAGATGATGTTGATATGATGATAAGCTCTGCTCTGCAAGGGTAGTGCGTATACGAACTCGAGCCCAAAAAGATATATCGAGGCTGAGAGCAAGCATGATCATCCCAGAGAGGCTGAGGCCTTTCCTGAGGTGGTCATGGGACTCGAGGACCGTAGCACTGGGGTCATGGAACTCGGAGATGAAAAGATCGAGTACTGAGGCTAGTGCTTCACCAATAGGTACCGATCTCCGAGTGAACTCAAGCTCGGAAGGACACTCGGCTCTCAAAAGGATGAAGCGTGGACTTCCAGAGGCCGGTGTACGATCAAGAACTAGAGTTCGGACGAAGAGCAAGATTTACTCACTCTTACCTTAGGCAGAGGGTTCGATGTTCTCATCAAAGTGATGAAAACATTCCCAAGTCTGTCCTAAGCTTCCAATGGGGGATTATGAATAAACTGAAAAGTGCACCTCCCATTGGGCATCGATCAAATCAGGCATAGGATACAAAGTGCAAGCTTCTCCTGATTGATCGGCATCGATCGACGTGCTTGAGATAAAAAATGAATGCACTCCATTCGATCGGTAAATGATCGTGGTCCTTCGGTCTGATGGATGGATCCAATGGATTAAAGAGTAGAGACCGATGTTTCAGTTTATACGAAACTTCAGTGCAAAGCACTTTAGCTCAAACCTCGACGTAGAAACACGATGGGCCTCTCATACCCTCCTCAGGAGATAGTAGTGAGGATCGAACAAGTCATCCTGGCCGGGAATGGTCGTTCTCTCCGAACTACTCTCTCCGTTCTCCCACGAGACAAAGTCTCGGGGAGAAGGTCTAAGAAGATGCACGAGAGGGGAACCCAAGGGTAGATCTCGTGCCACGAAATCTTTCCCTTAGACTCCTGCTAGTCAGGAATGACATCTTCAGCTAGAGCTCAGAAAGATTGGATATGAAGTCTCGAACTCGGCTGACGATGGATCTAGGTGGCTCAACTTTTCCTCTGGTGGGTACCTCGTTGACCGGGATGCAAGAGGGGCTGAAATCTCGGATATTATCTAGGATCTCTCTTCCCTTGACAGCATCTAGGTGTACGAAGGATCCTCCGGAGAGAGCATTAAGTCTCATGGCATTATTCTTCCGCAATCCAAACCAGAAGTGCTGAAGCAACATCCAATCGGGAATACGGAGGACTGAGCAATCTTCCACCGCAGAGGCGAAACGATTCCATGCCATTCCTAGTGATTCCTCCTCACATTGCTTGAAACAAAGAATCTTTACCCTTAACGAGATGACACGTCGTATCGAGAAGAAGCGGGAGCAAAAAGCTGCTCTCAACCTTTCCCAAGTAAGGTAGTCACTACCAAAACAACGGTGCCAATCCCGAGCTTCCCCATAGAGGGATAGCGGGAAAAACTCTCTTTTCCGAGCATCTGGTGATTCTCCGGTTTTACCCTGAGTTTCAATCAGACGCTCGTAGTCCCTCACATGATCAAAGGGGTTCTCATGACTTAACCCCGAGAAGGATAGGTCCTGAATTAGCTTCATGAGAGAGGGGTGAATCCTACAGCTAGATGTAAGAGTGGGTCTTGACGAAGATGGCTCTGAGGGTTCACTCCTCGAAGGCGGAAGGTGTTTACAAGGATAACCTTCCATGGGTAGCGGGGGTAGAGGTAGAAAGAAAACAAAAAGGGATATTTCGAAAAGGGTAACGGGGGTGACGGTAGAAAAAAAGGAAAAAGATAAATACGAGGATAGATGGGCTCGAAGGTTAACAATAGCCGTCCCCAGCAACGGTGCAAGAAATGCTTGTTGGCGTTTCTTAATCTCAACACTAGGCGCCGTGGTAGCGTGAGCGTGTAAGAAACTCTCGGGTACACTGACGAGTGCGAACGAATCCGCAAGCGCACAGATACACCGCTGTAGCACTTCTCCCTAGGAGAATGAGTATTCCCTTCGGGTTTCGTTCCTAGGACGGAGAGTAACCAGAGAGGGTCTATCCAAGGACACCAGCTTTCACTGGGATAGGTCGGGATACAAGAAGCACTTCCTTAAGGGACTTAGCTCTCAAGATGTATTCCTGTCAGATCTCAGTCGTCCCCGCGGGGCGACAACACTCAGAGGTGCTGTCCTGCGAGCCCAACTCGGTACGCGACGTAAGAGGGTTACAAAGGGTCCAACAGGCTGTCACCACTGCGGCCTACCTCTACGCTACGATCGTACGTGGTCTCTGTAGGAAACCCAAGGCCTAGACACCACGTCTATACCCTAGATAAATACTATAGTGCGGCGTATGCTAGCCCGCTAACTACACTATAGCAACCGTATAAATACGGTCCCACGAACAAGGGAAAGATCAGAATCAGATCATATCATTGAACTGGGAGCAGAAAGGAAGCTATGGATGCAGCTGAACGAGATACAGCAAACTTACTTAACTAAACAGGATCAGAGCATGCTAAACAAGTAAATGAACTATGGTTCTAGCTCTAAAGGATCGAAGCCTTGTGTCGGGGACAGCCATAGGGGTCCCCTAATAACGGGGGAAATCACCCCCTTTTCAAAAATAACGGAAGCGAACAAGCAAACTCACGAGCCGCAAATCACACCCCGCATGACGTGGCCCAAGGCAGAAAGGGACCCACGGCCCAAAAAGCCCCAGCGGCCCATCGAAACAGCCAGCCTTGGCACCCCTCGGGCGAATCTTCGCCTCGCTCGAGGGCCAGACGCCCCCTCGGGTGAATCTCCGCCTCGCTCGAGGGCTTGACGCCCCCTCGGGCGAGTTCCCGTCTCGCTCGAGGGACCCAGCCCCTCGAGCGAGTTTCCGCCTCGCTCGAGGCCGCCTCCGAGCCGCGACACCATACCTACTCCGACGACCGGAGCATTAAATGCTCTGGTACGTCGCGGGCGCCCGGGTCAAAGGCGAATCCCCGCCACGCCGGCCCTCTGACACCGCCTGGGAATCAGATCCCGGCGCTGTTCGACCGACCCGCACTGTGCAGCCATCCCCGACGCTGTCGGGTGCTGTGCGGGAAGGCCGGTGTCATTTCGTGACACTGTGCCGCCTACTCCCGTACCTCCTCCACGTCGCGCCCCTCGAAAGAGGACGGCGGCACCCTCGAAAGGGGTACGGCCACCAATTCCCCGCCCGCCTGGGACGACGCCGTGACGCAAGGCCGGCGGGGCGCGTCACCTCCATCACCTCCGGCGCTGAGCGGCCATACCCGCCACTGTGCCGCCATCCCGGGCATTGCTGGGCCATCCCCCGCACTGTAGGGATCCAGGTTGACAGGACATCGCCACGCCCGCCGCTATGCAGCTTCCGGTCTTCCGTCAGCCAGGCCCTCGAGCCGGTGTACGGACGCCGATCAAACGAAGAGCTCCAGTGCTACTACCCTCGAAGTCGCTTCTGGACGGACACAGGAGTCACCACGACGCCTGCCAGGAGCAAGATTCGCCAGGACGGCCATCGAATCGCCGGCACTGTGCACCATGCCGCCACACCATGCCTAAAGCCATGCGGTATGACTGTAAACCGCCTCCCCTTGGTCTATAAAAGGAGGAGGCGGTCCCCTGGCCGCAGGGGGGACGGGATCATCACTTCAACACACACTCTCTCGCGTACTCATTCCCTTTGATATTGGCACTTTGCCTCAATCACTTAGCAGGGACCTGGAGGCCTCTCCTCCTCTCCCACCTTGCTTGTAGCCCCCCTCTACAGGCACCACTGGTGCGAGTCAATATAGTGCGCACGCGCAAATCTGCTGGACGTACGACCCCGCGGTCGGAACCAGGATAAACCCGCGTCCCTGTGTTGTCATTTGCACCAACCATCGAGAAGTTGATCACAACGTAAATTACTAGTTAGTGTCGGGACTAATCCCAACGCCGACAATTGGCGCGCCAGGTAGGGGGACTCGCGCTGTGATCAACCCCTCACCAGCAGTCTCGATGGTGATTCGCACCGAGATGACGTCCCAGAGGTACGCCATGGGCAGCTCGGACCCTCTCCCTGCCGGATTCGAAATCCGGTTTGGGAGCCTGAACTTTTAGGCCACGGGGAACGGCTACCTCATGCGCCTTACCAATCAGGATGAACTCCACCCATGGCGGTCCACCGGGAGGGGCCCGATCCCTGCCACGCCGACGACCAACGACCCAGCGCCAGAACCCACGACGGCAACAGCCTCAACGTCCCGGTGTCGCAAGCGCCCGGGTCAGTGCTCTCGTCAGGCGCGCGCGGAGCGACGTCGGGCAGCACGCGACGCGGCTCGGAATGATGTGCCCCCGCCAAGCGACACGACGGCGCACCCTGCAGGGGAGCACGCGGCCGCGGGGCCGCAGTTCCCCTATGGGATGCGCAACCCTACTGCGGCGTAAGCCTCATCCGTCAGCACCGACATGGCTGCATACGAGGATCTCCCGGGCCATCACCTGCTGTCAGCCCGGAACCTCATCGCCACCACCAACGACGAGTCGTACCATGGCTCGCCCAGCGAGCTGCCGCCCTCGACCTTGCATGGCTACGCGGAGTGGGACTTCTCCGGCGTACCGGACCCTGTGGTATTCCGGCGGTTCCTTGACGCCGCGGACTACTGGTTCGGTTGCTCCGACGACTCCAGCGAAGGGAGCTACGATCCCTCGCGCGAGTGCTTCGTTGTCGCCGCCAACGAGCATGCTGACGGCGCGAACGGAGCAGGCGACGGGGACGCGACCCGGCATCCAGAGCCGAACCCGCCACCGGCCCCACCAGCGGGCAATGCAGATATTAATGCGCAGCTGGCCCAGGCGCGCGAGCTCGAGGCAAAGCTCGCGGAAGAGTACCGGCAGGTGCGGCTCCTGCGTGCTACCATCGCAGGGGAAGCCTCGGCACGCGGCGAACGCGCCCGAGAAGCCGGGAGGCAGGCGCATGAGCGCATCAATGCCGACTTCAACGTGGACGACCCACACACGCCACTCCGGGCCAGCCAAAAACTCATCGCAGCAGTAACACTACTTCGGGCCATGCCCGAGCCATCGACGCCCGAGGCACGTAACCTACGCCGCGAGGCGCAGACTCTCGTCGAGCAGGCGGCCGTGCAGCAGGCCGAGAGCTCCGCGTCCCGCATGCGCAACCAGTCCAGCGCGCGGGGCGACGACGGCGCGCAGGACCAGGAGGCATCCGTCCACGCGGACGGCGCGGCGGGACAGCCGGCAAACCGGGGCAGGACGCCTGTCAGGGAGCGGATCCTTGACACGCGCGGCCAGGCCCACGACGGCGATGCTCGCAACGTCCTGAACGCCAAGAAGTGGGGCGACGCGGAGGCGCGAACGGCGGCGGGCTTCCACCCTCGACGAGGTGGTCGCTACGACAGCCGGGAGGACCGCTCGCCAACACCGGAACCCCCGGGGACCCGAGTGTTCAGCCGGGAGATCCGTGCGGCGAGTTTCCCCCAGTGCTTCCGCCAGCCCACCACCATCGACAAGTATACGGGGGAAACGGACCCTCGTGTGTGGCTCAACGACTACCACCTGGCTTGCCAGCTGGGCGGCGCCACCACTGATGCGGTGATCATTCGCAATCTGCCGCTGCACCTCGCGGACTCGGCCCGAACATGGCTCGAGCACCTGCCACCCAGCCAGATCCACAGCTGGGATGACCTGGTCCGCACGTTCGTGGGGAACTTCCAGGGCACATATGTGCGCCCTGGGAACTCCTGGGACTTGCGGGCGTGCACTCAGAAGCCCGGCGAGTCGCTCCGGGACTTCAAACGACGCTTTTCCAAGCGCTGTACCGAGCTCCCGAGCGTCGCTCAGTCGGAGATCGTGCACGCCTTCCTCGAGGGCACGACCTGTCGGGACCTCGTGCGCGAGCTTGGGCGAAGCCCGCCTGTCGACTCCAACGAGCTGTTCGATATCGCCACCAGCTTTGCTTCCGGAGATGAGGTGGTGGGGGCCATTTTCGACGGCAAGAAAGGAAAGCGTGTGGACGACGCGCCCGCAGAGGGCAGCAAGTCCAAGGAGCCTGCGAAGAAGCAGAAGCGGGGCAAAAAGGGTAAGAAGCCCCACCATGACGCGCGCGCAGGGACGCGGCGAAGACGACGAGGCCCTCGCCATTGACCCTGCCCGTAAGGGTCCTCGAGGGGCCCCTCGAGGCCCCGGCGTGTTCGACGATATGTTGAAGAAGCCCTGCCCGTACCACAAGACCCTGGTCCACCACACCCTCGTGCAATGCGACATGCTCAAGAAGTACTACAGCCGCGTCGCCGCGAAGGAGGACGAGGCCAAGAAGGATGGGGGTGACGGAGGCGCTGACGGCTTCCCCGCGGTGGAGAACGTCTTCTTCATCTTCGGGGGACCGACAGTGGACATGTCCACCAGCCGGCGCAAGCAAGAGCGGCACGAGGTCCTCGCCGCGGAGAGGGCTCCTCCTTCCTTCCTCGACTGGTCGGAGGAGGCCATCACCTTCAGCCGCGAGGATCACCCGAACCGCATCCCCAACCCGGGCCAGTACCCGTTGGTCGTCGATCCCGTCATCGGCAACGTGCGGTTCTCCAAGGTGCTGATGGACGGCGGCAGCAGCCTCAACATCCTCTACGCCCACACCCTACGGCTGATGGGGATCGGTTTGGATCAGCTGCGGCCCAGCACGGCGCCGTTCCATGGCGTCGCGCCAGGCAAGCGGGTCCAACCCCTCGGGCAGATCGATCTGCCGGTCTGGTTCGGTACGCCGGACAACTTCCGCAAGGAAGTCCTCACCTTTGAGGTGGTGGGGTTCCGGGGCGCGTACCACGCCATCCTTGGGCGTCCGTGCTATGCCAAGTTCATGGCAGTCCCGAACTACACTTACCTCAAGATGAAGATGCCGGGGCCAAAAGGTGTCATCACCGTGGGCTCGTCGATCGAGCACGCATTCGACTGCGACGTCGAGTGCGTCGAGCACGCCGAGGCCCTGGCGCTCGACGAAACGCTTGTCGCGGACATGGAGAAGCTGGCCAACGACAGCCCCGACTCCTCCGCCAAGCATGCTAGCAGTTTTGAGGCTGCCGAACAAACGAAGGCGGTGCCCCTCGACCCTGCCGCCCCCGAGGGCAAGGTGTTGAGGGTCAGTTCCACCCTCGACCCGAAATAGGAAGTGGTGCTCGTCGACTTTCTCCGCGCCAATGCTGACATCTTCACGTGGAGCCCCTCGAACATGCCAGGCATCCCGAGGGAGGTCGCCGAGCACTCCCTTGACATCCTACCTCACTCCAGAGCCGTGCAACAGCGGCTGCGGCGCTTTGATGAAGAAAGGCGCCGGGCGATCGGAGTGGAGCTGCGGAAGCTCCTCGAGGCCAGATTCATCAAGGAAGTTTTCCACCCTACGTGGCTAGCTAATCCTGTACTAGTTAATAAAAAGAATGGAAAGTGGAGGATGTGTGTAGATTACACCGGTTTAAATAAAGCATGTCCCAAAGTTCCTTTTCCTTTGCCACGAATCGATCAAATTGTAGATTCCACTGCGGGGTGTGAACTCTTATGTTTCCTTGATGCCTATTCGGGTTACCACCAAATAAAGATGAAGGAATCCGATCAACTCGCGACCTCTTTCATCACACCGTTCGGCATGTTTTGCTACGTAACAATGCCATTTGGCCTCCGAAACGCGGGCGCTACGTACCAGTGATGTATGCAGCACGTTTTCGGGGACCACATCAGGCGAACCGTAGAGGCATACGTAGATGACATTGTCATCAAAACCAGGAAGGCGGACGACCTGGTTAACGATTTGCGTGTCGCGTTCGATTGCCTACGGGCAAACGGGGTGAAACTCAACCCCGAGAAGTGCGTCTTCGGGGTGCCGCGCGGCATGCTGCTGGGATACATTGTTTCTCAGTGGGGCATCGAGCCCAACCCCGAGAAGGTCTCCGCCCTCGACCGAATGGGTCCGATTCGTGACCTAAAAGGGGTGCAGAAGGTGTTGGGCTGCCTGGCCGCCTTGAGCCGTTTCATCTCACGGCTCGGCGAGAAGGGACTGCCCCTCTACCGACTCCTGAAGAAGCACGAACGCTTTTCCTGGACCGTTGAGACCCAGGAGGCACTCGACAAGCTCAAGGTGACGCTCGCAGGCGCGCCAATCCTCACGCCGCCTCGAGGCGGCGAGCCTCTGTACCTCTACGTCGCGGCAACCACCCAGGTGGTCAGCGCGGTCATCGTCGTGGAGCGAGCAGAGGAAGGGCACGCCCTACCAGTTCAAAGGCCGGTGTAATATATCAGCGAAGTGCTGTCCGAGACCAAGGCGCGGTATCCCCAGATCCAGAAGCTGCTCTACGCAGTGGTGCTCGCGCGACGCAAGCTGCGGCACTACTTCGAAGCCCATCCGGTCACGGTGGTCTCATCATTCCCGTTGGGAGAGATTATCCGCAACCCGGACGCTGCGGGCAGGATCGCAAAATGGTCCGTAGAGCTCATGGGCGAGACGCTCACCTACGCGCCGTGCAAGGCGATCAAGTCTCAGATCCTCGCGGATTTCGTCGCTGAGTGGACGGACACACAGCTGCCCCCGTTGCAGATCCAGGGCGAGTGCTGGACCCTCTATTTCGACGGGTCGGTGATGAAAACCGGAGCGGGCGCGGGCCTGCTCTTCATCTCGCCCCTCGGGGAACACATGAGGTACGCAGTGCGCTTGCACTTCCCCGCATCGAACAACATGGCGGAGTACGAAGCCCTCCTCTGTGGCCTCCGAATCGCCGTCGAGACCGGCATCAAGCGCCTCGACATCAGGGGAGACTCGCAGCTCGTAATCGATCAAGTCATGAAGAATGCGAGCTGCCACGACGAGAAGATGGAGGCCTATTGCAACGCCGTACGCGCCCTCGAGGACAAGTTCTACGGCATCGAGCTCAATCACATCCCCCGCAAGTACAACGAGGAGGCGGACGAGCTCGCGAAGATCGCGTCGGGGCGAATCACCGTTCCCCCGAACGTTTTCGCGCGAGACGTCGCCAAACCGTCCGACGACCTCAGTCCGGACCCCTCGAATCGGGAGGGACCCTCGGGGGCTCCCTCGAGTCCAGCGGGTGCGGAACCCATGGACGAGGACCCCTCGAACGAGGCGTTCGTGCTCTCCCTACTCGAGGGGTACGGCGCGGACGAAGCCGAGGCCATGGAAACCGAGCCGGCCCCCCGCGCGGAGGATTGGTGGGCCAAGTACCTCGCCTGGATTGATCGAGGGGAACTCCCCTCAGATCGGACCGAGGCTAGGCGCATCGCCAGGAAAGCCATGTCATTCACTGTGATTGACGGCGAGCTGTACAAGCGCGCCGCGTCCTGCGTCCTACAGCGGTGCATTCCCATTCCCCACGGTCGGGAACTCATCCGTGACATCCACGTAGGCGTGTGCGGCCATCACGCGGCACCGCGCACCCTCGTGGGCAACGCGTTCCGCCAGGGCTTCTACTGGCCCACAGCGGTTGCCGACGCCAACGAGGTCGTGCGTACCTGCGAGGGGTGCTAGTTCTACGCGCGTAGGACCCTTCTCCCAGCTCACGCCCTACAGACCATACCCGTCACATGGCCCTTTGCCGTGTGGGGATTGGACATTGTCGGACCCTTGCGAAAGGCGCCCGGGGGCTACGCCCACCTGCTGGTTGCCGTGGACAAGTTCTCCAAATGGATCGAGGCACGCCCAATCACCAACCTCAGAGCGGAGCAGGCCGTAACATTCTTCACCGACATCATCCACAGGTTCGGAGTGCCGAACTCCATCATCACCGACAACGGCTCCCAATTCACCGGCAGGAAATTCCTGGAGTTTTGCGATGACCACCACATCTGCGTGGACTGGGCGGCTGTCGCGCACCCACAGACTAACGGCCAAGTGGAACGTGCCAATGGCATGATTTTACAGGGCCTCAAGCCCAGGATCTTCGACAGACTGAACAAGTCCGGCCGGAAATGGCTTCAGGAGCTCCCAGCGGTCATTTGGAGCCTCAGGACCACTCCGAGCAAAGCCACGGGATTCACGCCATTTTTCCTAGTCTATGGTGCAGAGGCCGTTCTCCCCACGGATTTGGAATACGGATCGCCCAAGATTAAGGGCTATGATGAAGGTTCGAACCAGCGAGCTCGCGAAGACTCGCTGGATCAAATAGACGAAGCCCGTGACGTGGCCATGATGCAATCGGCAAGATACCAGCAGGCGCTAAGACGGTATCAAGTTCAGAAAATCCGGCGCCGAGACCTCAACGAGGGCGATCTAGTGTTAAGGCTGCGCCAGGACAACCGAGGCCGCCACAAGCTGTCACCACCATGGGAGGGGCCCTACATCGTCGTCGAGGTGCTCAAGCCCGGCACGTACAAGCTGGCGAACGAGCAAGGCGAAGTCTTCACCAATGCTTGGAACATCCAACAGCTACGTCGCTTCTACCCTTAGAAAGGATTTCTAAGTCTTTTTGCACATATCCGACGCCCCAGTCGGCTGTACGAATGTAAAGATTTCTTTTCGATAAAGTCAAGGATGACTCGGCTTTCTCCCCGAAAACCAAGTCCCCCTCGGGGGCTACTGCGGGGGCACCCCCCCCCTAAACGGTCCTATTTTTTCGCAAAAAATCTTTACTTCAAAAGCGCCAAGTACGTCTCGACCCGGGAGTTTGAGCGAAATGACGCAGGACGCGAATGGCCAAAGGGCGAAGACGGGTGAGTCGGGGATAGCCTACGCCTCGCGGTTGGATACGGCCCTTCCCCCTCACCACTTTGCCTGAGCGCTACTCGTGAAAACGAACGATTCCAGCTGAAATTCGCCTAAACGACAGGGAGAGACAGAACGGCGCAATCACAAAAAAACGAAATGGCACTTAAACTTACAAATACTTCATGCAAACTGTATTCATTACATAAAGCCGCGAGGCTCGATTCCTAACTACAATCTAAGGGCCTGAGTGCCCAGCTATTTTCAGGGCTCGAGGGGCCCGGCGGGGGGAGCATCCGGGAAGAGGATCTCCGCGAAGTCGTCGGCAAGGATGTCGGCGGCAGGAGCAGCAAGCGCGTCCAGGCGGCTCGCCTCGGCCTCCGCACCATCGTCGTCGAGGTCGTCAGCGATAATGTAGCCCGTAGCCAACGCCGCAAGGTTAACCCGGTAATGCGATTGCACCACGCCAAGGGTCTTCTGGATCCCCAGGCGGAGCGCACCTCGCATACGCCGGGCGACGTAGCCGCCCAGGGCTCGGAGGTGACTCGCCACAGTGCTCCCAGCCTGCCCGTTGCCCTCGTCGACGCTATGGCATGCCTCGAGGGCTGCCTCCTGCAGAACCCCCAGCTCCTGCTGGGAGGAATTGTAGGCCGCCTGGAGCACCTCCGCCTGCGTTGTTGACGTCCCGAGAGCAGCCCGCAAGCCTGAAAAACGGAAGATGAATAAGTTGAGAGCGGATCTCGACGAACCCAAGCAACAAACGAAGAATCTAAGAGAGGCGACTTACCCTCGACCTGCTTCTTCTCTGTCTCGAGGGCCGCGCGCGCGGTCTCGGCCGCCTGCTGCAGCTCGAGGATAGCAGCGTCCTTCTCCTCGCCAGCCTGCCGCAGCTCCTCGAACGACACGGCTTCCTGGACCAACTCCCCGGTGAGCCGCGTGACCTTTGAATCCCGGAGCTGGAGCGCGGCTCGAACCTCCCCCAGCGTGGTGCGCTCCCGCTGAAGCTGGCCTTGCGCTTCCTCCCGAGCCGAGCGCTCGCGCTGGAGGGCGGCCTGAGCCTCCTTGAGGGCGGACCGCTCTTGCTGGAGCTGGCTCTCTGCCTGCTGACGCACGCTCCGCTCTTGACGAAGCTGATCCTCCACCGCGGCGAGCGACGTGACCTTCTCCTGCAGATCAGCGCTCAGCTTCTCGGCCTCCTGGGCCTTCTGCTCGGCCTGAGCCTGCCAGGACCTCGCCCCCTCGAGGGTGGTGCGGTCTTGCTGGAGCTGGGACTGCGCCGCGACGAGGGCAGTCTCTTTCTGCGCCAGTGAGGTCTGCGCCTTAGCCAGGGCAGCGCACGCCTTCTGCAGCTCGCCGTTCACTGTCGCCAGCACCCCCTCCTTCTCCAGGAGCACGGCCTTCACTCTGTCGACCTCGGTGGCGCCCTCCGCGGTCAGAGCACGCTGGTCCAGGAGCGCATCCTGCATGGCCATTAGCCGGTACTCCAGCCAGCCGTTGTCCGTCTGCAGGGCCTCCACCAGGGCGTCCAAGGCTTCGTACTGCCCCCGGTACCAGTCGAGGCTCGAGCTCAACTGGGAGAGGCGGTTGTACTTCTCGCGCGCCTGGCCCTGCAGCTCCTGCGAGCAGCAACCAAAGGGCAGAGAGAGGAATCGGAACGTGAAACACTCGAATGAGAAACAAATGAGAAAATGAACTCCAACCAAGCAAAGATGCTCACCTCGAAGAGCTGGAACGACCAGCCTTCGTGGAGTCGGAGCGCCTCGGCTAGCGCAGTGTTGAGGGAGGTGTCGTGCTCGCGGAACTCCTGCCACAGCGCCTGCTCGGCCTTGGCCTCGTCGAGTAGGGTACGCGGCACCCCGGGGCGGCGCAACCCCTGTTCCGACTGCGACGCGGCGGCGTCAGATGCTGGCGGCGCGGCACGAGACATCGACGCCCCGGCGTCGTGCACCGGCCGCTGCGACATCACGCAGCCGTCAGCTCGCATCACCAGCACCTCGGGCGTAGGCCCGGGGGCTGCCCCGGATGACCTCCTCGACCGGCCCCTCCTGGGGGCGGAATCACCACCAGCGGGGGCCTCGGCCGTCTCGCGGCCCCTGATGGACCGGCTCTCCGAATGAACCAGCCCGCGCCCTTGATGAGGGTCGCGGAGCACCAGCGCCTGCTACGGCATCGCAGTCGCCACCGCCACCTCCTGCTGCGACCCCGTGGCCGCGGTCGGGGTGTGTGATGGCTCGCCCGCCGCCGCCATGCTCACCGCCGCCCGTGGCGCCCTCTCCGAGCGCCGCCCGGTCGTCAAGGACGTCCTTAACTTGAGCGCCTTGGCGGGCGCAAGATCGGGGACGGCCGGCGACGCCTTGACAACGAAATGAAAGGGGGGTGGATGAGCGACTGTATCTCGAAATCGAGGGCGTGCGGGAAAAGATGCTACTTACCTCAAACTGGAGAAGCCCCGCTTCCTCTTCCTCGAGGGCTGGGGGGCACCTCCACTGTGCCCACCGGCGCCTCCGCGGTGCCCGCTGGCACCTCCACCGACGACCCAGTGACGGGCGGCACCGTGCCCGCCTCAAGGGTCGATTCCGCGGCCGCCCCCTCAACCCGCGGGGACGGGGGCGCCGCGGGTTCCCACCTACCAGAGGTGGTCCGCTCCTCGTCGCTCTCCTCCTCGTCCGAGGACAAGTTCACCAGCACCGGTGAGGGAGAGAGACCTTGCTGCTCACGCAGCCGGTACTCCTCGTTATACTGATCGAGGTGCTCCTGCCGCCTGATCCTTTTCTCCTTCGCAAGGGCCGCCCGGTCCCGCTCCCGCTGCTGCGCGGCGCGACCGGCGGCCTGAGACCGAGGCGTTGGCGGGTCCGATCGGGCGGCCTGGACGGTCACCAGCTGTGGCCAGGGATTGTCAGGACGAATAAAAATGCGAAACAAGAATCAAAGAAGAAAAAACGGTGCTCACCGGCTCGGCGTCGGGGAGCATCACGAACGACCAAAGGTCGTCGTCGCTGTGCGGCACCACCTTGAGGTTGATCACGCGCCTCACCCGCGTGGCCGCTTACCCCTTGGGGAGAGGCTCCTGCAGCAGCCGTGAGTGCGCCAGCGACGTGGGGTTGGCCGCATCACTCATCTCGAAGATGCAGAGCTTCCTCTCCATGAGGGGAATGACCCGCCGGTGGTGGAAGTTGGCGATGATCGAAGCCACCCCCAGCCCGGCGTCCGCCAGCTGGCGCAGGGCGGTGGTGAGGGACTCCAACCTTCGTTGCCGCGACGGGGGTGACACGCCGTGAAACCAGGCGTCGGGATTCCCCATCAGCACCTTCCCGGTGTACGGCGGAAGGCCAACGCCGTCGTTGCGGAGGTAGAACCACCCCTTCTCCCAGTCCGCGTTGTTGGAGGTCATGGTGCATAGCGGGTACAGCTCCTTGCGTGCGTCCCGCAGTGCGAGCGTAAGGCCGCCGGCGCGAACCGCTCGGCGCGTCCCCCTCTCGGCCGTGGCGAGGGTGTGGAGCTCGCCGCGAAAGAGATGGACCCAGAGGTCCCAGTTCGCCGAGTTCCCCAGAAATCCTTCGCAGACGGCGACGAAGGAAGCCGCCTGTGAGGTGGCGTTAGGGACGAAGTTGTGCAGCTCCACCCCGTAGTGGTGGCACAACCCCCGCATAAACCGGCTCGCCGGGGCGGTGAAGCCGCGCTCGTGGAGACGAGCGAAGCTGACAACATAGCCGTGCGGGGGGTTGGGCTCCTTGTCCGTCGCCGGCGGGACCATCCACGTCGTGTATAGGCCGTCGCCAGCCGGCGCCAACTGCCCGCCGTTCACCAGCTCGTTCAGCGCCAGCGGTGTCACCGTCGACCGGGGCCATGGGAAAGGCTCCAACACCCGAGTCGGAGGCGCCATGGAAGACGAGGGGGAGGAGCGAGGACTACGGCGGAGGTGCAAGGAACACGAGCAGATCCGAAGCGGTGGAGCGCACAGCCGAAAGGAAGACGAGCTGCGTGCGGGGATGGATGCGAATGGCAAGGTAAGGGACCTCGCCTCTGCCCTCCCCCCCCCCCCCGTGATTTATAACATCCAGGGGAGCAGCGCCCCCGAAAACTCCGCGCACAGTGCCAATTAATGCGGGCGGCGCCCTACGTCGTCGAAAAATGGGTCCCGTCGCACCGAAACGGTCGTACGCACGCGCGCAACGCCATGATTACGGCGCAATAACCGAAGGGGCGCGGCGCCTCGTCCCGTCTGCCCCCCACGTCACCCACGACGCCTGCGGTGTGCCGCCTGAAAAGGCGCGCCCGCTTCGCACGATCTGCGTCCACGATCCGCGCCCATTAAATGGCTGGGTTCCTTCCTGAGTAAGGAGGACCCCCTCACGAAACCGGAGCCGAGAGCTCAAGGACCGACCCCTCGCGGGTGCGATCGATGCCCCGATCTAAAAACAGGCGGAGCCGTGGCTCACCGAACGAACTCGAGGGTCGGGCCCCTCGAACGCTGTACTTACTGATCAGCGGTTCCAAGACCTGCCCGTCGAGGGTGGGCACCGCAGATGCCCCTCGAGCGGGGATTTACTGATCAGCGGTTCCAAGACCTGCCCGTCGAGGGTGGGCACCGCAGATGCCCCTCGAGCGGGGATTTACTGATCAGCGGTTCCAAGACCTGCCCGTCGAGGGTGGGCACCGCAGATGCCCCTCGAGCGGGGAGTTACTGATCAGCGGTTCCAAGACCTGCCCATCGAGGGTAGGCACCGCAGATGCCCCTCGAGCGGGGATTTACTGATCAGTGGCTCAAGGGTCGGCTCGACCACAGCCCAGCGGGCTCCACGGATCAAGCCAAGACGGGGGCACGTTAGTGCCACCCCACAAAGGCCCTACTAATCAGGGGTTCGAAGCCTGACCCTCGAAGGGTTCGAACAGGCGCCTCAGATTGACAGAGTCAGGGACGACCAGGGCGCGCGCATTCGAGCCTGACCCCGAGCTCACAAGCTCGGGGGCGCCCCATAGTTCGTGTTCAAGGCCAACGAGGGCAGCTAGTCGAGGGATCCCACCGAGGGAGAGCTTCCGTGCCATCGGTCCCATTCGAACGGGACCGAGCCCTGCCTAGCACACCCGCGTAAGCGCTCTTAAGGACGTGTCTCCGGACCATGAGCCGACCCTTATCGAACGGGGCACGGACGTCCACTTGAACCACACGCTAACAGCTCGACGAGGGACCCATGATTCGCGACCCGTTCGATGGGAGTCATGAGCACCTCACCCCTCCGCCCCGCGAAGGGGCGGCGAAGGGGCGCACAGACAAGTTGGAGAGCTCGCCCCGATCGCCTTGAGTGGGCCCAGGCTCGGGGGCTCGACGCGCGGCTACACCTCCTGGACGTGCCCGAACGCAAGCAAATACCGGTATGCGCGCATGGCACCGCCGAGGCCGGCTGAAATAACGCCAAGGCCGGCTGAAATAAACACCTCGCGCACCGGCTGCACGCTGCGAAAAACCTTGCAGGAATGCACGCACTCCTCCAAGGCTTCGGGGGCTACACCCGCGGGTGCGCTAGCGCGCCCCCACGGAACGTCACAACACCCAAGAGGGAAGAAAGTCCCATCAGAAAGCACCAGCCTTTGCAGGTTCCTACGGATACCGTTGCAAAGGCTCGGGGGCTACTATCGGGGACAGCCATAGGGGTCCCCTAATAACGGGGGAAATCAACACCTTTTCAAAAATAACGAAAGCGAACAAGCAAACTCACGAGCCGCAAATCACACCCCGCATGACGCGGCCCAAGGCAGAAAGGGACCCACGGCCCAAAAAGCCCCAGCGGCCCATCGAAACAGCCAGCCTCGGCACCCCTCGGGTGAATCTTCGCCTCGCTCGAGGGCCAGACGCCCCCTCGGGCGAATCTCTGCCTCGCTCGAGGGCTTGACGCCGCCTCGGGCGAGTTCCCGTCTCGCTCGAGGGCTTGACGCCCCTCGGGCGAGTTCCCGTCTCGCTCGAGGGACCCAGCCCCTCGAGCGAGTTTCCGCCTCGCTCGAGGCCGCCTCTGAGCCGTGACACCATACCTGCTCCCACGACCGGAGCATTAAATGCTCTGGTACGTCGTGGGCGCCCGGGTCAAAGGCGAATCCCCGCCACGCCGGCCCTCTGACACCGCCTGGGAATCAAATCCCGGCGTTGTTCGACCGACCCGCACTGTGCAGCCATCCCCGGCGCTGTGCGGGTGCTGTGCGGAAAGGCCGGTGTCATTTCGTGACACTGTGCCGCCAACTCCCGTACCTCCTCCACGTCGCGCCCCTCGAAAGAGGACGGCGGCACCCTCGAAAGGGGTACGGCCACCAATTCCCCGCCCGCCTGGGACGACGCCGTGATGCAAGGCCGGCGGGGCGCGTCACCTCCATCACCTCCGGCACTGAGCGGCCATACCCACCACTGTGCTGCCATCCCGGGCACTGCTGGGCCATCCCCCGCACTGTAGGGATCCAGGTTGACAGGACATCGCCACGCCCGCCGCTATGCAGCTTCCGGTCTTCCGTCAGCCAGGCCCTCGAGCCGGTGTACGGACGCCGATCAAACGAAGAGCTCCAGTGCTACTACCCTCGAAGTCGCTTCTGGACGGACACAGGAGTCACCACGACGCCTGCCAGGAGCAAGATTCGCCAGGACGGCCATCGAATCGCCGGCACTATGCGCCATGCCGCCACACCATGCCTAAAGCCATGCGGTATGACTGTAAACCGCCTCCCCTTGGTCTATAAAAGGAGGAGGCGGTCCCCTGGCTGCAGGGGGGACGGGATCATCACTTCACACACACTCTCTCTCGCGTACTCATTCCCTTTGATATTGGCACTTTGCCTCAATCACTTAGCAGGGACTTGGAGGCCTCTCCTCCTCTCCCGCCTTGCTTGTAGCCCCCCTCTACAGGCACCACTGGTGCGAGTCAATACAGCACGCACGCGCAAATCTGCTGGACGTACGACCCCGCGGTCGGAACCAGGATAAACCCGCGTCCCTGTGTTGTCATTTGCACCAACCATCGAGAAGCTGATCACAGCGTAACTTACTAGTTAGTGTCGGGACTAATCCCAACGCCGACACCTTGTGTCACGAAGAACACAAGCCTCTAACTCATGAACGAGCCAAGAACACAAGAACAAAGCAACCACGCATGATGTCCACTATAGTCTAAATAAGAAATGCTGAAATACTCACTTTGATCTAAATGAAGAACAAGCATCCACGAGGACATCAACTCACTCCTTACCCCTCCTCTACCTCACACTAATCCTAATCTAGATCTCTCCTCATCACCAATCTACCATAAAGAGGTGAGAATCACCTCTCATGGGCAGAATTGGAGAGAGAGAGAGAGCTACACAAGAGAAAGTGGTACTTGAGAGCTAGGTGGTGTGTGAGAAATGGAGCCCCTCCCCTCCTATTTATAGACAAGAAGGAGGCTTGCTCCGGGGCTCAAAGTGCCCCTAAACGCCCGGGACTGCAGCAGGGAGCCAATGGGGGAACAACACGTGGAGGGCCAGGATGAACCGACCCTAGGTCGGTTCGGCCGAACCTAGGGTCGGCCGACTCCCTCGGGCGGCCTCCTGGCCCGTGCTTCCTCTGGCTCGCTTTCATGTGGGCCCTGATGCCTCTCCTCCGTGCATGGCACGTTTCTTGGCGGTTTAGTTGGTAATGTGGGCCCATGGATCCATGTGATGCTGACATGGCAGCGTGTGATTCGTCGAAAGTTCTTCACATGGATTGGTGACATCATGGATCCAGGAGAATCCATGTGGCAGCCCCTGATTGGCCAGCATTTGAGTGCCTTAGATTGGAGTGGAGTGTAGGTGCATGAATTCCTCTCATTTCTTGTGCTAAATACCTGCATTCAAATAGACATCGACACTGGTGGAAAGTATGAGTTTAAGCACCTATTCTAGTGTGGATGTTCAATTCATGCTCAGATTTGCCGGGGTTGACGACCTTGAAAATGGCAAATATTGACCGTCAACACACGTCTGGGTCTATGACTCTATTGGCGAATATAAAGACTGGTATATTTCTCTCCTCGAACAGTTGAACCTAGCATGGGATATGCTCTTCGTACAGTACAAAGGGAAATTCAAAGAGAAACTTACTTACCTCCATGATGTCGAGGTACGTCTTTTTGTTCGTCGATCTCATGTCACTTCTTCTCTGAATAGAACAAAACATATTTATTAACTTTGTTTTCACATATGTGCAGTGCATGAAGCAGCCGAAGGGTACCAATCTATGCCCATACTACGTATGTGAGTTCATGCATACTTTTGCAAGTAACTACTTGGGTGGAAGCCGCCAGCGAGCGGTGCGTACTTATCCCTAGTTCTTAATTTTCATATACTTCGTTCTACTAATAATACTTACGCAACGTTGCTTGCTGGCAACGACCAGATCAGAAGAGGCGGACACCGAGGACGCAGCGCTGCTGCTCGGAGAAAGGAGCGGCACCCCGGACACCAGGACGAACAAAAAATGATCCGTATATCCTCTGCAATCATTTTTAATTTCCTGCCGGACTACCAGCTTAGTGATGATTCGCACTGCGAGTTAGTTCTTCATGGATTCGTACGTAGGGCTCGTTCATGAGTACTGCAGCATCGATATCAATATGCATTGCTCAACTGTGATCTGGACGACTTGTGTTGAGCTTGATGAGCTTCAATTACTACATATGGCAGCTCCCGCGTCAGTAGCTGAGCTTTACTATGATAACCCTGCACATCAGCCTCTCGTGTTATTAGCATATGGAGGAAACTTTTTTTTTTTTTGCGGGTATGGAGGAAACTCTTGTAACACTTGCAAAGTTCCAACCTCCCTATACTTCACATTTATTAGTTTCGAAGATAGCTCAGGGATCAATACAGCAGTGTGATTATATGCGCTGAAGTGCTGATGAACACTGCAAAATGGAAGAAGGTAGGTCACAAAAGTTGTTGGTCAATTACAATTAGTTTAGGAATGAGTCAGACAAGCAACGACAGATATAATATTAGAGTGCATCATGTTTAATAGTCACGCCAACAATTAAATAAACAGCATATATATGCTGCACTATTCAAATGTTGCTACTAATTAACCGAAAATATTGGAACTCCCAAGGGCAATTATATACTGCATACACGCAATTATTCAATGATCCATGCTAGCTAGCTAGTCAGGGAGAAAAATACTATATATACAAAGCACCCAAAAAAAAGAATCAACAACCAAGCAAGAAAAAAATAACACTTTTTACTTACCAGCGTTTTTAGATCAATATTACATATAACTCTCCATTATTCGTGCAAATGTAAAAATTATTTGCAGATTCATAGATTAGGATCTATATAAATCTTATCCATTATCCATATGTAAAAGTGTGGCTATAGACATTTGTTATGAGAACACAGTCTCCGTATGAACTGGAGAGAGTGTTCTAATATACTACTACTAATTTACTGTGTCTACATTTTGTTTTTGAGGTATATATTGCAAAAATGCAAAGTTTGTTTAAAATTTGACCTAGGATGAAAATGTGCAGTCTTTCCTAGTTGACCAGATATCAGTATATATGTGTGCACTGTCAGGGAAATTATGTAGCTAGCAGAAACCATTTACTAGGTGGAAACAAGAAACATCTTTGAAAAACATACATAGAAGCTAGTTATGAAAACATCTAAGAAAACTATAATATGTAAAGGAAGTAATGGTATACACAGGGACACAAATTTTCAAGATCGAACTCCAACTTAGTTTGTCAGATGTGAATGAAATAGACAAATGGCAAAGAAACGGACATCTTTCAGCGAAACTAATCATGCATCCTGCATTTAAACCTTTCTTAATTAATTACTATCTGTTACATTTATACTAGCCCACAAAACACATCTTGAAAATTTATTTGCATGCTTCAACAACATCAATTCCTCCTCACATAGAAGGTTTTAGTTTTCTTTTCATAACTTCTAATCACGGTTTCTCAAAAGGATTTCTGGTACACTCTGTACATGGCAACACTAATGCATGATCAGCAAACATCTACTGCATATATATATTGTAATGGAGGCAGCATTAAGAATTAAGATCATATTGAGGTTGCCATTTTTATTTTATTTTTTCTAATTAATAAAAAGTAACACTGCACATTCAGGTATAGCCAGCCACGGAGGCAGCGAGGGGGGGCTGCCCCCCCTACTGCCTCCAAATTCCATTAAATCTCCTTAGTTTCTCTAGTTTTTTTGTCATAGATATAGTAGAAAGATTATTAAGTTCATGTTAATTGTATTAAGTCTTTCTATAATTGTCGGGGCTCTCAACCGCCGGCAGTAGATTTGTAACGTGTCGTGCGTCGGACCCGGATGGATAGCACGGGAGACACAAGGGTTTTATACTGGTTCGGGCCTCCGGGGAGAAATACCCTATGTCCAGTTTCGAGTACTCGTATTCCAATACCAGAAGTGTCTGTAGTAGGGGTTACAAACTTGGTGATCGGTCAGCCCCTCCGTCGGTTGCACTCCTCTCCCTTTTATAGATGCAAGGGTGAGGGGCAAAGAGGGAAAACGAAAACAAGCTACAGTGCTACGGTATTGTGAAGTCCTTTCCGTCATTGATGTCCGTCAGACGGCGTTGAAGGGCGCTGAGCTGTGGCGTCGTTGGAGGCCGCCGCGTGTGCTGGTGACACTGTACTTCCCGGGTACTTGGCACCTCCTCCGAGTAGTTCACTTGGTGACTCAACCCTCTTGAGTGTCGCTTATGCCCGCCACGTTATGGCCTAAGTGCTGGTAGGTGCCGGCCGTAGACGGTAATCGAGTGCCTGCTCTGACGGGGTTGCGTGCAGCCAGTGTTGGATGGGACGGCATGTTGGAGGTCGTGGGAATGCACTGTGCGTCATTACGGCCCCTATCAGAACAGGCCGTCCTCCCGTTTCGCCAGCTGCGGTCTTTGCATGGCGTGAAAACTGGCGCCACGCGTGTCGTTGCGGGGGAGTCCGAGAATTGGGGCGTCGCCACGTTCGTGTGGGGCCCCTGACCCGCGCTCCGACCTTCACGTGTGGACCCCGTCCTAGTCGGAGACGGAGGCTACTCGTGCGAACGAGTTAGTCGGAGGCAAGGCGGAGTGTACTCGTACGAGGCGGAGAGTACTCGTGCGAGGCGGAAGTTGGTCGGAGACGAGGCGGTGGGTACTCGGAGGTGGGGAAGTCTTGTCAGTGAGAGTCTTGACGAAGATCTGTATCCCTCCCTGTCCTGGATCTTAGTCTTGACGTTGTAAATGGTGTCAGATGACTCCACTTCAAGGGTAATTATCTTGTTGCTTAGGGGGCCCTAATCTAGGCCCTCGTCAGTAGCCCCCGAGCCTGTGGTGGGAGTCAAGGACTCGCTCGCAGGCTCAGCGCCGGGGAAGTGTTGTAGATCTTGCTTCTTAATTAGCTCGGTGGGTGCACGCGAGCGCATCTGCCGGATGTAGCCCCCGAACCCACGAAGGAGTTGTAGACTCGTTTGTGGGGTTTAAATCTTCAAAAGTAGTTGCGTCGAAATCTCCGGTCGTGGCGGTCGTGGCCGTATCGGAAGTTGCGCCCGTCATAATGGTCGTGGCTGACGTGGCGGTCGTGACGGTTGGAGGGGACGACGCACTGCCGGTTCAGATTCGTGGGCCCACCCGGTTTCGAACCGTCGTGCGAGCGTGCCCCTATCACCTTGGGGGATGCGCCCCCCTAAGCGGGCGGTTTTATGGTGTGGTGGGGCCAGCATTTAAGGCCGGCGTCCACGTCCGCTCCTTATAACCCGCGCGTCGGTTGAGGTGTGAATCATTTGCTCCCCCAATTTCTTGCCTTAGCCAGCACCGCTCGCTCGTCCGCTCTATCCACTGCGCCGCCGCCGCCGTTTCTTCCATTCGCTTCACGCCCCCGAGCTCGATAACGCTATGTCGAACTGGACGCGCTCCAACGTCACCCGCGGGATCCTCCAGCGCCTCGTCGCCGCCGGCCAGCTGCCGGTGCTCACCGCCACCGAGGAATGGAAGGTCCCGCGCAGCGAGTCCCTTCCGCATCCGCCGCCCGACTACGTCGTCTCATTCGTGACATTCCACGAACGGGGCTTCTCTGTTCCCGCCGGGCGATTCATCCGCGCCGTCCTCGCGGAGTACCGGCTGCAGCTCCACCACCTCAACCCCAACAGCATCCAGCACATGGCGGCGTTCGAGGCGCTGTGTGAGGGGTACCTGGGAGTGGGCGCCCATTGACATCTCTTTCAGTACTTCTTCAAGTTTGTCTGCCTGAAGGACAAGTCGCTCCCCGCGATGATCGGGTGTGCCAACCCTCGGATGAAGACGGGGAGGGGAGAGGAATACATCCCCTTCACGCTGACGAGCTCCAACAGCGGCTGGCACAAGGGGTGGTTCTATCTCAAGAATGACCCTGAGCACCAGCTACCGAAGTATACCAGCGCCTCAATCTCTGAGGCGCTGGCGAACTGGAGCTACGGGCCCCCGGAGGCAGAGCAGGAGAGGCTACTTGGGGATTGCTGGGCGGTGTTGTCCAAGCTGCGTGACGTCGGGGTTGACTTGGCGGCCGTTATCAGCCAGTACCACGCGTTGGGGATCGTCCCGCTCCGGCGGCGTCGCCTGCGCATCTGCCAGATGACGCCCGACAAGGCTCCCTTGAAGGGATCGTGATGGCGCCCCAGCTCCCCTCGCTGGATGAGATCCAGCGTCGAGTGGGGTTGGCCATTGGGAAGGCCACCTACTCGTGGCCGCCGCCCCGACTTCTACCCATGCTCCCCCGAGAGGGGACCATAAAATACGTAAGTTCTTCTTCCTTCTGACTAGCTTTCCGACTATCTTGCGTTTTTCGTGTTGATTCTCATTTTCTTCCTTGTCTTTAGTTGAGGCCCGCGAACCCTCTCCTCGTGAAGCCTCCTCTTCCACAGGACACGATGCCCAATCGTGCCCAGGCCGCCGTGGACAGGAGGAGGGCTGACCGCAAGGCCAAGCATAAGGACAAGTAGATCGCGAAGCGCGAGCGGAACGACCGCCGCGCCAAGCGTCAGAAGCTGAAAGAGGCCGCCGTCTCCTCGGACGAGGATCCTTCTTCGTCGCCGCCATGGTCTGGTGACGATGGAGGTGCTGGCGTCGACTGGAGCGCGCTGTCGTCGTCGTCCGTGTCGCCCCCTCCCCAGCAGCAGCCCGCGGGGACCAGCTCTAGGCAGCGGCCGGAGCCGACCGCCCGTGAGCAGGAGACGAGCTCTAGCTCGTGCCCGTCTCCGCGCCTCGTCCAAGAGGATCGGAGGGTGACTCCTCGGTCGGGCCTCGGCGGCCAAGAACGTCAGAGGGAGAGGAGGAGCTCCCCGTGACGAGGCGACTCGTCCAAGCGGCCGGTGGGCCGTGACTCGTCCGCCCGCCGTCCCTCAGGCGACTCATCGCGGTGGGGGTCGCGTTCTCTAAGGAGGTGATCGCCTCTGAAGACAAGATCGACGTCGCCGGTGCCCGCTCCGAGTGCGTCGCAGGGGGAGAACGTGAGCGCACCCCCACGGCACCTCCAGTCCCTAGTTATCCGGGGCGGTGGGGCCCCACCCGTGCAGGTTCCCCTCGCCCAAGGCGGAGGTCAGAGCCCGCCGTCCGACGTGACGGTGAAGAAGAGGCCAGCCTCCGAGTCGTCGGGTGCGGCCCCCAGGCCCGTTAAGCGGGCCTGCGTCACCTCTTCCATGTAAGTGTCGTTCCGCGCTATCTTGTTATCCTGTTCTTGATTTTTGGTTCGCCTTTTGACTCGCTCGCTCCTGCCAGACGTTCCGATACCGGTGTGCTCAGCCTTGCGCCGCGAAAGCACACAGCCTTGAGCGCGTGCGAACCTCCGTCCGTCCCCCGCTCAGCGACTCCTCCGCCCGAGCTGGTGACGGCGCAAGTCGAGGGCAGAGCCGCTGAGGTGGCCGAGGCCCACGAGGTGGCGGCGCCTCCTCCATTGTCAGGGGATGGAGACGTGGTCGGGGGGCAGGCAGCTCCTGAGCAAACTGAGCCCCCGACGACGCCCATCATTGAACGTGGCGTCGACGCGCAGGCGGCTCCAGAAGCGGGGGCGCCCCCGGCGTCAGACACCAATGTTGGTGAGACCGAGACGATGGCAGCTCTCGTGTCGTCCACACAGCCCTCGGAGGCCACCAACATGAAAGGGCCGAACCTCGCGAGCGGTGATGCATCTGCCTTCGCGACCGAGTTGGAACAATGCCTGTCGGCGCCGGAGGAGCTGCCAGTCGAGACACCCGTGCCGCCTGCCTTCGTGGTAGCCGTCGCGGTTGAGGCGGCCGTGGCGAGCCCCGAGGAACCCGTGGCCCCAACGGCAGAAACAGGGCCGGACTCTGTCGTGCTGCCGGAGCCGTTGCGCCAGCCCACCGCTGAGGTCGTAGAGGTGGTGGAGATTGCGGACTCGCTGCTCCCGGACATGCAGGCTCCCGCTACCCTCGAGAATGTGGCGGGCAGCACTTCCCTGGTCACCGTCTGTGAGGTCGGGGAGAGCTCGGGAGCTCGCCCCTTCCCAGCCACAGAGGAGGGAGAGCACTGCCTTGGCCTTAGACGTGCCTCGTGGACCGGAGCCCATGAGGCCGAGGCGCATGACGACGAGGATGAAGAAGCCATGGCCCGTCACTGCCTCAAGTGGGGCCTACGGTGGGCGGAGCAGGCGGTGAATGAACTGGTCATTCCGGCCTTGTCGGTAAGTTAGCCGAGCCCAATCTTGATTTTGTATTATCGTTTCCTCCGTCGTTTCCGTGGCTGATCTTTTGCTCGGTCCAGGTGCTCGCTAGCTACAGCGCCAGGAAGACACATACCGTCAAGGAGCTCCGAGCCGAGAAGGCCCAGCTGGAGATGCAGCTGGTTGCAGCCCGACTGGCGGTCGTAGGGGCGGCGGTGAGTGAAGCATCGACAAAGACCGCGCTTGAAGCCGCAACAAAGTCTGCAGAGGACCGCGTAGTTGCCGCGCAGTATGCTGCAAACGCCACCGTGTCGAAGAAGGCGGCCCTCGAGGCCAAGCTTGCCCAGGCAGAGGCCGCAGCCACGGAGCTGCGTACTGCCGCCGCAACTACTGCTGAGACGGCTCGGACCGCAACCGCTGCAGCCACTGCCGCCGAGGCCACGTCCCAGGCCGCTGCTGAAGAGAAGGTGGTGCTCGAGAAGAAGATGGCGGACCTGAAGCAGGACTTGGTGCACGCCGAGGTGGACCTTAAAACAGCGAACAAGCAGGTCTGCGACCTCTCCACTAAGCTGCAAGAGGCCACTGATGAGGGGACCCGGCTCCGTGAAAGCAACAGCAAACTGGGGCAGGATCTCGAGGGTAAGCAGCTTTGTGCTTTCAGCTTCTGTGATGTCTTTTTCTTCGTGTTGCTCGTTATAGGTGCTGACTAGTCCTTTGATCTTATCAGGGCTTCATGTGGCTCGTCCTGCATTGGCCGTCAAGCTCCTGGAAAAGGCACAGGAACTCACCGGTGCCGAGCTCAAGATCCACGAGATGTCCAGGACGGCCAAGAACTTGGCGGACCTACTTTCGAGTATGTTCTTCTTATCTTGTGCCTTCTTTGTTTCGCTTGTGCTTCCCGTGACTAAGTTCTGACTTGTTCCCTGTCCACAGAGATCAAGGCCGAGCTTGAGGATTCTCGGAAGGCCCAGCACGAGGCAGAGAAGGCGCGCAAGAAGGACATCTCGGATCGCACCAAGTTCGGGCGGTATGTTGACAGGGTCTTGACGGAACTTGGTGCTCCACCCATCCAGATGCCTCCCCAGACGCTCGGTGACCGGATCAACCTTCTACCGGGCGTTGTCAAGGAGAAGGAGCTGTCGACGTCTCAGAAGGTGGTGCACCGAGTCCTCTCCATGTTCAATTCGCACTACCAAGGGTTGGACCTTCAGGCGCTGAGCGGCGGTTGGGCCCCCGGCTATTCGAACGAGGAGCTCAACAAGATTGAGGAGGATTGCGCCGCCTTCGCCCGTGCCATGGCTAATGCCGTGATGAAGGACATGGACCTGATTCCAAGAGACACACCCACAGACGGCTCCGGGCCCTCCCATTAGATGTATCAGTTTGTATAACAGTTAAACGTAACTTGTATGTGCACTGTTTAGAATAGCTTTCATTTCATTTTAAAGCCATCACTTGCTAAAGCATTCCCCGAGTACTCGAGAATGACTGCAAAACGAAGTAGTGGTACTTAGAGACTCAGGCCGATCGAACTTTTCTCTGGAGCTGAGGGGGCGTAAGAGTCGGAAAGCTCGACCTGAGCCGCAAAGCGACGCCACACGTTCGGAGCCCCCGAGTACTTAGAGACGTTCAGGAAATGACTTGCTTATTTTTCATAAAAACTGTTTTGAGCCGGAGCCCGAGCGGCTACCCGAGTATTTTCCGAAAGTAGTCGGACGTCAACCCGTGGGTCCGAGCCGCGCTCGCAAGCCTTCGTACCATAGCCGCGGGGGCGTAAGTGCTAAGAGCCTTGGACAAGCAACAACATCAAAACGCTCACAGATCAACATCTTTTCCCTTCGCAAGATAAAGGTGTTCCGCCAAAAAACCACTCACTCGTGCGACTGATCACGACAAAGTTGTCAAAGAGTTTTGTGTTGAAAAAGGGAAAACGAAAGGAGGGCATCGTGCCCCGGGTAGCCCCCAAGTGGTAAGTGTTTCTGCATGGGTGCAGGGACATTTGCCGCTCAGCCTTTAGGTAGCGTTGAAACATATATAAAAGATGCCAACATAGAAAGATTGCGAACTTATGAAGCGAGAACAAAGGCATATGGCATTATTCATTGATCATAAGTTGAAAACAAGGAACGTTACTCAAGGGTAAAAACGACGTAGATGTTCTATGTTCCATGCGTTGGCGATGGTCGTGCCGTCGTCGTGACGGAGCTTGAATGTTCCTGGTCGGAGCACTTGATCGACGATGTACGGCCCCTCCCACAGGGGCGCGAGCTTGTGTCAGTCCTTGTTGCTCATAACTCGCCGGAGCACCAGATCCCCGACTTGGAACTGGCGATCGTGTATGTTGCACTCATGATAGCACCGTAGTGCTTGCTGGTACCGGGCTGAATGTAGGAGCGCTACGTCGCGTGCTTCATCGAGCTGGTCTATCGCATCCTCGAGTGCGACCTGGTTCCCTTCTTCAGTATATGCCCGGACTCTGGGGCTGCCATAGTCGATATCCGTCGAAAAGACCACTTCCGACCCGTGCACCATGAAGAATGGCATGGAGCCGGTGGCTCGACTCGGAGTTGTGCGCAGGCTCCAGAGAACGGACGGCAACTCAGCGACCCATCTTGCTCGGAACTTCTCGAGGCATTAGAAAATCCGGGGCTTCAATCCTTGTAGGATCATGCCATTGGCTCTCTTGGCTTGCTCGTGTTATAAACGATGGCGCAAAACGAACTAGAAGTAAAGAGATCAAACCGCAGGAGACACGAGATTTTAACGTGGAAAACCCCCTCAACACGAGAGGGAAAAACCACGGGCGCCAGCCAGCAAGCAACTTCACTATGATCGGAGTCCGGTTACAAACGCCAACGGCGGCTTACAAGAAGTAGAATGAATCAATCTCCAATGGAAAACCCTAACGGGTTTATATAGCCTCCGGCGGGCCTCCGCTACGCTTCGTCAGAAGTTGGCCTCTATCTTGTGTACTATGAATTTGGATCACCAATCAACAGCTCGTTGGTCCTTGGATGCGCAACAGCTGCCCAGTCCACACGGATGTTATTGTCATCGCAGAATTTGAGAAACTTCTTTCTCGTGAACTGTGTGCCGTTGTCCGTGATGATCGAGTTCGGGATCCCGAAGCGATAAATGATGTCGGTGAAGAATGGCACTGCCTCCTCAGAACGGATCTTGACGATGGGTCGGGCCTCAATCCACTTTGAAAACTTGTCAACGGCCACGAGTAGGTGCGTGAAGCCCCCGGGCGCTTGCTTGAATGGCCCAACTATGTCGAGCCCCCATACAGCGAACGGCCAAGTGATGGCGATGTTCTGAAGCGCTTGCGCAGGGAGATGAGTTTGGCGAGTGTAGAACTAACAACCCGCACCGCGTCGCACGATGTCCTTGGCGTCTGCCAGTGCAGTGGGCCAATAGAAACCTTGTCGGAATGCTTTTCCGACTAAAGTTCTTGCGGCGGCATGATGTCCGCATGTGCCAGTGTGGATTTCCTGAAGCAGGTCTCGGCCTTGGTCTCTTAGAATGTAGCGCATAAATATGTCCGCCGCGCCTCGCTTGTGGAGCTCGCCGTCGATGAGGACGTACGCTTTGGCTCGCCGCAAGATGCGGCACACCTCCGTCTAGTGGGAAGGTAGCTTCCCCTCGACCAGCCACTCGAGGATCGAAAAACGCCAGTCAGGATCTTCCAAGTTTGGCTCTTGCGTTTGATCGATCTCCATGACTTCTGGCGCTTCTGGTTCTGGCGTTTGTTCTTCATCAACTCGGACGGACGGTGCATGCTGGTCGCTGGCAAACACGCCATGTGGTACAGGCTTGCGGCTTGATGCTGCCTTGGCGAGGATGTCTGCCGCCTTGTTGTAGTCGCGCAGCACGTGGTGGAGCTCGAGCCCATGGAACTTGTCTTCTAGCTGACGGACGGCCCGACAATAGGCCGCCATCTTTGAGTCAACGCAATTTTTCTCCTTCATGACCTGATCCACGACAAGCTCGGAGTCTCCACGGATCTCAAGGCGATGAATACCGAGCTCGATCGCGATTCGAAGACCGTTGACGAGCGCCTCGTACTCGGCCACGTTGTTGGAGGCTGGGAAATGCAATCGAACCATGTACTCCATACGCACGCCCAAAGGCGAGATGAAGACAAGGTCTGCCCCTGCTCCTTCCTTCATGACAGATCCATCGAAGTACATTGTCCACGTCTCGTGCTCGATCGGCGCCGGCGGAGTTTGAATCTCTGACCATTCAGCAACGAAGTCTGCCAAAACCTGTGACTTGATGGCACTGCGTGGTGCGTATGACACATTTTGCCCCATCAACTCGAGAGCCCATTTAGCTATCCTCCCCTCGGCCTCAGGATTCTGGATCACCTCCCCGAGCGGGTACTTGGACACCACCGTGATGGGATGTGCATCGAAATAGTGTCAAAGCTTGCGTTTGGTGATCAAGACAGCGTACACGAGTTTCTGAATTTGCGAGTAGCGAGTTTTCGAGTTGGAGAGTACCTCACTCACAAAATAAACGGGCCGCTGCACCTTAAGTGATTTTCCAGGTTCGTCCCGCTCAACCACTAGCGCTGCGCTCACGACTTGGGTTGTTGCAGCCACGTACAGGAGCATTGATTCCTCTGGCATTGGCGTTGTGAGCACTAGTGGACTTTTCAAAAGATTCTTGAGCTTGTCGAGTGCTTCCTGAGCCTCAGGCGTCCACGCAAAGTGGTCAGACTTTTTCATCAGGCGGTACAGTGGCAAACTGCACTCTCCGAGTCGAGCGATGAATCGACTGAGAGCCGCGAGACAGCCCGTGACACGTTGCATGCCCTTCAGATTCTGGATCGGCCCCATGTTAGTGATGGCTGAGATCTTCTCGGGCTTTGCTTCAATGCCGCGTTCCGACATGACAAAGCCAAGGAGCATGCCCCTTGGAACCCCGAAAACGCATTTCTCAGGGTTAAGTTTTACTCCATGTTCTCTCAGCTTCGCAAACACTTCCGTGAGGTCGGGGATCAGATCACCCGTTTTCTTCGACTTGACCACGATGTCGTCAACATATGCCTCGATTATCCGTCCTATGAGATCGCCAAAGACGCATCGCGTGCATCTTTGGAATGTAGCTCCCGCATTCTTGAGCCCGAACGGCATCGAGTTGTAACAATAAGCGCCAAAGGGAGTAATGAAGGACGTCGCGAGTTGGTCTGCTATGCACATCGCAATCTAGTGGTACCTGGAGTACGCATCGAGAAAACAGAAGGTTTCGCACCCTGCTGTTGAATCGACTACCTGATGTATGCGAGGCAAAGGAAACGGATCCTTGGGACATGCCTTGTTAAGGCTCGTGTAGTCAACACATATCCTCCATTTCTTATTCTTCTTCTTTACAAGTACAGGGTTAGCTAGCCACTCGGGGTGGAACACTTCCTGGATGAACCCTACACTAAGAAGCTTCTTGATCTCCTCTCCGATGGCCTTGCATTTGTCGTCGTTGAAATGGTGCAAGCGCTGCTTTACCGGTTTCGATCCCGGCTTGATGTTCAGTTTGTGCTCGGCAACTTCTCTCGGGATCCCCTTCATGTCGGAAGGTTTCCATGCGAACACGACGAGGTTCGCTTTGAGGAAGTCGACGAGCGCGCTTTCCTATTTAGGATCGAGCGCCGTCCCGATACGGAGCGTGCGGCCATCATCGGTGACAGCCACATCCTCGACATCCTTGGCGGGCTCGAAAGAGCAGGCCGCTCGCTTGGATGACTCGGGGATATCTTGGTCCTCGGAGGGAGGCTCGGCGTGGAGCTTCTCGGACCGGATGAGCGTCTCAGCGAACTGAAAGCACTCAGTGTCGCATTCGTATGCGTACTGAAATGTAGTCCCCTCTGTGATGACCCCCTTCGGACCGGGGATCTTCAGCTTGAGATACGTGTAATTGGGCACAGCCATAAACTTCGCGTAGGCCGGCCTCCCGAGGATGGCGTGGTACGTCCCCGAGAACCCCACCACTTCGAAGGTGAGGGTTTCCGTGTGGAAGTTCCGCGATGTCCCGAACGTGACGGGCAGATCAATCTGCCCTGTCGGGAGTGCATCCTTCCCGGGTATGACCCCGTGCAAAGGTGTTGGCGATGGGCGCAGTCGGGACCGCGAGATGCCCATGCTGTCGAGCGTCGTCATGTGCAGAATGTTGAGTCCGCTCCCTCCGTCTATCAGCACTTTGTGGACCCGCTTGGTCCCGATCAGAGGAGCCACCACGAGAGGGTAGCATCCTGGTTGCGGCACGTGGTCGGGGTGGTCCATACGGTCGAAGGTAATCAGAGTCTCCGACCACTTGAGGTACGATGGCGTCGCGGGCTCGGTGTTGTAGACCTCACGCCTGATCAGCTTTTCTTTGTGTTTTGACGGTCGCGCCGGTGCCCCGCCAAAGATCATGTGGACCGCACCGTCTTCGCGAGGGAAACAACTTCCTCTTCATCGTCGTCGTTCTCGGGGGGCGGCGCAGCCTTCTTTGGAGGGTCTGTCGTCTTGGGCTTGAGCATACCGTTGATGTAGTTCTTCATCAAACGGCAGTCTTTGAGCGCATGCTTGACAGGCATCTTGTGGTGGGTGCACGGTGCTTCCAAGAGCCTCTCGAAATGATCCTTCGGGGGACCGCTCTGGTTGCCCTTAGGGAGAGTAGCCTTGCGTTCGACTGCCGCGACAACATTGTCATCGCGGCTACGCTTGTCGCCCTTCTTCTTCTTCTTCTTGGACCGCGTGGAGGGTCCCTCACCACCGTCCACGACTTGCTTCCCCTTGCCTGGTGGTGGAACCAACGTCGCTGCGACTGCCTCCTCCCCGTCGGCGTGGTTGGTCGTGATGTCCAGGAGCTCCCGAGTGGTCCTTGGGGTCCTTTGCCCTAGCCGGTGGATGAGGGTGGTGCAGGTGGTGCCGTTCTGGAACGCCGAGATGGTGTCGTTGTCGGTCACTGTGGGAAGCTCAGTGCAGCGCTTGGAGAAACGCCTGATGTAGTCGCGCAGGCTCTCTCCCGGCTACTTCTTGCAGTTCCGCAGCTCCCACTGCTTGCTGGGTCGGGCGTACGTGCCTTGGAAGTTGCCAATGAAGGTCTCCCGTAGGTCCGTCCAGCTGTTGATCCTGCCACATGGCAGGTGCTCGAGCCAGGTCTGCGCAGAGTCGGCGAGGTGGAGCGATAAGTTCTTGATGATGAACAAATCATCCGTCGCCCCACCTGCTCGACACGCGAGCCTGTAGTCCTCCAACCACACGCTGGGGTTGGTCTCCCCATCGTACTTGGGAACTGTTGTCGGAGCCCAGAACCGCGAGGGGAACCGTGCGTCCTGCACCTTCCGACCAAAGGCGCGTGGTCCCTTTGGATCAGGCGACCAGCTGCGGTCGCGATCCTCCTCGCTATCGTAGTGCCCGCCACGTCTCTGGCTGTGTCGTCGGCGCGAGCGGCGCTTATCACGGTGGTCGCGGCCGTCGTCGTTGCTGCCGTAGCCGTAGTCGTAGTCGTCATCGCTGGCGGCTCGACGGCGAGCTTTGAGTGTATCGCGGGCGTCGCGGTGAGGTCCCAACCGTGACTTGACTGATGGTTCGCCGGCCTCCTTGTCGTGCCCTCGCTGCCTCGACGGAGTTGGGTCCTGGCGTCGCACGGAGGGTGCTGCTCGTGCCTCACGCGCCGAGCATTGGCGTGATGCCGCTGTCTCGAGGAGGGTTTTGAGCTGCTGGCGAACCCTTTTCTCCTCGGGTGTGGCTGGCTCGGGGCAACCGCGTAGGAGCATGGCCGCTGTTGCGAGGTTCTGCGACGCACGCCTGAAGTGTGGCGTGTCGCCACCATCGACAGCAGCATCTTCGTTGATGCGTCGGTTCACATTACGCGCACGCACACGACCTTGTGGCGCCGGCTACTCCGCTTCTTGCTCTCGATGCTGCTCACGCCGCTGGTCATGCGGAGGGTCCCGTGGCTCGCCCTCCTCGCCGAGTGCTTGGTGGAGGTTTGACAGCTCCTCGTCGAGCTGGCGCTTGGCCTCGGCGATCTCGTCGAGGCGCGCCCGATGCTGGTCGTCAACGGCACGGTGGTGAGGGTTCTCCTCACCATCTGTCGAGCTAGTGGTTGTCCGAGCCTCGAGGACGTTGCACTCACGCGTGAAGTCCGGGAGGGGCGCCGGTGGCCCCCGCCACACGGCCGCGGAGCCTGGGGCGACGAACGATGCCCTCAGCGTGTCCACATAGGCCGTCACCGGGTCATCCGGGAGGCCTTGCTGTCCATGGGGGTACATGGCGCTGTACCGCTCCATGAACTCGCCCCAGGTCAGCGGCTCGGACCCGCTGGCCTGGAAGGCGAGGTCAGTGAGGTAGAAGGCGGCGAGCCTGAAACGCTCCTGTGTCGGGTTAGGCCCCAACATCGCCATGATCGATTCGTCCGTGATGCCACAGACGAAAGCTGCATGTGCTGCCACCACCGTCGAGGCGGTGGGATGCGCGGGTCGGGAGAAAGCCCTCCCGACGACGGACTCCGCCGGCCCGGTGTAGACGAAGCCGAGGGAGCCGAAGTGCATGGTGGTGCCGGGAGTCAACGAAACTCTGCGGCCCTCCATCCAGATCGCTGGTGTGGTTCGGCGAGACACACGACGTGCCCCTACCTGGAGCGCCAACTGTCGGGGTTCTCAACCGCCGACATTAGATTTGTAATGTGTCGTGCGTTGGACTCGGATGGATGGCACGGGAGACACAAGGGTTTTATACTAGTTCGGGCCTCCGGGGAGAAATACCCTACGTCCAGTTCTGAGTACTCGTGTTCCTATACCAGGGGTGTCTGTAGTAGGGGTTACAAACTTGGTGATCGGTCAGCCCCTCCGTCGGTTGCACTCATTTCCCTTTTATAGATGCAAGGGCGAGGGGCAAAGAGGGAAAACGAAAACAAGCTACAGTGCTACGGTATTGTGAAGTCCTTTCCGTCATTGATGTCCGTCAGGCGGCGTTGAAGGGCGCTGAGCTGTGGCGTCGTTGGAGGTCGCCGCGTGTGCTGGCGACACTGTACTTCCCGGGTACTTGGCACCTCCTCCGAGTAGTTCACTTGGTTACTCAGCCCTCTTGAGTGTCGCTTATGCCCGCCACGTTATGGCCTAAGTGCTGGTAGGTGCCGGCCGTAGACGGTAATCGAGTGCCTGCTCTGACGGGGTTGCATGCAGCCGGTGTTGGATGGGACGGCATGTTGGAGGTCGTGGGAACGCACTGTGCGTCATTACGGCCCCTGTCAAAACAGGTCGTCCTCCCGTCCCGCCAGCTGCGGTCTTTGCATGGCGTGGAAACTGGCGCCACGCGTGTCGTTGCGGGGGAGTCCGAGAATTGTGGCGTCGCCACGTTCGTGTGGGGCCCCTGACCCGCGCTCCGACCTTCACGTGTGGACCCCGTCCTAGTCGGAGACGGAGGCTACTCGTGCGAACGAGTTAGTCGGAGGCGAGGTGGAGTGTACTCGTGCGAGGCGGAGAGTACTCGTGTGAGGCGGAAGTTGGTCGGAGACGAGGCGGTGGGTACTCGGAGGTGGGGAAGTCTTGTCAGTGAGGGTCTTGACGAAGATCTGCATCTCTCCTTGTCCTGGATCTTAGTCTTGACGTTGTCAATGGTGTCAGATGACTCCACTTCAAAGGTAATTATCTTGTTGCTTAGGGGACCCTAATCTAGACCCTCGTCAATTATGTATAGTTCAGCCCCTCCTAAATTTTTTTTTGGATCCGTCACTGGGTATAGCTAGAAGATGGTAAGTAATTAATGCCCTTGATTGCTCGCCTTCAACGGTAGCTAATTACTGGCTTAGCACTATATATTTCTTTGAAAATATATGATTGTGGTTAGCATGTAATTAGAACTAGGGCAGTCGGCATCAGCAATAATCATATATCACCTCTCATTATCCATTGTCCAGTGTGTGTGTGTGTGCAGTTCTCATTAAAGAAATGAAAACGAACAAAGAAAGTTATTACTGTTCTGTTGGCAAGCTATTGTGCGGTCTGTGTGAAAGATTGATGATGTAAAATCGATCAATTTCCCCCATATTTCTCCTACTGGAGCATGCTCCATAAAACTCTAGAAAATAAAAGGAAAGGAAGGTAAATCATTGAAAATGTGGGTGCTAATAATTAAAACAACTCAATGAGCAATTGACATTAATTCGTTGCTAGTAACCAAAAGTATCTCTACTTCTAAGCATGCATGCAATATATGCGACAATTCATGCTACCTGCTAGCTAACTAGTTAGGAAAGCAAAAGGATAAAAAATGTTCTCAAACAACTCAACAAGTAACAAGGGATTAATTAAGGTAAAGAGGCAACGCTTTTACTCACCTGACTAGAGCTGAGGTCCACATTAGCAACATGTAACTGCTGCACAAAATAGTATGTGAAAGTATTGTTACTTATTTCATAAGAACTAGTATGATTCAAAATTCAACTTCATGGAATAGAGTATATCAATCATCAATGCAAAGATGCATTTGATATTCATGGATTAGATTTTATCAATCATATATGGATGCGCGTTTCTGCATCCATGATTGATAAACTCTAATAATTCATGAATACATTTAATACTAACATGTACTCCCTCCGTCCTTAAATATATGACGTTTAGGACAACAAAATTAGTTCTAATTTTGTTGTCCTAAACGTCATATATTTAAGAACGGAGGGAGTAACTTGTTTCTCTCCTCTATATATGAAATTAACAAATGCCTTTCATAATGAATTCCAAATGACGGAAATAAGCAAGGGTGTTTCTCGCCTCTGAAAATCATGTATCTGTTTAGGATTTGGATGGGCAGAAAGGTGACTGTATATCTTTCCATTTTCATCTGATTGACTAATTGAGAAACCCAACACATCAACAAAATGTAGCATTGGGGCTTTTATGGCATGGAGACTTTGCAATGACCTATGCTGGTAGCTGGTAACTAGAAGGGAAATTTTGCCCTGGGACACCGTTATTTTGCGAAATTGGCTAGAACACATCGGGAAGGACAAAATTGGTTGGGTACCATTACAAAAACGAGGTCATTTGCCAGAACACACCGCAACCATTAAAATATTGATTTTCTGTTTTGAGGAGGGATAAGATAGAAAAAGTTTGACCTGTTTGCCCTCATCTTCATCCTCCGGCTCTCTCTGTCTTTGTTTTCTATCCTTCCTCTCCCTTTCTTCCCTCATGGTGCTTGCGGCTTGCCGATGCTGAGCATGGACGGCGAGTTCTTGTTGAGCATCACCACCGCCTCCTCGCCCACGGCCGCCTCCAGGTCCTCCCCCGCCTTCTTCTTCTCCTTTGTGGCCTTTCCCTCCACCTCCACAACGAGTCAACGAGTGTTGGCTCTCTGGCCGACGGCGGCAGTGCTCGCCAGCTCGCTAGCAGCGGCGCTGAAGGGCTCGGGTTGTTCTGGGGATTGCAGGCCAGAAGGGCAGCGACTCGAGTCGGGATGGCGCATAGAAGTGGCACTCGGAGGCTGGCCGGCGAGCAGCCTTAGCCACGAGCCATGGCGGACGACGACGCTATCTGAGAAGAACAGAGGGCGGCTTAGCCACAGGTTGGGATGAGTCACAAACTTCGGGCAGAGCTGTAGGTGAGCAGGACTGGTGGCAAGCGGGGGCTAGGCCGGCAAGGTAGAAAGGGTCAACAGGAAGAGCGGCGGCGTTGTGCGCCTGTGCAAGAAGAACAGAGAAGAATGCCCGCCAAAAAAAACAGAGAAGAAGATAAAAGGAGAAAGAGAAGAATATGACATAAGGGCCTACTTCAATGAGGGCAAAATAGACTTTTCTGACACCCTCTCTCTCCTGAAACCATAAAAATTCTTATCTTAATCGATACGGTGTGTTTTGGCAAATGAACTCGTTTTTGCAATGGTACCCAGCCAATTTCGTCGATTGCGGTGTGTTCAAGCCAATTTCGCGAAATAACAGTGTCCCACAGCAAAATTTCCCTAACTAGAAAAGCACTAAACCATGCAGTAGTGCTCGTTCCTGAGTGCAGCATGAATATGCATTGCTGAACTATGATATGGGACGACTTGAGCTTGAGCTAATTATTCACTATATATATATATGTCTGGTCGGCATGCAGTAGCTGAGCTTTACTATATATCATCATAACCTGAACATCAGCCTCGTGTTATACATTAGCATTATATGGAGGAAACTTATTGTAACATTTACAAACTCCACATTTTGTTTCAAAGACAGCTCAGGGGTGGAGACAGTGATTATATGGTGGTGACTGGTGAAGTGCTGATGAAGCTGCAAAATTGAAGAAGGAAGGTCACAAAATTAAAGTTGGTCAATTACAATTCATTAGTAATATAATGAAGCAGACAAAATGCAAGCAACACATATTATTGGATCATCATCCACCACTAGACTAATCATTAGTAAATGCTTTGTCCAAACGAAAAAGGACAGAGAGAGAGAGAGAGAGTACCAAAGGCATACCTGAAAAGTGTATAGCTACTTAATTAGCTAGTACTCCTTGGGATCAACCAATGAGTCATACGGTGTACTCCCCTTTCCCATAAATAATGCATCAGTAGTTTATAACCAGCAGAAATATATATCTAGGGAGGAGCTGTGCTATCAAGAAACTAAACACCAATTAGGAGTATTAAAATAGCATTCCAGAGTACAGCTTATTATTAGGACGAGTCATAGTACAGCAAAGGAGGCTAAACATCCATCGCAAATACTTTAAGTCTTTAACTGCATGCTGGTAACGATCGAGTACGTTCAACACACGCGGAAAGGAATAGCACCAACCAGAAGCTAGAGCAAGATGAACGCTAGCAACTACGGAGTACTAGCTATCTAGCTCTTCCTAGCTTCCCTCTTTTAGAGCATCTCCTCGAGCTCCTCGAGGCGGGCAACCCCGTTTTCCCCATCTGGTAGATCTGGGATGACGGCGACGCTGTTGAACACGAGGAGGACCCCAGCCATGAAGAAGAGGAAGCAGATCATGACGAGGTGGGGATTGGGATCCGCGGCGCTGCCGGGGATGGTGTTGTAGACGACGAGCTCCACACCGGCGCCGGTGAAGACGAAGGCGGCGGCGCGGATGAGGCGGCGGGCCCGTGGCTGGCCGGCGGCAGGACGAGCTTCGATGTCCTCCATGGCTAGCGAGTAACGACGCGTGCGGAGACGGGGGGGGGGGGCGAGATCGGATCGGAAGGAAGGGGAATGGAGTGGGGGGAGGGCCACCCCCAAAGAGACAAGGTAGCGGGAAGCTTTTTTTGTTTTTGTTTTGAGAGATATAGTTTCATATATGCTTTTTTGACCAAGATAATTTCATAATTGGAAAAGTCCACTCAGCCTCCCTAAACTATCGTGTAATTAAGTTAGCTTTTGCACCTCCAACCATACCAGGAATCGCCTCCAACCAAAATACCCGGAATCGCTCTTCCTCAACTTTCTACCGTCTGATTTCGTTCCGGTTTCTATGATGGTTAATTTTGTCGGATGTGGCGCCACGTCATCCTGTTATGTTGCCCAATAATGAGATGAGAGAAAGAGAGGTAGAAGAAAAGGAGAGAGGTTCAGGCGGGGCAATGGAATATGTTGCCAGCAAGGATTGCGTGGTGCCACGTAAGATAAAACTGCTCGAGGAGAACATTTGAACTGCTTGAAAAGTGAAGGGGGCAATTTCTAGTATTTCATCAGTTGGGGCCTTGGGAAACCATCCATATTGGGCTCTAAGTTGGGCCGGATTTTCCATATGACGGCCTATTGATGTTGAAGGACCCTGTAGTTATGAAACAGGCCCAGTGTAAAAAAAATCCTTTAAAATGAAAATGTGCTATAAAGTGCTATATTTGGAGTATATGTTGTAAAAAAAATTATCGATAGTCTCATTGGTTTGACACCAAAATTTGAGGCATACCAAAATGTGAGCATGACAAAACTTTTCTACCAAAATCTATGCAAGATTTAAAGATATCACTTCATTGGTGTACGTCAACCAAAAAAGTGCCAAAATTTATGGACGTCCTCAATTTTACTTGGCAAATATTGGAAGCCAACCAAGCACGCAGGCTCTACACCCGCTACTAAGCAGCTTGACTCCAAAAGTACAGTATGAACTATGGGCCAGGCGAAAGAAACATCCTTGAGAAAAATGGAATGCAAAACTTTTTAAGTAGGTCATGAACGTAATCATCCAAAAGTAAAGGCAGAGAAATTTCGGCTTCTGATGACTAGTCCAAAAATGAACCAGAGGCGGTTAGATCTTTATTTTGAATCAAAACCAGAGGCAGGTTAGATCATTATATATATTCAACTGAAACCTAATAGGAGATATATAGCTAGATCTCACAAGACAAGATTCAGAATAGCTCATATGAACTACCTCCGGATCCGTCCATAAATATGACAGCGAAATCATCACAAAAAGAACGAATCAAGGACAACAACACACAATATTTTATAAAAAAAAACACCACACACACGCACGCGCGGAGATGAAGATAGAAAAACGCACGAGGTGGGAGAGAGAGTCGTACACACCGAGCAAAGCTCCCGCTAGCGGCTAGCCCCATGAAAGCTGGGCTTCTGGTTGATGAAAGGCGAGCCTCGCAGCAGCTAGCACACGGCGGCGCCGGGCGGCCGGCGGCCATCTGCAGGATGAATCTAGAGAAGCAATCGAGACCTCTCTGGCCGATGTGCGAGCGAGCAGGGAGCAGCTCTCTGCTTTCCCTCTCACATTATTGCCTCCGTGTTTGGTTGGCTGGCCAAAAAGATGCGCCTCCCAGCCAATAGGAGAGAGAATGCCCGACTGCGCAAGTCATGCTGTCTTCCTTATATTTCCCTCCAACTCGCCCTGTTCGTCAGGCTGACGACTGGTGGTTGGTGCTGATTTGTTTTGAGAGAAAAATACTGCTGGCTGATAGCTGGTGGCTGATTTGTTCTGAGAGGAAAGTACTGTTGGTTGGTGGCTGATAAGCCAGATGAACAGGGCGGCACAAAATTTGGAGATTTTTTCAGCCAGCTAAAACTTATGTTGCTAAACTTCAGCGGGAGCTGTTTATTTCCCTTGCTAAACATTTCTAAATGACCATGTTACCCTTCATTTATTACCGCAAAATCCTGGTTAGAGAAGATGAAGAGTTAGTGTTGTGTGGTAGTGGGCAGTTTGAGGGAACCTTTATTAGAAGTATTTTGGACTTTGATTAGTCTTAGCAAATTCTAACAACTTTTGGATGACTAATGACAAATATTTTTTAAACTCTAACTAAAATTTAGCAATATTTTAACTAAACCCCTTATTTAAAGCCAAAATTAATAAACTTCAACAACTAAGAGCAACTCCAACCGTTTGCTATCTTAGCTTGACATCCATCTAATTTGGCAAAACATGAAAAATTAGTCTCCAACGGTTTGACAAAACAACTTGGTACCAATAGCAACTTGGCTTCCCCCCCCCTCGACGCACGTATATATGCGCGCTAGTATCCGCGGTGCATCCGTTCCGTAACAGAAGAGGTGGAAGGACTTAAAAATAATTTTGTTTCTATCTCGGGATTCCTGATGTAAGTTTTCAAGAGGTAGAAGGGCATAACATGATTTTGTTTCTCTCTCAGGGTTCCTGATGTAAGTTAGATTTGGATTTGACAAGTGAATTATACCAAACTGTTGGAGATGAACTCTTTTTCTACTTGGCATATTTTTTTTAGAAGTTTTTGCCAAGTAAAATTTGATAAACTCTTGGAGATGCTCTAAGGCCTTGCTTAGTTGGGTGAGAAACTTGTCGAACATGGCACACCGTGTTTACCGATGCTAATTAGGAGGACTAAACATGATATCATTACAAAACTAATCACATAGATGAACTGGAAATCATAAGATGAATCTATTAAGCATAATTAAGTCATCATGAGAAGATGTGTATTGTAGCACCATATTATCTAATAATGACTTAATTAGACTCAATAGAATCATCTCGCGAAATTACCCAGAAGTTATGAAAGAGATTTTGTTATTAATCTACATTTAATACTCTTAATGGTATGAAAATATCCGATATGATGGATAAGTAATAATAAAAGAATGTCCATCTTAATAAGGCCTAAACTTTAACAAGGGGTGTGTTTAGAAGCCCAACTTCCCCAAAATTCACTATGCAAAAAGAAGATTCCCCATCACATCAAACTTCACATCAAAAATGCCGGCACATGCATGGAGTACTAAATGTAGATGAAATCAAAAACTAATTACACAGTTTGGATGTACTTTGCGAGACGAATCTTTTGAGCCTAGTTAGGCTATGGTAGGACAATATTTACCACAAACAAACAAAAAGTGTTACAGTACTTTTCAGTTCGGAACAGTGCTTTTCAGCCCAAAATCCGTGCAAAATCCAGAATTTTGCATCACAATTCAGATAACTAAACACAACCGAGGGCATCAAAGGAGCCTTCACTTCCTCGTACCGTACCAGGAGAAACGCAAGTGGCACTGTGGCAGCGATCCAATCCCAAGATGCGCCCTGGCATGAGGAGGCCCACTGGTGGTGCAGCGTGCAGCTACCGCAGATAAGTGGGCTCACATTATTAGTAGACCTGAGCATTCCACGGGCCGGGTCGGGTTCGGGCCGGGCCGAAAAAAAACCCGGGTTTTTCGGGCCGAGAAAATCCTGCCCATGACCGTCCCATGGGACGTGTCGGGCCTCAGTTTTCGGGCCGGGCTCAGGCCGGGCCCGGGCTTGGGCGGGCCGCCCGCGAATTTTATAGTGTAAAGTAACTAAAAACAGCATTTCGGGCCGGGCTCGGGCCAAAAAAAATTTTCGCGGGTTTCAAGATCTCTGCCCACGCCCGCCCAGTAAGGTTCGTGGGCGGGCCTGGCGCGGGCCGGGCCCGGGCCGGGCCAGCGGGCCGGGTCGGGCCGGGCCAAAAATGCTCAGGTATGATTATTAGTGAAGCTCCAATGATTGATTTCTTTCTTGCTACATATTAACTTGTTAAACAGATAATCCCTTCGTATCTAGTGGCGAAGCTAAGATTTAGAGTGAGGAGCTTTTCTTTTCTTCTTCCTCCATCCTCCTCTTCCTCCTCCTCCCTCTCCCACCTCACCGCTAGCTCCACCGCTATTTGTATTCTAAAACAAATTGCTATATTTTTACCATATTTTTAGAAAAAACATATTAACAACTATAGGACCAAATAAAGCACTAACAAAGAATATTTTTGGTGCATTGAGTGAAATTATTTGGATTTTATAAATGATGGTGCATTTTCCTATGCATTTGGTCAAAATAAAGAAGTTTCAATTAGGACAAGGTGACGCGGTTATTAGGCTAGTCTCGGTAGACATTTTTATTACACAATGAACTAGACTAAAAACTAGATAACTATGTCACAAGAGTTTCATGAAGATCCTCTCACATATGATGAAACTCATCTTTCTCTCTACTCATAAATATCTTGTCAAATCAGCAAAATTATTAATGTGATATGAAAAATGCTCATGCATAAAACTTTTCATAAAATTTTAATTGCGTAGTTATCTACACTGAAAACTAGTTAAATGTGTCACGGGAGTTCCCTAAAGATGGAATTCCTCTCACGTATGATGAAATTCATTTTTCTCTTTTCTCATAAATATCTTATCAAATCAGCAAAATTGTGGATTATATGAAAATTAATGTTCTCACAAAACTTTTCCTGAAATTTTTATTAAGACTGGCGGCAGTCCTTGTGGTTGGCTGGCTGGCCCAGAAAGATGTGCCAGCAGCCTCCCAGCCAATACGAGAGGAGGCGCCCCGACTGCAAGTCATGCTGGTTATTCGTCAGACAAAACAGACAGCACCCGGGCCCTCACACTGTTTACATAGTGTTTACTGAATTACTGCGAGTAACTGGCAAGTGGCAAGGCAACCATCCAAGGTAATGCACATATGCCAGGCCGAGAGAAGTTTTGGTGCCCCAGCACTTTCAGGTGCTCCCGTGCTCAAAAAAAGAAAGAAACCCCTACAAACTGAAGCATGGAAAAATGTAACAGAAAATATAGATGCATAGATGATGTAAGGACCTATATTCATGCGAATTTTGATGCTCAACAAAATTTTACGCAAGGAGAAAAAAAAACAGCTTATGAATAGTACGGATTGCACTGTTTTTCAGAAACCCAAAACCTGCTATTTGTTTAAAAGTTGGTTTCACCTTTCTGTTTCTCCTAGCACAAGTATCAATTACAACTTCAATTTTGCATGATGGTAGATGTTTATTTGTAGTATCCATCTATATTTTTGTTGCAATTTTTCATGTCATATAGTGTGATTGTTTAAATGGGAGTACGTACGGGAGTACACGACCTGTGGGAGTATAGAAACTGCTCTCAGGTTAGGGCACGCATGCGGCAACCGCTGATAACTGGGCCCATGTTATTTACCGCAACTCCAATGATTGATTTTTTTTCTTGCTATTAACTTGTTATACATAAAAACTCCCTTTGTATCCTAAATCAAACTGCTATGGCGTTTTTACCATATTTAAAAAATATAAACAACTATTGGACTAAATAAAGCACTAACAAAGCATGTATATTTAATAGTGGACTGAATGAAATTATTTTGAGTGTTATAAATGGTGGTGCATTTTCCTATACGTCGGGTTAAAATAAAGAAGTTTCGATTAGGACATGTTGAAAGTGGCTATAATTTGAAATTAACATTCTTCTCGGGAAGATTTTTTTTTTGTTGTGAAAAGGTCTCTAGCTTAGTGGTATTAGAGCACATGAGTAGCACCCAGCAGGTCCGAGTTCGACTCCCTGTGGAAGCGAATTAAAACGGGGTTGAAATAAAATGTATATAAAAAATTAGGTAGGGGTCTCCCTTGCTGACTTTCGTTTGTTTGTGGTAAATATTATCCTACCATGGCCTAACTAGGCTCAAAAGATTCGTGTCGCGAAGTACATCAAAACTGTGTAATTAGTTATTTTTTTACCTATATTTAATACTCCGAACTTATGTATTTTGACGTATTTAATGTGATGTGATGGAGAGAGAGTGGAGAAAACATTAGAATTTTTAGCAAACTAAACAAGGCCCTGGTTACATTGGTAGTGCCTCCCTCTGTCCGGTGACTCTTTTTTTGGGACAGAGGGAGTAAATGCATGGGGCTCACTTTTCACTAACCTTCCTTGCATTGACTCCTCGAGTCAAATTAGGCTAAAAAATATGGCAGGACGATAATATAGATGCTGGTACGGTACGGTGTTGTGCAGATATTGGTCCTTCTGAGATAAACTATTGTGCCCACCGTACCATTTCGCAATAAATATATATAAGCAGCACTTTGGATCATTTACGTACTGCTAATATGTCCTTCAATTCATGTCCGCAAAGAAATTAACACAACCTAACTAAGCACACAATGCAGGCTAGTAAACAAAATAAAATAGTGCAACTGAATCCTAAACAAGGAGATTATTCATTATGCAGTTAAGGGCATATATACCATTCCATGTAAGGTTAACAATATATTTAAATGTCTACAAACTTATACAAGTACTGTGGCTACGCTGATATTACTAATTATAGGTCGCTTTGGCTTTATTAGATTCATAGATGATATTGTGCATGTAGATACACACTATGTCTAGATGCATAATAATATTTATGAATCTAGAAAATCCAGTATGAATCTAGAAAATCCAAAACCACCTGTAATTAGAAACGGGTGGAGTATTAATACTGTAACCACTAAATCCACATTTTGCATTAGTGCTTGCTCAATAATTAGTTTACTACTATTAGTCCAAAATCCATGCGTAGCTACTTATTATTAGCTAGTAGCATGCATGTGATTAACAAAGTAAACCCTGGGCACACATAGATTGCAATCTCACTTGCCGTAAATTAAATAATGTGGGTACTGAAAGAACTCAACAACCAACAATAATTGTTCAAAATAAAAACGGGAACCCTAGCTAGTAGCTTTTTGCGTACTTGCCTTAGATAGAAATTATCACTTGACACAACAATCGCCGCACTATCCAGTGATATAAGCAGCATTATATTCTATGTGATGTTATATTCTTCATTCATGTTCAGGAAGAAGGAACACCAACTAATTGACTCTCAAATCCGTGGATCATATAGACACATATGCATAGTGGTAAAATTGAACTGATGAAACGACAGCTAGCTCAGACAAAACCCAAAGCAATTCAGGTGCCACGACAATACAGCAATCCATCATAGATAAAAATCACACACACGAGCCACGCACAAGCAGTACGAGACGACGATGAAATGAAACAAGGTAAATTTAGATAGGTTAACCAAGGACGCGCGCGTCGATCCTCTTGCTCTAGAACATTGCCCTGATCCACCCCTCGAGCTGATCCGCAGCCCTGTTCGCGGCCGGCACCTCCGGGGCTGCGACCGAGAGCAAAACGAGGACGGCGGCGGTGATAAGGGAGAGGTAGTAGAGCAGCACGAGGTCACGATTGGCGATGAGGTCGGGGACGGTGGCGGAGAGGAGGCCCGCGGCAGCCCAGGCCACCACGAGGAGGGCGACGCCGAAGCGGCGGCGGTCGCGGGCGCGGAGGGCGGCGGGGTCGTAGGCGGCGGCGAGGTTGTCCATGACTAGCTAGGGCTAAGGGTGGCTTTGGGGATTGGGGGGAGAATGAAATTGTCAATTGGGGGAGATGAAAGATACAATCAGAATTCAGAAAGAACAAGGAAGCAGCGCGTTGCACTTGCGCGAGGAGTAGCCGGGTGTGATCGACCATCGACCCACCGCGTTGCACTTGCGCGAGGAGGCTGAGCTGGTGCTGCCGGTGGAGTGGAGTGGAGCGGAGAGTGGGAGGGGGCGTCAGGCGTGGACGGACGCTCGAAAAAGGAAACGGAAGGGAAACGATGTTGGGCTCCTTAACTTTTTTTTTTGAGTGTTGGGCTCCTTAACCTGTGTGACAACGTGTTTGTGGTGGCTGGCCTCCTAAAGCCCATGCCAACAATGGGCTCAAGGTAATGCTTCATCAAAAACTGTTGGGCTCAAAAGCGGGCTTGGGTTTGAAGAAATGGGCCTTTCCGGTCCCTTGCTTGGTGTGTGTGTGGTGTGTGCAAATCACTCTAAAAAAAATGAACTGTACAGATCAAACAGAATTCAGAGAATCAGAGTACATCCAAAAACGAAAGATAAATTGGTTTAAAACAAAACAACGAAAGATAATAAATAAATAAAACTCAACAAGGACTCTTCCTCTCCACTTGAAAAACAACGGGGATCAATTGTCCCAGGTGTATGTCTACCGCGAAAAAGATTATTATTTTTCCGGTCGAAAAAGGAAAGGTGAGCAAGATTTCCCAATGAAACAACAAAATTAAGCAAATCAAAATAACAGACAGAGAGATGGAGGGAAGGAGGAAAAATTACCAACTTGTCGTGCATGCCCGCAGAGCGAGCAAGCTTCTAGCTAGCCCCCATGGCTAGCAGCAGCCGGCCGGCGTGGCGCCCATCATCACTGCACGGTCGTCGACCTAGAGAAGACGCTCACGCGCCGGCGAGAGCTACTAGCTGCTCTGCAGATGCAGACGGTGAGCTTGCTTGGTCTCGCTCCAAAGTCGAAGGCGGGCAGCGCAGCAACCGCACGGCCGGCCACCTGAGGCGAGCTCCGATCCATCGCTGCACGGCCTGACGGTTCAGCGGTTGGCCTGAGGAGATCGAAGACGCACCGGCGAGAGAGTTTGGTCTGACTGTTTGAGGGCTTGCCGGCTTGATGAGGAGCTTGGTCTCGTCGAATGGCCTGGGATATACCTACTGATTGGTCGATGGCGAGCAGCAGTCAATCTACTGCTCTTCGTCCTTGACGGGGCCAGAGTGATGTGATGTGACCACCTAGCCAATACGAGGAGCGAAGGGCAGCCTGAATGAACTGGACCATCACGCAGGCTGTCGGTCGTCCGTCGTCTTCCGATCCTACTCAGCACGCGGCCCGCCAAGAAAGAGAAAACGGCGACTTTTTCCCCTCTCATTAATCTTTACTGCTTTCTTTCAAATGAAGTTGTTGATGTAGGATCTTCTGTGCATAAATCAGTGCATGTAGGATCAATGCCTGGATCTCCGTTGAAGGGTTGGCGTTCCCGGTTAATCCTGATTTATTGGGAGTTCTGAAAGGAGCGCAAACGTGAGAGTTTTTCAATGAAAAATTCTTCAGCATAGCAACTACTACGAAATAAAGATAAAGAAGGAAGCACGATATGTTGGGTGTTAGCTAGAGCCAAACACTTGGGATCGGAGCGATCATCAATTTTGGAGATTAATTGTATAGCGTGTGTTTTCCTTCAAATTTTTCGACTTAAGCCTTGTTAAACCAAAATTTTCCGGCGATCTCTACTGGTTTTTGCATTCGAATATGTGTTTCGAATAATAATACACATAACACACTCCGTGTATGATCTTGGGAAACTTTGCTGTGGTGTGGTGGGATGAAATCTACCCGGCAGCTGCAAGCCAACCCCAGCTAAAGATCTTTTGTGCATGAAATTGTTTATACTTATGCGTGTAAAAGAATACAGACATAATCTTCCTATTTGATAATATATGGATTTTGGCAATATACGATTTCTTCCCCTCGCACACGGAGCCGTTTCCCCTTTTTTTTTTCTTCTTCTTAGTTTCATATATGTAGCTAAATTATTATAGCTTAAGTATTTTGTATTGGAAATCCGTTGCAGATAACTTTGGTGGTCTTCCCAATCAACAACATGCAGCCAGCACACCAGCAGCACACCACCCATCCATCATCATCACTTCGATGTTGTTTTCTTCATAGATATCCAAGCAAGGTTGAAGCCTGGTACGGCCCGGTAGGCCCAGGTGTGTATAGTAGATGGGGGCCCATATTACCGTTCATTCGGCTCCAACAACGACCTCTTTCTTCTATTATTACTCCGTAATATAAGTACAAATAATACAGTTAGAACATATGCCAAAATCCAAATTAAACGTTTGAACCTGAAATAGTAAAGTTTTGAGGAAAAAAACTTATCCAGTATTCCTCTCTTAGCTTAGCTTGCCAAATCAGTCAAACGGGGGCTAAGGAATCTTGCAAAATTTTCAACAAAGTAAATCTATATGAGAAGGAAGCATACTAGGTTGCTGATTTTTTTTTGATGTAACAGAAGGGGCAAGCCCCTATTGATTAGAGCTCTTTTTCGGTACACAATACCACTCTTTGGTAGTACGGTGGTATTGTCAGTTTTTACTATGGGTAAAATGGTAATTTGGTGAATGAATATTATTCAGAAAAAACATACCGCCGACGAGTATAATAAAAACATACCGCGTACAATACCTAAATCGTTTCATATATCCAATTTCATATATTAGAACAAAAATATTTTTCATTTTCAATAATACCCGTATGCTATCAATACCACCTATGAATACCACATGTACCACACAAAAAAAATCGGTGGTACAGAATTAATCTCAACCGTCCGATCCTTACAAATAGATCTTTTTCTATTACATACGAGTCCTTTTAAAGTGGTGGTACAGAGTGGTATTGTGTACCGAAAAAGACCTCATTGATTATATATTAAAGAGTAAAGTCCGCTGGCGGTCTATTAACTTGCGCCTGTAACATCCCAGATTTTTCCGGAATGTTAATGTTTGCAAAAATGTGGATTTTCAAAAAAAATTGTGCTTGATGTGCTTTATCAGAATCATAAGACTATCTTCTCGTGCCCTTTCCAAATTCTTAGTAATAAAATTAATTAAATTGCTTTGAGTGCTAAGGATAAATTCTATGTTAGTGTGATTTGGTTTTTATTTGGAATTTTCTTGAATCTTTGAGTGTGGTTTATATTTGAAATCTAATTTCAAATATAAATCAAAAGCTAATTAAACTAACTACCCTCCCTAACCTTCAGACACGGCTAAACCATCTCTCGGGTCTTCACCTGCTGACTCAGTGGACCCGCCAACTTTTTCGGCCCTCTAATCCTTCCCAGCCTAATCTCTTCAGAAGTGCTCTGGAATTTCTTAAAAGAATTACAACAATATTTTTCCGACTCTTCAAATTGATCTTTTGCAATTGATTCGATTTCGGGGAATAGACTATAAATCCTTGAATTAAATTTCCGAGAGCTCATTTGAATTACGACGATGTTATCCGGCTTTTCGAATTAAAACCTTGTTAAATGATTCATTCCGGAAAAATAGTCTAAATTCATTTGTACCAAATTTATGAAATAAATTGTCATCAATTTATTTCGAGGGCTTAATTTAGTTTCGGCCTGTTGACGGTGGAAATTCACCATTTCCAACCCTCAATATTCTCACATAAATGGAGGCATATGCATTATTTACTAGCATTTAGATTTGAATAATGTAGTTCCACTTGTCCTTGGAGATTATTTGTATGTAGGTGATTTACCCCTTAAAAGAGATGAAAACTCAACTCCTATGAAGAAATCATGCCAACTCAGCTGAGCAGGTGGCTGCCACCAAAGGAAACATGGCAAGACACGTCATCGATCCAGGGGAGACACTCACCGACGAATCAGAGGACGCCACATGGACTTCACATGGATCAAAGGGCCCACCTCGGATACCAAATTAAGCCATGCACCGGGGATGGATCAGAGGGCCCACAGGGCAGCCACCCAGAGGAAGCACACCAGGTGGGGCCACCCTAGGGGGCCGGCCGAACCTAGGATCGGCCGAACCGACCTAGGGGGCGCCGATCTGACCCCTACACGTGGTTGCTCCTCATTGGTCACTTACTGCAGTCCCGGGTGTTTAGGGGCCATTTGGGTGTCCGAGCAAGCCTTGTCCTCCTCTATAAATAGGAGGGGAGGGGCTCCCATTTCTCACACACCACTCTCTCATTCTCCTCTCACTTTTAGTTTCCAAGGCTAGGGGGTAGGCTAGAGTAGCTCTTCTTCAGGTTCCAAGTCCTCTTGGAAGTTTAGGTATGAGTTCTCTTTTATCTTTATTTCTTTGTATGACTTTGATCTAGTTCAGTTATTCAGCTATTTCATATAAAGTCATGGTAGATCATATTCTTGATATGTTCTTGAGTTCATCCTCTGTTCATCATTTAGAGGCTTGTGTTCTTCGTGAACACTACCTTTTGATCCACTTGAAGGATGATAAACTCCTTCCTTATGTGTTTGTTCATAAGTTAGAGGCTCGTGTTCTTCATGAACACGACCCTTTGATCTTGTTGATTAGACATAAGAGAGTTCATATCTGTTCGTATGTCTAGCCTTAGTTGATCTTGTTAGATAGCATGAGAGTGTTGCATGGGGTCTGTGTTCAAGCTACGGTACTCGGTCTAGTTGACCAGTCTTCTGGTGGCTCTCACCCTGGGTCACAATAGCCCGGGCCGGGTGAAGTCTAGCAGTAACGTAGGCATGGTGCCTGGGTTGTCTTGCTATGATAGTTATGAGCATAACCCCCGTAACGAGAGGTCGATCCTCAGGTGGTGACAGCCCTGTTGGATCCTAGGGCAACCTCCGCGTTGGGGTACCTGCTGTAGGAGTCTAAAGTCTAGTTTCGCAGAGTGCTGGTCGTCGCGGGCTAGCTCCCCGTTTGTACCTGGGTGCTGAACCATGTTTCCCTCATGCAATACTCATGCCTATCTCTTGTATCTTCTAGCTTTGTATGTTTAGTACATTAGAACCTAGACCTAACTCGTATGTTCCCCCTAAGCCGTAGTGTGCTAGAGTAGGGGTAGATTTGAGGTGTGTGTGTCACACTACCCCTATTATCTTTTATCTTACCCCTGCCTTTGAGTGTGTTGTTTCCCTATATCTATCTCTTGGTTTACATTCAGAGCAAAAGCATAAGTCTAAGATATCCGTCATTGCTTTCCTTGGATTCGATACCCTTGGAATACTCTCCTTCCTTGGGGAAATGCTACAATGGTTTATCTGTGCACTTGCGGATTCGTTCATGATCGTTTAGATTAACCTATGGCAAGTCTCAATGTTCACGCTAACTGCGCCATTAGTTGTGACATTGGGAAATGCCAACAAGCATTTCTAGTGCCGGCGCTAAGGATGGATTTCCAATCTGTTCTTAAGTGATCGACGTTTAGAAATGTCAACAAGCATTTCTGGCGCCGTTGCCGGGGAAGGCACAGGATTATCATGACTATGCTTTGCATCTGTTTATAAACTCTAAGTAGGTTAGGACAACCCTCAATGCAGGCTAACCTTGATTGTCTTCTTTTATCTTTGGATAATGAAGACATGTAGTGTATGACTGGTTTCGACCTACTGGGGAATTTTACTGAAGATCCCGAGTCACTTGTGAGGAAAGCTCGAATTCATTTCGGCTCACCTCGTCGTACTCGTCTGGAGGGCGAACCAGCTTCCTTTGTACCATCCACGTCCAACGTTATGGCCCAGAAGACACTTCGTGAATACTCAGCTCCTTCTGCTGACCAGGTGCTGCAAGGCCCTGAGGTGGCAATAGGGACTGAAAATTTCGAGATCAAGACGGGTTTAATCACGATGGTACAGGCTAGCCCATTCTGTGGCAAGCCAAATGAGGATGCCAATGCTCATCTGCAGCAATTCCTAGAGCTGTGCAGCACTTTCGTCATCAGGGGTGCAAATATGGATGCTGTTCGTTTACGGTTATTTCCATTCTCACTCTTGGGAAAGGCTAAGCAATGGTTCTACGTGAACCGGGAATCTATTGACACTTGGAGCAAGTGTCCACAGGCATTTCTCAAGAAGTTCTTCCCATTGGGTAAAACCAATGCTCTTCGTGGAAGGATTTCTGGTTTTCAGCAAGCAGCAAGTGAATCTATTCCAGAGGCTTGGGAGAGGCTTCAAGAGTATGTCCTGGCTTGTCCTCATCATGGGATGGAAGATTGACTCATTCTTCAAAGTTTCTATAATGGGTTGACTCCGACAGTCCGAGGCCATATTGATGCTGCTGCTCAAGGAGCATTCTTCTCACTCACTGTTGATAATGCTAAATTACTCATGGAGAAGATGGTCTCCAACCAAGGGTGGAGTGATGAAAGACTCCAACCACGACCGAGGGGTACTCATACTGTCAAGGAAGCAGACATGATTACTGCCAAGATGGATCTTCTTATGAAGAGATTGGATCACTACACCAGCGAAAAGGCTGCCATGACCACTACTTCTTTGCCTATGGACTCTCACATGACTTGTGAAGTCTGTGGCAACACTGGGCACTCAGGCAACTATTGTTCGGAGACTCAGGAGGAAGTGATGTACATGAATGGCAATAACAATGGTTATCGTCCATCTCAACAAGGAGGCCAATCGTGGAATCAACAACGCCCTTATTATCAAGGAGGTAACCAAGGTAATTCTTACAATCCTAACCAACCTTCCTTGAGAGATCTTGTTTTTGGGCAAGCTAAGATTAATGAAGGTATTAACAAGAAGCTAGCTGCCCTTGATAAAACTGTGGGAAGCCTCAACGTTAAGCTTGATAGTTTTTCTTCTGCTCAGAAGAGTCAGCTGAGTTTCAACAAGATGTTAGAAACCCAGTTGGCTCAGCTGGCTACTTTGGTTCCATCCCCTGATAACGGGAGGATCCCGGGGCAACCCGTATCCTCTTGTGAGAATGTTAGTGTAGTGTCGACCAGGTGGGGTAAGCCACCTAAGAAGACACGTGCCTCTGACTATGCAGGAAAGCCCATTCAACAAATTCTTGATCCATGGGAGGAATCAGCAGTGGTGCACAAGAAAGATCCAGGCTACCCAACTATCACGTGCACAATCTATTACAAGAAGATCAGGCATGCTCTTTGTGACCTTGGTGCGAGCATTAATCTCATGTCCAAGGCCATGTTCGAGCAACTAGGATATCCAGCTCTCTCTCCAACAGCACGGACTATCCAACTCGCCGATTCAACGATCCGATATCCAGAAGGAATTGCTGAGAGTTTATTGGTTAAGGTCAAGAGCTCTTATGTCTTTGCTGATTTCGTGGTCCTTGACATGGATGACGAAGAAGGAATGCCGCTTATCCTTGCGCAACCATTTCTCAGTGATGTCCGAGCTAGAATCAATGTGGGTTCCGGTATCATCCGTTTCCGCATTGGGGAGAGGAACTTGAAGTTCAAGTTTCAGGACAAGGAAGAGCAATGCTATTTGGTGCAAGATAGTGTTGAGCAGCTTGGGGGAAGGACGGAGCCTTCACCCCTAAGGAAGAAATCTCCGTCAAAGAGGTTAAAGAAAATTCGGAAAGAATGGTGGAAAATTGAGATGGCACCAACCTCTACTTCTCAGGAGGGGGGTGCTGAATGGAACTGATCGCTGAGAAGAGTCCAACTCGTCGGACTGAAAATGATGGGTCCTTTCTACCAAAAAGGTTAAAGTTGGTATTTATCTCATATTTCCCTTTCTAAAATTTCATTTCCAAAAATTGCATATTTGATTTTCCAAAACTCTGCATTTGCATGCTACATTTATCTAGCCCTTTTCCCTTTTCCAAATAAAATTTCTGAAAATAATTTCTGAGTTTGAAAACCATAGAAAATTTATTTGGGCAATTTCTGGAGTAAACTTTGGCCGGTGCACCTTGGCATATCTTCATATAGCCGTTGGTGGCACACCTGCCAAAGGGGGGCAGCACCAGGCCCACCACTGGGCCGGCCGAACCAGGGTTCGGCCGAACCCTGGTAACGGTCATGTGGGCCCAGCTTTGGCCAACGGCTCCTAGCCGTTGTCCCAACGGCTATCCCGCGGTGTGCTGCCCCTTTGCTCTATAAATTGGACCCGAGAGGGGGTGTTCTTCACCCATGCAACTCATTTCATTCACACCCCCTCTCTACTCCTTGCTCTCTTGGTTTTCTTAGATTTCTTGCTCAAGATTGGATCATCAAGTATTCTCTCTAGTGTGTTGCTGAAAATATTGATATTGGTGGAGCAAACTCGGTAAGAACTTCATTCGATTTCACTAACCCATCACCGAGTTGCTCTTATTGTTTCTTTGTTGTTGTGCTAGCATGAATTGGGCGGCGAACACTCTCCGGAGGGTGACACGCTCACGCTCCCATTCACGGGCCAGCACGAGTGCATCCACCCCCGCCGAGCCAACGCCGAGCCCGTCAACGATGGATTATGAAAAAGAGCAAGAAGAGCAAGTCGAGCCACAAGCCGCGGAGGAGGCCGTTGACGACACCCCCTACCTCAGCTTGCGGGGCGCTCGAGAGGAGCAAGCCTATGCTCTCCTGAAGGACCGAATCTTCGCCCACACCAGGGACTTCGACCTGACTCTCATGGAGAAGACATGTATGAATCTCGAGTTCGTTTCCATTTGGCATGCTCTTGGTTGGGAGGAGTTTGCGCCGGTTACAGAGCTTGGCTCTCGGCCCCTCACCATCCAGTTTCTTTGCTCTCTTACCGAGACCCCGGACGGCGTTGAGTTTCGTCTTTTCGGGACCGATTATCATCTTTCTTGGAAGGATCTTAGTCGTCTTCTTGGTTTTAGTCCTCGTTGTGCTGTCTCTTTGAAGCGAGCTTGTGAGGGTTATGTTCGGGAATCTTTCTGGGCAGATATCTCTGGTCTTGTTTACAGTGGCAAGTTTGTACCTCGGTGCAACGATATTGTGCATCCCACTCTCCGCCTGTGGCACAAGTGGCTCGCCATTACTCTCTTTCCATGAGAGGATGTTCGGCCCGTGCGCAGCGATGAGATGATGCTCTTATACACCGCTGTCAACCGGGTCAAGGTTTCTCCCGTTAAAGCAATGATTCGGCAGTGGATGACGAATTTCAAGATGATAGGTCCTATCGAGTGTACGGCTTTGGTGACTCGTATTGCTCTCAGACTCGGGGTTCTTAGCGGGAATCCCGTACCCTTCATCAGGACGCCCCGAGTTCTCATTGATGAGGCATACTTGATCCAGGGGCATATACTCAAGAGGGGCCCAAATGATTCTTTGACTTTCTTCTTTCCGGGCTATGCAAACCAAATCCCGTTACCTAACCCGGGGTTTGGATTGTATAACTCGGAGTCACTAACCATTCCCCTTGTTACACAAGATAAAAGCCGTCGTGCTAGTGTTTCAGGCAGGTCCACCAGGAGCGTGGCGAAGAGAGCACACATGCAGCAGCAGCAGTCACAGCCGACACCACCACCACAGCCTCAGCCACAGCTTGTTACACCACCGGTGGCAGGAGGGGCCCCTGCGGGGTACATGTCCGGGGTTACCCCTGGTTATGCACCTGGTTGGGACCAGCCCACCTACCAGCCGAGTGCGAGTGGCACGGCTAGGGCGGACGCGAGCAGAGCTCAGTGGGCCACACCCGCTAGTTCCAGCTCCGGTGGTCCACCTCCGTCTTCGTCCTTCCGGCGACACTCTTCAGCCTCTGCACGCGATGCTCAGCTTGCACAGCAGATGGGAGAGCTCACCGTCCAGGTCACGGGATTGGAGGAGACACTGAACACCCACGTCGAGTCTACCTCTGCGTGGTAGCATCAGGCTGGTGAGAGGATAGCAGCCATGCATCAAGATCAGCGGCAGTACATGGATGCGCAGAGGGCTTACTACGCGAGTCAGGGTTTCTTCTACCCTCCTCCGTAGTGAGCCTGAAGCTAGCTTGGGGGAGGACCCCCATTCTGAGGTAACTTGTATCTTCCTTCATTTTCAGAATATCTTATAAATGAAAATCCAAAAAAATCTTCAAAATAAAAAGACCAAAAATATTTATTTGCTTTCATCATCATCATTTGCTTAGTTTGGTTTGATATGCTTAGTAAGAATGTTTTGCCTCTATGGTTGAAATGATGAATAGTTGCTCTGTTTATTCTCCTCGTATGCCTTGCCTACAACTTTGTATCCTACCTAAGTTTTGAGTTTGTTGGCTTGTATGTTCAAACCTTAGCTTGAAAACTGTAGGTAGCAAAAAGCATGATCCTTACCTAAGTTGTTGTGAGACATGATATGGTAGAATAGAGTGCTATGATCTTGTGCTTAGTGATGCTTGACATCCGGAGTTTTCCTTTTTGAAAAAAATCAAAACATGATGAGTTCCTCAATGATGAGAATTTCCCATCCAAGGCCATATGTAGATTCTAGTTCTTGGCCTCCACATATGCAGCTTGTTCTCTCATTGAGCTTTGTCAAATTGTTGTGACCCTTGTTAGAACTCATACTCCCCTGATCAAGATCACGTACACGTTCATGCTAAACTTCTACACTGGAAGTTAAACATTCATCATTTACTCCATACTGCTTATGCATTCTTCCGCAAATAAAACTCTATGTATCTTTGCATCATTCATCCCTCTCCAAATATCTCCAATAGAGACAGGGCTAGCTAAAAAAAATGCTCAAAAGCATGGTAAAAATAAATAAAGAGAGCTAGCCCAAGTCTCGGAAAAATTTCAAAGGAGAAAAAGGGATTGATATGTGCAAGAAAAAGAGTTCCACCATATAGATGGTAATAACTAGTACCTACTCCGGGGCTAGTGTCCACCTTACCATCAATCCCTCATTTCCTCATATAAAACATGGTAATATCTATCACCCATTTCCGGGTCTAGTATCCACCTTGCCATGCTCATATCCATCACACACATATGCACATCTTGATCAGGATGTATATTTGTTTCTTCCAAGGATCCAGTGTTTGACTTAGCAAAACATGAGAGACAAGTATGCCACATCTTCCCTACCTACAACTCCACATAAAGCCTATTAGGAGTAGGATGTGAAGAAAGGCAACATTGATGCCTTGGTGAGGAATCATACACCTTTGAGCAATCCGAGAGTATCATTCGAGGAACTCTGATTTTCTTTTGAAAAATTTGCAAAACCTCTGGATTGATAAGCTGATCAAGGTATGAGTGATTATGCGTTCTCTATATAACCATTCTGTCTCTCAACCGCCCAAGGCAGGTGAAGCTATATGCCCCACGTATCAGGCGAAAGGTAAGAATATTGCCAACTTGTTCAACTCTTGGTAGAGTACTTTGCTGTATGTTTGCCATAAGTTGGGAATACAACATTGTAGCAACTCCTGATCAACCAACCTAAGTCTCTAATGTCTTGCTTCGAGACGATCAAGAGGTTAGCTTGGGGGAGTTTGTTGACGGTGGAAATTCACCATTTCCAACCCTCAATATTCTCACATAAATGGAGGCATATGCATTATTTACTAGCATTTAGATTTGAATAATGTAGTTCCACTTGTCCTTAGAGATTATTTGTATGTAGGTGATTTACCCCTTAAAAGAGATGGAAACTCAACTCCTATGAAGAAATCATGCCAACTCAGCTGAGCAGGTGGCTGCCACCAAAGGAAACATGGCAAGACACGCCATCGATCCAGGGGAGGCACTCACCGACGAATCAGAGGACGCCACATGGACTTCACATGGATCAAAGGGCCCACCTCGGATACCAAATTAAGCCATGCACCGGGGATGGATCAGAGGGACCACAGGGCAGCCACCCAGAGGAAGCACACCAGGTGGGGCCACCCTAGGGGGCCGGCCGAACCTAGGATCGGCTGAACCGACCTAGGGGGCGCCGATTTGGCCCCTACACGTGGTTGCTCCTCATTGGTCACTTGCTGCAGTCCCGGGTGTTTAGGGGCCATTTGGGCGTCCGAGCAAGCCTTGTCCTCCTCTATAAATAGGAGGGGAGGGGCTCCCATTTCTCACACACCACTCTCTCATTCTCCTCTCACTTTTAGTTTCCAAGGCTAGGGGGTAGGCTAGAGTAGCTCTTCTTCAGGTTCCAAGTCCTCTTGAAAGTTTAGGTATGAGTTCTCTTTTATCTTTATTCCTTTGTATGACTTTGACCTACTTCAGTTATTCAGCTATTTCATATAAAGTCATGGTAGATCATATTCTTGATATGTTCTTGAGTTCATCCTCTGTTCATCATTTAGAGGCGTGTGTTCTTCGTGAACACTACCTTTTGATCCACTTGAAGGATGATAAACTCCTTTCTTATGTGTTTGTTCATAAGTTAGAGGCTCGTGTTCTTCACGAACACGATCCTTTGATCTTGTTGATCAGACATAAGAGAGTTCATATCTGTTCGTATGTCTAGCCTTAGTTGATCTTGTTAGATAGCATGAGAGTGTTGCATGGGGTCTGTGTTCAAGCTACGGTACTCGATCTAGTTGACCAGTCTTCTGGTGGCTCTCACCCTGGGTCACAATAGCCCGAGCCGGGTGAAGTCTAGCAGTAACGTAGGCATGGTGCCTGGGTTGTCTTGCTACGATAGTTATGAGCATACCCCCCGTAACGAGAGGTCGGTCCTCAGGTGGTGACAGCCTTGTTGGATCCTAGGGCAACCTCCGCGTTGGGTACCTGCTGTAGGAGTCTAAAGTCTAGTTTCGCAGAGTGCTGGTCGTCGCGGGCTAGCTCCCCGTTTGTACCCATGTTTCCCTCATGCAATACTCATGCCTATCTCTTGTATCTTCTAGCTTTGTATGCTTAGTACATTAGAACCTAGAGCTAACTCGTATGTTCCCCCTAAGCCGTAGTGTGCTAGAGTAGAGGTAGATTTGAGGTGTGTGTGTCACACTACCCCTATTATCTTTTATCTTACCCCTGTCTTTGAGTGTGTTGTTTCCCTATATCTATCTCTTGGTTTACATTCAGAGCAAAAGCATAAGTCTAAGATATCCGCCATTTCCTTCCTTGGATTCGATACCCTTGGAATACTCTACTTCCTTGGGGAAATGCTACAATGGTTTATCTGTGCGCTTGCGGATTCATTCAGGATCGTTTAGATTAACCTATGGCAAGTCTCGATGTTTCACGCTAACTGCGCTATTAGTTGTGACATTGGGAAATGCCAACAAGTATATCTAGCGCCGACGCTAAGGATGGATTTCCAATTTGTTCTTAAGTGATCGACGTTTAGAAATGTCAACAAGCCCAAATATCGGAACCCATCCAAAAGACCATCTATCTAACCCTAACTACTTCCTTTAATACCCCTCACCCCTCTCTCTCCCATCTCATTTCCTTCGGCGCCGCCACCTGCTCTTCCCTCCTCTCTGATTTTTTTCCTTCCTCATCACAACAACAGCAGCTCTCTGATTCTCTCTTGCTCCTTGTTTAATTCGGCAGCCAAGCAGGAAGCTAGCACTTGCAAACAATTTCTCTCCACCGAATAGCACTTTCCCCTCTCTGCTCATTCTTCCATCTGAGATGCAAGCAGCAAACCAGCAGCTCTCTTTTTCTTGCACGCCATCCTCCCCTGTTCCTCTCTCCTCTACTCTTTCACGCAAGAACACAGCAGCAAATCTTTTTTTTTCTCTCCGTTCTCCAAATCCGGCAGCCAAGAGCACAAATCCATGGAGGCCGAGCACCAATTTATCCTCTCTCTCCCTCCGCTCTCTTTCCTGCCTGTCGAAACGCAAATCAGCAGCATTTTTTTTTCCTTTCCCCAAATCAACCAGCACGTTCAGCTCTGCTCTCCTTTCTCTGTTCTATTCTTCCGCCGGAGCAGCAAGCAACAACCTGCCACTTTTTGTTTTCATCCACCGAGGCCAATCAACAAGGCAGCATAGCTAGCAGCCACGAGCTCTCAAGGCGCAGGCTGTAATTCCTTTTTCCTTCTCCATGCCGTGGCTGGCATCCAGGCATGTGCCCTCGCACCTTCGCAAAGGGCGCTCCACCTGGGGTGGCTCTGGACCGGGGCTATGCTGCGCTGCTTGCGTGGCCACGGCCGCCCAGGGGCGAAGCTAGGGCTTGCCGTCGGGGTCAGCCGACCCTGATGAAATTCTGCTGAACCTATAGAAAGTACTGTTCATGTTATTGTTTATAAGCTGATGACCCCATTGTTTAATGATGAAGACCTCGGTGGCCGTCATTCCTGGCTTCGCCCCTGCGGCCGCCCAGGAGCTTCTCCCTGCTGGGCTCGCCAGCGACTGGACGGGGAGGCCGCAAGGAGGAGGGCGCCTACCTGGACCGCGCTGGGAACGACGCCGACCACGCCGGCCGGAGCTGCGGCCGCGTACGACGACGTCGACGACCGCAAGACGGAGGAGTGCGTCGCTGCCGTACCGCCTACGAACGCTGCGAGCGGGAGGACTTCCACGCCATCAAGCTGCTGCCTTGCACAGCCATCCGTCCACCTCGCCCACGACGTGTTCGACGGAATGCCGGAACGCCCCGTCGAGCCCATAGGTGAGCTTCCAGCCCCTATCTTGCTATCCCTGTGTGCCGGCCTTCGTGCCAAAGGGTGTGACATGCTGTGACGCTTGCTCCGCGCCGCCGCGCGACCACCGACGCTTGTGTGCCGACCATCGAATCGAGCCTTACGCTTGCAGGTGCCGCTGCCTTCATCAACGCGCGCGCGCAAGCCCCGCCTGGCCTTGTACCTGTTGCCCGACGCCGACGAACGCGCCGCCCTGTCCGCTGCGCCGACGCGGCCAAGCCGCCGTTTTGCACGCCCGTGCACGCACGCGTAGGGAGGCGGAAGGCCTTGCCTTTGGTTCGTCGCGCACCAACCACCCGCCGAGCGCCCGCGCACCCACGCGCACTCGCCGGCGGCCAAGTCGTGATCTTCCGTGCCTCGCCGTCGCGCACGCCGGGCAAGACGCCGCCTTGGCCCGAGCCCTGGCCGGAGCGCGCACGAACCGGGGACAAAGCCCCTCCTTTGGGGTCGATTTTCCACACTACGTCGCACACGTACACGCCCCGGCGCACCTGCGCATCTTCGCGCCCGCGCCGACGACCAAAGCACGGCTCTGCCGCTGCTCTTCTTTCCGCTGCCGCCGTTGAGCCGGACTCCGGCCAAAGGCCGCACTTTTCTTGACCCAAACAGATCCCTAGGAGCTCCTTAACCGCGCCGTGTCATTTGATGGCCAGCACGCTGGCGACCGTCCACACCGCCGCCGCCATGTTCTTCCTGCCGTCGTGCGAGCCATGCTCCGACCAGCAAAAGGGCGAGCCCTTTTTGCTACCCTAGGTGCATCCCTGGGACGCCTCGAGCCTCGCCGTTGCCTTATCCTGACGGCCGCCGCTAAACTCGTCGCCGGCCAGCCGTTTCCACCATGGGGTGCCTCTTGGGCTTTTGCTCGAGCACCTCGTGAGCGAACTTGTCTCTAGACCCCTATGCCCAGCCGCCGCCTTTCTTTTCCAAGCTGCCGCTGAAACAATCACTGACCGAGTGCCATGACTGTGGACTGTCTTTGTAGCATTCCATCGAGCACTGGCCGTGTACCCAAGGACCAAGCTCGGGAGCCTTTGAACACCACCAAGCAGACCTTGCTGCCACCTCCCTGTTTTGCCATCCCACGCAAAATAGCAAGCTAGTAGCAGCAACAACAATCTGTTCCACACTAAGAAGCTGTAGTCTGTACAAAAGCTAGCAACTCATGAGGCTAATTTATGTTGGTCTTATGGGTTGGATGCACTCTAAAACTCATGTGCGTGCTAGCTGAGAAGTGAAATTCTTTGGCTACAGATCCTTGCAGACCGAAGACCACCTCATTCTGTTTTTCTTTGCCTTATGCTTGACCGACCCTTTCTGACCCATGCCCTGTGTATAAAATGCACTTACAACTTAAGCAAGAGCACAACCCTGCTGGCTGCCAATAGCACGGCCTTGCCATGAACCCATACCTTCCAAAGACCAATCCACCTAAAGCTTCCAACCTTCCTCTGCAAACAAACCTATCAGGCCTTTAGCTACACTTGCACAACCTGTGTGATGTACTGCTAGCTTGTGTGCAGGCCACAAGCAAGCAAGATGTAGCAGCTGCAATCCCATGCTAGAAGCTAGCATGATTATGGCAAACTCACGTTGTGAGGTAATGCCCAGTTCACGTTCAGTTTATGCTAAGCTTCTGTCCTGACCAGCCATAAACCTCGCTAGCCCGGGCTATCCTATCCTTCCCATGCTTATACCAAGGACACCCTCCAGCCATCATCTTGAGCTGCCTAAACCGGCGCAGCCATGAAACAAGTTGAGCCCTCTGCTTACAATCGTAGGAGCTGCACTCAACCTGTAGGGTCGGCTTATGCTCGGACCAGATCAATACTCAATACAAGTTGTAGCCTCTTCTCGTGTTCCTGTAAGACATATCTTTAAGTGCCTAACCATGAGCCTTTTTTCTTCTTTGCTTGTGCACTGTCGAGCTGTGTGCAAAATCCTAACCTGCAGATCTGTAAACCTTTTGGTGTTCACCAAAACCCTACTAGTTGTGGCCCTTCTGCTTGTTTGTGCTCACGAGAGCATCAGCCCTGTGGTGCTAGTTCTTGGCCACAAACCATACAAGCAGTAGCTGCTGTGTGTAAATCTTTAAGCCATGCTGCTATCTATCCTTAGCTCCTTATCGACCTGGTGAGTGAGTTGCTTGCTAGCACCAGCTTTTACCCTTTTTCCACCGAGCCTTAATCTTTGAACCAGGTGTCTGTTCTCAATCTTTCAAGTCCCGGCCATACCTTTCGCCGCGGCCATGCCACGCCTTCATCATGGATGGTGCGTGCGCTAACCGAACCGTCTGCCATGCCACACTTCTGCCATGTTCAGTTTAAGCCAAGTTTCTCACCACGCTACATCGGCTCTAGCTGATCCATCCTGCTCAATCCCTCTAATCCGACCAAAGGGGTCCCACAAACTTACCGTTGGGTCCCACTAACTTGTGAGGTCGTGATCTGCCTATCTTGTTTCCATCTGACTTACGGGGCCCACAGGAGGACTTGTGGGGTCCGGTTGACCGTTGACCTTTTTCCGTTGACTTGGTCAACGAAGATCGTTGACTAGTCAACTGAGCTTGCAGACCAACCCAAAACCTAGCCTTTAGTTCTCTAACTTGCTGACATATGTTTTGTGTGCTTTATCGCAATCAATTAAATCCGTGAAATATTTCTTTATTTGAAAATCAATAATAAATTGATTCTAGCTTAGAAAAATATGAAATTAGTTTCTTTATTCTTCTAAAATGATGAAGCACCCGGTAGACTAGCTTTTGGAGTTATTTGGTTCTTTATTGCTTCTCTTTGGAGTTTATTTGCATTTAGCTTCGTTATTTATTTATGTTTGCGAATCTAGGATTTCCCGGAGCTGAGGAGGCGAGCCAGAAGATCAAGTATGGCTACGGAAACTACGACGACTACTTGCACACAGGTGTTCACGCCCGACCGACCTTTGAATGCCCATTAGGCATTGCTATTAGAACAGCTTGGGCTTTTATTATGCATGATGATGGATTATGATGAAACCCGTGCACTGCCCTTTTTAAATACCTTGTCCTTGATTGACCTACTACTACTACTACTACTACTATATTTAAGCGTGATTATACGCTGAGCTTGCGATGCATGTGTTGGGGCTATGTGGTAGTTTCTTGGTGTGTGTGGGAAAAACCGGCAGGAGAAGGTGTTTTGGGATATTTTGGCGGGGGTGAGCTCAAGACAACCCGATCCGGGATCGGGGGCCAGGGATCGTCTTCTCGGACGTTGCCCAGTTTGGTGCCTATGGCGGGTACACTGTTTTAGGAGCACAGGTGTTGGGGTTTTTAGATGACTTGGAGGATAGGAGCTCGCCCCGGTCTGAAACCGAGTGGGTAGCCTGTTACACGGGACTTTCGTACACACCACCTCGCCGAGAGTGGGGATAGGGCCGTTCGACCCTAGCAAGTACGATACCATACCTGCCAGTAGGATAGAGGGTATCAGTGAGAGGGTTAGGGTGAAGTCCCTTCCCTTTGGGCGTTCTCCGTGTGGCCACACGGGGGCATTTTCACAGTTCTGGGGTGGACCTTTGCGAAGGACCGCAGCGAGACCCGGATGCAGGATGGAATCGTAACTCCTAGGTGTTCGTTCGGTATGGTGGGCTTGGTTGGCTGATCACCGCCGGGTGCCATTCCGAGTTGGGTACTGGTGTACACGCTCTGCAGAGTTTTAGATCTATACGTATAGCCGCGTCCTCGGTTATGGACATGCCCGTTGTATACTTTGACTCTTACGTTTTGGGATTTCTACCTTCCCCCTTATAGGATGAGAGTGTATGGTGAGCCGTGGTTGTACTCGGGGAGAGGAGAGTTGCTTCCTCTGCCTCGCGGATCCGGGTGCAATCATTGAGGTGCGAGGAGTGGGAGTTCTTGTACCGACCCTAGATGGAGATAGGATTTGGAGACGGTGATCTGGGTGTCCAGGCGCAACCGTATGTGGATGAGTGATATGGGAATTGGTGGGAATTAGAGATATTATTCTATTTATGCTGCTGCCGCGGTTTAGGAATACTTTTGCCTACTCCTTGACCACTTTTTATACCCTTAGCTTTAGGCCACTTAAAGCTTGCATACGGTTGGTGACGTGAATCTATCCCATTCCTTGGGGATAGTTTGTGAGTGTGCAGGATTAGACTTGGAGCGAAAGTCCATTCACGAAGGAATCCATGGAGGAAGGGTTGCGTTGCTTCGCTCAAGGATGCCTGTGGTGAAGATCGAAGATGAAGACTTGAAGCCTTAGCTACCGCTGCGTAGAGTTTCCACTTGTCGTTTAGCCCAAAGGGCTTGTACTTAAATCGTATACCGAGCTGTATTCGGATGTAAATACTCTGATTTGTACTCTGATTTCGTTGTATGGAAATGATATTATACTGTAATGAGTTCTGTACGTGATAACTACTGATCCAGGGACTATCACAAGGGTACAGGGAGTCGGGTTTTCCTCACCGAAAACCCGGGTCGTTACAGCGCCGCTGTCTCAATTCGGTCCCCAAAGTTGCAAAATGGGCGTTTAAGTGCCTAAACACAGTTTGGGTTTCACTGCAGACCAATCAGGTGCTCACCCATGTTTAGATTATGCAAATAACCCCCCTCCCTTTGTGCTTAGTCCTGCCGCGAAAGTAGTCCGTCTCATATCTCTCCCATCATGTCCCCGACTGTTCGTGTCCTCGGCGGCGGAGGTGATTCCAACACTCAGGACGACGGAGGTGGTCGGCGGCGGTTGTTGGTGGTCGGACGCTAGAGAAGTGGTGCGCGGCTCGAAGCCAGGCACGTTGGAGGTGTCTGCATCGTCTTGTTGGAAGGATGCCGGCGCGATTGCGAGGGAAAGCGGAAGGACCGCCACCATACAGTGAGTTCATCGTTGCAACCAACATTTAGGGTTATGGATATCCATCTGCATTTTATCAAAATGTTTCGATGGTGGTAGAATCGATTTGGTTCAATGGATTTTCAATTTGGTGCGATTTGTTAGGGTTTTTCATTGATTAGTGTAGTCTGTTGATAACTGGTAGTAATGCAGGTCCTGAAGATGGCAATTCATTCACGATTGAGTTACACCATGGGGGTTTCTTTGTTGGGTTTGGTAATCTTCGATCTTATGTTGATGAGAAAGTTAAATGGTTCGATTGGAATGAATCAGACACATGGTCTGCATTATGGTTTAAGGATTTCTTTGATGAACTTGGTTATGAGAGTGTGGAAGACATCAAGTTTTATTGGCTTTTGCCAGGGATAGATTTCCCGGATGGGCTCAGGGTGATTGAATCAGATAGCGATACTAATGCAATGGTAAGTGTAGTTCACAAGGTCAAAAATTTGGTTGTTTATGTTGATCATACAGACGGTATGAACACTGTGGACTGGGATAATGTTGTTGCCAATCCTGTCAATGAGCTGCCAAAGGTATTGAGTCCACATAAAGTTGTGCATGTTGACAGGAACCCAGCAAAGAAACTACCAGTCTTCTATACTGATTCGAAAAAAGGCAGAGTAGACCAAGGTGGATCAAGCAAAGAAACTGATGAAGAAGTGGGTATGTACAACAAGATTTTGTTGACAGTGAATATGAAATCAGTGATGGAGATGAAGATCTGTTCGAGGATGTTGTTGATTTGACTGTGCCACAAGTTAAAGGGAAGAATAAGAAGGCCAAGGGCAGCCAGCTGAAGGCTATTGAGATCAGAGTACCTACTACAGTCGATGATGATGATGCAGACACAGAGGATGATGGCCTGGATCTTCCCGAGTCTGATGGTGAAGGAGAAGAGAGAATGAGATTCAATTCTTGGAACCAAGAGGACATGAACACCCCAACTTTCTCTATTGGGCTTATCTTCCCTTCAGTTGAGAGTGTCAGACAAGCAATTACAGAGTATTCTGTTAGGAACAGAGTGGAAATCAAGCTTCCTAGGAATGATAAGAAAAGAGTAAGGGCTTATTGTGCAGATGGTTGCCCCTGGAATCTATATGCATCTTGGGATAGCAGAGTGAACTCTTTTGTGGTGAAGACATATTATGGAAGACATAACTGTTAGAAAGAATGGGTTTTAAGGAGATGCACCTCTAGATGGTTGGCAGACAAATACATAGATTCTTTTAGAGCCAATGAGAAGATGAGCATTACTAGTTTTGGTAGAGTCATTCAAAAGGACTGGAATATGACACCTTCAAGGAGCAAGGTAGCTAGAGCAAGAAGACTGATACTGAAAGTCATCCATGGTGACGAGATCAAGCAGTATGACTGTCTCTGGGATTGTGCACAAGAGATCAGGAGGAGCAACCCTGGTAGCTCATTGTATCTGAACTTAGCAGGAAATTTGTTCAGTACTTGCTTCTTGGCTTTGGATGCTTGTAAAAGAGGTTTTTTGGCTGGGTGCAGACCCCTCATCTGTCTTGATGGTTGCCATATCAAGACAAAATTTGGAGGCCAATTATTGACAGCTGTAGCCTGTAGGAATGGACCCAAATGATTGCATTTTTCCCATAGCAATGTCTGTTGTCGAGGTGGAGTCATTTGTTTCCTGGAAGTGGTTCTTGGAGACACTGAAATCTGAACTTGGAATAGATAACACATACCCTTGGACCATAATGACTGATAAACAAAAGGTAACCAACTTGCTACTATTATGTTTCTTCTCTTTAATGTTTTCAATTTTCTAGACTACCTGAATCTTGTTTCTCCGCAGGGACTGGTTCCAGCTGTCAAAAAAGTGTTCCCTGACTCAGAACATAGGTTCTGTGTGAGACATCTTTACTCTAACTTTCAAGAAAAGTTCAAAGGTGAGATCTTGAAAACCAACTATGGGCGTGTGTAAGGTCCTCTTCTATTCAACAGTTCAAGAGAAACATGGAAAGGATGAAAGACTCGAATGCAGATGGTCACAAATGGTTAGAAAAGATGGACCCGAAGACATGGGTAAGAGCTTATTTCTCAGAGTTCCCTAAGTGTGGCATACTACTTAACAATAATTGTGAGGTATTCAACAAATATATCATAGAAGCAAGAGACCTGCCTATACTCAGCATGTTTGAGAGGATTAAAACACAGCTCATGACAAGACATTACACAGCCTATACTCAGCATGTTTGAGAGGATTAAAACACGATGCCATTTTCTAAGCATCAAAACTGTGAAGATGCACATATATTTTTGTTAGCAATAGTATGCATCAAACTGTTAAGATGCACATATATTTTTGTCAACAGTTAGTAGTAAGCATGAATACTACGTAAGATGCAGATACTTGTCATGATTGTTCTGTCAAATACGATGACACAGTAACATGCTTGTTTATATTGGAATGGATTTCATCAGTGATATGCTTGCTGATTGAGTACGCGTGCATTGCATTTGTTGTCAAGCATACATCAACTCTTCCTCCTCACAGCCATGGCATCGTGTCTTCATGGATGCGGGCCGAGGAGGCGGACACTGCAGCGGCCAGGACGAAACGCGACGGGCTGCTACGCGGCGGCGGAAAATTACACGAGCGTCCGTCAGGACTAAGCACACCACGGGGGGTTATTTGCATAATCTAAACACAGACGAGCGCCCGATTGGACTGCGGTGAAACCCAAACTGTGTTTAGGCACTTAAACACTCAGTTTGCAACTTTGGGGACCGGATTGACACAGTGGCGCAAGTTAATGGACCGCCAATGGACTTTACTCTATATTAAAACGACAGAGTTATATGTACATAAGTGACAAAAGAAAAAAAAGGAAAGAAAACTGAAAACAAATTACAACTGAGATAGCCATGTATCTATTATAGGATTTTTTTTTTTGAGATTACACAGTACAACGCAGACATTCATAACACGCACGCACACTCACCCCTATGAACACACGTACGCAAACCCTACCCCTATGAGCACCTCCGAAGGACTGAGCACCGGCAGATCTGGAGATTCTCGAAGTCACCACTGACGCCTCGTCGTCGACGGGAACGTCGCTTACCACCTAATGCATAACGCCGGAAAATCCCGGAATAAATCCAGGAAAAGGTGCGAGCACCAGGATTTGAACCCTGGTGGGTAGCGTCCCACTGGATCGTCCTACCATTGGACTACAAGCCCATTCGCGTATCTATTATAGGATGATACTTCTTTTTTGACCTATGTATAATTTGGGAGAATTCTCTTTTGAAGAAATGCCTGCAATCATACATGTAGATTCCTCTTCGTGAAACATACACCTGTTTGAAATTCACAAGATGCAAGAGGCCAACAGCTACACCTACGCTCATTTCACCTCGGCCGCTTGATACTGGCCGGGTTTTCAGTATAACTCCGGAGAAGCTTTTAACTTTTAAGGTTTCAGTAACCCACTGTCCCGGAGTTCAGCTCCATGTCCAATGAAGTGCAAAGTGAACTGGAAAGCAAATTTAAATGATTTAGATGGATAAAACTAAACAACAGAGTATTTCAGGTTTGTTATATTCCTTGGAGTTCATTCCTATTATTATTATATGCACTATATTCTGCAATTTTAAGCGTGCAACTTATTTGTTTGTCCAACAAAATATGTTTACGAGTATAATGTATGGTCCATAATCTTACTATGTGGTGTCATCAAGGTCCCTAATAATAAACTTGTAATAATATGCCTATATGAGTATCTACTTGTTAAGTGTGGCAACCAAGGTTCGTCTAAATCGTCCTATCATAACAGAATTTTGTGTGCTAATTACTTAATTAGGCAACTTGGACCTCAGTATGCAATATGATTTAGGAAAAATTACAAATTACTACCCTCAAGTATAGCGAAAGTCCAGATAGCCCCCTAAACTATGTTTTGGTTCAATTTACCCCCTAAAGTTAGCTATTTGGTTCAACACAATTTGTCATTTTTGTTTCTCAATATAAAAGTTGAATTTTAATTTAAGATTTTGCAAGATGGTAGTGGACATCATAATCTATATTAGAAAAATATTTTATGATTTTTTCATCAAGTTTTTATATACTTTGTATCTCAATGATAAATTTTACTATTAATTGTTCTACCTATCAAAATAGTCATGAAAATTCATGATATATATTTTAACATGCCTTATGTTGTCTGCTACAATCTTGCAATTTTGAACTTAAAAGTCCACTTGTGCATGGAGAAATAAAAAAGACAAATTGTGTTAAGGAGTAAATTGAACCAAATGCGTAGTTTATGGGTGAACTGAACCAAGAAATACTTTAGAGGGTTATCCAAACTTTGGTTATACTTGAGGTAGTAATTTGGACTTTTTCCTATGATTTATAAGAGTATACATATACAGACTTAGATGGCACAACGCGTCATGTTTAAGGAATTACTACCTCTATAAGGCCAGTTCTAGTGTGGCGGAGTCTTTCTTCTTTTTTTAGTTATCGAAGTTCCATGTACATAACCAAATATGAAGGTATGGAACTACAGTTACGAAGGTCTGTTGGCAAAAGTTGGTCGTTACTATTTCTGAACTTGGAAATTGTTCCACACTAGCATTATTAGGGGAAATTAGTTTTATTTCCTCTGATGGTACCCCAACCCCGTGCATCATCCATTAAATGTTATGTTAAGACTATGAAATAACTTAATGACATTATTATCTATAGGGTTTGTTTCATTCATCAAATCAAAAGCACTCTAGATGATTGCACCATTATTATAATGAAACAACAAAATGACCCCATTACACTTGGCCTTAGCTTAATTTATGAAACTAACATTTAAATCAATGTTTGAATTGTGCGTAAAAAGTTAAGATCTCTTTTACGGTACACAATACTAGGCTATACTAGTGTTAAACACTACTATAAAAACATTTGGTGGTCAAGATTAATTGTATACTATTGAATTTTCACATGTAGTATGGCCGTATGGGTAGTATATATGAGTAATATAGGTAGTATAAGGATATCATGATAAAATACACAAAAAATGGCATCACTATAATTTCTTTTTTTTCATTAGCATAGAGTTTAAAGGGCATTGTGTTCATACCCTTACTTTAAATAAAGTGTAATTGTGATTTTGCCCTCATTTTCTCAATGCAACTTTGTGATTTTCCCCTCAACTATTGACAAGTTAATGCGATTTCCCCCTAGTCAATGGTAAAAATAGGGACAATGCAAATACGCAAAGGCCAAGGACATGTACTCGAGTCTGATTGTAACCCTGCTGGTGACATGTGATGAAAGCTCTCGTGATTGTATAAAAAAAATGGCCAAGGACAAAAATGCATTCACTTGTGAATAGGTGATGGCAAAATCACAAAGATTAGAAAATAGGGGTAAAAACACAATTGCACTTCAAAATAGGGGTAAGATAAAAAAACAAGTTTTAAAGACCATTCCATTTGTAATGTCACTTTTTGCAATGTAATAATAATTACTAATTAAATATCCATAATATTGAACAATTATATCCTATATATAATATACTATATACCCTACTGTGTATCGTAAAATAGCTCAAAGTTAATGCGTGCAAGCAGTGTGCAGTAAACGTCAGAATGGTATCACTTCGATCAGAAAACTAGCTAGAATATCTAATCTACATATGTAATAAAGCAAAGGTATATCAAGCTTATCTCCGTTCCACGGGTGCAATACGCAATTATAATCTTCTTGTTCCAAACAATGTAAATTAAGATGATGTTGGCTATTAGCCTTTAGGAATGGAACTATATTTAAGGGCCGAGATCGGAACAAGTTCAATATGGGTGTCGTGGGAGTTTTATGTGCATTAAATTCTGACACATCGGCAATTTGATCAGAAGGCACATTTGGTCACAACAACACTATGCGAAAATTAAACATTGCAGAGCATGTCTGTGAAATTGTGTATTAGGACTCTAGGAGAGACTGTTTCATTTTATTGTAAATATGAAATAACAGTTTTTTTAAAGATAATTGTAGGGGAGTATCCTGGTGTCGCACCCAGGATTTGAACTCTGGGTGGGAGCCCACTAGCCAGTGGTCTTTACCACTCTAATTGTGAACCCCTTGACATGAAATAGCAATTTTGATAACAGTACACGAAACTGTGCATTGAGATCAGCTGTCAAGCTAATCCAAAAAAATATTTATGCTAGCTTAAACTGCACGTAAGCCCAGTCTCAATGCATAATTTCATTACACAATTATCTAGATTGAAAACTATGCAACTGTACCAGTGGAGTTTTATGAAGATGAAACTCCCTCATATCTCATGAAACTCCATCATTCTCTCTCATCTCCACGTTAGCAAAATTTAATGCATGAAACTCCATTGAAACTGGTCTAAGAATCATAGGAAGAAACAAATGTGGGACGGCAAATGTGTTAAACATTAAATCACAGGATGACAGGAAGACACAAGGTGCATGCATGTCATCCAGTATGTGTAGACTCGGTATATATTCTTGCCAAAAATATTTCAAAGAAAGGTAAGTATGTTTAAGTATAATAATGAGAATATTGTGGTCATTTTTATTTAGAAGTACTTAGGTCAATCTCAGTGCACAGTTTCATAGTACAATTACCTAAACTGGAAACTAGGTAACTGTGCCAGTAGAGTTTCATGAAGATAACACTCTCCTCACATTCTATGAAACTCTCTCATTCTCTTTCATTGTCATGTTAGCAAAATTGATGATATTTAATACCATGAAACTCTCCATAAAACTCCATTGAGACTGGCCTTATGATCCAAATATAGTTTGTTTAGGAGTTTTCCAAAAAAAATGTTTAGAAGTTGCCACTACTAACATTTATTTGTTTGATTATATTAGTGCAAATCTGAAAGGTCGAAATTCATCAGCTAGCATCAAGTGTTGGGCATATCCAGGCCAAACAACCAGAAAGCAGAAGCAAATGACAAACTAGCACACGCGTGCTTGAACTCTTTTCAAGTTCTACGTACTGGTGCAAATAATGGCAAACAAGCTTGCTAGTAAAAGAAAGCTTATTGCTCGAAATTTGAGGAAGGATGCAGTTAATCCATGCAAGCCAGGGACTAAGCAAACAAAGGCATGCAAAATGTGATTTGAGAAACTTAACGAGCAAATTTGTTGTATATCATCCACGTATCATCCTCTTTAATTCGCTGGAAGAGGAACACGACTCATCAGTTGAAGCCTGTCCCACGTGTCCAGTGTTCTCTATCCATGTCGCGGTATATGATCAACACACCACATATGCATTTTTCATTTCCAGCAAGAATTAAACACTACTAACAGATAAACTGAAGGACAGAAGGAGCATGCAGCAAAATCTGGCCATAAAACCCAGCACCATGATACACAAACACTGTCATCACAGCGTCGCATGTAGCTTAAACCTTAATAATCATCCCAAAAACCTCAGAAATGGGCGTGATCATGCAAGGAAAAGGAGCATTTTATTTACAAGGTCGTCGTATCTCGGATTCTCAGCAAGCAGGAATAGTCAATAATGCAAATTGCAGCTCATACTACACATCTAAGGGTCAAAAGCAAAGCAGCTAGCAGTTCTTAGAGATAACCAAACACAATATGCAAAAGCACCTGACAATCTGAAATAAGACGGATCGGCAAACAAGAAGCTAGAAATTTTTGGCAGATTATACGAAATAACCCGATATCGATATCTCACTCTCACGCGCCCCTGAAGAGCGTGTCCCTGAGCCAACCTTCCAGGCGGCCTGCGGCCCGCTCGGCCACGTGCAGATCCGGCGCCGCGACAGCGAGCAGGATGAGAAGGACCGCAGCCATGAGGAAGGTGAAGTAGAGTAGGACGTGGTCGCGGTTGGCGACGAGGTCGGGTACGATGGTGGAGAGGAGGCCGGCGACTCCCCACGCCGCCACGGTGGCGGCGGTGCTGAGGCGCGGGTTGCGGAGCCGAGGGAAGCGGAGGCGGAGCCGCAGCTGATGACGCGGCTCGCGGCCGGCTTCGAGGGCGCGCTCGTAGGCGGCGACGGCAGCGTCGTTTTCCATAGCTGCGATCTCGATCGGCGATCGGTTCCCGAAGCTTGGGGTTAGGGAGCAGAAGGGGGAGGAGTGGCCGGGTCGAATGGGGAATTCGCGGCGGATGAAAGGTTTTCACGTGACACTTTGCATCTTGCCCCTCGTTTCTTCTGGAAATTGAGCACCGTCGATGATGCATCCGACGGATGAAGGGGCCTGGTGTGTACGAGAGCACACCGGGAATACTAGAACTTTTCAATGGGGGACGGGATCGGAGGTGTGGTTTTTTATTTGATCGGCTTGGGTGCAGGGGGAGGAGCAGCCGAGCTTGTCGCTTTCAGTGGAGGCGGGAAGAAATGCGGAGGAGGTGAGCTAATGTTATTTGGGCCTAATTTGTAGCAAAATAGGTTTTGGAAAAAGCCTTCCACATTTGGGCTCCGACCCAGATGGGCCGAAGGTTTCATAAGATGGGTCTGTGAAGTTTTATGTATCCACACACGCCCGCCATTTGCTTTTTTTTCTTCAGTTAAAAAAACAAAGAGACAGAGAAGATCAGAAGGGATCCAGTTCAAGTTGAGAAACAGCGCCTTTGAGCATGACAACCTCTTGTTTGCGTTTGGCGAGGGTAAAAAACGTCTCAAGAATTAGGAAAAGGGAAATAGTATAACCAGCAAATTGGCACTACTACTAGGGAAAATTGCGCAGGGTGGTCGTAGATTCATCTTTCAGAAAACAAACCTGGACGTGGACTACTAGATCTCGTAACGCAAATTCAGATCACGGCGACTCAAAAACAAAAATGGAGCAAGAAAGAAATGGAAGAATACCATCTTTCTACCTGACAATTTGACAGAGCTCAAACGAGAGAGAGCGGGTACCTTTGGTCACTCTCGCTGGCGTGGCCCCGCGGCCTTGCATGGCACACGGCCGCCACACCAAGCATGTCCATCAGCCTGGCGGCTGCTCATCATCGGATCGAGCTGCAGCATGCAACGCTCGATCGGCGGCAGCGGCGGCGCGCGGTAGCCGGCCGGCAGGTTGTGGCATCATCGACCCTCCACCACGGCAGCCATGGACGACACGGTGGTTGACCTCCAGAGGAGGAGAGAATAACTGACCTCACGGCCGGAGCTGCAGCCTGCTGGAGTGCCGGACACCTGCAGGCGACCCACCATCTCACAACTCACAAGTCTGCTGTGATAGCGAGGCGATGAGCGCCTTGGCCCATTTGGGAGCGAGGTAGGTTGGACTATTATTAGTTTTCTGTCCCCAATTCCCCATCCTGAATTGATGACTGGTTCGGAGCGACGTGGCACGACCAATAGGAGAGGAAGGGCCAGCGCACGAAATCGCAGAAGCAACAAGCCACGACGAGGCTGCCATTGTCAAATAGCAACTGGTCGGTCGTCCTCTCCTTGGTCTCTTCATAAAATAGGGGATTTTCTGAATCTTTGAATCTGAGGGAAACCAAGAAGAGAGAAGACGACGACGACTTTTGGGCGAGTCTGGGCTCAGCCGGTCTGGGCTCAACCAACCTGGACATAGTGAACGGGCTCAGCCCAACCTATATTCGTAGCGCGTACGGGCTCAGTGAAAAAGAGGCCCATGGACTCCTTACAAAACCGAGCCCAATCTCCCGACGCCCATCCCCGAATGCCGGCCGCCGCCATTCTGCTCTGCTCCGATCCCGGCGCTCGGATTCGGGACCTCCGCCCCACCCCCACCATTCTGTCCAGCGCGCCTCAGGTCACCGCCAGCGCCCAGCAGATCGAACCGACGATGGGCGGCGTTTCGCGCCGGTTCCTCAATCTGGTCGTGGACAACCGCATCCGCGGCGCCAGGTCCCTTCGCCGCCTCGACCTGACGCGCCTCAAACTGTTCAACACAACAACACCCGCAACACTGCCGCCACCGCAAGCTGAGGCGGCCACCATTCCCGCCGTCGCCGGTAACCCCAAGAAGAGCAACAAGATCCCGACGATCCAGCTTCCCGACCCAATCATCAACTTCGGATCCTCAGCTACGGCTACGGGCTCCCTCGTCCCCTGGAGCCTCGACTGCTTCCCGCTCGCCGGTGGCAACAAGCTCCTCTGCACCGACCAATCCGGCCGCGCCGCCCTCTTCGACGCCGACACGCGCCGAGCCGAAACCATGCCCTGTCCCAACCTCCACAGACAAAAGTTTTCGCCCCTGTCCACCTTCGTCCCTAGCGCCGGCGAAGACCACAGTGACCTCGACGGCGGTGGAGGTGGCGTCCTCTACATCATGGAGCTTGGAGCGCAATCCTCTTCGGCAGCTGGGAGACGCCGCCACCGGACAGTTCGAGGCTTTCGTCTGCCGCAGGCCCACCTCGACCTCCCTCGCCACCAGGTCGTCATCATGGCACTGGTAGCACCAACTCCTCCCGCCACCGCCGTTCTGTGACCCCAAGTACTACGTGAGCCCTACCAATCGGCCCGAGATCAAGTCGCTCGCGGTCGTCGGCGGCGGCTCCCAAGTCTGCGTGTCGGTGGACAGCGCCGGCACCTACTTCCTGGACACGTCGACGCACGCTTGGACCCAGCAGGTCGGGTGATTTAGACGAACCTTGGTATGCACACCGGCTTCGTATGCACACTATGTAAACTCCCACCACATACGCTGGATCTCCATCCGATGGCCTGATTGAGAGGCAGACATTTTTAGCACTTAAACCCCCCACCTCCACCCTTTACTAATGAAAACTTATAAAAAAAAACCCCCGCAGCAGCAGACGGTGCATTTGACGGCCGTGCGGCACCTCCTAGCGACGCACGTCCTGCGGCCGCCTCGTCCGACCTCGCCGCCGGACCTCCCTCGGATGTCGACGCCGCGCGCCCTCGGAGGTCGCCTGGTAGACGGCCGTCGCACGCCCTAGGGACGGAGCCCTGGGACAGGGCCGCCGCTGCCCACTTCGTGATAATCTCCCTGTCCATCAACTGCTCCTGCAGCTTCTCGTTGCCTTATAGCAGGTGATCAGCGTGCCATAATTTTACTGTGGTATAGTAGGCTTCACAATCTGCAGTAGTAGTATTCAAATTATCACTTTTCGAAAAAAAACTATTCACATTATCACTGATATTTGCATGTTTGTGCTGTTCATAAGATTTTACTGATCATTAATTATAGCACTTACAATTCATAAGACATTATTATCAATTATAGAATAATCAATTATAACCATGATCAAACGTCTGGCTATGAGATAGCACTTACAATTCTTGTATAATAAACCTGAAAATGATACGTTCTGACACAAGAACGCCAATGACAAGAAAAATAAAGTTTTTAGATCAGAAAATGATAAGATAATAGGTTCTGACACTGAAAATGAAAAATCCCTAAAAAAATGGAGGTCCGCAGTGTTGATTTTTTACGTTGAAACCAGCTTGTCAATCCCTGTTCTTGTTGATACGTCCCTCGCAGTGCAGCATTTTAATGGATCGTGTTCTTCAGGTAGCAGCCTCCTCGCGCGGGGACTGGACGCCGCTGCCCCCCGCAATTCAAATCCGTCGGCGCAATGGATCGTGACGCCACGTTCAGGCCTGCCGTAGACTATGCCGCCAATGCAGGTATGGGTACATCTATACGTCCGTACGGGTCATAATATTATGCATGTCTATACAAACGTATGTATGAGTGATTTATTCATGAGGTCAGGCGTAGCCACGGGGATCGACACTACCGCCGCCATGGAGATCACCGCTGATTCTGTCTCCATTGAGGCCATCGATGCAGGACTTGGAGCCTACCTTGAACATCCAGGCACACCACGGACAGAATCTTCTCCGAGTAATGCAGTAAGTTGCAAAGAACATTTGAACACAGTACTAGTACTAGTTCTGATTGATTTGTTGCTCATATAATTTTTACACTTCTATAGGCAACAATTGATTCAGGCATAGGCATCACAAATTCCAAAGAACATTTGAAGCCAGTGGTTGGAATGACCTTTGATAGTCTCGCAGATGTGGAGAAATTCTACAAGTCGTATGCACATGATACTGGTTTCTCTGTTCGTGTTGGTCAGCAGAAAAAGGGAAATGAGGAAATATTATACAAGAGGTATTATTGTTCAAGGGAAGGGTACAGTAAGGAGAACGTAACAAATACTAATGATGAATCTGAGAAGAAAAGAAAGGCGCCGAAACTAATGGAAACCAGATGTGGCTGTTCGGCACAGATTGGTGTGAAGCTTGAGAGTGACAAGAAGTATCGAATAACTTCAATGGTTGAGGAGCATAGCCATGGTTTTGTGTCGCCAGATAAGAGGCATTTGCTAAGATCCAATCGTAAAGTCAGTGAGAGGGCTAAGAGTACTTTGTTCAATTGTCATAAGGCTAGCATTGGCACCTCACAGGCATATCGACTTCTCCATGTCAGTGAGGATGGGTTTGAGAATGTTGGATGCACAAAGAGGGATTTGCAAAATTATTACCGTGACCTCAAAACCAAAATCAAGGATGCAGATGCAGAAATGTTTGTGGCACAACTTGAGCGAAAGAAGGAAGTAAATCCTGCCTTCTTTTATGAGTTTCAGGTAAATGAAGAAGGACGACTTGTTCGTGTATTCTGGGCAGATGCTTTGAGCAGGAAAAACTATAGTGTTTTTGGTGACGTGATTTCAGTAGATGCAACATATAGCACCAACCAGTATAACATGAAATTTGTGCCATTTACAGGAGTCAATCATCACTTGCAAAGTGTTTTCCTTGGGGCAGCGTTCTTAACAAATGAAAAGATCGAGTCATATGTATGGCTGTTTGAAACCTTTCTTAAGGCTATGGGTGGAGTAGCACCTCATCTAATCACAACAGATGAAGATGCGAGCATGAAGGCAGCTATTGCTGAGATTCTACCAGACATAGCTCATAGATTTTGCATGTGGCATATCATGGATAAGGTATCGGGCCCGCTATAAGAGAAGATCTAAATTTTTGGGAAAGACTAAACAAGTGTGTCTGGGGGACTGAGAATTCAGATGATTTTGAGTCACAATGGAATTCTATCATGATAGATTATGGACTCATGGGAAATGAGTGGTTTTCCAATAGGTTTGTCATTCGCGAATCATGGATTCCGGTATACTTTTTGGACATACCTCTAGCAGGAATGCTTAGGACTACATCACGATCAGAGAGTGCAAATTCTTTTTTTAATCGTTTCATCCATAGAAAGTTGGCTTTTGTTGAGTTTTGGCTAAGGTTTGACACAACTTTGGAGTGCCAACATCAAGAGGAGTTGCTAGCCGATAATAAAAGTCTTCACAGCACTCCAAAATTGATGACACCATGGGGCATTGAGAAGCAATGTAGTGTAATTTACACACATGAAGTTTTTTTAAATTTCAGGAACAAATCATAGCTGCAAGAGACCATTGCATTATTCAAGGTATTTCAGAGTGTGAAGATATAAAATGTTTCACAATCAGCAGCCAATCTGGAAAAGAGCGATTTGTGTAGATGAACAAGTCAAACATGTTTGGTACGTGCTCCTGTAAATTATATGAGTCCTATGGCATCCCATGTCGTCATATCATACAAGTGCTTAGAGCTGAGAAGCAAAATGAGATACCATCGACTTATATTATGAAGAGATGGGAGAAAAAATGTAAAAGGTGAGTTCATCCCTGTTTTTTTTTGCAACTGTGTTGACTTGTATGGTTATAGTGTTGATCAAATATTTGATTTTGCAGAGAAGTGTTCTTTGATGATGAAGGCAACCTTCTGGACGAAAAGGCTAAAGATCCTATGGAGGTGGCAATGTGGAAAAAAATTTCAGATTCTCGCAATAAGTTTGAAGATCTAGTACAAATGGCCAAGAACTCTGAACTAGCGATTGACTTTTTGTGTTCTAGTTTATCGAACCTAATGGAACCTCTCCAAAAGATCGTTCCAGCTGCTACAGTCAGTAAACATGATGAGTTTGAAACATTCCTTGGTGGCAAAATTCCACATGAAGTACACATACATCCACCAACTGATGTCGTGTTCAAAGGGCGATGCAAAAGAATTCCGAAGAGCAAGGAGAAGAAGGTACCAAGACCACGGAAGTGTGGAAAATGCAAGCAAATAGTAACAGATCATGATGCACGAAATTGCCCACATAATGTTGATGGCTGATTGTAAACACTTGTTTTGTACTAGATATGATTTTCAGTGTGTTCGTGAATTTTTAATGGGAGTAGATGTACTGTTGCTGGATTTTTTTTTTGACATTCATGGTCATAAGATTCTCATTATCCATGCATTTATGCATTTTTGTTATTTCGGATATACATTGTCTCATGTTCATTCATGCTGGATATACATTGTCTCATGTTCTGTATTTCTGTTACAAAATTGCAGAGTCTGGGATATAGTGTATGTGTTTACAATTTCACTGCATGCCATCAATTTCATACACACAGCAGTAGCTGATCTGTGGTAGGTGAAAGAATACTCAAGTTGTATTAAGGGTTTTGGTCTTTCAAAAAAGATTGCTGTTTTGAGTGCGAGTAGAATCTTTGAATGCTGATCTGTGATAGGTGATGATCAGGTTAAAACATTGTGGTGTGGATTAAGCATGGGCAAGCATGTGTCTAATCAGTGATATGGGCTCATGAGAACATCAGGGCTTTTAAATGAGTGGTCCATGCTTCAAACAACCAATCTGTGCTACTATATGGACGCAGGACCATAAGCTTTTTTTTGTTTCTATACTAATTTAGCTAACTAATTTACTTGTAATGCAGGTGGCAGATGTCGCAACGATGAGTTCAGTGATTGGCCCCAATCATTGCTTGCAATTGGGACATTTGGGAACAAGCAGATTGAGGAAGAAGCACAATGTTCATCCCGGAATGTGCAGACCGACGCAAGATTCAGTGAAGCATCCAGAAAGAATTCGAATAGCTGCTAGAAACCAGTGATCAGGCAGAAGTTCAGGGCTCATATGCTCGTGAACAGGCATCTTCACAAAAACGTGTAGGCGAGCATGGCAACGAGAAGCTGCAGGAGCAGTTGATGGACAGGGAGATTATCACGAAGTGGGCAGCGGCGGCCCTGTCCCAGGGCTCCGTCCCTAGGGCGTGCGACGGCCGTCTACCAGGCGACCTCCGAGGGCGCGCGGCGTCGACGTCCGAGGGAGGTCCGGCGGCGAGGTCGTCCGAGGGAGGGCCGGCCTGACGAATCGCGTCGGAGGGAGGGCCGGCGGCGAGGTCGGACGAGGCGGCCGCAGGACGTGCGTCGCGAGGAGGTGCCGAACGGCCGTCAAATGCACCGTCTGCTGCTGCGGGGGGGTTTTTTGATAAGTTTTCATTAGCAAAGGGTGGAGGTGGGGGGTTTAAGTGCTAAAAATGTCTGCCTCTCAATCAGTCCATCGGATGGAGATCCAGTGTATGTGGTGGGAGTTTGCATAGTGTGCATACGAAGTCGGTGTGCATAGGATATGTTGCCTGGTTGACCCCCTTACAAGTAGATATTTGTCTAAGCAAATTAAGAGTTTAATATATATCAGAGACGACCCACTCCCTCCATCCCACAAGGAGTCTCTTTTTAGTTCTGTCCTAAGTCAAACTATCTTATGTTTGATTAGGTTTATATAAAAATATATCCATACTTTTGATGTCTAACAAGTTTTATTAGATTTATTATGAAATATATTTTCATAACATACCTATTTAGTATAGCTCTATACCTATTTAGTGTTATAAATATTGATCTTCATTGTGAACTTGGTCAAACTTAAAATGGTTTGACTTAGGACAAACCTAAGTAGACACTCTTTGCGGTAGAAGGATTTGTGGACCGCACATTATACTCGTAAACTAATTATGTTGTTGGACAAACAGATAAGTTGCATTGCATGTTTAGAATTTTTGCATAATAGTGTATATAATAATAGTAGTGCAGTGGCCTCCACGGAACAAACCTGAAATACTATGTGTTGTCAAAAGAACCTGAAATAGTATGTTGTTTTATCCATCTAAATCATTGAAATTTGCTTTCCATTTCACTTTTGCACTCAGTACTTCCTCCATACTGGTATTAGATGATGTTTAGGACAGCGACACAGTCTCCAGAGTACAACTTTGACTTCTCTTTTCTATAAAAATATTTATTGAAAAGTTATACATGTATATCATTATAAAAAAAATTTCAAGACAAATCTATTAATATAATTTTCACATTTCCAAACTCAACGACTTAAAAAGTTATTCATGATTTATATTCCCAATGTTTGACCCAATCCTTATCCAAAACATCATCTAATTACAATACGGAGGGACTACCTCTAAGACCAGTCCTATTGAGGAGTCTTTCTCTTCTTTTTTCATTGACCAAGGTTCCATGTAAGTACATAACCAATATGAAGATATATATGGAAGTACAACTATGAAGATCTATTGGTTTCATCTATAAAAGTTAAGTTGGTTGTAACTATTTCTGAACTTAGAAACTGTTCGACACCACCATCTGGGGAAATAATTTTATTTCCTCTTATATGGTACCCCAACCCTATGCATGACCCATTAAATATTATGGCAAGACTATGAAACAACTTAATGACATTACTATGTACAGGGGTTGTTTCATTCATCAAATAAAAGCACTCTAGATGATGTGGCACCATTTGAATGAAACAACAAAATGTTTGCATTTAATTTATGAAACTAACATTTAAATCAGTGTTTGCATTTTACGTAAAAGGTTAATGTGTGCAAGTAGTGTGCAGCAAACGTCATAATGGTAACACTTCGATCAAAAAACTAGCTAGAATATATATCACCTACCTATGTGATAAAGTAAAGGTCATAAGGCAGAGTTTCATTTTGCGGTTTCAAAGGCTGGACATACCATTTATGTGTGAGGCATGTGATCGTACATGATGAGATGAAATGAAACTATCTAATCCCTTCATATTGTTGGAACCCCTTACCTATCTCTTTTCATAATTAGCATGCCGTGTCATCAAAATTGATGATGCATCACATCATTAAGTGAGAATGAAACTATTATGAAACCCCCACTAGGAATAGCCTTATGATCCTAATATAGTTTGCTACTCAGTGACATTTGTTTGATTTATGCAAATCTGAATGGTCGAAATTTATGCAAATCCAAGATTTCCAAATAACCAGAAATGATAAACTAGCACACGAGTGCTTCAACTCTTTTCAAGTTCTACTGGTGCGCAACATAAACATTTTGCAAATGACAAACAAGCTTGCTAGTAAACGAAGGCTTATGGCTCCAAATCTGAGCAAGGATCGGATGCAGTTAATCCATGCAAGCCAGGGACTAATTAAGCAAACCAAAGCATGCAAAATGTGCTTTATTTGAGAGACTCAACATGCATGCAAATTTGTTTTATCCACGTATACGTAGCATCCTCTTTGCTGTAAGAGGAACACACGGATCAGTTAAGTTGAAGCCGCCTCACACACACACACACACACACACACACACACACACACACACACACACACACACACACACACACACACACACACACACACACACACACACACACACACACACACACACACACACACACACACACACACACACACACACACATCAAGATTTGAACGCTAGCAGATAAACTGTATAGGACCAACAAAATCGACGGCCATACAAAAATCAACGGCCTTATATAAAACCCCAGCAGCATGCTACACAAACACTATCGCAGCATCGATATCACATCTAGCTTAAATATTTAACATCCAAAAACCACAGAAATGGGCGTGATCATGCAAGGAAAACAAGCATTTTACAAGGCCATATACTCATATCTCAGCAAGCAGGAATGCAAATTGCAGCTCATACACATCAAGGGTCAAAACTCAAAAGCAAAGCAGCTAGCAGTAACCAGCAGTCCAACACCATACGCAAAAGCACCTGAAATAAGACGGATCGGCAAACAAGAAAGCTAAAAAATTGTGGCAGATTATACGAAATAACCCGGTATCGATCTCTCGTGCACTCTAGCTCACGCTCCCCTGAAGAGCATGGCCCTGAGCCAACCTTCCAGGCGGCCCGCGACGCGCTCGGCGACGTTCAGGTCCGGCGCTGCGACAGCAAGCAGGAGCAGCAGGACAGCAGCCATGAGGAGGAGGAAGTAGAGCAGGACGTGATCGCGGTTGGCGACGAGGTCAGGTACGGTGGTGGAGAGGATGCCGGCGACTCCCCACGCCGCCACGGCGGCGGCTGTGCTCAGGCGCGGGTCGCGGAGCCGAGGGAGGCGGAGGCGGAACCCAAGCTGATGACGCGGCTCGCCGCCGGCTTCGAGGGCGCGTTCGTTGGCGGCGATTTCCATGGCTACGATCTCGGCGATCGGCTTCCTCAGCTTGGGGTTGGGGTTCTTGGGCAGTAAAATTGGGAATGGCCGGGCCAAATGGGGAATTCCGGCTTCGAGGGCGAGGAGGACAAAGAAAAGGAGTAGGAAACAGCGGAAAAGCAGTGAGGTGCTGAACCTCGATACAGCGCGGACGGCCCTGATCGATCCGGATCCTACGCAGAAGTGACTAGGAGGAGGGATCGGACATCGGAGGGGTGGTTTCTGGGTTTGTCGGCTTGGGTACCCCGGGGCAGGAGGAGCAGAGGTATCATCATCCATCTTTTTCAGTGAGGGCGGGAGAAAGGAGAAGGAAAATGCGGAGGAGGTGAGCCAACGATGCTTGGGCCTAATGTGTAAGTAAATAGGCTTAGGGATGGCCTTTCACATTGGGCTCTAAAATGGGCCGAAGGTGTCATGAAATGGGCCTAAAGGATTTTGCAGGATTCACTTCCTAAGAAAATTTTTCTATGGCAGTCTCAAAACAAAACAAAAAAAAAATCCTATGGAACTCTTTAGAACATAGAAATGCACATGAAAAAAAATTCCTATGGAATCCTTTCCTATGCCTCCATTTCACAGGAAGACAAAAATGGAAAGAATACGGCGGGAAAAGATAGCAAGCTTGCGTGAAAAACTGCACCTAGCTTTGATCCTGCACGGGAATGGAATCACCAAAGTATAAACAAAAACAAAACAAAACGGTCCTTTCCTTCCATGCTGCATGAGTAGCAACCGCTGATCCTTGTAGATGGAATTAGGGTCTGTTAATTTTTTTTTGAGATTATAGGGTCTGTTAATTTGGTTGGAGGTGTCTAAAGCTGGAGTGTCTAAGACTGTCTAAAACTACTGGACACTTTTGTTTTTGTTTGGATTATCTGTCTAAAATTGTCTAAAATGCATTTAATATTTTCATGACCAAATTACCCCTCCTTTATGAGGTGGGGATAGGGTGGGGGAGGTAATAAATAAGGACGGGAGGAGGAAAGAGGAAGTTTTAGACAGTTTTAGCACCCTTTTTGGTGCCAGAGGCGCCAAAGAGTTTTAAACACCTTTTAGGGTCCGTTTGGCACGGCTCCGTGGGCGGCTCCCAGAGCTGTTTCGCCCGGAGCCGTGCCAAAAGGGTGCCAAAAATGGCTCCCAAGAAGAAGCCGTCTGCGAAACCTGCTGACTGGAGCGGTTTGGCCGGGGGGGAGCTGGGAAATCGTAGCCCCCCCGCTCCGTCGCGGCTCTGCCTCCCCACTTCCACCACTGCCCTCGGAGATGGCCTACCTGACAGCGGCGAGCTCGGTGGTGATGGAGCTCGATGACGACGGCGAGCTCGGTGGAGCCGACGGGATCTGGTCGGAGGCGGGACCGGCCAGCGGCGGGCGTGCTGGGGTCGACAGGAGCGGGCCGGAGAGGCCGACAGGGAGGAAGTGGCGCGGACGGCGCAGCTGGACGGCGGCGCTGGCGAGCTGGACGGCGGCACTGGAGGTGGCCGGCCGGTGCGACTGGAGGTGGCGGCCGGCGTGATGGGGTAGAGGAAGATGGAGGCCGGCGAGGCGGCGACGGAGGAGGAGGATGGCGGCGTGGAGGAGGTGGCACGAAGGAGGACCGGTGGCCGGCCGGCGAGGGAGCTCCGCTCGGCGTCGACGAGGTGAGGCGCCGGTTGACGGGTGTGCGGTCCAGGACTCCAAGCCGCTGGATTGACCGTGCAAATGGATAAAGATGGAGATAATAAAGGAAAGAGAGAAATAAAAAAGAGAAAGAAATGAGAAGGAAAAAAGAAAAGGAAAAAAGAAAAGGAAAAATAAGTGGAAAAAAAGAAATCAAAAAGAAAAGTGAAGGGCATTATGGGTATTTCACCCTCTTATCCATGCGACACAGCCAGGAGAAACTGTTTTGCCAAACGTTTTTCTAAAACGGATTCAGCTCCCCCACAGAATCCGCTCCACCAACACAGCCACAGCCAGAGTCCTGCCAAACGCACCCTTAGACAGGTGGTTTGATTCTTTAGACACACTTGTAGACAAAACACCCCCTTAATCGGTTGGTGTCTGCCTTGCTTCAAGAGTGTTTATTGTTTACAGATTGCTGGAAGATATATGCACATGCTAGCTAGTTGGTAACTTGGTACACAGACATGCAACAGCATCTTACTGCTTTTTTTTTAATGCCCAAATTTCTAGTTTCTTCAGATTCAAGTGTTGTGCAACAGTGCAAGTTCTAGATTCCCATATATTTTACTATGGTGCTGCCGAAGGGCTTCTCTTTTCTTTCCTATGTTCTCAATTCCTATATATAGAATTCAACAACCACGAGACTTCAAATCCTTTATTTTTCCTATTCCTATGAATTCCCTATCAGGCTATCCTGTGTTCCAAAGGAAACCTGAGTATGGCAATCTCATTTTGCGTTTGGCTAGGGAAAAGGTCAAAAAAAAATGGTAGTATCAAGAAAAGGAGAAAGGTAATAGTACAACCAGCAAATATGCACTTTGGAAAAATCGCACAGGGATTATGTCCGCAAAACCAAGGTAGCTCAAAATCATCTTTTCCAAAAAAAAGGATCTTTTCAAAAAAAAAAAAAAACCAAACCGATAGAGAGAGAGGGAGAGAGAGAGAGAGTACCCTAGGTCACTCGGTAGGCTTGCTGCTCAGCAGATCGACCTGCACAGCATGCAACGCTCGGTGGCGGCGCCAGGTCGAGGCTCCATCACGGCAGCCATGGACACGGTGGTTGACCTCCATAGGAGAGAAGAACTGAGCTGCAGGTAGGCGACTATCACGCAAGTCCGGCTGAATTGGCTATGAGTGAGAGCGAGGCGCCTAGGCCCATTTGAGCACCGTTGTTTCTCGCAAATAAATTAGGTGGTTGGCCGTACCATTCGTCCCTATAACTGTCTTGATGACTGGTTCGGGACGACGTGTCACGGGCTCATGGCAAATAGGAGAAGAAGGGCGGCCAGCCCAACGGCACAAACCACGACGAGGCTGCCATTGTCAAATGGCAACTGGTCGATCGTCGTCTCCCCGGTCTCGGTCGCCATAAAATAGTGATGATTTTCTGAATTTTGAATCATGAAGGGGAAACAAACCAAGAAGAGAGAGGACTGGACGACGACTTCTGATAAGGCCCACAAAGCCCATTTCATCCAGCACTCACTCACCGGCCACGAGCGTTCCTGCGCGCTCGACTTTGCGGAGCTGGACCTTCCGCGGCTGGACCTGGGGTACCTCGCACTCCCCTTCTCCGAGGCCGAGGTCTGGGAGGTTGTCAAGGATCTTCCCTTGGATAAGGCCCCCGGCCCGGACGGGTTCACTGGTCGCTTCTACAGGTCATGCTGGTCGATCATCAGGGGTGATGTGCTGCGGGCGTTCAACGCTCTCTCTGACCTGGACTTCCGCAGATTCCACCACCTGAATGACGCTCTCCTCACGCTCATACCCAAGAAGCCCGACCCGGTCGCTCTCTCAGATTATCGTCCCATCAGCCTAATTCATAGCTTAGGGAAGTTTTTCTCCAAAGCAGCAGCCAACTGTTTCGCCCCTCACCTTCCTTTCTTAATCTCACAAAACCAAACTGCTTTTATCAAAGGTCGCCTCATCCACGATAACTTCCGATATGTTCTTGGCACGGCCAGAACGCTTTCTAGTCGGAAGCTTCCTAGAATCATGTTCCAGATTGATCTAGCTAAAGCTTTCGACTCGGTCGGGTGGGTCTTTCTTCCAGAGCTCCTTTCGGCGGTCGGCTGCCCACGCATGTGGACTAACTGGATCTCGGTCATTCTGTCGACTGCTAGCACAAAATTCTACTTAATGGTGTCCCTGGGCAGCAGATCTGCCATGGTCGGGGCCTGCGCCAGGGAGACCCCCTCTCTCCCATGCTTTTCGTGCTGGTCATGAAATGTTTCGTTGCCCTATTCCGCAAAGCGAAATCCCGTGGTCTCCTCCTGAACCTCGGGAGGAACATCCGCTTTCGTGCCTCTCTCTATGCAGATGATGTGGTCGCTTTCTTTTCTCCGGTCGAGCTGGACCTGAGGGTCGTCCAGGCTGTGTTGTCGCTCTTCGAGAACGCCTCTGGCATGGCTGCCAATTACTCCAAGAGCCAGGTCTACCCCATCAACTGCTCTGAGGACTACCTTTCCTTGGTCTGCTCTATCCTTTCCTGCACCATCGCCGATTTCCAGTGCACCTACCTTGGGGTACCTCTCTCTATTAGGAGGCTGCCTTGCAGCCACTGGTCGATAAGGTCGCTAGACGCCTACCTCCCTGGCAAGGTAGGCTGTTGAGCCACAGTGGTCGTCTACTCCTCACCAAATCCACCCTCTCTGCCATTCCGGTGCATATCTCGATGGCGATCGCCATCGCTCCCTGGGCGTTGCGCGCGGTCGAAACTCTCATCTGATGTTTCCTCTGGTCTGGCACAGAGGTGGCCTCGGGCGGTCGCTGTCTGGTCGCTTGGATGATTGTCACCTGCCCTACGCGCTGCGGGGGTCTTGGACTGTTGGACCTCCGCGCCTTTGGTACGGCGTTGCACCTGCGCTGGCTTTGGTTTGCGCGGACAGACCCGGACCGGACGTGGGCGGCTTTCCGCTTCCCAGCTGACCGGGCATTGCAGGCATTCTTTGACGCCTCTATCTCTGCAAAGGTAGGGGACGGTGCCCGCGCGCTATTCTGGGAGGACAACTGGATCTCCGGGTGCTCCATCAAATCCTTGACCCCCAACCTCTGGGCCGCGGTTTCACCGAGGGTGCGATGGTCCCGCACGGTCGGTGAGGGTCTGCAGGTGGGGGCGGCAGGGGTACGCTGGGTCGCGGACATCACCCACGCCAGGATTGTGTAGGTGCTTCTGCAGTACCTTACCGTCTGGGACCTAGTGCAGCAGGTTAGGCTCACGTCGGAGCCTGACAGGTTCATTTGGAAGTGGTCGCCTAGCGGAGTTTACTCTTCGGCTTCGGCCTACTCCGCCCTCTTTCTTGGTCGCGTTGAGATCCTCGGAGCATGCCAGATCTGGAAGGTTCATATGCCCGGCTCATCATGGCACTGGCAGCACCAACTCCTCCCGCCACCGTCGTTCTGCGACCCCAAGTACTACGTGAGCCCTACCAATCGGCCCGAGGTCAGGTCGCTCGCGGTCGTCGTCGGCGGTTCCCAAGTCTGCATGTCGGTGGACAGCGCCGACACCTACTTCCTGGACACGTCGACGCACGCTTGGACCCAATAGGTCGGGGAGTGGACGCTGCCCTTCCTCGGCAAGGTCGAGTACGTGCCGGAGCTGAAGATGTGGTTCGGCATCTGCGCCGGCGGGGACATGCGGCTGGGCGCCGCTGACCTCTCCTCCATGGGCATGGGGATGGACTCCCAGCCGCCGCAGCTAGTGGACACTTGGAAGGAGTTGGAGGTGCCTCAAGATTGGTTGGATGCAGTGCAGGTGCAGGTTCCTCAGCTTGTCAACCTGGGCTCCGGCAGGTTCTGCATCGCGAGTTTTTTCCACGCTGTAAATGTCTTTGCCTATTTTGGCTTATTAGATGCAGATGTGGACGAGTATTTTACCGTCTTGACTGGTGTGGACGTGGTGCCGTGTGCTCAGTGGCGGAGCCAGCCAAAAATTTTAGGTGGGGCGGACTATAGTGTGATAAATATGTTCATACGCAAGAAGATTGCATTGTATCTCACACTTCCATAGGAAAAATCACACGACTACGGTATGAAAGGTTAATAAACGGTATATTTGAAGATCTGCAGCTAGTTTCTTGTTTTTACCTCTTGTTACCATCTTCTTGCAACTGTAAGTATTTTACTAGAATTTGGGGGACAGACTATCTCGACCTCACCTTTATCCGACACCAATCGGCTGCTGCTCAACTTCAGCTACTGAACCCCATCCCCGTCCCCGACCACGGTCGCGCCCTATGCCGGCGCCTCCTTCTCTCCATTTCCCTCCAATACTTCCCTCTCCCTCCATCTGAAATTCTCAATTGGGTCGACTATGAACTATCTGAGCAATGGGGATTGCCGGATTGGGAGTAGGAAGGGAAGCTTGCCTGAGGGCTGTGGCGCGGCGTCGGTGCCGGCGCATTGGGGTAGGGCCGCAGGAGGCAGGAACGCTGGTGCAGGAGGCGGTGTACGGCTAGGGTTCAGCGACGCGCCGCAGCGGGCAGTTCGTCGAGTCGAGCGCCAGCCGTGGGGTCTGGCTGGGCGAGAAGGGAGGACATGAGGCTTGAGCGAGGTTGCGAGGACGACGAGTCTGCGTGGATGGGCCGGCCCATAAGGCCACAAGCCCACAAGTGTTACACTGCGCCGTGGCAAAAAAAACGCTTTGTGGCTTCTCTTCCTGTTCTTCTTCCCCACGACGACGCTCCACCGCAGGAAACAAGCAGCAGAGCCGCCGGCTGGGGGACTGCGGACTCGCCGGAGAGAAAACAGGGGTATAAGAGAGTCTTCGCCGTGGGTTAGGTTGGGCGGCCGCCCTACCTCGCCCTATTGGTAGATCCGCCACTGCATGTGCTCATGGCGGCAATGGGACTGCCAATGGAGCCACCACCCGTAGCGATAATGTCGATGACAGCAGCGAGAAGGTGGAACTTAAAATGATCAGGCACAATTCGGTACTCCACAAGTCTTGTGGCAGAGATGGTACCATTAACTTAGTGTTCTGAATAAGTTTGGTTCGTTCTGGACTGTCACTTCCAGAGACCCTCTGTGTTATCTTATCAATGCATCAATTTTAGAACTTTATTGGTTTGTAACAGAAAACTCAGCCATGAACATATTTACTCCCTCTGTCCATAAAGAGTGCAATCTCAAATTTTTTCAGACAGATTAGCGTTGTTGACAATTGACTTGAGTACCCATGATAATTGTCTCAATCCCACCTTTTTAGGTGGGCGGAAGGAGTCGTCTCCGGAACACCGGCGCCAGACTTTGGTTTCGCGAGAAAAAAAATCGACGGCCAAAAAACAGGTGCCAAAAAATACTACCGTCAACACAACAAACAGAGGCAACGGTTTCATTAACTCCGAACTGTTTTCTTAGGCGACACCATTTTTTTTCCAAAGCCAAAATTTTCCAGACTCAACTGCAACAATTCAGAGATGTCCCCACTCAGCTTTTCACCGGCTGCTTTCTTCAATTGTGGCCCGGCGGCTATTGACTTCATTCTTCTGCCTACTTTCCACAACATCAACCAAATTACTCATGACCTTAGATCTAAACCTGCCACTAGAGGAGGGAGATCGAGAGGATTTACCTGACCTGAATGGAGATGTAGACGAAGCACCCTATCTAGGAGGTGATGGTGTCCAACAAGATCACGTCCAAGGAGGAGGCAATCCAGTCTATGGTGGCGAAGGAGACATCCATGAAGGAGGCAATCCGGCCGATGGTGTCCAAGAAGACGTCGTTGAAGGAGGCAATCAAGAAATCCAAGACCAGCCGGTTGAAGATGTAGGAAGGTTGCTCATACTTTTGATCTCAACGGTCAACCTGAAATTATCGAGGCATTCAAGGAAGGTAAAATTACATTGAAATTCTTGTCTCAATCTTTAATCTCATCAAAATTTACATGATACAAATGCATTTCAAATCTGGTATTCTAGAACTCGAAAAACAATTCATTATTCTGACCTTTCATGTGTTCATAAATTTTTTGGTAGGGATGCTAAATCATGAAGAAGAGGAAGAAGCCTACTTCAATGTTGATCCTTTTGATATGACCGAGGCACCTGTAGACATAAATGAATTTGAGAAAGGTAAAATTACATTGAAACTCTATCTGCATTTCTTGCATTTCCTCCAAACAGTAGTAGAATATTGTGTGTGTGTAGTCATTTCACCTACTAGCATTTTGGTTGTGGAAATACAATCAAGTTAGTCATAGTATTTTCATCTTATCAAAAAGGGACATGCCTGTTATTTTTCACTGATTGATGTATCATGTGGTAGTGCAGCAAGAGGGTAACGACCAAGCTGGAGCCAACTTTAATGTTCATCCATTTGATCTGAACGAATTACATGTAGACATAAATCAAATTAATGAAGGTAAATGACATGAAACTCATTCCACATTTACTCTTATTGCATTCTTTTGTGGGATTTTTTCAAATCTCAAGATTGCACTCTTTATGGGACGAAGGGAGAATATTATAAAGATCAAGGTTTTTCATGTATTGCATGGATAATCCTCATCCTCTCTATATTATCTTTTTGCAAGCATATTTTCTTACAATTTTGGTTTTACATTATTTTTGTTGATTAACGCGATTAGACTTGTTTTAATCCACTTAAAACTATGCTAAGAGCATCAAGTTATTGATCTAAAAACTTCGGCTGATTAGCCATTAATACTTTTTTTCTTAATCTCAAAGTTAGGCTTTAGTATATTCTCACTGAGACACACAATCTACTTGTTTGTTTAACATCTCGAGTTGTAGAATTTGATTGATGTGGTTTTTATTTGCTTAGCTTCATAATTTCATAAGCAATGTTCTGATTAAGTTTCACAATTTAGTGTTTCAACATTTTAGGATGAGAAAGTTTACGCAACAATTTGTGTTATAATTCGATGGCTTCGATCCTACAATATATGGATGGAAGTGATTTAACTCCGACTGTGTAAATGATGCAAGAAGTATGAAAATTACAACGACATATATATCTTGAGTTTTAGTTATTATGTGTACATAACTAAATATGTGTTGTTTGGTTGAGTCTCGTATTGGAGTTGCTCTTGAAGCACTGACGTGTCGGCCCAATCCCACACGTCAGTGACCCAAATGTCGACAACATTACTGCGAAGTACATTCTTTTCCACCAATGTTATATTATTAGTTAGTTTCTAACATTAAAACAAGCAGTAAATAGATTTATCGGATTATAGAGTAAACAGATTTATTCGATTAAGATTGAATATTACCTCTAGACATCAAACAGAAACATAACATACAAAAGATAAATGAAATATGATATACTCCTAGATTGATAACCTCGAGAACCACCTATGAACTTGATACATATATACACCATGACACACACACACTGGTTGCCACCTCTCTAAATGATGACACTTAAATTTTCTCTATTTTTTTTGCGAAAGACACCGGTGAAAGGACCTTGATGTCGCCTAGAGGGGGGGTTGAATAGGCGAGATGACCGAATTAAACTTTTCTTCTCCGAAAACTTGATCTGCCAGGCTCCACCGGTCAGATCGGTGAGGCTGACCGGTCAGACCGGTCCTGGCTCTGCTTCACAAGAGGGCACCAGTCAGACCGTTGCCTAGCACCGGTCAGACCGGTGTAGCACAGAGCACCTACAAAAACAACTTCAAACTCTTCTTGACTTCTAGCACGAACCAAACTTGGTGAGTGGCCTTGGTAGATGATCACAAGCATGATAAAGACCCTTGCACACACAAATAGCACACCCAAGTAGATCGAAGCGGAAGCAAATCAAATATGCTAGAAAAAAACTCAGTGAGGCAAACCACAATGAGACACAAAGATTTGTTTCCTGAAGTTCACCTCCCACTTAGGAAAGGCTACGTCTTCGTTGAGGAGCTTGTAAGGGATTCGAGTTCTCAACTAACTCTTTCCCACAACAAGTCGGGTCCCTTTCAACCACTTTCCCTGATTCCACTAAGGTGATCTTTTCCACAAAGAGGCAAGATCACAGACCTCGCAAACTTGCTGATGCTCACCACAACTTGGGAGCTAGTCGGCGACACCTAGCCGTATAGGAGGCAAGTCTTCGAGAGTAACAAATGCTTCAATGCTTTTAGACGCGAAACCAAAGTGCTCAAGCTATGGGAATGCTCTTGTTAGCTCACAAAGGCTCTCTCGAGCTCACTCTCTCAACCCAACTTAAAGTATATGGCTTGAATCCACAAATCTCACAAAGAGAGGTTGGGGAGAGCCACTAAGGCTTTAGGCTTGCAAAGAATAGCTTAGAAGCTCAGCAAGTTCACTAAGAACAACAGCCCTTCACTGAAGAGAGCGTGGAGTACTTATACCCCTCAAAGGAGAAAACTAGTAGTTAGCTGTTCGGCAGCACCGATTAGACCGATACCCCACACCGATCAGACCGGTGTTTGAAAAACTAGCCGTTGGGTCGGCTGCACCGGTCAGACCGGTGCCCCTGACCGGTCAGACTCGAGACACAACCCCAAAACCCTTTCTTTCACTCCAACACTTCACCAAAGAGATGAAGTGGCTCATGTTAGGTTAGGAGGGGTTGTTAGCACACTCTAAGCCTCTCAAGGCTATTTCTCACAAAGGTTTTCTAAGAGCACTTGACTTGGTCATAAAGCTAATGTTGCATCCCTCTTGATAGTACGGCATATCTATACTTAAGAATAAATAAAAACATCATGTCAACCTCTTGAGCTTGAATGTCTTCAATCTTGCCATACTTGAACAATTTCCACTTGAGGGCTTTCAACTTAGCCAATGTCTTGAGCACATCCATACTTGAGTTAGTGACTTAGGATTTTTCCATTTAGCATAAGAATGCACACTTGAATCCTTAATTCACTCCATATTGCCAAACATAACAAGTAGATGAGTTGCATTGCTTCTCTCGGTTAAGGCTTGGATATGATACTTCAAGACCCCGCGGATACTAGTTACTTCACCTTAGCAAAACACTAATGGTAGCCACGCTAGACCATAAGATTGCTTAGTACCTCGCTCTAGTTATCTCGGTTGATCTATTCATCACTTACCCAATCCACGTTGAGTTCGGCTTTGCTTCATCAAGAATTAATCTTCATTTGAAATACCGCTTCAAATGTTTGTTCTTGATTGACAATGAATATGCAAGCTTCCAATTGAGGATCATCAAATATATATTCATCCCTTGTATCCTTTTGCAATCACCACATGAAGTCTTGCATTAATTATTTTGAAATACCATTTCTCATAAAATAATCCCTTTCATTTGTGTTCATGCTATCATGTGTACTGGAGACCTTGTAAATCAAACTTGAAACAAACTCCAATATCTTCTTTCAATCTAGCTTGTTGATGACGGTTCAATAACGTGCCAAGGTTCACCGCAAGCTTACGGATCATGTAGTACCTTTTTCCCTCGAGTATCACCCAAGGTATCGAATCCGTGGAACATGTGCAACGCAAGACTCAATCTAATAACCGAGAAACACTTGCATCTTGAAGAAGTTTCGAATGCATCTAATCTACTAAGATCATAAGAGGTAGCAAGAGAAAGCATAGAGATAACCGATCTAGAGGGCCTAGATCGCGCTTATGTTGTAGTTCCGAGCAAGATAGAAGAAAGCAAAACGAATCTCATTAAAAGCGTCTTTAAACCTTGACCTCTGGTCAAACCCTCTAAGTCGCCCCGCCGTAATCGGTGTCAACATCCTGTCATGATATTCCCCTTTCTTCGCGGTCAAATCTTAGAGCACGCTCACAAGGAGCGCGTTGAACTACTTGGAAGATTGGGTATGCACCTCTAGCCACCGCGGCTACAAGAACATCCCATGCAATCTATCTCGAGAATAGATTGAGGAAGAAAACACCCAAGCAAGAACAAGAATCATAAACGAAGGTACTCGATCGCTAGAAATCAGATCCATTAAGACTTCATCATAAGTGTATACATGAATAAGATCACAACCGGGATCCTACCTTGATCTTGATTCAAGCTTCCGGAACTCCGACGTGGTCTTCCTTGCAAGGTTCCCACGCCGGCTAGGTAAACCCTAGACAACTGGCATGACCCTCCTCTCCGAGATGGTGTCCCTCTAGCTTCTCTGCTCCTCGGCGGTGAATGGCGAATGGCTTGATGAACGGTACTTCGCACGGGAACTATAAATAGCCCGAAGGGGTGCTAGGTCAAAGGGGGCGGCGAACCGACCCGGGAATGGGCCAGGCCAGCCGGCCTGGGCCGACCGGCCTAGGGTCTCCTCAGGCTGGTTCGCTCCCGGTTTTCTTCCCGAAGCTTCTCGTGTCTTCCTGAGTTTTTGCTGAGCTGCATGTGGGTCCTTGACATCATTTTCCTCGCAGTTTAGATAAGGGTGCTTGGCGCATGAACTTCCGCATCTTCCGTCTAGGTCCTCGATATTTCTCGGCTTCACGCTTTAGTCCTTGGCTCATTTGGAGTCATGTTCATCTTGTGTCTTGGCTTGTACTGGGCTTCATGATCTTCTTGTAAAACCTTTGATGAACTTTACCTGAAAGTCCTCATTTAGGCTCTTGATTCCTGTGTAAACAATAAACTCCAAAAACCATGCGCGAGTGCGAACTTAACATATAATGGGGGTTAGGATCGTTAGTGTGAATATCAAATTAATACCAACATTGAAGGTAAACTCATGGCTAGGTTGACGAAAATCGACCGCCAACACTTGTCATTTATCAATATTTGTGTAAGAGATCAATACTTGTTTGCTTTCATCCATGTGAGCCATACAACATTCATCAAATAGAGTGAAACACAATTACATCATGAATATTACATTTAAAACATGCTCACATTCTTAAACAAACAAGTTAGTCTATTAATCCCTTTGTCATTCAATTCACCAAAATCCACTTAGGGGCCTAGATGCACTTTCAACCGGCCACACTAGTTGTCACCTTGCTAAATGATGACACTTAGGTTTTCCCCCTATTTTTGATGAAATACACTGGTTAATAGGAAGGGGGAGCCATGACTGTTCTCCAGACTCCAGCCTACACCTCCTAGTGTGTGGCCTAATTTATTGAGAAAAAAAAATCTTATTTGACACTAGAAGATTCCTAATTCCTTTCTTGGTATTGAAAAATATCAAATTCCTTACATGACACTGAGTTTAACTTTCATTCCTTATTTGATATTTTTGTCCATATTATTATTTATAAGTTGGACAAAATGACCAGTAAATCAGCTCCAAAATTCATAATTTTTTTATTTTCATTTAACAAATGAAGTTGAATCCATGTTGCTTAAAACCACATATGTACCTATGCAATTTTCAAATTAAAATTCATCATATTCTACTACTTTGAAGCATATTTGAATTTTTATGGCACGCAATACTTTTCAAAAATTATGGAAAAACAACTAATATTTAGTAGATGAGATATAGTCACTTATAAAATTATTTTCGTCATAAATTATAAAGAAAATTATGAGGTTCTTATAATATTTTCCAAACTTCATGCTCTTCATAATTATCTATGTAACTTATGCTAGAAAATATTTTATAAGTTATTGCATCTGATGTGAGAGATACTAGTTTTTTTATAAAATTGTTTAAAATATTTAGGTTCCTTTAAAATTCAGATAATTTGTAAAAGTATCCTAATTTTGTGGATTTTAATTTTAAAATCATACACATTTATTTTTTTGAAATATGTGGTTCATCTTCATTTATTTTATCACTTTGATAAATTTTGGAGGTAGTTCGGTGATCATTTTGTTCAACTTAACTAACACAAGTGATAAAATATCAAATAAGAAATGAAAGTCAGAAATTGGTGTTATATGAGGGAAAATAAATTTTTCAGGATGGAATTGCTGTCATAAGGAATTTCTTCTAGTTTTTTACCAGTCGAGCTAGTCGGTCATGGGTTCTTCAAGAGAGTGTGCAAGGGGCCATCAGTCAGAGGTATTGGTACAAGCTTGTGGTAGATATTCGAAGACTTGTAAGGGAAAAGCTAGATTAGATCAAATGGCCTCCCAATTCAGTTGTAGTATGCCCAAGGTTGATGTGTCTTTAAAAGATTGGAGGTTTAATCAAGTAGCCTACCTAGAGCTAGTTAAATGATTGTAATGCATGAATTGCCATTTAGCCTAGTTGAATATTCAAAAGTGGAGAAGACATTTTGGAAGTTATTTGTTGAATATTTCATAGAAATTAGGGAGTCATTTATTGAGAAGGCACATATGGTTGAATAGCTTAGTATTGATGAGAACAACCCATGGGCAGATTGGGGGCAGCATCAAAGTGCACAACAAATAAGTACAAGAAATGATTTAGACAAGGAAACAATGCTAGTAGGAGTTGATCTTGATATCTTGCAATATTGGAAGATGCATTCAAGCACTTATCCAACATGTGCACAAATGACATGTGATATTCTAGCAGTGTCTGCATCAACAATGATCTTAGAATAAATCTATCCTTCCTTCTGCAATGATAATTGTGAGTGACTAGAGAAGTAGGCTGAAAAGCGAAACAATTGAAGCCCTTATTTGCCTTCAAGACTGATTGAGATTAGAAGATAGTACAAGTGACCTATAAACATAGCAGGAGATGTGCTTGGTTGTATCTAATGTATATCGTTGTAAGTATTAGTAACTAAGATTCTTGCAGTTCTATTCTTTGCAGTTTTGTTCTTCTTTGCATTAACATTCTACATAATGCAACTTGTGTACTTAGAATAATTTCTATGATGCTAATGTCCACACTTGAGCTTTCTATGCTAATTTCTGAAAGTTTTATTGTTTTGTAACTATGCTCTCTACTGCATGTTATATGGACTAATTTTGAGTTTAATATTGAAGTTTTATCATTTCTTTTGCTAGGTGTTTGAGACTAATTTTAGATTTTATTTGAAACTGCATCTAGGTGTTTGATGTGGGAGAGGGGGTCTAAATGGCTGCAAGGCTTAGCTTTTTTCTTGCAGTTCTGGAATTCTTGTTCAGCCTCTTGTCTTTCATGTAAATGCTTCTAGATTAGGGATTAGTTATTCTATGGTTAGTGAGAAACACAAAGTTGTTTTGTGGTGATTAGTTCATGTTTGGCATCATGTGTTGTTGTCGTTAGTAGCAAGTTTAAAAGAGCTTTGTCAGATTTGAGTGCTTGAATCTGTCGCATTATGCTCCATACTTGTAGCTGCACATGTGTGTTCAACCTGTTTGTGTGCTACCTATTCCATCATTCATTAATTGGATCTAGTGTGAATATAGCAAAAGCTTATTAGAACCTGAAGAAACATGTAGCTTGCATCTTTTTCTGTATGATGCAGTTTGCATCTCTGGACGGTGCTTCTTAATGTAACTTACTGCCTGAAGTTTCAGGCTTTTCAAACTTGTCTGTATTATTTTGTCAGTGTTTTGTACCGCCGACTAGTAAATTTTATGCATGTCAGGTGTGGATGGCTACACCAGAGGCTGACACAAGGATGCATACTGGTTCAGGCGAATGCCCTACATCCAGTTCGAGCTGCTCGTGTTACTCGCGTCGGTTGTAGTAGGGGTTACAAGCAGGGCGACAGAGGGAGAATTCCCAAGCCTCTGGTGTGTGCGATGTACGTGGGTGAATGTTCATGAGAGTGATCCCTTGTAAAGGGGCATGCCTCCTCCTTTTATAGTCCAAGGAGGAGCAGGGGTACAATGGGAAGGGAAGGAAGAAAGAGTGTGAGCCTTGACCCATAATTACGCTTCCCGACCCTTGATGGTCGGGGGTCTGTTCATCACTTCGCTACAGCCCTGGCGCAAATGTCGAGGGCATGGACTTCCGCATCAGAGGGTCCCATCCGGGCCATGATCCTTACGCAGATCCTACCGGGGATCTTGGCTGCAGGGTGGCGTTGTTCTGGCTTTTAATGCCTGCAGCCATAGCTACGGCGTAGAACTCCAGCACGTGAGGGGGTGTCCTTTTCCTGCTCCACCTAGTGAACCGGCGAGGAACCTCGAGGGGGCCCGTTGGTGCGGACTTTCAACCCTTCTGTGGTAGGGGTCGGTCGTGTCATGGAACCCTACACCATAGCCTACAGCGTAGAGGTGTGGCAGCGAGCCGCCTGCCCGCACTGTTTTGTGTAAGAACTCGAGGCACATCATGTGAGGACCCCGTTATCGAGGGCTCATGTTGCCTTGGGGCGCACAAGTAGGAGATTCTTTGATTCTTTTTTGACACCCAGACCCCCCGGGGTCGGGGGTCGGGCGAGGTGGAGAATTTGCTTCCCTTTCCTGATCCCTGGAGGTCAGGGTCAGGCAAGGCAAAAGTTGTGTGACCCTCGAGTCCTTTGGTCGGAAAGTGGCTTACGACCATTGGAGAGGCTGATCCCTTCTTGCCTTGGTGTCAGTACGTACCCGGGTCATCTTTTCTACCCTTGCTGGGTATCCCAAGTGTAGATACCTGACATATTTACTTGCAGATCTTTGTATGCTCCTTCTCTATCAAAAGCATAATAGAATTTATCTTTGTATGTACACTGATGTTGTGATGGGAGTTCCAGGCAATTCGGGAATAATGTCTGGCAACACCTTTTGGCAAGAGGATATTCATCAGATTTTTATTATCATCCAGGAATAATACAATTATTTTTGTTGATAGATCATAAGTTATGTTCAAGAGACACCTTATGCTTTTCTCAGTTTGCAAGAATACAGATGTTATATTGATAAGTTGCACACGCACTCATCTCAGCAGTGTTGATAATGAAGGCAAGGTCGCCTATGGAGGAAGGCGGCGACTTCCGCGGCGATTAGTACAGAGTAGCACTCTTGTGGGTTTATGTGGGATGTCGCTAAATCCCGCATAATGCTTGTGACTTTATGTGAACTATCATTGAAACCTGCTTAGGGCACCCACAATGGATGTCTCCAAGCTGTCAAGTAGGAAAGAGAATAGATAAGAGAGAAGAAAATATCACCAGCTCTGGCTAGAGTCGCTAGGAACACGCTCACATGTGAGCGGGCCCCACAACATACGAGCCCTCCTTCCTCGCAGCGGATAAGCGCAGAGGCACATACAACGAGCTCGCCACGCGGTCTGGTTGGAGAGCGTGGAGGTGTAGCCGACCATGAGGAATGCGACTCGGGTGGCCTTCGGAGAGGGCGAATCTTGACTTCTGTGGAGCGGCACCGTCATTCGGGCCGCCAGCATGGGGGAAGACGGGTGGGCGCCGACGCAGCCAGGGGCATGGTGCTACGCGGTCATAAGCTGGGAACGGGCGAGCTCAAGCATGCATGGGGCGAGCTTGGGTGCAACGCTAGAGCACGCATGCGGGGGAGACGAGCTGGGGGTGGGGAATAGATGAGCTCAAGCGTGGGGCGAGCTTGGGCACAACTGTAAGTGCAATCAAGCCCTAAGTGGGTTTTGGTGATGTTGACCACCCAATTAAAGGACTGATGAGTTTTTAAGTGTATGTCACAGGTTTATAATTGATGTAAGGTGCAAAGGAAAGAAAGGAGACCCTTATTTCTTTTTTGAACTTGAGTATAGGACAAGCCGTACTATCAAGAGGGATACTAATAGTGGATTTGGGTGGAACCAAGTGCATAAAGATCATCACAAACCAAAAATCATCCCAACCACAGAAGTCCTATCAGTTGTTGCTTTGCTTCTCCATTCACAGATTCCGGAACCTCGGAGTTTTGATAAGTTCCGGACCGCTTCCTGTTAACATGCTAAAGACTTCCAGATCTCGGAAGTTCTAAGAAAATCCTGGAGGTTCCGAGATTTCAAAAATAGTTGTTATAGATCTGGATCTGGGGGTATTTATACCCCCTTTGTCCCCAATGGTCGGCTCTCTTCTTCCCTGTGCTCAAACAGTAGCATTTGCTCCTCACTCACTCAAGCATTGACTCTCACCTACTTGAATCCAAAATCCAACCCTAGCATTCAAGTTTGTAGTGATTCCTAGTGAGAAAGAGTAAATCTGATCCCTCTTTTATGTTCTTGTGCACTTGGTGAAACCCTAGCTTACTTGGTGGATGTATTACTCTTAGAGCCTTGCTTATAGATGGCTAGAGGTTACTTAGGAGCTTCCAAGCTTTGTGTGGCAGCCCAAAGTTGTTTGTATTACCCCTTTGTGACTAGTGTAACACTCCACCCATTACTTTGGTAATAGGTGTGAGAGAGGAGAGGATTGAAAGAGATCCCAAAGCTTTTGTGGCTTACCTCAACAACGTGGACATAGTCCAGCCTTTGTGGGGAGCCGAACCACGAGATAAATCGGTGTCTCTTGTACTTTACATCCATATATATATTGCTTGCTTGTCCTAGGTTGTCTTTCTCTAGATCTTTTAGGGTTTGCTCTAGATCTAGTTGTTACTTGTGCTCTAAGGTTGTTTGGGTGTTTGTGCTTCATATTCATAATTAGATTCACCTTCTCTTGCTCCTGCTTTGGTTTTTATCTAATCATCTTGTGCGGGGTTGAATTTCGGGAAGCTCCAGGAAAATTCTCTTTTCAGTGAATTTTCCCGGAGGTTCCGAGAAGTTCCCGGAGGTTCTGGTGTTTTGGCAATAAAAATTTAAATTTGTTTTGTAGAACTATTCACCCCCCTCTAGGCACTTGCATTGATCCTTGCAATAGCGCTGGAGCGCGTATCCGGGGGAGACGAATTGGGGGCGGAGCAAACAGCGATGAGGAGGAGTTCACATCTACCGACACTTGGTGCAAGGATCGGCATATCGCAACTGTCGTCGACCGCGAGGGGAGGAGTCCATGGCTAGAAGTATGGGTAGCCAGAGGATCCGCTGGTGGTGTGGTACTTGGCTCGGCCTAGGTGGTGCCGGCCATGGCGAAGGCAAAGCAAGATCTGATAGTGCGATCGACGCGCATGCCGGCGAGCGCGAGGCCATCAGAGCACGACTGTTGCCATGGGCGGCCTCCGTCTAGGGGCGAAGCAGCCTACAAGCTCAGGGCGTGCGACCTCAGCCTGCATGCTCGCAGGCGAGCAGAAGATCGACGAGCAGAGCTGCGGACTGGAGAGATGGGGAAAAAGATTGGTAGATGGGGAAAAATGCATACACGAGGGGCGCACGCGCACCTCGTGCGCCCCCGCACGTATCGACCTTCGTTTTCCATCGAACAACCAGACCCCCGCACGCTTCTAGACCTCGGTTACGATCGCCTCTAGAGAATTCCAAATGGGCCAGGCACGATGAGCGGCACGAGGCACGGTCCTAGCCTGGCACTAGGCACGATCGATAGTGCTTAGTGCCGGCCCGAGTCATGACTCGATTTTGGCCGGCCCGATAGGCGACCTGATAACAAATTTTCCATCTCCAACTCCAACTCCAATTCCAACCGCCCCTTTCTCCCAGCTCCCACCGATTCCATCACCCCTCTCCCTCCCAACTCCCAATCCCGCTGCCCCTCCCTTCTCCCGGCGAAGGCGAACGCGCCCATGGGGGTGCACGACACACTACGAGGAGATCCTGGTGGCACCCTAGCGGCACGACGTGGGCGGGGAGCTGCGCCGGGAGCCGGCGCGCACGGAGCAAAGCTCCCGTCTCTCGATCTCGCCATCGCGCCCATCCCTTCTCCTCCCGGCTCCCGATCCTGCTGCCGCCCTGGAGCACCTCGGCGAGTCCCGGCCGTCGCCCCATCGGGACCTCCCTCCCTCTCTCCAGGCCGCCGCCCCGCCGGGACCTATGCATCAGCCGGCTCCGCTTGCATCTTCCTCCTTCTCTCAGGACCGCCACCGCCACCACCATCGCGGGTGAGGTGTGTCTGCGCCGGCCAATCCCTAGCCGTCACCGCGGATTAGGCATGGCAGGGTTGGGGACCGGCCAGCCGAGCCCGATGGGCCGGTCGGGCCGTCGTGCCGACCCGGCATGAAAAGCAGGCCTTAGGGCCATGCCTGGGCTGCAAGTTCGGCACTATAGACGGCCCGGCCCGGCCTGACCCGAAGAGGCCATCGGGCCGGATAGTCTCGGGCCGGGCCAAATCGGGCTAGTGCCGGGCGGCCCATTTGGAAATCTATACTCGCCTCCCATCGCAATTCCTGGCCCGCACGTGCTCGGCTTCTGTCACGGCTTGACTTCCGTTCTGTCGCCCGCGTTTGAACAGCTCGGCTTCGGTCTCCATGCTCACAACGCCTGCATGATCGATCAGCTCGGCTTCTGTTCTCTCGGCTCCGCTTCTGCAGTTTTCTGGGCGAAATCAGTTAACACTCAAAAATAGTGATAAAGTTCCAACTTTGAGCATCGATTAAAATTAATGACCAACATTTACTCTTCCAACCAATCGAATCATGCAGGCGTTGTGAGCATGGAGACCGAAGCCGAGCTGTTCGAATGCGGGCGATGGAACGGAAGTCAAGCCTAGCGACAGAAAACCGAGCGCGTGCGGGCCAGGAATTGCGATGGGAGGCGAGCGGAGCCGAGGCCAGGAAGCGCGCGGGGGTCTGGTCGTCCGATAGGAAAGGGAGGCCCAGGCGTGCGGGGGCGCACGGAGCGGCGCGTGCGCCCCTCGCGTATGTAATTTTTTTCCCCGGTAGATGGGGATAAAGAAAAGCGATGGATTAAAAAAATTCTGACATGTGGGACCCACTACATTTAGGCCTGGTCTACTGATGTGATTAGTTTTGTAATTACTCTATGTGTAGTACTACTAATACGTCTCAAAATGGAGTGCAAAAATTTCTCCAAACGAACTAAATGTTATAGCTATTGTTGGATGACTGATCCACAAGTATTATCTATAACTGATGTGAACACGATAGTGAGAGTTGGCTATCTATAACGATTGTGAGTGCCCTTAGGGTTTGCTTAGTTCGTGAAAATTTTGGGAGAGTTTTTTAAAGTCTATTAGGGATAATAAAGGTAGACTGATTACAAAACTAATTATATGGATGGATGCAAAATCGCGAGACGAGCCCATTAAGCTTAATTAGTTTGTCATTAGAGATTGCTTACTATAGCACGACATTGTCTAATCATAGCATAATCAAGCTAGTTGGATTCTTCTCGAAAATTAAAGTACAGATTATGAAATAAATTTACTATTAATTCATATTGAATACTCTTAATAAATGTTCAAAAATTGATGTAAGGAGGTATTTCGATAAAATTTTGAGAAAACACTCTTAATCCATGCGGGTTACGTGGACGTGAGGCGGGCCACCCGCAGCTGCCCCAACAGCCCGACAGAAAAAGAGCCCAATCTTGTGACTCCTCAACCCTTCTGTAATGCGTATTTGTTAGGCTTTCGTGATGCATCCATGTTCATTGTACGTAGTAACGATTTGTTCTATTTTGATGATGATTTGAAGTGGACGGTCGAATCGACGATGAGCCTCTCACGTCGGTTTCTGAGCCTGATCGTCGGCGACTGCCGCAACCTTGGAGCCAAATCGCTGCACTGCCTCGACCTGACGCTGACGCGCCACAAGCTGTTCGACACAACATCACCAGCACCCAACGGAACGCAACAAAAACGGACGATCTCGCTTCCCAAACCACGCTTCACCATGGGAGCTACTACTCCTCCCCATCCAAGTCATGGGACTGCGACCTCATCCCGCCGCCGCCGCCGTACACCCGTGATGCCGGGCACGGCCGCCACCTAGATATCACCTCCTACGCCGTGGTCAGTGGCGGCTCTCGGATCTGCGTGTCCGTCGCCGGCGTCGGCACCTACTGCATGAACACCGCGACCTACGAGTGGAGTGAGGTGGGCGAGTGGACGCTGCCGTTCCACGGCAAGGTCGAGTACGTGCCCGAGTTTACTGGTGCAGAGGTTGCCGGTTGTTGGAATTTTTTTATTTTTACATTTTTCTTTCCTCTTTTTTGCAAAAATATATGGTCCGTAAAAAAATTTGCAAAACTATACATCTAGCGCCGTGGGGGACGGCGGCAGGGACCTACCGCCGAGCCCCGCAGCGGTAGTAACACGCGCGGTACTGTAGCTCCTCCTACCGCCGTGAGCCACGGCTTACTACCGCCGTGAGCCACGGCGGTAGGGGTCCAGTCTGTTTTCAAAATTTTGTAATTTTTTTGTTTGAACTCGGATAGAGGTAAACTTTATATGAAAATTGTAGCTTTCGACGAGATCTACAACTTTGTAGTTAAAAGTTTTTCCATTTGAAGTCATCTTCATAGTCAAATAATCGATAAACTATCCAGATCTCAGTTTGCAGTCTTCAGATCTGAATAGTGTATCGATTATTTGAGTATGAAGATGACTTCAAATGGAAAAAACTTTGAACTACAAAATTGTAGATCTCGTCGAAAACTACAATTTTCATATAAAGTTTACCTCCATCCGAGTTCATGCAAAAAAGTTAGAATTTTTTGAACATAAACTGAAAACTGAGATCTCGATATGAAAACTGAGATCTGGATAGTATATCGATTATTTGACTATGAAGATGACTTCAAATGGAAAAACTTTGAACTACAAAGTTGTAGATCTCGTCGAAAGCTACAATTTTCATATAAAGTTTACCTCCATCCGAGTTCAAACAAAAAAATTACAAATTTTTGAAAACAGACTGGACCCCTACCGCCGTGACCCACGGCGGCAGGAGGCGCTACAGTACCATGCGCGTTTCACGGCGGCAGATGTATAGTTTTGCAAATTTTTTTGCGGACCATATATTTTTTCAAAATTGAGGGGGAAAAAATGTAAAAATAAAAAAATTTCCGGTTGTTGGGTGGGCTGTGCGCGTCCAACCAGCCCATTAGGCCGCAGCCCAATATGCTCAGGTTGGCCCAGCAGCGCAACGCCATGGGCCCGTGTAGGCTGGCTGTCGTCTTGGTTCCGGATCGGACGCCGCCTATCCGTTCTTCTTCCTTACCGGCCTGTTTGGGACTACTCTACTCTAGTTTTTTCAACTCTGCTCCACCAACTCCACCATAGAGCAGTTCTGAAGTGGAGTTTATAGAGCAACGGTTCTGTTTGGCATGTAGTCTGGCTCCAGCTCCGAGAACACAAGGCTTCCCTGAGAAAAGTCCAATATACCCCTAAATTATGGGCCCACATGTCACTCTCCTATCTTTTCCCCTTCTCTCATCTTCCCCTTGTCCTCTGCTCACTGCCATGGGGCTGCGCCGCTGCGGGAGGGAGCGGCAGGCGGGATGGAGTCGTGGGGGATGCCTGCGTCGCGTCGGAGGCCAGTCCGGCTGGATGCCTGCGTCGTATCGCGCCGGAGGGCAGGGAGCCGCGGGCGGGATGGAGTCGCCAGACATGCCTGCGCCGCGTCGGAGGCCAGGGTCCGGCCGCGTATATACCCGCGTCGCGCCGCGCCGGAGGCCAGGGAGCGGCCTTTCTCCTCATCCGCACCACACCGAAGGCCAGGGAGCGGCCGACAGGATGGAGCAGTCGCGGATGCCCTCGTCCGCCCTTCACTGTAGCGGTGGCTTGACCGGGTCAAGTGAGGAAGAGCCAACGGCGCCGCACGGCCTGGGAAGGAGAGGGACGTGGCGCGAGCTCGTCCCTGTCAGAGGGAGGAAAGAGGGAGGGGCGCGACTGGCCGTGCGAGCACGTCCCGTCAGAGGGAGAGGGGGCGGGTCCGACGCGGAGTGAAGGAGGGCGCGGCTGGTGGCGACACGCGGGGGAGACGCCGCGAGCTCATCCCTGTCGGTGCGGAGGGAGGACGGGAGGAAGAAGGGTTCGCAGAGCAGAGACAAAAATAGAATCGAACCGTTATCTGTGTAACGAGTGGCAATGGTGGGTAAATAACTCAAAACTCTACGAGGAGGTTCAAAACTTGGATTACGGGAGCACCCCTTGAGATACTCGAGGAAAAACATGGAGTTGGACTTGAACTCTACCTTTTTTAGGGAGCGGAGTTTTAGGAGTTGGAGGTGTTTGGGTATACAAAGTTGGAGCAGAGCTGTGAAACCTAGAGTAGAGCAGTCCCAAACAGGCCCTAAGTCTTCTCCGATCCGACTAAGAGTAGTTGTTCCCCCGCCGCCGGCTAAATATATTGGGATCTAGCAGAGAGGAGGGAGGAAGCAGCGAATCAAATCTTCAATCAATTGTTGGTTTGGTGGTGATGGCGGCGGTGGTTCTCCTTAGATCTTTGGCGAGAAAGATGGGGCGCGCACCACCAGCGCACCATAATCCTCTTCTCGCGCGCGGGCTCCATGGCTCAGGTCCTAGTGCTTCTTCTGTGACGCGGCCGCCAACCGGATACGAGGTACTGCCTTCAATCAAGGGGCGAGGAAGAGTGGATGTGGATCAATTCGCCGCCGCAGCAGGGCTTGGATCCTTGGCGACAAAGTTGGCACGCGCGCCGCCGCATTCGCTTCACGAGCGTGGACTTCATAGCCTCAAGTCGCCCAATTCCACGCCGCCTACCAGCAAGATTAGAATTTAGAGGAGCCGGTGTTGCTTGCGTTCTGCTCTTCGGTTCCCTGGTTTACATGCACGGCTGGCTTTGGCCCCAAAAGTTCGAAGCCAAATTGGAGGCTCGGACCAGGTCGATATCGAATAGTGCCATCATCACTGAAGCCCTTGAGATTCTTCGAGCCGAGGATGTGCCTACAAAGAATATTGGGTCAATGCCTGAGTTAGACTTAGAAGCCGCCGGATCAGAGAGTCAAGAGTTCGATTGTTGAGAGTAAGGGGGAGAGAAACGCCATCGACGTGTGGATATTGAGAGAGGGGATGATCAACGATTTCAATCTAATATAAAGATTGCAAGGTATGCGAGGGGGTGATGGAGCGTTGAATGTCATTCGGTAATGGGTTCAATTTCCATCCTGATGTAGATGTGGCCCAATATTTTGAAAGGTAGTGATAAAATCGATTGGTGTATAATAAGACCATCCGATCATCCAAATAGAAAAATTCAGGTGTATCAATACAAATTTCATATTCTGAGCCCTAATATCTGCATCCGAACGTGTGCTGGTGATTTTAAAAGATGAAAATGAATCAAGAGGGATAAAAAATATATACTATGCTAACATACTATTTTAAAAAAATATTATAGTTTATCATTATTATAAAGATCAAAGTTTTTCAATTACGCATTGATAATCCTATCCCATCTATCTCTCTCTCACGCAACAATTTACAATATATGGATGCAAGTGATTTAACTCGAATTGTGCAAATGATGCGAGAAGTATGAAAAATTACAACAGCTTATCTTGGGTTTCAGTTATTATGTGTACATATGTGTTGTTTGGTTGAGTTTCCTATTAGAGCTACTCTTGAAGGCCTGATGTGTCGGTCCGATCCACACGTCAGTGACCAAAATGCCAACAATAGTACTGCAGAAGTACATTCGTTTGCACCAACAATGTATTATTAGTTAGTTTCTAACATTAAAACATGGAGTAAATAGATTAATTGGATTATAGAGTAAATAGATTTATTTGATTAAGACCGAATAGTGCCTGTAGACAACATACATAAACAAAATGTAAAAGAGATAAATCAAATACAATGTACTCCTAGGTTGATAACCTCTGGAGAAACACCCATGAACTTGATACATATATATGCCACGGCACATACTGAAGTTTCCTTGGTCTGCATAGTGAAGACACACAATGGTTGTCACCTTGCTGAATGATGACACTTCGGATTTCTTTCCTTTTGTTTTGTGAAAGACATCGGCTAATAGGAAGGGGGAGTCACGACAATTCTCCAGACTCCAGCCTACAACTCCAGGTTAGTGTGCGGCTTAGTTTTTTGGATGAAATTCCTTAAAGTTATATGACATTAGAAGATGATCTAATTCCTTTCTTTGGTCCTGAAAAACATCATATCCGTTATATGACACCGAGTCTAACTTTCATTCCTTCTTTGATATTTTTATCATTATTGTTAGTTATAAGTTGGACACAATGATCATTAAATCAGCTCCAAAATTCATAAAAAAAATTTATGGTCATTTATCAATTGAGTTGAATCCATGTTGCTTAAAATTGCATATGTACCTTTTGCAGTTTTCAAATTAAAATTCATCAAATTCTACTACTTTGAAGCATGTTTTAATTTTTATGGAAAAACAACTAATATTCTGTAGATGAGATATATAGTCAATTATAAAACTATTTTCATCATAAGTTTCAAAGAAAATTATAAGGTTCTTCTAATATTTGCCAAACTTCCCGATCTTCGTAATTATATGTGTAATTTATGCTAGAAAATAATTTTATAAGTTATTGCATCTGATGAGAGAAATACTAGTTATTTTTATATATGTTTTTAGAACTGTTTTGGTGCCTTTACAATTCAGATAATTTTTAAAAATAGCCTAACTTTTTGAATTTTCATTTTAAAATCATACACATTTATTTTTTGAGTTCATCTTCACTTATTTTATCATTTGCATCAAGTTTGGAGATAGTTTGGTGATTATCTTGTCCAACTTAACTAACAAAAGTGATGAAAATGTAAAATAAGGAATGAAAGTCAAAAATTAGTGTTGAGGGATAATAAAATTTTCAGGATATAATTAGTGTCATAAGAAAGAGCTAGTCGGTCATGGGCTGGCTCCTCAAGATAGCGATCGCAGAAGACAGAGCCCAATCTCGTGAATCCTCACCATCCATCCCCGCCGCCGCCATTCTGCTCCGATCCGGCGGAGCTCGGGAGCTCCGCGCCTCCGCCCAGTACCTTCGTTCTCCACCGCGCCTCAGGTCAGCCGCCTGCGATCACAACTGCTTCGTCTTCAGTCTTCACCATCTAGCCTCTGCGATCGAAAGTCATGCCTTTTCTCCTTATTAGCTTATTTGCTAATATCTTCTGTAACGCGTATTTGTTAGGTTTTCGTGATGCATCCCTGTTCTTTCTAGTAACGATTTGTTCTAATTTTGACGATGATTTTGAAGTTGACGTCTTGACGATCGAATCGACGATGAGCCTCTCACGTCGGTTTCTGAGCCTGATCGTCGGCGACCACCGCAACCTTGGAGCCAAATCGCTGTGCTGCCTCGACTTGACGCGCTACAAGCTGTTCGCCAGAGCACTCAACGGAACGCAACAAAAACTGACGGTGCTTCCCAAACCAAGCTTCAGCATGGGATCATCGCCATCAGCTTTCGATCTCGACGACCACCGGATGCACTGCTTCCCGGCCGTGGAGAGCCGGGTGTTTTGCTTGGACCAGGCAGGGCGCGGCTTGCTCCTGGAGGCGGACACGTCCCGCATGGCCGCATGGTGATGCTGCCTCCCCTCCACAAGCCCAAGTTTGATCCCATCTCCCTCTACATCCCCTGCGCCGACATGCTGGACGACCTCGACGGCGGCGGCGGCGGCGGCGGCACCCTCTTCATCATGGACAGGGTTGTTACCAAGCCGGAGGTGGGAGAAGCTGCTGGCAGTCCGTTCGAGGCCCTGGTCTACCGAAAGCCATGCTACTACTCCTCCCTATGACCCTATCCAAGTCATGGGACTGCGACCTCATCCCGCCGCCGCCGCCGTACACCCGTGACGCCGGGCACGGCCGCCGCCTAGAGATCACCTCCTACGCCGTGGTCAGTGGCGGCTCTCGGATCTGCGTGTCCGTCGCCGGCGTCGGCACCTACTGCATGGACACCGCGACCTACGAGTGGAGTGAGGTGGGCGAGTGGACGCTGCCGTTCCATGGCAAGGTCGAGTACGTGCCCGAGTTCAAGCTCTGGTTCGGCTTCTCCGCCGAGGGCCGGCGATTGGCTGCCGCTGACCACTCTTCCATGGACTCTGGCGAGTCCCAGCAGCCACAGCTGCTGGACTCTTGGATGGACCTTGGCGAGCTGCGCCAAGAATGGGAGGAGATCCAGGATCCCCAGCTTGTCTCCCTGGGCTCCGGCAGGTTCTGCATCGCAAGGTTCTTGAAAAACTCCGGGAGGAGTCAAAAGAATGTTACAATCCTGGCTGGTGCACAGGTTGCCGCCTATAGCGCCGCCGGGAAGAATTTGTGTCTTGAATGGCGCAAGCTCGGATCGAAATTTTACAAATCTAGATGCGGAGAGGATGCCATCACGGCTGTTTTCTGAATAAAATTTTACGGCAGGTGGCTTTGACTCGCAATCCATATGCATCGCCTGAACAATTTCGCCTTGTCCAGAGTTGATTTGTCATGAATTGAAAACTCTTCCTGTGTTTGTCGGTAACAGTATTGAGATATTGCCTCCTCGATACGTTGGTCTTAGTTTAATTTTTGTGCTTCCTACAATGGTCAAATTGATATAATGATATTTGATTTACTGACTCCTTGTCCTTTGCTTCGCAAACAAAACGCTTTCCAGGTGGGGTCACACTGAAAATATAACACCAAATATACATCAAACTAACGCTTTTTTATATAGAAAAAAACGGTGGCATTAAACAACCCAATAACTCCTGAGTCGCATTAAACAGGAAGTCGATCTTTGGGGTGATTGAAATATGAGTATTGTTACTTGAGCGTTTTTTTCTTTGCATAAGTACAAATGTTTGCGTGAGCTAGATCAGACATATTGTTTTCTTATTAATACAACTATATGCATCTCTACAGCGTATTCGAGAAAAAAAAGTTGACAAATTTGCAAGTGGTGGGGGCATGAGAAATCCGTCACTCGGAAACAAGGGCAAATCGTCGATAGCTAAAATTCTAAATAATGAAAACAGTTGGGTTGGCGCATATCGTAAGATCTGCAACGGTATCTTTAAAAAGTCCATAACAACAAGAACAAATCAGTCAAATTAATGTATAACTAGCAAGTTAGCCCGCGTTAATAGCGCCGCTGGATTTGATAGAGTATAACTTTTGAAATGTTATTGTTAGCATAGTATATTTCTTTATCTTTATATATGACTCGTTATTTATCTTTTTGAAATTATTAACACGCAGTTTAGATGTAAATATTGGTGCCCCGAATTCGAAATTAGTATTGATCCACCCGAATTTTATTATTTGGGTGGTCTTGGATTGGTGGACGGAAATCCAATAGCGAATGGCAATCGACATTTCACTGCACCCTCGCATACATCGCAAGTTCTGCAGCTTTGTTTTTTTGACTGAAATCGTAAATCACCCTCTCTAGCATCTCTCGGTCCCTCCACGAATCTCTCTCTCCACCTCTTTCTTTCTTATTTTTGTCGCGTGAACTATGCTTTTTTTATTCCGTGGCTTTTGAGCCCGACTCAGATGTTGACCTTGTGTAGAGTCTCAATGCTTCACCTCCCAATGTGTGAATCCAACTCCTCTCAGCTAGTTCGTCGTACCTGGCAACGATGTCAGATGCTGGTGTAGGTGATCTTGAAGGTTCCTCTCGATCTAGGGATATGCTAGTGTAGCGGTGGCACATGTCTCTTCATTTCTCCTCTTCTCTCTCTCCACCCTGACAACACCTCTTTCTCCCCTACTTTTGTTGTGTAAACTCTGTCTTTCTGATTCTGCGACTTCTGAGTCTGACTCAAACATTATCCTTGTGTAGAGTTTCAGTGCTTCACCTCCCAACGCGTGGATTCAACTCCTGCAAGTGAGCTCGTCGTACATGGCTTCGATGCGAGTTGTTGACGTAGGCAACCTTGAAAATTCCTCTTGATCTAAGGACTAGCTCATGCAACAGTTGCACAGGTCCCTCCCCCTCCTCTCACTATCCACCTTGGCAACACCTCTTTCTCGGATTCTCTCCAACTTTTGTTGTGCGAACTATGCCTCTCTGATTTTATGGCTTGACCTTGTGTAGAATCTTGGTGCTCCACCTCCTAGCAAGTGGATCTAACTCCTCTCGGCGAGTTCGTCGTACCGGGCGGTGATGACAGTTGCTGGCATAGGCGATCTTAAAGGTTCCTCTCAATTTAGGGACATGCTCGTGTAGCGGTGGCATATGTCCCTTCATCCTCTTTCTCTCTCTCGGTTTCTCCACTACTTTTGTCGGACGAACTCTGTCATCCTGATTCCGCGACTTCTGAGTCTCAAACACTGACCTTGTGTAGAGTCTCGTTGCCCCACCTCCTACCGCGAGGATCCAACACCTCTCCGTGAGCTCGTCGTACCTCATGGTGATGCCAGTTGCTAGCTCTGATCCTCTCATGTGTTGAGCGTTGTTGGTCTGATCACAAACAACTGCTAATTGGATTTGACTATTTATCTTTTTCTATAAAAAATATGTTATGCTATATCATTTTATTCAAATTTAGATATTAACTAATCATATTATAAACGAGATGTTTATTAAAGGAAAGTTCCAAAATAGACTCGTAAAATCACAACATACCCATGACACATGCACACACTCATTGACCTGTATTGTACTTATAATTGCGTCAACTCTCCCCATTTTTAACATTAACCGAAGACAATTAGCAATTGGTTATAGAATCAATTTGCGTGCTCATTCCTATTAAGGAGTCTATAATTTTTATCACTCCAAGTGCACATCTGGACGAATGACCTTGACGTCATTATTATCACATTAATTAGCACGACTCCCAAAGGTATAGAAGGAATTAAGGACATATCAAATACTTGTAGTTGATTTGTGGTGGTCAAGCATGCATATTATTCGTAAGTGCAATATTAGCTTTCCTTATTTTTCTATAACAAATTTAGCTATTTATTAATTGCATTTGACATAGACTTTTTGATTTAGCTATTTCTCTTCTCAATCCGTATAGAAATCTGCTTCTAATTTTCTTATTTTTTAAAATTCTGAATGTGTATATATATTTATTAGTTATATTAGATATGGATTCTTTGGATTATCTAAACCGTCAGATCTTCATAAAATCAAACGATACATATCCTTCTCTCTTTTTTTGATTAACGTGAGAATTTTTAGACTCTTTCGACAAATGTGATGAGTTCTTTTAACACTGTAGTATTAAGATAATTGATGAACCAAACCGACAAGCAGATCGAAATGTTTCGACAATAAATGAAAGATAATTCTTCCCAAAAAAATAAAATTAAAGATAATAATTGAAATAATGTTTCCTTGGTTATCTTTTGTATATCTAGGTGCATAAGAGAATAAATATATTTTTAAAAAAGTAAAAGGACAAATAATTTGAGACGGAGGGAGTATGTTGTGAGCGCTTTGCGCTTTTTGGAGTTTGGGTTGTATATATATGATTTTTGATATATATATATTTTTCAATTTGGAAAATTATACTACCATTTCGAAATTTTACAAAATTATACCACCAACGCCGTGGGTCACGGCGGATAAGCTCAACCACCGTGGGCCACGGCGGCAAGAAGCCTAAACGTCGTAGCCCACGGCAGTTGGGCGTACCGCCAACGGTCCGATGAGGCTGTGGGCCAGCGGCAGCTTACCGCCGTGGGCCATGGCGGTAGGACTTGCTACCGCCGCAGGCCACGGCGGTAGGTCCTAAACGCCGTGGCCCACGGCGGCTGGCTCACCTATATAAAGGCGCGACGGCGCCGTCGTCGCCCACCCCTGCCGCCACCGCAGCCCCTCTCTCCCTCTGTCAGGTATGTTTCTTTCTTTTTTTAAATAGATTAATTACCGTAATTAGTGTAGAAAATTATATTTTAGTGTAGAAAATTAGAAATTAGTTTAGAAAATTTAGAAATTAGTTTAGAAAATTTAGATTTTAGTTTAGAAAATTTAGATTTTAATTGAGAAAATTTAGAAATTAGTTTAGAAAATGTGGATTTTAGTTTAGAAAATTTAGAAATTAGTTTAGAAAATTTGGAAATTAGTTTAGAAAACTTAGATTTTAGTTTAGATAATTTACATTTTAGTTTAGAAATTGTAGAAAATTACTTTATGTTGTTTAGAAATTCTAGAAAATTAGTTTTTCTGTTTTAGGAAATGTAGAAAATTTAGAAAAATAGTTTCCATGTTGTAGAAATTGTAGAAAATTACTTTATCTTGTTTAGAAATTCTAGAAAATTACTTTTCCTATTCTAGAAAATATAGAAAAATAGTTTCCATATTGTAGAAATTGTAGAAAATTATTTTATGTTGTTTAGAAATTCTAGAAAATTAGTTTATCTGTTTTATGAAATGTAGAAAATGTAGAAAAATAGTTTTCATGTTGTAGAAACTGTAGAAAATTACTTTACACTGTTTAGAAATTCTAGAAAATTCCTTTTTTAGAAAATGTAGAAAAATAGTTTTCATGTTCTAGAAATTGTAGAAAATCACTTTATATTGTTTAGAAATTCTAGAAAATTACTTTTTTATTGTAGAAAATGTAGAAAATTAGTTGATCAGTTCTAGAAAATATAAAAAATGTAGAGATTACTTTATATGATTTTTTTAATTATTTATTTATTTTTTGTATGCAGCTGCAGCTATGGATCAGGCTCAGGATCAGGCTCGGGCTGAGGCTCAGGCTCGGGCTGCGACGTACGTGACGCCCGAGTTGTTGGAGGCTCAGGTCGACCGCAGGCACCGCTCGTACCTGTCCGCCGTCCTCGGAGAGGACCTTGGACACGTACGTTCTCACACTACGCGGACGTTGTTGCCGATCCACGACCGTTGGGTTCCCAAGTACGTGAATTTACCTTTGTTATATGTATATTTATTTATTCTTTTGTTATTAACTAATAAATTTACCTTATTTGTTTCAGGCTACGCGCTGCAGGACTGCTGCCTGTAGCGCGGTTAGTCGAGGGGGACAGGCTGCGAGACGCGATTCCTCGTAAGGATCGCATCACGCGGTTCCAGTTTGACTTCTCCCTCCTCTGCGCGCTTCTGGACCACTGGAGGCCGGAGACCCACACGCTCCACTTCACCGTCGGCGAGCTGACGGTGACTCTTCAGGACACGTCCCTGCTGATGGGCCTACCTTGTGAGGGCGAACCGAGGGGGTTCTGTGGGCATCTCGGCGGACTGGCGTACCGAGTTCCTTGCTCGGTTCGCGAACGTTCCTCGGAACGATCGCGCCCCCGCCGCGTACCACGAGTTCACGAACGCTCACGGACCCACCTTGAGCTGGTTGCACCAGTTCAGCGTACGTACCTTCACCTTATGTTTTTCTTCGTTTTTGAATATATGAAGACAATGTTAGTAACGTTTGATTTTGTTTGTGTAGGCTGATTACCTGCCAGATGATGCAGAGGACGAGACAGTCGACAGGTTCTTCGAGGCGTACCTGTTGTGGCTGTTTGAGTTCGTCTTGTTCTGCAGTTCACAGGGAGACGCGAAGTCGAGGTACTTGCTCCCCCACGCTCGGAGGATCGCCGAGACGCCCTTGGACGCGGTGCCCCAGATCAGTTGGGGCAACGCTGTTCTTGCCTGCACGTACAGGGGCCTGTGCTCGAGGGTGCTGAGGGGTCGTTCTGACCAGGCGATCCTTCTCGGCTGTCCTCTTCTTCTTCAGCTCTGGTGCCACGAGCGATTTCTGATTGGTCAACCCTGCGTCTCCCACGACCCGTACGAGCCCCTGCCAGAGGGTCACGACCCCAGCGACCGTTTCACCATGGGATCGCTCTGGTGCATCCGGACGGTAATTTCTTAATGTTCACTTTTCATTTGTCTCTCCATGTTGTCTAGTTTGGTCAATTGACATTTTGTTTGTATGCAGACCTCGTACGCTCACGAGCAGACGAAGAGGGCGTACAAGGACTTCGTCGGACAGTTCGACTCTCTGACGGACGTGGACGTCAGGTGGACACCGTACTCAGAGGCGGCTGTCGCGGGCCGCGCACCACAGGGCCTCTCTTCCTTTTGCTTCCGAGACCAGCACTACTGGAAGACGAAGACGCCCTTGGTGTTCGACATGTACGTGGAGGAGTACGCCGTCCACAGGGTGATGAGGCAGCTCGGCTTGTACCAGGAGTCGCCTCTGCCTGTGGTGCACACTGTTCCGGTGGACGTCCATAGGTGAGTTCTCGTCAATTTCTAAATTTAATTCCGCGTTCAAAGATTTAGCCGCTGACGAATATGTTTAATTTGTGTTAGGTGGTCTCGGAGGGGAGTCCCGGGACGTGTTTCTTGAGTTACGAGGGTGCAGCCGTACATGGACGCTTGGGCTACCGCGGCGGAGAACGTCGTCACCGAGGACCGGCCGCACGACGACACGACGTGGGAGGCGTACATCCTGTGGTACACCCCGAGGGCTCGGACGCGTGTGATGTTCGTTCCACCACAGCCACCAGCGTCGGTTCCGGACGCGGCGAGGGTGATCATTCCTGCTGCCACCTACCCGGTGCGACGGGATCAGCACTACGACTCCGCGGTGAGTTTGAAAATGCAAGTATTTATTCTTACGGTACTAAACATTGTAACATTTACTAATAATATCTTATGCAATACGACGTGATTGCGAACCTCTCGCATATTCTAGTGGAGTCGAGGGCGAGGCTGCACCTCATGACCCACCAGGATATCGAGCAGACGTGGGATAGGGTGCAGGGTATCACCACGAGGTTCCTTATCACGGTCAACTACCGTGGTAACCCGACGCTACCATTGTTTCTACAGTACCCCCAGTCGTCCTCCAGCTCCGCCTCGACTGGTCGCTCGCACCAGGCACCGTCGTCGTCGTCACGGCCACCCTTCCCGGCCACTTTCTACGTGTCGCGTCCTCCGGTGCATCCTACCCCCTGGAGGATGCATCCCAGAGCAGCAGCAGCACCAGTACCACGAGGATCTACAGCAGCACCGGTACGAGCACCACCAGTAGTACAACCAGCAGTTGTTCCTTCCTCGTCCACTGGCACTGCTCTTCGCACAGGTAATGACCACAATTATATCTCTAACTATATAACAATACAAAAATCTATTAATTATGATTCATGATTTAATTATGTTATTTGTTCCAGATTTCGTCGCCACCGGCGAGCCTTCTGACTCCACCCTAGACGACCAGACGGGAGGGTTCGACGACTTCGACCTGGACGACTTCGACTTCTTGCACGGTGGGTCGACACAGGAGGAGCTCGGAGGGTCGCAGCTGGGAGGCGTGCCAGCCACGTGGACACAGGACGGAGGATGCACGCAGGCAGGAGGGACGCAGCTACGAGGCGCGGGACCCACAGGCACACAGGCAAGCGGGTTGCCAGGGTCGGCCCACAAGGTTGCAGGGTCACCGGTGGCGATGGCGACACCGGATGCCGCTGCTGATGCTAGGCGTCGGCAGATCTACCCACCTGACCCGTTGACGTACCCTCGCGACCAGACGCGGGCCGCAGCGCGAGCAGACAGGCTGCACAACAAGAAGAGACGTTGCTAGATTAGGATGACTACTTTGTATTATGTCAGTAGCACTCTTATTTGTGATGATGACTACTTTTTATTATGTCATTTTGCTTTTCGTTATTACCTCCTCGTTTTCTGTGTCATAAAGTTAAAAAAAACTTTGCGACCGTTGTGGGCAACGGCGGTAGGTTCCATCCGTCGTGGCCGACGGCGGCTGCCGCGCTTATATAAAGGGCGATGGCACCAGCCGTCCCGCCCCACCCTACCGCTGCCTCCCTCTCCCCACGGGCTGCTACTCCCTCTTAGGTAAGTTTCCTCTCTTTATTTATTTTATGTAATTAGTTCAATTAGTTTCAAATAGTGTAATTAGTTTAGATATTTTATAACAGTAACTAGAGATGTCTACTGCTGCTGCCGGAGGGGGTGAGGATGGTAATGGTGATCGTGATTCGTCACACCACAAGGGGAAAAACACAAATACACCACCTGTCCGAAGAAAATGAGCACGTTGGAAAGAGGTATGCTTCGTTATTTGTAAGAAAAAACTGCAGATGACAGTGCAAGAGGAGAGGAACCTCCTTGGGATGCTCTTTATGCTCCACCAGACATGCATCATTATTTGCAAGAAAAAACTGCATATGCCATTGCAAGAGGAGAGGAACCTCCTTGGGGTGGTCATTATGCTCCACCAGTAGACCCGTGTGTTGCTAATCCACCTACTATAAAAGCTACCAAGAAAGCTAAACCTTCGTCGTCACATCGCAAGAATGGCTGAAGTTTGTCATTTTGTATGATGTTGTAGTCTTTCCTGCAGTGCTGTAATATTTGAACTACTATTTCATTTGAATCATGGTACTGTAATATTTGAACTGGGTCTTATTGTGATTGTGTTCTCAATAATTGAACCAATATTCCTTAATTTTCTTTTTTTTCTTTCATAAAGTAAAAAAAATAAATGACCTTAACTGCCGTGGGCCACGACGGCTTGTCCTAACCGCCGTGGGCCATAGCGGCTAGGGCAAACCGCCGTGGCACGTGGCGGTTAGATCTCACCGCCGTGGTGTCGCCCCAAATGCCGTCAACGCCCTCCAACCGTCGTGGGCCACGGCGGTTGCATTGTAACCGCCGTGGCGTACGGCGTTTAGTCAAAACGCCGTACGCCACGGTGGTTACAATGCAACCGCCGTGACCCACGGCGTTGGTGGTATAATTTTGTAAAATTTCAAAACGGTAGTATAATTTTGCAAATTTATATATATATATATATATATATATATATATATATATATATATATATATATATATATATATATATATATATATATATATATATATATATATATATACTCGTACGTGTATGATGATGGCTCCAATGTGGGCTTTGATTTCGCTATCGGTTCCCATCCGGCCTGGGAAGAAGAAGCGTCCACGTTTATATTTTACGGCTCATAAGAATACTCACATGTTTACCAACCCAACAAGCTAAAAAAAAACCCTCACGGGATCGCGAAGGATGCAAAGCAAGAATCAACAACAAACACGGTTTTCTAACGACACCTTTTCTGAGACAGAGGGTGTAGCTAGCAGTTTAGCACAGCTAAATAGTGCTCGACAATAAAGGATAAACAAACCAGACTAGGCGCCACGGAAGAGCGGTGCTATGGCCTTGTTTAGTTGGTGGAAAAATTTACCTTTTCAACGTTTCGAACTCCTGTAACACACTGTAGCACGTTTCGTTTGTTTGTGGTAAATATTATCCTACCATGGTCTAACTAGGCTCAAAAGATTCGTGTCGCGAAGTACATCAAAACTGTGTAATTAATTATTTTTTTACCTATATTTAATACTCCGAACATATGTCTTTTGGCGTATTTAATGTGATGTGATGGAAAGAGAGTGGAGAAAACGTTAGAAACTTTAGCAAACTAAACAAGGTCCAGATTCTTTTTTTTCACGGCAGAGGCGCAGCAGGGGCGCTGCCTCCCCGTCGTGGGGCAGGAATTCGCGGTGCCCGGAGCGACAGCGAGCGGCAGAGCTCCCGGATCCTCCCAGCCGTCCGATGCCCCCTGCCGTCCCTGGCTCCCTGCCCAGCCGGCAGCCGCTCAGCCCTCCCCCATCGCATCACATGATGGCATCTCGCCTGCCGCCGCTGCGCTCGCCAGCGCCACCCTGCGTCCCTGCCCCTACCCGGCGCGCGCACCGATCAACGAGGCACCCATCACGCGCCCGCCGGAGCGCGGCAGAGAGCCAGAGCACGGCCGCGTACGCCAGGTGCCCGCGCCGCAGGTCGTTGTACCGTACGTACGCCGGCGACCACCGTGTACGACGGATCCTGTTCGCCACGCCCCACGTGCTACTGCCCTGCGTTCGCGAGCGTCCTTCTCCTTCCACCTTCCTTCGTCCTCCTCCCGCCGCTCCCGGCGCCACCACCATTACTGCCCGCTGTCCACCTCGCCACTACTACCACGACCATCAGTCCATCACTAAACCTTTTCGGCTTTTCCAGGCGCCAGCCAGTTCCACTGACAAATAGCCCGTTCTTTCCAGCTGTTCATCAAGTTTTAACCCCGGCCCGGGCCCGGGCCCGGTTCATGTTGATCTCGCTCTCGTCCGGGTGGTGGGCCCGCCGCGGTCAAACCCTGCATCAATGACCGCGGTCAAAACCGCACTGCTCGAGGTGCGCCATCTCCTGCTGCCAACACCCCGATGCGCCATGCTGCTGGGCGCTGGCCTGCTGCGTATAGAAAACTGCTCGAGAGGCTACATGAGTGTCCGTCGCTGCCAACAACGCCCAACACGCTGCGCCTCTACTCGATTCACCGCCAGCCACTGATGAATAGTCTGGACAGTAGGAGCCCAGTAGCATACAGTAGCATCGATCGAGCAAAAACAAACAAGAAAACTTTCTTTCCCAGATGCCCGTGCGCAGCAGCATGCATATCGTCCGGGGGAAACAAAAAAAAGGCTGGCACCAGTCAAAAGACGCAGCGAAAAAACCCGAAAAGCGATGAACACTGTGTTGAACACGGAGCAGCGATGAACACAGTGACCAAGGGAGCACGAACGACCATACTGTTCGAAAAAAAAAGCAAGGAGATCCAGCGAAAGGGCAAAGGGAAACACGAACGCGAACGACCGTGCATGGCAATGGCATCGACCTCAGCCAGCCACATGGCGCGCGGCGCGGCACGGCGTACGGACCGGCGGCCAGCGGGGAGCCACCGCGGAAGGTGGCGCGCCACGGCGGCGGACGGAACCGGCCGGTTTCTTTATTTTTTTACTGAATCTTTTTTCCCGTGAATTTTCTACGCGGACGCGGTAGATGGATGATGGATCAGAGAAAGATGGCACATGGCGCACAGTGCTCGATCAGGCGGGCACACATGGAGGCACCCCCTGTTCGAACCGGCACCCACATCAATTACCACCAGGAGCAGCGGAGCACCCCGATTCGGATGATGAGGGCATGAGGCCGGTAGAAAGTGAAACTTCAAACCGAACAAAAAGTTACAGCCGGAGATGCGCTTTTTAACAGTGCCGCATGACACCATGATTAGGATTAGCACACCCCACAGGCAACAGCCTTTTTTCCACTCGAGGAACAGGTAATCGCAGTCGCAGGGGCATCATCATCTGCCGCAAGGCGTTACAAGACAAACCAAACCAATGCGAGGCATATGCACAGAAGTTTTTTCCATTTTCTTCACTGGGGAATTCATTTGAGAAGATTACAGTGGATTGTTCTAGGAACAAAGCTGGAAATGGAACCAAAAAAACACGGGGCAGACAGAATTTACAGGAGCAAAACCCAAAACGGGTGGGTGTTAATCGAATTGCTCGGAAAACTCTAGCCTTACACAGAAACAAAATCAGCTCACCGAACTATCCTGAACCCCAATTGTTTCACTCTTCTCCTCCGGATCTCAAACTAATCTCTCTTAAACTACGCCAAACCCAAGGTTCTAAAACTCTTTTTTGATCTGTTTTCCTTTTTCGGACTGAAGAAACTACTGGCTAATGCTACTGCTAATGGTACTACGAGCTTAGTAGTCAGAGGCGATGTCAGTTACCATTGCCCAGATCTCGGCAGATCGCTCCGCCGGCAGTCGTCCTCCGACCGAGCGCGGACCGCGGCCGTGAGGAGGCGGCGTCCTTCGCCGCCGTGTCCTTCTTGTCCTTGAAGAAGCCGAACACCGGCCGCGAGCAGACGGGGACGTTCAGCACCACCGGCGTGGCGCGGACGCCGGCGGAGTAGGACCGGTCCATGACGCGGGACCGCGACCGCATGGAGGAGTGGACGCTGCCGGCCGGGGAGCTGGAGCTGCGCTCCAGGCCCTGGAACACGATCTTGCCGGAGGCGTTCATGCGCGGGGAGTCGACGGAGACCACGCTCGGCGGCGGCGGCGGCGGAGGCTGCGGCGTCGAGGGGCGGCGGCGGGCGGGGCTGTGGCCGGCGCGCGCGGGAACGGAGGCGGGAGCGGCGGCGGTGGGTGTGTGCGCCTGTGGCTGAGGCGCCGCGTGGGGGTTGGTGCGGACGAGGCGGATGCGGGGGCGCGGGGTGGGGTCGACGGAGTCGAGGGAGTGGCGCGGGAAGTCGTCGTGGTCGTGCGCGGAGGACGACGACGACGAGGAGAGCGAGAAGCGGGAGGAGGCGAGGGAGAGGGACGCCTCGGAGTCGGAGCTGTCGCGGAGGAGCGGCGTGGCGGAGAGGTCCGACGCGGCGGAGCACGACGCGCGTCCGCCGTTCCGCTGGAGGAGGAGCAGCTTCAGGGACCTGGCAGCGGAGGAGTTGGACGCCCGCGACGGGGTCGCCGCGGTGGGCGGCGCCGGGGAAGCCGTCGGCGACGCCACCGGCGACGCCTTCTGCGGCGTCTGGACCTTCCTCAGCCGTAGCAGCTCCCGCCACCGGCTGGAGCACGTCGGCGCCTTGGGCGAGAACACGTAGGGGTCGAGCGCCGCCTCGGCCGCGGCCGGGTGCACCGCCCTGACCCGCTCCGGCGTGGACGGCGGCGGGATCTCCGCTACCAGCGCAGTGTCGCGCCGCCGCTCCCTCTCCGTCTGCTCCGCCTTCCCCGCGGCAGCAGCAGCCTGGGGACGGAGCGGGAGCAGCTTCCCGTCGGCGAAGAGCTCGTCTGCCGGCAGCATTGTGGCCGCACCACCGAGGCTGAACTCGAAGTCGATGAAGTCCTTGGAGATCGCGGGCTCGGCGGCGTTCGGCTCCTCCGCCGCCACCACCTCGACGACGGCGGCGGCGGCGGCGTCGCGGGGGCTGGCGCCGAACGACAGGCGCGGGCCGAGCCAGCCGAACGACATGGCAGCTCCCGCGGCGGCGGGTCCCGCGTGCACGTTGCTAGCGACGGCGGAGGCCATTGCCGGCGGCGGCGAGGCGCATCCAAGGGCGGGGGAGAGTCGGGAGACAGCGTACAACTCGAGTACTGTACTTGACCGGGGGCGGGGGTGTGGCGATAAACGTGAGGAGGCGACAGGGACAGGAGCACCACCACCCGGTAAAGCCCCGCGCGGCTATATAGCCGGGCACGGTAAATCTTCTGACGCGCGGGCCCGGGAGACCGATCCAGCCACTCCCATTCAGCCACATGGACGATCCAGCGGTGACACTGAGGGGTGAAAACGGAGTGGGTTAATCCGTGGTTAATATTTTTTGACAGGAGGGTAGGTGGTGGTAATGATACTTCTCACCTCCGCTCCCTTCTCTGTTTCAGAGGTTTTGGCGCGGCTCGTGTCAAGCATGCATCTCCTCTCTCTCTCCTGTTTCTCTCTCTACTAAAAAAACACATTACTACTTGGCTAGCAGTGTCAGGCGAGGCAAGTGCTGTGCTTAACAATTGCCGATGAGAGACTGCAGATGCGGCAGTGGCGGCAACGTTGCGGCAACTTTACTCGTGCCGCGACAAACAAGATCACCAGCGACAGCGAGCGGCGGAACACGGGAACAGCGGACTCCGTGGGATTAGGCGATCGCTGGTCTATTACATTTACGGGAACTTGCACGAATTCGGGCGAATCTTACACAAAACCGCCTTGAATTCGCATGATGCAGCCTACAGATGATGGGAACGTTTTGCTGTAACGTGAAAGCATGACCGGAGATTTTTCTTGCTGTTCGTCCACGGCGACGGCGACGGCGGCCTCCTCCTCGTCGTCGTCGTCCGGAGACAGGTGTCCGGCCGGAAGTCTCGTCGGTCATCTGGGAAGTGTGGGGTACGGGACGGGACGGGACGGACGGACGGTTGGCTGGTTTGGCCCCCAAACAGGCGCGTGCCGTCCCAAAACAGTGCCGACACGTACGGCGGTGCCGTTGGCGTGATTGAGAGAATGCATCGTGCAGGGGCGACCGGTGGACGGACGGACGGGGACGGCGGCAGCCGGCGTCCCACGGGAAGTACAGCGCCGACGTGACCGGGCCGCGGCGCGTCGCGCTCCTCCGTGCGCCGGCGACGTGCATGTGTGCGTGTGACTGATCGTGATCGGCGGACCGCCCGTGATGGTGAAAGCCGCTTTATGCTAGGCATCATTTTGCCTAGGAGTAGCTCGCTCGCACCGCATCTTCGACCCCCGGCGGTGAACAGGCAACCTTTTTTTTGCTTTGGAGACCCCAGACCTGGAGGAAAGTTTAACAGGAGGCTAAATTATCCTAGGCCTTGAAGTGGCTAAATTAATTTACTGTAGTATTATCGAGGTGGTTTTGAGCAGCGGTAACGACAAATCTACCTTATCTCTCGGGGTAAAGAATTTACTCGGTACCCTCACACCAGTCACACCAGCGCGCACCTGCCGTGCGACGCCCCCCACGTTGACCACGCCGAGACTCGAGGGTGTGGGTGCCAGGAGTGCGGGCCCACCAATGCTCGCCACCCCCGTCACGTGACTCCCACCCACAGCCGAAAAGAGAAATTTCTGGGCTTAGCCGTTTCGGGGAGGCGCGATCCCGTCCGTTCCGACGCATCCGACGGCCGCCGAACGCCCGGCGCCGCGCGGCACGTGACGGCCAGCTGTCTGACCGGGCCGGGGGGCGCGCCACGTCGCGGCCGGAGTTAACACCGACAGGCTCTCGCTCGGGCGGGCCGCGAGGCGTGTGGGAGTGAGGGTCGCTTTTACGGTTCTGCCCTTTTGCCCCTCAAGCCAACCCGCGGGAGGGAGTGAAATTTATGGCGGGCCGTAGTTGCAGGCAACACACCAGCACGGCACCACACCCACCCGGCCACCAGCCGTCTCTCGCGAAAAGGTTGGCCACGGAAAGCTCGCTTTGCGTTTGCCACTCACGTGCAATCTTTTATTTTTTACCTTTATTTTTCACTTTATTACCAGAAGCAGCCTTCCTGTACGCTCGCTCACCTGCTCGTTGTACGTGACGCTAGAAGTAACTTATCTATCAGTAGCCGATTTCAAATGGATTTGTTTTCTGTTGCAATTTGTTATCGTAACAGTAGGACTCGCTGGACGTGTTTCATTTCACTGTATTCAACTGGCGATGCTAAGTACTAATGGATTTTTTTTGACAACTAGTAGTACTAATGATTATTGTCTCAGAACAAACTACATTGTGTAGCGTTTGTATACGTACGTGCTCCCGACAGGGTTTTAATTACCGTTGGTAACCGGCCGGTTTACCGCGGTAACTGGTGTTACCGCGGTAACGTTACCGGCCGGTTACCAACAGGTGGTTTTCAAATTTTTTAAATTTAAATTCAAAAAATTAGAAAATGAAAGAAAATCTCTAAAAATACTTCAAGGTGCGTAGAAACTAATGGTGTCAAAATTTTTCAAATATTAGTGCATTTAGTATTTTTTTGCTGGCATTAGGTTGAACTTCTAATGCCAGCAAAAAAATACTAAATGCACTAATATTTGAAAAATTTTGACACCATTAGATTCCATGCACATTTTTTCAATTTTTTAATTCAAATTTGAAAACATACCAAATTCTTCGTTGATTCGGTAATTTGTATTTACCGACCGGTTACCGCCGCAACCGGTCCGGTATACCGTTATTACCGACCGGTATACCGGTAGCAACCATACAAAGATCAGCAGTAATTTGCTTTTTCAACCGGTAATCGTCACAACCAGTTCGGTATACCGTTATTACCGAACGGTATACCGGTCGCTACCGATTGAATAGAGGGTTTTGTTTAAGAATTTGAATTTAAACGGTAATTAGCGGTAACCGCGGTATACCGTTACCGCTCAGCGGCGGTAGCACTGCAACGGTTGGTAATTAAAACCCTGGCTCCCGAGTAACATGCCATCTTCGTTTCAAAAAGTAACATGCCACCCTCCAAGTAGCAAAGTGATAAGTGCATGCACATGCGGCTTAAAACACCCAGCCGTAAAGTCTCCACGGCGGCCGCCAGTACGCGCGGGCACCTAATTGTTCTCGTTCAATGTCGTCGTCCAGCACCACTCCGAGACTCCATTTCCGGAAGTTCGTACGCGCAGCAAGACCTGCCAAAAACCGCCGAGAGGAGCCAAAAAGCTTCGTCGCTCGTGGGCCCGCCCAAGTCCCGCCCCCCAACAGACGGTTCGGATCGAACGGCCGCGACGCCGCTAACGGCGCACCATCCGTCCGTCCGTGGTCCGGGCCTCGCACGCCCACGTCGCAAATCATTTGCGAGCCCGCTCCGCTCCGCTCCGGGGGGGCGCCAAGGGAGGAAAAGACCGCGGCGCCCTCGCGCGTGTCGTTTTCCGGGTGGGATTGGTCGCTGCCTGTAGCGGTCATCGGTCAAGGCCGGCAGGTGCCGCGGGGCCCGCCAGACAGCCGGGAGCGAGCTGTGCGTCCGGCCGGCGAGGGCGGATCCGGGCCGTACGTTACGTACGAGAGAGGACGGGGCATGTTTGGGACGTGACGAGACATGCTGCGTCCCGGTGTCGGTTTGGTGTGGATAAACGTTGCGGTGTGGGAGAACATATTTTTTATATATCCTCCTCCACCACATCTGTTTCCTGCTTGTCGCGTAGCGTTCGTGCAGTGACGACGGGATAAGGCGAGCGAGCAGCAGGCCAGGAGCTAAACGCATGTGTTACACGAACGCCTGGTGTGTCCTGCGGTGACCGCCGATCTCGGGTCGTTGTGGTAGATAGATAGAGGCAGTAAAAAACGCTGCTTGGCGAACGGTAATTACTTGCTGAACGGAGGAGGTGCTACCTGCCGACCGCGAGAGGGTTTAGTTGGTTGAAAAATTTGTAAATTTAACTGCTGGAACACCTATAGTATATTGTAGCACGTTTCGTTTGTTTGTGGTAAATATTATCCTACCATGGTCTAACTAGGCTCAAAAGATTCGTGTCGCAAAGGACATCCAAACTGTGTAATTAATTATTTTTTTATCTATATTTAATACTCCGAACATATGTCTTTTGACGTATTTAATGTGATGTGATGGAGAGAGTGAAAAAAATGTTAAACCGGGCCTAGTATGAGACTACTACTACTAGCCGTTATGGCGGCGCAGCGGGAGCAGCAGCAGCGATGCTGCCTTTGCTTTCCCACCCCTGCACGGGCCGGGCGACAGCGGCGGCGAGGGCCCCTACCGGCCGCGATCAGTCAAGCAGCCTGGCTGGACTCTGGAGCATGGCGGCTTGCAATCTCTGATAAGATCGTCTCGTTCATTCATTCACCCGTCACCTGCCGCGCGGCCTGCAGGTCGCAGGTGGCCAGCGCGCTAGCTCCAATCCGATGGGGAGCGTAGCGCACCTGGCCAGCGCGCCCATTGAGCCTGGCAGGCCGACCCGTGCGTGGGCCACTCGCTTTTCAGACACCCCGACGCGCGCTCCTGTTCCGGCGACGGCCGTGGCCGTGGCAATATGGCAGTGTGCCCCAGACCCAGACCCCCAGTCCTTGAACCGCCGGCTCGGGAACTCGTGACCCGTGAGCCGCGACTGGCCTGTGGGTGCGGTGTCGCCGTGGGCTGCGCCGCGCCGCGTACGTTGCCGTGGCCGCACTACAGGGAGCTCTCCAGCAGCTGGTACGCCACCGCACCGTCGCCGCTCGCGATTTGTCGGCACCCGCCGGCACGCCATCAGCGTATTACGTTCCCCCACAAGTGTTGTCACGTCACGTCAAGCTGAAGGAAAAGGGCGGCGAATCGAATCGCCAGTCAGCTGCCGACCTGCCTTGAGCCCGCGTCGCGACGGCCGCCATGTACTCCGGGTTGTGCTTGCGGTGGTGTGGTGTCGACAGGATCGGTCCGGGTCGTTATGCCTACCCCTAGCCTAGCCTTTCCCGCAGGCCTACGCGCCACATCCTACCAGGCTACTCCTAGTACTACTACCAGCCTAGGCGTGGCATGGATCTGGCTTGGCTCGGTGGCTGGTCAGGCCGACGCCGAATATTTTGTGTGCTCACATGGGATGGAAACGGATAGTAATTCGGATACCATTTTTTAGCCGTTCTTTTTTGATTTTAGCTAAATTAAGCATAATATTTTGTATCCAAAAATTTATATTTTTGTTCTTGGCATTGTGCTTGTTAAGATTCATACAAAATAAACCCCAAATGTGTGCTATATTTTGATCAAATGATGAAAAGAAATTCGGATTCGGATACGGATGTTTTTTCACCTTTTCCTCTATCGAAAGCAAATAATCCATAAAAAAAATTGTAGCTAATTTTTTTATTTTTTCCAGTAATTAGCTGGTTATAATGCATAAAAAATTAGCACCAAATTTATTTTATTGTGATCTAAAAAAATCAATCTATGATACAATTCGGATGTTTTAGTTCCATCCCAGTCACATCCACGCATGAGCTCCCTCGCCAGCACGGTCCGCCCGACCCCGACCGGTGAACGAGATGCGCCTGGCTCCCTCTCTGCGCGGTGGGGCCCGCTGCCGCTGCCCCGCGCTCATCAAAAGGTGCGGGCAGGCCTTTTTGACGCCGCCGCACACGGACGGGACAGAGCGAGCCGTGCATGCATCATTGCATGACCAATTGACCACCGGATTCTGTCAGTCCGTGGGACTTGGACGGACCACGGCCCATCATAGTTTTGTTTTTTTTTTCATGCATTCCTACTACTCCGGCCGTGTCCGGCTCAGGAAAATGCACATGCGTAAATTAGCGTGCTCCCTCCTTGGATGCCCCCCGCGCACGTAAACGTACTGGGCTGTGTTCGGATGGCTTATTTGGGTTTTTTCTACAGCATTTTTCTCTCACAATAAATCAGTCGGTTTAATCAGTACATAGTATTTTCTTTTCACAACAAATCCGCCGGCTTCTCCTCTTAAACACCTGCCGAACGCAGCCCTGGTCTCCTACCTGCCTGCTGGTCCGGTATCGCTCAACGATGCTGCAGGTAACGAGACAACAAGATTAATGACATTTGTACGTACGAGTACGAGTGTGGATTTTGTTTGAGTTTTCTTTTTCGCCCTTGAGCTCCGTGCGGGTCAAAAGAGAGATACTCCTATACTACTACCTCCTGTTCATCAGGCATATTCCACGTCGTCGCGGACACGAATTTTTTTTTTGGCCTAATTCCCGTTCACTACACTGCTGGTCTGTCGTCGCAAACGGCGACTAATTCAAATGAATCGGGGATTAAAACATTTAGAGCACGAGAGTTTATTTTGAAATGTTAATTTTAGTTTGAAGTTTAACGTAGGCCAAATAAAGAGTCTCGAGCCTCAAATAAAGCCGTACAAGTCGTGCAAGGTGCAGCTAAGCTAATTAAGCGCTTCACGGATGTTACAAACTCACGGTAATAAGTAACATGGATCGCTTCTGATTTTCTAACATACATACGGCGGCTGATGATCAGCGCCGGTGATGATGGATCGGTCGATTTGTTTTACTTAATCTGTTTCAAATTGGGTTAAACAGTGGTCTACAGCCTAATAATAATAAACTCTAGCTAGGCACCTAGGTATCCAAATCTTAATTAACAGTTGTACCATGGATCGATGCATGTGGCGCCGGTTGAACCTTGAGGAGTAGTATAAACGGTGATTGGCATCTCGTGGATGCTCTCACTTGTCGCGTCTGCAGTAATACTCCTGCCACGTGTGATCAGGGCCCGTTGCAGGGTTTTTTTTTTGTTTTGAAAGTAAGTGTTGCAGGTTTTATAAAACTGTATATACCACACCGATCATCTCCCTTTGACGGCGGATGCATGTAGGATAACGTAGCTAGTGAAGCGCTGTTAATCAGACTACTGGTGCTGAGGCAGCCAACAACAACAAGCAAGATAACATAGAGGTCAGTGGTCACAGGATCCTGCCTGGGCTGGCTTGTCTGTGAGTCATCTGTCCATGTGCCATGTGATCTCGGCCTCCCGTTTGGCATGTTCTTCCCAGGCTTAATATAGTGAGGGAAACCTTGACCCTGTTTGGATCATAGGCTAGAGTTAGTTTTGGCTAGTTGGAGCTCAACTAGTCACAAAGTATCCAAACATGAAGAAAATTCGCGCGCGCGCGCAACTCTCACACACAGTCCAGCGGGCCGCGGCGACGGATCCCCATTTCGGCCCACAGTCGTCTAACAAGGCCCCACCCGCTCGGTCCATTTCTGTACGCGAGGCAACAAATCGTAGCGACGGGAACCGTCGACGACTCACATGCACGTACCCACCTGTCGGCCGTCCGTCGTCGGGGTTGCTCCAATGCATGCATGCATCCTCGGACGCCCGTCACCCGGCGGTAGGACTGGACTTTGGAGTATGGATGAAAACGGACCGGATACGAACGGATACTGCGGATACAGATACAAATAATTTTTTTTCTCGGACTGAATTCTCGGATCGAATTCGGATACGAATAGTATATTTTGTGTTGAATAGTAATATTCATCATATTTGGATCATAGAAATTCAACTTTAAATTTTCGGATACTAATACGGTACGGATAGTTACAGATATTACATATCCGGATTCGAATACGGTCTTATCATTTGAGTGTCTGACTCTTTCGGCCGGTCGGTCGGACGGATAATATCCGTACCACTTTCATTCCTACTCTGGAGGGACCGAGGGAGTACTCCGCGTCCTTGTGTCTTGTACTCTTGTCACGTCCGTTCCTTTAAAGACTCTTCTCGAAGCGGGACATTGCCACAGTGTGAGTGCACCACGCGATCGATCGTTACTCATGACTGTTAATTTTTATCACAACATTTTACCAATCATTTTATTCAAAAAAAATTATGCAAACATTGTTTGTTTTGTTTGTGACTTACTTCGTCATCAAATGTATTTGAAATATAACTTGACGCAGAGGCGGATCCACTCATACGGCAGAGTGGGGCAGCTGCCCCAGCTAACGTGGGAGTAAAACCGGCCCCTACCCCTATGTAGTTTTTAAGTCGTCGGTGTAGAAATTTGGAAATCTCAGACGAGCGGCGGCGGCAGCGGCGTCCTGCGTTCTTTTTTTTGCGAATAGGGTCCTGCCTCCTAGCGGTTGTGGCCGGAGAAATAAGAAGGGGAAAGAGAAAAGGCTATCATGGGCCGGCAAACAATTTTAAGTGGAGCGGAACATAGCAACATCTAATCTAGGCCCACTAGCCCAAGAGCTGATCACAAGTCAGGCTTGCCCGCGCTGAGACGCCTACCCGTGCCATGACTGCCCCACAACCGCAGTCCCGCTCCCTTCCCTAACGTCATCACTCGCCGGCCGCCGTCCCTCCGTAGGAGTCCACTGCTTAGCGCCTACCGTCGGGCCCAGCCGCCGCGGGACCTAGCCGAGAGCCCGGGAGAGCTTTGGAGGAGGGAAGACAACGGGAGAAGAGGGGAGCGGTAGCAGCCCCAGGTGCAGGCGGCACAACGAAGATGGCGCCGCCACCGGGCGCGACCGTGGAAGAAGGGGGGGGGGGGGCACCGGCACCTCGTGGTGCCGAGGAGAGGAGCGTCCTGGTCGGTGTTGGCATTGGGCGAGGGCGAGGCGCCCCAAAACCGCTCTTGTCTTCCAATTGGCAAAAAGAAATTGATAACAAGTTGAAGCAATATGGAAGGCAAAAGTTGAAGGAAATCATCGCTTCTTCACTTGCTGCTGGTACAGGAGAAGCTTTTTGACGGCTGACAAGTTGATCATCAGGAATTTTAAGTGTGACCCGGTATGTGTCCTGTGTGATCAAGTGAATGGGACGGCAGTTCATCTCTGCTTGCATTGCGTTTTTGCACGTGAAGTATGGATGCTGGTTGCGGCATGGACAGAGAATGCAGTTTCAGTTCCGGCAACAGATGTTGACCTGGAAGGATGGTGGAATATATGTCCACCAGGGGATTGCTGAAGGAGCAAAGACGCTGAGTGTTTTCAGTACACAACTTGGAATCTATGGAAGGAGTGCAATCGTCGTATTTTTGAAGGCAAGAGTACATCTCCGCGTCAAGTACTGTTATTCATCAAGGATGAAATTCAGCTACGGGAAGCAGCCTGTGGGGGGAGTGTGGCATCTCGAGCTTTATCTTACTTGTATTTGGTTGCGGGATGGGTGGGTTGGAGTGGCTCCCACCTTCGTTTTGGGGACGGTTCCAACCTCTTTTTGTTTGGTTCATTTTTTTGTTAGGGATGGGTTCGTTCCAACTTCTGTTTGGATGAAGGAATTGAAAATCTGGGATGGATGTCAAAATAACAACATTAGTGCGGGTCCCATCTGTCACCAATGGACCCCACCTGTCAAACTCTCATGCTTCTCTTTTGTTCCTCCTTTTATTTTTTCAATGTTATCCTCAGCCTGGGCCTAGGCGAGCTCTGCCGACGGCGCCATCTGTGCACTCGGCCTGGGCGAGCTCTGCTGCCGCCGGCCTGGGCGAGCTCGGCCTGGGTGCTCGTCCTGGGTGAGTAGCAGCAGGAGCAGAGGCCATGGAGGGCGCCCATCCTTCTTCCTCCATGGCGGCGCCATGGCGGGCGGCCCTCCTTCTTCCTCCGCCGCGGGCGCTTGGGGGCGACCCGTCGTGGGCGCGAGCTCCGCCGCCGCTGCGAGCTCCGTCGGACGACGACCGCGAGACTGACGAAGACGGACGAGACGACGAGGATGGAACCCGGACGGGTTGGCTCCGTCCCTCGAATTTTGACGGACGGAGCGAACTCGGATCTGGGGTGAATATTCCCTTCTGGAGCCGCTCCGCTCCCTCCGCTCCTCATCCAAACAGCCCAAAAGTGGGTCGGCTCCAATCCTCCAAACAAACACACAGTCAGTTTCCATGTTATCGTTCATTCAGAGTTTAGAGTTATCTCAGTTATCTTGTAATATTGTATTTGTACAACTGAATTTGATTCCCCTTCTTAAATGACATAGCAGTGTTCCTGCTAATTTTTCAAAAAAAAAATGATAACAAGAGGTAAATTTGGACCTCTATTTCAATTGAATTAGAACTCTTGGCAAAGGATTTATTGTCACACCCGAATTTAAAAGCAAATTCGAATGCTCATATTATATGTGTGTCAGGATCAAAGTTCACACATATAACGACTCAGTGAATACCAAAATACAATGCCATAACGTAAAGAGAGTATTAAACTTTATTACAGACCAAAATGTCTCATAAACGATCTAATTTTTAACAAGTAGCAACGCAGCGGATAGGATCAACACCACAGGCAGTTGACTGGTGACACGCCCGCCTAGAACTCTTCAAAGTCTTCAGGGAAGTCTTCAAAGCGACCGTCTGAGTAGCAGTCCGAGTAGTGTAGTTGCAAGAAATAAAATCAACAAGCATGAGCACATGTCGTACTCAACAAGGGAATGTAGCTAAAACAACATGCAAGGCTTTTTGGGTGGAAGGCTGACATGGTTAGAGCGGTAAGCAATTTTAGTTGGTCAGATTTTATTAGGCAACTAATTACTAGCAGTGTAAGTATATACCAACTCAGAGAATAATAAATGCAGCAGTAATAATATGCAATGCACAAGATTAATTCATATTCCATAGTTTACCCATGTGAGGGTCCATGCCGCTCCATGACCGAGAGCGCGGCTAATCGATTAGATTTACACTCTGCAGAGGTTGTACACTTTACCCACAAGTCGTGTCCCCCATATATGCCCGGGTTAATTACTCCCTTAAACACTTCCAAGGTGAGTGGCATGGGTTTCACTACGAGTCCTTTGCAAAGATTCCCTAGTACAAGCTGCTCGCTAGGTTTCATGACAGCGCAATGCATAACCCTCTCTCAAGACTGCGAAGCTACCACAGAGCAGATCAGCTTGAGGGCCGGGCTATACACCAACTACCGGCACCCCCTAACCCTTATCAGGTAAAGCATACTACATACTAAGGTTTCTAATTAGTTAGCCAAGACAGAGCCATTTGTCTTGTGGTTGCACCTGGTTCCTGGGTGGTCGCTCCATGTTCTGATTAACAGGGGTAATCTTGCTTAATGAGGGTAGAGCATAAAATAAATCAAGTTTACTTTTGTGTACAATTAAACCATCCTCAACCCGATGTTAGCAACTAAGCATGTGTTACCCAACATAAATAAAACCCCAGGTTAACAAGGACATGGTAAACAACACTAGTCATACCTTAATCATAGGGTCCCATCAATTTAATGCAAGCAATAAAATAAATAATGTAATTAAAATGCAATTGTATAGGAAAAAGGGCATGCATCAAGGACTTGCCTTCCACAAACTCAGAGGGCTGCTCAAGATCTTCGAATTCTTCAACTGCAGTGTAATCGAAGTAGCGATCGTCCACTACGCATCACATTACCCACATACAGCCAAACAATAGAAACAAATAAGAAACATGCACCAAACAGTATTAGCAGAGCAAAACAACTGTGTAAAGCTATTCTACTCTTCGATACGATCGTTTGGACATAAAGAACGCTAAAAACGGAGCTAAAACGCATAATCTATGGCTAAAACAAGCTACAGGGACCTATCTGTGAGAAAACTAAGACTCCAGGGGCTAACACGTAATTAAACGTGTAAACACAGGGGCTAACGCGTAAAAACTAGGGCTATGGACTTCGGTTGCTAAATCTAGAAAGCCTAGGGTTCAAACCGTAAAAACCAAGACCTATTTGTAAGAGTTTTTCAGAGGTGGGAGGACCGGCTTGTGAAACTGAAAACTCCAGGGACTCTTTTGCAAAACGCGCAGCGCACAGGCGGGTGTTGACCGGTACGCCGGGTTTGACTCGGGTTCGATCTAATCGTGGCCGTTCGTTTGTGATCCGGCGGCTCCGGATGCGTGCGAGCGCGGGATACCTGTGACTACGGCGGCGAGTGGCGGCGCACGGCGGAGACCTCATCGGCGTGGCTCGATCTCGGTCGATATGGCATGAATTGAAGCACGGGTTGCGCGGTGACGAAGCTGATGGTGCGGCGAGCTCACCTAGGGTCTCTGGATGGCAGCTCGGATGGCGACACGAGGCTCGGCGGGGCGGAACAGCACGGCGGAGCAACTCCGGCGAGCGCGAGGGGTGGAGACAAGCACGAGGACTCCCACAAGCGGCACCAGCGGACTCCACACCTCCTTGCGGTGCTCCGGGGCAGCTCCTCGTCGACGGGAAGGTGACGGAGCGGCGGATCGACGGCGGCGGCCCAGAGCTCTAGGGTTTGGAGGGTGGCGGTGCTGCAGAGCTCGGTACTAGGGTTTGCCGGGGCGCGGATGACGACGGTGCCTTAAATAGTCCGGGCGCACTTGTCTTGGTGTGCGGGCCAAGCCGGGACGGGGATGTGCACAGGACACAGAGGCGGCCGGGACATGGACTCACGCTTGAGTCCTGCCTGGGCACGGCTGAAGGAAGGGGATGACTAGGGGGCCCCGTCTGTCGGCGGCTGGGAGCAGCGGGAGGAGAGACGGGCTGGCGCTGGGCCGAGAGTTGGCTGGGCCGAGCGGCTGAGGAGGAAAGGAGGAGGGGGCAACGGTAGACTGGGCCGGGGACTAGGAGGGCGTCGAACATACTTTTGAAGCTTATACGGGCCGAACTAAACAGGAAAGGAGTAGGAGAGGGAAAAGAGCTTCTCTTTTTTTTTAAACCTTTTGAACTTCAATCAACTTTGAATTCAAACACAATTTGAATTCAAACACTCAAAAGTGATGCACCAGCATGAATGCAACACTCAACTCCTATATTTATTTATTTTATTATAGAAAATTATTTAAATGCCTAGAAAAATTAAATAACTCCTTAAAATCCTTAAGCAAAGACATAGTTGCTAACAAAATTTTAAAATTGAGAGAAAATTGTTTATTAATTTATTTTTCCTATTCACATCCTGAAATCGGAAATTTCAGGGTGTGACATTTATTCATGTGCTCAATTGATTTATGTAGATGTGAAGAGTTGCTTGTTTCCTTCGCTTGTTTTAATCCAAGAGATTCTTTTGCTAAGTTTGATATAGAAAAGATTGCTCGATTGACTGAAATATATGATCGAGATTTCACTGATATGGACTGTTGTAATATAATAAAGTTCAAGATATCAAGAATCGCGTATAGACTTGCCTAGGCCACCTATAAAACCTAGATATGATTAGTTCTTGCAGTAGTAGAATATGTGTTGAAAATTATGTTACGACATGTTAAACTTTCATATATGTGCCGTTTTGTGACACTACTGTTGTGGTTTCAATATAAACGTGACATGAAAAAAAAATTTCCTTGTTGTCTTTATGTTTGTCATCCGAGTCCGCTCCAACTAAATTTTTTGCTAGGTCCGCCACTGATTTGGCGTTTTGCATATTTGCACTAATTTTTTGAATAAGACGAATGATCAAATATTATGATACAAAATCATCAGTGATAAGTAATTTGAGACGAAGGAAGTACGTAGTAGTAGGGAGTACGTAGGAGATGCTATGTGGGATACAGCAGTGTGCGCGTGCTTAATAATAAGTTCGCCCCATGCCGAAATGCTTGTGACTTTCCCCGTACGCAATGGCGAAACAGGGGGCTGGCGGGGGCCATGGCCCCCCTCAATCCTCACACACAAAAAAAATCTAGTACACCTGTATATTTTTTGAGTTCCTAGCACAATGGTCAACACACAACAGTTAGTAGACAGCATAAAGTTAATTTTATATCTGTGATTCAACATATTACGTTGTTACTTATAGATTAGTCAGGTGATTACATGGCATAAAATTATCATTAGATGATATTAAACCATTATTAAACTAAGATGAGAATGATAAATGCATCAATTTAGTTAATTAACGAGTTCATTTGCACCAAATAAATATGAGAGGTGGATGTCACACTTTTACGATACTTGAGAGGTTAAAAAATACACTTTTTTCAAAATATATTGACCTGTTTTAAAAACTATTTGCTTTTGTGTATTGTCGTTGCATAATTAACTAATATAGTAAATGCTAACTATCCTATGCTTCAAAAAATTGAGGTAAATTATCATTTTTTTAAAAGAAAACTGTAGAGGAGTACCCCACAATGCAAATAGTGTCACACTCAAGATTTGAATCCTGGGTGGAAGCCCCCAGCAAGATAAATTATCGTATTATTGAACTTGTGAATATTTACTTTAATCTTTTCTTAATTTTCTCTTCAATTCCCCTACTGCTTGTACTCCTACGTCGTAATAGGTTCGGTTAGCTTTTGGGCCGCGTCCCTCCCACGCGCGTGCGCGCACAGACTTCTCTTCTCTCTCCTAATAATCAATCAATCTCTCTCGCGCCAGCCCGTGCAGCCCATCTGCAAGAATGATGAGGAGGAAGGAAGCAGGGAAGGGAGAGAAGCATCAGCCCGTTAAGGACCTTTGCGACGAACTCGAACCCAATACCGGAGAGAGGAAAAGAAAAGCTTTGCCTTCCTCATCCAGCCTCCTCGATCCTTTCCTTTTCTCTGCTGCCTTGTGTGGACGGTGCCTCGTTGGCTTGACAAGGGATCAGCCGATCAGGACGGGATCGGATCGATCGGATGATGCAACCGTAAGCGCTATTACATTTTCACCAAATCCTCCCATCGCACGGCACAATAATTATGGACGATCCTGTTTTCGCAAAAGTCAGCCGGCCGGCCGACCGGTCTTATTCTTCTTCATTACTTTCTTCAAAACAACGAACTGAGGTATACATATCATACAGGGACGGATCTAGAAGTAAAATTAGGGGGGTTTCTTCTCATTCTTCCTCTAGCCTCTTATTCCCTTATTCTTCTTCCTCAAATTTGTAGGGGAGGCTTAGAGAGGCTCCATTGGGTTTCCAGCTGTAGGAGGGCTCGAGCCCCGCCAGCGGCCCGCCCCACCGCTGGATCCATCCCTGATATCATAAGTATATTATGAACAAGGATAATCATCATGCATATCGCGAAGGATGATTTGTGTACTAGGTGAGAGTGTCAGATGACACACGAGTAACAAACAGGACGGACTATAGCTTCATATTTATTGGGGGGTGGCTGCTCATTTTGGCTACATGAATATATGATTTCGATGATAAGTTGATAACACACATTCTGCATTCCAAGAATTTAGACATGCATAAAATTTTCTATAACTTTGGGCGACATATTTCGTGTCGCGTAGTTAGTCACATGTATGTTATTTATGACGATGTTGTGGGCATTACTCTCTCATATGTTTGCTGATGTTATTACTCTCTTTGATGTTGTAGATGATTCATGAACCATATATATGCTGCAACACGCCCACATCAATAATGTTGCATAGGTTGTTTTCGATGTTTCAATGTAATACACATAGCTAGAAAAAGTTCAAACCCACCCTCCTCAAGAATATAGCCAAAGTCTGGATAACCCTATCAACAGGTTTTTTTGTTCAATTTACCCTCTAATTAATTATGACATTTAGTTCAATTTACCCTAACACAAACACAATTTGTTTTTCACTCCATACACAAACTGAACTTCAACACTAAATTTAACATTTTAAAAGAGTGGTAGTGTAAATCACAATGTATGTAAAAAAGATATTACCATTTTTTATCATTCTGTTTCATTAATTTTTTATCTGAAGCATTAATTATTATTACATAACGTACCCTATCAAATAATATTAAAAAAATAAGATGCATTTTTTCCCTAACATGTATGTTATGATGTCTGCTATCATCTCATAAATTCTAACTGCACTGGTGCTGGAGAAACATAAAAGATAAATTAAGTTAGAGGTAAATTGAACCAAATAGCATATTTTAGGTGGTAAACTAGATCAAGAAATATTTTAGAGGGTTACACGAACCCTAGGGAATTAATTTGACCTTTTTTTCTCCCTAAAATGTTATCTATAACCTTTTTTACATAGGCACTTGCAAGGGCACATATTTGTTTTTTTAGGAGGGTGCAAGGGCACATATTGGTTAAGAGATATTGGAGATCATTGCAAAAAGAGCTCGAGCGATAAGACATTATGTGACATGCTAAGTAATGGAGGTAGTGGCTCCTATCTCTTTGCCGAGAATTGGTGCCAATTTTATCATAGGTTGGTGATATTGTGTAGTATGCATCTTGCTATATATTAATGCCCTTGTTAAATTTTTAGACTCTTAAATGATGTTATGAGTGCGATGACTATGTATTATGATGCAAAACACCGCAGTTATTATTATTTATTTATTTTAAAGAAAAGATATCTCAAATATATCTTCACAATTAGGTCACTATTACCTCGACAAACACTCTCGCTGCCATATTTTTTGAGCAAAAGGACACGAGACGGTGCCTATTTTATTAATAAAGCGGAGGGGTCTCGCTGCCATCTGAATAGTTCAGCTACCGACAGTCTAGGTCCTAAATCTTGAAAAAAAAAATTCAAAACCCAAACAGTGAATTTCGTTCTATAGCTTCAGCTTCACACAGGAAGCAACAACATGCATGCACGGCGATCGAATTGGCGATAGTCGTGGCACACAGTACTAGCAGCTTTGATTGGACAGTTGGAATTGGAATCATTGTGCGGTCCTTTGAGCGAACGGTGGCTACATGTAATGAACACTTTTTTTTGAACAAATGTGTGGAATCACTACTGGAAAACAAAATTTCCCTGTGTATTTTACATTTCCCTGTCGGTACTTGCAAAAACACACAGGGAAATTCACTTTTCCCTGACGGTATTTGAAGAACACACAGGGAAATACCAAACCCGACAGAGAAAGTTATAATTTCCCTGTGTGTTAGATATAACACACAGGGAAATTGACATGGCACGCAGAGAAATTCCTAATTTCCCTGTGTGTTATATCTAACACACAGGGAAATTGATATGGCACACAGGAGAATCCCTCATTTCCTTGTGTGTTAGATAAACCACACAGGGAAATTCATATTGACACACAAGGATATTCATCGACATGGGGAGGAAGAACACATCAATAGTTCATGTTTCTCTTTTTAATCCAGAATTAAATTTTGTAATTGGTATTTTTCTCGCATAAAAACTCAGAACTTGATGGTTCTTTTTCCTATTTTTTTTCCTAAAATCATGATTTTGTATTTAATAGCGTTTGTTTGCGTGTTAATTGCTATTTCTTGGATCTATACAACTTGCTTTCTTCCACATAAATAGAGAATAGAAAAAAATACATTTTTCATAACATAATTGCTAATGTAACGTGATATTTTCTATTGTTACGGTCAACATATGGTGGTGTTAAAAATTGAGGTGCATACGAGTTGGAACAAGTTACAAGATATTCAAATCCCAAAGTTTGACTTGAACTATAAGAAACTACAAGAGAGATGTGTCCATTTGTGAACAATGTACAATACCTTTATATCAAATTCATTTAATTTTTTTATCGTAATCTTATGTGCCTAAAATATGTTGCCACATCAATTTGTAGAATTTTATGCTCAAATTTAGATATTATTCGGTAATTTGGAGATAAAAATATGAATTCAGGTTATATATTTTGATTATTCTACAAGTTACTTCGCAATGGTGCAATAATATGAAAAAGAAAAAGAAAAACGTTTAAGTGAGAAAGGATGAAACCATGCATGTTTTGGCCCAAACGGCTCAACCTTTTATGACCGTCCATCACCGATCCAATGGTTCTCATCGCGTTCCCCTCTCATATAGTGCGTCCCTCCCAGGCAAACCCTAGCTCCCGCGAATCCTCCCGCCGCCTCCCACCGCTCCTCTCACCCCGGCCACCGCGCCTCCACCCCGCATCCACCAGGCCTTCGCGCCTCCCCGGCCTCCACCGTCTCCCCGATGCCCCTCTTCCACGCCGCCGCCGCCGCCGCCCAAGGGCTTCAGCGCCGCAGCGCATCGTCCACGCGGCTGGCTCCGCATGCGACCGCCCCGCATCACAGCGCCGGACCACCATGCAGCCGGACCTGCACCTCCGCTGGATCTCCACACCTCCGCACCATCGGCATCGCGCCTCCGCGTGGCCACCCTGCCGCCGGCACCGCACCTCTGTGGGGCCATCATGCCTCCGGCACTGCGCCTCCGACGACTTCTGCGTGCACGCAGAGCAGCCAAGCAGCACGACACGAGGTACGGCCAGGTTTTCTGCTTCCGTTTTAGTAGTGCATCTCATTCTTAGATCTTGTGATTTGTTTTTGCCTGATAAGAACATGTCCAGATCTATGATGAGTTCTACGAATGGTTGTGCTTGAGCAGTGAGGCACTGAGCCAATTGTTCTAGGATTACTAGTTCCTACATTACTTTAAGTTGCTCGATCTATGTGTTGTCTTTTTGATCTTGTCCTCATTATGCTTTAACTAGAAATAGTATTAGGCAAGATATCTTGTGCATATATGGAGTTCAGAAGAACATAACTGTTGTATTGAGCCAATTGTTCTAGTAGTACTATACATTTTCAATTTATTTTCATACTTTCAGTGTGCATCCCATTCTCAAATTTATTTATGCTTTTGCTACTTTTATTGCTCATGGCAATTCTTCAATGTTCCAACACCACTTTAGAATCATAGTGATCCCTGTTTGCCAATCACATTATTGTATAGTGTATCTTAGAAGTTTACATAGCTGAGGCATTTGATAGTTTATAAATACTTCACTGCAGTTGTGAATGTCTAGTTGTGAAAAAGGTTGGTCGATTACATAGATTTTAATGCATCTTATCTTGCGTATACACATAGGGGAGCATTAGAAAACAATTTGAGGATGGGATTAGCGGTTCAAGAGACAAGACAGTGGAGTCCGAGGGAGGGGAATCCTCTGCACAAGACACTACAGAGAAGACAATGCAGTCAAGGGGAGAATTCATTTTTTCTGTGATCTCTTCAGTTAAGTAAGTATGTGCACAACCTCCCTCCGCTTTCAGTTTGGTCTCCACATCATGCAAATAGGAAATATTTGCTTGCTCGGATTAGTTTGATTGCTCCTTCATGTGTTGAGGCCTCCTATGTTGCTAACTGTGTGACAGGAAATAAGTCTGCTTCAATCAATTGTTCTATAGGTGAGGATGTGTGGAAGGAGTTCAGTGTTTGTTTACTTTAGTAAGATTGCAAAGCGTACTACTATAATTCGCAAGTGTGCTTGAGGTTGACTCTACAGCGACAAGATTAGTTGTTTTGGAGCATAAATATTTTCTCTAGTGCTTATTTGATCTAAAGGTTGCTAAACAGATTGAGATGTGACAGCTGTTGTGTTGCTTAGTTTAAAACCAAGAGCAAATGTCATTTGGTTTGTATGAAACTATGATTATTGTAAAATGAATTCATGGTCTGACAGTTCAATACTTTGCTAGTGCTTTGAAAATTAGTTCCTTTAGAGATATAATTGCAGGTTTGTTTCCTACAATTGCAGATGTCTGTACATTTGGTATTACACTGTATTACATTGTCTATGGGTAACACTTAACTGAATTTATGGACTGTAGAGTGCATGAACATTTTGAACCCTAGTATGCTTGATAGGAGTATTATATCTCCACGGCAAATTACTCTATGTACTACTAGCACTGAACATATCCTCTTGTAAATGAAATACTCATCTTTGTGTCATTTGCTACTCTTATATGTGTGTCTATAATGCTGCAAGGCTTGGCGTGAGCTACAAGAAGGCTAAGAGCTGTTAAGGGCTTAAGGCTTGGAGTGAGCTACAAGAAGGCCAAATGGCAACAGTAGCATATGCTTTTCATCCACTTGGGTATGTATTTTTCTTCTTTCTAGTTTACACATTTGGTAAAATGTTGTATTTACTTTGTGCCATAGAAGGGTCAGCTCATCACGTACTAATTATTTACCCCATATTTTTCAGACCGTAAGGAAGTCCATGGAGTGAAGTTTAGTGAAATAAGATTAAATCAGATTATACGGCTAACACTGTTATCTGATAGTTCCTTATCCATTGTGATTGTAGGGTAAATGTACTTGTCTTGAAGCTGTGAATTTATGGCTATGTCCTTATTTTGTGGATGCCAAACTATGTTATCTAGATGCATGTACCTGTACGTTTTTATGAACTGTGAATGCTAAGCTGTGAATTCCAACTTTAATATATATAATTAGCTCATTTATAATTTTTTTGTTTGTGATATGTGTTTCCCTGTCGGTTAATAAAAATGACAGGGAAATGAGGTTTTGATAAGGAAATGTGTTGTCCTGACGGTGCAAGTGTTTTTCCCTGTCGGGTTTTCTTCGCCAGGGTAAAGGATCAAAAACCTGACGGAGTAGATTTCCCTGTGGGTGGCAAACCGACGGGGAAATGGAAGAACCGACAGGGATAAACAAAACCGACAGGCGATTTTTCTTTTCCCTGTCGCTTTATCCCTGTCGGCTAACCTACAGGAAAATTATTTTTCCATTTTCCCTGTCGGTATTTTGCATTTCCCTGTCGGGTTTGGCGTACACAAGGAAATTTCGTTTTCCAGTAGTGAATGAACACGGCAACAAAGGCGCAAGCTGATGTCCTTATCTTTTGGGAAAAGCAAGATCATGCTTTTCTTGACCGACATAAAATATACTACTTCGTTCTTAAATATATGATGTTTACAATAAGTAAATTAGTTCATTTTTGAACTAACTAGTTTGTCTTAAAACGACATATATTTAAGAACGGAGAGAGTATTTGAGTAGGATGTGTTGAATGTGGTCGGGATGGGCATCAATCAGGGGAGATGACTTCTGCTATATGCTCCATATTGCATATCCCCTTATTACAAATCAAGTCACAATGTATTTGAACCAAGTAGTTTATAACTCTATATGAGTGGGAACCGTACCTGCAGTGATCTTTAGCTATTGCAGCACTGTTGCTATAATGTTTAACGTGCAGAACTGCAGATACACTAAAAGACTAATGTAAAGAAAATCACTAAAAACTAATGAAGAAAGAAGAAATCACCAGCCCATGGCCATCAACAAACAATTCCATTTCAACGACATTTTCTCATACGTAACATACAAGAAAGTAAAGCAGCTAGGGGCGCGTTAGGTTCGTTGCATTTACCTCAACCTGGCCGGTGGGATGCACAACGTGATGATTGATTGCCTGATTTTCTATCTGAATCTGGCCCGACGCATGCAAAACACTCCGCTGAGCCTGGCTGCGGAGAAACGAAAATGGAATCTGTTTCTTGGTAGCCTGGCTCGCGCGAGCACGTTTGGTTGCTCGCATGTCCTCCAGCCAGGCCTGTCGCAAACAAGTTCAGCATGATTGGTTGCCTGAGTGCGCTGCTGGGACAGGCCAAACACATGCAAAATAGCCACCCAGAGTCAGGACGCTGGAATAAACCGAATGCAAGGAGCCAGGCTCACACCATGCAAGATTAGCACAATTAATGATGTCATTAGTATATAATCAATGAATATTAAGTGATTTTAAAACGAATTAGAATTGTATGAGGTAAATTAAATATTGTTATAACATAATATTATAAATAATTAATATTTTAGTACTTATTTTGACACATTTTTATTATATAATTTATATTTGTGCAGACAACCAAACAACATATCTTCTTAACCAAGTTACCTACATGTAACAAATAAAAAAAAAGCATGCATGCGCTCAACTGGACTCGAGTGAACCAGGCTAGACACATGTGTGCAACCAAACAACCCCATATGAACCATGGGCATGTTTGTTAAACGCGCCCGTCCCAGCCAGGCCCATGAGCCAGGGCGCAGCGATACGGGCCTGGCCCAAGAGGTGCAGAGATTTTGTTAGGGGAATTTGCACCCCATGGTGCTGGCTGGGCCGGGAAAACGTTTGTTGGGCTGCACCAACGGTGGGTCCCACCTAACTGATTCAAACTACCTTCAAGAGAAGGTGTTTGACAACGTTGCACATGGGTGTGTTACCATCACTGCACGCATTCGTGGGTGATGGTTACCACCCCGGATTCCTTTCCAGAAATGCATGCAACACAAGTGTACTTCAAATAGATCAAATTTAATAACATAATTAGGGAGGTCATCACCTCAAAAGCACAACGAAATTACATACAAAGAGAATTACATCAAATTCTCGTGCGAACACAAATGAACATCAACGATTTGAGCATGTTTTTCGACAAGTGTACTGGGAAAGCATCAGCAATTGCTCCAAGGATGTTAAAAATAACCTCTAATCTCCAACCATCAGTGGTACATGAGGAATAAAAACAGAATCAAGTTAGAGAAACTGTGTAAAAGGCATTGAAAACCTCAGGCAAGGCGCGGATGACCTTTGCCATCATTGGTTTAAAAATATTGCATGGCTCAGTTGGTATTTGCACTTGCCTACGAAACTAGGGTGAAAGCAGGAGTTGCCTACTCATGAGGCAGTGAGGGCACGCCCTCACTGCCTCACGAGTCGGCGACACCTGCTTCGATCCTCTCTTTGTTCACTGGTAACTATCGTCGTGATTCATCATCGCCATGCACAAGGATAAATACTGAAACCAAAGGCAAGAACACATGAAATTGGTCCAAGGCTCAGCTAAAGTGCAGATACACATGTCAAAAAGATGCCTTATAGTGAGACAATCACAACCTGAGTAGGTGTGATTGCCTCAGTATAAAGGAACCTTCTTGGAATATGCATCCTCAGCACCTTCACATCATCGCCAGCAAAAAAACAACGTATTGCGTCAGTTCATTTGAATCTTGCACAGAAAGAGGCTCACCATATTTGTGAAGGTGCAACATAAGGTAACATTGTGGTGGAAGAAACAGCAAAGTGTGGATGAAACTGCAGTGCAATAGAAGCAAGAAAAATGGTCAGATCAGCAGCACTAGGGTCAGAGCAAGAATGCATGCTGATGCTCGTCATCCCCAAAGAAGGAACAAGAAACAAAATCAAGTAATGTAGGCAAATACAAGTGCAGTAAAGAGCCTCGGAACATGAGCATCACAGGCATCAGAATATATGTTAGTGGCCTCAGATTATAAGCATACATATCAGCCACAAGTCAGTCAAATGAAGGTGGGGTGGCTCAAAAGTGGCTTCCAACAGAGGCGGAAAGACGAGAACAGACCAAACAAAGGAAAAACAAGGCAAAGGCGAAGGTAAAAGACTTAGCCACTTCATCATTGCCATCAATTTGGTTATCCTCATCGACCAAAGAAGCAAAAGAATCATAGAAACACAAGTATAAACAGACAGGCCACAAGTGCCAACCAGAAACAAGTAAAATATAGATAGGCAGGGAAGAAGAAACCCAAGTCAAATATCAACAATATGATAAGGCATAACACAAGATAAGGCAGAGCAGAAGTAACAAAGGCAAGACAAATGTAAACGTGAGTGGCAAAGTAAGAAGCACAGAACAAGTAAAATATAGACAGGCAGGGCATAAGAACAGGCATGGCAGAAGCAACAAAGGCAAGGCAAATATAAACATGCATGGCAAAGTAAGAAGCACATAACAAGTAAAATATGGACAGGCATGGCAGAAGAAACAAAGGCAAGACAAATATAAACATGCATGGCAAAGTCAAAAGCACAAAACGAAGCAGATATATCTAGCCAGGCATCACATATGATCAGGGTCATGCTCATCACAATCACCATCATAGCAGTTTTACATTCATCATTCACAAACCTTCTACCTACAGTTCATAAAATCCAAGCATAGCACACAGATATAAGAGTACTAGGTTCTGAATATTACACAACTTACCATGCAGTACCTTAGCAAATAGTTAGTACCATTGTCTTAACCTTGCCGCTCTGCCACAAACTAGGTTAGTAATTAGCCACCTCCCATGTGAGACCAAAAACAACCACAAAAGGGCTAGGTGCAAAGTGAGGCTACACCCTAGCAGTCAGACCTATCTATATAGAGATCTGTGCAAGATAAGGGGAAGTGGTCAGGGATGGAGACATGCTCAACCATTTTCCCTGAGCTGTAAGGCTGCAGCTACTACATCACATGTAGTAGTGCTTGCCCAGCCAGGTCCTGAGCCAAAGGCTGCGGTGGTCATCACTCATGCCAACAAAGGCATTTCCCTGAGCCTTGTTGTCCAACATATGGCTAAAGGCAACCATCAGCTCCTCATCATGGAAGCCAGGGGTAAGCATCACAGCATTATAAAGGTCAGAGTGCACCTGTTCGGGTCCGGTCTCTCTAAGAGCAAGAGCCACGTTGTTCACAACATCAGTCATGTTGGTCAGCACAAGAACCTCCTCCTCACACATGGCGGCCCTCTTTCTCTTCACTCCAGCATAGCATGCAGGTGCCTTGGATGCCTCAGTGGAGGCAGCAACCTTCACTGTGGAAGTGAGGTCAATGGGCTGCTTGGTGGACGAGAGGTCCACCACTGGCTTCTTCTCAGTGTTGTCCGCAAAGCAGGAGAAAACACCCAAGGGCTCACCAGAACCTTGAGCATACCGCCCTGTTGCCATCCCACCACCAAAGATCACCTCCATCTCCTCATAGTTCTCAATTGACTTGTTGAGCAGCTCAACATCCTTGGGGTGATCCTGCATGACACAAAAAACACAAAGAAAGTAGGCAATTAGCAAATGACTCACTAATAAGAAATGAAGTACTTGAATTGAAATGAATAACTCAAAATCACCTTGCAGTGGCCCAAGTAGTGGTCCTGGTCCAGACTTATGCTGCACGTGACGCCATCCCAAAGAGCACCACTGAGGTCCCTAAGCTTGCACACTCTTGCCCACCTCTACCGCCACTTACGCAGGTGGTTGTACACCTGCGTGCCAGTCACATGTTCTCCAGTGAACTCCCTAAGACTCTTGGCGACCTTGTTGATGTGGACCTCCTTGAAGCCCTTGTCAGTCCTCACCCCAGTGCCAACTAGCTCAACCATGCGGCGCAGCACAAAGCGTGAGGTGACACTGGTCCACCTCATAGGGGGTCGAGGGAGACCAACACCACCAGCACCACCACCACCACCACCCTGTCCCCCTGCTGCAGTACCAGCACCACCTCCACCACCAGCGAGAGCCTGCCCCTGCGCAGCCCCAGCAACAGCCACACCACCAGACATCCCAGCAAGAGCACCAGCACCCACAGCAGCAGCAAAAGCACCAGAAGCACCACCAGAAGCAGCACGCATCCCCACATAAGAGGCCTCAGCAGCAGCCCCATGGTCAGCAAGTAGTTGACCAAAGCCAGCAGCAACAGACCCAAAGAAAATGTTCTCCTCACCCATTGCCCTATGTTACCAACAACATATTTCCCAGCACAAGACATTATCATCCATAATCATGTAAAAGACAATCATTTAAGCCCATGTCAAACCCCAGGCAAATAGCAGAAGAACCATAAGAAGCAAAAAAAGGTGGCAAGGGCAACAAATTTAAGTACATCAGTGGTCTCAGCAAAGTAATTACTCACATCAAGTGCCACACCATGGTTCCATACAGTTCAAACAAAACACACATAAGTTGACAAGGCTACACCCTAGACGCCCCTTTGTTCTGCCACATGGCTGAAGCCATATCATCCCTTTTGGCACCCCAAGCCCTGACCTCCTGCGACATTGTGGCACTGCCTCCAGCAAGTGACTGGGAGGGTGCTGTCATGAAATCCTCCCCAGGCACAACTTCATCTACCACATACCCCAAGATCCAATTATGTAAGATGCAACAAGCAATAACAATTTTAACCTGAGAGCAGTAGGGATGGAAAGGCTTGTTATCCAGCATACGAAACCTACCCTTAAGGGCCCCAAATGCCCTTTCAATAGTTGTGCGGAGGGAGGAGTGCCTTAGGTTCAAAAGTTCTTTGGCATTAGCAGGAGCTCTCCTACCATCAAACTCAGACATGTGATACCTAACAACACGGTAAGGAGGCAGGAACTCTGGCTTCATTGCATAACCAGCATCCACAAGGTAGTATTTCCCTACACATAAAGGGGACAACGTTCGCATCAGGTTGCTATAGTGAATCTGTAGCGAACATGGCCTCATATGCCATTTGTTCAAGTTTGATTTTGGTGATTAATGACAACATGATCAATGGGACTAACCATATTGTCTAGCATGTCTTTGTAGACACTTCTAGGTCCCAAGGATGCAAAAATACCATATGCCAAAATGAGAAGATAGTGTATTTTTCAAGGGTCAAAACCATGGAAGAAAAAGAAAGAAAAGAGTAGCGTCGGATGAACCGACGATACACTAGAAGACAGCGTCGGTGTAACAGTCGGATGAAGTAGTACACTGCGTGAAGACTCGAGTCAACATCATGATCACCGGATCAACCGACGCCCCCAATTCTAGTTGCACCGGATGAATCAAGAGACCAAGCCTGCAAAAATCAGTAGCACCGGATGAACCGATGGGTGAGCAGCGGTTCATCCGACGGTCGTGTGTTTGCTACCAGAGAGGTTCTGGAGTAAAACTCTTAAGCACCGGATGAACCGATGGTCACGAGGATATAAGCAACGGTTCATCCGACGGCACCAAAGAAGCTACCAGTAAGGTTTTGGGAAGAAATCCTTCAGCACCGGATGAACCGACGGCATGAGGGAAGAGCCGTCGGTGTAAGTGTCGGAGGAAGTGTGTCAGCAGGGAAGCAACAGTCATGTGACGTGGAGGGCACCGGATGAACCGACGCCTGGGAAAAACAAAGCGGCGGTTCATCCGACGGTACCAATTTCAGCAGCTTTTAGCCAACGGCTCTTTGGACGCCTTGGGCTATTTATACCTCCTCCACTCATCCATTTGGAGTTGCTGGATTGTGTGGAAGTGCAGAGGAGTTCAAGACACATTGAAGATCATATCCACTCCATCCAAGTACTAGATTGCTCATCCATAGACGTGTATATGCTTTGTGTGTGTGCTTAGTGCTAGGCTTAGCTTAGAGCTGAGTGAGTGCAAGGTGTGCCTACCTTGTGAGGTGATTCTCGAGTGGATCAAGTTGTACGAGGTGTGCCGGAAGCCTTGGAGTCTAGGTGGCTCTCCGGTAAACGTCTTCGACCCTCCGGCTTAGTGTGGAGCGGCGAGGACACTTTGTGCGGGGGACGTGGAGACCCCCTTCCCTTGGTGGAGAAGCTCGTTAGTGGGGGCGGCATCAAGGTGACCAAGGGAGCTTGGTGAGTGCCTTAGTGGCGAGCCTTTGTGTCAAGTCAAGTGGTGCTCTTGGGAGAGACTTGGTGACCGGGAAGTAATACTCTTGTGTAGAGTGCTTCAACAACATGGACTAGGGGTGGCTTAGTGTCTACCGATACCACGGGATAAATCGCGTGTCAAGAGTTTGCTTCCTCTCATCCCCTTTATGTTTTCGCATTACTCTCTTGCATCCTTGCTTGCCTTTACTTTCCTAGAGTAGTATCTTGCTAGGATTGGTAATAGGTTGCAAAACTTGTTTTGGGATGGGAGTTTCACACTAGAACAACCCTAGTTGCACATCTAGATAGTATGTTCTAGTTTATGTTTGATGCAAATAGTGATAAGCCATAGGCTAAGTTTTTAAGTTGCCTAATTCACCCCCTCCCCCTCTTAGGCTACAGACATCCGATTCCTTACAAGTGGTATCAGAGCCGGGACTCACTTCCTTCATAAGGATACGCCAATTCGATTGGCAATTTGTGAAAACCGGCTCATTGGATCGGTTAGGCTTCACCGCCTAGTGAGTTGCTCTTTAGAGGATGAAAGGGGTGGATACCATAGGTTTGGCTCCACATTTTGATGGCACGGGTTACTCTCGTTGGAAGGTCCTCATGGAAGCTTACTTACAAGCTAAGGATCTTGATGTTTGGAGGGTCACCGATGAGGGTGTTTGTCGGGGTTTGTTACCGCCGGCAAGTAAATTTATAAGAACGCGTGTGCCGATCCACACGGTAGCACAGGAGACACTCAGGATTATACTGGTTCAGGCCTCCAGAGAGTAATACCCTACGTCCAGTCTGAGAGGAAGTGTTCCTTATGCTCAGGAGTTTGTAGTAGGGGGTACAAACAAGTCGGGAGAGGGTGCAGAGCCCAAGTCCCTAGTGAGTGAGTGGTTCAAGTAGCAGAAGTCTGCGTACGTGAGTGTGTGAGTGCTTGCGGTGTTTGTATGAGATGAGATATCGATGCTAAGTGTGTGTGGGTGTGAAAACGAACGTGTCTTGTGAGCGCCTCTGTGTCTCCCTTCTATAGTCGCAAGGGGGAGGCTCAGGGCGGTTACATCGAGTGCATGTGAGCTGGTCTACAGTGCGAGGCGTCCTTCTCTGCATCGGGCTGTCAGGTAGCAGCAGTGGCGAAGCACTGTTACGGGGCCTTGGGTGACGGTGTAGATCCCGTACGTCCCAAGCAGCCGTCCCGGGGCCCCCTGCGCCCTTCTCCGGGTAGTTAGTCGGGTACAAGAGGCAGAGTACGTGCCCTGATCCCGTCAGTGGATTAGGGGCTTCTCTTTTCTGGGTACTGTGCAAACGGAGTAGCCTGCACCGCGGCCATCGAGGGATAGGTGACGGGCTGCACTGTGCCGTTGGTGGCACAGCGTTTCCCGTGCCCTCTGTGGTACGATGCGTACCGCCCCTGCCGAGGAGCGGTAGGAGGATCCGTCCTCTGACACAGGATCGACCTGGTTAGGCCGGACCCGCGCAGGGAGCCTGGCATGTGGCGGGCCGCGTACCTGGGTATCACGGGACACCAACAGGGCCTATGTACCTGCGGCCTTGACGGCCAAGTCTTGAACTGGTCGGAGACGGAAAACTACTCGTGCGAGTAGGTGATCTATGTCGCGTCTCCCGATGCTTAGGGTATAGTGTGTACTGTACCGTACGCTGCCCAGCGCCCATTATGCTGTTCACGGTACGACGGCCACTGTGCCGTCCGTGGTAGGGTTTGACGAATCCGTCTCCTGACACCGAATTGGCCTGGCCCGGGCGGACCGCTGCAGCGGAGCGGACACATGGCGTTGCGCGTGGGAGCATGCGCGGAGTTCCCGGGACCTTGATCTGATGGGCCCACATGCCCCGTGCCTTTCCCGCGAAGCCTGCGCGGGTCAGTGATGGAAACTACTCATGCGAACGAGTAGTCGTGGCTCTGAGGCGGAAACTACTCATGCGAGCGAGTAGTCGCGGCCGCGAGGTGGAAACTACTCGTGCGAGCGAGTAGTCGGGAGTGGAGGTGAAAACCTGTCGTACCGGCCGCCACGTACTCAGGGAAGAGGGTGCGGACGGCCGTGGGCCGCCTGCCTTCTGGCCCATGGCGGAAACTGGTCGTACGAGCCTTCTCGTGCTCGGGCAGCGTATCACTCGTTGTGTTAGTTGCCGGAGCATGCCGTACGTGGGTCCGTACTGTATTTTTTAGGGGTCTTGGTGGGCCCTGGTCCATGGCCTCATCAGTAGCCCCCGAGCCTGGTGAGGGAGTCGGAGACTCACTCCCAGGATCAACTGTCATGGAGACAAGGAGACTTGTTGTGTTTTCTCCGGTGGGGACGCGCGAGCGGACCCGCGAGTAGTAGCCCCCGAGCCCACAGACAAGTAGGAGACTTGTGCATGGGGTTAAATGCTGGACTCTTGGACAAGTCAGAGACTTATGGCTTGCCGCGTGGTGCGCGTCATGGGGTGACTGGCGGAGATCTCGCACCGGTCGCGGGATTGTCGGACCCCACTTCACGTGACGTGGCGGCTCGGCCGTGGGCGGCGCGCAGTAGTGGGGTGCGCCTTTTGAGGGGCAACGCTTCGGCAGATGGAGGACGTGGCCTGAGGCGACACGGGCATTAACTGCGGGGGGCAGAAGTAATCATTCCCCCGTTTATATACCGCGGCCGTCGACCAATTTTTCCCCTTCCGTTTCCTTGTGTCTTCCGCCGCCGCCGTTTCTTGCCTTTGCTTCATACTTGCCGCGCGCAAACTATAGAGCCCGCCTCGCCTCTTCTCGCGAACTGGATCCACCCGCCACCGCCACCATAGTCGACGCGATGTCGAACTGGTCATCTTCGACGGTGACTTGGTCCGAGCTCGACCGCCTCGCCTCCGATGGCATGCTGCCACCGTTGACCGCAGTGGAAGAGTGGAGGGTGCCTGGGCCGGAGAGCAGCCCTCAGCCCCCGGCGGGGTACATAGTCTCGTTCGTGCTGTTTCACGAGCGAGGCTTCTCCGTCCCGGCGGGACGGTTCATCTGTGCCGTGCTCGAGGAGTACGGCTTGGAGCTTCACAACCTCAACCTGAACGGCGTCCAACAAATGGCGGTGTTCGAAGCTTTGTGCGAGGGGTACCTAGAGCAGGGAGCCCATTGGGACCTGTTCCGGTACTTTTACAAGTTCATCTGCATCAAGGACAACAACTCCGCGGCGGTCATCGGGTGCGCCGGCCTCCACAGGAAGCAGGGGAGGATGGACGAGTACATCCCCACCTACCTGACTTCCTCCAACAGCGGGTGGCACCGAGGGTGGTTCTACCTCAAGAACGACCTCGAGAACCCGCTGCCGGAGTTCACTAATCGCTGGTACGATCGGGCGCCGGCGAAGTGGAGCTACGGACCGGAGAAGAAAGATCGTCCCCGGTTCCTCGACAGCGCCCTCGCCGCCCTCAAGATACTCCGCGACAACGGGGTGAACTTCATCACCTTGATTGGCGGCTACCATACCCGGGGGGTCGTCCCGCTCTACCGTCGTGCCCTGCGCCTCTGGGAGATGACGGACGACCGGGCTCCCTTTGAGGGGACCGTGACCGCTCACCCCCTGCCTTCGCTGGACGAGGTCCAGCGCCGGGTGACCCAGGTCACTGGGGTCACCTACATGTTCTGGCTGCCACCGGGCATGCTGCAGATGCTCCCGGCCACAGCGGCCTTGGTATGTCTCCTCTCGACTTCCTTTCGATTCGTCTTTAGCGGTTGCGGGTGGTGATTGTTCTTGTGCTTGCACAGATGAAGGACGTGCGCGTCCTCACCTCTCGTCCTCTGCTGGAAGAGGACCGAACGCTCACCCGGGAGACTGCTGCGCGGCAGCAGCGGTGCGTGCAGTGCAAGAGGGCCCACCAGCAGAAGGAGATCGAGAAACGGGAGAGGAACGACAAACGCGCCTCGCGCCGGCGCAATGGGGAGAGGGACGTCTCTAATGACGAGGATCCCTCATCGGCGCCGTCGGATACGGACGAGGCCGAGTCCCCGTTCGAGTGGACTGACGACGAGACGACGCCGTCCTCTCGGCCAAGCGGCGGATCGGCGCCCGCCTCGGCCGCAGCTGGCGCCAGTTCGAGCCGGCAGGTGCCCCTCTCCTCTTCCCGGGCTGATCAGCCCGGAACGAGCAGCCGTGTTCCTCGGCGGGACCGCCGCGAGAGGGGCAGGAGCTCTCTGCAGCGCGGCGACACCAGTCGCCACGAGTCGAGGCGCGACGGCTCACGTCGCCACTCCTCACGCCGGAGTCCTCACTCGCCCTCCGCGCGTCCGTCACGGGAGCCGCGAAGCGTGCTGGCGGCCTCCCCTCCACCTGTAGCCCAGAGTGGGGGGCGGGCCCCGACCCAATGGCGCCTTGGATCAGTCGTCGTCACCAGGGGCGGATCGACCCCTCCCCCGGCATCCGCTCCGCCAACGGGAAGCAAAAGGGAGGCGTCCCCGCTCAACCCCACGATCGGCTCCAAGCGGCCCCGTCACGTCGCAGAGGGGTGAGTTTCGAGTTGCGGTCTTCTAGTTTTTGCTTTGTGTTTCTAGCGAGTATGTTTTTGCTTGTCGTCATGACATTCTTTTCGGTCCAGGGCGCCCGACCGCCGCACCATGAGGTCGGCGCCTGTCAAGGCATTGCGCCGCCCTGCCCAGGTGGGCGGAGACGTGCCGTCGTCGAGCGACCCGCCATCCTCCCTTCTGTCGGTGGTGGCGGTAGAAGAAGCAGATGGGTCTGGGACCCAGGTGGTGACCGTCCCCCCATAGAGAACTGCGAGCCCGGCTCGTAGCGACCTGTCGATGGGGACGATGGGTTTGGGGGGCGAGGCCCCCACCGAAGAAGCGCTCTCGGCCCACGTGGCTGAGTTGGCGAGGTGCCTGTCCGGGGCCCAGGAGCAGGACCAGGAGAACTCCTCTCACGAGGCGCGGGCGGGCGACAATAGACAGCCAGCCCCCGAGTCGTCGACGGGGGCGGGCGCACAGCCAGCCCCCGAGTTGTTGACGGGGGTGGGCGATGATGCAGACGCCGAGCGGCCAGCCCCCGAGTCGCTGGAGGGGATGGCCGCTGCCGCTGCGGGCTTCGAGACCCCAGCCCCCGAGTTGCTAGGGGGAGTAGGGAGACCTGCGGCAGAGATGGGAATGGAGACCCGAGCCCCCGAGTCGGCGGGGAGTACGGGGAGTATTGTTGAGATGGTGGAGGCGGGCGACCGCACCTCCGAGGATGCTTCTGCCATGGTGGCGATCGTGGTGACTGAGGGGATCGTCCCCATCTCGTCGGTCGCCGCATCGGACGCCACTCCCGTGGAGGTGATCGTCATCTCGGCGTCGCCTTCTCCGGCGGTCTCTCCCGTCAGGACAGTGGACGAGCAGGCGCCTCCCCCGATCGTGGAGGTTGGGGAGAGGTCGAGGGAGCAAGGGCCGACTACCTCGACAGCGGTGGAGGAGGAGGAGATCAAAGTCCCACCGCTCTGGCTGGTGTCCGTTTTGCCGATTCAGGCCTCCGTAGGCCCGGACCTCGACAGCGACACGGAGCTGGCGGCCCGCTGCCGCCTAGAGCGTGACCTGCGCCTGAGCGAGATGGCGCTGCGCCAGTCGGAGCGGGCAATCTGGGATCTGATCCCCACCTCGAGGGTGAGTCCTTTTTCTTCCTCTTCTTCTAATGCTTATTTTTTCCTCTTCTTCTCAGTCGTGCGACTCATGCGTGGTTTAGGAGCTCGTCGGGCGCTCTGAGGACAAGGCGCAGGCCTTTGAGGTACTCCGCGCGGAGAAGGTCCAGCTGGAGGCGCAGCTGGCCGCGGCCCGCCTCGCAGCGGCGGATGGCAAGGCCAGCCGGTTAACAGAGCGCGCGTCCTTTGAGGCGAGGACGAAGGCCGCTGAAGACCGTGCGGCCACGGCGCAGGCGGAGAAGACCGCCCTGGAGGAAAAGCTGGCTGCGGCGGAGCAGGCGGCGGCGGAGCTACGCTCCAATGCTGAGGCCGCTGCCCGCACCGCCCATCAGGAGAAGACGGCGCTCGAGACTAGGGCGGGTCGGGCCGAGTCCGACCTCCAGGCGGCTCGTGAGATGGTGACGACGCTCGAGGCCCAAGTCGGCAGCGTCACCACCGAGAAGGGCCGTCTTGAGGAAATTGCCCAAAAGTGTGAGAATGAGATCATCGGTGAGTACCTTACAACCTGTTATCTCTGCTTTCTGTTTCCGCGCGGTTTCTTGATTCGAGACGTCATCTTTCTTCTGGGGTGTACAACTTTCCGTGTGACCCGTACCGACTTGGAGAAGCAGGTCGCGGATTACAAGAGTGCCGCGACCACCCGCCTCGTCGAGAACCAGAAGCTGGTGGAGCTGATCAAGGATGCTAACGAGAAGCTCAATAGTAAGAGTCGTGTCCTCTTCATCTTTTGCCTTCCCTAGATTGGGACATCTTTCGCTGACATTGGTCTTTTCACTTCTCTCCAGAGGTCGTGGCTGAGCTCGAGCAGGAGCGGAAGTCGCACGCGGGGGCCAGGACCGAGATCAGGCAGTTGGAGTCGATCCACAATGGGATGGGAGTGGCCATCATCAAGGCGTGCGATGAACTCGGTGTTCCTCCCGGCCCCATGAAGGATCGCTTGGAGTTGGCCGCTGCGACAGCTCGTCAACAGTCGATGGATATGGCCGGCAACATCGTCCGCAAGGTGGTAGCCATCTTCTTGTCGCACTACCCAGACCTGGACAGGGTGCTGCTTGGCCAGGGATGGTGTCCGGGCTACACCAACGAGCAGTATGACAACATTGAAGAAGGCGCCATCGACTTCGCTAAAGCTATGCTGGGTCATGCCCTCCACAACCTGGGCCTGTAAAGAAAAAACCAAGTTGCCTCGCCGAGGCTTTTAATCGTGCTTGTAAAAACTTGTGGGCCAAGTGTTTATGGCAAACTCGTGGGTTAAGAACCCGTTTTTCGAGTAGCTAGAGGACCTGTGAGCCTGAGTAGTGTAGCTTAAAACTTTGCTGGTGGTGTCTTGCTCCGTAGCCGCAGAGGTGTAGGAACTTGGCGACTCGACCGGGCCTAGTTTAGGAGCGTTACTACTCGAGCGGGCAGCCCCCGAGTACTTTGGAGAAAGATAGGTGTGCGTACATGTTTTTTTGCAAACATGAAAACTCCTGAGAGTTTGAGACGGTTACTCGGAATCCCTTCGAAGGGGAGAGTGATCGATGACTTGAGGTCACAAACTTTGCTTGTGGGTCTTTGTACCGTAGCCGCGGGGGCGTAAGTACTCGGGGCCCAGACGAGCAGAGGTTCATGACCGCTAGAGTCGTCGTTCATCTCCCTTTAAGGAATGTGAGTGTACCGCAACGATCATACGAGAAACCGTGGACGGTTTTTGATCGAAAAAAGGTTTCGCAACGCTAAGGGGAGGGGGGTCGTAGCCCCCGAGCCCATGGACAAGTCAGAGACTTGCCCATGGGATGAGACAAGCATAGAGACACTTTACTCGAGTAAAAATGTAAGCTTGAGAAAGATATCATTTTACGAAAAAGAAAGTAGCTCGGAGCTCTTGCGTTATCATAAAATGAGAACAAAATAAATACTTAAGGGTAAAAATGGCATAGCTGCTCTCTGTTCCAGGCGTTGGAGATGACCCTGCCATCCTCGTACTTGAGTTTGAAGGTTCCTGGTCGGAGCACTTGGTCGACGATGAAGGGCCCCTCCCATGGAGGTGAAAGCTTGTGCCTCCCCTCGTTACTTTGAACTCGTCGAAGGACGAGGTCACCAACTTGGAACTCGTGCTCCCATATGTTGCGCTCGTGGTAGCAGTGTGGAGCTTGCTGATATCGTGCTGAGTGGAGGAGGGTGACGCTGCGCGCCTCATCCAGCTGGTCGATGGTGTTCTCGAGGGCGACCTGGTTACCTTCTTCAATGTAAGCTTGAACCCGTGGGCTGCCGTAGTCGATGTCCGTTGGGAGGATCGCTTCCGACCCCTGAACGAGGAAGAAACGCGTGCAGCCAGTAGCCCGACTTGGCGTGGTGCGCAGGCTCCACAGGACGGACGGAAGCTCTGCGGCCCACGTCGCTCGAAACTTCTCGAGAAGCTTGAATATCCGCGGCTTCAGACCTTGTAAGATCATGCTGTTGGCCCTCTCCACTTGCCCATTGGTTCTTGGATGGCTGACAGCGGCCCAGTCCACACGGATGTGGTTGTCGTCGCAGAACTTGAGGAATTTCTTGCCGGTGAACTGTGTGATGTTGTCGGTGATGATGGAGTTCGGGATCCCAAAGCGATAGATGATGTCGGTGAAGAACGCGACGGCCTCCTCGAAACAGACATTCGTTGTGGGCTTGGCCTCGATCCACTTTGAGAACTTGTCGATGGTGATGAGTACGTGGGTGTAGCCCCCCGGGTGCTTTTCTCAGTGGTCCGACCATATCCAGCCCCCAGACCGCGAAGGGTCGGGTGATGGGTATGGTTTGCAAGGCTTGCGCCGGGAGATGGGTTTGTCGTGCACAGAACTGGCAGCCTTCGCAGCTGCGCACGATCTGGGTCGCGTCGGCAACCGCGGTGGGCCAGTAAAAACCTTGTCGGAAAGCTTTTCTGACAATGGTCTTTGGACCGGCGTGGTGTCCGCATGTTTTGGCATGGATTTCTTACAGCAGTTCCTTGCCCTGGTCGGTCAGGATACAACGCATGAATATGCCTTCTGCGCCCTTTTGTCGGAGCTTGCCATCGACCAGCTTGTACAACTTGGCCATGTGAGCGATGCGTCGAGCCGTCTCCTTGTCGGGTGGCAATTTTCCTTCCACCATCCATTCGAGGATCGGAATCCTCCAGTCAGGGTCTTCGAGGTTGGGCTCTTGCACTCCGTCAATCTCCATGACCTCCTGTGTCGACAGCTCTGGCGACTTGTCCTCCTCGGAACGAACAGATGGTTCATACTGGTCGCTGGCGAAGACTCCGTGTGGAACGGGCTTCTGATTCGACGCCACCATCACAAGGGTGTCAGCTGCCTTGTTGTACTCGCGTAGTACGTGATTGAGCTTGAGCTTGTGAAACTTGTCCTCCAACTCGCACCGCCAGACAGTAAGCGGCCATCTTCAGACTTATTCAATTCTTCTCTTTCATAACCTGTCCCACGACCAGGTCGGAGTCCCCCCTGACGTCGAGGCGTCGTATTCCCAGCTCGAGGGTGATTCGAAGACCGTTGATGAGCGCCTCGTACTCCGCGATGTTGTTGGAGGCCGCTAAATGTAGTCGGACCATGTATTCCATTCGCACGCCCAGAGGCGAGATGAACACGAGTCCGACCCCGGCTCCTTCCTTCATGAGGGATCCGTCGAAGTACATGAGCCACATCTCGTGCTCGATGGGAGCAGGAGGCGTTTGGATCTTCGTCCATTCGGTGACGAAGTCAACCAATGCCTGCGACTTGATGGCGGTGCGGGGCGCGTACTCGATATTCTGCCCCATCAACTCGAGTGCCCATTTAGCGATTCTGCCTTCCGCCTCCGGGCTCTATATGACTTCACCAAGCGGGTACTTGGACAACACTGTGATGCGGTGCGAGTCGAAATAATGCCGGAGCTTCCGCTTGGTGATGAGGACAGCATAGATTAGCTTCTGTATCTGCGGATATCGCGTCTTCGAGTCGGAGAGGACTTCGCTCACGAAGTAGATGGGGTGTTGTACTTTCTGCGTCTTGTCAGGCTCGTCTCGCTCGACGACTAACGCCGCGCTCACGACTTGGGTCGTGGCAGCGATGTACAGGAGCATCAGCTCCCCCTCCGCTGGTGCGGTGAGCACCGGTGGACTCTCGAGTAGTTTCTTGAGCGAGTCGAGTGCTTCCTGCGCTTCTGGCGTCCACTGAAAGTGCTCCGACTTCTTCATGAGCTTGTAGAGTGGCAGGCTGCGCTCACCTAACTGAGCGATGAACCTGCTGAGGGCAGCGAGGCATCCGGTGACGCGCTGCATTCCCTTCAGATTCTTGATGGGTCCCATGCTCGTGATCGCAGAGATCTTCTCGAGGTTGGCCTCAATACCGCGTTCTGACACAACAAAGCCGAGTAGCATGCCTCTGGGGACCCCAAAGACACATTTCTCAGGATTTAACTTCATGCCGTGCTCCCTCAACTTTTCGAAGACCGCGGTAAGGTCGGGGATCAGGTCGCCCACCTTCTTCGACTTGACCACGATATCATCTATGTAGGCCTCAATTAGCCGACCAATGAGATCTCCAAAGACGCGACGCATGCATCTCTGGAAGGTGGCTCCTGCATTCTTTAACCCGAAAGGCATGGAAACGTAGCAGTACGCGCCAAACGAGGTGATGAATGAGGTGGTGAGCTGGTCAATCAGATCCATCGCGATCTGATGGTACCCCGAGTAAGCGTCAAGAAAACAGAGGGTTTCGCACCCAGTCGTTGAGTCGACTACTTGATCTATGCGCGGTAAAGGAAATGGATCTTTTGGACACGCCTTGTTCAGGCTTGTGTAATCAACGCACATCCTCCATTTGCCATTCTTCTTCTTAACGAGTACAGGGTTTGCTAACCACTCGGGGTGGTAGACTTCACGAATGAACCCTGCACTAATGAGCTTCTTGGTCTCCTCACCGATAGCCTTTCACTTGTCAGAGTTGAAGCGGCGTAGACGCTGCTTGATCGGCTTCGAGCCGGGCTTAATGTTAAGCTTGCGCTCGGCGACCTCCCTTGGAATCCCTGGCATGTCGGAGGGTTTTCATGCGAATATGTCGAGATTCACACGGAGGAAGTCAACGAGAGCGCTTTCCTAGTCGGAACCGAGCGCCATCCCGATACGGAGTGTGCGGCCGTCGACGGAGACGAGCACTTCCTTGGCGTCCTTGGCGGGCTCGAAAGAGCAGGCCGCACGCTTGGACGACTCGGGGATTTCTTGGTCCTCTGAGGGGGGGCTCAGCGGCGAGCTTCTCAGACCGGATCAGTGCTTCAGCGAACTGGAAGCACTCAGCATCGCATTCATATGCGTACTGGAAAGTTGTACTAGCTGTGATGATGCCTTTCGGGCCGGGCATCTTCAGCTTGAGGTACGTGTAGTTGGGGACGGCCATGAACTTAGCGTAAGCTGGCCTTCCGAGTATCGCGTGATACATCCCCGGGAATCCCACCACCTCGAAGGTGAGGGTTTCCTTTCGGAAGTTGCTCGGAGTTCCGAACGTGACCGGCAGGTCGATCTGCCCGAGTGGGACCGTCTTCATCCCGGGTACGACCCCGTGGAAAGGCGCCGTCGACGGCCGTAGTCGGGACCACGGGATCCCCATGTCGTCCAGGGTCGACATGTAGATGACGTTGAGGCCGCTGCCTCCGTCCATCAGTACCTTGTGCACACGCTTGGTGCCGAACAAGGGTGACACAACCAGCGGGTAGCTACCTGGTCGTGGTATGTGGTCGGGATGATCGTGCCGGTCAAACGTAACCGGCATCTCCGACCACTTCAGGTAGGTCAGAGTCGCATGCTCGAGCTGGTAGACCTGTCATCGGACCACCTTCTCTTGGTGCTTGGGCAGCCACGCCTCCGAGCCCCTGAAGATCATCATCACGGCTCCGTCTTCCCGAGGGTAAGCGCCCTCGTCATCACCCTTGTCCTTCCCTCCGTCGCGGGTTGGAGGGTCACTTCGCTTTTTCAACATGCCGGCGAGGTAGGCCTTCATCAGGTTGCAATCCTTGAAGGCGTGTTTGACTGGGCCCTCGTGGTTGGGGCACGGGACGTCCAACAGCTTCTCTAAGTGACCCGATGGAGGGTTGCCTCTGGGTCTCGCTGTCTTTCGGTCGACAGCGGCCACCAAGGTATCCTCACGGTACCTTTTATCTTTACTTTTCTTCTTCTTGATGGGTGCGGATGGACCATCCCCGGCTTCGGCTGGCTGCTTCCCTTTGCTTGCACCGGAGCTGAGCGTCGCAGCTACGGCTTCCTCCCCGTTGGCGTGATCGGTTGCGATGTCGAGCAGCTCCCGAGTAGATTGCGGCTTCCGTCGCCCGATCCGATGGATCAGTGTGGCACACGTGGTGCCATTCTGGAAGGCCGAGATGACGTCCGTGTCGGTGGTGCTGGGCAACTCGGTGCATCGCTTGGAGAAGCGTCGGATGTAGTCACGTAAGCTTTCGCCCTTCATCTGCTTGTAGTTGCGCAGGTCCCAGGGGTTCCCTGGTCGGGCGTACGTGCCCTAGAATTTGCCGATGAAGGCGTCGCGTAGCTGCGACCAGCTGTCGATCATGCCTCGCGGCAAGTGCTCGAGCCACGTGCGGGCCGAGTCCGCGAGATGTAGCGGCAGGTTCTTGATGATGAACAGGTCGTCCCGCGCTCCGCCGGCGTTGCATGCCAGCCGGTAGTCTTCCAGCCAGATGCTAGGGTTGGTTTCACCGTCGTACTTGGGTACGGAGGTCGGAGCCCTAAAACGCGAGGGGAAGCGGACGCTGCGCACATTCTTCCCGAAGGCACGAGGCCCTTGGGCATCAGGCGAGCTGCTCCTGCTTCGATCCTCGTCGCTGTCGTACCGGCCTCCGCGTCGCCGGTTGTACTCCTTACGAGGCTGCTGCTCGTAGTCGTCGTACTGACCCGCGTCAGCTCTCCGTCGCGCCTTGATAGTGTCACGCGCGTCGCGGTTGGGACCCAAGCGGCTCTTGACTGGCACGTTGACCTCCTCGGACCGTCGTGGCTGCTGCGACGGTGCCACGGGTTGTTGCGGCTCGGAGGGCCCGCGACCCTGTGAGCCCCGCTGCTGAGAAGCGGAGCTCTCCGCCTGCTGCACGGTGGCAGTCTCGTGGAGAGTCTTGATCTGCTTGTGCATCTCTTTTTCTTGAGGTGTGGCCGGCTCAGGTATCTTCCGGAGAAGGACTGCCGCCGCCGCCAGATTTTGTGACACCCTTTTGAAGACGGGCGTGTCGTCAACGACATCTCGGTTGTCGTTGATGATGCGTTGCTAGACGTCTCGCGCTCGTGCGCGAGCGGGAGTCGGGTTCGGGTCATGCCCGAGTTGTTGGTGTAGCTGGGCTCGCTCGTCGTTGAGCTGGCACTGTGCGTCCTCCAGCTCATCCAGTCGGGCCCGCTGTGCTGTGGCGTCGGGTGGGTCCTGCACCCCTGCTGCACTATCCGCCGTCGAGCTATGGGCGGAGTGGACCGCTCCTTCTGGAGTGTGAGCTGGTACTGGAGCAACAGGAGCGTTGCCAACGACGAAGCACTCGCGTGAGGGGTCGTAACCCCCGTCGTCGGAGTCGTCGGAGTAGCCGAAGCAATAGTCCGCGCCGACTGGAAGAGATGGAAGGTGCCAGCATCGCGAAGCCCGGAGTAATCCCACTCCGGACCCGAGATGTCATCAGTACCGTCGGTCACGAGGTACTGTTCATCGGGCGAGGTCGCTGGCAGCTTCAAGTTGCACCAGAGACGATGACTTGGGTAGTTATCATATAGAGCCTGGTCTGTGCTTGATGAAGAGGAATATGCCACCGCCGTGTAGGGCCTTCCTCCATAGACTAGTGGCGTCGGGGCGCTCTCCCTGGCGATGCGCTCCGTTGAGTCCGACGGCAGAGAGTCCTCTACTGCGCCAGCGGGCTGCGGTGTACCGGCCTCGACCCGTGGAGGGGAGCTAGCACATGCTGCCCTGCGCCGCTCCGCCTTGGCCCGCATTGAGCGCTTGCCTGAGCGCCTCTTGCGTCGGGGCGAGTGTGGCGAGGCGGTTGGAGCAGGAGTCGGCGCAGGTGCGTCGATGGCCTCGTCGACGAGGCGCATGACGTAGCCGTCTCCAGTCGCTCGGAAGTTCAGGCTCCTGAACTGGATCTCAAGCCCGGCCATGAGCGACTCCGGTGATCCCACGGGGGAGTCCATCGGCGATGGCTTTGGCGATGGCTTCCAAAGCAAGCGATGAGAGGGCCGTGCGGACACTAAATGCAACGTCAAAAACACGCGAAGGCCCCTACCTGGCGCGCCAACTGTTGGGGTTTGTTACCGCCGGCAAGTAAATTTGTAAGAACGTGTGTGCCGATCCGCACGGTAGCACAGGAGACACTCGGGATTATCCTGGTTCAGGCCTCCGGAGAGTAATACCCTACGTCCATGAAACGAACCGGGTTTCCAAAGAAGGGAACCCGATCCCTGCACCTCTGTGATAGTCCCAGGAGGCTATCACGTGCAAATCCATGTCTCAGAAAGTAACGCGAAAACCGTACAACAAGAGTAAATACATGAGGGTCCATATAATAATATAATAATTAAGCATCTGAGTACATCATTTCGGCACATGCCGGGTACAAGTCCAACGGGACTGAATCAAACAGAGTAAACATCTACGCAGTGGCTCTCATGTAGCGAAGTAGACACCATATCCGCAGGCATCTCGAGTGTAGGGCGAGCCTCAGTCCTCCCATCCGTCGTGCTCGAAGTCATAGTCCGGCTCCTGGTCTGAAATCTCGTCATCTACTCGATAAGCGAGTAGGTCATGTCAGCTTCCCAACAAAGAGCATAAGCGAAAGAGAAATGATTCTAATATGCATGAGTAATCCTATTTATGGCTGTAGAAGGTTAAGCAAGCAGCGGTAGCAACCTCAAGGTAAGCAGAAAAGCCGAGAGGTCTCTATCTCCGAAGAGATCCACACCTCCGAGGACAACGCCTCCGGGGTCAACACCCCAACAAGGTAAGAAACACCAAACACTGGAACTCAACCGAGATGCAGCATCCCCACACTCATCTGCGACGTGGGGTCTCCAACTCCTATCCCCACGTCTCAACGGCACGAAGTCGGGCTCACAACACACAGGGGAGAGAAAGCAGCACAACAAGAGACTAGCTAGGTGAGAGATCGAAAGGGCTGTCCATACCAGTGGACACAGACTATAGCTATAGGTTTAACACTCTGCAGAGGTGGTACAACTGGACCCGCCGAGTAGAGCAGAATCGGATGCCTCCGATCCACATCTCTACCTAACGGCCGGAGACCTAGCAGTGGATGGCACTCTCCTGCCTCTCCGAGCCTGACTCGTCCTGACTGGGGCGCGAAACTTGCCAGCAGGGCCTCAAAGCTGTGAAACCATCCCCGGAGGAGCCGGGGTGACGTCTACTCGGGGGGTATAACCCGTCCCCCTCACACGACCACACCGGTCCGCCTACAAGCTGGATGCCATCCACATACTAGTTCTCGGACCGAACCCCGCCCATAACAAGGCGAATGGTTTGTATGAAAATAGCCCAAAGATCAAGGTCACACAGACGATCGGTCCTTAATTGCAGGAGCAAGCACTCACCAACTCCATCCGTCCGACATGCCACTAGGGTGAGAGGCCAGGTCGCATCTCCCCTAGACAGACGTTCACAAGTAACCAAAGCGGCTCGCTCCCGCGGTAACACGTCAAGGATACACACTCACCCAAAACACTCGCAAGAGTTCCGAAGTATCCCAACCTCGGTCCAAACCTGAGATCCATCCGTATCTACGGGTAAAATATAAGGATAGAGTAGTGCCAGGAACTAGCTAGGGGTCTGTAGCTAGTTCCGAAAGTAGGTATTCCAAGGACACGGTAAACAATTCCAAGTCACGGCTAATCAATTGTCTATGCAATTTTAAAACATGCATCGAAAGTAATTAAGCACTAGCAACTAAAGCATGCATGGGATCTACATGGTCGGGAGTGACATGACACCTGGCTGGCGTCCGAAGTCCTGGTCTGGGTTGTAGTCGGGGTCGTAGGCCTCCTCCTGGTCGTAGCTCGGGTCTGTGCAGCATGAGATACGAGACGCTAAGATACCGACAAACAACTATGCATAAATCCAAAGAAACCCAATTTTAGAAGATCCAAACAGAACCAAACTACCTACAAACAGCACCGTCTCATTTTTAGAAAAATATAGAAACTGGTTTCATATTTTTCGGAGTTGTAAATAATTAGTTATGATTTTTCAAAGGTTAAAGGTTTTATAAATTAATTTCCAAAATCATTTATAAAACAGAAAAGGGTTTTTAATTTGAAAATAGGTGATGATGTCAGCATGACGTCATCGTGATGTCAGCGTCACCGTTGATGGGCCGTTAATGGGCCAAAAGTGGCAGTGGGCCGAAATCGGCCCATTGGACTTAGCCCGTTGGGCCACAACGACCAAGTCCAGCAGTTCTCCCTGAACAAAAAGCTGGGTTCACTGGTTAAAAAGGAAAAGGAGGTAGACGTTGGGCCATAATGGGCTACGGCCCAAGCCAAGCCTCCTGGAGTTAGCAGCGAGAGGTTTACAGAAGCCCCTTGGACAAAACTGGGGTGCATCGCCTCCCCTTCGCCGCCCACGCACATCCTGGTGCGCCCCGGCAAGTTCCAGGCGGCGACGGCGAACTGCAAACAACGGCGACGATGCTTCCGGAGGACAAGCAAGCAGTGCTCGAGGATCCCTAGGAGCATGTGGTTATCTCCGCGCCGTCCCAGCTCCGGAGAGAAGCCTGGGGGCGTAACGCGGAGCGCGACACGGCGGCGCTCTCGGTGTGAGCCAGAGACGACAGCGTTATCGAGGGTAAGCAGTGGTGGCGACACAGCGAAACAGCAAGCGGGCGGATGTTAGCAGATGCAGCGCGGGTGCTTCGGCGTTCACACGAGCGTGTTCACCAAAGCCCCTTGCGCGGGTTCAGGCCTAACCTGGCCGTGTCGTGGCCGGCTGAGGTGCGAATCCTCGGCGATCCGCGTCCATGGCACAGCGCGCGATACGGCGGTGGAAAGATCGAGCGGCGTGGCACCTGAACTCATGGGGGTGAGCTCCTTGGCGCACACACCGACACACACACATGCAAACCAAAGCGGCGTCAGTGCTGGTTCACACCCACGAGCAGGCACTCAGCGCGGCGGCGCCCTGGCATGTCGCGGTGGAACGGGTTCAGGTGACTTAGTGGCCTACGGCCTGCCGGCTCGCGCTGGGGTGCACGGCGGCGGAACGGAGATGGGATCTTGCAGGAAACCGGTGGCACGAAGGCCGGACAGAGGCTGATCAGTGAGCAGAGCTCGGCGCACGGCGCAGCGGCCGGCGCAGCGTGACGCTGGGGCACGCTCCCTTGGGTGGTCAGCAGGTCTAGGGGAAGGACGCGGTGAGGCTTACGATGGGGCGGAGATGAAGACGTAGCAGTGAAGGCCGCGTCGGTGTAGAGGCGACGGCGGGCATCGCGGCGGCTGCTCTGCTCCGGTACAGCTTCATCGCGGACGGCCTCCTCCAGTTCACGAGCAGCTCCGGCTTCTGGGTCCTCGACTCCGGCATGGCGGCGCGGTGGCGACACGCGCGCGGACTCCTCTTCTCCCTTCCTCCTCCTCCCTTCTCCCTCTTCCCCTTCCGGCGGCGAACAGAGGAACCAAAGGGGGAAAACCCCAAATGCTTGATGCCTTGCCCCAGGAGCCTCGCCCGGGGGTTTAGCAACTCGAGCACGTCGAGGCGGGGGTAGAATGGTCATGGCTGGGCGTCCATTGGCTGCTGCGAGACGGGTTGCCGATGTGGCGGAGCAGTAGTTGCTGGCAGGGTGCGCGACGCGTCACTGGGCAAGGTAAGAAAAGGAAATGCCGTGGGGAAAAGCGTGCGCGGGTGCCTGGCTCGGCGTCCGTGCCAGCTGCCCGGTCGGGGCCTTGTTTCCCCTGGTCCGGTGCGGTGCGGCGCGCGAGCGGCGGCGGGGAAAGACAGTCGCAGCGCGGCATTGACCGGGAGAAGAAGAACAGGGCGCGCGGTGCGGCTGGGCCCACCTGTCTACGAGACATAGCCGGCAGGGGTGAGCGTGGGCTGAGTTGGGCCGGCCAGGTCTACTGGGCTGAAAAGAAGGGCGACGATGGGGAACAGACCGAGAGTTGGAGGGGATTAGGTAGACTCCAGAAGAAGTTAGCTGGCCCAAATAGTTAGAAGGGTTTTTGAATATAGTTTTGAATTTAGTTTAAGCCATATATTTGAATTTGAATACTTTCAAATTCAAACACACTCAAATAAAAACCAAATAAAATCCATAAACTCCAAATCACATACTTTACCATATTTTGAAAATATATTTTTATATTTTTGGTTTTATTTATTTAGGAATTTAGGAAGAGAGGCTAGAGAGGGTTTAAATGTGGTGAAACATCATCAATAAAAGAAAAGTTCAAATTTTCTCACATTTTCATAACTTAGATTTCTGGGTTGTTACATTCTCCCACACCACCGGGAATCTCGTCCTCGAGATTTAAGCTCCAACCTCTCCCTCGAACAAGTGAGGGAACTCTCTCCTGAGATCGGACTCTTTCTCCCAAGTTGCCTCTCGCTCCGTGTGGTGACTCCACAGCACTTTGCAGTAAGGAATTGTGGTCCTCCTGGTTTCCTTTGTTGCTCTGTCCAAGATCTTCTCGGGGTACTCTGCATACTCTAGAGTGTTTTGCAGGTCAAGTATCTCCACCGGGACTTGCTTTGCTTCCACTTCCTTCTCACTCTTTCTCAACTGTGACACGTGGAACACAGGGTGTACGGCAGACATCTCCTCTGGAAGTGCGAGCCTGTAAGCGAGCTTTCCAACTCTCTGAGTGATCCGGTATGGTCCCACGTACCTTGGGACAAGCTTCCCCTTCACAGCAAACCTCTTGGTTCCCCTCATCGGTGACACTTTCAAGTAGACGAAGTCACCCACCTCGAACGACAAGTCTCTCCGGTGTCGGTCGGCGTAGCTCTTCTGTCTACTCTGGGCAATCCTTAGGTTGTCTCGAACCTTCTCCACTTTCTCCTCAGCTTCCTGGATAGCATCGGCTCCAAAGACCATCCTCTCACCTACTTCTGACCACATCAAAGGTGTCCTGCACTTCCTCCCGTAGAGTGCCTCGAAGGGTGCCATCTTGAGACTTGCTTGGAAGCTGTTGTTGTATGAGAACTCTGCATAGGCCAAACTGCTCTCCCAATCCGTGCCGTAGGTCAAAGCGCAAGCTTTCAGCATATCCTCCAACACCTGGTTTACTCTCTCAGTCTGCCCGTCCGTCTGAGGGTGAAAAGCTGTGCTGTACCTAAGTGTGGTTCCCATCCGGGCGTGGAAACTCTGCCAAAACTTTGCTACGAACTGGGACCCTCTGTCAGACACTATGCTCCTCGGGGCTCCATGTAGCCTGAGTATGTGACACACGTACAAGTCTGCCAACTGGTCTGTCGTGTAACGGATCTTCACGGGTACGAAGTGAGCTACCTTTGTTAGTCGGTCCACTATGACCCAAACAGAGTTGTTGCCTTTCTGTGTCCTGGGTAGTCCCACCACAAAGTCCATGGAAATGTCATCCCACTTCCACTGAGGAATATCCAACGGTTTCAGCAGTCCTGCCAGTTTCTGGTGCTGATCTTCACTCTGCTGCAAGTGTCATAACAAGCCACGTAGTAGGCTATGTCCTTCTTCATATCCTTACACCAGAACCTCTGCTTCACGTCTTGGTACATCTTTGTGCTTCCTGGGTGAATGGAGTACCTTGAATCGTGGGCTTCTTTTAGAACTTGCTCTCGGAGTTCCTTGTTCTGCGGGACACAGATCCGGTCTTTCAACCACACGGTTCCCTGTTCATCGACCCGGTAATCCTCAGCTTTTCCTTCCAACATCAGCTCTCGAAGTGCTCCAATCTCCTTGCAATCTTTCTGAGCTTCCCGAATTCTGCCTTCCAAGTCGTAGGTCACTTGCAGTGTGTTGAGCTGTCCTTGCTCCACAATCTCAACCTGAAGCTGCTCTAGCTCGTCGTGAAGTGCTGGCTGCTCCTACCTCACCATCAAGTTGTTGCAATAGGACTTTCTGCTCAGTGCATCTGCCACAACGTTTGCCTTGCCAGGGTGGTAGTGGATCTCCATGTCGTAGTCCTTGATCGGCTCTAGCCACCTCCTCTGCCTCATGTTCAACTCCGACTGAGTGAAGAAGTACTTTAGACTCTTGTGATCAGTGTACAGCTCACACTTGTTGCTGATCAAGTAGTGCCTCCAAATCTTCAAAGCGTGAATGACTGCTGCTAGCTCCAAGTCGTGAGTGGGATAGTTCTCCTCGTGCTTCTTAAGCTGCCTTGACGCATAAGCAACAACCTTGCCCTCTTGCATCAACACACGTCCCAATCCTTGCTTCGAGGCATCACAGTACACCACGAAATCCTTCTTGATGTCTGGCAGGGTAAGAATCGGAGCTGTTGTGAGCCTCTTCTTCAACTCCTGGAAACTCCTCTCACAGGCCTCTGACCACACGAACTTCTTGTCGTTCTTCAACAGCTCTGTCATTGGCTTTGCTATCTTGGAGAAGTTTTCTATGAACCTCCTGTAGTATCCTGCCAACCCGAGAAAGCTCGAAATATCTGTCACTGTGAGTGGATGCTCCCATTTGGTAACTGCTTCCACTTTCGAAGGGTCAACCGCAACTCCCTCTGCTGACAACACGTGTCCCAAGAAAGCAACTTCCTCCATCCAGAACTCACACTTGCTGAACTTTGCGTACAACTTCTGCTGTCTCAGCCTTTCCATCACAATCCGAAGGTGCTCCTCGTGCTCCTCTGCTGTCTCTGAGAAGATCAGAATGTCATCTATGAACACTACCATGAACTTGTCCAGCTCTTCCATGAAAACCTTGTTCATCATCTTCATGAAGTAGGAAGGTGCGTTGGTCAGTCCGAAGGAAACCACTACGAACTCGTACAGGCCGTACCGAGTCGTGAAAGCTATCTTCGGGATGTCCTGATCCCAAATCTTCATCTGGTAGTAGCCTGACCTCAAGTCAATCTTGGAAAAGAACTTTGCCTTCCGCAGCCTGTCTAGCAAGTTGTCAATCCTGGGCAAAGGGTACCGGTTCTTGATCGTCATCGAGTTGAGTGTCCGGTAGTCCACACACATCCTCTTGGTGCCATCCTTCTTGTCCACAAACAGAACTGGCAAACCCCAAGGTGAGGCACTCGACCGAATAAACCCTTGCTCTTGTAGTTTCTTGAGTTGCTTCTTCAGCTCATCTAGTTCATCCGCGGACATCCTGTACGGGCTCTTGGCCACTGGTCCAGCTCCTGGCATCAGCTCAATCACGAACTCAATATCCCTGTCTGGTGGTAACTCAGTCAATTCCTCTGGAAACACGTCGGGGTACTCCCTCACCACCGGGATCTCCTCCATACTCTTTCCTTTCATGTTGCACATCATCGGTGTAGACCTCTGGCTCTGTGGCTTGATCAACACTCTGGCTCCACTGGGGTGCTCCAACTGCATGTATACTGGGTTGCAGTTCACCATTCCTTTGTGCTGGGCTAACCACTTCATCACAAGTATCACATCGATCCTGGTCGACTCCAGAACTGTCAGGTCTGCCACGAACAGCTGTTTCTGGAACACCATGTTCACTCCTCTACACTGCAGCGTACTCCGCTTCTCACCTAGCGGAGAGCTAGTAGTTATAGGCCGTGATCTGGGCTTAGTTGGTAATGACCTTTCCTTTACAAACTTAGTAGAGATGTACGAAAACTGAGCACCGGTGTCAAACAGAACGGAAGCCATAACTGAATCGACTAAAAACTCACCGAGGGCCACGTCTGGCGCTGCAGTTGCCTCCTCCGCGGTCAGGTGGTTCAGTCTGCCTTGAGTGGGTGGTGGTGCGCTCTTCTGCTGGTTTTGCTGGGGCTATCCTCCCGGAACTGGTGCTCTCGCTGGCGTCTGGTACTACGGGTTCCTGTTCTGCCCTCCCTGTTGAAGCTTCTGCGGGCACACGTTTGACTTGTGGCCTAGCTGATGGCAGTGGTAGCAGGTGACCTGTGAGCTGTCGTAAGCGGGCGGCTGCTGCGGCCTGGGCTTCCATTGACTCGAACCTCCACTACCTCCGGGGTGACCTCTGTCCTGCTGAGTGAACTGTGTCTGCGGCTGCAGAGGGTAGGGACGCTGTCTCTGCTGTGAGTACTGTGGCGGAGCGGACCTCTGTCGCTGGTGTGTGCCTGGGTACCCTGCACGGTCTGCACGCTGCCTCTTCTCTCCACGGACCTCCACGTAGTCCAGTCTCGACTTCTCTACAACCAAGGCCTTACCCACCAGGGCGTGAAGAGTGTCATAGTCGTGAGCAGCCAGGCGGTGCGCCATCCCTCTGTGGAGTCCCTTGCGGTACCAGTACATCTTCTTCTTCTCGGTGTTGGAGTCGTCTGGGGCGTACCGCATCAGCTCCTGGAACCGGTTCGTGTACTCCTGCACGGTCATATGTCCCATCCTCAAGTGCCTGAACTCGTCTGCCTTCCTGTCCATCACAGTCTCTGGAATGTGGAACGCTCTGAAAGCCTCCACAAACTCCTCCCACGTGATGCGGGTAGGGTCCGCGTGTGAGTCACAGTAGCTGTCCCACCAAGCTCCTGCCGTGCCGACCAGCTGGTGCGCGGCGACGTACACGCACTCCTCCTCAGAAAGGTCGGTGAGCTCCAACTTCTTCTCGATCTCCCTCAACCAGTTGTCTACCACGAGTGGGTCTGGAGAGTTGTCAAAGGTAGGTGGACGCAGCTTGGTGAAACCCTCCACTCTCTTCTGCAAGCTCTCTGGCTGGTTCCTGACGTTTCTCCGGTTGTTGTTGTTCTGAATCACAGCATCGGTGATCGTCTGCATTAGCTGGGTCTGAAGTGCCATCACTGCTTCTAGGTTGGGCGGTGGTGCCGGCTGCTCAGGCTCCTGCTCTGGCTCTGGCTCAGCCTCCTCCTCGAGCTCCTCCTCGGGGTCAGCTGGTGCTCGACCTCCTCCTCGGCCTCCTCGACCTCCTCGCCCGCCGCGGCGTCCACCATGGCGTCCGCCACGTGGGGCACGGCCTCCACGGCGGCCACGACCTCGACCTCCAGCGGGGAGAGGGATGTCCTCCTGCTCGGCGTCCTCCCTGGCTGCCTCCTCGAAACGGCGTAGGAGCCGTCCCGACCTCCTTGCCACCGACATCTGTTTTAAGAGTTCGAGATCGTGAGAAACGAGTTGTCAGAAATTAACTTTAAGGTACTTAAGCATATAAAGAGTATCTAGCTAACAACAAACAATTTCACACAAGCATATAAGAAGCATAACTCCAGAAAAAGATCGATAACTCCAATCACTCATGCAGATCACCATACAAAAGGTGTGTATCTCGAGGCCTACTCCACAACCTTCGAGATTACACAGAAGCATGAGAACTACATTGCGATCCATAAGAGGTGGTCAACTAAACATGAACATCATGAAGAACCCTATCCTAGCTGACTACAGGATCATCCCCTCATGGTGCCTGCTCCTGAACTGTAGCTGGTGAGAGCGGTGGTGACACGGTCTTCGGACTGAGTGGAACCGCGTAGAACGATGGGTCGTTCACTCCTGGGTAGTCTGGAATCTCAATCTCTGGCAGGTTGAAATAGGCTGCCAAGCTCCTCAACGCTCTGCTCATCTCAGGGGTGTCTGAACTACCTCGCGGGTAAGGTGGCGGTGACGGAAGCTGAGTAGGGGGTAGCTCGAACGTCTCTGTCCTCACCCTGGGCTTCTTCTGTGGTGGTAGCGACCCTACCAACTCCCTATACTCTGTCACTCGTCTCAGGTCGGAGTCCCTCCAAGCGGAGCTGGTCCGGCTGGCTGTGTCCTGTGCCTCGTACACTCTGCCTCCCAAGTACCAAAGGTGGTTGTAGTTCTGAGTCAGCCTCTCCTCGTGTCCCCACAACCGTAGCTGGTAGTCGGTGCAAGCTGCTCCAAGAGACTCTACCAAGTACTCCTTCTCCCGCAGCTTCAGCCTCTCCTCTCTGGTCGCTGCCTCTGACTCTGTAAGTGCAATCAAGCCCCAAGTGGTTTTGGTGAGTTGAGTGACAACTTGATTAAATCACTAACACTCTTGTAAAGCATGTGAGCAGGTTGTTGATTATTGATAAATGATATTTATGTATAAGATCATGTATTTGGCTCATATTGCAAAGATGACAAGGGTGGATCATGGCATTATACATGGAATGTATGCAAACTACTAAAGATGAATGTCATGAGTTGGTTAATGTGTTCTTCCCATTGGAGTCTATACAAGACATACAACAAGTGATCCTAAGCTAAAGAAAAGCAAATACAGAGGCATGTTTATATATGGTACTTGGTTGGCCTCTCTATGTTGAGCAAAGCATATTGTGACGAAAGGAGAAGCTTGTGGTATAATAATGGGAGAACTAAGTTGAAGTTGAGTATGGCATCAAGGGATTTCACTATTGACACAAGATGGAACTTGATAGCCAATACTATGAGTTTTCCAAGTACAATATCAAATGGTTTTTCACTCTTACATTTTATGAAGAATATTGACTCGTTCAAAGAAGCTATTTGCAAGACTTCAAGTATAGAATTGACAAGGGTCATGTGGTTATCTCTTTTATGATGGACCGATAAATAGAAGTTTGCAAAGCAAGAATAATTGATGTCAATCAAAGGACAAACTATTTGAGTGGCATCTCAAATGGAATTCTCTCTATGGTGCAAGGCTTGACTCAATTGTGGCAAGGATAAGTGATGAAGAGATCAAGATGGCTAAAACGAGGAACTAAGCAAAGGCTATGGATAGCGACCATAAGCAAGTGGCTAGGGTGAAGTTGAGAGCGTCAAGGATTTCGAAGTATCATATCCAAGCCTACCGAGGAAAGTGATAAATTGCATCTAGTGTCATGATTGATAAATTGGAGTGGCTTAAGAATTCAAAGTGGTTGATATCTACTCTATGGAAGAATTCTAAGTCACTAGCTCAAGGTGGACATGCTCAAGCACATGCATATATTTATTCATCTATAACATGTGGTCAGTTGGTATAAAACATTGGAAGCCCTCGAATCATTGAAGATCATCTACCGGCGTACCTTGATGGTTCAAGCTCAAGTAGATTAATTAGGGTTTATCTTTTATCTTGAGTTTAGGTATGCCGTACTATCAAGAGGGATGAATCAATGGTTGGACAACAAACATAAAAAAGTGCTCAAGTAAACCCATGAGAGTCTAACCCGTGAGATCAAACCTTAGTAGGGCTCTCTGGCCCAAACCGGTCTGACCGGTTTGGCAAACCGGTTTGGGCACTGACACCGTCCAACGGCTAGTTGGTTTGAAAATTGGTCTGACCGGTTTTGTCTGACAGACTAACGGCTAGTTTCGTGAAAGTTGGGTATTTATACCCATGAGCTCCTCCTTGAGGGGCTGCTGGTCCTCCACACTTCTAACACCTTCCTGAACCCCAGCTAAGCTCTCCCCAACCTCTCTAAGTGAGATTCAAGTCTTTAGTGCCCTATTCTTGTGTTGGGTTGAGAGAGTGACTTGTGTGAGAGCTTTAGAGAGCTTTGAGAAGCCTTGTGAGCATCCCATACTTGAGCACCTGCTGATTTCGTTGAAGATCCTTTGAAGCATCTTTTACTCTTGGAGCTTTGCTTCTAGACGGCTAGAAGTCACTTGGAATCTCTCCAATCCGAGATTGTGGAAGCTCCAAGAAGTTTGTATTACCCCTGTGATTCTAGTGGAAACCTTCTCATCTCAAGAGTTCATTCTCTTGACTTGAGACCGAGGTCAAGGGCAAGCCTTGTGTGGCGAGCCTATCCTTGTGTGGATACCTCAACAACGTGGAGGTAGGCTAACCTTAGTGGTGAGCCGAACCACGGGATAAATCTTTGTGTTCTTACTTGCTTTACATTTTCATGCATTACCTCAAGTTGTTTCTAGCAATCTTTGTGCTTCCGCTTTGATCTACTTTGGTGTGCTTGTGCTATGTGCAGGGACTTCATTAACACTCTTGGAAACACCTTTGGAAGTCATACACCAAGTTTGGTTTGAGCTAGAACTCGTAGAGGGCATATACTTATTTGTTGGTTTGCTGCCTAGCAAAACCGGTCTGACCGGTTTTGGAAACCGGTCTGACCGGTTTTAGCACTAACAGAGGGTTGAAGTTTTTAATAAGTGCAGATTCGTCTATTCACCCCCCGTCTAGACGACATCAAGATCCTTTCAATTGGTATCAGAGCAAGGAACTCCGATTCGAGCTTAACCGCTTGGAGAAAAGATGTCGACAACATATGAGGTATCTTTTGAGCCATTGACTCTAAGTGGCTCAAACTACGATTCTTGGTCAGCTCATGTACTTAATGGAATTAGGACCTTTGGTCCACATGCCGAGCAGGTTGTAGTTGCTAGTATTCTTCCTCCTCACACTAGAATAGACAACATTGACTTGTCGGGCTTATCTATAGAGGAGTTAGAATGTTGGCAACTCAACGCTCAAGTTACTAACTACATTCGTAGTACCTTGAGTTGTGATGTGCAGGAACTAATTTGTGATGACATAATTGATGCACATGATATTTGGGAAATTTTTCAAGATCTTTATGAAATGCCCAAATGCAAAGACCAAGATCAAAGAGCAAGCATGCAAAGTGAAGCCACAGCTGCAAACCACTCATCTTCATGTGCTCATGATGACATCTTGGCCAAGAATGATGAGAGAAGAGAAATCAAAAGCCAAAATGAAGATTTGGGGTTTGAGTATGACAAGTCGTCAACTAGTGAGGATCAAGTGACAAGAGTATCCTTAGAAGAGTGCTCTACCTCAGAAGCATACACTGATCCTCAAGTGACCACACCCATGGATCAACAAGGCAAGAAAAGCAAGTCGGGTGACCCTGTGGGGAAACCGGTCTGGCCGGTTTCCAAAACCGGTCTGACCGGTTTTCACAGGATGAACGCAGTGAAGGCTGACAAGCATTCAAGAAGGCGATCAAGACAAGCATCAGCGGGTTATAGGTCCTCAACTCCTAGTGTTGATGATCACAAGTGCTTGATGGCCAAGAAGAACAAGGAAACCAAGGAAGATCAAATGGCAAAGAGAGTTGAAGATCAAGTTCACACCATAAAATCTTTAACTCAAAAGCTTGAAGCCTTCAAACTCTCACACTCTACCTTGGTCAATAAATATGATATCTTGCTTAATAAAGTTGCTTGTGCTACTAACTTGTCTACATGTGTAGCATCTTTGGAGCAAGAAAAGAAGGTGCTCAATGATAAGCTAGAAAAGCTCACTAGCGAGCATGTGACGTTACAAGCATGTCACAAGGAGCTTGAGTGTTCTCATGACAAGCTTGTAGAATCATATACTTGTCTAGAAGTAGCTCACGAGGTTGTGCTTTCATCGGTAACATCCACTCAACCTCTCTCACACACATGCACATGCCCACATGTCAATATTGAATTGTCTTGTACTGAACCTTGTTGTTCTCAAGCAAGCCAATCTAGTATTGAGCATGTACTTGTAGAGACTTGTGATGACCTCATTGCGAAAGAAAATGATCAACTCATACAAGAGGTTGAAAAGCTTAAAAAAGACTTGAGTAAGTTGAAGGGAAAGAGTCAAGTGCAACCTAGTCAAGATAACCGTGACAACATGGTGAAGAAGCTTGAGAAGGGTTCAAACCGCATTAGCTCAACCCTTCGACCGAAGAAGCAAGGCGACAATCACAAGGCTCAAGAAATCAAGAAAAAGGAGCTTGATCACATACAATGCTTCAAGTGCTCAAACATGGGGCACTATGCATCCATGTGCTCTCCTCAGCTCAAAAACCCCAAGAAAAGGCAAGGGAAGCTAAGGAGAAGGATATGCTACAAATGCAAGCAATATGGACACTTCATTGGTGATTGTCCACAAGTAACTGGGGTGCTGCCTGTACCAAACCGGTCTGACCGGTTTGGGAAACCGGTTAGACCGGTTTTGACAACTGTGGTGCCTCAAGAGCATATCAAGCGCAATCAAACTTCTACAGCAAGCCACAGGACCAAGAAGCAACAAGTGAGCAAAAATAGGTGCAAGGCCTCAGCAAACAAGATCAAAAGCTGCATTTGCTACACTTGTCGGTCAAAGGGACATGAGAGTAATAATTGTCCAAATGGTGATATTCCTAAGTCAAACCTCGTCAATTATGCTTTTTCTAGACTTAGGGATGAAAAGAATGGTATCTATGCTACTAGAGTGATCTGTTCACCTCAAACTAGCATAAGAGCCATTTGGATTCCCAAATCTCTTGTGACTAACCCTAAAGGACCCAACATGGTTTGGGTACCAAAAAGAGCTTGCTAGAATTGCAGGAGTATGGAGATGCATTGGAGGCATGGCAAAACTCAAGAAAAGGACTTTGCACTAGAATAATGCCGAGCATCAAGCCTAAACTTTTATATCTCTACTCCAATGACATCTCGGTAACATAAGCTTCATCTTTCATCTTGGTCAATTGATCCTAAGTGGATACTTGTGCTCAAGTGCTTGGCTTTGTGCACATGGCTTGACAAAGTACCTTTAGTGTACATATATGCTCCTCTTGTCATATGGTGCTTGTAACCGCTCTCTAGTAGAGCATATTGGTTTAAATGATGCAGGTTAAAAGAAGAAGTAAAATCTTAAGTCAATCAAGCGTGGCCATAGGCAATGTTAGACCAAGTTGAAGCATAAGAAAAGATGAAGAAAATTTCCAAGCTTCAACACCAACTCCAAGGGCCAAACATTCCTGTCTCTCTAAGAAGTGCAGACCTCAGAGGTTCCGGGAAATTCTCCGGAGGTTCCGGGAATTGCTGCAGAAACTCAACCTCTGGGAATTTCTTCGGAGGTTCTGGGATCTGGAATTCAGACCTATAGAACTTCTGGGATCAGGGTGATTGTCAGCAATTGAAGATACATGAAGATACACCTGCATCGGGAGCTGATGGAGTCTTGAAGAAAAGCTTCAGTTGGACTGACTGGCAAAACCGGTCTGACCGGTTTGCCAAACCGGTCTGACCGGTTTTGGCCCAGTGCAGCCCGACTAAGTAATGTACTTCAAGATTAACTCAAGAAATTCAAATATATATCCTCAACTCTTGTTTAGCATCATACAAACACTATCTTGGTGATGGTAAGCATTCTTGGCACAATTTCAATATTTGTAAATTATTTTTCTTGTGTGCCTTGACCAAATTGTGAAGTGACCTCTCCTAGTTCATTAAATTGACTAAGTGCTCGTTTCATGCAACTCAAACTCATGATGCACCTATTTAGGGGGAGATCACTCTACAACTTGTGTCTTTGAGACTAATGCTTTCATCTAGTGATTTTTGTAGTCTCAAAATGAGAGCTTGTCTCTCTCCATGGAGTATGCTATGATCTTTGAGTCCAAAGTGGTAATATTGACCTAATCTTTCTCATTGGATTATGAAACTAACCTCAAGCATAGCTACTCACCACAATATAGTTTAAATTCCTCGAGTTGGCCTTAATTGCCAAAATGGTGCATGTGACCCTAGTTGTTCACATTATTTCATATGCTCCGTAAACAAAGGGAATTTGATCTATATTGTGAGGTTTCAATTTTTGGTGGACCTCTTGTCTCTCTAACCCGAAAGGTCACTAAGGATTGAAACTAGTGCTTGTGCTATTTAAGTGTCTCTCTTGTGTTGTGTTCAAAAGGTCTATCAAAATGAGAGCTAGAACTTGGTCTTAACATAGCAATGCACAAGTCAAGGAAAAATCACAATTCACCAAGGTGATAAGCTAGAGGCAAAGGTATGGTTCACACTCACTCTTTCTCTACCTTTATCATCTAGGATTTGTTCATGCTAGTGTGTGCATTTTCTTAGCATGTGGTCTATTCAAGGTTCTCTCGTGTGTGCCTATTGGATATTTAGTTGATGCCTACCTTTATATTGACTTTATGTCAAATGCTTGGTATAATGTGACAGGCATGAGTTAAACATCCCAATATGGTCCTAAACTTGTTTAGCCACATGTCTGTGTGACATAGGTTAGATTTTTGAAGAACACAACTAGCATGATAGGATTTGTGTGAATTTTGAAAATTTTGGTTATTGGTCTTTATGACCCAATCGACCCACTTGTGACTATGGTTAATCTTGCTTGAGTGATGGCTAGTCACAAGTGGTGAGATTTTCTTAAGTCCAACATATTCTTCACATCTATCTCTCTCTAAGTTTCTTGGAAGTATCAAGGAGTTTTTGGACCTTATTGAAAAAAAAAATCCTTCTATGGGAATTATCTAGTGACCAAAGTTCATTGCTTTATCTCTTTATCTCACTAGATCTATCTCAAAAGGAAAAGAAGCAAAATTCTTCCAATATCTTATCCTTCTCTTCTAATCACCTCTCGCGGAGAAAAAGGGGTCTTTGGACAAAGAGTTGAAGCTTCAGGTTTTTCAGAAAAGGAACTAGTATCTGGACATATCTTGATCTTATCTCTCATATTAGTTCTCAAATCAAGCTTCAATATCTCAAATTCTATCTTCAGCAGGTTTCCTGAGGGAAACCGGTCTGACCGGTTTCTGAAACCGGTCTGACCGGTTTTACCCCGGGTCCACCTCTTTAAGGGTATCCCATGGGGAATATTCCCTATCCTACCCTCTCTTCATCCTCACCAGCCAAGACTCGTGGTCCTCCTCCTCTACACCGTGCTCCCTCTCTACACTCTCTTCCCCACCATGGAATCTTGAGAATGGACCAAGGAAAGGCTTTCTCCATTGGAGATTAAGAGTTTGGGGTGCTAAACTTCGGCTTGACCGGATTGGAGACCGTTTTTGAAGGCTTATTCATCTTCTCCCATCCTCTCAAGGTATTCAAAGGTTCTCTTTGCCCGATCTCTTAGCTCCTTGCATATCTCTCTGATTCCTTTGAGCAATCTTCAACTAGTATGCCCAGGAAGCTATCTTTAAGTTTTGAATCAGTTTGGATGGCTACATTTTGAATTCCACAATCTAGGGTTTCAGCCGACGAAACCGGTCTGACCGGTTTCTGAAACCGGTCTGACCGGTTTCTGAAACCGGTCTGACCGGTTTTATTAAGTCAGCAACCCTGCTTTTCGTTCATAACTTCAAATTCGATTCTCGTCGAGTCCCGAATCAATTCCTATGGTCCTTATATATACTTTGTCACTTATTCGAGGTCAGGAACAACATGTCGGACTTCTCAAAGACCTACACAAGGACAAGGAAGAAAAAGAGGGTTGATGAACCCGAAGATGCCCCTGATCCTATTGAGCCTTCAGGTGCCTCCAGTGGTCCTATCTTGAGGCCTAGGACGTCTAGGGCATCTCAGCAAGCTGTGGACGAGATTGTGGAAGAAGAAGAAGAAGGGCATGAAACTTCTAGTGATGATAATGAGAGTGAAGAGATTTACAGAATGCAATTCAGGCATGGGAAAGGACCAGCAGCGGATGATGATGTTGATGACGATGTTGATGAAGAAGAGGATTATGGTGGAAGGGAAAGAAGAGTTGAAGAAGAAGAGCAGGTCATGCTTGAGATTAGGAGGCCAGTCAATCCCGGCACTCACCGCATTGTGAACTATCTTGGTATGGGTAAGACTGAGGCAGCTAGGCGGAAGAGAAGGGAATGGCCCTATGGTGAGCCTAAGGACATGGCGAGTGGGATAGACTATAGATTTCACACCTTCTTTCAGCAGGACTACTATTCCACTGCCATCATAGCTAAGAAGAAGGGCATAGTTGCAGAGGCTCGGTGGATAGATTGGGGATACATTGAGAAGACAAACAATGCTATTTTCAGAGATATCATTGATGTTTGTACTACTTTGAGGATCAAGCCTCTGATGGGATTCAGACACAGTTGGAACACAGAGGTCATTGCACAATTCTATGCCACCGTCGCATTTGAGGAAAATGAGAGTACAAGGAAGATGCATTGGATGACCGAGGGGACTAGATACAGTGTCACTTTCACACACTTTGCTAGGTTCCTTGGAGCTAGCCCGGCGGATTTGACTCTTCCTTGCATTCACCGTGGTATTCGTCCGATGGAGCCTTCTGCGATGAAGTTCATGTATCCAAGAAACAAGCAAGCAAATGCAGGTTATGCAGTGGGGCTTTACTCCTACTATAGCATGCTTAACCGCATGTTCCGGTTGACACTCACACCTAGGGGCGGAAACCCGGCGGACATCTCTAACTATGCTAAGGACTTGCTCGTTCATATGAGGCCTCCCGGACTTCCATTCTTAGTGAGTGATTTCATTTGGGAGGAGATCAAGACCATTAGCGAGAGCCCCCAGAGGTTGTGTGGGTATGCACCTTATATCATGCATATTATTGAAAAGGTGTCAAATAGAAAATTTCTAAAGAATACAAAGTATGAGCCCTTCAAAGTCCCGGTACCCAAGAGGATAAGGACTCCCTCACCTGGAAGATATGATGAAATAGAAATGGAGGAAGGAGAAGGACAGCAGCAGGAGCAGCATCAGCCAGCAGCAGCCACTGGTCAGACCGGTTTGGAAAACCGGCCTGACCGGTTTGGGGTTGGCAGCAGCAGTCAGCCTAGGGACAAGCCTCCCTCTCCTATTCGCAAGCTCATGAACTTTTTCACATCTATGTGTAGGAGTCAGAGTGATGTTTTGGTCGAGCAGCAGAGGTCTAGGAGAGAGAGGAAACAAATGAAGGACACTCTCAAATTATTGCACAATCACCATGGTTTTGAACCTCCTAGATCTCCACCCTCTCCCGAGACGGAGGAGCCCGAGATCCCTTCAGTGGATAGCATGGTGGCACAGCTGGGTTCCGAAGGCTATTTTCAACAATATGCTCATCACTATGGATATCAAGTACCTCCTCCTCCACCTCCTCCTATGGGTCCGTCTACTAGCGGTCAAAATCTTGTATCTCAAGCGTATCAGTCGCTCTTTGGCAACGACGATGTTTACCCTCCTTCGCATGGTGGTGCTCCTCCGGAGTATGGTGATCAGTGAAGCTCAACAGCATATCTTCTCCAAGTTTTTAGTGATAGATGACAAAGGGGGAGAAGAAAAGTGATTAAAGCCTATCTGCTTGTGTGCTGTGTAGTGGAAACCGGTCTGACCGGTTTATCAAACCGGTCTGACCGGTTTGTACTGAGCACTCCCAAGCTCCTATGTATCCAGTTATCTTTTATCTTAGAGACTTGTTGAGAGATTTGGATCTGTAATGATCGTCTGTTGAACCTTATCTATGTGTTGGACTTGAGAACTCTTGTATTGTGTACTACAATGTGTGTAATGTACTCTAAATGTTTATAAGTGACTCTATGTTAGTTTGTGATGCATGTTTGTTTGGTGAATGAGTTGTTCCTTGTGTTTTTCCCTGTTTTGTGGGCTGACTGGGTGAAACCGGTCTGACCGGTTTTGCCTCAGACAGCACACACCTTTTTGTGTTTTGTCTCTTGTTTGTGATAACTCTTGACATATGCATCACACATTTATTTTATCTTGTCACACACACTTGTTGCACCCCACTTTGCTGAGATTTAGGGGGAGCTCCATGTTTTTCTTGAAAATGTGCACATTGGCATTTTGAGGCCAAATTGATGAATTCCATTCATTTGCACACATTGAGGGGAGCTTTACCTAAATATTAGTACTTAAGAGCTTTATTTATCTTTTGTAAGCTTTAATCAAGGTTGTCATCAATCACCAAAAAGGGGGAGATTGTAAGTGCAATCAAGCCCCAAGTGGTTTTGGTGAGTTGAGTGACAACTTGATTAAATCACTAACACTCTTGTAAAGCATGTGAGCAGGTTGTTGATTATTGATAAATGATATTTATGTATAAGATCATGTATTTGGCTCATATTGCAAAGATGACAAGGGTGGATCATGGCATTATACATGGAATGTATGCAAACTACTAAAGATGAATGTCATGAGTTGGTTAATGTGTTCTTCCCATTGGAGTCTATACAAGACATACAACAAGTGATCCTAAGCTAAAGAAAAGCAAATACAGAGGCATGTTTATATATGGTACTTGGTTGGCCTCTCTATGTTGAGCAAAGCATATTGTGACGAAAGGAGAAGCTTGTGGTATAATAATGGGAGAACTAAGTTGAAATTGAGTATGGCATCAAGGGATTTCACTATTGACACAAGATGGAACTTGATAGCCAATACTATGAGTTTTCCAAGTACAATATCAAATGGTTTTTCACTCTTACATTTTATGAAGAATATTGACTCGTTCAAAGAAGCTATTTGCAAGACTTCAAGTATAGAATTGACAAGGGTCATGTGGTTATCTCTTTTATGATGGACTGATAAATAGAAGTTTGCAAAGTAAGAATAATTGATGTCAATCAAAGGACAAACTATTTGAGTGGCATCTCAAATGGAATTCTCTCTATGGTGCAAGGCTTGACTCAATTGTGGCAAGGATAAGTGATGAAGAGATCAAGATGGCTAAAACGAGGAACTAAGCAAAGGCTATGGATAGCGACCATAAGCAAGTGGCTAGGGTGAAGTTGAGAGCGTCAAGGATTTCGAAGTATCATATCCAAGCCTACCGAGGAAAGTGATAAATTGCATCTAGTGTCATGATTGATAAATTGGAGTGGCTTAAGAATTCAAAGTGGTTGATATCTACTCTATGGAAGAATTCTAAGTCACTAGCTCAAGGTGGACATGCTCAAGCACATGCATATATTTATTCATCTATAACATGTGCTCAGTTGGTATACAACATTGGAAGCCCTCGAATCATTGAAGATCATCTACCGGCGTACCTTGATGGTTCAAGCTCAAGTAGATTAATTAGGGTTTATCTTTTATCTTGAGTTTAGGTATGCCGTACTATCAAGAGGGATGAATCAATGGTTGGACAACAAACATAAAAAAGTACTCAAGTAAACCCATGAGAGTCTAACCCGTGAGATCAAACCTTAGTAGGGCTCTCTGGCCCAAACCAGTCTGACCGGTTTGGCAAACTAGTCTGACCGGTTTGGGCACTGACACCGTCCAACGGCTAGTTGGTTTGAAAATCGGTCTGACCGGTTTGGCAAACCGGTCTGACCGGTTTTGTCTGACAGACTAACGGCTAGTTTCGTGGAAGTTAGGTATTTATACCCATGAGCTCCTCCTTGAGGGGCTGCTAGTCCTCCACACTTCTAACACCTTCCTGAACCCCAGCTAAGCTCTCCCCAACCTCTCTAAGTGAGATTCAAGTCTTTAGTGCCCTATTCTTGTGTTGGGTTGAGAGAGTGACTTGTGTGAGAGCTTTAGAGAGCTTTGAGAAGCCTTGTGAGCATCCCATACTTGAGCACCTGCTGATTTCGTTGAAGATCCTTTGAAGCATCTTTTACTCTTGGAGCTTTGCTCCTAGACGGCTAGAAGTCACTTGGAAGCTCTCCAATCCGAGATTGTGGAAGCTCCAAAAAGTTTGTATTACCCCTGTGATTCTAGTGGAAACCTTCTCATCTCAAGAGTTCATTCTCTTGACTTGAGACCGAGGTCAAGGGCCAGCCTTGTGTTGCGAGCCTATCCTTGTGTGGATACCTCAACAACGTGGAGGTAGGGTAACCTTAGTGGTGAGCCGAACCACAGGATAAATCTTTGTGTTCTTACTTGCTTTACATTTTCATGCATTACCTCAAGTTGTTTCTAGCAATCTTTGTGCTTCTGCTTCGATCTACTTTGGTGTGCTTGTGCTATGTGCAGGGACTTCATTAACACTCTTGGAAACACCTTTGGAAGTCATACACCAAGTTTGGTTTGAGCTAGAACTCGTAGAGGGCATATACTTGTTTGTTGGTTTGCTGCCTAGCAAAACCGGTCTGACCGGTTTTGGAAACCGGTCTGACCGGTTTTGGAAACCGGTCTGACCGGTTTTAGCACTAACAGAGGGTTGAAGTTTTTAATAAGTGTAGGTTTGTCTATTCACCCCCCCTCTAGACGACATCAAGATCCTTTCAGACTCCCGCAAGGCGGTCTGTGTCTCCTCTAGTCTGGCTCTCAAAGTGGCGATCTCAAGTGCATCTCTCTCTGTGCTGGCTCTGGCGGCCGCGAGTCCCCACTCAGTGATCTGGATGTTCCTCCTGTGTGCCTCGTTGAGAAAGAACTCCAAGTGGCGGTTCTCTCTCTCCAGCTGGGCGTTCCGTCCTAAGGTGTCGTCCCACTTCTATCGCAGAAACATGATCTCTGAATCTGCCAAGTAGAGTGCCTGGTCCTGAGCTTGAATGAACTTGTTGGCCAACTGGTCCTTCTCATCCTTGCCTCCTGCGCTCTCCTCTGTGTAGGCTGTCTCCTCCATGTACCACCTGCTGTGGTCGTACACTGCTCTCGGGAGAACCTCGATGGGTGTATCCTTCAACCACTGCTCCAACTGTCGACACACTTTCTTCAGCGTGAGTCTGGCACAACAATGGTGAGCCTCCAGGGTAGAGTTGTCGAAACACGTGACTCTGACCTCCTCAAACTCTGGCACGCGTGGGTCAGCCGGTATCTTTAAGGTCAGCTCCGTCGGCGACTGGTCCACGGTGGCGGTGGTGCGTCCCTCGTAGAGCACCCCGCTGGTCTCCACTCTTGCTGTCTCCAAGCAGCCCTTCAGGATCTTGCAGAACCCACCGGCCCACTGGCCGTCGGACTTGAGGGGGATCCAAGTCAGTTGGTCCATCTGCACGTTGTTAGGGATGTTAGTAAGAGTTAGTAATGTTAATCAAGGTAGTATATAGTAAAGTGCAAGGTATTTATATAAAGTTTCATGGATTGCATATAAAGCACAAGGTGTTCGGGCTTTCCTATACTATCGTCCGTTCCTAGGCTCGTCCTACAGTCAAGTACGGCTCTGATACTAGCTGAAACGAATCGGGTTTCCAAAGAAGGGAACCCGATCCCTGCACCTCTGTGATAGTCCCAGGAGGCTATCACGTGCAAATCCCTGTCTCAGAAAGTAACGCGAAAACCGTACAACAAGAGTGAATACATGAGGGTCCATATAATAATATAATAATTAAGCATCTGAGTACATCATTTCGGCACATGCCGGGTACAAGTCCAACGGGACTGAATCAAACAGAGTAAACATCTACGCAGCGGCTCTCATGTAGCGAAGTAGACACCATATCCGCAGGCATCTCGAGTGTAGGGCGAGCCTCAGTCCTCCCATCCGTCGTACTCGAAGTCGTAGTCCGGCTCCTGGTCTGAAATCCCGTCATCTACTCGATAAGCGAGTAGGTCATGTCAGCTTCCCAACAAAGAGCATAAGCGAAAGAGAAATGATTCTAATATGCATGAGTAATCCTATTTATGGCTATAGAAGGTTAAGCAAGCAGCGGTAGCAACCTCAAGGTAAGCAGAAAAGCCGAGAGGTCTCTATCTCCGAAGAGATCCACACCTCCGAGGACAACGCCTCCGCGGTCAACACCCCAACAAGGTAAGAAACACCAAACACTGGATCTCAACCGAGATGCAGCATCCCCACACTCATCTGCGATGTGGGGTCTCCAACTCCTATCCCCACGTCTCAACGGCACGAAGCCGGGCTCACAACACACAGGGGAGAGAAAGCAGCACAAGAAGAGACTAGCCAGGTGAGAGATCGAAAGGGCTGTCCATACCAGTGGACACGGACTATAGCTATAGGTTTAACACTCTGCAGAGGTTGTACAACTGGACCCGCCGAGTAGAGCAGAATCAGATGCCTCCGATCCACCTCTCTACCTAACGGCCGGAGACCTAGCAGTGGATGGCACTCTCCTGCCTCTCCGAGCCTGACTCGTCCTGACTGGGGTGCGAAACTTGCCAGCAGGGCCTCGAAGCTGTGAAACCATCCCCGGAGGAGCCGGGGCGATGTCTACTCGGGGGGTATAACTCGTCCCCCTCACACGACCACACCGGTCTGCCTACAGGCTGGATGCCATCCACCTACTAGTTCTCGGACCGAACCCCGCCCATAACAAGGTAAACGGTTTGTACAAAAATAGCCCAAAGATCAAGGTCACACAGACGATCGGTCCATAATTGCGGGAGCAAGCACTCACCAACTCCATCCGTCCGACACGCCGCTAGGGAGAGAGTCCAGGTCGCATCTCCCCTAGACAGGCGTTCACAAGTAACCAAAGCGGCTCGCTCCCGCGGTAACACGTCAAGGATACACACTCACCCAAAACACTCGCAAGAGTTCCGAAGTATCCCAACCTCGGTCCAAACCTGAGATCCATCCATATCTACGGGTAAAATATATGGATAGAGTAGTGCCGAGAACTAGCTAGGGGTCTGTAGCTAGTTCTGAAAGTAGGTATTCCAAGGACACGGTAAACAATTCCAAGGCACGGCTAATCAATTGTCTATGCAATTTTAAAACATGCATCGAAAGTAATTAAGCACTAGCAACTAAAGCATGCATGGGATCTACATGGTCGGGAGTGACATGACACCTGGCTGGTGTCCGAAGTCCTGGTCTGGGTTGTAGTCGGGGTCGTAGGCCTCCTCCTGGTCGTAGCTCGGGTCTGTGCAGCATGAGATACGAGACGCTAAGATACTGACAAACAACTATGCATAAATCCAAAGAAACCCAATTTTAGAAGATCCAAACAGAACCAAACTACCTACAAACAGCACCGTCTCATTTTTAGAAAAATATAGAAACTGGTTTCATATTTTTCGGAGTTGTTAATAATTAGTTATGATTTTTCAAAGGTTAAAGGTTTTATAAATTAATTTCCAAAATCATTTATAAAACAGAAAAAGGTTTTTAATTTGAAAATAGGTGATGACGTCAGCATGACATCATCGTGACGTCAGCATCACCGTTGATGGGCCGTTAATGGGCCAAAAGTGGCAGTGGGCCGAAATCGGCCCATTGGACTTAGCCTGTTGGGCCACAATGACCAAGTCCAGCAGTTCTCCCTGAACAAAAAATTGGGTTCACTGGTTAAAAAGGAAAAGGAGGTAGACGTTGGGCCGTAATGGGCTACGGCCCAAGCCAAGCCTCCTGGAGTTAGCAGCGAGAGGTTTACAGAAGCCCCTTGGACAAAACTGGGGTGCATCGCCTCCCCTTCGCCGCCCATGCACATCCCGGTGTGCCCCGGCAAGTTCCAGGCGACGACGGCGAACTGCGAACAACGGCGACGATGCTTCCGGAGGACAAGCAAGCAGCGCTCGAGGATCCCTTGGAGCACGTGGTTATCTCTGCACCGTCCCAGCTCCGGGGAGAAGCCTGGGGGCGTTACGCGGAGCGCGACACGGCAGCGCTCTCGGCGTGAGCCAGAGACAACGGCATTCGCGAGGGTAAGCAGTGGCGGCGACACAGCGAAACAGCAAGCGGGCGGATGTTAGCAGATGCAGCGCGGGTGCTTCGGCGTTCACATGAGCGTGTTCACCAAAGCCCCTTGCGCGGGTTCAGGCCTAACCTGGCCGTGTCGTGGCCGGCCGAGGTGCGAATCCTCGGCGATCCGCGTCCATGGCACAGCGCGCGATACGGCGGTGGAAAGATCGAGCGGCGTGGCACCTGAACTCATGGGGGTGAGCTCCTTGGCGCACACACCGACACGCACACATGCAAACCAAAGCGGCATCAGTGCTGGTTCACGCCCATGAGCAGGCACTCAGCGCGGCGGCGCCCTGGCATGTCACGGCAGAACGGGTTCAGGTGAGTTAGTGGCCTACGGCCTGCCGGCTCGCGCTGGGGTCCACGGCGGCAGAACGGAGAAGGGATCCTGCAGGAAAACGGCGGCACGAAGGCTGGACAGAGGCTGATCAGCGAGCAGAGCTCGGCGCACGGCGTGGCGGCCGGCGCGGTGTGACGCTGGGGCACGCTCCCTTGGGTGGTCCGCAGGGCTAGGGGAAGGACGCGGTGAGGCTTACGGTGGGGCGGAGATGAAGACGTAGCAGTGAAGGCCGCGTCGGTGTAGAGGCGACGGCGGGGATCACGGCGGCGCGGCGGCTGCTCTGCTCCGGTACAGCTTCGTCGCGGACGGCCTCCTCCAGTTCACGAGCGGCTCCGGCTTCTAGGTCCTCGACTCCGGCAGGGCGGCGCGGTGGCGACACGCGCGCGGACTCCTTTTCTCCCTTCCTCCTCCTCCCTTCTCCCTCTTCCCCTTCCGGCGGCGAACAGAGGAACCAAAGGGGGAAAACCCCAAATGCTTGATGCCTTGCCCCAGGGGCCTCACCCGGGGGTTTAGCAACTCGAGCACGTCGAGGCGAGCGTAGAATGGTCACGGCAGGGCATCCATTGGCTGCTGCGAGACGGGTTGCCGATGTGGCGGAGCAGCAGTGGCTGGCGGGGTGCGCGACGCGTCACTGGGCAAGGGTAGAAAAGGAAATGCCCTGGGGAAAAGCGTGCGCGGGCGCCTGGCTCGGCGTCCGTGCCAGCTGCCCGGTCGGGGCCTTGTTTCCCCTGGTCCGGTGCGGTGCGGCGCGCGAGCGGCGGCGGGGAAAGACAGTCGCAATGCGGCATTGACCGAGAGAAGAAGAACAGGGCGCGTGGTGCGGCTGGGCCCACCTGTCTGCGAGACATAGCCGGCGGGGGTGAGTGTGGGCTGAGTTGGGCCGGCCAGGTCTGCTGGGCTGAAAAGAAGGGCGACGATGGGGAACAGGCCGAGAGTTGGAGGGGATTAGGTAGACTCCAGAAGAAGTTAGCTGGCCCAGATAGTTAGAAGGGTTTTTGAATTTAGTTTTGAATTTAGTTTAAACCATATATTTGAATTTGAATACTTTCAAATTCAAACACACTCAAATAAAAACCAAATAAAATCCATAAACTCCAAATCACATACTTTACCATATTTTCAAAATATATTTTTATATTTTTGGTTTTATTTATTTAGGAATTTAGGAAGAGAGGCTAGAGAGGGTTTAAATGTGGTGACACATCATCAATAAAAGAAAAGTTCAAATTTTCTCACATTTTCATAACTTAGATTTCTGGGTTGTTACAGTCCAGTCTGAGAGGAAGTGTTCTTTATGCTCGGGAGTTTGTAGTAGGGGGGACAAACAAGTTGGGAGAGGGTGTAGAGCCCAAGTCCCTGGTGAGTGAGTGGTTCAAGTAGCAGAAGTCTGCGTATGTGAGTGTGTGAGTGCTTGCGGTGTTTGTATGAGATGAGATATCGATGCTAAGTGCGTGTGGGGGTGAAAACGAACGTGTCTTGTGAGCGCCTCTGTCTCTCCCTTTTATAGTCGCAAGGGGGAGGCTCAGGGCGGTTACATCGAGTGCATGTGAGCTAGTCTACAGTGCGAGGCGTCCTTCTTTGCATCAGGCTGTCAGGCAGCAACAGCGGCGAAGCACTGTTACGGGGCCTTGGGTGATGGTGTAGATCCCGTGCGTCCCAAGCAGCCGTCTCGGGGCCCCCTGCGCCCTTCTCCGGGTAGTTAGTCAGGTACAGGAGGCAGAGTACGTGCCCTGATCCCATCAGTGGATCAGGGGCTTGTCTTTTCTGGGTACTGTGGAAATGGAGTAGCCTGCACCGCGGCCATCGAGGGATAGGTGACGGGCTGCACTGTGTTGTTGGTGGCACCGCGTTTCCCGTGCCCTCTGTGGTACGATGTGTACCGCCCCTACCGAGGAGCGGCAGGAGGATCCGTCCTCTGACACAGGATCGACCTGGCCAGAGCGGACCTGCGCAGGGAGGCTGGCACGTGGCAGGCCACGTACCTGGGTATCACGGGACACCAACGGGGCCTGTGTACCTGCGGCCTTGACGGCCAAGTCTTGAACTGGTCGGAGACGGAAAACTACTCGTGCGAGTAGGTGATCTATGCCGCGTCTCCCGATGCTTAGGGTATAGTGTGTACTGTACCGTACGCTGCCCAGTGCCCATTACGCTGTTCGCGGTACGACGGCCACTGTGCCATCCGTGGCAGGGTTTGACGAATCCGTCTCCTGACACCGAATCGGCCTGGCCCGGGCGGACCGCTGCAGCGGAGCGGACACATGGCGTTGCGCGTGGGAGCATGCGTGGAGTTCCCGAGACCTCGATCTGACGAGCCCACATGCCCCGTGCCTTTCCCGCGAAGCCTGCGCGGGTCGGTGACGGAAACTACTCGTGCGAACGAGTAGTCGTGGCTCCGAGGCGGAAACTACTCGTGTGAGCGAGTAGTCGCGGCCGCGAGGCGGAAACTACTCGTGCGAGCGAGTAGTCGGGAGTGGAGGTGAAAACCTATCGTACGGGTCGCCACGTACTCAGGGAATAGGGTGCGGACGGCCGTGGGCCGCCTGCCTTCTGGCCCATCGCGGAAACTAGTCGTACGAGCCTTCTCGTGCTCGGGCAGCATATCACTCGTTGTGTTAGCTACCGGAGCATGCCGTACATGGGTCCGTACTGCATTTTTTAGGGGTCTTGGTGGGCCCTGGTCCATGGCCTCGTCAGTGTTAGAAATGGTACTAGGAAGGAGAAGCAATTTGATGTTATTGCAAAGAGTATCATTTTATCCTCTCTAGATGTAGGTGTTTTCAATAGAGTTTTTACTAGTGAAAATGCTCATGTGCTATGGAATACCATCAAGGAACAAAATGAGGGTTCAAAAGAAGTAGCTAATGAACGCTACGGTTGTCTCCTTGAGGAATTCAATAGCTTTAAGCAACTTGAGAATGAAAATGTCAAATCTATGTACTCACGCCTAAATGTTCTTGTCAATGAGATTAATGCTTTAGGTGTGAAGAACATCACGGACATGAACATGAACCGCAAGATCCTTCAAAGTCTCCGGAAGCCTGATTATGACTTGGTGAAAGCTATCATCTATGAGAAGAAGCTTGAAGAGTTGAAGCCTTCTCAAATCTTGAGCAAGATCATGGCACATGAATTTCAAATCATGCCCAAATCCAAGAAAGCTTCCAAGGATGAGCTCAAGACCAAGGAAGAACCAAAAGTTGAGCTCAAGGCAACACCCTAAGAACCATCTTCTCCAACCGCAAGCCATGCTCTTTCAAGCCAATATGAGAAGAAGTTGAGAAGGATGGCAATTCATGGAAGCTCAAGTGAAGACGATGATGGTGATGATGATGAAGGCTCCTCAAGTGATGAAGAGGTCGAGTCGATGGTTGCCATGTACGTGAAGAAGATCTTCAAGTATATGAAGAAAGTCAACATGTATGGCTACAACATCCACTTGAGAGAAGGGCGTCATCATCAATATATCAAGTTCACCAAGATCAAGCGCAAGAAGAAGGTGGCCAAGGAGAGGAAACCGAAGCAAGAAGCACTCACCGCCATCGGTGAATGGACAAGTGGTGGAGAATCAAGTTCTTGTAGCTCAAGTGATGAATCAAGCAAGAACTTCACCACCCGCTTCATGTAAGGTCCCCTATCATCATCACACATGTGCCTTATGGCCCAAGGTATGGAAAATAATGTAAGTGATGATGAATCTGATGCCACCTCAATTGATGATCTTGTTGAGTTATTAAATGAGCAAAAAGGGATGCTAGAAAAACAAGCTGTGTAAGTAAATGAGCAAAAACGTATGGAAAGCAATGTAAGTAAATGAACAATGAGGAACAAGTAGAAGCCTCTCAAGACATGAAAAGCAATGTCCAACCTTCTCAAGATAACGGTGATCACATGGTGAAGAAGCTTGAGAAGGGTTCAACCTTGACGTGCTACAAGTGTCATGAAGAAGGGCACAAGTTCTACAAATGCCCTCAATTTGTCAAGAAGATGGACAAGGGTGAGAAGAAGAAGATTAACACCACCATCAAGAGCTCTCTCATCTACACCAAGCCCAACCGTAAGAACAAGATCAAGAGCAACTCCTATGTCATCAAGAAGAAGGCTAATGGCAAGGTGGTTGCACACAAGGTTGGGAAGATGAAGGAGTGGGGTTGGAACCAACCCATTTGGGTGCCCAAGGAAGTCATCACCAACATGAAGGGGCCTCAAGTGGTTTGGGTTCCTAAGGCCATGTGAAGGCCATAAGTACGGGGACTTGGGAGGCTTGGCACAAAGAAGAAGTGAAGATTCAAGTCTAGAAGCCAAGCTTGCAAGATTGGACATGTGTTGCCCAAGCTCCCCGGCTAAGGTAATGGAAAGTAAAACTCATCTCATGTATCATTGTAGCTCCATTGACTTGTTTAGGTTGCATTTGTTGCTATGCCTAGTTGTTTACATATGGTAGGTTGCTTGTGTCATATGCTAACCCATGAGCAACCTACATGGTTTGATTAGTGTGCAGGAAAGCTACATTTGTTTCTTTCATGGTGCATGTTTTCTTTTATATCTCTTTGCATCATGAGCAAGCTATAGGGTTAGCTTCCCTTTTGTTGTCATAAACAATGTGCATACATTCGGTTAGTGATTCAAACACTAAATGCACACATTTAGGGGGAGCTCATCATATGGTTTGTTTATGGGACTAACATCATTTCAAGCTTATCTTGTGTAGTCCCTTGGTGACGCGTTCCGGTGCGGTACTTCATTCTAAGAGAATGCTATTTCACTCTAAATGTGATCTAACATCTCGAAGAGAGTGAATATAGCAATATGAGCTTCATGCTATTGAGTCATGTCCTTGCGAGCTTATGTCTCTATATAAGTTCAAAGGCAATGAACTCATACATTCCTAATCCTTGTGGTACCCCAAGTGTCTTCTTTGCAAGCTTCTTTCAAAGTGGTGTCATCTCCAAGTGATATCATTTTCAAGTGGCTTATCTCAATGTGGTGCCAACAAGGTAGAGAGGAAAAATCCCTGGAGGTGTGCAATGCTCAAAATCTACACGTGGTAATGTTGCAAGAACTCTCTTGTATTATCTCTTGTCTTTTAATCTACCTTCTTGCATGATATGCTCTAAGCTTCCTTATCTTACAAGTATTTGTAGTTGTGCCCTTGTTTTTCACACTATCTTTTTGTGCACACACTTAGGGGGGGCTTAGTTTATATCATGCTAGTCTCATGAGCTTGTGATCCACCTTAGTTATTCACACATGTGGTATCTTCATTGATATCATACATATGGATCATGGTTCATGCGACTTTCTCCCTTGTATTTAATATTTCTCCTTGAGCTATGATTGCTAGGACTTGCTAAGTTTCCTTTGGAGACTCTTTTGTTTTGGACACTTTTTGGAGATTTTATTCCAAATGGGGAGAATTTGGAGCCAAGTCAAGCCAATGTTTCCAAAGAGGAAGTAGCAAGCTATATGTAAAGAGAAGATCATGAAAGAGGGAGAACACATCTAGGGGGAGTTGGATGATGGTAAGCATCCAAGCAAGTGTAAGTGGTTCAATTTTGTCATTTTTTTTGCAAATTTATGCTTGCTTTGATTGTGTTGTCATAAATCACCAAAAAGTGGGAGATTCTAGCGAACATGGCCTCATATGCCATTTGTTCAAGTTTGATTTTAGTGATTAATGACAACATGATCAATGGGACTAACCATATTGTCTAGCATGTCTTTGCAGACACTTCTAGGTCCCAAGGATGCAAAAATACCATATGCCAAAATGAGAAGATATTTTTCAAGGGTCAAAACCGTGGAAGAAAAAGAAAGAAAAGAGTAGCGTCGGATGAACCGACGGTACACTAGAAGACAGCGTTGGTGTAACAGTCGGATGAAGTAGTACACTGCGTGAAGACTCGAGTCAACATCATGATCACCGGATCAACCGACGCCCCCATTTCTAGTTGCACCGGATGAATCAAGAGACCAAGCCTGCAAAAATCAGTAGCACCGGATGAACCGATGGGTGAGCAGCAGTTCATCCAACGGTCGTGTGTTTGCTACCAGAGAGGTTCTGGAGTAAAACTCTTAAGCACCGGATGAACTGATGGTCACGAGGATATAAGCAACGGTTCATCCGACGGCACCAAAGAAGCTACCAGTAAGGTTTTGGGAAGAAATCCTTCAGCACCGGATGAACCGACGGCATGAGGGAAGAGCCGTCGGTGTAAGTGTCGGAGGGAGTGTGTCAGCAGGGAAGCAACGGTCATGTGACGTGGAGGGCACCGGATGAACCGATGCCTGGGAAAAACAAAGCGGCAGTTCATCCGACGGTACCACTTTCAGCAGCTTTTAGCCAATGGCTCTTTAGACGCCTTGGGCTATTTATACCTCCTCCACTCACCCATTTGGAGTTGCTGGATTGTGTGGAAGTGCAGAGGAGTTCAAGACACATTGAAGATCATATCCACTCCATCCAAGTGCTAGATTGCTCATCCATAGACGTGTATATGCTTTGTGTGTGTGCTTAGTGCTAGGCTTAGCTTAGAGCTGAGTGAGTGCAAGGTGTGCCTACCTTGTGAGGTGATTCTCGAGTGGATCAAGTTGTACGAGGTGTGCCGGAAGCCTTGGAGTCTAGGTGGCTCTCCGGTAAACGTCTTCGACCCTCCGGCTTAGTGTGGAGCGGCGAGGACACTTTGTGCGGGGGACATGGAGACCCCCTTCCCTTGGTGGAGAAGCTCCTTAGTGGGGGCGGCATCAAGGTGACCAAGGGAGCTTGGCGAGTGCCTTAGTGGCGAGCCTTTGTGTCAAGTCAAGTGGTGCTCTTGGGAGAGACTTGGTGACCGGGAAGCAATACTCTTGTGTAAAGTGCTTCAACAACGTGGACTAGGGGTGGCTAGTGTCTACCGATACCACGGGATAAATTGCGTGTCAAGAGTTTGCTTCCTCTCATCCCCTTTACGTTTCCGCATTACTCTCTTGCATCCTTGCTTGCCTTTACTTTCCTAGAGTAGTATCTTGCTAGGATTGGCTATAGGTTGCAAAACTTGTTTTGGTATGGGAGTTTCACACTAGAACAACCCTAGTTGCACATCTAGATAGTATGTTCTAGTTTATGTTTGATGCAAATAGTGATAAACCATAGGCTAAGTTTTTAAGTTGCCTAATTCACCCCCTCCCCCTCTTAGGCTACAGGCATCCGATTCCTTACAAGTGGTATCAGAACCGGGACTCACTTCCTTCACAAGGATACGCCAATTCGATTGGCAATTTGTGAAAACCGGCTCATTGGATCGGTTAGGCTTCACCGCCTAGTGAGTTGCTCTTTAGAGGATGAAAGGGGTGGATACCATAGGTTTGGCTCCACATTTCGATGGCACGGGTTACTCTCGTTGGAAGGTCCTCATGGAAGCTTATTTACAAGCTAAGGATCTTGATGTTTGGAGGGTCACCGATGAGGGTGTTTGTCGGGGTTTGTTACCGCCGGCAAGTAAATTTATAAGAATGCGTGTGCCGATCCACACGGTAGCACAGGAGACACACAGGATTATACTGGTTCAGGCCTCCGGAGAGTAATACCCTACATCCAGTCTGAGAGGAATTGTTCCTTATGCTCAGGAGTTTGTAGTAGGGGGTACAAACAAGTCGGGAGAGGGTGCAGAGCCCAAGTCCCTGGTGAGTGAGTGGTTCAAGTAGCAGAAGTCTGCGTGCGTACGTGAGTGTGTGAGTGCTTGCGGTGTTTGTATGAGATGAGATATTGATGCTAAGTGCGTGTGGGTGTGAAAACAAACGTGTCTTGTGAGCGCCTCTGTCTCTCCCTTTTATAGTCGCAAGGGGGAGGCTCAGGGCGGTTACATCGAGTGCATGTGAGCTGGTCTACAGTGCGAGGCGTCCTTCTCTGCATCGGGCTGTCAGGCAGCAGCAGTGGCGAAGCACTGTTACGGGGCCTTGGGTGACGGTGTAGATCCTGTGCGTCCCAAGCAGCCGTCCCGGGGCCCCCTGCACCCTTCTCCGGGTAGTTAGTCGGGTACAAGAGGCAGAGTACGTGCCCTGATCCCGTCAGTGGATCAGGGGCTTGTCTTTTCTGGGTACTGTGCAAACAGAGTAGCCTGCACCGTGGCCATCGAGGGATAGGTGACGGGCTGCACTGTGCCGTTGGTGGCACAATGTTTCCTGTGCCCTCTGTGGTACGATGCGTACCGCCCCTGCCGAGGAGCGGTAGGAGGATCCGTCCTCTGACACAGGATCGACCTGGTTAGGGCGGACCCGCGCAGGGAGGCTGGCACGTGGCGGGCCGCGTACTTGGGTATCACGGGACACCAACGGGGCCTGTGTACCTGCGGCCTTGACGGCCAAGTCTTGAACTGGTCGGAGACGGAAAACTACTCGTGCGAGTAGGTGATCTATGCCGCGTCTCCCAATGCTCAGGGTATAGTATGTACTGTACCATACGCTGCCCAGCACCCATTACGCTGTTCATGGTACAACGGCCACTGTGACGTCCGTGGTAGGGTTTGACGATACCACGGGATAAATCATGTGTCAAGAGTTTGCTTCCTCTCATCCCCTTTACGTTTCCGCATTACTCTCTTGCATCCTTGCTTGCCTTTACTTTCCTAGAGTAGTATCTTGCTAGGATTGGCTATAGGTTGCAAAACTTGTTTTGGGATGGGAATTTCACACTAGAACAACCCTAGTTGCACATCTAGATAGTATGTTCTAGTTTATGTTTGATGCAAATAGTGATAAGCCATAGGCTAAGTTTTTAAGTTGCCTAATCCACCCCCTCCCCCTCTTAGGCTACGGGCATCCGATTCCTTATAGAATCTAAAATACAGGCTACGTTCACAGTGTACCTTCAGGAACCCTGAGCCCATCAGGCCGCTCTAATGCATCAGCAAGGATCAGCGCGTCATGAACTGAGCCTTCCCACCCAGCAAGGTCATAAGTAAATCTCATGTCAAAATCCACAGTAGCTAAAACATTCTGTGTGGTGAACCCCTTGCGCCCTCTAAAAGCTGCCTGCATGCTGTATGGAACTCTAACTGCAATATGAGTTCCATCTATAGCTCCAATGCAGTCCTAGGATAGCACATAAAAGTGCATCAGTACACATTTTCTAGGCAACCAACAAGTAAAAAGGCAATACAGATATGAAGGTAGTACCTTGAAGTATGGGTACCTGAAAGGACCTTATGATGCCTAGAGGGGGGGTGAATAGGATCACTTCAAATTTCTGAAACAAATGCAGCGGTTAAAACTTCTGTCGGTACTACCGATACTGTGCTGGAACTACCGAGGGGGTCGGTACTTCTGGTACAGGGTCGGTACTACCGACAGGTCAGAGGAGATTAAAACAAAATTTGAAATGCAATGCGATTCTAGCTATTCTACTTGAATCAAGAGTTTAGTTTAGAAGCTAAGAACCACCTGCAACCAAAGATATGAGTTGGAACACAACCAATTTAGAGATCAGGCTCAAAACGAGTTCTAGGGTTAGAGGGAGACAAAGAATTCAAGCAAGCATGGAGACACAAGAATTTAATCCAAAGTTCACTCCCACAAAGGAAGCTACGTCTCCGTTGAGGATCCCACAAAGGGAGGGCTATCACCAAGAGCCTCTTTTCCTCTCCCAACCCCCACAAAGGAAGATTGGTGCTCACTAAGAATTCTCCACCAAGGAGAGGGTAATACAAACGATCCCGGGTGCTCCACACCAAGAGGGCACTCAACGGGAGACGCCTAACCGTCTAGAAGCAAGCTTCAAGAGTAACAAACACGAATCGATGCCCGGAGATGCTTCGAGTGCTCTTGAGATGAAGGACTTCGTAGGGGCTCTCAAAGCTTCTCTAATTCTCACTAGGAATCACTTCTCTACCCAAACCCTAGCTCAAAGAAATCAAATCTTGGCTCTAGGAGGAAGGGGAGAAGTGGAGTGAATGCACAAGTGAGGGTTTGTCCCGTGGTTGGTCAGCAATGAGTGAGGAGGAAGAAGGGGGGTATATATACTTAGCCCTGAAAAACTAGCCGTTACTGTGCACTCACGGCACTTATCGGTACTTCCGACACGGGGTCGGAACTACCGATGGGTGCCGGAGAAACCCAACAGTGAAGCCTCATCGGTAGTTCCGACACCGGGTCGGTACTACCGAGGCCCTGGCCAAAACTCGCCAGTGAAGCCATATCGGTATTACCGACCCGGCGTCGGTACTACCGACAAAGGCTGGGAATTTAAGGAAAGAGGAGCAAATGTGCACGTGTCGACTCGGGTTCCTTCTCACTCACTTAGATCATCTCTTTAAGCACTTTTAGCATCTCTTGGCGATCAATTCGCATCCCCCTTTATAGTACGGTGTTTCCTATACTCAAATTCAAAAACAAAAAATAAATTAAGCCTTGACTTGAGTTGAAAATGCCGAATTGGAGTTGGGGGCCTTCTTTTGGTCAACACCATGATTTTCATTAAAGTAAATCCTGCACACATCTTATTCAACGATTAAATATAACAAATTGTGTTTGTCACCATCACCAAAACCATTAGGGGCCAATATGCACTTTCAGTACCACCTCTGGCTCCCTAGGATTTTAGGATGTGTGTTACCCTCAAGACCTCTTATCATCTCAGTCCTAAGCTCCCCAATTGCATGAAGCACCAATTCAAAGTACCTACTGACAGTCTCTATGGATCTCCTAAACGTGTGCCTGATGACTCTGAACCTCTGGTTGTGGCCTACAATGTGGAGGAACATCGCAACTTGCTCCTCGACAGTACAGTGGAAGCTGTCCTCTAGAAGGTGCCTTTCCCTAAATAGGTTGACTAACTGGAAGAAAGGAACTTTACGCATCCTAAGCAGGCTAACAGACTCCACATCTGTGAAGTTGTAAATTTGCTCTAGGTTTGCCTGCCTGTCAGCATCAACCAGAGCTCTAGCAATGCAAAGCCAGTTCACATCTTCCTCATCATCTGACTCATAGCTAGAGTTCCTAAGCCTAGGGTACATGAACGCAATGCACACAGCAACAAGTGTAACAGCCTGAGCAGCCATTCTGCAACGAAGTTCATGCAAATCCATCTACAACATACAACAACTTGTGCATTAGTTTTCAACTGCAAGGCATCCTATGGTGAGGCATGTCAAAACAGATAAACTAGGGATCATTACCTTGGCTGCCAAAGGGCCTCCCAAAGACTCCTCCTGTACACATCATCGACCAAAATAAGAAATCAATTGCCCTCTGCCACCGCACAAAGAGGGATCACGGCCTTGCCTGCTACAACAGTAGCCTCCCAAAGGCTCCTCCTTAATAATAATAGAAAAAAAAGCAGAAGAAAACTGCATTACCAGGTTTGACTTAAGAAAAATGGCATCATGTACAAGACATGCAGATCCGATGAGGATACCCCAGTAACTAACCCAGAAATTGCACCAGGAACCCTACCCCACAAAGATCCACCCAACTAAACTAGAATGAACCGATGGTTCAGACCAAAACAGACGTGTAAAGCATACCCACTAACCGCAACTCATACAAGACATGCAGATCCGGCGAGGATACCCCACTAACTAAACCAGAACTTGCACCAGGAACCTTACCCCCCAAAGATCAACCCAACTAAACTAGAATCAACCGAAGGTTGAGATCAAAACAGAGGTGTACAGCAAACCCACTAACCGCAACACATACAAGACATGCAGATCCGCCAAGGACACTCACTAAATAAACCAGGAATTGTACCAGGAACCCTACCCCCCAAAGATCCACCCAAGTATACTAGAATCAACTGAAGATTCAGACCAAAGCAGAGGTATAAATCATACCCACTAACCGCAACACATATAACACATGCAGATCCGCCGAGGATACCCACTAACCACAAGATATACAACACATGCAGATCCGGCGAGGATACCCACTAACCGCATGAACTACAAAGATATTAGATCGACAATCTTAACCCCAAAACCCCACCCAACTCAACGAGAATCAACATAATGAGACCAAAACAGATGTATAGAATAGATCTACGGGTGACAACGAACACATACAAGAGGGATTCCACCCAGATCCAAGGAAATACCGAGCAGATACCCAAAAACTCCATCGTAGGAGACCCTACCCCATCGCAAACAACATCTAGATGCACGATAAGTGAGGATGCGGTCCATACCTACGCGAAAACGAAGTAGACGGTCCTGGGGATGAAGAGGTGGTACCGTGTGCCGGGGGAGGTGCGGCGTGATGACTGGAACAGGAAGAAGACGAGGAAGCTGTGCTCAGAACAGGGGAAGAAGCAAGTGGTGCCGGGGACGAAGAAGCTCCTCGAGTAGCCGGGGACGTAGAGGTAGCAGATCCGGTTGCAGACGAACACGATGGACGGGTCCAGCGTTGGAAGTCGACGAAGACCACAAGCTCGACGAAGAAGACGCACCCACAGCACCACCGCCGCTGCCCTCCGCAGGCGACCACGCATGCCTCCGGATCAGCCGCAGCAGCACCAGCCTCGCCGTCGCCTTCAACTCGCAGGGATCTCGAGGATGAGGGGGTGGAGGTGGAGAGTGTGAAATGGATGCGGGAGGGGAGCGGTCGGTGGAGGCGGCGGAAATGGGGGAGGAGCGGGCGCGTCCCCGGCGGCCTCCGCTTTATACTGCGAGGTGAGGCCAGGAGGTAACCCTAGCCGGCCCAAAAACTGGCGCCAGGCCGCGGGAGCCTCCCGCCATTCCCTCCGCGTGCAGGCCGTGGGTGCCGCGCGGGCCAGCACCGCGAGAAAC